>OY720253.1:16274568-17644568 GCA_963082625.1 Pasiphila rectangulata | reverse complement strand
GCTGTATTGCACAAATTATCCTGGTCGGAAAAGGCTATCGGCGAAAAGAGTACTGGTGCTCGGTGGTCTGCACTAATGAAGAAAGTCAATCATTGTCAATCAGTCATTTATTTATTTGAAATCTTTACAAAGTATTACATATTAAGCGCAATTTTCAAGCCCTCACCTCCCGTGCTAGTTAAAAACTGTGTTACGGCAAGGTAGTCTCTCCATTCACGCACACATAAAAATACCTTACGATACAGACTAACATATATTATGTAATAATAAGATATAAGCACTGTTACGGCTACGTTTTTCAAGGTCAAGAAATAATTACAAAGACGCGAACATCATAACGATAGTAGGTAATAAATCTAAAATTTGTAAACTTATGTGTAATATGTAATGCTAAGTGAGGGGTCTAGATGCAGAAGGGCCTCTATCACTTTTTTCTATTCTATTCTATATTTAAGGTTTTCCAAACGTTTCTAGCTTATTATATGAACTGAAATATGAACAGAGTAGGTTTTGCATCTAAGTCTTTGATAGAGGCGTTTTTGTACTTAACAACTAAGGATAGAGGCGAGTTTGCTCCTAGGGTCATTGCTTGAATGGTTTTATGCAAGATTGCATGAATTGATAAAGACAGAATAAAATCTAGTTCAATTTAGAATTTTGAGACATTTATCATTTTAATAAAACAACAGAGTAGGTAAATATTTGAAAAGTAATTTAATTAAAAACCAAAATCAACAAAACTAACTTAAAGATCAAAACCTAAAACAATTCAAATCGACATTCCAACTTCCTCTAAATATTTACAAGATTCTAGATCTCTCTCGATCGATCGATTCTAGAAGTTTCTCCAGAAGGAGTGTTGTCAAGAACTTGCTTGTAAAATACCAGATGGCCAGATACCAAGGTCGTTTTCCACTGATCACCAAAATGTTTGGACAACAATTTGTCGACATCAGCAAGTTTTAAACTTGAAACGGTGCTACGTCTCTAACATCCTCCCAAAACAGTCTTATAGTTTACTTCGTCCCTTAATAAGAACCGCCCTGGCTTATTCTTGACCCTTGTCACATAATATCGCTTACATTCAGCAAACTTGAAATGACATTGAGCTGGAGGTTTCATCACTTTACCGGCATACTCCTTCCAATTTTTTACTGTGCAATCTTCGCCCAATTTGGTTAGCGCACCATCATTTTCTTAAAATTTCTCGGTTGTCAGATGGATCTATAATGATTTCCTTGTTTTTAACTTCTTATTCTATGTAACCGAAAATTCGATCTGCTGGCATGAACGGAATGCCCAGGAACCGGGAAGATCAGTTCAACGATTTTGATATTCCTTGGGGCACATGTCGTTAACCAGTGGCCAGCCATGATAGCAATCATTGTACTATTTTTGTTTTGGAACCGCATCCGTCAGCCGGCATGCGAAGTGTTTTTTTGCCAGTCATGACTGTGTTTGAAAGCAAGTGAAAAACGGCCGATGCGATTTCATTTGAAGACTTGCTATGAACATTTTCTGTCCATGTATAAATGCGGACGTTTTCTTTGAGAAATTTGTTAGTGCTTGAGCCAATCACTGGTGAAACTATAGATATATAATTGCCGTGAGTAATACGCAGCTTGATCAGCAACTGGGCTATACTTGATTTTTTTGGCAGTCAAACGATATTGAAAACATTTCTTTCAAATCCTTTCGCAAAGTTCCAGTGCAGTATGTCTTGTTATCTAAAAGTCCTTTAGCCAAGTGGAAACTATTATAATAGTTATCCATGAACAATGAGTGTCCATTCTGAAGTTTTTCCTCCATCAATTGCATTACAACTTTCTCGGCATGCCCTTTTCCAGCAACATCATGGTCTTGACTACCTGCATATACTCGAAACTTAAAATCAGACCATCAGGCTCAGTCTCCATGTATAGTTTGATACCATACTTGTGGCGCTTGTTTTTTATATACTGCTTGAATCTCAGACGCCCTCCACAGAACCATGCTCTCATCTAACGACAGCTCTTTGCCAGGATAATAGCATGTGTTCATCTTTTAGTTGAAATAATCAATGACACTACGTATTTTGTACAGTGGGTCGTTATTCACAATCTCTGTCTCTGAGCTGAAGTGAAGACATCTCATTATCAGTAGATATCTATTTCTACTCATCTGTTGACCAAAAATAGGCATTGAAAATAGCCGGCTCTTTTTCCAGTAATCTTGTAGTCGGGGCATCTGAATGGAACCTATGTGGAATAGTAAACCCAGGAATATTTTCATTTCAGGGACGTCCACGTCCTTCCAATTAGTTATTCTTGATGATTCCAAAACACCGACATCGAGAAATAACTTTTCGGCTTGGGCATTCGTTTTTTCGCAAATCATTGCAAGAAAATCATCTTCAAAGAAGAAATTGAAGAATCCTATTGGAGTTGGATCAGGCGCGCCAAAGAACTCCTTTTGTTTCGTGAAATCGTGTTCATTTAGCTCGCCTGTCCATTGTCCATGAAGCAGATCCTTCTCCAGATGGTGGTGGTGGTGGTAGTAGTAGTGGTGGTGGTGGTGATGATCTTTCTGGTGCTTGTAATGATTCTAATGATGAGCTTCTACGAGTACGTTGCGACGCCAATTGTACATCCACAGCCGCAATTTTCCGAATATCCTGGCGCTCGATTTCCTCTTCATCATCATCTGATGACATATCCTCAAACGGGAAGTCACAATCAGAGTCGTTTTCCAAAAGCTGCTCTTCAATATCACTATCAGTAATGTCATAAACTGGCGCTAATTTCGTTCGTTTGGGCCGCGAGGGCCCCGGTTGATCACTCATAATTGAACGCTAATGTCATCAAAATAAAACTCAATTTTCAAAAACCAACGCTTGCCCAACAATTTTGAAACATTCGAGCGTAATGCCGACCTATAAAGGTGTTGCCAAGCGCGGTGCCGGGCGAGTACTAAAGCATACAAACTGAGCGGCGCTACTCCGCTAATATGCGGAGCTGGCACCCCGCGCTTTACCCGCGCCCCGCGAATATGCAGGGTTGGCACTGAAGTTGTTAACAAGTCCCCATCTGCCATTCTTTTAAGATTGTCGAAGGCATTCATTATTTTAATTTTAACCCTCTGGGACTGACGTGCCTTAATTTTTACGAAACTGCTGACGTGGTAGTAGGTACACCAGACACCACTTTAACGAATCATAACTTTGTTATTTTTTTTGTAAAAATCTGATTTAGTGATTTTTATGTAAATATTACGGTTTTCTTTATTGTTTAAATTTAGTACTAAGTTCGAGAAAAAAAACAAGGTGATATTTATAAACATTTATTAAGTACGTCTAAATCAGCCTCAGAACATACACATCTACTAAAAAAATAAAAAAAAATAACAAAATTAGTACTTCTAATAGGAACATTAATTATTTATGCAAGACAATAGTTTTATCATAAACAATATAAAAAATTAGCAACATTCATTGAGTCAATAAACATTGACATGACAACAAACTATTACAATTTTTTTTGGCAGTTTTCACAAAGTGGCTTCGAACATTGAAGACAAATGGGCTTCTCACAATCACAGCATCGATATTTTGTCAGTCTTTTTATTTTAGTTGGACAAATGGCACACAGTTTTCTTCCACTTGGTGGATTTGGTGTAGTCTTTGGAGGTGGAGGGGGTAAATCTTTACCCAAAACTCTACTTATCGTCATTCGTAGTTCTCTTGGTAATCTCTCATTGTATACGCGAGCTTTCATGTGATCTAGCACCAATTCTCTTGCCATATTCAACATGAAATTTCCTCTCCTCATTTTATCATCACTGTCTGCACATGACTGATATAAAACAAAGCTATTAACTCCTGCCATATCTAGTATACGCTGAAAAATTGCCATAGGCCAGCGACGAGTTTTACGGCTGCAAGAATAAATCGAGCACTTCTTGTCGATTTCGTCAACTCCTCCTTTTGTTCGATTGTAGTCTGCGATCATAACTGGCTTCCCTGTGTCAGTGTCGGTGTCTCGATTGTGGTGGGAAGAGGATATTAGCAGAACAGCTTTGTCTTTTTTCGGGACATAGGAAATCAAAGTGTAATCTTTCGTAAAACCATACAAACAACTTTCTATTTATCTTTGTTTACTTGGCAAGAAACTTGGAGGTATCTCAGCCTTGTTCTTCTTGAGCGTTCCTAAGTAGGTCAGTCCTCTTTTCAACAATATCTCCATAAGTGGGATGGAACTGAACCAGTTGTCAGCGGTTATGTTACGGTTTGTATTTTCGACCACTTTCGCCAGTCGCAATACAGATTGAGTTGGTATTGCCATTTTTCTCTCTTGTTCAGTAAGACCTATCCCATCCGAATTTTTACCATGGTAGATGTAGGCATTGTAAATGTAGTACGTGCGCGCATCACTCAACACCATTATTTTGATACCGTATTTGGCCGGTTTTTGAGGCATGTAAATAATGAACTTGCAACGGCCTTTATACGCCAGCAACATTTCGTCGGGTCCATCTGACAAAACCTACTTAGCAAAATGACTAGCTAGCAATACATCAACACTTCATCTTCTCTTCATAGCATTTGAACTACATCGCTAAACTGACTTGGTAGCAAAAAGACTACTTTTTCAAAAGTACTGTTAGTAACAAAAACATTTTATTTAGAAAAAATATGTTTAATAACCAACAAAAAGAAAAGATTATTCTTGTTTTTATAACATAAAAATTACACTAAGAATTATACTTAAACATTAGTTTTAAACCCCTCATTGAAAGAGTCGTTTTTACCCTTAAATAAAAAAAAATTTAATCGGCTTACTAAAATTTAAAAAAATATGTTTCTAATGGTTCTGATGAAGAATTTGCTTTTTAATTTCAAAAATGTTTTCTAAGAACTGCATCTCATTGATGTGTCCATGTTTCAGTGATGTAATTTCATTTTTGAGCATTTTATCAAATTGTATGTGGCGACGCAACCGTCGTGATTTGTTAAAATAGTGCTGCTTGATAGCAATATCTTTCAAGCGTGCTTCTTTTCGCAGGATATACAAAAATAAAAGCAACGTGGCCTTATGTGGGATCCGGACGTTAAGGCGTCTGTGCCAGCTCTCCATGCCATTGTTCGTTCTATGCCTTTCAGTAGCACAACAAATGAGTGAAAATGATTTTTCCCATTGCCGTTTGAAGTATTTAATGAACTTGTCATTACGTGCGGTTTTTGGAGCTCGATTCATTATTGCTCTCCAGCCAGCGTCTATATATTTAATTGGCAATAAAGGCAAATTTGCTGTATGTCTAATAATTTCATTTTTAACCTTAAGTTCGCGGCCCTTTTTCCAAACTGCTCGATTGTAGTGGTAAAAACAGCCCGTAACAACTGCCCTTGGAAACACTGCTTTAAAGGCGTTCATAAGACCTGCTTCATAGTCGCATTTGAAATTGCGAATATCAATATTGAGTACATCTCGTATGAGTGTAAAAAGCCTTATGTACGTGACTTCCGTCTTGTTAGGGAGCAAGGCGTATATAACGGGCAATATATTAGTGTACTCACTAGAACTATTCAAATCCACATGTATCGAAAAAAATTGAAAAAATGGTTTCGGACACCTTTTAAATGTTCCGTCGCCGAAGAAATATTGATTACGTAATACTTTCAAAGTTTTTTTGGCTATCTTGGAGCAAAACAACAATATTTTGTCATCTCCGCCATCATCTGCTACCAAAAAATCAGACGCCATAATTTTGGGTATGACTACTTCTAGTATTTTCTTGAATTCCGTTCTTTTCACATTCAAAGTTTTCTTCCGGGCTCTATATAGGTTATCTTTCACTTCCGAGTAAGATGGCATTATTAAATTTTCGGACCCTTTTATTGACGACTGTATGAGAACATGTCTTTCAAATATTTTCTTAACCGGTTCCATTTTACTACAAACTTCTTGACGGCACAAATCCATCATCAACGCTCTCTTATTGTCGTCTGGATGAGGTGCACAACAGTGAGAACTTTTTCGTACTATCTTATCTTTAGTGTCATTTAAAGTCACTGAAGCGGAACATTCACCTTTATTTACGCACCTCCACAAGCTTCCATTTTTATTGTTTTTAGCAAAATTATATCTATGGCTGTTATGAAGAAGTGCTTGTTTTCCTTTTTGATTTGTAATAAATTTAAGGTTATCCGGCATTTTCTTGGCTTTCACTGCTTACGCTTCTATTACAACCAAATGAATCAATAACAATGAAACAATATTCGATGTTATCTTTCAAGCATACTTCAACATGACAGCTTCCTTCTTAATTTATAATTGACCAGTCTTGTTTTCAAACTACGAAGTTTGAAACCATGAAGTATTAACACCGTTGTAGCCGATTTCGTATTTTTTGTTCAAAAAGTACTAGTTAGCAACATGATTTTCTAAGAGGTAATAGTTAATGTCTATATACTTACTTGAAATTATATTTAGTTTAGCGTACATAAAGGAAAGCTAATAATTACCTTTTTGAAACTTCTGTAACCCTAGTACTTTTCAGAAACCGAATCAGGATGCAACATTATAATATATATGATATTTAAACCATAACCACTGCTCATTCTAACAAGGTTTTAAATAAATAAATAAATAAATAAATAAAGTCTTAAAATTTCAGTATTTAGTAAACACGACATGATTAGGATTTCAACTTTTTGTAAATGACTGTACCTGTTTTGAAAAAGTAGTCTTTTTGCTACCAAGTCAATTTAGCGATGTAGTTCAAATGCTATGAAGAGAAGATGAAGTGTTGATGTATTGCTAGCTAGTCATTTTGCTAAGTAGGTTTTGTCAGATGGACCCATTTCGTCAATGCAGAGGTATGGTCCAGGGCAATATTGAGACTGGCAATTTGAGATAAATTTGTTAAACAAATCCGATATTGGAGCAAGTGGATCTTCTTTGAGGCGTTCTTCTCTGATATTAGAGTCATCAAATCTCAGACAGTTGATCAAACATGAAAATCGATATTTTGATATCACGCAACGAAATATTTCATGGCCAGTCCCATCTGTGGCAAAAATCATTTTGAGGTCAGAGTCATTGCACTTGAATACTGACGAATAGTACATAATACCTATAAATGCTTTCATTTCAGTAATATTTGTATCCATTAGTTCTGGCTTAGTGCTTTGTTTGAACTTGGCCCGATAGGTACTGAGTTTTTGGTTTGTGAATTGT
Source organism: Pasiphila rectangulata (assembly GCA_963082625.1). Classification (NCBI taxonomy): domain Eukaryota; kingdom Metazoa; phylum Arthropoda; class Insecta; order Lepidoptera; family Geometridae; genus Pasiphila; species Pasiphila rectangulata. The sequence goes on along the minus strand of OY720253.1, from coordinate 17,637,354 downwards.
ATCAAACTTTCAAGCATTGAATGGTCGAAAAGCTTGGACCAAAGTTCAAAATAGCCTTCAAAGTTTGAATTATTATTAAGACGCCTCGGTAATCTTATTATATTGTGGGCTGCAGTTCTTGATGTTCTTTGGCACTCTTGACTATTCCAAATAAATCCATTTTTACCTTTGAAACGTTCAGATGTCTCTTCCGTAGCAGCTGGACGTTCTTTTTCCAATGCTTCTTGGAAAACTTCCTGAGAGGGCTCATCAAATATTCTTTCTTCAGCAGCTACTCGCTCTTCTTCAGTTGGTTCTTGAATCAATTCTTGAGATGGTTCTTCAATTGCAGATATTTCGTCATCTTCTAAATATTCTATTTCTGGTTGAAAATTTGGGTCATCAACATCACTGAACTCATGTTCGCTTTCTTCATTCAACCACTCTTCTATCATCTCATCATGGCTTATAAAAGCCCCAGAAGTCGTTCTTTTAAATCTGCGAGATTTACTTGACTCAGCCATCCTAAAACCAAGCAATAATTTTAGTACTATAACAGTCGCAAGTATTATTTGTTTCCTAAACGTTTAAGCAAAACTCAGAAAACATGTTTGTAGTAAATTAGGAAGGTATAAAGTCTCAAACAAACAAAAAAAAATCAAGTTACAAAAACAATTATACTGATGTGTAGTCTAGGAAACACTATGAAAATATAACAATTTTACTGAAGTGGTTGTTTCACAGACACATACCTTAACGCTGACGTGGTTGTCTCGTAGACACCTTCCCTCGTAGCGTGACGCGTACGCACCCCGCGACTGCCCGCGGGTCACTGACCAACGCCTACGCGCGCGCTCGAAAGGTACTGAGAACGTGGCGGTTGTAATTTAAAAATTAACGAAATTACAAACGATTTTGTATTTTGCGGTGTCTGACAGACTACCACGTCAGTCCCAGAGGGTTAACTCGTCCACAGTGTTCACTTCTCGTGCATACACCTTGTTTTTTACGGCCCCCACAAAAATAAATCCATCGGTGTCAGGTCCGGTGAACGTGCTGGCCATCGAATAGGTCCAAAACGGCCAATCCACTGATTTTCAAACATATCCGTTAGTCGCTGTCTCACAGGCACTACGGAATGGGCGGGCGCACCGTCCAATTGATGCCACAGTCGTCCATACACGTCCAAAGGTTAATCGTCCGTATAGTCTGACACTGGACCATTAAGAAGTTCTATGAATTTCTCTGCATTTAATGTCCCATCAATAAACACTGGACCTATTATTTTGTTCCTATGAATTCTAGCCCAGACATTTAGTGAAAACCGGTACTGGAATGAAGACTCGACTTAAGCGCGGGTTTTCGTTACTCCAATATCTTAGGTTTTGTCTATTCCGAATTCCATTTCTTGTGAAAGTGCTCTCATCTGTCCACATAATATTAAATAGGAACTCAGGGTCATCTGATATTTTGTCGAGAAGCCATCGGCAAAATAACACTGACTGGCATATATTTGGATAACAGTTGTTGGACTTTTCTGAACTTGTAAGGTCGCCGTGCATGCCGTTTCAAAATTCTATGGACAGTTCTGTCTTTCCAGAGGCTACAAGTCGGGTTGTTTTCAAAATGTTGTAATATCCGGTCCTTGATACTTGAATTTGAAGACACGCCGTCTCCTTGAGGAACCAAAGGCCGGTTCTCTCGTAACCCCTGAACGGCCAGGGTAAAAACACGGCTGTTGGTAGGGCACGTTCTTGTGTTACCATATTTCTCCCGATATGTACGCAATGCTAAAGCCGCATTTTGGTGACATTCTCCGTACGTAAGTACCATGTCGGTGTACTCGGCAGCTGTGTACCTTATTTGAGGCATAATTAAACTAAGAAACTTACAAACCTAACCTAAATCACAAAACTAGCTACCTAATAAATGCCTAAATAACTAATATTACACTAACACTTAACAATAAGTCACACTATGCACTGCACTAATCCAACTATCATTAATCGTCTTTATTCACAATAACAACAAACTTTTCATAAAATCACGATAATGCGCGCGCGGCTCGTCTTGTGATAAAAAAAAAGTAGGCGTGTGCTCTCCTCAAAAGGGCGCCGCGAATTGACATAGTTAGGCTTCGTTCACACGGCATTGTCCTGCACGTTTTTTTGTAATCGTTTTCTTAACGTATAGTCAACCGGGTGTTCATATGGTACACGGCATTGTCCTGCACGTTATTTTGTAATTGTTTTTTTAACGAATAGCCGCAGTTTCCACACAGTTGTCACAGTGAGTAGACGTACTGATGGATCCACGCTTGGTTGTACTTTTATATTGGTATCGAAGGCGCCAACGGTCTCGCCGGCGACAAAACAGAAGATTTTGGGTACATCCTATTAATCAAGAATCTGTGCGAACGATCACATTTGAAAAATTATTCGAAAATCTTAGAAACGATGAAAAAATGTTTTTTAATTACTTTCGAATGTCTATTGAAAGTTTTGAAAAGTTATTGACTCGACTGGAAAATTCAAGCCTACCAAAATCAAATACGAATATGCGGAAATGCATTAGTACTAAAATGAAATTAGCCATCTGTTTAAGGTGAGTACACAAATAAAAATACACAGGTTGTGATTATTTAAGTTTTATTAATGTTAATGAAATCAATATTATAATTTTAAAAATATTAAAATTGGACCAATTTTACTATAGTGTATTCGTGTTTCGTATTAAAAGTCATTGTAATCAATATCCGAGTAGTTAGAATAGTAGGATTCGACAGAGGACGGATTTTGAAGAGAAGCTGCTGTAGTTAATTGTACAGAGGCTGGACTTTGAAGAGAAGTCGTTGCAGTCATGTTTGTACTGGTAGAATTAGTAGTTTCTTGTATATTACTGTTTTGGAATTGTTGTGTAAAATATCCTCTGTGAACTGATGAGTGATTGAAAGACGACGATTCACGAATTTGGCGACTGTTTTTAATTTTTTTCATTAATTGTAGCACACCCATTTGGAATTCGAGGACTTCATCATCGTCATACTTATCTAATGATGGTAATATCCCATTAAAAAATGAAAGGTGCCGATTCATTGGTTTAGATTCGTTATTTGAATAAGAATCCATAAATTTCATCATCTTCGCATCTACAGGACTAATCATATTTTTTACAGATCTTTTAGGTACACGATTAGGTATTGGGCTCTTTGCCGCCATTGTGTCTATAGAGTTTTCCAATGTTTCATTTCTTCCCTCAGAATTATTTTTCTGGTTTTCGGATTCTGTGTTATTGTCGGATTCCGTGTTGTTATTTTCGGTAGTTACGTTGTTTATTGTCTCTTTTGGTTGTATTACTTTCTGCAGAAAAGATAACTGTTTACTATAAACATAGGGATTTGCTGTTTTGGCACCACTTCCTGAGCTTTTCTGACCTTTTATCTTTTTATATGATCGATTATAATTATCTCTTATATGAGTCCACCGTTGAATAATCATTTTAGCTGTAAAAGACAAATATGATAAGTAATACAGTACATATTATACATTTCTTTTTTCAGGTATTTAGCATCGGGGTGTTCCATGAAAGATTTACACTATTCATACAAAGTTGGAGTATCGACTATAAGTGGTATCATCTGGGATGTTTGCTGGACTCTGTGGCATGTCCTTCAGGGAGAATATCTTCAAACGCCTTCTACAGAAAGTGAATGGATGAAAATAGTGGAAGGTTTTGAAAGAAAGACTAATTTCCCTCATTGTTTAGGTGCAATTGACGGGAAACATATAAAAATCTTAAAGCCTCCTCATAGTGGATCCATGTACTTCAATTATAAAGATTTTTTTTCAATTGTGCTACTTGCGGTGGTTGATTCGGAATACAGATTTATATACGTAGACATAGGATCATACGGAAAAGATTGTGACTCATCCATTTTGAAAAATTCCATCTTATGGAAAAAAGTTAATGATGGTTCGCTGAATATACCCAAACCAATGCCATTATTAGAAGGTGGAGAAAGTACACCTTACGTATTTATTGGTGATGAGGGTTTTGCTCTACATAATAATTTACTTCGCCCTTTTGGAGGAACACATTTAAATTTACGTAAAAAAATCTTTAATTACCGCCTGAGCAGAGCAAGGAGGTACGTGGAGTGTGCTTTCGGTATCTTAGCGGGAAAATGGAGAATTCTACATAAGGCTATTGATGTTTCACCAAGTTTATTGACAGAAATCATAAAAGCATGCATTGTATTACACAATTACGTTCGTGAACATGATGGACACAATTTTGAAGATGTGGCAAATCCTCCATTATTTGAAAATATTCAAAGTACGTCAGTTCGAAATGTTCAAGCAAACAGCGTAAGGTCCACTTTTAGTGACTATTTTTTATCAAACGAAGGATCAGTCCCATGGCAAAACGAATATATTTAGAACTAAGCAGAGTAAATTAAAATATGTTGTAACGCAATTTTTATTATTAATAATAAAATGTACATACCTAAGGCTTGTCTTGTTTTTTCTTCCAATGTCTCAAAATTAGGATCAATTATCGCTGTTTTCTAGTGGTCCCAGGATTTTGTCCCATTAATGGGACCACAAGGGAGAACTGTTTCTCGTAGTCCCATTATTGTGTAATTACATCCTGTATATAAAACTATGTGGTTACCAAAAGAAACAATAATAATAAACGGGACTCGAAATTATATTTTATCTCAATTTTTCTAAAAAATGTCCCACCGAAATATCACCGTGGATCAACTGTAGTTGGTAATTCATAACGTCCTCATCCCGCCTTACAAATTCTCGTCTCCTTTCTGATGATTTAGAGAATTCTTGTTCTCTATCAACCAGAATGTTTAATAGTCTTAATAAAGATTTCGGATGGCGTTTCTTCATGTCTTTATTTAAAAGCGAATGCCAACATTCCACTACGTTGTTGGTGCGGTGTCTTTCACCATATACGTTCCACTGTGAAATAAATCCTTCATTTTTAAGCCAAGTCCTTTCCATATATTTTGTGAAATTTTTAATTTTGGCAGTGACGGGACTTTCCTTTTTTATATACTCTACACCATCTGATGTCTGATCTAAGGGTAGTAAAGGTAAAGCAGTGTGTAGACCCACGATGCGCCGTTCCTGTTTTGATTTAATTTTCATTTCTTTGGCCTTCTTCCAGATGCTTTTAGTGAAGTGATAATAGCACTTTTTCAAAATAATGCCCGGAATAATGGTCATTATTGCATTTGCAGGAGCTACTTCAAAATCTAAGTGAAGTTTTTTTGGCGACCACTCTATTTGTGCTTTAATAATTAGAAATAAAGCGGTGTATGATTCTTCATTTTTGTGCGTCATCAATGCGTAAATAAGCGGAATAACGTGTGTTGTTGATGGTGACTCAGATATATCACCATGAATAGATAAAAGTTGAGTAAATGGAGCTGGACAGCTTTGAAACGTCCCGTCAATAAAAAACTCACCAACTTTCTTGATAGTATTTTTGTTTTCTTCTGAACAAAAAATAATAATACCACAATCTTTGTCCTAGTATTCAGCAAGTACAAATTCTGAGAATTTCGGAGGGATAATCACTTCTTCGATACTTTTATAGTACGTTTGCGATAAGTGTACAAAGATGTTTGTACACTTTTAAAGGAAGGTAAAGTTGATACAAAATTAAGACCCTCATTTTCTAATTCCGACAAACCTTTTTTAAAAATTTGTGTCACTGGTGTGTCTGTTAAGCGCGATTGTTCTTTCATTTTATCTATTGAATCGTCAATTTTATTCTTACTGTAATCCAATTTACATGAATGTGTTTTATTTTTAACTATTTCTTTACCCTGAAACGCAAAAAGGAATAAAATATCAGATACAATCTAAGGCATTCTACCCGACTCTAATTATTTATTTCCATGCGGACGAATTCACGGGTAAAAGCTAGTCATAAATAAAAAACCAAATTTTACCTTGAGAGTTATAGATCCACGGCATTTTATTTTCTTGGCTTGGCTACACTTCCAAACGACATTCCCACTTTTATAAACCATATGCCTATAATATTGTCTCCCATCATATATTAATACGGTCCCGCCCTTTCTTTTAAGAAACAAAATTTCTTCCATGAGTATATTATTTCGTGTTTACTTATCAACAGAATTCTAAGTATTAACAGAATTTTGATGTATTTAGTGTCAGTCAAGTGTCATTTATTCATCATCTAACACTTCACTACACACTCCAAAAAGTTTATCTATTCTAAGGATTTTGTTATTATAATACCTATATACAGGAGGATAAATACTTTACTGAGCATAGGAATGGGACTACGAGAAACAGTTCTCCCTTGTGGTCCCATTAATGGGACAAAATCCTGGGACCACTAGAAAACAGCGTCAATTATTAACATGATTCCCTTCCAAGCCGCTTGAGTTGCGACGCGATTTTTATAAAGTTCCAAAGTTTTATCCCATAAAACGGGATTTTGTTCCACTAAAGAAATCAATAGTTCGTTATCTATAGAAGATTCCTCAACCATTTTGAATAATACCCCAAATCAAACAATACGTGCCACCCGTACAAAAGACGCTCAGGTACTAAACGCTTCTTCGGTTGCTATTCGATAAAAAACGTATGACATCGTGTCGTGTGAAGGAGACAAAGCTATACCATATGCCACTGCGAACCGAATACGTCAAAGTTCATTCGATTTGCTTGACAAGTCCGTTGAGTATGCGTTTAAACGTATAAGCGGTACACGTTTTTTTGCAGTACAATCGACGTGTGAATGGATCTACATATGTACATTGTATGGTCACTATTTATACGTTAAGACGTACACTGCAAAAAAACGTGCAGGACAATGCCGTGTGAACGAAGCCTTACCGAGTCAAGGACTTTTTGCCGAAAAAATTCCGCTCACACACACACACACACGCAATTTTCTATGCACCACTAATGCATTATTTGCGTAAGTAATATTTTTCTTTTTCTTTATAATTGTAGTATTTTGTAGGAGTGGGCGGGGCGCGCCAGAGTGGGATCGTATGACACCTTTCTCTGTCTTTCAAGCATATTGAAACGTAGAGGATAGAATCGTAGGTTTTTGCACAGGATCCTGACCTTACAATGTTTACCTATTATTAAGGACTCCGTTCTACATCATGTTGAAAAACAAGAAAGTGAAAAATAATTTCCTGTGGCTAAAGTATTCATTGGATTTGATTGGTTTTTTGTATACGGGTAAAAAGCATGCCTTTCTTTACGTGGTTTAGAGGAATGTCAATCGTCCCGCTCCACATTGTATTTAGCCATGTTTGTGTCTAGGTAGCCTGGATTCCATACATTCGTGAAACATCTTTGATATTTTTAATGTTATTTTTTCATAGATATGGCATATTTAATTAATATTAAGGTGATTTTAACTATGTTTTGGATCATTAAACTAATAAATTCTCGATAAATTGTATAACTTTTACAAGTTCTCGTCTATTCGACTTAACTCTAACTATGTAAAAGACAATGTCTTTCTCGGTATTAACACGTTCACTGTCCCCTGAGCCACATATGGTTCAGGAAACGTGCGCTTGAAAAGCACTAATACGCTCCTGAGCCATATGTGCGTCAGGAGACATATGCAACTTCTAAAGCGAATAATTCCACTGGACGTGCTGAAACTGTGCTGTTTCTGCATTGGACGTGCTGGTACGATCATAAAGTAAAGAAAAACGCCGGGACGTACGAAAAAATATTTTTATTTTTAGAAGAAATTACAAATTATTTCTGAACTATTTCTTATTTATGTTTTTTTTTGGAAACAGCATAAACAAAACGATTTTTTTGCATTGCAAACACTCAGTATCCACTCGTTTTACTCTTTTTGCAGCAATTTTCTAGTTTGTACCTTCTTTTCGCAAGTCTTCGTAGCATCCACAGCATCGTTTTCGGACAATTTTATTGTCCTCTTTCCACGGAAATGTAGTCAGAAAGTGCTGACTTGCGATCGAGCTAGTAGACGGTCTTGGACTATTAGTCAACGTATTTGCATCATCAACATTGTCATCAGCAAAAATACTCGGTTCTTGATCCGAAATATCAGAATCTGGCTCGTCATGTACATCGCTATTGCCGCTGTTCGAATCCGTGTCATGATCACTCAATTCGAAGTCACTGTCTTCTAGTACACGTCGTAATTCGTCTGTTAATAGTCAGTCTGGGAGGCATTTTTCAACGACAACGAAAATATCACAACCAAATTCAAACAATTTTTGAATTTGAAACGATTGAACATTGACATGAACAGAATTCGTAAAATAATTGACATCGATATGTCTATGGAAGTAGATTATCTATGGAATATTATGTTCAAAGTTCGTAAATGTCGTGAAAATACATAAATAATAATAATAAAGTATTTACACATACAAATACTTTTGAAAATAAAAAAAATGTTCCCTGAACCACATGTGTGTCATGAACGTGCAGAAGCAAAAATGTCCTCCCCACGCTCATGAACCGTATGTGTTTCAGGTAAGTAAAGCCTATGTACATCCGGTTTATTTTATTTTATTATATTATTACTAGGGCTGCCCTATGACTATAAAAAAAACAAATTATTTAAAAAATCCTATTGGACGTGTCGGTCAATTTTGCATTTTTGTATTGGGACAGGGAACGTGTTAAGGCTCTCATACCAGTAATATAGGGGTCTGGTGAGATCATTAGCCCATGGAAAGTATCTTCCATGCCCATTTTCCTGGAAAATTTTCTCGAAAATTGTTCTCGGGTGATTGGAAGGTAAGTGCAAAACTGTAAGGTGAAGGTAGTGTGGACCATTTTGAACCATTTAAGCCATAGTTCTATTTCTTTTTACAAATTTTTTATGATTTTCGGGGAAAAAACCCGAAATTTTACAGTTTTTGTTAATCATTGCCAGTTTGAAAGGTAAGTGAATTCTTTTTTATTTAAGTCATGTGTAAGCAGCAATCTAAAAAATACATGTTCTCAGGTATCTGAGTCATTCCATTGCCATTTTTTTGCAGACATTTAAAACTCACAAACATTTTTAATGATTTAAGAAAACCATTTTTGACGTTATTTAAAAAAAAAACAGGTGGTGCCTTTTTTGTTCAAACCTTTTTAAAAACATGTCTTTCTTTTGAGGTATCATCAGGTATCATCATCTCACAAATTATTGAAATGAAGACCTACAAACAAATTGAGAAAGAAAATTTTATTTTAATTAAAATGCAGGCTGACTAATTAAAACCACATTTCAATTGAAACCATTTTAATTGATGTTCAAAATGACTGCCGCGATTCCTAACGCATGTACGGGCCCGTCGTCTTACTTCTGTTGTTGTTGTTTTTAACATCATCTCCAGCTTCATTGTTTCAAACGCCGAAATAATTCTTTCTATTAACTCTTCTTTTGTGTTTATTTCTACACTGGTATAAACCAGTTCCTTGGCCCGACCACACACGAAAAAGTCCAGTGGAGTCAGGTCTGCTGACCGAGCGGGCCAAGGGAAGGGCCCATCTCTACCGATCCAGCTATCAGGGAAGCAGTTGTTAAGGTGTTCCCTTACATTTAGTGTCCAATGAGCTGGACAGCCGTCTTGCTGAAAGATGATTTCTCGGTCTGTTGCAAATATCGGGGCACCGGATTCCTCTACTAGCATTGGAAGATCATTCTGTAGGAATTCCAAATAATTGGTGCCATTTAAGGTGTCTTGGGGCCCAATCAAAGTTCTGCCAATTACTCCAGCCCACACATTGACAGAGAATTTCCTCTGTACCGACACCTGCTTTTTCCAGTGTGGATTTCTGTCCTTGTTGGCCCATGGATGGAGGTTGTGAATGTTTGTTATGCCCTCCCTAGAAAATTTGCATTCATCCGTCCACAAGATTGATTTCAAAAACCACGCATCTTCAATGTCTCTGTTTAGGAGGAAACGGCAGAATTGAATTCTTCTGTCGAGATCTTGCTCTTCTAAATCTTGCATACCCGTCCCATGGAACGGATATTTGTCATTTTTATGCATTGTACTCCACACCTTCCATTGCGAAATGTTTAAATTGCGAGCTACTGCTCTAGTGCTGGTATGAGGATCCGCTTCGAACGCTGCCATAATCTCTTCCTCTACGTTAGGATTGTGTCTGCCTGGGTTGACTCCAGGTTCCATGCGGTGTATCCCAACTTCAGCAAGCCGACGAAATGTGTTGTAAAACACTCGGACATTCGGTAATCTGCGATTTGGATAGCGCTCTTCATACATTTTTCGCGCCAAAGATCCATTGCCGTCTGCTCTGCCATACATGAAAACGATATCCGCATATTCCTCATTGGAAAAAGTAGCCATAGTCACTTCACAAATCACAAAACAGCGTAAGAGCGCACTAAATGTCAACTCAATACAATTAAAAACAAGTTAGTCCAAAATCAAGACGTGCAGGAGCGCAAAGCTAAGGGCTACTATGGCTACGACTGAACACGGTGAAACAAAAATGTGCATCACTAACGATATCAATCAACACATGCAGGAGCGGGGCTACAACTGAACATGAAAATGGAGAACTGAGAATCAACACGAATAAGAAAATAACATCCAGTCGCAAGAACAGTTGTTACTAATAATAATTTGGTAAATAATAATAAACAGTGTGATGTGAAGATGACGAGTCCCTTCCTGAGCCTAAACAAAGTCACACGACTTTGTTGACTCAGCATCTAAGTCGATTTTACTGCAAAATAAACCAATGAACCTATCACCATTCTCTCTATTCACTTGTTAGGCGCCCTACCTGGAAAGTAAGTAAGTCGTTATTGACGTCATACCGCGCGCGGTGGCCTTTGTTTTGTTTAGTGAGATACCTTAGTTTGTTTTTTTTTACGTGAATAGAATAAATTCTTAGAATTAAACTTCGGACGCAAAACGTTTTTTTTTGTAATAATGTTGCTTCAAATTTTCTCCTTCCATTTGGATTGTAGGTCTTAAATTTAATAATTTGTGAGATATCCGCCTAGGTGATACCTCAAAAGAAAGAGTAAAAACCAAACATGTTTTTAGAAAGGTTTGAACAAAAAAAGCACCATCGGTTTTTTTTAAATGTCTGTAAAAAAATGGCTGATGACTCAGATACATAGAACATGATTTGTTAGATTGCTTACACTTAACTTAAATAAAAAATAATTTACTTACCTTTCAAACTGGCAATGATTAGCAAATAACTGTAAAATTTCGAGTTTTTTTTCTCGAAAATCATAAAAAAGTACTAAAACGAAATAGTCAAGACTTCGTCTAAGACAACTATGGTTCTAAATGGTCCACACTACCTTCACCTTACAGCTTTGCACCCACCTTCCAATCACCCTTTATTTCCTTGTCTTTGTTGCGACTTTCTAGCGCGTCTTCACTTAAAAGTCCCACAGATATACCCTTATTTTCTACAATTTGATGTCCATGAATTAAAATTTTGTGAAGAGTGGTAGGCATGTTAAACCATGGGTAATTAAAAATGAAAGCCGATGCTGTTCTATGGCAAAATTGCCTGAACATTTCGGTTCGAATTTTGTATCCAGACGAGAGAAGTTTTAAAATAGTGTGCATTCGGTTGATGATGTTAAGAATGATGCCGGTGATTTCGAACGTTTCTTGAGCACGTTGAAATATAAGGCGAACAGTGTTGCCGTCTGTTGAAGTCCCTCCTCCTTGCCGCGGTTTATCGACTTGAAGTTCGAGTTTTTCAAATTGTATTATGATGTAAAGGCCAATTTGCCCTTTACGAATGTGTTCTGGATGGGTGTAAATACTTTACCGTCAGTTGCTCTTTCTTGAGCTTAGGGTGTAAAAACCAAATTGTACTAAACGTATGGAGGTAAAAGGCTATAAAACGAAATCATACTGAACTTGGTTTTTACAACCAAGCGCAATTTATTACTTTGGTAGTACACCATACTTGTACTACTCAAATCTACTATCTTTTACAACTTGAACTAGTGAAAAATTATAGCATTACTCCAAATGGTCATAGCAATAATATTTTTTTTGGTTCTTACACCATAAAATCCAACATAAACTCTGTTTAGACATTGAAGTCGTCTGGGCTGTAAAAACATTTTTATGCGAATTTGAATGCGTCACATAGACCAATCAATAGAGCGGAAAATTCTGAATAAGACTGCATTCATTACTAATTTTGGGCAAAATGGTTTATACGACCTTTCTACCTCAAGGTGTCGATATCGTTGAAGTCCACGGGTTTCTCCTTCGTAGTGTTGTTGTCCTCTTGACCCGAGCTCCACGACTGTCTCCACGCTGCGACTTGCCTTTTTGAATGTTACCTTCTTGGTTTTTTCTTTTTTGGCGGTAACTCCACTTCGGAATCCTCGGACACCTCCGTCTGTCAACTCTCTTTTTCTAAAATTCTTAAACTAATTATTACCCTAAACTCATACCCATTACTGACACTAAAGCCGATCGTCCACCGCCAGCTAAACTAATTAAGAACTAAGCTCAGTGAACTAAGCTAAGCTAAACTAGAACTACGTTGTCCGTCCACCAATAAATAAGCTAAAACTACGTTAGTGATGGCCAGTTTGTGCTAGAACGTCGAGTTAACCGGACGTGATATGGAAGACGACACGAGCAATGACGAGACTTTAGAGGAGGACTATCGTCATAGGAGAAGAAGATTGATTATTTCTTATTTTATGAAGAAAAAACGGAAACATAGATACTGGATAAGTCAACACATTCAGTCCTGGAAAACAAGCAGCGAATTTAACACTTTGTTTAATGAACTAGACGACGAAAATTTTAAGATGTACTATCGTGTGTCAAGACAACAGTTTGATGAGTTACTTACAATGATTGCAAAGGATATTGCTAAGAGTGATACTAATTTTCGAAAAGCTATATCGGCAGAAGAAAGATTGGCTATTTGTTTGAGGTAAGTGTATCAACATTAAAATTAAACAGATTCAGTTACTTTGGTATTTATATTTATTGAAAATTAGGTTGTATAAAGATATCAATTGAAAGTAGTATCAATTGAAACTAGTATCTTGGGAGACTGGACTGTCTTGGGAGAGTGGAGTGGATTGAGCAGAAGATGTTGAATATCCATATGAGAACTGACTTCCGTATAAGTAATTGTCATATTTATCTTCCGCTTCAGACATTATGGTAAAGATTTTCCTTTTAATGTCCCTTTGCAACCACTCTGGAAACTTTATGGCTGTTTCGCTCATACTGTCAAAAAACAGTTTTAAAGGGTGTCTTCTTGATTCCCTTTCAGCTGTCTCTTTCTCTTTTATCTCACGGCGTCGCTTTTCATAATCTGCATCAATATCTCTCAGTAAAACAGCAAAAGATTCATCGTTTTTTCTCTTTTTTAGTGTTCGTTCAGACGATGAGCAGTGAGATGTAGATGGTATAGATTCAGTGTTAGAAATATCATCAGTAGTATTTTCCTGTGTCTCAGTATGTGAAACCGTAATATCCTGGCTTTCACTTGCATTACCAGCTTCCATTGCACTGATTGTTTTATTATTCTGGCTTTCCTTTACGTTACCACTTCTTGGGCGGTTTTTCATATAAGGCAATAAAAATTCAAGTAGACTGGCATATTTCCAAGTGTTTGTTGGTGATGCAGCTTGGCCACTTGTTGAACTTTTAATTCTTTTTAATGATTCTCGATGCCCATCACGTATTTTTTTCCATTCGTTTTTTGCCGTTTTAACTGAAATAGTAATAAAAAAGGTTAGGGCTAACTTTCTTAATTTAAACTATATAAATATAATAAAATCATGCTAACTGTAATTTTATAGTGCAATAAAGTATGTATTTGTAATTTGTTTATTTATTTATATGCGTATTTGTCTCTTTATGCATTCATTAAAAAGTGTTGCCTTTTGCAGGTTTTTGGCAACAGGGGACTCCTACAAAACAATTGGATACAATTATAGAGTGGGTGACAGATCAGTTTCTAGGATTGTAGAAAACGTCTGCCAAGTACTTTGGAATCATTTACAACCAATTTACATGTGTTTGCCGACTGAAAGAGAATGGAAACAAATCGCTGAAAATTTTATGCTGAAATGGCAATTCCCCAACTGTATTGGAGCAGTCGACGGCAAACATATATCCATAAAATGCCCACCTCATTCAGGTTCTCAGTATTTTAATTATAAACATTTCCATTCCATAGTATTATTCGCAGTTGTTGATGCAAACAAGAAGTTTATTATAATAGATATTGGTTCCATGGGCAGATTTAGTGATGGTGGTATTTTTTCTGACAGTGCATTTGGACGAAGGTTACAAAATAACGAATTAAATTTGCCTAATGATCAGCCTTTACTAGAAGGTGGTCTTGCAATACCTTACGTATTTATAGGTGACCAGGCATTTCCTTTACAAAAACATTTTATGAGACCATACCCACAAAGCGCATGTCGTAACAGTAGAGAAAAAAGGAACTTTAATTATCGTCTCAGCAGAGCACGAAATGTGGTAGAAAATGCCTTTGGTATTTTGTCAATGCGATTTCGGATATTTCGTCGGCCATTGGAGTGTAAAGTAGAATCAGTTGATTTAATAACAAAAGCTGCTTGCGTGCTACACAATTATCTTTCAACTAATCAAACAACAGCTTTTGGTGAAGCAAGTGCTGAAGACGGATCAGTTTTACGATCAGTGGTACAACTAAATGACAATTTACGAGCAACAAGAGAAGCATTTCATGTAAGAGAATCCTTTTGTAATTATTTTAACAATAACAATATAAATTAAACTTACTGTCTGATATGTTCGGGTTTTTCATTTCATCTACTATCCTCTTCCATAAACCGTCTTTTTTATTTGTGTCACGGTAGTCTTTATCCTCTGGATTATATAACACAGGATACTGCTTGACATATTCAATAAACACCTCTGGAAGATATAACCGGCCGCATGCCGCGATGCATGGTACGATAGACCATAAAGCTAACCGATTATATCATTTGGTTAATATGCGTTTCCCAAGGTGGGATGGACTGGCTGAAATCCAATAATTCTAGGTTTCTCAAAGATGCGTATAGTAATTATAACGACGTTGCACAGGCTAAAATCACTAGGTAGTTAGGAAGGCTTACTAACCTGGCAAGTCCAGCAATCTATGAGGGTCCAGGGCTGCGCGGAAATCCTTTCACTTCACTACACAGGGAGGCGAATTCCTTTGGCTGGCAACTATTTTGTGGCTCCGTCACAGTTCCAACGAACGAACGCGACAGAGACATATGCGGGATAATAATTGAGTGCGTGCGACCGACCTGCGAGGCGGCTTTATGGCAACTGACTTGTCAGTCAAGGTGACCGACATTAGAAAAAATGCAGAGTGCATACGCAGCAAAATATCCGTCGTGTGGATTATAGTGTACGCACACACGGACACGTAGGAACATCGCGTAATAGCCCAATATGGGATTACACAAAATTCCCAGAAAAGTAAACCAACCCTTAGTTTACCTATAGATAATTAACTATGCAATGTCGTTTATCTAACGTTTAAATTAAGTTACGCTCGCAATGCTGTCGGCGTAACCATATTCCCCGGCTTGAAAGGTCCTAATCTTTCAAAACAAAAAAGAGGAAACAACAATTAACAATTGCATATTATCATCATGAAAACTCTACCTTATGAAAGAAACTAAATTTATGAAGGAATTTTATAAACTAGTTAATAAATTTAATTAAACCTAACTTCTGCATTATAAAAATTAGATACCAAAACTTATTGTGTTGGCAAAGGGCACAACTTAACTGTTGGCCGTTGAAAAAACCCACTCTGAGTCTTGATCGTTGCGACTCTAACTACCCCGTTCTTATCCGGATAGACTTCAGTCACTAAGCCTATCGGCCAATGTAGAGGCATAACGTTGTCCTGCATAGAAACAACAACCATACCAGTCCGTAAAGGATTAGCAGGTGTGTTCCATTTAGAATGAACAAGTTGATCATTTAGTTCCTGTCGCGAAATAAGATGTAAGCGCGTTTCAGTTACCTCGCGAGCAGGGAAAAAGACGAGTGGTTTCGTGTTAAGAAAATGTGCAGGAGTTAATGCGGCGGGTTCTGACGGATCGGAGCTAAGCGCGTAGAGCGGTCGCGAGTTATCATCCGCCAGTTCCTTCTCCCAATATGTGCTATATTCATGCGATAAGAATTGGTAGAGTTCACGAAGATACGATTTTGCATCGGATTCAAAATGAATTCGTTGAACAGTTCGCCACACAACTGATTCAGCAAAGTTCAAATCGAGCGCGGTTATTGGGCCTATAGGAAGCCACTTTAGAAATTTGTAAACAAAGCAAATTGTTTTCAAGTATTTTTTCCAGGAGGAAAACCTATTGGAGAGGTTATACAGAATGTCTTCGGCAGGAGAATTCACCTTTGACATTTCCGGCGATAAAACAGGTAGAGCAACTGGCTTCATTTCGGGAAGCTCTTGCGTCTGACCTGGAACGAATGGCTTTATAGGCCATGCGTGGCGGGGCAGTTTGAGCCAGGGCGGTCCAGTCAACCACAGTGGATGATGGATAAGCTGGGCTGGCGTCAAACCGCGGGAAAGACAATCACTAGGATTATCTGATCCTTTTACATGGAAGAAGTGTTTTGCCGAGAGATTTTCGTGAATCTTGGCTATGCGATTGGCCACAAACGTGTGCCAGCGATGTGGCGAAGAGTGGATCCAACTCAAAGTTACAGTTGAGTCTGAAAATGCTACGACAGCCTCAATGGCATATCGGGAGGAATAAAGATCAAAAACTCGCTTTATCAAAGTTGATAAAAGCAATGCGGCGCATAGCTCCAGACGAGCCAGCGAAATAACTTTAAGAGGAGCGACCTTGGACTTTGCACATACTAGCGAGATGGTTATGTCTCCATCTGGTTTAACTACGTGGGCGTAGACAGCACCACCGTAGGCTTTCTCGCTAGCGTCTGCAAACCCAACTAATGAAACTTTACAGTTTTCAATTACGCCAATGTGGCGTGTGAATTTAAGCTGCGAAATATGCGGCAGTTCATCTTGAAACTGCTGCCACAGACGAACTATGCGGTTGGGTGGGACATCATCCCATCCAATTTTTACAAGCCAAAGATCTTTGATCAATAGCTTGGCGTACAAGATCATGGGCGCGACTAAACCCAGAACATCGAAGAGGCGAGCGATAGACGACAGAATATTTCTCTTCGTGCAAGGGCGATTGTCAGAATTGACTTGGAATGCGAAATAGTCTTCGTCGGGAAACCAACGAAGCCCAAGAACCTTTAGAGTCGGATCCTTACTTAGATCGACACTGTGCGCGAGCCGCAGTGACTCGGGAATAGCCTGAAGAACCTCAGGGCTATTACTTGACCATTTAGTCAACTCAAAATCACCAAGTGAAAACAACTTAATCAGTTGGTGAGCGGAATCTATTGCTAGCGCAATGCTAGGAATAGAACTAGCGATATCATCGATATAAATATCTCTATTTAGAATCTCGCTTGCGAGAGGACAATTTTGACCCTCATCCTTACACAATTGTTGAATGGTGCGGATGGCGACAAAGGGCGAGCATTTGAACCCAAAGGGAAGAACGGAAAATTGCAGAATTTGCAATTCCTCGTCTTCATGAAAGCGATATAGTATACGCTGAAGAGGACGATTTTCAGGACGTACTGAAATTCTGAGGTACATAGCTTTAACATCAGCCGTTATAGCTACAGCGTAGAATCTTAAATTTAAAAGAATATTAAAAAGGTCCGACTGAAGAACTGGACCTGCGTAGAGAATATCATTTAGTGATGTACCATTGGCTGTCTTCGCGCTCGCAACAAGAACCACGCGTAACTTGGTGGTTGCCTTGTCTTCGCGAATTACAGCATGGTGCGGGATGTAGTAAGATACCTCGCCAGGAATAATTCCTTGCACAAGGGAAACGTAATTATTTTTTAGATAATCTCTTATGACGTCATCATAGAGTAATTTGACGTTAGGATGCGATTTAAGTTTTCGTTCGAGGCTAATAAATCTACGACGTGCAATTTCGAAAGAATTACCTAACGCCGATGCGTCTGTCTTCAATGGCAAAGCAACGACATACTTGCCAGATTGGGTGCGAGTAGTGGTGGAACAATAAAACTGTTCACAGTATTTATCATCCACGCTAGTGATAGAAGAGGGTTGAACTTCCTCTATCTCCCAAAACTTGCGCAAGTCGCAGCTTTCCAAAGGGGAAGTAGCGAAAAACGACAGGGTGGCTTTCGGACGTTCTAAGACAGGTGCGTCTCCCATTAATATATAGCCAAGCACTGTCTCTAATGCGTCTGGACATCCCGCGGTAGAAGATACATGACCTGGTTGCAATAACTTAGCAAAAAGTTTTACTCCTAACAGAATGTCAATATTCCCCGGCGTAGCCCAAGTATCGTCGGCAAGTAGCCTCGAATCAATGTGATTGAAGTTAGCGACATCTATCGGGCATAACGGGAGCTGACCCGTTATCTCGTCGAGAACCAGAGCGTCGATGTTGTACTTGGGTTGCACACGGAAACGCGAACTAAATTTGAGTTCAACTGAACCTCGTACTGGTTGAGAGGTACCACCAATACCTTTGACGGTAACCACCGAATCCTCGCGGATAGGTAACCCGAGCTTACGACAGCATCGAGTAGTTATATAGTTCTTCTGGGAACCTGGGTCCAGAAGACAGCGAATAACAGCATCCTTGCCCTTCCTACCTACCACTAATACCTTCGCAGTAGCTAGCACTTCAGTAGTGCGAGACGACCTTTGAACCGTGGCTGAGTGCGTGCAAAAAGAAACCCGTTCCTGCGATGGCTCAGGTTCTTCGGCACTAGTAGCCGGTGCGGTGCTGACACTAGCAGCTGGTTTCTGTGGCCTTTGTTCGAAATGCAACAAGGAATGATGTTTACCCTGGCACTTCTTACAAGTGGCAGAAGACTGACATTTAGACGCTGTATGCTGCGCACTAAGGCAGTTGACACACATATTGTGTTCCTTAATGAATTTAAATCTGTCATTCGCGTTCAATTTTAAAAAGGCACTGCACTTATATAAGTGGATATGCGATGAATGACAGAGCGAACATTTAGGCGATGTAGATACATGCGCCCTAGAAGACGTAGCAGACGCCGCACTGGCGCCGCTGCGGCCGGCAGTCGACTTTTCAGCATTTGACGGCGCGATGCGATATAATATTTTTATTTGTTCGCGTACAAACTTTACGAAGTAATTATAATCTACCTCTTGAGGATCTTTCAAATTGTGAAGCGACATTTCGTAATGTTTTGCGATGTCGGAGTCTAATAACTTAAGACCCGCGTACGTGAAAATAAAATCATCCATGTTATCTATTTTCAATTGCTTGAGTCCTGCCACAATTGCAGTGAATTTATCAAATACCTGTTCAACATTAGCAGGCGAAGTACCAACTGATTTTATAGAAAACAGCTGATTGAGATAACTAACTGCTAATGCGCGCGTGTCATGATATTTTGCGATAAGCGCGTCCCAGATTACGCGATAGTTCTCTGCAGCGGGGACAATACCGGCGGCAACACTTTGAGCCTTGCCCTTGAGATGACTTAGTAAATAGTGAATACGATCCGAGTCCGATAAATCGGGATTTAAATGTATTACACGTTTGAATGTTTCATAGAAAAACGGAAAAGTTTGAATGTCGCCCTCAAAGGTAGGCAGTTCGATTCTCGGTATTTTGATATGACATGACCCTGAACTTGAACCGAGTCTACTACTCGTCGAATTAGTACTACTCATAGCATAATCCTTAGTAGGGGGAGCTGGGGTCAATGAACTCAATACATTTTTAATTTCGCACGAAAGATCGTCAAAGGCCGACAACGTGTTGTAATTAACCTCATAGTCGGGATTAATTTTCATTGACAAAATATTTATATTATCAATTGTAGTTATAATTTCGTTTCTAATTTGATCGACTGTTCTGGCTTTCGCAATGAAAGTATTTCTCGACCTTTCGTCATTGAGATTTGAAATTAAATCATATATTTTTTGAACGCGACCAAAATATGAAGCACATTTGCCTTCGTAAAGTTTAAGTTTGTTATTTAAGTCTTCCATTTTAAACTAAAAATTTGTGTTTAAAAATAAAAAAAATAAAAACTTTAACATAAAATTGGTACGGAACCACTTATCCGCCCAAGCGAAATTCCAGCCTAAGCTAATGGATGCAAAACAAAGTATTAAATATTTATATTTTTTAAAAAACAAAAAATAGGTAGGTACGGAACCAATTTCCCGACCATGCGGAACCCTAGCGAACGTGCAATACGACGCGTAAGGATAAAACAAATAAATACCTATCCTACCAGCAGCGTTAGTAAGTATAGATAGGCACTAACTGACCAAGCTGGCACGATATAGGAACAGTATAGATAGCACGAGCGTAATTGCTGTGCATGCGAAATAATAGGTACTTATGAACGTAAGAGTGAGAAATAATTTATCTTGTCTTAAGAACAAACAACCTAGTAAATAAGTTACTTCAGAACCTACTAAAATTCTTCAATAAATGCGGTGTGGACTGTAATATTTTTGCGATGTAAATAAATAAACTCAATGTTTAGTTATTAGGTTAAAAATAAACCAACAAGATGTTATAGTGGCGATCCTTACTTGGATTCGCTAACAAAGTTAACCAGACCAATCTTTGTGCCACGAAACTTTCCACGAAACCACCGTCAATTAAATAAAATAATGAAAAATTAGCGTAATTAACGCAATTTAACGTAAAATCTATTTCACAACATGAAACACTAAAGTAGTAAATAACTTATACACACCTATTTGTGAATCAGTTAGGAAAAATGCGAATTTAAATAATTTTATAACGGGACTTCGTGTACAAGTGCGGACACACAATGGACCTTACATGTAACGCAATAAGGACGAGTTTCCTATGATGATTATATGCAATTACACGTGGTAATAAACCCAAAATTTTAGATTTCTATCCGGTTCGTGAGGACCAAATATATGGAAGATATAACCGGCCGCATGCCGCGATGCATGGTACGATAGACCATAAAGCTAACCGATTATATCATTTGGTTAATATGCGTTTCCCAAGGTGGGATGGACTGGCTGAAATCCAATAATTCTAGGTTTCTCAAAGATGCGTATAGTAATTATAACGACGTTGCACAGGCTAAAATCACTAGGTAGTTAGGAAGGCTTACTAACCTGGCAAGTCCAGCAATCTATGAGGGTCCAGGGCTGCGCGGAAATCCTTTCACTTCACTACACAGGGAGGCGAATTCCTTTGGCTGGCAACTATTTTGTGGCTCCGTCACAGTTCCAACGAACGAACGCGACAGAGACATATGCGGGATAATAATTGAGTGCGTGCGACCGACCTGCGAGGCGGCTTTATGGCAACTGACTTGTCAGTCAAGGTGACCGACATTAGAAAAAATGCAGAGTGCATACGCAGCAAAATATCCGTCGTGTGGATTATAGTGTACGCACACACGGACACGTAGGAACATCGCGTAATAGCCCAATATGGGATTACACAAAATTCCCAGAAAAGTAAACCAACCCTTAGTTTACCTATAGATAATTAACTATGCAATGTCGTTTATCTAACGTTTAAATTAAGTTACGCTCGCAATGTCTCATGTCGCATGCTGCTAAAAACGTGTTTCACCAACCACGCACAAACGCTCACTGTACAAACACGTTTGAACAACACTATCGACAGGCGTCAGAGGGGTAAAGCAAGGGGGTGAGAGGCGCTTAGTTTAGCTCAGTTAGTTACGGATTGGCCGCACAACTAAGTTAGCTGGGGCATTTCACGTAGCTTAGCTGGCATAGTTTGCGGTGGACGCACATGTATGAAAAACTGGCTCAACTATGCGAGCTAAGCTAAACTAACTTAGTTTAGCCGGCGGTGGACGTTCGGCTTAAAACTCACACTCGCCTCATAAATCATAATCATACCCATACTCAACCTCAATCTCAACCTACCCGTGTAACACGGAAACGGACGCACGGCTACAGGTATACGAAACGCGGACACGACCGCGAGCCCTGGTACAAAGGTAGAAAAGCTTTGAAGGTAGAAATAAATTACGCATTATTTTAAAATATCATACGTATGTATAATACATTATATTTCATTATGGCCTGCAACACATCTGATCTTATTCTAGGGCAGATGACACGGTAACTTGCATCAATAGTAAAGCACTTTTGAGAATTTGTACGATGTCTGCTGTGTGGATTTCGTTAAAATCCGTAACAGACATATTGCAATTTATTTATTACAAGCTCCCAGTTCTCAGTCTTCTTAGAGTTGACTTATTTGTTCATAGAACAAAAGGAGTGGTGTGTGACTTTCATTAGTCACACACCACTCCTTAATATAACATTTTGTTTCTTAGCCTTTTTCATCTATTGAATGAACAATTTAATTCTTTTATCATTTTTATTTTTACAACGCTGCTCAATATAATTCCATCCCTCAGATATCTTATCTAACGGCAGAAGTGGTAAAACAGCACATAAACCGACTACGCGGCGGTAAAATTTTGATTTAATAATAAGCATGAAGTTCGGATGCGTTAACTATGTAAAGTAATAAAAGTTATAAATACTCTTGAAACTGTAGTATAACTTACACTAAAGAATCTGCTAAGTTCAAAAATACACCTATCATGCCTAAGCTTAATTGTAAGAAAGAATCTGTCTTCGGTGTTAAAATTTATAACATTACTGCCATAATAGCGAATTTTACTAATCATAGAGTTAAATAAACAAAATATATTTTTTTGTAAGTTTCAATCCCTGTATAAAATGCAATCGCTGCATCATCATTCATAAATGTTTTTATGCACCCATAGACATGTTCAAAATTTACTTGAGTACCTTGCTTTGCTCATTAGTGCTCATTATATTATGTGGACTTATATTTTGAGGAAGGTCAATAATTCCCTCGAATGTGCTCTCCTGGAGCGGAGGCTCCAGAAGAGAGCACATTCGAGACACCGAGAGGAGTCTCGGTGCTCTAGTTGTTGCTATAGATGTAAGTAGCTTTCTTTGGCTTCTATTTTCCAAGCGAGCTTGTCGTTAGAAAATAGAATAGCTGAATTGCTAGGGGTTAAAGTTTTCGTGAAGGAAATACAGAAATACATTTTATTGGTAAAATCAATTTACAATTTGAAATTTATTAAAAAATTAAATAAAAATAGCATTAAAAATTCGAGTAGGTATAAAAATATTTAAAATACAATAAAAAGCAATAAAAAATTAACAAAGATCACAATATACATTCGTTAATTGAATAAAAAGCCTGCTCGCTAAGCCATTTTTTCAGTCTACATTTAAAACTTAGAAGAATTCCCATCAGCTGTGATTGTGAAAACAAGCTTGGTACAATACAGTCTGCTTAAGAAACTTAGCAAGAGGTTCATTTCCTGGAACAAAATAAAGAAATGGTTATATTATGGTGTACTATACAGAACAGCATTCAATAACACTTATTAAATGGTTATTTTCTTACCAGTGCAATGACTTATTCCATAGTCATCTTCCGGCTTAAAATAACTTAGCACAATTTCGATGAATTAGTAGCTTTCCAATTTTTCCTTCTAAGTGCTTTCTCCCACAACTTTCTTCGTTTGGGGTCCTTAGGGAATGCATGACTCCCTTTATTTATTTTTGCAGCCGTATGGCATTATTATTGATAAAATAAAAAAAACCTGCACCATTGACGTTTTTTGTATAGCGTTTGACGTTTCTTTAAGTCAACTCGGTGAAACGCCTCCTATCGGGATAAAAAATCAGTTTTCTTCCCCATTGCCGACATACCTCTTGTAGATCTCCTCTGGCAGTCAAGTGCTCAGTGACGACTGCAACACTGTGGCTAAAAAGCTGTGTTGCAGTTTTACTCGCATTTTGTTAACTTTTTCTGGATTAATATGCTCTTCAGTTATTTTATGAAGTAGCTTAAGTTCCCCGTAGGATTTGTCTGCATCAACTCTTTGAAAGAAGTCCCATTTAACAGTTTTTTCTATATTTTTGGTTGTATATATTAAATTTTTCGTTTTTAAATTATTTCTGTTGCCTTTAATTAAATGAGGAGTATCAAACAGAGGAATGTTAGTGCGGCCTTTAACGGAAAAACAAGTCATACCGCCACTCTTTTCCCAGCTCAGATACTTTGCTTTTTTTTTCCACAAGTTCATTTATGGCACTAACATTTACAGTGCTCTGATCATAAACGGTATTAACTATAATCAGCGCGTAATCTTGTGCGTGGCGTATGACTGTTTTCACTAGTTTTTTTAGCTCAACTTTATTCAAGCAGTTGGTAAAATAATAAGCTATTGGTTGCTTGAAATTTTGTTTGATCCCCTTAACCATGAAAACAAGCGCATGATCAGCAAATTTAATGTCGTTGTTTGTGGCAAAACCTTTTAGATTGTCTTTTGTAGCATTGTAGTTTATTTGCGTACTTATGGACATTTCATCGAACGCTAAACTGCAAAGCCTGTCCGTGGTGTCCTTTTCAGAAATGGATTTCTTAATATTTTCAAAAATTATTGGGTTTATGCCCGGACACAATCATATTTTGCCTAAAAGTGCTATAGCTTTCGCTGTTGGCAAAGTAAAATACTTGTGCAACAGTACATAGCATTTAGGGTTTTTTTGTATAGAGACACTGCCAGTACCTTTTCTGCAATTGTGAAGCGCCTGCCTTTTAGTTTTTTCGATGCTTGCATTTGCATATTTACAAATAACTGTGATGGTTTTGTCATCCTGCTCACAATATGTTGAAATGCCAAATTTTCAGACAGCTTTCAAGCATTGGCCAGGCTAGCTTTAAAAGATTTGTTTTTCCTCAAGCGGCAAATTTAACTACGCAAGGTTTTTATTTGGGTCCGCATGTTGTGAATTGGGCGGAGTTGAATCTTGGTCCAGTGCCTATAACAGAAAAAAGTAGATAAGTAAGTTCTAAAATCAAATGTGCACGTTTTTATTGATTAACCCCAACCTAAAACTGATAAATTTAATCCGTGGAGAAAACGTTTGACTCATTAATAATGATTCAGAATCATTTAATCACTGAATGTAAGAAGTAGTAAGAACAAAGCTGAGATGAATTTTGCAAATCGCTTTAATATCATGCATGATCTAGCTAAAATCCAGTCTTCTACCCGTCTCAACTGCAGCTACTAAACAAAGGTCATCAACTTCAAGGTTCATTATTCTATGAAAAATTTACTAACTAATAAAGGTAAACAATAAAGGGGGCTAATTAAACGGACATCTATTTAATAGCATTATTCCTAAATTATATTCTTTAATTTAAATTATGGCAACTAAATGTTAGGAACTATTGAGGGGATACAAAAGTGGAGATAAGGGAAGTGGATGCGGGGTGGATGGGGAGTCCTCCTCCTCATTTAAAGCAAGGCGAATTATTTTATTAGAGAAGGCTTCTAATAAAATAAAATTCGCCTTGCTTTTTTCCCGTGGCTCAGTTATAAAATCAGACGTTGGTTTCCGTGGCCAAAAAAAGCTCTGGTGCTTGATAAATAACTATTTGGGTAAAAACTTACATTTGGACACAAGTTGTTTGTGTCTGCTAGCAGCGGTGTAGTTGTGTTCGTCAAGTACACAAGCTTTCTGCAAGCCCAATGCGCCCAAAGTCCTGAAATTATAAAATTAATTCTTGAATTATTTTCATACAGCCTTGTTAGCGCAGTTGGTAGAAGATCTGCCTTCTGTTGCTCTTTTATTTCAGTTTAGCTAGTGTAATTTCTGATATTCGCTTTCGTATGTTTATTGCCTGCCTTTTATAGAATTATAATGTATTTTCAACTCTTGCTACCAAGAGATCTAAGGGGATTTTCTTTTGTGTTTCCCATATTAAATTATGTGGATAGTATTACCTTTCATAGAATGTTGACGAAGCAATTGACTGCTTCTATCAGCTGTCTCAGTTGTATTCGACATTAATTCTTCACTAAAGTCCGGCCGCGAAGCAGGAAGAATTTCGTACAATGACCTCTTGGCCTACCTAGTGTTCACAAACATTTTTGTATTACCTAAGTGCGGTTTTTAAGAAATACATACTTGAAGGAGAAAATAAATATTTACCAGCTTATTAAATATATTATTTATTTTGGTTATGGTATGAAACAGTTACATATAAAAATCGAGTTATAATTAATTGCTTAATTCAGAAAATTATTTTTAGATTAAATCAGAATCCGATTCCTCTGTATCGGAGTTACTGCTTTCGGACGTAGTGTCACCTGTCATATTTGAGGAGTGATATCTTAAAGGGGCTTATTTCGCATGTTCACAAAAATTTCAATATTGCAAAATAACCCATAAGAGCAACAGTTATCAGGTAACATGTTATATTTTTTCATTGTAAATTAATAAGTATATCAATTTAATAAACTGTTTATTTGTATGTTTTTATATTCCATTATTTTTTTAGTTAAAAATAAAAATAGAATGGAACAGTGCCCTTTTGGTGTAAACTCTAGACAATAAGCCCTTTTGTAAAAATCCATTTTGGAAATAAGTTAGAACCTATCCACTTATGAATATATTAAGTTCAATGAAACAATAATTTTGTTGTTTATTTCTATTTTATTTTCTTTTTCAAACCCTTAATTCGCCACAATCCATTTCTACACAATCACATTCTTCACTAGCCTCCTCTAACCTTCTCGGTTGATGGTCATCGATTATAGTTTTGTACCATGCAAGTTCTTCTAATGTTCGCCAATCATCATCAAACTGCTTTTTTAAGAGGTTTTCAACCTCTTTTTCTTTTTGTTGACTGACAATGGTATTTTAGCACCACCACTATTTATCTCCGTTACAGTCTTTTCAGCCATTGATAATGCATATTTAATTCAAAACAATCACTTTTATTCTGGCAAAATACCACACGACTTAACCAAACCAATTCCCACCATCACAGAATTGGACCACTACCTGACAGACAGCAAAGTTGACTGACAGTAACATAATACTCATGATACTCTTTCCATAGATTTTGAATCTTGACAGCGCTTGTTAATGATGGGATAGTATTGCAATAAAAAAACAAAGTTAGAGATGCATCCAAATGGAACAAATTGCAAAAAAATAAAAAGAACATATACCATTTGTTTTGAAACATGTAAATTAAACTTTCATACTAGAATGGAAATATGTTCTTTTGACATATTTCCATTCTAGTATGAAACTCCAAGACATTGAAAGCCCGTGAAAATACGTTGTTTTGTATGAATTCGTCATCATTAACTCGTAATTTCTTTAGGATTTATGCCTATTTTGTTCCGGTTTTTCTAGATTGTAATGTATTTTAGTGTAGGTCATTTTTTTTCTATTTATTTTTTAGGAACTTAGATTCGAATAATTAATATGCCAGTTCCGTTAAAGCTTACAATAATCTAACCTAACTAATTATTATTATTATGCACTTCAAGTACCATTGTATAAAGTGCCTTAGCGGCCTCACACAATAGGTCAGATAAGACACTTTGAACTACACCTAATTCTAAAAGATTTAAATTAAAAGTGGCGATCATCCGATCTCTCATCGACTCCGTACGAACACATTC
Source organism: Pasiphila rectangulata (assembly GCA_963082625.1). Taxonomy (NCBI): domain Eukaryota; kingdom Metazoa; phylum Arthropoda; class Insecta; order Lepidoptera; family Geometridae; genus Pasiphila; species Pasiphila rectangulata. Next base: position 17,609,690 of record OY720253.1, on the reverse strand, counting down.
CACAAGGAAATGGTGAATATCTTCTGTAACACCACATTCAGTACAGTTAGGTGAGTCTACGCGCCTCATAAGATGGTAAAATTTGTTAAGTGGTATGTGGCCGCACCGCAGTCTGTGAGCTACAACAACGAGCTGCCGCTTAAATCTACTGTTCACAAACCAAGGGATACGGGGAGGTTCACTCTGAATAATTCTGTACCATATCCCTTTCGTACTAGATACATCATTATATAGCTCTTTCCATTTTTCAAAGATCTTATATCTATATTTTGATAAAATCTCAGTGTATTCCGGAACAATATATACCTCAGCACCACTATCAATAGCTTGTTTTGCTAGAAGATCAGCCTCCTCATTTCCCCTAACTCCTACGTCATTATTTAAAAGAAACGTTAACTTATACTAAATAAATAATAATAATAAAAAAGTTTCAATTTAGTAAAATCAAGATTATCTAAACCACTTGAATAAATATACCGTTTACTATATCCAAAACATTTATTTGAATTTATTTGTACTTAAACCAAACTATCCGCTCTTAGCTATCATAACCTATATTTGTATAATAAACTATTTGGATCTAAATTAGGTACTTCATTTAACAATTATTCTTTATGTTATTCTATAAAAAATATTAAGTATCTTTTTCTTGGTTTCTGGCATTAGTAAGCAAAGGGGCTAACTATCTCTAGATAGTGGCCGACAGTAACATTGTTATCCTTTAATGCTCCTACAGTCCTATTTATTTTTTCATCGTTTTCGGCACGATCACGACTTTTTTTTGTAATATTAAAATCCTTATTATTTTAATAATATATATATTAATAATTTTCCAATAATAATTACAGGAAAACACTGTACTCATAGGGAAAATCAAGAAATAATTTAAAAAATTGTCTAAGTGAATTAATTTAAATATGCTTTCCTTTTTTTTGTTAAGGACATATTTCCTAGGTACTTTTTCTCTTTCCTACCTAAATTGATAAAAAGTGTAATTACCTGCTGCGTCAATCTGTCTATGCTTTCAGCAATTAATTTAGCTGATTGTGCATTTTGTAGAGCAGCCTGGGAATTGTTCAGTGCAGCCTCTGCCTTTAGCTGCTCAATTTTCAGCACCATTAACCTCAACTGATCCAACATGCTTCTACTGGCTAAAATATAAATAAAATTTTATTAACATTTTTGTTTTTTTATGATATGGAAAACTAACTAACACTAGGTATATTAACTACAAAGCATAGTTACATTGTGCTTGTCGTGACACTTGTTCCTGTTCTAAAGCTGAGGTGGTCCTGCGGCGCCCTGCCCTACGGCGGTCACGCGCCCCAAGGACATCTCTGTCTGTAAATATAATTAAATTAATTACTTACATTAAAAAATATCACAAACAGTATAATATCTATCTACTGACCCGCTGTAGAAGATGTACTTGACGTCTCTATAAATTCTGTTAAATCACCAGCAGCTTGGTGGGTGGATGTTCCTGGTACTTGGGGACTTGCTGCAGCAGCATGTTCTGCTGTGACATTGAATGGAATGTCTAAGCTAAAATTAAATAGAAAAATTTTAGTCTGACATTGAATAAATAGTGCTAAAATAAAATAAAAATATTAGTGCTACAACAGCTAATGACCCATTGCCATACATTATATCACTTACACTATGCATGGTAAAGTATTTCCAGCCTCAAATACATTTCCTTGCTCTATTACATTGAGTTCCTCTACAATGTTGCCTTCACCCTATAATGAATAGGTATAATAAATGAAAAATAAAAAGCTATTAATAACAATTATAGGTTATAAAAATATGGGATTATCGGGTATTTATCGCGTAATTACCTTTATTTTATTCCCGACGTTTCGACCGGATTGCACCTGGTCGTGGTCTAATATTATCGCTAATTACGCGATAAATACCCGATAATCCCATATTTTTATAATGTGTTGTGATCGCGAAAGTTTAAAAAAAACAATTATAGGCATGTATATCCTATGATATACAAAACATGTCTGCATTGCATGAAAGAACAATTATTGGAAAATGTGCATAAATACATTAAAAAGGACGGAGAAAAGAAGCAGGTATACTGAACTTGTTTCTATAAAGAATACTTACAGCACTTGAAGCTAATAATGGGGCCCAACATCCATGCCTATAATACAGGCCACTTTATTCTCCAGCGTTGTCAAAATGGGTTCCTTACTAGGCCCACCACCAGTAGCCCGTTGACCAGAATTTATGGCAACCAATTTGGCCCGGACTTTGCATTTTTGATCATTCCACACCTGAAACAAGATAGCTTTGTTATACTTGTCTAAACTTTATACAGCACTTAACGAAAGTATTATTAATTCTATTCAGTTAGAAAGTTTCAAGATGAAGAGAACTACAAACCTTGGCCCATTCCTTTCCAGTCCTAATTGCTCCAAAGGGATTGAGAATGTCGGCGCACTCTCCACAGACGGTCTGCTGTCGCACGGAATTCTTTTGATTTTATTCGACCTAGAGCTAGGTCTCTGTGATTTTCTAAAAATGCCAACATCATCTCAAGTTGGCGAACAGTCGTGACTCTGCGGCTCTGTTGCTCCATTTTGTATGAAATTCAAATTAACAGACATATAAATACAAGCCAGTCACAGATTTAACCCTTTGTTTGGCAAGACATACAACTCAAGTGTTTTTTTGGAAAATACTTTATTAACCTTTCATTTATGACTTAAGTAAGCTACAAAATCTAAAAAAAATCTAGGTTTAGTCCTTTTGCGAAAAACCTACGAAACTTTTTTACAACATTGCCAAATAAGAGTAAAAATAAAAAGTTTATTTAATATTTATTTTTTTACATGAAAATCATAAAAACAGTTTCGGTTTTTGGTAATGCACAGCCGCACGTTGCACTTTGTGCATACCATTGTCGAATATTCTGTCCGACACAAACGGCAACGACCTCTTTCTCCACTGCTGGGCAGGTGACCGAGGCCATCGTACCTTATGTCGTCAATAGGCCGGGAAACTATTGGAGTTTTTATTTTCTCTACTGGCCCTAGTATATCATTTCTTGTCATCGTTCTTTTTGTCGATAGCGAAAAAAATATCTGTATTCGGAACTGCTTCAAGCTCAAGTTCTTTTTTATATTTTTCTGTTCACAGTATCGCCGATATAATATTGTACCGATATAACTAAGCGTTATTTACGCAAATATCTATAAGCTGAGCAAAAATACCCATAACCACCTCTTTGTTTTCATTGGGGTTCTATACAAGGCTATCAGCATGTCGGATAAATCCACGCCCCCCATGTGTGCATTATAATATTTTACAACTTGAGGGCACGCTGCGTCTGTTCTTGCCTTGTGCTCTTTTGAAAAACGCTTGACAACGTAAATGGACTGATTTTTTATTCAGATAATCTAAAAGCGGCCGTATTTTTGCAATTTTTTTGTCGCGTCCGTGTAAGCTGTCTATGGTGGAGTTGTCAACGAAATATAAAAATTTTAGCAACATAATATATCGGTCTCTGGACATCAGAGCTCGAAATCCCGGCATGCTTAGTACCCCTGTGCTCCAATATTCTTCTATCATGCCCCTTACGCATATGGCCATTAGTAAAATAATGAGAAAAAGTCTATAAATTTCAGAAACCGAAGTCTTCACCCAGTCATTGATTCGAGAGTTCGTTGGCATGAAGTCTTCGGTTTCTAAGAAACTGCAAATCTTTTGCCACGCGTATTGATTTGTCTGCGTGACAATCGTTTCAAAAAGAGGCTGGTCCCAAATTTGAGTAACAAACCTAAGGGGCTTGTTCCCTCAATTTTAGGCCCAGCCTCTTCGTTAAACGTCTCCTGGACACCCCGAAATTCATTAAAGTCGGAAGACCAAGTTAAGAGGTTCTTCTCCAACTTCATCTTCAACAACACATCATCATCACCAGACTCTATCATTTGTTGAATTTCTTCGACTGTAAAGTCCTCTTCCTCCTCTTCGTCGCTGCCTGAATCCATAGCCAGTGCTTCAGCCAAAGAAGTGTCCAGTAAGTCATCGTCCTATTACAATACAAAGCCTTCACCACATGAATACAGACACACACAGGCACAAACAATATACAAAAATATTTATTTGGAACAAAAACTTTGGTACAACATAATGAGAAAAACGTTGACTGCTGCAAAAGTTTCAAAAAGAACTCCGTAGCAGAGTCAGCGCCCGCCTTCGAAGTATTGGGTGTTCCTACTTAAGAGCTATTATTAATGCTATGAAAAAAATATAAGCAGGAATTGTTAAAAAAGCTATCCCCTCCATCATTTCCGAAGTAAATTTAATGTTTCCCATACATGAATACAAAATTCGTAAGGTTACTATAGAATTCATTCGGATTTGCCAAACTTAGCAGACATAACTCTGCTATGTAGCATAATCACTTTTTCTAAGTCAGCAGTAAATAATACTTTGTCTTTACTTTGCAGAAATGTTTTATGAAAAGCATAGAGCTGTCTTGCTTTAGATACATAGATAAGATATACCATCTTTCTTCTTTGTCTGCAACAAACTGCGTGGTGATATCATGATCAGATTGCCTTTTGTGCAACTTGTATGTCTCGTACGCCTCGCATTCTTCGTTGCCAAGAATCGCTGTGTGAATGAAATCTTCATGTTTTTAACGTGTTTTCGGTACAATTCGTACGAGACAGTTTGGCCCGGATGCTTTTCAAAAAGTCAATTGTACATTTTTCTGAATTTCATGTTTCTTAATATTTGTGTGTTGTTTTAGGTTAAAATTTGAATATTGTGTTTTTTTTTCAATGTGTTTTTTTGTAATATGGGTCATATTGCCTGAAATAAACGAATTTTATTTTATTTATTTTATTAATGTCACCTGGGAGATACCGCCTTAGAGGCGCATGTTCCCGTCTATAATGAGGTGCTTATCACCTTCCAAACTAGTAGATTGTTCGATGTCAATGCGCAAAACCTGGTCATTATTTTGTTTGTAGCCTTAAGTGGTCAAAGAATATTTTTTGCAAACCTCGTCAGCAGTTCCATTTCTTGCGCGGAGTCGGAAAGATCTTTTAGGCTTTCTTTTTGGTTCGGTAGTATATTTTCTTTTAGGTACTGCTACTTCTGTTCTTGACGTGACGTACAGTTTTCTTTGTTACCACTTTTGGCTCCAATATTATATATCCAATATTTCTTGATTATAGTCTCGCGATCTGTTCCATCAAATTGTGCGCAACATTTTTTAAGAAATTTCTCGTTACAACCTAGAATAGAATAATTTATTTTACCAGGTGCATACAATAATTTAGGCTGGTACTAAGTTTACCTCAGGTAATAAAACAAAAAACATAAAACCATAAAAAACTAACCTGACTTAACAGCATACTCCATCCGCTTTCTATTTTTCTTTTCATTCTTTCTTTCAGCCAAACTGGTGTCATATCTTCGTTTATTTGTTCGATTTTCTACGCCATTCGTTGTATGTAGCCCTCCTTCCACTTAGATCCACAGTCTTGATCCACATGTAGATCCGAGGATACTTTTTTTTCCTCTTTAATCCACCTATGAGGGGATCTAAAATTACTATTTCTTTTCTATTCCACTTGAATCCACAATCAAGAGGATCTAAAATTACAATTTTTTTTCTGTTCCACTTGAATCCACAATGAAGGGGATCTAAAAATATTTAATATATTTCTATGCCACTTCGATCCACAGTGGGATCTAGGTGGAAGGAGGGCTATAAAAAAGAATAAAAAAAATATATTGTTCATTAAAAAATTCGCTCCTTGCCCGTGGTCCCGTTGACTGGACCACGGAAAAACTTTTTTTCCGTAGTCCAGTTAACTGTACCACGGAAGATTCTTTCATTCCGTGGTCCAGTTCATTGGATAACTGGACCACCGATAAAAAATATCTTCGCTGGTACAGTTAACTGGACCACTCATTTTGTGTGATTATGTGTAAGGAATTGCATAAGATAAGAACAAATGGACACTTATATCAAATTTGACACCTAATGTTAAAATTGACAGTTAATGTCAAAATGACAGCTAATGTCAAAAATTTTGAAAAGTCGGAGTACTAAGTAATTCATTAATAAATTAAAAACCTCAGCTACTTGTCCAAATTGACAGCTTACATCAAAATTGACAGTTATTGTCAAAAATTGGTATATATATATAAATAAAAAAGAATTGAATTGACAGCAAATCACAAAAATCTTGGCTCAAGTTAAAGGCAATAACAGAATTTTCATTTTTTGACAGCTGTCAAAACTAAAACTGTCATATCTCGGAAACTACTCATGCCAGACTTGTCGTTCCTGTCACAAATTTAAGGTAACAACAGGACCTACATTTTCAATGACAGCTTCCAGAACTAAAACTGTCATATCTCGCAAACTACTCATGCCAATTCTAGTATTGTATATGTGCGCGAGCTGCAAGCAGCTCGCGTCTTTTGTTTTTAGTTGTATTTCATAATTCATTTATTTATTTTTTATTTTTAAATTTATAGTTTTCCTTTTCATATCCTACGTGTTTGATTTAGTCGAAATTGATATCCAAGAGAGAATTTTGCGATTAGAAAATGTCAGCCATCTTGGATTTGGAAATTGACATCTTTTTTGTAACCTACGAGTTTGAGTTAATCGAAAACGATACCCATATAATTAAATAATAAATAAATATAAATAAATAATGCTGGACAATTCACACAGCATTATCTAGCCCCAAGTTAAGCAGAGCTTGTGTTATGGGTAGGGTACTAGATAACTGATATACATAATATAGCACAATACATAGATAGATTTTTTTATTATACATAGAAAACGACCAGAACACCCTGAACAAATGTCTGCAGATCGTACACACATTTGTCCCGAGGCGGGAATCGAACCCGCAACCTCCTGCGTCGCAGGCAGACCTTCGCCCACCGCGCCACAGAGGTCGTCAAAAATTAGTGTGTGCAGTCACACAGCAAGGCTCGCTTCGCTCGCCTTTCAGTGTGATGGTGGTTGCATTGCGTTGCAATACGACCCCACTCGTGCTGTCACACAAGTCTTTTTGAATAATACCTTTCCAAATTTTGACATTTAGTGTCACATTTAACGTTTGGTGACAAGTAGACGCACGTGAAATATATTTTCCGTGGTCCCGTTGACTGGACCACTTAAAATTTTATTTTTTCATTCCGTGGTCCAGTCAACGGGACCACCGAAAAAATAATTCTTCCGTGGTACAGTTGACTGGACCACCGAAAAAATATTTTTCCGTGGTCCAGTCAACGGGACCAGCTCAACTGGACCACGGGCAAGGAGCGAAAAAATTAAACATAAATCAAACAAAAAAATTTAATTATTAAAATTATAAATTACAAAAATAAACGTAAAGTTCTCTTCTCTTCACTTAAATGTAAACAACTTAATTGTTAAATAAAAATAAAAATAGATAAACGAAATTTTCACTGTTAAGTTTATCCTGACAAAGCTTAGATATATGAATAGACCAAAATACACAACTTTTAATTCCGTACTTGATAAACAGAAGTGTAATTTTGTATTAAAATTTTAAAATAAATAATAATTCTTCTGTTAAATAAAAATGAAAAAAAATCATTAATCAACAAAAATAAACAAAAAAAAATATTTTTACTTCACTTGTTCTAAGAAGTGTGCAACTGTGATTTCTCCTGATATTAACTGGTTTTGACATTCTAAAATAAAATTATCATTATCAATGTTTGATTTTTTTCTCTTATTTACAATATTTTCTTTTATGCGCAAAAAGTTATATTTTGCCTCCTGTTTTAATATGCATAAAAAATTTACTAAGTTACAATATTTTTTTCCCAATTTCTTGTTTAGTTTTCTATTAAAACCTTCGATACAGTTATTGGTACGATGCCGTTCTTTTGCGATTGCCCACATCTGTGTGAAAAATTTGCTTTTGAACCAAAACCTTTTCATATACTTTTGAAATTGTATGAGTTTTGGGCAATCATTTCTTGCGATTTCTGTACATATATATATCCATCCGTCAGCTAGATAAGATTCTGGTGTTAGTGGTAAGGAGGCACAGAGTGCAACTATTCGTTTTCCACGTTTTGTTTTCAAAAGTTTCATCTCTTTTCCATGTTTCCATATATTTTTAACAAAATGGTAATAGCAACCTTTTATTTCGGCACAAGGAAAGACTTCACTTATTGCTGTGATAGTTGCTTGTTCAAAATCTAAAGTGAATTTATTTGGTTTAAATAGAGGTACTTGGCTTTTAATCATTTCAAATAAAGTGAAATATGAATCCTTTTTTTTGTTCGTCATTAACGCAAATAATAGCGGAACGACATTATTTGTATCTGTAGTGCTATCTATATCAGAACATAATACATACAATTGTCCGAAGGGCGGAGGGCAACTCATAAATGTTCCGTCACAGAAAATGTGTTTCATTTTAGGTAGGATAGTTAAAGTTTCTGGCAAACAAAAGATTATTATACGATTATCGTTGCAGAAATAATCTGCAAGAACAAAATCCGACAAAGATGGTGGTATTTCAACTTCTGAAATGTTCGTAAAACATGTCTTATTAACATTCCATTTTTTGTTTCGTAATTTATATAACCCTGATTTAATAGAATCAAGTTTTGGTAAAGTGCAAACTAAATTTATCCCTTTGTCTTCGGCGTTTGTTAGACATTCTTGATAAATGCTGGGTATAGGACGACATTCTTCATTTATAACTTTTTCTCTTAGCTCGTGTAATATAATTTTTTTCTCGATCTCATTCTGGTTTTCAGTGCAGTGTGATACGTGTTTTGTTTGTTTAATAATGGCGCCATCCTGTAAATGTAATTAATAATAATAAACTATTTATTTCTCAAAACGAGTAGGTACGAGATAAGTATCAATGAGTGATATGACTTACTTTGAGATTCAATGTTCCATTGCATTTAAATTTTCTCCATTTTGAACATCGCCATATTACTGAACCATTTTTAAAACTCCTTTTTTTATGGTACTGATATCCAGAATGCAGCATAACCACTCCTCTGTTATTAATATATTTAATTTCATTCATTTTTAAGTTAATATATATGTATATTTTAATATTTTTATTAAAATAAATCAATTTTAAGACCAAATTGACAAAGACTGTGTCAATATGACAAGGAACTTCAAGTAGTAGCACTACAGATTGTCGTCGAGTAGAAAGAAGGATTGATCATTATTATGAGTATAAGAACTCATTAGATAAAATAGAAAAATGTAAAGATATAATATACCTACTTCCAACCGTTTTTATCTTCGAGCATTAAACCAGTGCTCGAAGGTTTTTATTATTGGGAATAAGAATTAGACGACCTCCGTGGCGCGGTGGACGAAGGTCCGCCTGCGTCGCAGGAGGTTGCGGGTTCGATTCCCGCCTCGGGACAAATGTGTGTACGATCTGCAGACATTTGTTCAGGGTGTTCTGGTCGTTTATATGTATAATAAAAAATATCTATCTATGTATTGTATTATATTATGTATATCAGTTATCTAGCACCCATAACACAAGCTCTGCTTAGCTTGGGGCTAGATAATGCTGTGTGAATTGTCCAGCATTATTTATTTATTATTTTAATTAGGGGGAAAAGTATCCAATGATCCACCAGTGGATTTAAGAGGAAACAAAAGTATCCAATGATCCACCAGTAGATTTAAGAGGAAACCAAAGTATCCAATGATCCACCAGTGGATTTAAGGGGAAACAAAAGTATCTAATGATCCACCAGTGGATTAAAGAGGAAAAAAAAGTATCCTCGGATCTATATGTGGATCAAGACTGTGGATCTAAGTGGAAGGAGGGGTATGTAGAGCAGTTTCTTCGTTTGTGTTGGTGCAGTTTGAATTACTTACATTCACTATATGTTCTCCAGTAGAACTGAACTGTTGCTTCGTTGACGTGCATGCATTTAAGATTCTGGGCATCGTATTTCACTGCAATCGAAAGTTAGTCGTCTCTTCTTGGTGGTAATCTTGTCTTTTGCAGTTTTGTTGTCGTCGGAATCTTGACTCGAATCAGACGGTATATAATCTTTGTCTCGTACGGAATCGTCAGAATCATAATCAGATGAAGCTAACTCAGTGTTTAGCATCAGTAGTCCCTGCCTCATATTATTACTATCCTGTTGATCATTACCGGTATCAAGTGACCTGCGCTCAATACATAGACTTGTTCGGGGAAAGCGTGGAAGACTTTTTAAAAACGCAATAATAATTGAAGTAGAATTATTTAATTGACGTCTGTTACAAATGGTGGTTACAAACAGAATGAATCTGAAGTCTTATGATCTAACTTATGCTAAGAGGGCTACATTGTAGGGTCAGCGGAATGTCACCTACCGCAAGCCGGATGGCTTGTCGACACCGTGGGCGAGTTCCTATAAATTTAGTCTGTGTTTATAATATCTGTTATTCTGCTAACATTGTAATAATTGCTTACTTTGTGGCTACAGTCATATGACTGTAGGTAACATAACTACATAGATGTGGTTCAAACTACGAGGAAGTTGAAACTCTACTAGACGTTGCAGTGTAATGACACAAATTTCATAATCATAACAAAATGGGATGCGTGTGTGCGTTGCAAAGCAAACAGTTCAGTCCCTACAAGTTCCTGCATTTTTTTAAACAAAACAGTGATTAAATCACTTTATTACCTTTATAGGTGAACGAAATAAAACAGGCGTCTTGGTCAACGACAGAAGAAATCTGAAGGTGCAGGCAGAGTGTCATGTGTTTTCAAAACCTTATTTCTACTAGAAATATCGCGCCGCGTTGATGAGGTCGTGGCTAGAGATTCGCGACTAACTTCGCTCCATTCGCTAATTGCTGCTAATTGATTACCTACTTTATGTTGTACCTGCGTTCACCTTCGACTTACTTAAACTTTATTTAAACCAACAAACAACAGATGGCGTTACAGGCTTCAAATTAGATCTTAGATAAATAATAAAACTAGATACTTAATGCTACAAATAATATGTACTAAAGCTTAGACCAATTAAGTTTATCTAAAATATATAAGATATAACAAAATATTAAATAATGTGACGTGTGTCGCCTACAATCCACCCTCTTAGTGCTAAACTGGCGGTAACAAAACAAGCTTTACAATTTAATATATAACAATAATAAAAAATATTAATAAACAAAAGTTCAGATTAGCACTACTTTTCCGTTGGTTCAAGAAGGGCGACACGTGTCACCGGTCGGCGGACTAGCCCAGTGCGTGTGCGCACATCGACCACTCCATGCCGCCAACAACCGCGGTCTAAATTAGGTTCCATTATAAGAACATAATCTCCCTCTCGCAACGCTCTCTGTTCCTTACACCATTTCTGCCTAGGAATTAAAGTAGGAAGATATTCTTTGACCCACCGAACCCAAAACATATCAGTAAGTCGCTGTGCTATACGCCATTGTTTGCGTAGGCACAGATCATTATCATCATACCTACCGAATGTTGGACTGTTAGATGACGAACCTAGCAAACGCAAGATACATGCGTGATAGGGCGACTGTTCACTAGGGCTTCTACCTCCGCAAATAAAGTGGCTAGTGTCTCGGGGTGAGGCGCGCGTTCTTTTAGAACAACTTTCAATGAAGTTTTAACCGTACGTATCATACGTTCCCATGCACCACCCTGTGGGGGGGCGCCGGGGGGTATGATCTCCACTCAATACCTCTTACCGTACCGTCTTAACTCATTATCCGCTCCACGCAGGTTTGTGCCGTTATCTGAATAGATAACACTTGGCGTACCGTGGCGGGCGATCTTGCGCCGGAGTGCCATAATAGTCGAATTCGTACTTAGGTTCTCACTGATTTCTAAATGAATAGCACGAATCGTGAGGCAAGTATAAAGCACACCATACCTTTTACATCTTTTTCGACCAATTGTGACCTCCAGCGGACCGAAGAAATCGACCCCTGTGAATGTAAACGGGCGACGATTGTGCTGCAAACGAGCAGCGGGTAGGTCGGCCATGCGTTGCGGCTGCGGCGCGGCGCGGCAGTAGCGGCAGAACAGGCAGCGCGCTCCGATCGTGCGGACGCAGCTTCAATATCCAGTAGCGCTGGCGTAACTCGTTCACTACTAGCTCGTGTGCGCCATGCATGGCTCTTCTATGATAGTGTTAGACTAATAAACGATTAATATGGTGACGACCATCGAGGATAGCGGGTCTCGTCGTTGAGTACGATATCCCGTCGACTTTGTCGATTCGTCCACCAACTCATAACACATTTGTATCATCTAAGTAGGGTGTTAATTTTAACAAACGACTATTTGTTGACAAAGGCTGACCGAGTTTGATAAGCTCAATATCCTGGCTGAATGAGTCATGCTGAGATTTTTTAATAAGCAACAGTTCAGCTTCATTCATCAAATCGACGTTCATGCTAGCGTTCATTCGTCGACATCGTCGTATAAATAGCAAAATGCGTGTAGTTACTAGCACGAGACGTAGCCAAGATGAATATTTGTTTTCATCCGGTAATGAAAAGTCGACAATACGATTAGATATTACGTTTAAATTTCTTTCCTCGTAGATTACCTTCGGTGAAGGCTTTTTTGTAGACTTGCAATCCTTAGGCCAAGATTCCTCAGGTTGCCGTAAGAATTGCGGTCCACGAAACCAAACGTTGTCATAATATGTCAGCGGCAGCGTGTCCTCTTTGGTAGCTATATCGGCTACATTTAACCTAGTAGGGACATAGCGCCACTCGGTAATACTTGTAAGTTCGTCAATCTCACCTAATCGATGAGCGACGTAAGGTTTAAAGTTCCTTGGATCGCTGCGGATCCACTGTAGGACTGTCTGCGAATCAGACCAAAAGTAGCGTTTGTCGGGCTTGTGATCTTTATGTTCTCGCTGTACGGAGTCTGCGAGACGGGCAGCAGTGAGCGCGCCTTGAAGTTCCAGTCGGGGAACTGATACCGACCGAAGTGGACTCACTAGGGAATGCAATCTCGTACGAGATTTCCGCCTAGCGAGATCTCGCAAATTACGGGATCTCGCGAGATCGGGAGAATCGCAATTAAAACATATGCAATTGCTTGTTTTAAGAACTAGTAATTGACATGATATGTAATTAAATAGAAACTGCGTTGCTTAGTTATAAAAATAATGTAAGTTTTATTTTAAAAATCAACAGAGTACTTATTATTTTGTCTCTAACTCTAATAAAATTTGTTTATGTCTATAATTATTATACCTACTGTAGCTAATCAGTTCAAATTCTTACAATATTGGTAACAAAACAATAATTATCTATATTTAGTCTTTTGTAAATTATTACTTTAGTTTCAATAATTAAGAGTAATAGGAACATTACTTATGGTAAATAAATATAACAAAACAAAAACTTAACTTCACAAGTTCTTAAATAAATGTTGTGAGATCGTATTAATCAAATAAAAGAAGTTTAAAGTAGAAGTCAGATGAAGTTATCAAGGTACGGAAAGGCAAGTTAGTTTGTCTGAAATGGCTTCTCAAAAAACACATCATGTCGAGAGTATCATCTGACAGACGTCTTCTGATTTGGCATGCCAAATATCCTGCTGCTGAAAAAGCTCGTTCTGCCTCAACACTTGTGGGAACCACAGTTGAGAGGCAGTTATGTACGAAGTTTAAAAGTTCCCCTCTTACTCCACCAGCTTCGTACAAATTCATTTCTTTTTTTATTAAAATGTCTAAAGTATTTGTTGTAGAATTTGTTGAGCGAGCAGTGGGCTGTTTCAGTGCTTTCAGCGATTTTTTCAGCTTTTCATGAAGTGTGATATTTTTTTCCGCGGAGACGGCAGAAAGAGGCATTGTATTGTCTTCAATATCGAAGCCTTCATCGTCCTCGTCGATCTCGTTATCTCGCGAGATCTCGTACGAAATTTGACGAGATACAATCTCGTAAAATATGGCCTCGCGAGATAGTGATCTCGGCGAGACGAGATTGCATTCCCTAGGACTCACCCTGCTTTTACTACTCACAAAACAAACCAAAACGTTTCCGTCTGCCCGAGTAAAACGCCAATAAATAACAGCGGAGTACGCTTTCATTGAAGCGTCGCAAAATATGTGCAGTTGTTATCTATTATACAATCTGCACTACTACCTATACCTATGGACACATCGTAACACGGCGTCCAACTATCACTATTATAATACCATCTAGGTATACGTAACGATTCTATTAAGCCATTTTACCCACTTGATGTGTTCATTAATTTGGACGCCGCATTTCCAATCTACACCTGACCTGTGTACATCTTGAAAAATTATTTTACTCTTAATAACAAATGGCGATAAAAAACCGTGTATATCGTAAACAGACATAATAATGCTGAGCATTTGTGCTTTCGTAGGCGGCGTAGATCTGTCTAAAATATCAGAAGCTATCCTATCGAGTGACGTCTAAAACCCAAATGTATCATCGGATGGATGCCATATCAACCCGAGCGTGCGCTCACTCGTGTTCGTAGATCCGAGCTTAAACTGCACAGCTGTTTGCGCGAGCGCCTCGGCGGGAATCGAATCCAAGACCAGTTTGCTATTACTGGACCACCCTCTTATTTCAAAACCACCCTTTGCATTTATCAATGTTATGTCACGAATTAAGCTGATAGCAGTACTTTCATCTGGTGTCGAGTACAAACAATCGTCCATATAAAAATTATTTATTATTACATGAACTGCCTCGGGATTTATATCTTCATATTTAGCCGCATTTTTATTTTAAATGTATTGTGCAATGAATGGCGAGCATGTAGCACCGAAAATTAAGCTTTGCATAGAACAAAGTTTTAACGGGCTCTCAGAAGATTCCTGCCACAAGAACCTAAGTACATGCTGGTCTTCTGTGCGAATTTTTACCCTAAGGAACATATCCCTAATATCTCCAATAATAACTATTTTATTCTCGCGGTATCTTAACATAGTAATAATCATTAAGACAAAGTCCATCGACTTTCGCCGCAGCATCAAAAACCACTCACAATTTATTAGGCTTATTTATGTTTTGAACACCAAAGTGTGGCAAATACCATGTCGAGACCTCATTAACACTTATCTCTCGAGCGTAACCGTTATCTAATAATTTATTTATTTCAATTTTGTATTTACTAGCAAAGTCTGCATTTTAAAACTTACGCAACAATAATTGCTGACGCGAGTAGGCATTATAGTACGAGTCAGGCATAATAAACTTATCTTTCTTGAATGGTAAACCTATTTCCCATTGATTTACTAACTGACGAGCTGTATTATCTAAAATCTCAATAGCGCGATTATGATCCTTATTCTCTCCAGATACGGGAGAAATTCCTATTAAATCAAAATTAAAGGAATGTTTAATCATATCATTAAGTTCGCTAATTTCGTGCAAGTCATTACTAAGTTCCTGAGAGTGAGCGAGATGAAGGATATTCTGTTCACTTACCCCTGAATTGGAAGAGTGAGTGCGTCCGCTGTAGAAACCATGAGCTGTCCATCGTAGTCGACACCGGGATGCATACAAGGCGTTCCTGTCCCCGTGAATAACCTCCAATGGAGCTATCAGGAAATAATTATCCTCACCAATAAGTAACCTAGGCTTAACACTAGCGTCCGTACAAATCAAATGTTTGATATGAGATAAATGCAAACTATTTTCACTGTTTAGAATAGATCGGTTTAACACTTAAGTTTAATTTATCAGTTATCACACTTACGTAATTTACAGTTATAGTGGATTTTGTCCTGTCCACTAATTTCTACTTTTACACTGGGCACTTCCGATTGATAAACTGACATACCGAACGCATCTGTAAACCGTATAGGCTGTGCACTAACACTATCTAGGCCTAAACTATCTGCTAAATCGGCGTCGATCACTGAAACCTGAGCACCAATAATAGGGGCGTTGGCGGTCGAGTCGGGGGACTCTGCCGTTGACAACATAATGCCCCGAGGTGGCGCGCGCGGGTGTGTTCCCGTGCGCCACAGAGTAGGTGTGTCGGTGATCTCCTGCACTGACACACCCGAGGAGGGGCCCGCTATGGTGATTGTGGGCCGACGCCGTCGGGGGCTGTGGAAGAATGCTCACGTGCTCTCACGGCTCCCGGCATTAAGGCAAGAGGAGGAACACACCCCAGGGTTTTAGTCGGTATAAGGAGTCCGACATAACCTCCTTGCCCCCCCGGGCTTGGAGGTTAGAGGATTTCCCTAGGAAAAGAAATGATATAGACAAGATATATTTAATAATAATATTTAATTAGCCCCTTTAGAAGCTTGGTCTTCTGTCGATACATATGAGTGAAAGTTATCTTTGGTTAGGCTAACGTGAGAAATTCCTTCGACAATAGTAAAGTTATATTGTATAATTGTTGTAAATAGTAAGCTGATTGATCAGCTTCTTTCGGCAACGGTAAGTTTTTTTGGCAGTCAAAAGACGGAATCACCATTTCTGGATCATATTCCTTTAATTTCTCGAAAAAGCACTTAGCTCTCAAATTATGAACCCTGTATTGAGTACGCAATCTTTGTTTTTCCATTTCGCATTGCTTAGATTTCAGCTTTTCTAACAGCTGTAAGCAGTCCGAGAAAAAATCTTGGCGTGGAGAGCCGCATCCTATGTTAAAGGAGGTATTAAACACCATTCTGAAAAAACTTTTTGCTACTGAGTATCCTGGCAACACCTGGTCTTCATACATTCTGTACATTTTAGCTATACTCAAAGTTGGATCGAGATAGATTCTTCGTTTTATAGTTCCCCGGCAATGACTTTCTAGAGGTTTGAAGTTCATCACAAAAAATTGTACCGCTTCTCTTTTGGAACGGAAAGCATGATTTTTTCGATTTCCACCACGGTTTTCGGACGGGCCTTGACCCGTGGCTAAGTATCTATTCATCACACTTTTTATACGGCCCTGTTTGATTTTCAAAATAGCACAAAAACGGGGGGGCGTTCGTGGATGCAGGTATCCATATCGGACGATATCTGGGTTGGTCCGGGGGCTTACGCTTCTTGCCTCCTTCCGACATAGTGTCTTAAGGGGCTGAGCGGGGGTGTGTAGTTGCAGAGAAGTTAAAATGACTAAGAAAGTTCAAAGAACGCACCTTGGGCCGGGAAAGGTATTTCCAACTGGGCGGGAGGCCAAGCCGGGTGAGATCCCTGAGGGAAGGCCCAGCTCAGGAAACACAGCGACACTTGTTGTGCCTACGTGTACCAGCGACAGCAAGGGTAAAGAAATATGTGCCACTGCACTGGTAGTTTTCAATAAAAATCCAGGCAGTAGCTACTACACATAAAGGGTACGTTAGTACCTGCGTGCGTGAGACGCACACTATGAGGTTTACCGGAGTAAACAACAAGATGGCGTCTTGAGGTACGCACACACACACAAAACAAACGCAAGTGTCACTTTTACAAAAACGTTGGAATTGCACATCACAGGACTCGAACCCACGCGAGCCACTCCTGCACACCTCAACAACTGAACGGACGGCCGAACAGTCGGAGTTCCGAGGGGCTACGAACGGGGTGAGGATACGAGTCGGATTCGCGGAACGCAGGACGGCACACGTGTAGTCGCGGCGGCGCGTAGACGGCGTTGACTATGCATTCGAAACTAAATGCAGATAACCCTTATTATATGTATATAACATGAAATGTAAATTGACAAATTCTAGCAGCCCAACGTGCTAGACGTCCGCTTGGATTATTAAACTTTAACAACCACCGTAAACTCGCATGATCTGTAACTACCGTAAACTCCATTCCTTCAACATAAGGTCTAAAATGTTCTATTGAATCTAAAATCGCTAATAATTCACGTTCTGTGGTACTATAATTACGTTCACATTTGTTCAGTGATCGAGAGTAAAAAGCAGTGCAGCGGATGTGTTAGAAGCTTTGCAAAATTCACATTTCTTTAAAGAACAATGTCAGATGTCCATAGTAACTTTGGCTCAATATTAATTTGTCATGGACAGTGAAAATTCTATGGTTTTTTGTGTAGTTTAATGTCAAAAGCTTTTCTGTGATTTCCACTTTTACATTAAACAAAAAATATACAGTAATATAATAGTTTTATTAGTTTTCACCATTATCATTCATTATTATCATCATCAATTTCGTTATTAAATTTAATTAACAAATCATCATGAATTTGTGCAGGAGGCTCAACATTGTTTTGGTGCCGAGTCCAACCTAAATACCATAAAATGGTTATAGTATGGGAACAGCATCCCACAGTTCGTTTACCTACCTTACAATTACAATAATATTGACTAATTGACTGTCTCCCATTTAAGCTGTTATCAATTAGAACATACACAAAATATGTTCTACTACTGATATGGCGACTTTGAATTTTGGCCCTTCAAATCCAAGAGCTTTGAGAGAGAGATGTTGGTCTCTTAAATTGTTAATTGATGCCTCCCTGCATACTTCAATCATAGGTATATCTGCCATTAAAGCGGATATGCATATGATCGGGCCTGACGGAGTTGGTAAGTACCACAAGGTAGTAAAATCAAATCGTGATACTCAAGCTGAGGAAACTCAGTGACATTGCTGTTATCAACATTTATATTTGAGAACTGTGCCCTTCTTCAATTGTAATTATTTTGTATAATAAACTCAATGTATTCAATTGCAACATTTTCTGTTGTATAATTTCTAATATCTGGGCAGCAAGTGATGTGCCGAGTCGCTGTTTTAGTGGATCGAGTCGGTTTATACGGTATTCGAATCATGACTAGATTCCGCGATTCGAGTCCAGTATTCGAGTTCTATTTTTATTTATTTTTTATTTATTTATAAATTCTTTATTGCACAAAATTTTTACAAAGATGCACAAAAGGCGAACATAATGCCGTAGGCATTTTCTACCTGTCAACCAATTATTGTAGGAATATCAACTTGGCGTGCATAAAGAAACAGATAACAACTTAACTTATTGCCAATTAATCTAAATTTAGCATCTACAAGACTTATGTATCTAAAACAAATACAAATAATGTAATATATACAATAATTATACACATCTATAATATGAATATTATATACATATATATATAAATACACACATACATATATATATATATATATATATATATATATATATACATACATACAAATACATATATAAATGGAGCTAGTATATTACGAAAGGCCCAACAATAATAATAACTGCCAGAGAAATAAAGGATAATATAAAAAAAAGAAAAATAAATAGAAAGAAAATAAAATACATTATGAAAGTTTAGATTCCACAGGAAGAAAGTGATAGAGTTTTAAAGTACAGTTCACGAGTCCGTTTCTTAAAAATCTCTTTTGAGTCAATTTTCCTTAAGTCATCAGGGAGGGCGTTCCACAGTCTAGCGGCCTCGATGGAGAAAGACTTTTGGCGAAAAGATGTGCTGTGGGATGGAATCTCAAGGAGAAGATTATTGGAAGATCTAAGAGGTCTGTCGTGTGAATTTGCCAAAAAATTGAAACGGGACTTGAGGTAGTCGGGACTGTATGGTTCTTTTAGTAGGGAGAAAAGAAGAGAAATAATTCTCAGGTTTCTACGTTCACGGATAGGGAGCCACTTCAATTTGGCTCGGTATGCGCTTATGTGGTCATATTTACGTAAACAAAATATAAATCGTATGCCAGCATTGATGAGACGGTCAAGTTTGTTGAGTAACTCCTGGTTGAGATCTAGAAACGCTACATCCGCATAATCAATTATTGGTAATAGAAGAGAGTTTACTAAAGTTATCTTGGTGGATATTGGTAGAAATTTTTTTAAGCGGATGATTGAATGAAGAGAGGCATAGAATTTACGTGAGAGCTCCTGAATATACGGTGCCCAACAAAGCTGAGAGTCTAAAGTAAGACCAAGATTTTTGACCGTGGGAGTAAAAGGGATTCTGTGACCGTTGTAATTTTTGGTATTCGAATGTTGACACGAACTCCAATACTCGGATCCCGAACTCGAGTCTATAAATTCGAGTCGGGAACTGTAGTATGGAAATTGGAGTCCAAAACTCGCGTCTGTTACTGATTACATTGGCTTCCTTCCAGACATCAGGGAAAGAGCAGTGAGCCATGGCAGCATTGAAGATGCTAACCAGGAGATGTATGAGGGCAACAGATAACTTCTTGAGTGCTCTGTTGCTGATGCCGTCCGAGCCAGGGGACTTCTTAGGTCGAAGATCTTTAATGATCTCGGCGACCTCTGCTGCTCTAATGAGGTCCAAAGGAGGAGCAGAGGGGGGAAGGGAAACTAAGCGGTCGACTTCACTGTTCACCATGTTAAGGTGATCAGGGTCGACGGGTTCAAGACTAGGAGAGCATTGGGATTCAAGACTCTGAGCTAGCGCGTCTGCTTTTTCCTTGTCATCAAACGCAGGTGTTTGGTGATTCTGGCGAAGTAGAGGAGGCATGATTGAGATACCATCTGATTTCATAGATCTAGCCAGGCTCCAGTAAAGCAGATTGTCCCAAGAAGCGCTAAGAAGCGAACCTTGCGGCGAAGCGAGTTCATTCGGAAGCGATTTAGTTCGGAGGGCCAAGAACTAAAACGACGAGTCGCTGCGTTCTTCTCCGTGATCAGACGTCTTATCTCTATATATAAATGTCTATTCTATCTCATCTAGCAGGACACAGTTACGATCAGGCGTAGCTGGGACCTGTCTAGACAAGTCGCGAACAGCGGATTGGACATGACTGGTCAGGGAGTCGACCGCAGTAGCAATGTCGTCAGGGGACCTAATGTCGTCGGGGATTTTATCCAAGTCGGGAGAATGGATAACCTTCAGGGCTTTCTCAAGTTTATACCATTGCACCACAGTCTTGGTCGGGGGAGTAGGGTCCGGCAGAGGGCCAAGTCTTAATATGACGGGACGGTGGTCAGAGTCTAGTTCCTGCATCACTACTATGGAGCTCATCCGAAGGGATACGTTCCGCAGTAGTGCGGGGTTTGGTTTGGTTGGAATAACCAATTTGAGGGGAATATCATGTGTGACACATGGCGGCAATAAGGTCTAGATTTAGAGAATCTAGATAGCCTGAGAGAAGGGCACCGTTTCTATTACGTATCGAGCAATTCCACATAGGGCTTTTGCTATTGAAGTCGCCAGCCAGAATGACTGAGTTTCCAAGACTGAGAAGGGATTCTAGGTCGCTTTTAAGAAGCTTCCTATTAGGGCTAAGATAGCAGGATGCAATAATAACCGGTTGATGACCGGTCATTGCAAGTCTGCAGACAGAAAATTCTAAGTCTGTTAAGGGCGGGGGAATGCAGTGCAGCGACCTCTTGAAATAAATGGCAGTACCGCCTTTAGGGGCGTTCGTTCTGTCATTTCGTACCATTTGGTAGATAGCGATCCTAGGATCGCGATGGACCTGTTTCAAGAAGGTCTCCTGCACTAGCAGAATATCTATTTGATGGTTGACAAGGAATTGCTTCACTAGTTATTTCTGAGGAGAAAGGCCGTTAGCATTAAAAAATGCTAACGAGAGGGAGCGGGGTTTGAGTCTTTCTTTCTGTACAGCCATACTAGAAAGACTTAAAAGTGAGGGCGTCGAGAGAGGCCATGACTTCCTGATGATTAGAGATAATCATCAGTTTTTCGATGGG
This sequence comes from Pasiphila rectangulata, assembly GCA_963082625.1. Classification (NCBI taxonomy): domain Eukaryota; kingdom Metazoa; phylum Arthropoda; class Insecta; order Lepidoptera; family Geometridae; genus Pasiphila; species Pasiphila rectangulata. Next base: position 17,588,037 of record OY720253.1, on the reverse strand, counting down.
CGATTTCGCCAGGCTAAGTTTGCGCAGGAGCGTATTCACTTATCCGAAATCGATGTTAGGCAGCCCCAGGCTAGGGTTCTCAGCAGCAGGAGCTGGCTGAGAGGGTCTAGTGGGGCGGAGTAGGGGTGCGGGGGCAGGGGCGGAGTGAAGCTCCTGGGAACGCGGGGGAGGGGATACACCAGTAGTTGCCTGAAGGGCGCGGCTGGTGTAGCCCAAAGGTTTCGCCCATGCTGACACAGCAGGAGGGGCGGGGGGCAACAAGGACACCTTCGGAGGTGTCCGCGCGTGTTGGGGTGGGGCGGGGCGGAAGCGCTCCGGAGCCCTCGCATGCGCTCTCCTAGCGCTTGCCTTTGGGGCTGTGGGGCAGCCGCGATAGTTCGCGGTGTGCCTCTCGGTCCCGCAGAGCACGCAGCTAGGCGGCATGGGGTCGTTGGGGACGCGCTTGCAGTCAGCGGTGCCGTGGTCACCAAGGCACTTGATGCAGCGGGGGCGGGCAAAACAATTGCGCGCAGAGTGGCCATATAACTGGCACCTGTGGCACTGTCCCGGGGGGCCCTTCCTGAAGGGAGCCTCTACATATGCCATGAGGCCGAAAAGGCGACACACGGTTTTGACGCCGAATATCGCCTTTCCTTCGGGCGAAAGGTCTAATATGACGAGTACAAGATCGTACGTCTTGTCCCGTCCGCTGTAGATGCGATGGACTTCCCTGACGGGGAAGCCCTGATCGCAGAGGTCGGTCTTAATGACCTCTGAGTCGAACTCCGCGGGGAGGCCGCGGATGACGACGCGCAGAAGGCGCTCGCTCTCGAGAGCATAGGTGTGAAAACCTATGTTCTCAGCGCGGAGGACAGACCTCAGACGTCGGTGATCGTCCGACGTCTATCACCGACGTCTGAACGTAAATCTTAATAGAGTCCTTGATGGACGGGGCCTTGATGAAATTGGCGGGCGGGTAGCCGTAGCCTCTACGGGGGCTGCGATCTTAGCCGGAGGGGCTAAGGCCGACTTGTGCGACGACTTCTTGCGTCGCTTGCCGCCCTTGACTACAGTATAACTGTCGTCAGAGGACTGCTCCGACTCTGAAGTGTCGTCTTAGGTCGGGGAAGTTTCGAGCTCTATAGCTGATGCGTGTGAGTTCGAATCGGAGGACGGGGAGGGGGAGACCGGAGTCTCCGGGGTGGCCGGAAGGGCTGGGGTGGGGGCGAGAGGGGCCGCGGTGGCCACCTCCATCGGATTGGACTTGGACAACAAGTCCCCGTGCTGCTGGGCTAACATCCTGAGTAACCACAGAAGGGTCTCAGGATCAAGCCCACCCAGCAAGTCCGGGCTTGACATCGCGCGGGGAGATGAGGGGAGGTCCCTATTCCCGGGGGGAACACCCGGGAAATAACTAAGTTTCTCTCCTTGTCCGGTATAGACAAGGAGGGGTGTGTACCTATGTATGTGTCCTACCTAAATGTGTGTGTCCTTTTTGCCTCTCTTATGGGGCAAAAGAGGTGTGTGCCTCACGCTATCTGGTGTCGGCGAGGGTTCCACCCCAAGGCCGGTGGTTCCAGACCCAGCCGGAATCTGTTTTGCCTCTTCAAGGCATCTGGGCTCTAAGGTCATCTCCAAAGCCAAAGAATAAAGCTTTGTTTATCTTATCAGCTATTTCTCTTTCAGCATTCGCTTGCTGAGGACTATCACGACGGCATTCGTCCTGTCGTCTTTGATCACGCGAGCGGTTCGCTTGGGAGCGTCCGCCGCCACGATTTCCTCTGTTGTTCGAGGAACCGCGTCCACCACGATTGTTGTTATTATTATCACTCTGCTTCGACTCTTCGCGGTCGTAGTAGTTGTGATCGTTCTGTCGATCGTCGCAATGGTTGTTGTTATTACGTCGATTAGACATGGTAAGGTTTCAAGGGTAAGCGGTAACCAGCTTAAAATTTAAATTATTATTAAATTCCCGCTAGTCACCTCAGAAGTTATCTGCTGAGAAGTTGGAGTTTCGAGACGTGAAGTAGATAGCTGTAGAGATCTATTTGGGACCTGGAATTGAGCTTAAGATTCCAATGTTTCTAACACCATCAATTCGTCAACAACACATTTTTGAGCATTATCTGCATTTTTCTCGACGCCAAAACCAGCTTTAAATCTTGGATCTATGAATGTAGCTTTAGCAGCAGTTTTGTTAATCTCATGGCCGCCAACTCTTCTATCGAAAATTTCAAGTAATTTTGTGTTTAGCCTGCTTGCAACTTCAGAAGTAGAACTGCTATTTCTTAGTGCCGCTTGTACGCCGCAAATAAGAGGTATGATGCAGGATAACGTTGGATATTGCTTGCCAGATATAATACTCGTCATTTGTTCCACAGGTTTTAAAATGCAAAGGCACTCGTGTACTTCGATCCATTCCTCAGCATTGAGATTATCCGGACAGCCAGGTAATAAAGAGATTGCAGCAGAAAGAGGTATCTTGAGCTGACCTTATTGAGCCGTTCGAGCATATAGTACACTGAATTCCATCTCGTCTGCACATCTTGTTTTAGCTTTAAGGGTTCCATTTGCATTTTTTCTTGAACCTGTTTTAATTTATATGCAGCGTTATTCTTGCTTGCTTTAAAATAGGCTACTATTACTCGGCATTTTTCAACCAGTCGAATGAATAGTACATTGTCCTTGATAGTATCTTGAGCCACCAATTTCAAAGTATGAGCGGCACAACTGTGGTGGCGTTTTTGCAGAATATCAACAACAGCTTTTTTTATACTAGCTGCGTTGTCAGTTGTAACGCAAATGATTTTGTCCGAAATATTCCATTCGGTTTCCAATATATCTTTCATTTCTCGAGCTAAGTTTTCTGTAAAATCTTTAACTTCCCTGGTTTAAGATTTGAATTTATCTTCATTAATTAAGTGTATCGTCAGGGTCATGAAACTTTTGTTGCTGTCGGAGGTCCACAAATCCGTTGTCAAAGCAATATAATGTGTTGCTTTAAGTATCTCTTGCGTAGCCTTTCTTGCCGTACAATATTGTTTCAGAATCATTTTGTCTGAAAGTATCTTCAGCGAAGGTAGTTCGTAATTAGGGTTAAGCGCCCGACTATATTCTTGAAAACCTGTATTTTCAACAATTTGAAGCGGTATATCGACGGTGTAGTATCAATATCTAATAACTACAAATCCATGATTTTACAGGAGGCGAAAAAAATGTTTCATTTCTATAGTTTTTAACATTTGAATCAAAAAGTTACTTATATTTAAAAAATAGTAGGAAACGATTATGATGATGATAATGATTTCAATCAAATATTACAGGTTAGGGATATAAGTGTAGATAGAAGTTATTGTGTAAACTTTAACTGAGAACCTGGTATTTATTGTGTAGATACAAGGTATTGCATTTATAAATAAAAACAGTTTGGATAAAAATTTTACATCGTATTTAATAAATTTAACAAAAAGAACACAATTCTTTCTTTTTACGGCAAGGCATACTTGTTTTATTAACAAGCTTGACAATACTTACACAATTATAAAATGTTGACAGTTTAATTTTGGTAGAAATCACAACAGTTGAAAGTAAACCTTGCTTTTGGTTATAATAACGTAAAGACATGAGATCAAAAAAACTATGTTGATCACCTAATATCATAAATCAGAGCATCAGTCAAGTGACATCAAGATAATTCGTAAATATAATATTTCGACATACCTAAATCAGTCTTCTGGGTACAACGTGACACATTAATAACCAATAGGCTCCCCTAAAATAAAGAGATCTAAAAAAACTTAACATAATTATTTAAACGACAGAAAAAATCTAAATCTCTCACTCGCTTCCTTAGCTGAGCATAGAATAATTAATATTAAAAACAGGAACTTAGTAAATTCTATCTTTGAACAAATGATAACATTCACGATAATCAATATTGGAAAAATCAGGTTAATGATCATAAAGTAAAACACTTTCATTAAATTTTCTATGCAAAAGGAAGTGTATAGTAAAACGCGTGAAGAACTTGTTTCAGCTGCTGTAGATGATTATACTTTGTAGCTGAAATTGGGATCCGGTTGGAGTGCAACTGGCGATAATTGATATTTTCACAGTTTACTATCTTAGGTCTCTGAGGTAGAGGCATAAAGTCAGCATCAAAATCTAGTTTTACTTCGATAGCCATTGTGTTGTAAGAGATGACTCTAATGTCTACTCTCTCTAATTTCGCCTGCAGCAGCCCTTTTCTTATCATTTTCTTTCTCTAGCTTTGCTCTATTCTTTTTGACTAAATGAACTTGGTAATCAGCCTCATTTCCTGTTTTATAAGCTGAACAAATATCACACATATCTTTATTAAGAGTGTACAGTGACAAATTTTTCGCGTGAAACATTTTTTCAAACGTAAATCGGCTCACTTCCTGTTCTTCGTTCTCAGCACAATAGGTTTTGTAATTCCTGAATAATTGTCTTTTTTAAACTTTCGCGATCACAACACATTATTAACATACATTATTGCACCAAGCATGTTCCCGGGAAGACTATAATAAAGGTAATATAATAAAATAATAAAGGTAATTTACGCGATAAATACCCGGTTATATGTATGTTAATAATTCCTGATAATACTGCAAGAGTATTGTACGTTGGCTCTAAAAACAGTTTATTTGTTTCTTTTCGAGCATAGTGTGAAGGTAACCTCGGCAAATTATCAAAATAATTCTGCAGTGTCAACATCTTTCTCTTGATTCCAGGTCTTGACGCATTTTGTCGTAGTGAGTTGCTTACACTTCGTGATGGAGTCATCCCGAACTCACTCTTCCTGGTCCATGAATAGACTGTGAAAGATCCAAGGGAAAGCGTAGCGAGAAACATTGGTTTTCATTCCTGTACATTTTCGGAGCAGTCTTCTTTGAAGGGCAAAAAATATGTCATAGTTTCTGATCGCCTAGATTGATCGTCTGATTTAGTCTTTCGAGCGGTATTTCTGCGGTTGACCAAGGAATTGACGTAAACTTTACGCTGATCCCAATTTGATTTCTTCCAGAAATAGGTATGGATTTTCTTTCGAGTATCTTCTGTTATTTTGCTACATTCTCCTAATTTACTTTTATTACAAAACTCTGATGTGCATCTTTTTCCTAGTTCTTTCTTACCTCTTATGGTGTCTTGTTGAAATTTTCCATTAGCCGGTCTCGAGTATCCCAAAAACATTTCGCTTTGCATTCTAAGCATTTTTGCTTTATTTCTCTTCCACAGCACAGGTTGAGCAATATGGTGCAGTTTTCTACCTTCGTTCATAATTCCATATTCCTGAACAGATTCTACACAGACAGTACACTAGCTAGTCTGCGAGGGACAGCGCCACAGTCAACACGTTTTTAAGCGTAGATATTCGGTATTGCAAGCAAAAATCACGCACGATGAGTTATTAGGTATTTCTATAAGCAAATATCTCATAAATAAGAATAATTCAAGACCTTATATGTCTTTGCCAATACAAGCTCTTTTACATTTTACCTACGAATATGAAAAAAAGTAAAAACCGCTAAAATGTTAGTTATTAGATATTGATACTTCATCGTCGATATCTCTTCATGAATCCTTTCATCCACGATTTTCCGGGGCAATTGTCCTTAAACGGGTTTGGTCTTTTTAATTCTTTTAAGAGACGCTGCACAACCATGTAAATATTTAAATATCTATGAATTTAAATTGTTTTTTAAATTCAAATAATGTCTTCTTTCAGTAAAATGTTCCAACTACAATATTCGAGGTACTTTCCCTCTATATGGCATAACCGTGGGACGCCCTGTTTACATGTTAGGAACAACTAAATTTACCTTTTGCAGATCAAAGCATTTTGTCGTCTCAACAGCCTTTGTGAAAATCTTAGCGCCTTTGCTGGTCATCGCTATAAATGTAAATATAAAAACTTGCTTAATTATTGTTTATTTAATTATTGTTTATACTTCAACGTCTGCGCAGTACAAGTAAGTACACAGCAAAGAGTACATACAACTCACTAGTAAAATCTCATCTTGAATATTTAATCGAAATTTTGGGATCAGCCGCTGCAACACACCTTTTTTTTTTTTTTTTTTTTTGGTTTCCCAGGAAAATCTTTTATAGATACCACCAGTCCGGGGGACCGATGGTTATGTGGGATTCCCGCCTTGATAAAGGCAGTGTACCCACTAAAAACCTGGGGTGTTCCGCCCTCGCCGCTTTACAAGGAGGAAGCCACGGTGTCGCAATGCGTCCCGCAACTCCCTCAGCGGGTGCCCGCGAGGGCCCTCCTCGGGAGGGTGTAAAATGCCCTCCCCGTATCTCCGCTTAAGGCACCTCGGAACACGTGACGAGGCGCCTTACAGCACGGGACCCCTCAGGTCAGGAAGCGGATCCCCCGATCCGCAACCCAACAGGTCCCCGTTGAGGGTAGTATGCGGCCGGCATACGCCAGTCGCCTACGGCCTGTTCTCCGTTGGCGGATAGGGGCCGAAAGAGGATCTGCCTCTCGGTCCCTTTCCGCCGTCTCCTTGGTCCGCATCACATTCTCCGCAAATGCGGCCACGGCCTCCCAATTTGTCTCACTGTCAGCCATAGCTCTTACTATGGCTGACAGTGAGAGATCTCCTCCTATGACCGCGACCATCTCGGCGCGCGGCTCCGCCCACTCTGGGCACTCGGCGCGGGTGTGCTGCGCCGTGTCCTCCGGCGCCCCACAATGGTGGCATTCCATTGTGGGTTCCCGACGTGCCACCCGACACATATACCTCCCGAAGCAACCATGCCCGGAGAGGATCTGCGTCAGACGGAACGTCGGTGCGCCATGCCGACGATCGACCCACTGCTGGAGGCTGGGGCGAAAGGCGGCCACCAATTCCCGGCTAGCAGCCGGGGACTCCAGTCTCTGTGCCCAGTCCAGGAGGAGATCCTCGCGGGCACCCTCTCTCCACCGCCTGATCTCCTCCGGGAGTGGCCACTCTCCTGCCATCTTGGCCTCTACGCTGCGCCAATACACCGTCGCCAACACCTCCGCCTCGAGGTTCCACGGCGGTGTACCGGCCAGCACGCACGCCGCCTCAAACGAGACGGTGTGGTACGCTCGGGCCGCCCTGACGGCCATGACCCGCTGCGGACGTCGCAGCAGGGTCAGGTTTTCAGCGTCTAGGGCGATCGCCCATATTGGCGCTCCGTAGAGTGCCTTGGAGCGAACCACACCGGCATAAAGGCGGCGGCACCCCACATTCGGCCCTCCCAAATTCGGGAGGAGTCTCCCGAGCACTCCGGCAAAGGCTATGATCTTGGGCGCCAATTGCCGGAAGTGCTCCGCGAACCTCCATCTGCCGTCGAGGATGAGGCCTAGATACCTCATCTTCGACTCGACGGCAATGGAGGTTCCGCCCACCACAATTTCCATCCCCCGCGGTGGAGATCTCCGAGGCCCGTGAAAGAAGAGGGCCTCGGACTTCTCCAGTGCCACCTCCAGCCCAAGGGTCCTGATCCTTCGGACCACATGGGCTACTCCAGCAGTGGCCAAGATAGCCGCCTCCCTGTGTGTGCGCCCACGGGCAGTTACCAAGGTGTCATGAAATGAAATGAAAATGCGTTTATTGGTACACCACACCTTAAACATAATTAATAATCTAACTTATGAAGGTTACAGATTTTCATAAAAGTGTGGTGTGCCAAAAGGTTCTGTCTCAGCAATAGTTGCACCTAAGATAAAAGATGCAACGCTGGTATTCTGACAGAACCTTTTGAGTACCGCAACAGAACACATAAAAAAAATACGAATAAACAGAAATGTCAATGCAGGCATCACTTGAAAAATTATTTTACGTAGCCCAACAAGGAGACCAGCCGGAGCCATGGTTCGGACTATTGGTCGGAAACTAGCAGCTTCTGACAAACCGAAAATTAATTAAGACACAAAAAACCATTATAGAAGAAGAAGAAGAAGAAAAAGAGCTGTCATGGCTGCTTATTTCGTAAATACAATGGGAAATTCTAGAAATTTTAATTATTTACTCAATAATTCACGTTATCAAACCTCTGCGTTACCCAGTGAGAGGGCGTGAGGACTAAATACGTACTGGGATAGCCATACTTACTCCGAGCACTGCGTGCATACAAAAGGGGTGAGTTGCATTCGAGTATGTTTATCCAAGCGTGTTTGCATGTAGCATTTGTAATTTGAATAGCTCTTTTTTACATGAAATCTAAAGGTGCTAACTGTTCGCAGAGCACGAGTTGGAGGTAGCAAATCGTTCCAACACCGAGACGCAGAGAATCTGAAAGATACACGAAACGCAACAGTTCTGTGCCTCGGTGTGACCAACGCATACGAACACGCTCTGTTCGGATACCTGGACTGGTCTTTAGCCCACTTCAATTTATCGTGCAAGTACTTAGGAGTTTTATTATTTATTATTCCAAAGAGCAAAACAGATAGATGTAATTTTCGCCGCGCTGCCATCTTCAGCAAGTTAGATTTATTAATCACTGCTTCGGCTCTTCGCGGTCGTAGTAGTTGTGATCATTCTGTCGATCGTCGCAATGGTTGTTGTTATTACGTCGATTAGACACATGGTAAGGTTTCCAGCTTAAAATTTAAATTATTATTAAATTCCCGCTAGTCACCTCAGAAGTTATCTGCTGAGAAGTTGAAGGAGTTTCGAGACGTGAAGTAGATAGCTGTAGAGATCTATTTGGGACCTGGAATTGAGCTTAAGATTCCAATGTTTCTAACACCATCAATCCGTCAACAACACATTTTTGAGCATTATCTGCATTTTTCTCGACGCCAAAACCAGCTTTAAATCTTGGATCTATGAATGTAGCTTTAGCAGCAGTTTTGTTAATCTCATGGCCGCCAACTCTTCTATCGAAAATTTCAAGTAATTTTATGTTTAGCCTGCTTGCAACTTCAGAAGTAGAACTGCTATTTCTTAGTGCCGCTTGTACGCCGCAAATAAGAGGTATGATGCAGGATAACGTTGGATATTGCTTGCCAGATATAATACTCGTCATTTGTTCCACAGGTTTTAAAATGCAAAGGCACTCCTGTACTTCGATCTATTCCTCAGCATTGAGATTATCCGGACAGCCAGGTAATAAAGAGATTGCAGCAGAAAGAGGTATCTTGAGCTGACCTTATCGAGCCGTTCGAGCATATAGTACACTGAATTCCATCTCGTCTGCACATCTTGTTTTAGCTTTAAGGGTTCCATTTGCATTTTTTCTTGAACCTGTTTTAATTTATAAGCAGCGTTATTGCTTCTTTTAAAATAGGCTACTATTACTCGGCATTTTTCAACCAGTCGAATTAATAGTACATTGTCCTTGATAGTATCTTGAGCCACCAAGTTCAAAGTATGAGCGGCACAACTGTGGTGGCGTTTTTGCAGAATATCAACAACAGCTTTTTTTATACTAGCTGCGTTGTCAGTTGTAACGCAAATGATTTTGTCCGAAATATTCCATTCGGTTTCCAATATATCTTTCATTTCTCGAGCTAAATTTTCTGTAAAATCTTTAACTTCCCTGGTTTAAGATTTGAATTTATCTTCATTAATTAAGTGTATCGTCAGGGTCATGAAACTTTTGTTGCTGTCGGAGGTCCACAAATCCGTTGTCAAAGCAATATAATGTGTTGCTTTAAGTAGGTATCTCTTGCGTAGCCTTTCTTGCCGTACAATATTGTTTCAGAATCATTTTGTCTGAAAGTATCTTCAGCGAAGGTAGTTCGTAATTAGGGTTAAGCGCCCGACTATATTCTTGAAAACCTGTATTTTCAACAATTTGAAGCGGTATATCTCTTCATGAATCCTTTCATCCACGATTTTCCGGGGCAATTGTCCTTAAACGGGTTTGGTCTTTTTAATTCTTTTAAGAGACGCTGCACAACCATGTAAATATTTAAATATCTATGAATTTAAATTGTTTTTTAAATTCAAATAATGTCTTCTTTCAGTAAAATGTTCCAACTACAATATTCGAGGTACTTTCCCTTTATATGGCATAACCGTGGGACGCCCTGTTTACATGTTAGGAACAACTAAATTTACCTTTTGCAGATCAAAGCATTTTGTCGTCTCAACAGCCTTTGTGAAAATCTTAGCGCCTTTGCTGGTCATCGCTATAAATGTAAATATAAAAACTTGCTTAATTATTGTTTATTTAATTATTGTTTATGGGTGAATCAACTATTTTCTGTATAGAATAAACTTTTTGTGTTAAAATTTATATATTTTATTTTAATGAATTTAAGTTTTAATATTGATAGATTTATAATTGAATTGTATGTATTTGTAAAGAGCATCGCACTTTTGTGAATTTAACTATTGTTTTTAAACAAAACCTGAGAACTTGCTACTTATAACGTCCTTTGGGTAACGTATACGATTTTCTAATGAAACAACACAAGATAGTAAAACTTTTGTACTTAAATTCTTAAAAACCTCTTAGGGAATAACTACAACAAAATGAATTTCAACAATTCAGTATTATAACAAAAACACGGATGTTAATTGTATCTCTTGAGTCACAATGTAACAAATCAGAACCAATTTTCTTTATAATATTTTTTTGAAGCTAATACGCAAGAAAATAATTATGCGAACAATATTTCCGTGAAATCTTTTAAATAAATCTAAAATTAAAAATGTAATCACTAATTTTTGCATGTTTTAATGAAAGACATAATGGTCATGGAGTATGGGGACAATCATGTCACCCAGGAGACAAAACTTGTGACTCAAGAGACTGAAATGGTAACTGAGCATACAATGTCGAGATTTCTGCTAAAGGTAACGATAACTATTATCTAAATCTTAACGATAACAATCAGTCTCAAATTATATTTTAAAGTCTTATTGATCACAATGATATTATGGTAGCGTACCTATACCTTCTATCAAAAAATCTCTTGTTATTGTAATTATGGAAATCTTACAAAAAGATATCCATAATTTTAGGTAGTTACAAGAAATTAAAATTGAAACTTTGCATAATTAAAAAGTTAGGAATAACTTCAATTTTTCAGCATAATATAATGACAAAACAAAAAAAATCAAAGCAAAAAAATATAAGAGTTATCTCTTATATTTTTTCAGAAACATCTACAACATCATTTTCAAAAACGTAATACTGTTGGCCTCGTTTGGAAATAATTGTAGGTTCAGAGAGAATTTCTAATATGTCTGTGTAGTCGATGTCAGCTACGTCAGTTTTATCCAGACGAAATGTGTTTTTTTTCTTCACTGAGCGTAAAAATGTGACCCTAATCTCACCATCTTCGTGCAAATCCTCGACCATGCAAACATATTTAAAAATCTTACTCTTTGTTGCATGAACGTTAACTAACATAAAATCACCCTTTTGGACTGGTCGATTTTCTTTGTCGGCAGATTTGTGTGTTGAAGTACCCTGTTGTTTCTCATCGTCAGATGTTTCGGGTGTTTTATAGATATGTCGGTACCAGCGTTTGTTACGAGGCTTGCTTAAGTCCAACAATTCAATTTCTTTTAGCGGAGACTTCTGCCGAGAGACTTTATAGTTACTCAATGGTAAATCTTCGTCGGAATTTGCTGGATCATCAACGAGTTTCGGGTTTGCCGACACACTTCCCGAAACACTGACATTGAAGCTATTCTCTTCAAAGTGGGCTATCAACTCATGTACATTTTCATGGTTTCTGGCATTCTCTGCACTTGTATTAAAGTTATTTGTGTTCTGCTCTGGGTCTCTTTCAGTCACAAGCGGAAGGGGGATATAATCTTTTGGCGACAGACAATCGCAAAAGCCTCTGCTACAGAAACAGCTCAGGTGCCTGTATTTAAGTTTTCCTTGACTGGTACTAAATATTTGGTGGACATCTTTGGTGCCAGGTAATGGCTGGATTTTTGGTGGTATTTGTTTGGAACAGTCTTCTATATTAAGGGATGAAATTAAATAAAGCTTTATTTTGCTCAAATTCTTCATCACTGTATAAAATTTATCTGCACATGAAATATCTTCACCTCTAGCTACTAGGTCATCCGCAGTTCTTTTAAGATATCCTCCAATACCGTCTGCTGGTCCCTTGCCATGGCCTGCCTCGAAGAACGACCAGGTCATTGCTTTAAACCCGTGGTCAAATACTGCAGTAGAAGCGAGATAAAAGTTTTGTTTTTGCCGATATTGACTAAAGGGACCATCTGTGAAGAAGTGTATTACAGAAATATCGGGATAAGTGGTTCTGATGTCCTTTAGAACTGGGTCCAGATGAGCCCATATAGCTGGAGGTTGGTGATTAGTATTTGGTGACACCGTGCAGAATGATTCAACTCTAACACCAACATCTGTATGAACATATGCCACAACTGTATGCAGTGATACTTGTAATCTGGAACCACCAAAGTGATGTGCTTGAATCTCCTCATGGTGTTTGCAACTATAATTTTCACTAAAATCTGCAACTACCACTGCTTCTGTTCTTGATAAATTATCAATGGCTTGTCTGAAGTTATAAAATTGAACTTTCATGTTATATACATGTTTCTTCAATGTTTTTAGTTCTTCATTAAATGAATAGAGCATATATTTAACTGTTCCTTCCTTATCTTGCTTCACATTCTTGAATGCTTTTGAAGTTTTTCCATCCTTTTCATATGTCTCTTGTACTCTTGCCCATTCTTTCCATTGTATTTTATGGCTATCTTTGTCAACATCATTACTCTGAATTTTTAAGTTGAAACATTTTTTACAAGTTCCATACATACAGTCTTTTTCTCTTGGATTACAGACTATCGCAGTGATCAACTCGCTCATATTTTCAGTATTTATAATGCCCTTGTTCTTTAAAGCACTTGCTTTATACATTGGATTGGTGTGCGTTTTGCACAAACACATTTCGCGTCCACTTACAGAAGGTTTCAAAACATAAAAAGGCTTCTTTTTAGTGAAATAATAATATGAGCATTTTATTGCCGGATTTTCTTGCTTAAATGTCTTATAGAGGTTTTTTATTGTGTCTAAAAGGAACCTTTTCTGCACTTTTTGTCCATGGCGCGTAATTGTTTCCTTTTTTCCTGCTGTCGGTCTAGAAACATCCTCTCTTTGGAAAAACGTTTCGACTTCCTTCTCTAATTTAGACAAATCGGCTTTTACTTTTAAAGTCGACCTCAATGGTCCAGTTATTCCCAAAGACTCGTTAATCATTTCTCTTTTTTCAGATTCTTCAATGTTATCAAATATATGTTTCAATATATCTTTCTCCTTGTGTTTCTTTGTTCTTTGGTACCTTTCTTTGATTGCGTTGGACAGTTTTTTGTATTTAATCGTATCATCAGATTTTCTTTTTTCTTGTATATTTTGTCCTGTGTCTTTTTTGGCCCTATTGAAACGTTTTTTATATTTTTCATATTTTTTTTTCAGATCTGCAACTTCTTGCTGTAATCTCAAATTGTCTCTATATAGCTTTGATCTATCTCTTCTAACTTTATTTCTACCTTTATTTTTTTTCGAATCGTTCCTACATATATGTTGTGCATCAGAGCTTTGAGGAGTACTAATGCCCGAGATATCAGTATCATCATTCTGCTGTTGATAATTTAAAACAGCATTCTGAGGTAGGTTTGCTTCAGGCACCAATATAGAAGGAGAACTCGGTGGTGTTATATCAATAATCCTATTCAATTGTTTTCTATTTTTTCTCACTTTCTGTTTTCTAAGTTTCCAAATTACCCTTGCATTGTGTCTCTCTTTAGGTGTTAAGTCTTTGATAAGTCTTTTTTTAACATGATAATTGTCTCGTTTTTTTCTTTTATATTCTTCATACTTCGCAGGGTCACGTTTCAGATTTTCTTTGTATCTCCTTTGACGTTCAGCAGCTGATAAAGGCATTTTTATTTAGTTACTGAAAAAAAAATTGTAAATTAGTTATTTTTTTTTTAATATCTGAGTCTTATTTTGACTATCATAAACTTTATTTAAACTGTATGACTATGAAACAGTAAAGCTAACATTAACACAAAAAAAATGTTTAGTTTTATATAGATAACACATTAAGATTTTCACTGTGAACATTAGTACTATGTTACGTTATTGATAAAGAAATCGTAGTTTGTTTAATTTGGTACTAAAGATACAAATTTCTCTTGAGTCACTAACATTTTCTCTTGGGTCACGATTTTCGTTACCCAGTGGACTCGTGACCCCAGAGAAATTTTATAATATTTTCAACATTTTGTTAAAAAAAATTTCGAAAAACAACAAAAAATGTATTCAATGTGAAATTTAGATCTTAATTCTTACTAATATAGTATGATTTACGATAAAAAACACTTACGTTTCATTAAAATTCGACGTGAGCCAGCAGACACATAATAAACACACGTAGCCTCTTCCGGAGTCACGGACGAAATGGCCGAGCCGCGGGAACGTCACGTTAATGGCGGACGCGATCATACGATGTTCAGATTAGTTTCCTATTTGTCAAGCCCTTGATTACCTGTCCCTCTCGCACTTAGGAGCGATTTATATGTGTGACCCAGTAGACGTGTCGATTTCGGTTATCTTAGGGACAAATATTGCAACATTGATATTTATGCCGTAAATTGAAGTTGCGTACTCGTAAATGAAGATAGCATACAAATGAATATTGTAGTAAGTAATTTCCATTAAAGTTTACTATGTTCCAAGGTAAAATGTTAAAATTGTCGGTAACTACCACACCCCATACGCTAGAGGGACAGCAAAGTTTTGTATGACAACATTAAATTATCCACTGGGTCACGATTTTATTTTTCCTGTGAAAGTGTAATTTTTGCGATATGTAAGGTAAAAAATATTGTTTTAGGATCTGATTAACCAACAGTATTAGTTAAATAACCAGATCTTCATAGTTTGTTTGTTTTGAGGCTTTATTATGTCAAGGACACGTGCTGACAGAAAAAAGTTGATCCACCCTTATACTTCAACGTCTGCGCAGTACAAGTAAGTACACAGCAAAGAGTACATACAACTCACTAGTAAAATCTCATCTTGAATATTTAATCGAAATTTTGGGATCAGCCGCTGCAACACACCTTTTTTTTTTTTTTTTTTTGGTTTCCCAGGAAAATCTTTTATAGATACCACCAGTCCGGGGGACCGATGGTTATGTGGGATTCCCGCCTTGATAAAGGCAGTGTACCCACTAAAAACCTGGGGTGTTCCGCCCTCGCCGCTTTACAAGGAGGAAGCCACGGTGTCGCAATGCGTCCCGCAACTCCCTCAGCGGGTGCCCGCGAGGGCCCTCCTCGGGAGGGTGTAAAATGCCCTCCCCGTATCTCCGCTTAAGGCACCTCGGAACACGTGACGAGGCGCCTTACAGCACGGGACCCCTCAGGTCAGGAAGCGGATCCCCCGATCCGCAACCCAACAGGTCCCCGTTGAGGGTAGTATGCGGCCGGCATACGCCAGTCGCCTACGGCCTGTTCTCCGTTGGCGGATAGGGGCCGAAAGAGGATCTGCCTCTCGGTCCCTTTCCGCCGTCTCCTTGGTCCGCATCACATTCTCCGCAAATGCGGCCACGGCCTCCCAATTTGTCTCACTGTCAGCCATAGCTCTTACTATGGCTGACAGTGAGAGATCTCCTCCTATGACCGCGACCATCTCGGCGCGCGGCTCCGCCCACTCTGGGCACTCGGCGCGGGTGTGCTGCGCCGTGTCCTCCGGCGCCCCACAATGGTGGCATTCCATTGTGGGTTCCCGACGTGCCACCCGACACATATACCTCCCGAAGCAACCATGCCCGGAGAGGATCTGCGTCAGACGGAACGTCGGTGCGCCATGCCGACGATCGACCCACTGCTGGAGGCTGGGGCGAAAGGCGGCCACCAATTCCCGGCTAGCAGCCGGGGACTCCAGTCTCTGTGCCCAGTCCAGGAGGAGATCCTCGCGGGCACCCTCTCTCCACCGCCTGATCTCCTCCGGGAGTGGCCACTCTCCTGCCATCTTGGCCTCTACGCTGCGCCAATACACCGTCGCCAACACCTCCGCCTCGAGGTTCCACGGCGGTGTACCGGCCAGCACGCACGCCGCCTCAAACGAGACGGTGTGGTACGCTCGGGCCGCCCTGACGGCCATGACCCGCTGCGGACGTCGCAGCAGGGTCAGGTTTTCAGCGTCTAGGGCGATCGCCCATATTGGCGCTCCGTAGAGTGCCTTGGAGCGAACCACACCGGCATAAAGGCGGCGGCACCCCACATTCGGCCCTCCCAAATTCGGGAGGAGTCTCCCGAGCACTCCGGCAAAGGCTATGATCTTGGGCGCCAATTGCCGGAAGTGCTCCGCGAACCTCCATCTGCCGTCGAGGATGAGGCCTAGATACCTCATCTTCGACTCGACGGCAATGGAGGTTCCGCCCACCACAATTTCCATCCCCCGCGGTGGAGATCTCCGAGGCCCGTGAAAGAAGAGGGCCTCGGACTTCTCCAGTGCCACCTTTAGCCCAAGGGTCCTGATCCTTCGGACCACATGGGCTACTCCAGCAGTGGCCAAGATAGCCGCCTCCCTGTGTGTGCGCCCACGGGCAGTTACCAACATCCCCCAGGTCCGAGTCAGCCATCCATGATTCCACGATGGCCGCCTCCTTCGCCAACTCCCGGTCCATTCCCCTCAGCGACCACCGGGGTCCCTCTCTTGTCGACGGGGCCGGAGCCTGCCCTACGGACGCAGAGACGCTATACCGAATATATCGGTGATCAGATAGCGTCTCCACGTCAGTCTCCACCTTCCAATGGAGAACACGGCTCGCCAGGGTGGGTGTTGCGAACGTTATGTCCACAATTGACCCACCCTGTTGCCGCACGCACGTGTTCTCGCCGCCCCTGTTTATTATCAGGAGGCCCAGGGATGCTGCCCACTCCTCCAACAACTCCTCTCTTATGTTGGTAGCCGGTGAACCACATGCCGTGGATTTAGCATTGAAGTCCCCGGCAACCAACACGGGACTGGGGTGTACTGTTCCCATTAGGAATGCGACCTCTGCGAGCGTCCGCTCAAAGCTGGCCAGAGTCCGGTTTGGGGAACAGTACACCCCAATTACCGCCACGCCACAGCCACCACCCACAACGGCAAGCACGCATCCCTGACCCTTCGCTACTTTTCGAAGGGCAGGGAGCCACCGGCCGCTGGAGCATATATGGCTACCGAGTCCTCCCGATCTCCCACCCAATTTGTATGGGCGGGAATCATGTAGGGCTCGGTAACCACGGCTATTTGTATCAACCACTCTGCCAGGGTCTGGAGCAAGAGATCCTGAGCCCTAGCAGAGTGGTTAATGTTAGCCTGGAGGCATCGGATGGCCATCTAATTGGTTTCCATCCCATCCTCCGCTCGCGCTGGGCGCGAAGGTGGCTGCGAGGGGGCCTTTACGCCTACGCCAGCCTTCTTTTTCCCTCCTATATTTTCTGAGGCCGCGCCTTTGCATCCCCTGACCTGGTGGTCGGCCTTTCTGCCTGCCATCTCGCATGCCGGGCAATGTGGCTCAGTTTTGCACTGGGCGGCCTTGTGCCCTGGCTTGCCGCACCTAAAGCACACCGTGCTGCGATCTATGCCGGCCGTGCATTTTGCCCCCATATGCCCCGCCTCTAGGCAGCGGTAGCAATATAGGGGTCTAGGTTCCAGTATCCTTGCGGACACCGAAACCCATCCCACCAGGATCCGGCCGGCTGCAACCTTTTTGGCCGCAGCAATCGGGCACTTCAGCCAGACCGTGCCCAGGCGGCCGGGGGGTCGGACGATTTCCCCGACCCTGACGGACTCCAGGGAGCAACCCCCAGCCTTGGCGACAACCGCCACCACGTCCTCCTTCGTTGCAGAGTCATCGAGGCCTGATAGGCGCAACTCCGCGCACTTTTCTGGACGGGACACCCTTACGACGTCGGCGCTGAGAACTTCCCTGAGCTCGCCAGAGAGTCCGCTTTCTCTACGCCGCTGGTACCAGACACCTCCAGTATCCTGGCCCCCGTGGCGGCCGTGCGAAACCGCAGTCCATCTATGCCCAGGGCTACCACGTCAATTCGCTCTCTAGCTTCTGAGAGCACCTGGGCATACGTGGCTCCCTCCTTCTCGGCCCCTGGCTGCAGTGTGAGCACGATCGCTGCAGTCCGGGGAGTCTTTAATTTCTTCGGAGGCTTTTTCGCTGCTTTAGTGGCCTGTGTGGCTTGGGCCTTGCTCGCCACTGGTGCCTTCGTGGCCTTGGTTCCCTTGCGGGCCACCATATTCCAACCTTCGTCCATCCTTTCCGGTGCAGGGGGCAATGGACGGGGCGCTTTTTTGCCTGCCTTTTCTTTTGTTTTCCTAGCCACGACCCCACTCGTACTGGCCTGTGTTGGAGGTGGCATTGGAACGCTAGTGGACGCCACTGAAGGTGTCGGTAAAGCGACGACTGGACCCTTCTTTTTGTCTGCGGCTAGCGGAGGTCGCAGGCGTTGTGCTGGGAGCAAGCGATCTTCCAGCCCCTCAATTCGCGCATTCAGCATTGATCCGCACTGCATCATGACGGATCGCGTGATCTCCTCCGTGCAGATGGCAGCCGGAGTCTGGGAGAGGTTGCGCAGCTCCGCCATTTCTCTTCGCATAACTTCGACTTCCGCCATGAGTTTCGTGTTAGCGGTTTCGAGGCGCGCAACCTCCTCCGTAACGGTGCGTGTTCTCATTTCAGAGAAGACCCTGCGTATTGTGTCAGAGGCCTCATTTAAGGCCCTCTGAAAGGTCCCCTTCAGGTGTCCGGACTTGCAGCTGACGACGTTGATTGACGCGAGCGCATCTCCCACAAGTCCAGACAAATCTACCGTCGTAATGTCGGCTGCTGCAGCCGGACCAGGTTTTTTGATCTTTCGGAAGGTTGCAGCGGCAGCCTTTCTTTATGAAGACCGACATGACTGCCGGTCGTAGCCGGACGACCGCGACCTCTCTTTGCCGTCCTTTCATTAAGTCTCGGCACTCCTTCAGCACTCTCCTCACTTGAGGAGACACCCCTCTTACGCCAAAGGCGGCTTTTCTTCGTTCCGGAAGATGACGCCCTAGATGAGACTGTCCTTAAGCTGACATCTGTTTCTCCGTGCGATAACAGGACCGGACCAGGTGCAGAGTCAACAGTAAGTCTCCGTTCAGGTTCCTCACTTCCAACTCGATCCAGACAAGCAAGTGAGCACCACACGTGGCTCCTTAAGCATGTCAACTTTAGCGCAAGCTTTAGAAGCACGCGTTTCGACACCTACTTTCTCCACATCTGGTAGGCCTTGATAAAGGCCGATTTGGCCTTGAAAAAGGCCGATTTGACCTTGAGAAAGGCCGGTTTGGCCTTGAGAAAGGCCGATTTGGCCTTGAGAAAGGCCTTTTGCACCCCGTGAAGGAGTGAGGCGATTGTTGTCCCCCCCAGAATACGAGAGACAGACTGCTTCAGAAAATACTGAAGCAGCAAGGGATTCCCCGACCTCTATGAGGCCGGTACCCTCCTGGGGCAAAGTAGTTTTACAATTCGCCATGTTCATGTTGGTTGGTCCTTTCTGGGTCACAGAGAGAGGACCGACCCCCCTGGGCGCATATGAAAATTGTTTCAATCGTTTGCAGATATTGTCAATATGTAGTTTCCAATTTAATTTATTGTCAATGGTTAGTCCTAGAAATTTAGTGGAGTCAACTTCATTAACTTTAGTATTACAGTAATTTATATTAATGTCAAGATTATGATTATGTCGTTGTTTAAAATTCATTATATACGTCTTTGATAAATTGATTTTTAAATTAAAAAAAATAATAATAATAATGCTGGACTAATCACACAGCATCATCTAGCCCCAAGCTAAGCAGAGCTTGTGTTATGGGTACTAGATGACTGATATACTTAATACATTATACTACATAGATAGATATTTTTTATTATATATAGTAAAACACCCAGAACACCCTGAACAAATGTCTGCAGATCGTACAGACATTTGTCCCGAGGCGGGAATCGAACCCACAACCCCTTGCGTCGCAGACGGACCTTCGCCCGCTGCGCCACAGAGCTCGTCAATTATTTGATGTCAGCCATTTAATAATTGATGTCAAAGTCAAATTAATGTCAAATTCAAAATTATGTGATTTTTCATTAATAAATAAGATAGAACTATCGTCAGCAAATAGTGTCATGGAGTGATGTGTCACTTGAGGCAGGTCATTTATGTAAATTAAAAATAGGAGCGGGCCCAAGACGCTCCCTTGTGGAACACCATGGGACACCATTCTAGTACACGATTTGTATGCAGTGTCTATGTGCGTTTTCATACATATTTTGTTGAGTGATTTGACTTCTATTACTTAGGTAAGATCTTATCAGATTATTTGCCGTACCTCTGACGCCATAGGTATCTAGCTTATGCAGTAGAATATTGTGATCTACGTGATCAAATGCTTTGGTCATATCCATATACAATGCGATAACATTTTTATTATTGTCTCGATTTGACATTATCTGGTAGAGAGAATCGTAAATAGCTTTATTTATTGACCGACCTTGTCTAAATCCATATTGACGATCACATAAAATATTATTATCTTCAAGATAGCTATAAATTTTTTTGTATATGACTTTCTCGATAATCTTGGAGAATACTGGAATCAGCGCTATGGGTCTATAATTTCCAACTAAGTCTCGTGGTCCCTTTTTATGTAGTGGCTTTACAATAGTCAATTTAAGAATATCAGGAAAAATTCCTTCTTCTAAGCATTTGTTTACTATATGGCTCAGGATAGGTGCTATGTAATGAGCCACATCTTTTATAATCTTCGTTGAGATATCGTCAAAACCTACACTATTAGTATGTTTTAAGAAATAAATTGTTTTGAGAATGTCATGGGGTAAAATAGGAGTCAAAAACATGGAGTTACTTTTATTAAAATTAACCTTATATAAAATTTTTGTATTGTCAGTATCTTTTACTAAGTTAGTGAAATAATTATTGAACTCATTGGCTATGTCAATTGGATCAGTGATAATGTCGTCATCCATGTCCTTTAATTTGTTAATGTTCTCACGTGGTAGGCTATTGGTATATTTATTTATAACGTTCCAGGTAGCTTTTGACTTGTTTTGTGCCGTGTGTATGTAATGTTCGTTTTGTGATCGTTGTGTTAATTTAATAATTTTGTTAAATTTTTTTGAATACGCTACAAAACTTTCTTTGTTAGTCGCATTACGATTTAGTCTGTATTTCCATAGTAAAATACGCTTCTTCTTACTGCAAAGTTTAATACCTTTAGAGATCCACTTTGGTTTTTTATGTGCAGGAATTTTCTGTGGTATTCTGTATTAATTGTGTTGCGGGTACACCGCTAATAAATCAGTTGGTTTGTCGATCCGGTCTTTCTCTCATTGAGTTCCCTATATATTACAATAAATACGACTGGCGACGAGATAAACTGCGTAAAACTACTACTAATCGTGATAATAAAGTGTCTTTATCAAGTTTACACAAAATGCCGATCGGAAAAATTGAACAATTTGATATTTCAAGTAAAAAGTGGTCGGCATACATTCGACGCGTGGAACAGTTCATGGCGCTCAACGGAATCAAATCTGAGTTACAAGTAGCTACACTGGTTACATTGGTTGGCGAAACAACATATGATTTGATGTGTGACCTTTGTGCGCCCGACAATCCGGAGGATAAAACTTTTGCGGAATTGGTAAAGACGATCGGCGACCATCTCGAACCAAAGCGCTCGGAAATAGCCGAGCGGCATGTTTTTAGACAAAGACGTCAATATGGCGGCGAAAGTCTCGGCGACTACTTGCAAGTTCTCAAGCATTTAGCGTGTACGTGCAGCTTCAAGAATAATCTCGAAGAGAACCTTAGGGATCAATTCGTGTCGGGGTTAGCGAGCGATGACATGAGGTCACGTCTTTTCGCCGAGCCCACGTTGACGTACAAGAGGGCGGTGGAGCTGGCGTTCGCACTCGAGGCAGCCGACCGGCACGCGCAGGCGAGCGGGGCGGGCAGCGCGGCGGCGGCGGCAGCGGCGGCGCCCGAGCCCGTGCACCGGCTGGCAGCGAGGGGACGCGGCCGGCGCCCGGCGGGCCCAGGCGGGGCTCCGCGCGCGCCCGCAGTGGCCCAGCGCGCGGACCAGGCCTGCTGGAGGTGCGGGAAAGGCCACAAGGCTTTGCAGTGTCGTTTTAAAAATTATACGTGTGATGTTTGCGGAAAAAAAGGCCATTTAAAAGTAATGTGCAAAGGTTCGTCCCAGCAAGATGCAACGCATTTGTCGGAACGCGAACAAAACTACATCAACAGTGATAGTGATTCGGAGATCGATATGTTCCATCTCAATGTGTGCAATAATAACGATCGACCGTATAACGTCCCAGTGAAAGTGAACGGTAAGCTGATAATGTTCGAGTTGGACACTGGCAGTAAGTTATCTGCGATAAATACTTATTTTTATAATGAACATTTTAAGCAGACGCCGCTAATTGTCAATAACATTTGCTTACATTCGTATAACGGTACTCAGATCGAAGTGGCAGGTTATATTATGGTAGATGTAGCTATAGGTACGCACATAGCGAAAAATGTTAAACTCTTTGTTATCAAGAACGGCGGACCGCCTTTATTGGGCCGGTCTTGGTTAAGTCAGTTGAACATTGATAAAATAAAAATTAATGAAATGATTTTAAACTTAGCAGATGATAATCTAGTTGAAAATCTGCGAATTGAGTTCCCCACCGTGTTCGCCCCAGGTCTCGGGACCTGTACTAAGCAATTTTCATTGAGACTGAATGATACGAGTCCTATTTTTATGAAAGCGAGATCCTTGCCATTAGCTTTACGTAATCCGGTTGAACAAGAACTACAGCGACTCGAGGCAGAGGGTAGTATACGTAAAGTGGAGTATTCAGATTACGGAACGCCAATAGTACCAGTTATTAAAAAGTCAGGTGATATACGTATTTGCGGGGATTACAAAGTAACTATAAATCCTAAGTTGATTCGCGACCCCTACCCCATGCCTCGAATCGAGGAGTTATTTGCAGCGCTAAGTGGTGGCGATAAGTATTCTAAAATCGACCTAACGAACGCTTATCAACAATTATTTTTGGATGAAAGTTCTCGAGCTTATAGTGCTATAACGACTCATTTAGGTACTTATGTCTATAATCGAACGCCATTTGGATTGACATGTATCCCGGAAAAAATTCAAAAATTTATGGAAGAAACACTAAGAGGCTTAAAAGGTACAGCGGTATTTTTGGACGATATAGTCACGGGGAGTACTCGGTCGGAACATATCGCTAATTTGAAAGCTGTGTTGTCTAGGTTACGTGAGGTCGGTTTGAGAATAAAAATGGAAAAATGCAGTTTTTTGCAAGATAGCATAACCTATTTAGGTTTCATAATCGATAAGCAAGGTTTACATCCAGATCCGAATAAAATTAAAGCCATTGTAGATGCGCCTCCTCCAGAAAATATAACTCAGCTGAGATCTTTTTTAGGCTTAATAAATTATTACGCCAAGTTTATACCTCGTTTGAGTACTATTTTGCATCCGTTGCATAGCTTACTGCGCAAAGGAACTGATTGGATCTGGTCAAAAGATTGTATTAATGCTTTTAAAAAAATTAAAACAGTTATTCTAAGTAGCAAAGTGTTAGTACACTACTCCCCCGAACTGCCTTTAGTACTAGCGGTTGATAGTAGCTCATACGGCATCGGCAGCGTGCTATCGCATCGTTTCCCGAACGGCGACGAGCGGCCTATTTGTTTCGCGTCGCGGACATTAAACGCGGCCGAAAGAAACTATAGTCAATTGGACAAAGAGGCACTCGCTATTATTGCCGGTGTTAATAAACACCATCAGTATATTTATGGCCGTAATTTTATAATAAAGACGGACCACAAGCCTTTAACTTTTATATTCGGTCCGAAGTTTGGTTTGCCTATAACGGCAGCTAGTAGGTTGCAAAGGTATGCCACTATTTTGGCGTCTTATGACTTCGATATCGAGTTTGTTAAATCTAAGGAGAATAGCAATGTCGATGCGTTATCGCGTCTGCCGCTGCCGTATCAGCATAAGAACGGTAATGGGCCGGATTCGGTATCGTACGTCAATTATGTCGAGGAATCTTTTCCGATAAGTGCAAAAGAGGTGGCTTCGTGGACGCTGAAAGATGTTACACTTAACAATATCAAGAACTACCTAATCAACGGTTGACCTTTTCAAATAAAATCAGTCCTAGAGAAACCTTATTTCTATCGTAAAGATAGTCTTACTATTGATCATGGTTGCATCTTATATAATCATCGGGTCATAGTTCCTGATCGTCTGAGGAAACAGGTGCTGGCTGAACTACATGAGGGTCATTTAGGTGTCGTTAAAATGAAGAATATAGCTCGCAGCTATGTATACTGGCCTACTTTAGATAAAGAGATCGAATCCATCACTAGGGAATGTAGTGCTTGCTGTCAACAGCGGGACGCGCCCCCGCGCTCCTTGCTCCACCCCTGGGAGTTCCCGGCGCGGCCGTGGCAGAGACTACATGTAGATTTTGGTGAATTTCAAGGAAAACACTATTTGGTATCCGTGGACGCCCATAGTAAGTGGATTGAGGTACAGAAAATGACAGGTACCAACGCCGCATCGACCATTGGCAAGTTACGAGAACTTTTTGCGCGTTTCGGTCTGCCTTCGCAGGTGGTCAGCGACGGTGGTCCGCCTTTCGGTTCCCGGGATTTCGCGGATTTTATGAAGAAAAACTTCATAACGCACACAATAACGAGTCCGTATAGACCGGCGGGAAACGGAGCGGCGGAGAACGCGGTAAAGTTGGTCAAGCGTGCCATGAAGAAAGCCGCACACGAGGGGGTCGATGTCGATACGGCGGTCTCCAAATTTCTTTTTCAGTATCGAAACTGTGAACATGCCACCACCGGCGTTCCGCCGGCCGTGGCTATGTTGGGCAGGCGTCTGCGTGGCCGCCTGGACGTGCTGCGGCCCAGCGCTGAGCGCGCCTGCGAGGCGGCGGCTGCGCGGTCAGCGCGCGCGGCGCCCGGCACAGAGCGCAGCGCCGCGCCCGGCGACGCGGTGTTGGCGCGGGATTACAGCGCGCGCGCCGACAAGTGGGCGCCGGCTGTCGTAACCGCTAGGGACGCACCGCTCACCTACAAGGTACGGTGCTCGGATGGACGCGAGTGGAAAAGGCATATCGATCAGCTGTTACCCGTTAGAACTTCGCGTTCCACGTTGCGACACTCCGCAGTCGCGCCCCCGTTGTTTGAGCCGGAAAATTCTGATGATGAATTCGATGACGCGATTGGGGAGGAGGAAACCCAAAAGGGGGTGAAAGGTTTAAAGTCCACCGAAGTCACCTCTAACGCATATCGGTTACTATCTCGAAAAGTCGAACAGAACTCGGTTCAGAATCCACAAATAGATGAAGCAAATAAGCCTCACGAACGCCCGAAGCGGGCCTGTACTCTTAAAGAAAAGAATTATAAACAGTAAAAAAATGTCCAACATATCAATACATCTTGTCATGATAAATAGTTCAATAATTATATCTACCTATTTAGTCTTAGTTTTGTCAGCATAGCATTTTGTGAACACCTGTTGCATTGCATTGTTTATACGAAGCCTACTAAAGCTATGTGTTTATGACTGAATATCGCTTTGTTAGCGATTTCAAAATAATTAGGTTAGTACTTATGCTTAAAGGTATAATTTGTAGACATTAAGTCGGATACGTTTTTGCCTTTGTTTTCTGTTTTCTACTAAGAAAAAAATAAATGTTATTATTCTTTAGATAAGAAATGTTATTTGTAAGTGTAATTTTTTTTCTGTTTCTAAGGGGGGGGCGTGTGGTATTCTGTATTAATTGTGTTGCGGGTACACCGCTAGGGCATGTAAAAACCGGGTTGTTTAAAAAAACCGGTTTTTCGGTTTTTATTTTTTAATAACCGGTTAACCGAATAATCGATTAGTTTTCGAGATTTTTTACATAGGTTATCTTAGGACGAAATAAAACCATATAACATTTGAATAAAAATCAACTTATTATTTTCATAAGTACTTATTAATTACTTGTATTAAAACTAGACAGTTTTAATATTTAATCAAGAGAGAGACCTCTCTCTTACTCAAAACTCTCACTTTACTCAAATAAAGTTATAAAAATCAACAATATAGTTCGACTCGTCAGAAGAATAAGTCCGATACTTATGCAGAAACTTCAACGTCTTCTGAAAACTAACAATTCTGCATGTTGGACTTTATTCTTCGGATGAGTCGAGTTATCCTAAAACATATGATAAATCAGTCCTAAAAGTTTCTAGTTAGTGTAATTCACTTCAACTCACTATTACTCAAATAAAGTTATTAAAATCAACAATATAATAGTTATATTATAGCATAGATTGTAATCTACTTTTGATTTGGTAGTATTACACTATCTTCATAAAGTTGAAAGACATGGTTAACATTAACTATTATATTAAAGATAATGAGTCCTTTTTGTTTTGGTAATAAGACCGAAGTGACACAAGTGCGTTAAGAGAGTCGTCACCCAGTGAACTGCGGATTTTGTTACACATTAGGCCTGCCGATGAAAATATTCTCTCTGATTCTACAGAAGTGGGAGGAATCGACTTAGAGCTTCGTATACCTTCTTTGTGTTGTCTGTCTCCCATGTGTCCCCCTTCATCATACAGGGCCACTTATACTCTAACTCGCGTTTCTAAATCGAGTCTACTTGAATCTGGTCCATGTCTTCTATTGCAAAATTTTTATTTGTGATGCTGATTATTGTTGATCGAATTTGGTCGTTGTCCAGAGCTATTGCGTTAATGTTTGCGTGTTAATGTCTGTATGCAGATCCCTGTAGTACGATGTTGGGTTTTGTAAATATAGTTATATCCCGGTTAATTTTGTTAGTCGTTAAAAGCTTATTTGCATGACGATATTCACTGACGACTTTTTATGTTACATTGTACATTACGTTTGTACATTGCTTATATCTGGATTAAGGCTTATTACTTTTTATCCCAAAAAATGAAGTATTTCCTCGGGATGGCATGTTTGCTTATTAACCGCGGGGTGCAGCTAGTTTTAAATAAAGTCTGCAAGGCTTAGTTTTAAATAAATTTGTCATTTAATAAAATAACCGAAAACCCGGGTTTTTTGTCAAAAATAACCGATGAAAAACCGTCGTTAAATCAGTCGATTAATCGGTTTTTCGGTTAATCGATTAATCGGTTTACATGCCCTATACACCGCTAATAAATCAGTTGGTTTGTCGATCCGGTCTTTCTCTCATTGAGTTCCCTATATATTACAATAAATACGACTTTTTCAACTTAACCTTAGGGAAGCATAGATTATAAAATAAAGTAAATATGTCATGAAATGAATTAAATGCCAAATTGGGGTCGTCTGTGTTTGCTGTCTCAAGAAATGACAAGTTACTTATACATTCTACGAATTTTTTGCGGTTATCATCACAGTAATCACGAGATATAGTAAACCAATGTTTTAAAGTACATGTCTTCTTTACTGGCACTTTAACTAACTGACCGAATTGCAGCAATCAAACAACCTGGACAGTAAAGTAGTGTATTAAAAACAAAATAATATTTTTATAGACGTGTCGCACGCCATGCGGCCGTTGTAGTTCTCGTCGTTCCTCGTTCCCGGCGCCACGCCGCCCGCGCCCCGCAGCCCGCGCCCCGCAGCCCGCGCCCCGCAGCCCGCGCCCCGCAGCCCGCAGCCCGCGCCCCGCAGCCCGCGCCACGCCGCCCGCGCCCCGCAGCCCGCGCCCCGCAGCCCGCGCCCCGCAGCCCGCGCCCCGCCATCGCTGGCGATATCACGTGCCGTGCGCGTGAACAGACTCCCCGGCTTGGGAACCCTGGTTACCAAGAGACTCGTCCTCTGGGTTGGTAGCTGGGAGCAGGCAGACCCTGCTTAAGGCCTCTGGATTACGCCGCGCGCAGTCGTGAAATCGGCTACACGGGTGATGCCGTCTGCCCCTGGTTACAGTTTCTTCACTCGTCCCAAGCGCCATCGCATGGGAGGAAGGTTGTCGTCCTTGATGACGACAAGATCGCCCTCTTTGAGCGTTTTCCTCTGCTCTCGCCACTTAGTCCGCTGCTGCAGCTCGCTTAAATATTCTTTATGGAACCGATCCCAGAAGTGCCGTTTAATCTGTTCTAATCTTTGAAATCTGTTTGGACAATTCGTAACAATAGGTGGTTCTGGTAAAGCAGTCAGCGGCCGGCCTATGAGGAAGTGCCCTGGAGTCAGAGGAGACATATCAGTTGGGTCTGACGTTAGAGGAGTTAACGGGCGGGAATTTAGGATCGCTTCGATCTGAGTGAATAGCGTCGTAAGCTCCTCGAACGTAAGATTCGCGTTTCCTATTACGCGTTTCATTAACAACTTTGCTGAACGGATTCCAGCCTCGTTCAACCCCCTCCAGTGAGGGGAATAAGCGGGTGAAAAATGAAATTTAATGCCCTCATCGTGGGCAGCCTTACTGACAGAACCTTGGCTTGCTCGCAACATTCTACCTAGCTCATTATTGGCACCCACAAAGTTGGTGCCATTGTCACAATAAATGTCATGAGGCTTGCCACGACGCGAGATAAATCTACGCAAACACATTAAAAATGCTTCAGTACTGAGACTACTAACCACCTCCAACGTTAATGCCTTTGTACTTAGACACACAAAAAGACTAAGCCAACATTTGGATACCTTACATCCTCTGCCCTTGCGGTCTACGATTGAGAAGGGTCCGCCAAAGTCTACGCCTGTCACGAGGAAGGGATAGGTAAGAGTGACTCGAGGAGGAGGTAAGTTACCCATCATAGGCTGTATTGAGTTACTTTGCATACGAACACACACGATACATTTACTAAATGTACTGCGTGCAAGATTACGTCCACCGATGGGCCAATATTGATCTCGTATAATGCTAAGTAATAATTCAGGCCCACAATGTTTATGACGTACATGTTCTTTCTGAAACAACAGTTTCGTAAAATTATGACGTGCACATAATAAAATGGGATGTTTTTTAGAATACTCACACATAGAGTTTTGGATTCTGCCTCCAACTCTTATCAAATCCTGCTCATCTAAGTAAGGGTTTAGTGACAAAATTCTCGATTTATGATTTATCTTTTTACTGTTTTTTAATGATTGCATTTCATCTGGAAAGGAATTGTGTTGGCAGGTTTTGATTAGGGTATGAGTAGACCTATCTATTTCATCGTTACTCAGATCACCACTAAGCCTCGAATCCTTCTTTGTTTTACAATTGTGAATAAATCTTAAGATATATCCTACCACTCAGATCATTCGTTGAAATTTCGAGAACCTATCAAAATCAAATGAAGTCTCAACAGACACACAACATGTATTTACTTTGAGCTCCGGAAGCTCAACATTTTCTATAGGAGTGCTTGGCCACACCGTTTTAGGTTTCATTAAAAATGGTGGGCCACTCCACCATAACTCTAAATTTTGAAGCTTGCTAGGGCTGACTCCTCGAGAAGCTACATATGTCTGCCGGGTTAATTTCCGTAGAAATGTGATGCCAGGAAGATTTGTCAGTCAGCTCATGAATTTCATTTACTCGATTGTAAACAAATTGCTTTAGATTACTAGGGTTGGTATTTTTAATCCATCCAAGCACAATTGTAGAATCACTCCAGAAATATTTTTGATCAATCTTACGACTGAGTGACTGACAAACCTTTGTACTTAACTGAGCACCAAGCAGGGCCGCTGCCAGTTCGAGCCGCGGTATGGTACTGGGCTTCAAGGGGGCAACCCTAGCCTTGGCGCATAATAACTTGACTGATGCGTTGTCCTCTTGATCAGTACAACGGATAAATACACATGCTGCAAATGCACTCTGAGAGCTATCGACAAAACAGTGTAATTCCACTGACACTGGAGTGTCCGACGATGGATGCAAGACGTGGCGTGGTATATTTATCGCTTTTATTTGTTTTAAATTATTTGCAAAGTCACTCCACTCTTTCGATACATCGGCGGACACCAAATCATCCCAGTCCAGTTTAGACTCCCACAACCTTTGTAACAGCATTTTAGGAACAATCGTACAAGCGCTTAGCAACCCTAGGGGGTCAAAAATCTTGCATGTTGCTGCAAGAATGGTTCTCTTTGTGTACGGCTGCTCGACCTGAAAGTCGACTGAAAAATACAGCTTATCCTGTGAGGGACACCAATTCAACCCCAGCACTGACGATTGATTCTGTAAGTTAGAGTACTGATCATTTGCCTGGGATAAATCCTTTTCAGTACTTGTGGTTGAAATGGGGTCACTCGCAAATATACTTGGAATGTTAGTTCTAAATTTTCTAAGTGGGAGGCAAGCCTCAGCCAACTTATCGACCACTGCTTCACGTAGGTATTTGAGTTCTGGTTTGTTATCACAACCGGTTATAAGATCGTCACAATAAAAATCGTTTTTTATAATATTAGCTACTCGTTTGTCTGAACACTCCGTTGATAACTGAACTAAACATCTGGTGGTCAGATAAGGGGCCGATGCGGTCCCATACGTTACAGTATTGAGCTGTAATGTTCGCAAAGGCTGAGCTTCATTGTCTCGCCATAATATCAGCTGTAAGTGACGTTGCGATTCATCCAGCATAACCTGACGGAACATTTTCTCAATGTCCCCCGTTAATACATACTTATGCTGGCGGAATCGCAACAAAATTGACATCAAATCATTTTGTACTACCGGGCCCACGTACTGGATATCATTTAACGATTTACCTGATGCTGTGCGAGCAGAGCCGTTAAAAACGACCCGTAATTTTGTGGTCTCGCTCTTCTCTCGCAGCACGGCGTGATGAGGTAAATAATTTCCAGTAGGTGGCTTATCTATTTCTGTTAAACGACCTAATGTAGCATATTCATGTATAAAATCACTATACATTTCCTTCAACTTCGGCTGCTTTTGAAAACGCCTTTCCAAATTTAAAAAACATCTCTTAGCAAGTGAGTAAGAGTCTCCGAGAGCCTCAGGAGACTCGCGCAAAGGAATTTTTACTTGGAATCTACCAGAAGGTAAGCGAATTGTATTTTCATTAAAAGAATCTTCACAGATTTGTTCATCTGTTGACAATGATCGTTTTGGCATTATGAAATTTTCCAAGTCCCAAAATTTAGAAAGTGAGTCTTTAATTTCCTGACTAAAATGACATACAGATTTCTTGCTAGATTTAACTGATGGCGTGGTCAGAGTCATGGGCCCTGAAACCAACCATCCAAACTTCGAATAAATTAACTTAGGTTTATTTTCACCTAATGATATCTGGCAACCACCCTTAACAATATTCCACATCACATCGGACCCAATTAATATATCAACTTTGTTACTTTTATGGAAGTTTGGATCGGCGAGTGCAGTATTGTTGGGTATATTTATCTCCTCCGGATCGATTTCTACACTAGGTAAGTTTTCTGAAATATTTGATATAATCATACAATGTACGTCCGTAGTGTAGGCATTAATTCTAGACTTTAATTTTAATGTACAATATTCAGTGGCTGTAGATATTGAATTGTTCAGTCCACTTATACATCGTGACTTAGTACTATTAGTTTTAATTTTAAGTTTATTTTTCAGGTGATCAGTGACAAACGAACTTTGACTTCCACAGTCCAAAAGAACGCGCGCCAGGTAAGTACTGTTGTCACGCTCGTTGACGACTTCAACCACTGCAGTGCCCAGGAGGACTTCGCTGTTACTCGAGCATGAGGTAAGTGTAGTCAGAACAGCGCTAGTACTAGCCACAGTATTCGAATTTTGTTTTTTTATGGCTAGTGTTTTGTTTTACCTCGTTAGTTTGTAAGTTCAAGGTACTTTCGTTTTGCAATACATTATTGACACTATTATTTTTATTATTATTATGACACAATAAGCTATTATGCCTTTTCTTACAGACTCTGCAGGAGCTGAGACGACAGTTGGAAGTGGAATGCCCTGGACGAAGACAATTGGAGCAGAGCTTGCGTTTTGAAACTTCTGCTTCCCTGGCTTCGATACTCAAATTCTTAAATTGATCACATTCATACAAACGATGATTCTCATTACACATAAAACATGATCTATTTGGCGTAGATGAGAAAAAAGTTTTAATGTGTCTTGGTTCCTTAGAATCCTTGGCTCTAGAGCCGCCTTGGACGGTCTCTAAAATATCAGCACGTTGTCTTAAAAATTGGTAAAAGTCTTCTAGTTCTATAGGTTCGCTTTGCCCACCAAGGTTCGCTTTGTACTCTTCCCACTTAATGCTAGTTACACTATCTAGCTTTTGCACTATAATATAAATTACAAGACTATCCCACTTATCAGTGTGCTCACCGAGTGTATTTAAAGCCCTCAAATTCTTTGAAACATGATCTATAATGTACCTGAGTGATCTATGCGTCTCCCTATTTAAAGATTCGAGGCTGAATAACGATTTGAGGTGGTTATTAATCAGTACGTTTTTGTTATTATATCTGTTACACAGAAGTTCCCAGGCAACCTGATAATTTTCACTGGTAAACTCAATTGATTTTATTGTGACAGCGGCACTACCCTCTAGAGAAGACCTGAGGTAGTGGAACTTACTGATGTCAGGTATAGTGTCATTCGCATTGATGAGCGAGTCGAAGGTGTCCCGAAATTCAAGCCATTTCAAATAATTTCCATCAAAACTCGGTAATTTTATAGTTGGCAATCGAATTTGATTATTTAAGTGGTTATTATTATTGTTACTTCGAAGTGAAAGTCTACGCTGGGCAGCCTCGTCGCGCTCCTCGCGTTTTGACACTATGTCCTGAGCACTAGACATGACCGCGAAGAACTGGCTTTCAATTTCGATTCTCTCTTGTAAGCGTTTATCTAAATTGCTTTCCAAATCTAATGCTTCTATTTGAGTTTGTACCTTTTCAAAGTCTGAAAATAATTCCTTTATTTTTGTAAGTCTCTAATTAATATCACTTATATTTTTTGTCGTAATGCTATCAGTTTCAATTTGTTCAATAACCAAGAGAAAATCCTTGAATACTGTTAATCGCGCTTTAATTGTACCACGTTTACGAACTAACAAAGCCAGTTCGTCCTGGTTCGACACTTTACTTTGAGCCATGATTGATTTCCAAATGATAAAAAATATAAAGATGTGAGCAAGAATGTGCAAGCAAACCAAAATCCGTTGAAGCCGGGCCGTGGGTGCGGGTCGCGCGCAGCTACAAGCGCCGCGTAGCAACAAGCGCGCAGCGGTGAACGAGCGCGCCCACTCTGGAATGTTCGGCGGGTCGGCTAAGCGAAGTGCAATAGATGTGCGTATTTAAGCACGTGAAGTGAAAGGGCAGTTTATGAATTAAGAAAAGGCTATAGTTGAAGAGATTCAAATGCAAAGCGAATGAAAATAATAAGTGTTTAATAGTTACGGAACTCTAAATTCAAAGATTTATTATTTAATAATGAACAAAACAATGGGAGAAAATAAGGTTTTATGTTTGGGTAATTACGTAGGATCGTTACTTTACGTAAAGATAATTACGCTTGCAATCATAAAAAACACGATTTTGTTATACTGTAATTCAAAGGAAAATGTTACTGTATTATACAGTTATGACCCCTAGTTTGGGCCGTTAAATATCTATAACGCGCAAAGTTACTAATTACAAACGTAAAAGACAAAGAAAATAGTAAATATTGTACCCCTAGTTTGGGCAGTTAAATGTAGAAGTATACGTTATGTTGCAATATTGATTAGGTACACGTAACTAACTATAGGTGTGTATAGAATACAGATTATTTAACAAAGTAGGTAAATCGTAATTAAGCGAATTGAGGCAGAAATCAGTTAGCAAAATTGACTAAATTTACGTTACGTTTTTCTTTTTTAAGTTTGTAGGTAGATTTCCGTAGTACACGTTGAATGATTCTATACGTGTAACTTGTAAGTAATTAACGCACTTTTTAGATTGACTCACGACACTATTTAACACTGATCGAAAGGGGTGCAAGGGAAGTGATTAGGCAAGGAACGGGCTTACTTCCTTTATGAATGGCCTTCTGGAGCGCTGGCTGTCCGGGAGACTTCGAGAAAGTTGTCCGCTTGTCCTTGTCTTGACCTCTTCGTGCGACCTTCGATCCCTCGCCCGACGATGTGTAGTGCAGGTCTTGTGGACTTCACCGGCCCTTGGATGCAAAGGTTTGTCAGTCACTCAGTCGCCATCTGTTCACGCGCACGGCACGTGATATCGCCAGCGATGGCGGGGCGCGGGCTGCGGGGCGCGGGCTGCGGGGCGCGGGCTGCGGGGCGCGGGCGGCGTGGCGCGGGCTGCGGGGCGCGGGCTGCGGGGCGCGGGCTGCGGGGCGCGGGCGGCGTGGCGCCGGGAACGAGGAACGACGAGAGCTACAACGGCCGCATGGCGTGCGACACGTCTATAAAAATATTATTTTGTTTTTAATACACTACTTTACTGTCCAGGTTGTTTGATTGCTGCAATTCCACATCAGCCAAATCGGCTCCCGGACAAATTGGCGACCGTGACAGGACATACAAACACTTATGAAGATGATCTTCTCAATTCTCTGAAATTCTCGTTATAAAGAAGGAGAATATCACACGCTTTTTCCAAGACTTTTAAGAGACCCTAAACGATTTTATACTTACTTCAGGATGACAAAAGAGAAGTTTGATGAATTATTGCAAATTATTAAACCTCATATAGAACTGCAAAATACATCTTTTCGTCAAGCAGTAGAAAACTCATGGTGACAATCAGGTATGTATTTATTTGTTAATTGATTAGGTATGTCGCGGCGTATCCGAACGAGTGAACAGCGATCCGAACATCTTTTTTAAATTGTATAAAATTCAATATGGCGAACACAACCCGAAAAGCGCTGAATCATCACACTTACTCTCTGTAACATTTTTTATTAATATAAGAAGTCAAAAGTTTGAAGAGTTTCATTTTCAACGACCGAAGGCACTAGCCTCAACAAGGTACATAATGTAGTTTTAGATTTTTCTGAATTTTTATCGCAGCTGTAAGTTATCTTCCTATCCGAATATATGAAATAATGATAGCGAAGCTGTGATTCTGGCTGTAGAATACTTTGTGATGGTTGTAATATGTATTCAGTTACGTTGGCTATCGTTGTCGTTGGCTGTTCTGACGCAGCTGTAGTATCAAATTATCAGATTCTTCTTCTTGAATGAACTGTGATTCATTGTTCAGTATTCGTAGTTCTGATGCAGAAGGCACAGGTCTTAAATTCTCGTATTCTGCTTGAGATACGATAGAATATATTTTGTTTTTTACCTTTAACTGCAAATCAGGAGACAGATTTACAACTGTATCTGCCATGGCCTTAAAAAAGGAATGTATGGGATTAATGGACTCCACAGAAGATGAAGTTGATCGGCTATCTAAATATTTCTGTAATACATTGGCTACTTGAGATTGCTTGCGGTATCTGTTTCTTTTTTCTGGCAGTCGTGTTTCTAAATATTGATTTTTTTGAAGGCCTTGGTATTTCGAGATCAGGTGCCGATGTTTCTCTCGAAGCCTGGCCTGGTATTTCGAGATCAGGCGTAGAGGTTGTTTGAGAATTAGGCCTTGGTAAACGTACTGATGCAGAGTAAGGAGAAGTGGGTATGTCAAGGCCATCATCATCACTAATTTTGTCAATATTTGTTTTTGAGGTTCTTTCATGGAAATGAGGACGCAGAAACTCTATTTGACTTTCACATCGCCACTTTTTTTTTCTTTGCGCCATCTCCGCTTTTCGATTTACGTCTTTGAGTGATCTGTTATAAGCATCCCTTAACGCCTTCCATTTCTCTTTGCAGATGGTATCTGGAAATGAATTATATTATGTTGTTATTTGTTGCAAGTTTTTGGCTACCGGGGATTTATTTAAAACTATCGCAGAAAGTTTCCGTTTAGGATATACTACTGTTCAAGAAATAGTACATACAACTTGCGCAGTTATTTGGGAAGTCTTGTCGAAAATAGTTATGCCTGAACCTACTGAAGATACGTGGAAAGAAGCTGAGAATGGATTTGTACAAAGATGGAATTTCCCTAACTGTATATCAGCGATGGACGGAAAACACATTAAAATACAGGCTCCCCCAAATAGCGGGTCATTATATTTTAATTATAAAAAGTTTTTTTCAATAGTACTGTTGGCTTTAGTAGATCCAAATTATAAATTCGTAATAGTTCATGTAGGTGAAATGGGAAAAAATAGTGACGGAGGAATATTTTCCCGATCAACTTTAGCAAGAAAACTAGCAACAAATACTTTGAATATACAAGGTGTCTCAAAAGAAAGGTCACATTTAAAAAAATAATTTAAAAAATGTAAGGAGTTTAATGAAAACATGTTTATTACATATTAACATAACTGTCTGGGAATTTATTTTTTATAAATGACATCGTCCAAATGTAAACCGTTCCGTTCACGGCATTCATTTATTCGTGCACTAAAATTGCCTATGACGGTTCGCTCAAGTAAAAAATGCCTTTAAGTACCTATCTAACGCATATTATGTTTATGATTATAATAGGCTTAACCCCCTGAGGTTTAAAAAATGAGACATCCAGTGGCTGCAGAGCATAAGATGTGTGTGGAGGTATCAGTACCAGTTCAATTTCTAGAGACTCACACAAAACCACCACTGCATAGCTTGTATGAGTAGCGTGTCCGTCTAAAATCAAAATGACTTTTCCTTAAGTCCGGTATCGATTAAAATGTTGAACGTTTCTTCAGTGACCCAACCTTTTTCTGCCATGGCAACTTCAGTCCCACTCGGCATACCAATCATAAAGTCATCACGTTTACGCACGCCTTTAAAAAGAACAAACGTCGGAATGTATTGTCCAGCGGCATTCATACAGGCTAAAACTGTTACGTTTTCACCTCGTTCTACACTAGTCATACTGACAACGTCCTTTGAACCTTTCTTTGCAACGATGTTTGGTGGACGGTTGTTTAGTGGAACACCAGTTTCATCTACGTTATAAACACATTCAGGTTTCCCTTTCAAATCATTGTTATCTATTACATTTTCTAACGTTTTCTTTTTTATGCCATTTATTCTTGCTCTTGAAAGCCCTTCTGGTTTTCGAATGCTTAATTGTGGATTTCTTTTCATAAATCGATGAAACCAATCTTCCCCGGCTATTTAAATTTTTTTTATTAAACGAGTGTTTTATGCGACGTTCGGCGAATTGGAAGTCGTATTTACGAACAGCTTTTGGGGTAATGCCAAATCCACGATTTAATAAATGTAATATTCATGTAATGTAATAGTCTTATCAGCAAAAATTTTTTCAGTGTCGATGTCCATTGTTTGTTGACCACCTCGACGATTGATAACACCCCTGGAGACTGGACACCCCTGGAGACTGGACACCCCTGGAGTCGTTCTTCTTTGTAAGCTTGTATAAGGAACATTATAGGTCTCGGCTGCCTGACGTACAGATAGTTTTTTAGTCAGGACTTTTTCTGCAGCTTTTTTTATATCTTCTTGAGACCACTAGTCAGTTTTTTTCTCAAATATCCGAACCATCTAAAACAATGAAACATTGATTATAAATCAGTAAAAGTTATTTTAAGAATGATCCGATTCGCCCCAAATGACCTGATCCTATTCGCCCATATCAATGGATTCACAAAAATTACCTTAGTCAAAATACCGCTTATATTTTACAGAAAACACATTAGGTTTATCAAAGTTTTGTGTAATGTTATTCAGTATGAATCTACTGAATAACATTCGCAATTCCACTATTTTTTTCACCAAAAATACATGATATCATTATTACGTACCTTACAATTGGCGCGAAAACTGCCGTGGTGTCACGTCTGCATGGTTCGCGAGCGTCGCCGGCAATGAAGTACATTACGAGCGGTATCGAAGTTCAACGAATAGCAACTGACGCGGGGAGAGGGGAAGCGGTATATTTAATTTTAATTTATTTCTTACTTTGATCCGATTCGCCTCGGTCTACCCTACTTACTAAAAAACATTAAAAGGTAAGACTGTTTTCATTTTTATTCACAAAATTACCACCTGCTGAGGAAGTCATTGAAATAATTACTTGTGATAAATGTCGAATAGATGTATCACGTTATGAATACAGATACCATCTGAGAACAAATTTGCATAAATCAAACTGTTTATTAAAGACTCATTTTGATAATATTGATATAGTTACCATTGCGTTTAAAAATTGAATTGTGACTTACCGTCTGAATCCAATACAGGAAGTCGAGTACCTCTCACCTGAGGCGTTCCTGATGAGAAATAGGAGGGATCTTATCACATTACATAAGCATAAATGTATAAAAGATAACTTTGAGTTTGAGCTCTTCGCTTACTTTTCTTTGATAAAGTCAAGCGAGCCGCATTTAAAGTATTTAAATACTAAACTTTTGAGCTCCATTATTCGCTCGCCTAAGGTTCGGACTAAGGTTCAGGATGTCGATCCTGAACCTTAGTCCGCTTGCGAAATTGCGACGTTGGGGACCCGGTCTATGAGTGTGATGCCGAGCATGGCGCGCTCCATGGCTCTCTGCGCAACGCTGATTTTGTGCACAGCCTCCTTAGTAAGTCGCCATAAGCGAAATATGGGGCTCAAATGAAGTTGGGCAGGACACTTGGCCAGATGAAATGACGACAGGTGGACGAACTGAAAACGCTGACTGAATGGTGACCGAGAGAAGGGCACAGAAAAAGGGGTCGCGTCCACCATCCCGATGGGTTGACGATGTTCGGAAGACCATCGCACCTGGCTAAGTATAGCTTACGACAAAGGCGAATAGAAAAATCAAAGGGAGGCCCAGCAGTGGGTCAATAAAGGCTGATGATGATGAATAATAAACTTGAAATTGTTTATCAGTGCATGGATTTGAATGAAATATTGATTAATACAACAAGATCTTTTTAAATAAAGCTAGAGGAATTTGAAATGTGTGAATCTGGCTGGACCTTTTCTTCCCTAAGTCATTTTTACAAATTAATGTTAATAAAGAGCATCGAACATCGTTGGCATACCTACCAGTCCGCCATTTTGAAAAAAACGTGATTCGGCGGCCAGTAATGAAACATATGTCAATCAACAGATTAAATGCTTACAAACAAAAATTGTTAAGTAATCAAATCTCTAAGTGGTACGGATTCTGAGATATTTGGATCTAAAAAGTATTAAACAAATCTGTTCCTGCGCTATGTTCTACCTTACTCGATGTTTATTTAATAGGTATGTAGGTAGGGTATGGGAAATAAAATCGAACGAGTTCTTTTCCTTGTACACATTTTATTATAGTAGTAGGTAGGTTAAATTGGTATCTACAACAATTAGTTAGCCACTAGCGGCTTCTTTTGTTTTAAAATTCGTCATTCGCTTCATTCTCTATATCATGTCTTGACAATTATTGAATCCAAAAATGCCGCTGGTGACGAAGGCAATGTTTCCTGGTGTCGAGCCCATGCCATGAACCATATAACGCACATTATATGGGAACAACAGCCCAGGGTTCTTTTCCACTACTGGATGGTATTACTATGCACGAGTAATACCATCCCGCGACTTTTTCTCTGCCCTCCATGAGGTTATTTATTAAAATATACACAAAAAAGGTACGGTTTCCCAAATGACGCGATTGAATTTTGGCACGTAATAGCCATGACTCATCTGGAAACAGATTGGCATCATTTCCTCTTACTTGCACTACATATGCACCATTTGTTTTTATGTGTTCGCCATAATAACTCCTGGCTTGAACGATTTGGTAAGTTCCTAACGCCATTATTACAAGATCGTCTTTGGTTAAGGCAGGGAAATCTTCAAGCCCGACATTTGCTTCCATTGTTTGGATATCCACCCACGGATTAAATTATTTTCTATTACTATTTCGCTCAAGGTGTTGGGGGCGTTCTGTTTTAAATTAATTTGGTTCATAATTTCGTTAACTAAGTTGTGATCTTTGTATCGAGCACCAAAAGCATTGAGTAAAGCGCATGCAATGCGAAACTCTTCGTACATTTTTCTTGCAGCTACGTTTGAATATGGATGTCTCAATTGGCGAAACTGATTTTTAATGTGTCCATTAACCGTCTCGACCACCCACCGGCATATTGTCACTTTGCGTGATTCGTTAGCACCTTGGGTAGACAGTTGCCTCTCATTAGAGATGCGCAAAACGGTACCCGAAGAAGTGATGCAACATCACACATTACTTTTATCAGAGTGATATCACTTTGTGATATTACCATCACCCTAAACATCACTCGAGATTTTGGCATTACATGCAACTGAGTACCGACAATAGTTGTATCTATCGATCACATTCGACGGAAGACACTCGCATCACTTGAGATTCTCAAGTTGAGAAGTAATGCAACAGTATTGTTAATTATTCTGAATTCAGAAATTTATCGTATCGAGCATTCTTTTTGAGCAAATAAGTTTTATGTGTGTGTGTGTATGTTTAATATCGTGTAGTAGTAGGTGTAGGTACGGTAGGTATTTATTTATTATGAAACAAAATCACACAGCTCTTAATAACTACATAATTATACTTATACACATAACATAAAGCCAATAATGGATTAAATTTTTACATTCATAAAATTATTTATTATTCATTTTTTACATGTATGGTACACGTACACGGAAGGCAGTAGGTATGCTATGCAGTTGAGTTGAGTATATTTATGCATATTATTTAACCACGAGTGGAAAGTTGATTTTCCTTCATACTTAGGCCCACGAAAAAACAAAAAGGGGCTCCATCCAGGCTTAGGACTGGCAATCTGCGACTGAAAATTCGATCTTTGAAGAAAGGCGTATTTAAAAATCAACTTATATACAATGATTTTTGATTATTATATACATTATTTTTTATATATACAAGAATCTTCTATTTTCTGCTTGAAGCGTATTTTTTTGTATATTTTTTTTTACTTTTCTATATACAAACATAAATTTACAAGTTTAAGATACGTTTTT
Organism: Pasiphila rectangulata; assembly: GCA_963082625.1. Taxonomy (NCBI): domain Eukaryota; kingdom Metazoa; phylum Arthropoda; class Insecta; order Lepidoptera; family Geometridae; genus Pasiphila; species Pasiphila rectangulata. Next base: position 17,546,976 of record OY720253.1, on the reverse strand, counting down.
ACAATATTATTTACATTTCATCTGACTTCTTCTCTTCAGTTGCAGCTTATAAACATTAACTGTGTTAACTTTTTTGTAGTTAGGCGCGTTCTTCTATCATTAAGCGTTAGCCCTGCTTTTGAAAAGACCCGCTCACATGGTACGGATGTCGCTGTTATAAGTCTTTTTAGCATGTGTGAGTGAAGGCGTGGGTAGACAACTTTCCGTTCTTATAATAATGGATCGCAATGCCGGCTCATTTACGGCTCATTTATATATTTGTCGAATTCAACTATACCCGCAGCAACCGGATTTTCGGGTACATGGCGTGCCACTTCATCATCAAACTGTTCCCAAATTGAGCCTTCTTTTGAGCATCCTGGAGTTGGTTCGACAGGCTCTGCAAGTTGCAAAGGGCGTTCGTCTGGAAGAACTATCCTACCAATTTTTTATTTTAAATCGGCTGCCGTCGCTTCGAAGTTTCTAATATCTCTGAAATCAGATTTTTTGAAGCGTGGGTCCAGTATTGTAGCTTCCCTAAGCAACATGTTCTTTTCTATATCACCGAAACGATGCATAAGTTCTGTTTTAAAAAAAGAAACAAGATCTTTAATGGGTTCAACAGTTTCATTCGAAAAATTTTGCATTTGTACGTACATTAGTTTGCACAGCACCTATATATTTGGATGCGGACACGTAGTTTTCAGCACTAACCTCATTAGTCTATTCTATTGAAGAACTCCACCACATTTTTTACCTTGATCACGGTATCAGCGATAATTTCTAGGCTGTCCTTCACAACTAGGTGATAGTATGTGCGAAACAGCTTATAGAACGCCATCCGCCGACTCGAACGGCACCCAGAATATTAGCCGCGTTGTCGCTGACAATCGCGCAAATTTTCTGGTCAATGCACCATTCACGAAATTTCTCTTTAAGAAATTCCGATATGTTTATCATTGTGTGACTCTCGTTAAATTGGCAACAACCAATCATGAAAGAACGTAAACTGTGGGTTTCGGTATCGATAAAATGGGCTGTGATGCCAATATAATCATCATTCGTTATTGACCGCCATCCATCAGTAATTATGCAGACAGCGATGGCTGACCCACCAATTTCTTTTTTCACACTTTTGATCGTCTTGTTGTATAACTTGGGCTTTCAGAAAGAGTTTTACGAGTGGGCAATTTATATGAAAGACTAAGCATTTCCACGAAGTTTTGGAATTCCTTCTCTTCCACAAGTCTTAAAGCATGGTAGCCTTTGGCTATCATTTTTACTAGCTGCTCGTCCAGCTGTTGCGTCCTAATTAGTGGAAGAGGTTTTTTGACTACGATGTAATCTTGTACTGTGGTTGGGGCCCCCTTACCCTTTATGGCTGATATAATGATAGACGGGTTGTTGTCACATCTGAACTCCAGACACCCTAACATTGCGTTCACTGTGGAGCGGGAACAGAGGGGAGAGTTGCCTTTTCTGGACGTGTAGCCTTTGGCTATCATTTTTACTAGCTGCTCGTCCAGCTGTTGCGTCCTAATTAGTGGAAGAGGTTTTTTCTATCTACAAATATAAAAACAATTTAATTATTATCCATTTATTTACCAAAATTACGCAAATTCAATCAACCTTGTTCGGATCATTGATAATAGAGCCATAAAATAAGAGGGTCTGTTCATTTAATTTTCTTTTTCTTCAAGAATGTCTTGGGTCCCATCAGTTTCTGCTGATTCATATGCTTGTTGTATAATATCTTGCGACAGTAGTGTGATTCGCTTATTCTTAGAACGAATGCTAGACTGATTGTTAGGTGGGAATATAGAAGTGTTGGAGGTGGATGTAGAAGCTCCATAATCATATGCATATTGGTTGGGGGATGGTTCAACGTAGTCATTTGTATCTGTTTGATAATAAGGCGAAGGAGTTTGAACTAGATCATTGTATTTAGTATTAGAACTGGTGCTACTAAGTGCAGTCGAAGGTCGAGACGAATAGGTAGTCTGGTAGGTCAGAGCATGAATATCATACATTAGTTTGTCTCGGTCGTTCTCGTTCATTTTTTTCAATTTCTTTGCTAACATATTACAGAAATAATCGGTTTCGTCAAATTCTTGGCGTTTTGCGGCCACTGTCATTACTTCGTAAGCATTATCCATGTGTTTTTTAATTTGCTGAAGTTCAAGATTCGGTACAGCAAAGTTTTTGTTATGAATCTTTCGTCGTGTTTGTTGTTCTTGCTGCCCAGTTGCTTCTTGTCGTTGTTGTTTTGGCTGTGGTTGTTGTGGTTCTGGTACATTAGTTGAGGTCTCACTTGACTCCTGTCTGTTCTGAAAAGTATATAATAATAGTATTAATTAATATTGTTTACTTTTTTTTCAGTGGCCTTCTACGACAGAAGAATGGCTTCAGAAAGCATCCAAGTTTCAAGAACGTGGGCATTTCCCACATTGTCTAGGTGCCATAGATGGAAAACACGTTCGTTTACAGTCTCCTATTCATAGTGGATCTGAATACTACAATTACAAACACTATTTTAGCATTGTTTTGTTAGCAGTTGTAGACAGCGATTACTCGTTTATGTTTGCTGATGTGGGGTGCCAAGGAAGAATTAGTGATGGAGGGGTCTTCAATAACAGCACTTTAAAGGAAAAAATACACGCAAGTGAAAACTTCCCTAGCGACAGATGTTTGCCTGGTCGTACGACTACGTGCCCTTTTGTATTTCTCGCTGAATACGCATTTTCTCTAAGTAATAGGATAATGAAACCATTTCCTGGTAATCCGCCAAATGGTAGCAAAACCAGTGTATTTAATAAGAAATTATCAGGTAGCCGAGTTGTAGTTGAAAATGCCTTTGGCATTATGTCATCAGTTTTTAGAGTCCCAATGCTCTTACAGCCAGAACAAGCAACAGTGGTCACTTTGACTTGTATTTATTTACACAACTTTTTATTAAGGAGTAAAACTTCTAGTTCTATGTATTCTCCAGATATAGAACACAGTGAATTACGTCAGGATACTTTGATGCAACAAGAACAACAAGCTAATGCATTTCGTCCACTTTCGAGAGTTCCTGTTAGACCACTGACAGCGGCTATAAATGTTAGAAACGAATTTGCTGATTTTTTGTACCAACAGTAACAAATACCAGAGTTACTTCATTGTACACTCAGTTATTAAAATAAGGCTAGCGTATTAATGTGCCCCTACCACCACCCCCTATTAGCTATCAATGTATAACCAATTGGTTTGGTAAATTTCATCTGCACTAGCGCCTGATTTTAAAGAATTTTTGTATTTTTTGAGATGATATCTAAAAGTTGTCATCAAAGATTCTTTTTTCTTTTTTAAATCGGCAACAGCCATATCTTCCACGCACATCTTTTTTCGAATCCTTTCCTACGAATCTGCTAGTACATTTTTATTTTTGTGGTATTTATTAACTGGATTCCACAGTGCTTCTGCTCGATATAATTCAATGAACTCCAACACTTGTTCATTTGTCCACTCGGCGTTCGGAGAAAACATATCTTCTCTAAACTTCTCCCCCGGACCCCTGCATGGTGCAGACGTGCTTACATAAATAGAATCAGTATTTAATTTAATTTAAAATCACATTTTTAAAAATTCCTGCGAGTTAATTCATTTAAAATATTAGGAGAACATAAGTGACAAGCAGTACGACCCGCCCGCACACTACACGCGTCACCTGTGGACATCGGTGAGTGCAAAGTCCACGCATACGACAACGCTACTGCATGAGCCTGCTACCTGGCCTTATCTACGCGCGCAAGCAACGCATGAGTGCAAGAAGGACCGCACATTTTGCATCCGCTTACCGCCTGCTGCGTTCTGCGACCCTGGTAGCTCTGCACTAGTGTAATGCCACTACAGCGCTCCCCTCCCCGCGAACTGCTCCCGCCTGTCATATTGACACATTCTACGTCGGAGCCTGACATTAGTGATGCGCCTGACATTAGTGATGCGCCTGCGATGAGCTCGACTATTAATATTGCCGTGCCTAAAATATCGCGTGAACATGCTACAAGTGAACCCAGTATACGACTTAAGCGCCCAAGGGACGAAATTAGTAAGACGGAGGTTCTTGACATGTTCACTCAGTTAAGGAAAGAGCAAGAAGAGAGGTTCAGTGCTATTTTGAATGAAGTTCGGGGTGGAATTCGTATCCACACGGAACAAAACCAGGGCATTTCAAGCTCTATCGATTTTTTGGGCCAAAAGTATGATGATATGATGGCTAGAATTGACACACTTGAGAAGGAAAAATTAGCAGATAAAAAATATATCCAGTCATTAGAGGCCCGATTGGAGCATGCTGAGCGTGGTCTACGCAGCTCCTGTATAGAAGTACGTAATGTACCCAAAAAGTCTGGTGAGACAAAGTCAGACTTGGTAAGCCTTGTTAAGAAAATTGGGGATGCACTGAATATCCCGGTTCAGCAAGCTGACATACGAGATGTGTACCGCATAAATAATAAGTCAGAGAATCAACCAATTATTGCGGAATTTACAAGTGTTATACTGAAGGACAGTGTTATCGGTAACACAAAAGCTTATAATAAGAAATACGTAACCAGCAAACTCAGCACATCTACCCTAAAGATGGAAGGCCCGGTAAAGCCGGTCTTTGTATCAGAGTGCCTTTCCCCTCTAGCTAAAAAACTTTTTTACATGGCCCGGGAATTCGCGAAAGCTAACGGCTATAAATTCTGCTGGACCACTCGAAGCAAGGTCTACCTGCGACGAACGGACGGATTTCCTTTAGTGAAGATCAATAGCGAGGATGATTTGAAGGCTCTTTTGATGAAATGACTAGTTATGGTTATTTTAATGTGCTACCTTCTAGTGTACTGCATGTTCCGTAGTAATTATCATTGTAATTTAAAAGAGAAATATTTTAATTTTCTTCAGCTTTGTCTTAAAAATTTTAACCTCAGAAAATTGTATTCATCTATAATATATTTACACCACTTCATACATTCAAACATTATTTATTTATCTAAACAAGTATTTTTGATACAGGGTAAAGTAATGCTAAATAAGTTTACGCAAATGGAGCCTTCTCTCAATACCACTTTTACATATTATATACAAAATGGATAATAATTCGTTTATTTTAGCAGAAGTTGATAGCTCTTTTATACCTGACTGTCATTTAATACCTGAAACCAATGGTTGTCTTAAAGTTTTACATCCTTATTTTTATTGATATTATTAGGTACTTACTTTGTTATTATATTTTATTTTAGCGTACTGAATTTTTGTATCGCGGTAGCCACCATCCGCACACTTCGGTCACTACGGAAGACCAGCGCTGTGGTACGGACTCGTTCTGCCACAGCATATGCTGAGTAATGACCATTTTTGTCACATTTTTATTTTATTTTTTAAACCTTAATATTGTACATGGATTAATTGTAAATTGTGTGACAAAATAAACGTATCTTTATCTTTATCTTTATCTTTATCTTTGGCTAACAGCAAATGTTCTTTAAGCATACTGACACTCAATATATGTACGTAGTATACACTGTAATTTTGACCTGTTTCTTGCCTTTGTATCGAGCCTAGATATAAAAGTTGACATTTTTGTTTTAACTGAATGCTGGACTAGCAGCCACAAACCTCCACCTACATTAAATAACTACACAATGTATTGGACTAGAAATAAAATAAATCAAAATGATGGAGTGGTTGCCTTTGTCCGACAAGAATTAAAATCTACAAGCATAGAGCCAGCTGTCTCAGACGGAAACTGTCTTATACTAAATATTTCACCTGACTACACAATTATATGTTCATATCGACCGCCTAGTTTTCGAAATGCTGATAAATATTCGGAATCAATTAACGTAGTGTTGGAAAATATCAAAACAAATAACGTAATATTTACTGGTGATATAAATTTGGATATTTTACCGGGTGATCTGTCAGTATTCACTCAAAACTATCTTAATGGCTACACACGGACTTAAGCAGGGTATTAACCTACCTACAAGAATCCATACGTGTATAGATCATTTTATGCTGAAAGTATCTGGAACATGCAAAACCCTAGTATTTAAACAACTATTGACAGATCACTCGCCTATACTTCTGTATATTAATAATGCAAAAATGTTCAAATCATGTACTTCATACAGTAAAGTAACCGTGGATTATAAAAGTATTACCAAAGTACTAAAAAAAGAGACCTGGATAGACTTGTACGATATTGAAGATGTATGTATTGCTACTGATATATTTTCTACAAAATTACTTTCCATAATAAACCAGAATACAAAAATAAAAGTATTTTCTAAAAATAGTCTCCCACTTAAACCTTGGATATCTATAGGTATAGTTCGATCAATAAGGAAAAGAGATAAACTACATATGAAACTTAAAAAGGCACCCAAAAATATGGAACTTAAAGAAAAATATAATAAATACAGAAATACATGCAACAAAATAATTAAAAACCTTAAAGTAACATACTATCAAAATAAATTAAAAGAGAAACATAGTAATATTAAAGAAACCTGGAAAATAATAAAGGAAGTATGTAACTTTAGTCAGGCTAAGACTTCTTCAGCTGAACTTCTGACAATTGATAACAGTACTACTGCCTCTCTCAACAATGTTAACCGGTATTTTACTTCCATCGGTAAGGAACTAGCTAACCAAACTATCTCCAAGCTAAATACCACAGAAATTGAACTTGCTGCACTTAAAACTATAACTCCTTCAACATTAAAATCAATGTCTATTTTACCTACGGACCCGTCAGAGGTTAGAGCTATGATTTTTCAATTAAGATCACACAGTGCGCCTGGATGGGACAAAATTACTGCGGCGATACTAAAACATTCCCTATCTCAACTATCAGAGCCTATTGCTTTTATTTGCAATCTAAGTTTTGCTACTGGTACTTTTCCTGCCTCTTTCAAAAAGGCATTGGTATGTCCTGTCTATAAGGCTGGTGATAAGAAAAATCCATCGAATTATAGACCAATTTCTTTGTTGTCCACGCTCTCCAAAATAATGGAAAAATTAATAAATAAAAGACTACTAGGGTATTTAGAGAACAATAACCTCTTAAGTGCTAACCAATACGGTTTCAGACATGGACGGTCCACAGAAGATGCGGTACTAAAGCTGTCTTCATTAATAACTTCATATCTTGACAGTGGAGATAAGTGTCTAGGCGTCTTTTTAGACCTACAGAAGGCGTTCGACACCGTCTCCATACCTATACTTTTGTCTAGATTGGAGACTGTGGGTATAAGAGGGACTGTGTTAAGCTGGTTTAGAGATTACTTAACGGGGCGTTCGCAACGTGTTCGGGTTGATGGCAAATTGAGTGAGAGCGCTGTGTGCACATTCGGTGTACCACAGGGAAGTACTTTAGGACCTACGTTATTTTTAATCTACATAAACGACCTGTGTAGTACTTACTACCCTGCCGGGACTTGATCTTCTTATGTTTGCTGGTGACACAGTCCTCCTCATTCATGAGAAAACCTGGCCTAAGACAACTTTACTTGCTGAAAACAATCTTGCGGCCGTAACCTATTGGCTGGAAAAAAGTCTGCTAACCTTAAATACTTGCAAAACAAAATATTTATGCTTTAGCAAGACATCTTCTGGATGCCCTAGTAAAAACTTTAATTTAAAAATCCACACTTACCCCTGCAATGTAAGTACTACACGTAGGACCTGCCATTGCACAACCCTTTGCCGGGTAGACTCTATTAAGTATCTTGGGGTGGTTATTGATGACAAGCTAAATTGGAAACCACATATTATGGCATTGACCTCTAGAATACGAAAACTAATTTACATATTTAAAACCCTAAGAACTGTTGTAGATAATAAAATGTCAATACAAATATATAAAGCACTTTGTGAATGTTTATGTAGGTATTGTATTTGTTCCTGGGGTACAGCTGCAAAAACCCATCTTATTTCAGCAGAACGTGCCCAACGAGCGGTTTTAAAGGTTCTCCTCTATCTACCCTACAGGCATCCTACCACGGAAGTTTATGAATTAGCTGATGTGATGAGTATTCGCAAACTATTTTTCTATGAAAGCCTTAGACGTTACCATAAAATAGTTGTCCCCACTTTGCCAGAATCTTCTAAAAGAATTTACAAATGTCCTGTTCCTAGAGTCAAGTCCCGATTTGCCCAGAAACAATTTAACGTCATTGTTCCCCATCTCTATAATAAAATAAATAAGGAGTTAAAAGTAAAATCTAAAAACAACTTTGAATTTAAAAAATTACTAGTAAATTGGCTAAAAAAGTTTGATTATGAAGGCATTGAAAAAATGCTTTTAGTATTATAGTTTATTACTTTGTTTAGGTACACTTGTTACATTATTATATTATGTTTATATATAAATATTATATAATATAATATATTAGTTACGATTATTATTAGTATTAGATATATGGTATTTTCAGAGGTTAATAATTATTATTTTTTGATTATTATATACTTGTTTTGTTTTATTGTTCATATCTTTAATATTTCTTACATTGTTTAGATTAGTTTGTTTAATCCTTGTAATTATTTACACAATAATATAATTAGTGATTTACTATAAGGAGAGGCCTTGGATCTCGAAACACAGCCTAGGCTAGTTCAAGATCCTAAGGAATCAACAATACTATTGTAATATTATGTGTCAAATAAATAAATGATTATGATTATATCGCAGCACGTCCAGCACTCACATCGGCAGAGCGCGTACTGATGCAACCAATGTGTGGATCGAGAAGTGACGTTGGACCTAAGTTGCCCCCCCGCCTACACACTTCACTCCCCTCGCCTTTGAACTTGTACAAAAAACCGACACAAGTCGGGTTGACATTGGCTATTGGACGCAATGTTCCGTTTTTATCCAATAACGTTCAAAGATCGATCCTCACATTGGTGTGTTGGATCCAACAGTATAACTTGGATCCAACATAGCCCGTGTGTGGCGCCGGCATAATGGTTGGATCCCGAGTGACACCGATTGCGCGCGGCACTGCCGGCCCGACCGACTGACGACGTTTCGTTCCAGTGATGTGAGTGATGTGTAATGGTTGGATTTGACGCGTAATAAGTAATGTTGCAGTACTTCTACGAGTGATATTACTTGCGTAATACTTAATTACGCATTACTTACCCATCTCTACCTCTCATGTCTACTTTTCGTTTTGGGCATAAAAGCACGATATCCTAACGCTTCCAGTGCTCCAATAACGTCCCGAAAACCGCGATCAAGAATAAATAATGTTAATGTTTACGTCCCCCACCATAATGATGTTATTTTTTCTAGGTACACTGCACATCACACTTTTTAATACACTCATAAAACTCGTTTTATTAGTGTCCGGAGGCCTATAAATAACAAATAGAGATGTCCTGAAGCTGCCTATCTGTAATTCGCCCGTAATCATCTCACAATGTTTAACACGTACATCCTTACTTGAAAAAGTGTAGTCGTTCTTCACGTACAGTAGTATTCCCCCGCCCCGCCTTTTTTCTCTTGTCCAAGCAAACATGTTAAAGCCTTTTATACTGTATCTATAGGTCTCATCCATCTTGATGTTTACCTCTGTTAGACAAATTACGTCCAGGTTGTGCATGCAATCTTCCAATAATACCAATAGTTAATTAAAATGTTTTCTGATAGAACAAATATTCATATGAATTATTTGTAGTTGAGAAGGATGTTCATTCAACGAATCATACCAATTTTGCAAGTTTTCATACTTATAGTATTCTGTATCTGCTACATTTGTTTGTGATATAAAACTTGACATCAGTCTTAGATTATTTCGGGTTATTAAATAGAAGGGAACTTACAGGGAATTTTTAATTTTTAGGATAATTATCTTCATTTGTCTCGATTATGGTGTCAATATCATTTTCAAATTTAATGTGATATACTTTCTTTTCATTCTCATTTTTCTTGCTTAGCACCTTTCCGTCCTTGATCCATACGTATTTATGTACATCTTTCAACCTATTTTTTGCAATCCAAAACAGCTGACGTGTTTGATGCTCATTTATAAATATTCGTGAACTGTTTCCGTTGTTATCATTTCAGCCATAAAACGTAAACTGATGACAACAGGCCTCCCTCATGGATCTCCATGAGGGGTAGTTTGCCATACTCACCACGCTTGGCAGGCGGGTTGGTGAGCGCAGTATGGGATGTTGATACACGGATAGACGCTGCTGCCCATCTTCCGGAGGTGTCCCTTAGCAGGCTCTTACTGCATCCACGGGTAGGAGAGGAGGGGTAACATTCTACTGCCTACAAAGGCCCACGGCATACAAAGCAATCTTAAATCCTGATGAGGATCAACAACTTTAATATATAGAACATATGATACGTAAACAACAAGGTGATGAAGAAAGAGCAAGAGACAGGCAGATTAATAAGAAAAATGTGTGCCACAAAATAAAAATTCACATATGAGTATGGCCTTGATAACTTTTTTGCAATTCCGTTGTTATAAATGGTACCATTTGTTATGATTGATTTTCTGCATTTTAACCACTCAGATCGCGCTTCCCGCGAGCGCAGTGAAACCACCAGAGGCCTGGGACTATCGTCGTCCTCAGGAAGTCTCCAGACTTTTTCGATATATTCTGGTTTTAGGCACAGCTCCTGTGCAATTCTACTTACAATAGCCATAAGTTTTTCTCCTTCCTGCTTTTGTACATTCATTAGTTCAATTTGCATATCCAATTCCTTCTGTTCCAGTCTCATCACACGTTCTTCTAGCGCTGTTACATTTTTCAAGATATATATTTTTCTGCATAACGTCTTACACCCTATTCTCTTGCTTCTTACAGTCTTCGTTGATTTCTTTCCTCTCTTTTTCCAGCTCTGCATACTTCCTTCCAAGATAATCAACATCTTTTTCAATCGCCTCATTCGCTTTCTTGATGTTATTTATCTGGATATTTATGTCTGACATGTCCTTGTGAATAATTGAAAAACGAGAATCCTGTTCTTCTTTCATGGCGCTTAGCAGCTTATTCATGGCCTCCATCTGCTTACCAAATGCAATTAAGTTATCATTAATTGCTTCGGTATTGCAGCACGACGTTTTTTGCCTCCTTGGGTCATTCCCGCGATCAACACTGCTATCTAAGTCGTCTTCAATGCGTTTCTTTTTTTGACGGCGGTTAATCAAGTTTTCATTAGGTAACCCGTCTTTACTCATAGAAATATTTGGATCGGAACCGTATAGACTCATGTTCTTATCCGGCGTCCGCTGCATTTCTTTACGCGTTCAATTAGGCCTAAGTGCTAGCCGTTATCTTTCCGCTACTATCTCTGGCGCTTTTCTCAGGTGAGTGTTTCCTAATTGGTCCGTAGCAGGGGTAGGGCAGTATTAAAGTATTTATTTAGATCAAAATAACTTATTCTAAAAACATTATAACCATATTGTACAAATAAAAGGACTTCAACTACACAATGTACTTTAGCAGCCGTGCTAGGTTGCACCTGTGTTACAGCTGCTAAATTCTTCCATCATAATACTTAAAACTATAAATGTACACTCACGTAAAAAGATTAGGAAACATTATTATCAAACATTACACAAGAACAATTTGTGTCCTCTTCTTCTTATTTTTTGGCTTCTGTGGAATTTGTGTCTAGCCAAGTAACATTTACCCTAGAACATAGATTATATAACCCTTTTTGTCAATGGCAATGAGAACTAACAATAAAAAATTATATAAATAAAGAATATACTTTAGAAAACGATAAAAAATAATAATAATAATAATAAAAAAAGGCAGTGGGCGGAGCTACCTGTGTCCGCGCGGTCACTCGTCACTGATTTCGATATATTGATCCTCTTTTTTCGCATAGTGTCCTTATCAGCAAGCAAAAAAATTTAACGCGGGTCTAGGATTACGCGCTATCCACGAGAACTGGATCTGAATACAATCTATTTCTTGGACGTTTTCATGGCCTGGTTCAGAATTTTTTTTCTCTATTTCTGTTATGTTTTTGGCATTAACAAATTGCAAAAAAGTTATCAAGGCCATACTCATATGTGAATTTTTATTTTGTGGCACACATTTTTCTTATTAATCTGCCTGTCTCTTGCTCTTTCTTCATCACCTTGTTGTTTACGTATCATATGTTCTATATATTAAAGTTGTTGATCCTCATCAGGATTTAAGATTGCTTTGTATTCGCAACATTCTCTTTGACTGGCTCTTTATGCTTTTGTATATAAAGAGAATACAGTTTTGCAATGCTGAGACTCGGATCTAAATATTCTCGTATTGAGGTAGGTCTGCAGTAGTGTGATTCTTGGACTGGAAATGATTTTATATGGTTTATGACTTCTTCGATTTTTACAGTTTCAGTTTGTTTTTTTACATACCGGCCAACGTTTTAATCTATTCCGCTTCCAACACTTAAAAGCTTTTGCTCTTTACGCGCGACAAATGATATAAAAAGGCGAACAGCGTGCACGTCTGCCTCTAAGATGTCGATGCCATAGTTGTCAGGCATTATTTGATCCGCGTTTTGCAATAGCGGCCAGTCCGGGTTCTCGGGTTCCTCAACCCGTCTTCTAACTCCGGCTCGCACCCGTTGGTTCCACTCTGCATACGGCAGAGGATTCATATCGTAGAAGTAGATTCTTGCTTCTCGGGGTGTTCTCGGGTTGGCCATTTCGACAACTCTCGACCGGAGGTTGGAAAGCACTATGCCTAGAATGGGATCGTTAGGCAGCTGTGGGTAGTACGTGTGGTTATTCACGGTTATATTGCCCATGGCAGAAATAGCGTTGGCTAGAGGAGCAAAGGTCAACGTTATACTCTTTGCTACGTCTCTTGACTCTTGATCAAGCCTAGGTCTATAAAAGAGCTCTGGCTGATATGCCTGGTCAACGTTATACTCTTTGCTACGTCTCTTGACTCTTGATCAAGCCTAGGTCTATAAAAGAGCTCTGGCTGATATGCCTCAGATATAGCAATCTGTGTAGATCTTACACACAGGGCGCGATATTATATTTGAAGAAGTAGTACGCGATAGAACTGATATGGTGTGCATATAGGGACTCTGCCTTCTTGGCGTCCATGCATTTCGTATACACGCTTAAAAATCCATTGAGTGTACAAGCCTGCAAATCTTGTGGTTATAGGTATTACTAATGCGGTTGGCTGTACTACAATAACTTGCTTCATCTGGGCTCTAAGGTCGTCTCCAAAGCCAAAGAATAAAGCTTTGTTTATCTTATCAGCTATTTCTCTTTCAGCATTCGCTTGCTGAGGACTATCACGACGGAATTCGTCCTGTCGTCTTTGATCACGCGAGCGGATTGCTTGAGAGCGTCCGCCGCCACGATTTCCTCTGTTATTCGAGGAGCCGCGTCCAACACGATTGTTGTTATCATTAGCATGCTGCTTCGGCTCTTCGCGGTCGTAGTAGTTGTGATCATTTTGTCGATCGTCGTAATGGTTGTTGTTATTACGTCGATTAGACATGGTAAGGTTTCAAGGATAAGCGGTAACCAGCTTAAAATTGGCTTAAAATTTACATCTACGAATTCAACATTTTCTTTATCGGCACTGGAGGTTAATGCAATTAATTCTTTTGCTTCTTCTGTCAAAGGAATATGAGAATGTTGACTTAATTTAGGTCTAAAACTTGACAAATAGGGATCAGATGAAATTATTAAGTTATGGATCACATCCTCATTTGTAGCAATTCTTCTCGTTTTTCGGGAATGAAACAACGGAAATTTTTAAAATCTTTGTTTCGAGCCCCTGAAGCCTCCTCAGAGAGTTTACTAATGGGTATAAAGTCGTTATGCTCAACTATATCTACTCCATAAGTAACTTATGTACACTTGATGGCATATAATACCAGGGATAATTATCAACATATCGCTCATTTGGTGCAACATTGACGTAGTTACACTATTATAAATTTTACAGGAGAGCCAATCAAAGGTTGCTATTAAAGGTATGGCATTTTGAAGGGACTTATTACAATACTCGTGATTTTAAATGTAAGATCATTTTGTGTTGATTTTATAAGAGTTCCAATCTACTCGGTATATTGTACATAAATTAGATTTTAAAGTTAAATAAAAAAAGGTACCTGTAAATACGTCACTGTTGCTTCAGAACTCAATGTAAAAAATAATGCGTTCAGTATGAATTAATTTTGCATTTGTGACAAAAAAAGAACAATAATTTAATTATTCACATTTATTTATGAATGTTTAGTTAAATTAACTTAAAAAAACAACCATGTAGGTAGGTATGTTCTATGTTCACTAGCTACTCTTGCTTAAGATTAAAAGTGGAAACATCTTAATACCTATAATCACAATTTGTAAGTCTAATTGGCACAAAATCACAGTTTGTTTACTTAATTACTTCTAACTTAGTGATAAGCGCCAGCATAATGCGCGTATGAAAAATACTTATCCAATAGAAAAAAGCCTTTAGAAAATACTTTCATAAAAAGCTGAGTAATACCGAGGTATAATGTTCTTTTGTAACAGTTCTTTTAAATCTTTTTTCTTGTTTGCGTTAATTTCTCTTTTTGAAGTATACACAGGAACCATGTTAATATTTTCGATATCCTTAATTATTCGTTGACTAGTAGATCTTTGTCTCTGTTTTTTTATTTCAGCTTCACTCCAGTTATCGTCAAATTTGAGTTTGTACTTGTACACTGCATCATTATCTTTTGTAAATTCTATTACTTTGAGGTCTGAGATTTTTATGGTGTTCCCTTCCACATCTTTGACAGTGTTAAGTTCGATTTCGTCACTTAATTTTTTTAAATCATAAAAATCATTGAAGTTTTGTTCTTCAACTATAAATTGGTTACCTCTTTTTTTGCGGATCTTATTATTTGTATATACTGGTCTGGTACGTAAATAGCGCCCGAATTTTTAGCTCTTTTTATCGCCTTTTCAATTATGGAGTGGGCCGTATCTCCCTCATTTTGGGTATGTCCCCTTATCAGAAATTTGTGTGTAATTTTATTGATTGGTAGAGTTTTGACTGCATACAAGTACATGGAAAATATAAATCTGAAATATAGAATATAGAAAATATTAGACATACGACATTTTTGTACAAAACTACATAAACAGTTCTTAACAAATGAAACAAACCTGTTTTTTTGTTGTCCGCCACAATTGTCACTATAAAATGTGATGTTACAGCCAGGGTGTTTATTAGCTACACGTTGCAGATATTTAAGGATGCAGGAACCGATCTCATTTGCTCCTCTACCGCCGATTGCCTCATGCCAAAAGTAACAATAAGTTTGTTCGTCCTTTATACCCGATACCTAGAAAAACAAGACGGTTATGAAACTATTGACAAAAAGGAGCCTATAAAAAATTGTTTGAGCCATAATATGTACATACTGTAAGGTTTAAGCAGTTCAATTTGGATTTATAGTAAAAAGACGAGGACTCGCCGACTGGCACTGGCATAACAGCTTGCAGATCATAAATCGCGACTATTTCATTACTGTCCGTATTCTTACATATTTCTATGTCTGTCTTCTTTTCCGATCGACTAAGTTCTTTTTGCCGGCAATGTTCTGTGTAGTAAGCCTCTAATTTTTATTTTTCCTCTCCAACAGCATTTTTATATTGTTCACAGACATCGCATTGGTCTTTTTTGGGCACAAAAAAAGAAATATTAAATTCCGTATTAAAGATGCGAAAGTATGAATCGTAAGTTGCAGCCTCTTTGTTATCGGATTCTCTTAATCTCTTATAATCACGGTGCAGATCAGCTATTGTTAGGCCACCATCAATAAACTCTCTAGTGCTGTTTGCGCGGAGATAATGGCTCTCAATTCTACTTATAGAATTTATATGGCTTCGAACAGACTCTGTTACCTCAGAACAAGTCTTTTTATGATTTTCATGGCAGCCGCGTCTGTCAATTGGTGCTATGCCTCTTGATTCAGTACTAGTCTTAGCCTCGATTACGGTACGTAAAGTGCGTTCGGAAATGCCCAAAGTGTTCAAAAAAAATAATTTGCATACTCTGATACTCTTACCATTACATATCAAGGAACAATAAGTATTAGGTTTTCTGTTCTTTTGTACACCAGTTTTCAAGCGACGTTGTGCCAATTGTAGCACGGTAATTGTCGAATTTAAAAAATCACGCTGTCTTTGAAGAGAGGCTAAATCCCAATACATTTTGAAAATTTCATATCTTTGCTCCTCTGAGATGTTTTCTGAACATTTATGTTTGCATTTGTTAGAGCAAGCGGGCTTAATTCCTTTTGCAGGAATGATCTTGCCAGTCTGAGAAGTATACTCCTGACCTGAATTCTTCATCACAGCACGTTTGTTTTTCTTCCAAGCCGCTGGATTTCCTAACCTTTTTTTTGTTTTGTTTTTAGGTGATTCTGGATTTTGATCAATGTCAGTAGATTCATTGTTTCGAATGCTATTGCTGGGGATAATGTCTTCCTGTGGATTTTGAGAAGCGTTATCGTTTACAGTATTGTTGTCTTGGTTTGAAAGAGAAGGTGGATACTGCGACAAAATTGAAATACTTTGTGGAGAAGTATTCCTAGATACTGAAACGTTCGCTGATGAGGTAGAGCTTGAAGAAGAAGAGCTTGAAGAAGAAGAGCTTGAAGAAGAAGAGCTTGAAGAAGAAGAGCTTGAAGAAGAAGAAGAACTCGATGATAATGATCTTTGTCTGCGTTTAACTTTTACAGGGCGGTATTCATCTCCATTGTCGTCTGGAGAAAAATCTTTTGTATTCGCTTCCGGTATTCGGTTTCCGGTAAAGTTATCTTTATCAATAGCTGCAACAAAAATAAATATTATGTGCTTAATAAAGTACAATCAAAAGCACACACATCATCTACCTAACTTACATACTACATACTTACCATCTTTACATCTTTTTCTAAAATCTGAAGCATTCTGTTTTGCAAATGGTGGTACTTTTCCTTCCATCATGCAATAATTCACCAAACTTCTCGCACGGTTATCCATCATTAATATGTTCTAAACTAAAAAAAATAATAAAATAAGTCTTAAGAGGTATTGGCTGCTATAGGCAAATTCCTTAATAAAAAAATAATGCTGGACCATCTACACCGCATTATCTAGCCCCAAGCTAAGCAGAGCTTGTGCTTTTTTATTATACATAGAACACACTCAGAACACCCGGAACAAATTTCAGCATATCGTGCACAAATTGGTCCCGAGGCGGGAATCGAACCCGTAACTTCGAGCGTTGCAGGCGAACCTACGCCCGCTGCGCCACTGAGATCGTCATACATTAAACTATCACCCTATTATATATTATATTATTATTATTATTATATACTTATAGTATATATAATAATATTCAAATATTCAAAACTAACTTCAAAAAACTTCACACCAATAAAAATTATACTCGTAGTTACAATTATATTTACAATTCACGTAAAAATACAGGAGTAACAATGAAACAGTTACACAATTCTGACATCGATTCAATAGTTTAATAATTTACCTGGAGAAAAAACGACGTAATTACGCAATTTTGTCATTGTTTCACCAAGAACTTTAAACTTTGGAGTAAAAATGACACAATTGCTCAATTACGGCATTGTTGCACCAACAATTATCGGATTAAATGTCATAAATACCTTTAAGTCGTTGTAGCTCCCAAACACAAACACACTTAGCGGGGCGCCCCGCGCAACTGGCCTTTCAGACGTTGTAGCAACAGAAATGGCGCCAATTCACTCAATTCTACAATGACAATCGCGCCATCTCGCGGCAAGTTACCACAAATTCAATTCTGTCGATGTTTCCCCCAATGTAAATAGTCTTTCCGAACATTTTGACATACTTATATGGTTTTGTAAAAAAACTGTAATTACGTCATTGTTGCACCAAATGAGCGATATGTGCTAAGAAAATATTACATATCCATAAAACAAATATTAACAATTACAACCGATAATGGGGCAAATTATATAAAAGTATCTAAGTTAATAAATACTCGAAGCAAGCCGCGAAGAAGAAGAAGACAGTAGCGACGAAGAACAGGTATTGCCTCCAGGTTTTAGTCTGCAAGATGAAGTCAATGCTAACGACGGCGACGACGTTACATATTCAGTAACATCTGTTCGATGTGCAGCCCATACACTACAATTGGCTATAGGAGACGCATTAAGTGAAGATGAAGGTACGATTGAATCAGCTATTGTATGCTAGACTCCATCATCGTCTTACGACCTTTTTCTTCTTAACACACACGTCACACGTTAATTCTCTTCCATGGAAACTGAAATTTTATGGATTAAATTGTAGCCTATGGTCTATTTCAGGTCAAGAGCTACACTTATGCAAATTTTCAGCTTAATTTATAAAGAAGTATTGGCATAAAGAATAAATAAATAATGCCGGACAAATCACACAGCATTATCTAGCCCCAAGCTAAGCAGAGCTTGTGTTATGGGTATGGGTTATGGATAACTGATATACATAATACAATACGAGTACATAGATAGATATTTTTATTATGCATAGTAAACGACCAGAACACCCTGAACAAATATCTGCAGATCGTACAAATATTTGTCCCGAGGCGGGAATCGAACCCGCAACCTCCTGCGCCGCAGGCGGACCTTCGCCCACCGCGCCCCGGAGGTCGTCAAAGAAGAAACAATCATCCATCTATCCATCCAAACTTTCGCATTTTTAATATTAGTGTGATGTGATGTAATTTCAATGGAAATCTACTACGCAAATTACTTAAGAATCTTGGACTAAGATATTGAAAGAGTGGAATAGGCACCTAAAATGTAATAAATACTATTAAGTCAAAATACGACTAGTTTTAAGGGTACTTACTTTCCATTTTCACTTATTTTTCTGCACTCTATTCTGTGGCGAATTTAAAACACGCGTGGATGCGGAAGCTATTCCATTATTATACTAAATCAACTAACACAAAGAACGCCGCGCGGTCGGTACTCCAAAGCCCTGGTGGCACCCCGCCCGTAACAAACTATTTTAGAAAAATTAACTAAAATATGAAACAATCGAAATAACCGATATTTAAAAATACCTATCTTAATAATATGAATATCATTAAATACGAACTGAAAAAATTCTGATACTTAATTAAACTGGTATATTAGTACAGAAATTTTACGCTACAACAATAATTACGGTACAAGAATCATTTTGGTATGAATAATAATAATGCTGGACAATTCACACAGCATTATCTAGCCCCAAGGTAAGCAGAATGTCTTACTGTTATTTTTGAATACTATATAATTTAATAATATCATTAAATACGAACTGAAAAAATTCTGATGCTTAAATAATCTGGTATATCAGTACAGAAATTTTACGGTACAAGAATCATTTTGGTATGAATGTCTTACTGTTATTTTTGAATACTCGAAATTTAACTGGTATGACGTCATACAGAAATAAATTGTACAGAAATTTATACCTGTATGCAGTCCCTGCCTAAAAGCCAAACAGATTCACCATCCCGGTGGAGTTGCTGCATGTACTGGTTAACATTGCTGTTTTCCCACACAAATGCATGTGTGGCTCCTCCAAACCTTGGATTCACGGCCAAGATCTTATTACCCTGGTAATCTGACACCTAATAACTGATAGCATGCGACAACGCCGCCGAAATTGCAAACAATTCAATAGACATAATACAAATGTTTCCATTTACAATTTTATAGTGTTCTTTAACATTGCTTAAAGAGTCATAATATGCTGCACCTCTACCATCATTCGTAAGAGAGCCATCAGTGTATATGTAGTGCCAGCCTCTAAACTTATTATTCAACATACATATGCAGAGTATTAAACTTTAAAACACTATTATCATATCTATTTTTTGGTTCTATAATATCATTTACTTCAGTATTAATAAAATTTACATTTATGTTGGACACCCAGATATCTAAAGTGAACATGGCTAATGGATTACATGAATTTACTATATCTAATCTAGTTTCATCATATACAGATGTTAACAATGGTGTCTTGTAGCTTCGAAAATAACCAACCTGGGACTCATTCAAAAAATCTTTAAGAGCATCTATTGTTGGGTTGAATGACCATGACTGAGCCTTTAGACAACACTTGGTTGCTAGATATACCCTTCTTAGAAATAATGGTGGTAAACATAAATCCATCTCCATTACATGTATGGGAGTGGTCCTAATAAATCCTCCTATCACACGTAACGCTATATTTTGTATTTTGTACTTGTGTTTTTGCTGCGTTATCGTATATAAAACTACAGTAGTCCATTCTACTTCTAACAATGGAAATAGTCTTCTCAAATGTTTCGGGTGTACACCTCAAGCTGCCCCAGCTAAGACCTTAAGCAAGCTAATTATTTTCAAAGCCTTTTCATGTATTTCATTGATATGACGTCCCCAAAAAAGTGATTTGTCCAGCCATACCCCCAAGTATCGAACACAGTCGACAACAGACACTGAATGACCATGAACATCTACAACTATTTGTCTCTTTTCAACCCTCTTTTAAATAAACATAACTGTGTTTTTGTTGGAGATATTTCTAGTACAATCTTGTTCAAATTGGCAGATACCTGAGTTATACAATTCTGAATATCTGTTACACATTTATCAATATCATTATTATGTACATAAAAAACAAAATCGTCTGCGTATTGCAATGATGAGACGCAATGCAGAGACTTACTGATTTTATAAGTAATAATATTTATTTATTTACTTATTAATCGGTTCACCAACACAGAGTACACTGTTTCATTAAGAAAGGAACATTCCTGATTTGTACTAGCCTAGTGTCACTATAATTAATGGTGAAGACAGCATGTTATAAATATTAAAAAGCAATGGTGATATAGGATCTCCCTGGGCAAGACCTCTACCAGTACATCTTACCAAAGCATTCGATTCATCATCATCTTTAATCATTAAATATCTTCTAATTAAAAAGTTATTCAAATAAGAACATAATTTTGTCCCCACTTTTATTTCGTCTAATATATAAACTAACTGTCCTATCAGGACATTATTGTATGCACTGTCTACATATATCTAGAAAACAAGCCATTGTAGGAACGTATTTAGCTAATCTGGACTGTATTTGTGAAACTAACCCAACTATGCAGTCAATACTAGATTGACCTCGCCTGAAACCAGATGTGGTGGGTCCTAAAATTGTATTTCTTTCGACATACCACTCTAGGCGTCTACCAATCATAGAATGGAAAACTTTACATAAGCAAGAAACCAAAGAAATAGGTCTTAGTTTACCTTCAGGATTATAGTTAGGTTTTGGTATGGCAATAATTTTGATGTGTCTCCATTGTTCAGGTACAATTGATAGAGAATATATACAGTTAAACATTTTTATTAAAAACATCTTGCCCGCAAGTGGAAGTTTAATTATACATATATTATCTATATTATAATTATAGGAGACGATGAGTACATTACCTTATCGTCTCCTGGCCCAGTGTCTTTTTTCTTCATACAGTTAAAGAGCTCCTGTGGTGTAAATTCACTATCTAATTGGTCATTAGTGGAGAAAAATCGCGGCGACGGCGGTTGTGGGGCTAAGTATCGCAGCATCTGCTCTTTTTTGTCACTAGGAGCTTGGAATCTGTTCCCCTTAACACCCTTCATCCAGCTCATTTTCTGCCACTTTATTGTAGTGCTAGTCGCTGCATCTATTTCCCCACAGAAGCTCTTCCAGCTGCTAGATTTAGCCTGTTTAATAGCTTTTTGAGCCTCACATACTGCTTTGTTTAATACCTCCAAATTATTAGGAGTAGGATTTTTCCTAAAATTCTTAAGAGCTAGTCGTCGTTTTGCTACAAGTTGAGACAAATCTGGACACCAATAATGTTTTGGCTTGAAATTCCTGGCTGGACTTGTACATATTTTATAGTAGGGTATACTCAGTTCAGCGGAATGATTTATAGTATTTACTAGAAAGTTATACATTTCTTGAATATTTTGACCAAAATCTATATTATTGTTAGTAAAAATATCCAAACAAGTCTCTTCATATAACTTCCAATCTGCCTGTTTAAAATTTCTACGTTTTACAATTGATGGTGTATCTTTATATTCCATTCGAAATTTAATAAAAAGATGGTCACTCCCTAAATTTTCTTTTGTGACCAACCAGGTTTTGAAATAGATAAATATGTCAGTTGTTACAAATGTTATATCTGGTGCACTCTCTTGTAATATTCCATCTACCATCTTAACTCTAGTCATATCACCACTATTTAAACATACAAAATTACTATCCAGACTAGAATCTAAAATTTGTAAGCCTCGAGTATTAACTCTGTTAGACCAGTTTGAGTGGTGACCATTAAAGTCACCAGCTATAATAGATTTATTCCGAAACAAAGAAAATAAATTATCCCAGTCAAATTGGGTTGTAGTAATAGAACCTGGACAGTAAATTGAGCTACATATTCAATAAACTTACAATTTTTAGAATTTGGACACATACTATTTGAATACCATTGTTATTAAGACTAATAGGATAAATATGGGCTTTGATTGAGTTATGTACAACGGGTGGCCATAGACACCTCCATATCCATCATCCCTATCATTTCTGAACACAGAGTAGCCGCTAATTCTTAAGTTAGTTTCACAGTCCAACCATGTTTCACTAATTAAACAAATGCCTATTTTTTCCTGCAACAGCAAAGATTCAAACTCGTGTTTCTTTGGGGCTATGCTCTGAGAGTTCCACTGCCCTACACATATGTATTGGTCAGTTGAACTCGCAGAACCCAGACAGACACGGTTGCCAATGAAGTTACTATTATCCATAATAAAGACTCATTAATTTTCTAATAAGGTCTCCACTACTTACTGCATTAATTAAATACTTAATTACCTTCTCAAATAATAAACTCAAAATCACATTCAACGAGATCACCGGCCTCAACGGCACCGGAAAGTCAAATATATTGGACTCAATATGCTTTGTGCTCGGAATCACCAATTTGTCCAACGTAAGTGAAGCATTTTACCAAAGCATCCAACAACAACATCAGTCGCTCTGCGCACGCACGCACCGTCACACGCTCGCTCGTACGCTAACCGTCGCGCGCAGTTGCCGATTTATAACTATTGCCGCTAAATAACCTATCGCGAAATGTTTTGCGCCGTCTGTAATGAACAATTCACTGACGGGGTAAAGTGTAGTGTGTGTAAAAAACACATGGATTTTGGATGTGCTAACATTGCTGAGACCACGTATCGTCGTATGGGAACAGAGAAAAGAGCCGCGAAGCGCTGCTCATAATGTCGAGCAGGGTCGCCTGCGCCGATGAAAGCTGTCCCTCCTTCTACCTCGGCATCGCTGGATTCTATAATGGAGAAACTGAATTCTATGGAAGCTAAACTTGAAGCTATACCGAAACTTAGTGAAGACCTCAAGGAAATGAAGAATGAATTTACTGAACTCCAATCATCGTGCCAAGTGGCAATTAGAAAAATTAACGAACAAACTAAAAATTAAACGAAGCAACTTACCAGTGAAAAAGGTTATCACTACAACTGGGTAAAATTCTCGAAGATACACGTTCGGAAGAACGACCAGTCTCCCGTTATAATCGTAAAATCGGAGGCAGATTTAAGCAAAATTATATAAAATGTTGCTATTTTTCACCAATTAAAACTATTAGTTACGTTCACACCCTTTTCTAGATACGTATCTAAGGTAAGATACCCTTTTTCACTGGTAGTGGCTTCGTTCTTGTAAGTAGTTTTTTATGATCCGGCGATAAGTGGTCATTTACAAATACTCTTCCTTGATTACCAGCAAAACCGATTTCGGAACAAGACAGTGTTTTATGTAGGCGAGCCGAGGCGACAAAGTCCTCCTTGACATATCGGTTTCTGAAACATACAATAATTGACTTATCCTTTCCGCTAAAAGAGGGAATTCTGCTCACATACTTAATTTGCTGCTTTTCGACTTTGTAGTTGATACAAACGCCTATTTTTGTAACTATGTCAAAGAGGTTCTCAGTTTTTTTTTTGCGGTACTCCTTTGATTTCTAAATTGTTGAGGCGGGAATGCTGATCGCGTAAGGCATCGTTAAGCCTGCGTTCAGACATGCGGGAATCGTGCGTTTACGCATCGCGCGGTTTGAAACCGCAAAATTGTGATGCTATTCAGACACGCGCGGTTAGTATGCGATTTCGTGCGGGTTAGCGTCAGTTTCAAAATGGAGGTCGACGAAGAAGTGTGTTTACTGTGGTTGCTCCTTAAAAAAAGAAAAGAAAAAGGCGGTATTGGGTGCATCCAATATTACGTGACCGACTAGTACATGGTCAGTTCGTAACGTTATCTCCACCAACTCTTGCCAAGCTCGGTTCTTGATAATTTTATTTTAGTAATCATCACACTGAATGTCCCATATTGCAGGTCTCTTCTCCACCTCATCAATAAATAGTTCAGTGTCGAAACGATCCATGGCGAACTCACGAGCAGTGACGTGCTCACCGCGCGGTATCCGCAACGCAACTGAACGCGAACTAAAGACTCCATAGTAATAGAAACGCGCGGGAGCAGCGCGATTCTATTTTCTGGCGGTTAGGTTGCGGTAACCGCGCGGCTTGATTAACCGCGCGGTTATGTCTGAACGATTACTTTATAACTCATACAAATAAGACCCGCGCGATTTCCATGCGATTCTGAAATCGCGCGGTTCCCGCCGTGTCTGAACTAGCGCTAAGCTGGCATAGCAAAAGCTGAGACTTGAGTTCTACTAGGTCATTTAAAGACCCCTCCACGCAAGTAACTCGTGTTTCCATGTCCTAAAATTTAGAAGAAAATTCTTCAATTTTTCTAATTGCCACTTGGCACGATGATTGGAGTTCAGTAAATTCATTCTTCATTTCCTTGAGGTCTTCACTAAGTTTCGGTATAGCTTCAAGTTTAGCTTCCATAGAATTCAGTTTCTCCATTATAGAATCCAGCGATGCCGAGGTAGAAGGAGGGACAGCTTTCATCGGCGCAGGCGACCCTGCTCGACATTATGAGCAGCGCTTCGCGGCTCTTTTCTCTGTTCCCATACGACGATACGTGGTCTCAGCAATGTTAGCACATCCAAAATCCATGTGTTTTTTACACACACTACACTTTACCCCGTCAGTGAATTGTTCATTACAGACGGCGCAAAACATTTCGCGGTAGGTTATTTAGCGGCAATAGTTATAAATCGGCAACTGCGCGCGACGGTTAGCGTACGAGCGAGCGTGTGACGGTGCGTGCGTGCGCAGAGCGACTGATGTTGTTGTTGGATGCTTTGGTAAAATGCTTCACTTACGTTGGACAAATTGGTGATTCCGAGCACAAAGCATATTGAGTCCAATATATTTGACTTTCCGGTGCCGTTGAGGCCGGTGATCTCGTTGAATGTGATTTTGAGTTTATTATTTGAGAAGGTAATTAAGTATTTAATTAATGCAGTAAGTAGTGGAGACCTTATTAGAAAATTAATGAGTCTTTATTATGGATAATAGTAACTTCATTGGCAACCGTGTCTGTCTGGGTTCTGCGAGTTCAACTGACCAATACATATGTGTAGGGCAGTGGAACTCTCAGAGCATAGCCCCAAAGAAACATGAGTTTGAATCTTTGCTGTTGCAGGAAAAAATAGGCATTTGTTTAATTAGTGAAACATGGTTGGACTGTGAAACTAACTTAAGAATTAGCGGCTACTCTGTGTTCAGAAATGATAGGGATGATGGATATGTCGACATATTAAATACGTAGGTAGGTACCTTGAACTTATTTTTTGTGAAAAAATCGCGCGGTTATTGTTAAAAAACAACACACCTCCGTTCGTCACTGCGGCACAGTCGCGACTGTTTAGGTCCCGAGCGGAGGCCGAGATCGAGGCGCGTAGGTATAGCTCGCGCTTCGTCCGTTTGTATGAAGTCGGAACACTGTATACACTGTGGTAATACTCTTGTATACTATATATATACTCTTGTTGTACTCTTGTGTGTGTGGTAATACGGTGTGGGCAGACTGGAAGTCAATTGATTTGATTTTTAGCATAGAGTTAGCTGAATGGATGGAGAGTAACATAGGCTTCTTTTTATCCCATAAATCAGTTCCCATGGGAGATAAATAATCTTAAACAACATGTGCTAAGCCACGAGCAACAGCTATTTATTAATAATTTGCAGGTTGCACCTATACCTACTTTGTTATTAAAAAGTAGATACCTCCTTAGTAATCCTCCTAAGTAGATACCTCCTTAGTAACTTACTTAAATGGTTTTTCAGCAATAAATCAATACGAAGTGCCACTGCCGCTGCCTACTGTATCACCTCTAAGGACTCAACTATCGTCTGAGCCAGTGACGCCTGCCACTGTTTCGCGTCGTCGCACCATTGGGGCCGGCGCAGTGCTCACCGATACGAGCTGCCAGTCCGCTCCCGTCTGTGCCTACCACCCCTCCGTCAAACAACATCCGACAGCGCCTAACTGCCGCATCGCCGCATTCTAGTGTTGCCACTCCCCGTCGACATTTGAGAACGCGCCGAAGACGGGCGCTAACTCCATTTGACCGAGCGACGAGTGAGTTTGTGGCTATAGAGCAGAGACATCTTCAGTTGGAGGAGAGACGAGCACAGACTGAAGCCCGTAGGGTAGAGGTGGACAATGACCGAAATAATCTCAGCCGTTTCGCAAATATTGCTGAAGGAAGGTTTATAGAGGTAGGCATCTAGTAGTGCTAGGGACAGCGGTTTAACGGTACGGCTTGATAGTGAGCGAGTTTATTAGACTCAAACTCACGGACTTATTTTATTATTATTATTGACACGGGCGGCACGTTGTCGACGGCAGCCGTCGACATGCCTGCCGTGGACTGTCAATTGTTACATTTGTGCAGCAAAACGTGACAATTGACTGCCACGGCTGGGCTGCCATCGACAACGTGCCGTCCGTGTCGATAATAAAAAAATAAACATAGTTTAAAAATAAAATATGTTTTTACAACATGCCGTCCGTGTCGATAATAAAAAAATAAACATAGTTTAAAAATAAAATATGTTTTTAACTTTAACTATGTACTTTTATTTATAATCCACTTAGAATTCTCATTCTCATCACAACCTGCTCATTAAATGATTGAGTGTTGCTCTGCCTCGGATTAGTTCAGTTAGGTTATCAGCATTAGCTTGTGAGGTGTAGTAATCATCACTGCCATCATTATTTGTGCCAGGGCTAATACTTGGTGTTGGAAGCTGAGCCTTTACTGCAATGTTGTGTAGTACACAGCATGCAAGTGTTATCTTGCTAGCTATATAAGGATGGTAGTGAAGAACTCTGTCTTTAAGCAAGCACCTCCAACAAGACTTCAGCAAACCATAGCAACGCTCAATGCAGTTTCTGGCTTGCATGTGGCGAAATGTGTATATCTCTTCCCGAGACCTGGGTGCAGCATTTAAAACAGGCATCATCAGCCAGGGTTGCTGTGGATAACCAGAATCCCCTGCAAGAAAACAAATAGCACTTACTTAACATTGGTTGTTTATGAGGGCAGGTACCTACCTGCCCTAACTAAATTTAATATTAATGTCTAATTAGAAAAGAAACTTATTATTTACTATAGTTATTCTCAAGGTTCTCTTAACTACTACTAATTAAATTTAATGTTTATTGTATTACCCAGCAATCAAACATGTTCCCCGCTTTCATGAAGCCCACGCATGTATGGCTCCACTAACTTGCAGACCATATGTGGGAGTCATGTGTGGCACCACCAAACTTGGAGTTGACATTAATTATTTCTAAGTTGTGGTTACATACCCATAAAAATAATAAGCCATTATAGATATACTTAAGTAAAAAGATGTGTAGAGGATGTTTTATAGACCGCATTAACAAAGTGACTTTTAAAGCATTTCACCTGTGTAGTAAGTACTTAGGCAAGTGTAAGTAATAATTACCATCTGAACATTTAAAGAGTGATATCCTTTCCTATTATAATAAAGATGTTCGTTCTCTACCGGCTTTACAAATGCAATATGAGTGCAATCAATGACCCCTGGCATACTGTGTTTCCTTTGAAAACTGTAAAAATAAAATGAGATGATGAAAAAAATATAACAGCATAATGTTTATTACATAATATCTTCTTAGGTAGGTAATGGTCCAATTTGGATAATTCAAAAAGATATTTCATTCTTATGTCATACATAACGATTAATGTGGACTGGTTAAAATGAATTTGATATAACTTTACAGGGATCCTCAATTGAACTCTAGGTGGGTAACATAGGTAATAAATAGTAAGTACTAGGTACCATACAAACAACTACTTATGCTTCTTTGATTTGAGAACGTTCTTGTGGTGTTTGAGGGAAAACAATCCATTTTTTGATGATGTTGTTGTGATTGAGAGCTACAACATCTCTGATGCAACGACTTGTGGTTCGCTGCGTCAAATGCTGGGTAACTCCCACAACCCTTTGATACGACCCTGTCGCAAAAAAGTTTAGGGCGCTAAGCACCTGAAAAAAGGAAATTTATAATAGAATGGATAATACGGTATTTCATGTGACTACCAATACTAATACACAACAAAAAATATACATAAGTCTTATGTACCTTTATTTCCAGAGATATCTCTAGAGATCCTTTTATTTTATCATCAGCGTCAGTTTATATATTCGAAATTCTTAAATATGTAAAAAGAAATATGTGCTTGTTTAAATTAAGGGGCAGTGACAATAAACGCAGCCACCGACATCAGATGTTGTTAGAACCAATTTATCACAGGTTGAAATTTTCAAAGAAATTGCCAAATATTATCGGTCAAAAACTGTTTAACAAACTACCACTAAAAATAAGAATGATAGAAAATGACAATGCTTTCCTTAATAAAGTTAAAACTCTTTTACTGGACAAAACTATTTACAATGTAAGTGAATTCCTATATAATAACTATGTTTAATACTATTTGACAATTACTTCATGTAGCCAATCCCGAAGTTCATTACATACCGATTGTGTTCTCTTTTCTTTTACTTATACTGATTATTGTTTTTGGAACACAGTTTACAATAATTATAATAAACAATTTCTGCTGATTTATTTATTTTTAAAATTTTTAACGTAATTGTTTTACTTTTTTATACTTTGACATTTTTTAAATAAATCTCTATGATTATAATATTGTAACAAAGTTACTTAATTTTCATCTCTGTAATGTTTTAAACACGTTTAAAATCGATTTTGTAATTTGAAAAATACTTGTATTATTTTGTGTCGAGAAACTGATCAGGATTAACCTTGTTTCGTTTAATTACTAACAACACTGTTAATACGCTGTTCTTTTTCAATAAACGAATTTCATTTCATTGCTTACAGTCCGTTGCGTGAGCTGGTGCGAAGTTCCCACTATTCGCTGGTAGGAGCCCGTAGCAAAAAAACTTAATGCGCAAAGCATCTGAAAAGAAAATTATTCTGTGCGACACAAAACAGACTTGAGGTACTTAACTTCAATTTCTTGTAAGAAGTTTATTTAAAGTTAATTATTGGTGTCACCTACCTTTACTTCCAGCGGAAGTTCTCGAGAACCTTTTAAATTAGTTAGGCGGCGAAGATCACGGTAGAGACGATGGAAAGTCCGTGTGTTGAAACGGTAACGGTTTGTAAAATCCGTGATGTCTTCCACTCTTTCCATGTTCCGCCGAAATATCCGATCCTGCCGCCGGTGCCATGCTTCCTCGTTATGTGCAGCCCATAGTAATCTCAAAGTATGCATTTCTGACGAAATTTGATCACTACAGAAGGAAAAACAAAGACAATACCACTAAAACACAACCCCAAACAACAGCTGACCGTCAAAAATGGCATGTTGTATAGATCTTTTCTATTCGTTTTCGATTGGTCACGTGATTTTTCTACGGTCTCATACATTTTTTATGTTTTCTATTGGCGTTGACGCTTATCGAATGTTACTTTGTCTAGGCCCGCTGGTCTATAGTATTACTACACGAAAAAATGCAAATCTAGTAAAGATATCGGGAACGTTGTAATTGTTTTTAAAAACTAACTTAAAAGGAAATCTATTGGATTTTAACAATAAAATAACTTTTACAGTGAGACGTCTATGAGCGTTTTTAATCTCAATACGAATGACTAAAAATATTAAACAAACTTAGGTCCTAAATAGCATCGACGCGTCTCAGACGCGCGTGGGCGGCGAGGAAGCGATAAGCAAATTTATTTGGTTCGAACAGATCCGATCCGTCGGAAAATTCGCGGAAACTCGCGGAAAATCTCGTGGAAAACTCGGAAAATCTGCCCCGGCTGCGCCAGTAAAGATATCGGGAACGTTGTAATTGTTTTTAAAAACTAACTTAAAAGGAAATCTATTGGATTTTAACAATAAAATAACTTTTACAGTGTACAGTCTATGAGCGTTTTTAATCTCAATACGAATGACTAAAAATATTAAACAAACTTAGGTCCTAAATAGCATCGACGCGTCTCAGACGCGCGTGGGCGGCGAGAAAGCGATAAGCATTCCTGGTAGAGCCCTCCCAATAGAGCAAGCTTGCACTTTAGGCATTAAGTGTTATAATGTCTCTACCAGCTGGATGCATAACTATCTGGTTTTTACCCAATCGTAATATTTACTGGTGTATAATTTTACGTGTAGAAGAAAATCCGAATCTGCTTTATAACCGATCTTAACTTTTGCTCATATTTATTTTTGCTTCAAAACCATACAAATCCGAAATGCCTATTTATCCAATCAAAATATTTACTGCTATGTATTTTTGTTTTGTCCGATGTTTTGGTCCGATCTTAATATCTGGGTGAATCAACTATTTTACCCACACTAAAGACCGGCCAGAAATATTTTTTTGAAAAAAATAAACATGAATATTCTTGTATGCTAATTTGACTATGTTATTAGAAATATCATCTACTTTTATAACCTATATGGGCAGCGACGTTAATTCATATTTAAGACATTTTGTATAAGAAACTACAACACATACCCTCATAATCTGTCACCTGAGTTACCTCCACTTAACTTTACATAAATGGTGAATGAAACACGAAAACATTAGTCATTTTCATTTATTTTCTCTTGCATGCATAATTAAATATTTTGGCAAAATCAGTCTTCATGTAATTCTTAAATTTAAGTTCAAAACTAACTGTCATTGGTCTTCAGCGTTACCTTTAGACAAAAAATAATAGCTATTACTTAATAACATTAAATTTATAAGTATTACAAATGAAAATGAATTATTTATAGAAGCTCACCAATAGTGCAAATAAAGAACTGGTAATTTAAAGATATAATGGATATAAATTTTCATAATAAAATCGGATATGTACTGTTTATATTGGGGACGATAAGTAACTCCAGAGACACATTAGGGTAACGCTTAAGACATACTATAAAAAATATTGGTAAAACTAATTTGTGATATAAACATAAAAAAGTAAAAAATAAAACAACAATAACAATCATTTCGCATATTCCAATCAAATGTCACTTTTCGAAAATATCAATCTGGGTTTCAAATTTGTATTGCCCATTTCCCAAAAATGCCCGTATTGTGTAAGATTTTTATGATGTCTTCATAACTGACATGGCTAATATCATTCGTATCAATTCTGAACGTCTTTACAGCGTCACTAATAACCCGTAGGATAATAACCCGTAGGAACATGACTTTTACTTCGCCGTCTTCTTCAATAGGAGTCAAGGCTTTACACACGTGCGAATACATTTTATTTTTTTGTTCATGCCATACACAAAGACATGAAGAAAATCACCAGCTGACAGCAGTGGTGGAGCTTCATGACTAATCGTCATAGCCAGCGGTCCTGCTGAATTAAAATCCTCAAACCTAACATCGCCTAACGATCTATTTTTGTTATTTTCTTTGTCATGCTCTTGTTCTGGCTTTTCACCATCACTATCAGATGGAGATCCATAAATTGTTCGATAAATACTCGGACGAAGCGGTATAATTGAATATCTTTTAGGACAGCAAGTGGAATGTCATCATCAGATGTATCTTTTGTATGTTATCACTTTTAAAAAGGCTTTTAAACAATCCTTTCTCCCTATGGCTCTTAGTTCTTTCATATCTCTCCTTAATCGAATTTGTCAATAGCTTATAATTTTGGTTTTCTTTCTGATCTCTTTCTCTTCTCTTGTTTCTATTCAGTATCTTCGTGTACTTCTTACAGTTTTTCTTCAACTTCTTGTTTTCTTCTAGTAATTTTTTGTTCTCTCTGTGCACTTTACTTCTATTCTTTCTTACTTTCTTTCGTACGCGTTCTTGAGATGCTATTGATGCCGGAGATGCTGGTGGTGACTCGTAGACATTGAGCACACTTACCGGGGAACAAGGTGGTGTTGCATCTAAAATTGATTGAAAATTCTTCCTCTTCTTTCTGTATTCTCTTTGTCTCAACTTCCAGATAACGTTTGCTTGTTTTTTCTCAATTGGTGTAAAGTCTTTTGAAAGCCGTGGTAGTGCTCGCGGTGGTTTCTTATAGCTTCTTCATATTTTTCGGTGTTCAGTTTGAGTCTTTCCCTGTACCTCCTTTGTTTTTTAGCCGCCGTTAAACGCGACATTTCAGGTCAAACAATATTTCTGAAAATATTATAATCAATTTATATTTGTATGTAGGTAGCCAAAGCCATTTACTATAACTAATTATATTATTAAACAAAGAGAATCACAATAAAAAATAAGTAGACTAAAAATAAACTGAATCTATTTATTCTTAATAATCTAAGTTCCTAAAAAATAATGAATAATCAAAAAGTTTGCTGTCTACCTTTTAATTATCAAATCGAACTGATTGGTAAGTATTTTAAGTAGGTTCTAGGTACCTAGATAAGTTTTGGGTAAGTAGGTTTTGAAAATAGAGATAATTTTACTTTATGCGCTAAAAGCTAATCTCACTAAGTACGTAAATGTCTTAGGAGTTACCAAGAATGTCTATGGAGTTCTTTCGTTGTGAGGGGTTTCTTTTCACTTTTCGGTGATTTAAATTTCCGAGCGGTTAAAACTCGTTAAATAAGCCTTAGCCGAGCGGTTAAAACTCGTTAAATAAGCCATAAATTCGAGTCGGTGACGAGGGTGTCTAACCGTACTTAAAGACGTTAGTTGGGAGAGTTTCGAGTCGGTGACGAGGGTGTCTAACCGTACTTAAAGAAGTTAGTTGGGAGAGTTAGGATAGGGAGAGCTTCGAGTCGGTGACGTAGGTGTCCAACCGCACTTTTATTAGTTTATATTCAATAGATTTTAAGACGATATTGTCGGAAATTTAACAACGCTTTGAGTGTTGAATTTATTTGTTAGTTTGTTTTGATAATTGAATAATCGCTAGGTTCTCAGGATACTAGTCGACTTTTTTGTGGAGTTTTTGATAGAGTTTTTGGTAGAGTTTTTGATAGAGTTTTTGGTAGAGTTTTTGGTCGAGTTTTTGGTAGAGTTTTTGATAGAGTTTTTGGTAGAGTCATAATTAAAAGTTGGGTTAGAGTTTTTACAACTATTGTTATGTTTCGGCATAAAAGAAAGTACTCTTTCTTTTATTTTTTTGGGAAGGGATGTAATGTAACGTCGTGATTTCACGAGTTACACTGCTACGCATTTGTATTAAATTTTTCATTTGTTTATATGGATGTTGAGAGATTTTTCCAAGGTTATTTGATGGTTGTTTCATTTTGACAGTGACATTCGAGTTGGCCTAGCATAGATTGAAGCTACGAGTCTATGGTAGACAAATTAGAAGTTATTGATTGGTTTTTCGAGACAGTTTTGATCAGTTTTGATTGACAGTTTTCGGATCGTTTATCGGTATTTTTAGTCTGTGATCGATTTGGATTTGGGAGAGGGATCGATTGCTGAGATTACTTTACCTTCCGTCACAGAAAGATGCAAACCTTTCTTTATTATTAAATTTTAAAATCCAGACTAATCAAGTCGGATTATGGCTCTTATAGTCAAAATATTGTAAAGGAGTCCAATTGAAAGCCTGGTTAGGCTGTGGTTCCAAATATTTCTTCAATTTGGTAAGTTTTTGAACTAAAATGTGTATTCACACAATATGATCCAATTTTTTATTGGAAATCTTATTTGACAATCTCGCATCGTTGTTCCAGGTTTTATATTCGAATGCCGATGTCGACCTTCCATCGCGTTAGCAGGATGAATTTATTCTTATTTCATTGAGAGGCGGTAAGGATCTATTTTAATGAGAAAGATTATGGATCCTGGCTTCCAAAAATTGAGAAATATAACGATGTTTCTTTTGTTTCAGCTTCCCTTCAGGAGCGCCTTTTACTTTCGCCTTTTATTCTCGCCTTTTATTTTTACTTTTTAGCCTTTTCCTTTGGCTTTAAACTTTTATTTGGAATTCAACTTCTACGGCAAGTTTTTGGTTTCATCATTCAAGTTTCCCTATGGAATTACAACCCTAGGAGAGACAAAGGCCTGGTGGTGGCCCGCCGCCATGGATAAGTTTAAAAGGGTTTAATTTAATTTAAAAATACAGGTATTTATAAGACCTTTATATTACAAGTTAGCGGTTTATGATGCAATAACAACGGAATAGGATAATGACTGTGTTAAATTTCTTCTAAATTATAGTAATTTACTCTTGAATTAAGATAACTTTAGGCTAAAATTTATAACTTACCAACTTCCACGGAACTTTAAAACCACAACCTTTGAAAAAGTCAATATACATCTTACTAAATTACACAATAGTTTATTTTTGTTCCCCCGTACTTAGATTAAAAGTCCAGTGTCACGCCTGAGGAGAATCCAGGTAATTATTAGATTAATTCACGGTATTAGGACGCTGTCTGGCGCCCGAAACTTATTATTTGTTATTTTTTTCTATTTAACGACAGCGTACCACCTTTGTTTTTAACTAGGCATTGTTTAGTTTAGCCTGGTACAAAGGATTACCATTTCTTTCATTTCATTTTCTTAAATTATTACATTCATTTTATTAACACCTACAATTTTTTTATATTACAATATGTCGCTCAGCGAACAGGGACTTGAGTGGATTTTGGAAGTTACCGTTTGTTATTGCATCTAACTTTGGTTATAACATTATTCTAAATTTAGTTACCTTTGAACATTTATAGGATATTTAGTACTATTTTGTACAATTTTTAGTGCGATTATTTCTGCTATTTAGCAATATTATTAGCAACTTTGTGTCCTTTATTAACACATGGTTTCTTTAACATAACTAACACAAGGCAAGTTATTTGTTAATTTATAAATACTTTTCTGCGGATAACTTTTGTGAACATACCTTTTTGGTTACAAATTGTAACGGAACACTTTTATAGACAAACCTTTATATATTGTAAAACATATTGAACCTTTTATAGAAACAATATTAGATTAATTAGGTAACATTGTAAGTGGTTACTGCATCTTAAAACAACTTAACTTATAAAATTCAACTTGAATTTAAAACTTAAACAATAATTTTGATTTAACCTTGCATTTTTGCTGCGGTTTTTGTTCATCATTTGATTAGGAGGTTCTTTCTTGGAGTTATCATGGATAAGGCGATTCAGTTTCCAGATAATCCATTGGATGACCACACTACTTTGGGTTCAATTGATAATCCATCACCGGTTACTAGGGAGCCGTTGACAAACTTGGATCAAGTAGGGAATATTATGCCTGAGTTTCCAGATACTTTCTTAAATACAGAGATGCCTGCTCACAGTTCTGCAAATGCTGCAAAACAATTACCGTCGTTTAACGCTATGAACGAAATTCTTAGAAATCATTTACCTGCTTCTTGTACTAGATTGCCTGACTTGAAGAGGAGTAATATTGTTTATGAGGGTACAACTTGTGTTCGTGAATTTATCACACAGGTTGAGGAGTACTTTTTGTACAAAAAACTTTGATGAACATTTTACTGGTTTGTTCGTTTTCGAATTTGCTTTCTGGGTCTGCCTTTTGGGTTAACTAATGCGCCAGCTGAATTACAGAGATTGGTAGATAGATTATTTGGATTCGAGTTTGAAAATGTACTATTCTGTTATTTAGATGATTTAATTTTGGTTAACGATAACTTCAAAGATCATTTGGAATATTTAAATAAAATTTATAAAACCCTTAAAGAAGCTAATTTAACAGTAAATTTAAAGAAGTGTGAATTTTGCAAAGATAAACTACGTTATCTTGGTTATATTGTTGATAGTAAAGGTTTACATACTGATCCTTCTAAATTAGATACCATTGAGAATTTTCCACGCCCTGTTACAGTTAAAGAACTTAGAAGTTTTCTTGGTTTATGTTCATATTATCGTAGATTCATTGATAGATTTGCTGATATTGCTTCACCTCTTACTAAATTGACTGCTGGAAGTAAGAATTCTAAAAAATCTCTGCTTTGGAATGATGATGCAGAAGTAGCTTTTCATAATTTAAAACAAGCTTTAGTTTCTTCACCCGTTTTACAATGTCCTAATTTTGAAAAACCGTTCTTTTTACATTGCGACGCTAGTTCTGTTGGAATTGGTAGTGTTCTGAGTCAGGAAGACTCGGATGGTAAACAACATCCGATTGCATTTTACTCTCGTTCCCTGAACAAGTGTGAACGTAATTATAGTACTACAGAACGTGAATTATTAGCGATTTTAGATTCTATAGAACATTTTAGACCTTATGTTGAAGGAATGGAGTTTACAGTAGTTACAGATCATGCTAGTTTACAATGGTTGTTAAAGTTAAATAATCCCAGTGGACGTTTAGCGCGTTGGGCTGCTAGAATTTCTCAATTTACTTTTCATGTTATTCATAAAAAGGGTTCGTTGCATTTAGTTCCGGATGCATTGTCAAGAATTGAAATTACAACATTATTAGTTACACCTATTGAGATCGTTTCCCCTGATGAGGATATTGAGGATCCTTGGTATAGAAAAGTGTTCATTAATTGTCAGAAGTTTCCTGTTAGATATAAAAATTTTAGAGTTGAAAGTAATGTTTTATACAAGTTTTGTAAAAGTAAATTTAATCTTGATAGTCGTTTGAATTGGAAAATAGTTATTCCTAAGGAAAATATATTAGATACAATTAGATCAAATCATGATGATATTAATTCTGGTCATCTTGGAATTCATAAAACTTTAAAGAAATTAAAACAACACTATTTTTGGAACGGAATGTTTAATGACGTTCAGAGTTATATTAAATCTTGTGAAGTTTGTAAAGCTTATAAGCATAGTACGTCACCCCCGTTTGGAATTATGATAAATCCTAAAAAAGTAGATCATCCCATGGTCATGCTTTCGGTTGACATTATAGGAATTTTGCCTAAAAGTTATTCCGGTCATAAATATATTCTTTCAGTAATTGATGTTTTCACTAAATTTTGCTGGATCTTTCCTATGGTTAAAGCTACGACCTTATCAATTTGTAGATTATTTGAAAAAGAAATATTTCTTAAGTTTGGATGTCCTAAAATTCTAGTTTGTGATAATGGAACTCAATTTACTTCTAGATATTTTGTAGAGTTTATGAAAAGTTATAATATTGTTAAAATCTTTTATAACACAGTTTACACACCTCAAAATAATCCTGTGGAACGGTATAATAAAACGATAGAAACTTGTATCTCATGTTTTGTTAAAGATGATCACCGCACTTGGTCAAAATTTTTGCCTCATGTTCAGTTAGCTTTAAATAACAGTGTTAGTCTTGCCACTGATTATACACCTAATTTTCTCATGTTCGGAAGAGAACTAATTTTTGATGCTTCCTTACATCGTTTTAGTAATTCTTTAGAAACTTTGTCACAAGTTGAGCTAGGAGATAGGAATTCTTTTGCTTACTCTCTTAAATCACTTGGAGATATTTATATTAGAGTTCAGGCTCATCTATTAAAAGCTTATAAGCGTAATGCGCGATATTATAATTTAGGGAGGAAAGTCATTTCTTTTGTTGTTGGCGATATTGTTTGGAGAAGGAGTTTTGTACAATCTAATGCCCCGGCATATTTTTCGGCTAAGTTTGCACCTAAGTTTATTAAATGTGAAATTATTGAAAAAGTTTCTGATAACGTCTATGTTTTGAAAGATTTAAGTAAAAATACTTTTGGTCGTTACCATGTTAAAGATATTATTAAATACTAATTTTGGATTTATACTTTAAACTTGAGTTTGATAACCGTTAAGAGTTAAGCATTTGAGTGGGATGAATGATCATTATGAATAATCG
This sequence comes from Pasiphila rectangulata, assembly GCA_963082625.1. NCBI lineage: Eukaryota > Metazoa > Arthropoda > Insecta > Lepidoptera > Geometridae > Pasiphila > Pasiphila rectangulata. The sequence goes on along the minus strand of OY720253.1, from coordinate 17,508,680 downwards.
ATGATGTATGTGAGAATTGCATATTTGATGAAGTATAAGAGGATTGCATATTTGATGGAGTATGAGAGGATTGCTTGTTTGATGATGTAGAGTTAGGTTAACTTGAAACATTAAAAAACTTTAAGACTTGAAGTTCTAAATTAAAGCTTAGGTCATTTTATTTCACCACATTCATTTTTTCAACAACAAAAGATCTTAATTGTATATTATTTGTACATTTGTTTAGAGGAATTTCAACCTCGAATTTGTTTTGTTTATACAATACACGTTTATTTTGTGAAGTTTTTCAACGATATTTGTTATGGGTTTTGTGTTGTTCCTAGTTTAGTTACACGGATTTGACAACAATTGGTACCACCCTGATTTGACATTCATGTAAGGGATTTTCTCTGCCACTTTTGTGTAGACCCCTGAAGTGAAATTATTGGATTCGTTTACATAGATCTCGGATCTTCCTCCGGTTCTATATTCGTTTACATAGATCTCGGATCTTCCTCCGGTTCTATATTTCCTTTGTATTATTGTGCCCGGAAGTTTGGTGGAGTTATGCCGATCACAATTTGCAAACTTTGTTTGGTTCACGGTTTTCCCCCGGTTCCACCTTTTTGTATTTCTGTCTGTGCCCGGAAGTTTCGGTAGGGTTGCGCCGTTCACAGTACATTAATCACTTCCCCCACGCTTTTAGTGGCCGGAATTTTTTGAACTTCCACAACTTTCGTTGTGAGGGGTTTCTTTTCACTTTTCGGTGATTTAAATTTCCGAGCGGTTAAAACTCGTTAAATAAGCCTTAGCCGAGCGGTTAAAACTCGTTAAATAAGCCATAAATTCGAGTCGGTGACGAGGGTGTCTAACCGTACTTAAAGAAGTTAGTTGGGAGAGTTAGGATAGGGAGAGCTTCGAGTCGGTGACGTAGGTGTCCAACCGCACTTTTATTAGTTTATATTCAATAGATTTTAAGACGATATTGTCGGAAATTTAACAACGCTTTGAGTGTTGAATTTATTTGTTAGTTTGTTTTGATAATTGAATAATCGCTAGGTTCTCAGGATACTAGTCGACTTTTTTGTGGAGTTTTTGATAGAGTTTTTGGTAGAGTTTTTGATAGAGTTTTTGGTAGAGTTTTTGGTCGAGTTTTTGGTAGAGTTTTTGATAGAGTTTTTGGTAGAGTTTTTGGTCGAGTTTTTGATAGAGTTTTTGGTAGAGTCATAATTAAAAGTTGGGTTAGAGTTTTTACAACTATTGTTATGTTTCGGCATAAAAGAAAGTACTCTTTCTTTTATTTTTTTGGGAAGGGATGTAATGTAACGTCGTGATTTCACGAGTTACACTGCTACGCATTTGTATTAAATTTTTCATTTGTTTATATGGATGTTGAGAGATTTTTCCAAGGTTATTTGATGGTTGTTTCATTTTGACAGTGACATTCGAGTTGGCCTAGCATAGATTGAAGCTACGAGTCTATGGTAGACAAATTAGAAGTTATTGATTGGTTTTTCGAGACAGTTTTGATCAGTTTTGATTGACAGTTTTCGGATCGTTTATCGGTATTTTTAGTCTGTGATCGATTTGGATTTGGGAGAGGGATCGATTGCTGAGATTACTTTACCTTCCGTCACAGAAAGATGCAAACCTTTCTTTATTATTAAATTTTAAAATCCAGACTAATCAAGTCGGATTATGGCTCTTATAGTCAAAATATTGTAAAGGAGTCCAATTGAAAGCCTGGTTAGGCTGTGGTTCCAAATATTTCTTCAATTTGGTAAGTTTTTGAACTAAAATGTGTATTCACACAATATGATCCAATTTTTTATTGGAAATCTTATTTGACAATCTCGCATCGTTGTTCCAGGTTTTATATTCGAATGCCGATGTCGACCTTCCATCGCGTTAGCAGGATGAATTTATTCTTATTTCATTGAGAGGCGGTAAGGATCTATTTTAATGAGAAAGATTATGGATCCTGGCTTCCAAAAATTGAGAAATATAACGATGTTTCTTTTGTTTCAGCTTCCCTTCAGGAGCGCCTTTTACTTTCGCCTTTTATTCTCGCCTTTTATTTTTACTTTTTAGCCTTTTCCTTTGGCTTTAAACTTTTATTTGGAATTCAACTTCTACGGCAAGTTTTTGGTTTCATCATTCAAGTTTCCCTATGGAATTACAACCCTAGGAGAGACAAAGGCCTGGTGGTGGCCCGCCGCCATGGATAAGTTTAAAAGGGTTTAATTTAATTTAAAAATACAGGTATTTATAAGACCTTTATATTACAAGTTAGCGGTTTATGATGCAATAACAACGGAATAGGATAATGACTGTGTTAAATTTCTTCTAAATTATAGTAATTTACTCTTGAATTAAGATAACTTTAGGCTAAAATTTATAACTTACCAACTTCCACGGAACTTTAAAACCACAACCTTTGAAAAAGTCAATATACATCTTACTAAATTACACAATAGTTTATTTTTGTTCCCCCGTACTTAGATTAAAAGTCCAGTGTCACGCCTGAGGAGAATCCAGGTAATTATTAGATTAATTCACGGTATTAGGACGCTGTCTGGCGCCCGAAACTTATTATTTGTTATTTTTTTCTATTTAACGACAGCGTACCACCTTTGTTTTTAACTAGGCATTGTTTAGTTTAGCCTGGTACAAAGGATTACCATTTCTTTCATTTCATTTTCTTAAATTATTACATTCATTTTATTAACACCTACAATTTTTTTATATTACAACCGCCAATGTAACTCAGTATACAAGTAACTCAGCAGACAATTGGTGTATTTTCATGAAAATACCACAATATAATTTGACTATAGTACTAGGCGTGAACTTAAATCGAAAACACATGTTAGGCGCTCCAAAAACATCTGATTATATTAAATAAATAATAAACTTACATCGAGAAATCACGGTCACTCAGCAGACGACACAAAAAGGCACGCGCTCCCTTCTAACGTTCTCCGCAGACTGGCGGCTCGACGGCGTCATCAAAGGACGCCGCCGCGCCTTGCGAGCGAAAGCAAAATACATATGAAGCTACCTACGGCAAACAGTGCCATCTATGTGTTTCCGGGTGAAATTTACGTGTGTAACTCAGTATACGAAGGTAAAATCAATCTAGTAAGGGACACAGTTTACAGATTTTTTTTTGGAAAAGTGATTTGGCCATAATCTGTTTTGTTATGCCTACGATAAGCTTTGACTTACTGACTTGTTGTGTAATAAGAAATAACCGTAAGGAAAAAGTACAAGTTCATTTTAAATTAAAGTTCACATAGTGAATGCGGTCTTCGGACAGGTATATTTTGTATGGAGCGAATTTTTCGTATACTGAGTTACAATAAAATTTCACGGAAATTAAAGATTTTCGAAAACGTAAGCAAGTTTCCTTTGGTGTCTAATAATCTTAGATGCTATTGTCATATTCATTTAGTGTGTAACTATTACCAATTAACGTATATTAATAAGAAATGGTCGGGGACAGCAAAGTGTGGGTAAAATAGTTGATTCACCCATCTACCACTTATAATTTGGAAGTAAAACAATGTAGGTACCATTCCATGATCCAAAGTCCTGCCTATTTTCGTTTTACGCGGGCTTAAACAGTTAGTACGTTTTGCATTAGTTATGTTTCCAGAATGCTATGTCCTATGAGCAATATTTACCAATATTACACTTGTTATTTCAAGTGATTTTACTTTTTATCTGATCAAGCCTTTATAGTGGTTCTTGTTATTAAGTTGTGATAATTTTGAACCAGGTTTTTCATGTTCATTGTCATTTTTGATGGGCCTTGTCATTTATTTTCTTCGCATGGACGACAAATTTGTTTTGTACCGTATTTGTTTAAAACGTAGTGTTTATATACTCTTTGTTTTGTACGTTGAATATTATATTTATTGAATAAAGATTAAAAAAAAACATTAATAATGGAGCTTGTATGCGATGAATAGTGAAAAACCACAGTGAAAGAAGTGTTCAGCTTGAGTTCATAGAACGTACTCACGGCGGGCAAATTTTGATACGCGGCTGTTATCGACACTGCTTAAAAAGGGAAAATAAAAGTTAATCGGTGTGGACATGTGCACAAACCTTTTGTTAAGGATGTATTAAGGTAAATAGCGACAGAACTAGCATTTTACAAGAATCTCATCATATTTGCATACCCGACTTCGAAAGCATTGAAATTTAAAAGAGTATGTTTAACAGGTTCCCTGTCCCCATACAAAGGGGTCATTGAAAGGTTCTACGCTCACTTATTAATTTCAATATTCTCTTTTGTGTCAAAACAAAAGTTGTATTTATACATTAGTCTAAGATTTTTGTAAAAAAAATAATAATAAAAAAAATAAAAAATGAACACATGTGATTCATGAACGTACGGCAAAGGATCTAATATACCACGCTTTTTGAATCATATATGATATGATCACATATGATTCAAAAAGCGTGCTGTGTGAAAACTTTTACAATACGCTCATGAATCATATATGCACTATAAAAACAAATGATATTTTTTGAGCAGGCAACACAAAAAACACATTTCACTCTAATTTTATTATCTATATACAATTGTCTCCGTTCTATGGTACGATTCTTGATCTGTATCTATGGTGCTAAAAGTATCTAACCTAAATAATAAACATTTGCTAGTGGGTTATTGATGAGTGAAAACAGATAAAATGGGTTCACGTTCACGTTATACGACCGACGAACTTATAAGAATTTTGGAAGATAGTAGTGGTGATGATGAACAAGATTTTAGTGATGGTAGTGGAGAAGAATACTTACCAAATCGAACTGATGCTGACGATTCGGATACTTCGGGAAACCAATCAGAAGATATCAGTTCGATCAACAATGTAATGCAGTCTGTTCAAGAACCTTCGGCGGTAAGTTTGAGAATACCAGTCGAAGAAAATGTGAGAGGATTAGAGGAAAATTTGGAAGAGTTATTAGTAGAAAATTTGTCAGAACCAATAGAAGAAGATGGGCATGAGGAACTACAATGGTCGGAGAATATTCTTCCCATTGGACGGGAAACATTTACAGGTGATTCAGGCGTGCAGGATATTAAGTCAATAACAGACGAAACAGGTGACATTAGCGTCATAAAAATTTTTGAATATTTTGTTTCAGACGACGTTATCGAACTTATGGTAAACAAAACAAATGACTATGCTCAATTGTTGAAGGACAGACAGACAACGAGACATAGTAGGATGATACGCTGGAATGACGTCAATAGTGCAGAACTAAAAAAAATGTTTGCGATTATTCTACTGATGGGTATTGACAAAAAGCCTTCAATCGAGCATTACTGGAAAATGGACCCTCTTTACTATAATCCATTGTTTCACGAAATATCTATGTCCTATAACATTTCAACACTTTTACGATGTTGGCATTTTGAGAACCCCCAGCCCGATAATGATAATGTTTTGTACAAAATACAGCCCTTTATTGATCACATGATTTCGAAATTTCGATCATTATATACCCCAGGTGATACCCTAGTCGTCGACGAATCTCAAATAAATCATCAAGGAAGATTGCGTATAACTACGCTTGGTCCTACATACATCGTATACGCTGGATCAACAACGGCTTTTGAGGGCCTTGAGAAACCAGGTACAGTTGTTGTAAAGCTATGTCTACCGCTTCTAAATGAAGGAAGACTTATTGTGGCTGATAATTATTATACGAGCCTCGGGTTAGCGAAATACCTAAAAGACCGTAACACTGATTTGTGTGGCACACTCCGTAAAAACAAAAAAGGGTTGCCGCAACAAGTTTTGCAGAAAAAACTCAGAAGGGGCGGAGTTATAGCTAGGCAGTTAGATAACTATGTTACAGTACTCAAATGGCACGACAAGAGAGACGTTCTCATGATTTCTACGTGTGATGACGATGAAATGGTACCTACCTATAACTGGAGAAGAGATGAGACATTAAAGCCTAGAATGACGGTTGAATACAATACCGCTAAAAAAGGGATTGACGTTTCAGATCAGCTTGGTTCCTATTATTCCCCTCTTAGAAAAAGCCTAACTTGGTATAAGAAAATCGCATATGATCTCATGTTTCAAGCCGCCATAGTAAACACGCGTATCATATACAACGAACTCACAGGAAAAACAATGACTGTACTGCAAGTTCAAGAAATTGTTATTCGGTCTTGGCTTGGAGAAGCAGCGGCCAAAAAGCACCGCCCAAGGCCTCCAACGCAAGGAAATACTTCCATCACAAGTCTCCAACTAACAGAAATCCCTAGGAATGACGGAAAACTAGTTCGGAAGCCGTGCTCTGCCTGTTATTCCAATATAAAAGCAGCTCAAGGCAATCCCCTTCGTGCCAAACAAGTAAACAAACACTGCATTATGTGTAACAAAGCCTTCTGCTTGAGCTGTTTCAATGAAAACCATAAAAACTGATGTGTATTTGGACAAATATAGTGATTTAAAATGTGTGATTGTAAATAAAACTCTGTGATTTTTGTAAAAAAAATGCCTTTTATTGCCAGCAAAATTGACCCCCATGCAGTAAAAAAAAAAATTACCAGATTTTATTTCGTTTATTTAATTTTGATGATGTGTCCTGTCACGTCCCATACAAAAAACGAAATTAGCCCGCCACGTAACAGACCAGGTACAAAAGCGCTCCAATGAATCATATATGATTCATTGGACAGGGAACCTGTTAATTTAAAGCACCGGGTTGCTACCGATTACCGCCCGATACCACAACTTTACAAAGAGGAAATGGCTAAATTCATGTCTGAACCATATGCTGATAAACTACCAACTTTTTATAAAGTCAGAGATATGCTATATAAGCACCGAAATGCCAACTTAGCCAAGTTGAGTTTGAAGTCTTGCGATGAAATCGTAACACCTGAGAAGACCTAGCCGAAAACTTCTTATGTGCTAAAAGTTGATGAAATGCTCATCTTTATGACACCGGATTCTAAGAACAATATAAAAAACATTCATACATTTTTCATGGACGGAACCTTCAAAATTGTACCAAAACCCTTCATACAGTTATAAAGGTATACTTTTCATGGAGACATAGGAAGTAATCACGAATTCACAAAAGTGATTCCATTCATGAACATATTATTACCGGACAAAAAACAGCAAACATATGAACTTATGTTCAATGCTATTAAACAGTTAGTACCTAATTTTTTGCCGAAGCATATGAAAGTAGATCATGAATTAGCGGCTATGTATAATTTTACGTGTAGAAGAAAATCCGAATCTGCTTTATAACCGATCTTTTGCTCATATTTATTTTTGCTTACATAAACAAATCCGAAATGCCTATTTATCCAATCAAAATATTTACTGCTATGTATTTTTATTGAAGGTTCGATCTTAATGTAGATATTAATTATTATTACATGTAATAGATATTATTTATTATTCTACCAAAAGTTTATTCAGTTAAGTTTAGTCTGTGATCAACTCGATACATTGGAATTATGTTATTTTAATCGTTCTATACCTACCTACTGTGAACATTATACAATTAGTTGTTCGATTGTTCATTACACATCCGTTTGAAAACCCCTATTTCTTTTTTCAAAGACACTATATCAAAACATAATAAACAAGTATTAACCTTTTAACTGCCGTAGTATGATTTATAAGATAACATACCCAGCTCATTTCGCCGCTGTCTGATAAATAAGACTAAGGTCTGGCTTGGTTTTTACAATTACACTATCGCAACATGTTTAAGCCCTACTTTGGGTGATGCATCTTCGTATCGACGGCGACACGAGTATGCTCGGTGAAAAATTGTAAGCGGTTAAAGGGACAATTCAAATTCAAATTGATCATCAAATTGGTAAGTTAATATTTTCATAGTGGTTGTTCTGGCCCGCGGGCTAAGCTGACTATAAGAAAAAATAAATAAATTTTGTAATAAAATATGTGTAAGTATTGTGAAAATTTATTTAAATAATCATATTTACGTTTAACTTAGCTCAGGTTAAACTTAAAAATAAAATAAATTTATTATTTGAGCACTTATCACTAGTTCATCTTTATGTAATGGATTAATATTTCAAATATGACAATTTCTCGATGCATCTATACAAGGTTATTTCACCAACCAAATAGACTTCCACAATTTCCTTAATCTTCGTGTCAATATCAATATTTTTATAAATATCGACATGTAATGCATTTTGGTTACATTTAAAATCTTGTTCAATCGCTTCTTCTTTAAGCAATGACACAAAATAGAATAAATTCAAGTCAGACCTTATCAACTTATTCATCTTACTGTGCCATCCCTCAACAACATTTGTCGTCCGGTGGCGATGGTTATAACACGAGAGTAAATCTGTATTTTTTGTTTTGAACCATTGAGTGGCTAAATAATTATTAAAGTTATCAATATTCTTGACACTTGGTGCATTACCCTGTAAGGTACACCAACCCTCCAAAATTTTTGAACTTGGCAGATGAGCTACTTGCACACATTTTTTGACGTAATTACATCCTTCCTGGGTATAACAAATTTCCATTTTGTCAGCATTCTTCCAAACAGCTTGTGAGAAGTGAAAAAAACAACCATTAATTTTTGCCGAAGAAAACGTACGCTTAAATACGCAGAAAAATTTAGTAAATCGTTGCTCAAAACAGATGTCGGACCTATCTTAGTTAAGCTTTTGCCGAAAATTAACAAAGCAAAATTAAAGAATGGTTTTGCGACATGTGGCTTATGCCCATTTAATCCTGATCTTGTGGATTACTCAAAATGTTTGCAGCCTTCGAAATCAGACCAAGACAATTTGGATGAACATACACCAACAAATCTGAGCTATCAGACTTTTCAAGAAATAGTTGGGCCACAGCTGATAAGGAAAATGAAAAATTAGATTGTAGGTAAATCAGCAGAAGCTCAGAAACTATTTGAACTTTATAAATATCTCACATAAAATACGTTGCTCCAGGAATTGCCATTGACAATAAATCAATCTGAACTTACGCAGGACATACATAGACATCGACCTTGACCAAAACAATAACAATGAAGAAGATTTGTCTAAGCAAATAAATACAACAGTAGCAGAACTTTTACCACAGGTAACAGAAAAACTGAAAGAACCGAAGCCAATGTTACTGAAACTTATTCAACAGATTTCTTTTACTCCGAAATCTTAGAACAGGAACCATCTTTGCATGCTGAACCTGAATACTACGAAAACTTCGATAATTCACTCTCTATACCAATCAGCAATTCATTGGTACCAGAAGCTGAAAATACAGTTGAGATAATTCCTGAAAATCAAAACGAAAATGCACCAATTAATCTTTTACTTGATGTACTACCATCGACCAGTCGACAAAATAAAATCAAAATGAAAATGCACCAATGAATCTTTTACTTGATGTACTACCATCGACCAGTCGACAAAATAGTGTTTGTGGATGGTAAATGGCAGATTGCGGATGACTTCAATGAATGAAAGGGCAGGCGGGGTTGAGAAACAGGTCATACAGAAATACGCTACTTAAATAAATTAAAATGAAATTATTTTATGGGAAGTAGGTAGCAGTGTATACATTTATATTAGGTGTCATTTTTGTCTACTTTATATGAGATTCCTAATACTTAAGTATACTCAACTGCTTTTTTCTATTTTGTTTCAGGTTGGAAGATCATGATAAACTGTTTGGTCCATTAGTTACGGATTCCGAAACAGTTTTTAAGATAGCTGTGCCCAGTCAGGAACATTTCTGTGATGTGACAAGCGAATCTTAGTGCTAGCACTTACAGTGGAAGATGTAGAAACGTTTTGTGTGATGGTGGACAGAAAAGACATAGAAACCTCGAAAAACATGTATAAGGAAAGTTTTTTTTAATTTCAAACTATGTGCTTCGGAAATGAGGAAAAACATTATGTAGGTACAATGTCACTATAAAAGCAAGACCTCATATGATCTTAGAAGCACAATGTGAATGTGCAGCAGGCATGGGGCCATATGCACAATGTAAGCATGGAATGTTTGGCATGAAATAATTCTACAAAAAGAAATCAATTCTATTAAAAACAAGCTGTACCAGCAGATTACAAACATTTCATCACCTCAGTACAAACTACACAGTAAATCATGTACAGGCTTCTGGATCTTGTGTTAAAGTTTAAGGATAAAAAATTAAAAGACATGACAAACTTTGACCCACGACCGACCATTGACAATGTTGAGAAATATACAGAAAATATCAAAAGCCTGATTGCAAACTTCTGCGGTGGAGGAAATGAAAATATGCCAATAGCATTTCTCTTCTTCTTTTCTTCTTTCTTTCTTCTTTCTAAATAAATGATTTGCAAGGCAAAACATACAGAAAAGAGTGGTTGCATGAAAGAAAATTAAGATTACAGAGTTCAGATTTTGGAAGAATCTGCAAACAAAAAAGCAATGAACTCAAATTGGCCCAGTCATTGTTAAAAAGTAATGAACTCCAGACTCCTGCTATAAAACATGGCAAAAAATATCAGCCAGCAGCAATTAAAAAATTTGAAGAAGTTACTGGATTGTCAACAAAAAAAAGTGGAATATAGTCCATCCTCAATAACAATTTTCTTGGCTGCACTCCGGATGCACCGGTAGAAAATGATGAACTTTTGGAAGTTAAATGCCCTTTCGCATCAAAAAACAAAAATATTTCTAGTGAAAATTTCAATTGTGCCTTACATATATCTGTGTGAGAAAAGCGGGAAATTTAAATTAGATAAAACACATGATTATTACTATCAGGAACAGGGACAGATGTTCCGCTCCCAAAAAAAATGGCAATTTTTTTTATTTATACTTTGTGTGCAATGTTTTTACAATGATTATTATAGACAGGCATTGTTAGATCGATTTTTATATGGAAAAAGATAATATAATTGATATTTGTCTGATGTCAGCCTTACATGATTGTACTATTTTGAATTTATTCTGGATAGGTAGATACTTAATAAAAAATAATATTAAGTTCACATTTTTAAGCTTTTTCATTTATAATTTTTGAAAAATGCTGGCATGTTGACTTTCACTTCATATGGTATAAAAATATCTTGGACATTCAAACCTTTGTCAACCATAATTTCATCATTATAGTTAAATTTATTTGATATTGAACTTCTTTCTATTATTTGTCTGTCAGAAGCTGAACCGCTATAAGATGGTGATACATATGTAACTTATCAAGTTATCAGTCCACCAGGTGTAATGCCAATGAGAAATTTTATCGTGTTTCTATTTTTATAAGAAGAAAAAGTTATTTATAGAAATGAAAAATGCAATCAAAATTTTGTCTCCGACGGGACTCGAACCCGTAACAGACAAAATTTTGATTGCATTTTTCATTTCTATAATGATACCTGAGTGTGGGTTTACACTTTAAATAAAAAACATTGCTTATAAAAAGTTATTTGTTGAGCTAACGGTAATTTGGGTTTTTTCAGGACATTCTGAACAATCTAACACAGTTCGAGTTACAGGGTATTTATCATAAAAATGAAATGGGAAATAAGCCTTGACATTTTCCTTCTCTACCCATAAATCCAAGTTCTTCCACTGGAACGACATAAATCGAATCCATGTGATAATAATGGAATAAACATGTTTGAGTGTAATATTATACAACATTGACATTTCTTCATAAGTTTTTCATAACTTTAGTAATTCTACGAAGGTGTAGAATCACTAAAGTTATGAAAAATTGTTCTAAAACATCAATTCTGGCAGGGAGTTTGCCATAAAAGTAATTTAAATTATTTACACACTTTCCTAATGAATAGAAACACTAGCATTATCTTTTTGAAGTTCTCTAGGCCTGTGTAGAACTGTAGAGATTTGGCATTGTCTTCGAAATGATAAATACCAAAACCGCCCATGCCCTCGTTTGAGGTTTGTACTAATTTGTCATGTTGTGTACAAGAGCTGCGCATGCCTTTCTCTTCGGTTTGTACTGATTTGTTGTGTTGTTCTACTACATTTAGTTGTCTATCACTAAGCCTGAGATCTTCAATTTCAATTTCCGCTATGTTGTAATCATCAGGATTACCATCAAGCTGAGATTCTTCTGTTTCTTGATCACTGCATTTCAATTATTCTTCTGTTCCTTGTTCGCTACCTCGTAATGTATCTTCTGTTTCATGATTGATACCTTGTAATAATCTTCTATTATATCACTTGTTATTGTATCCAAAAAAGGTTGCTATTCAACGAATGCTATTGAAGGAGTTCATGAATAAGCTTTTTGTACATTTGTGGGATCAAAAATCAGTGAATCTTGTGATGATGACGGTTGTTTCTGATATGCTTGGTTTCATGGAAACACGGACGGGAAAGCAGTCTTCTTTAATATTTTTGGAGCACGTTCTATAACAAAAATGAGTACCTACATTAGGATTTCAAGGTATATAACAAAATACATGGTATATAGATTTTACCTACCTTTTAAACATAAATGTTTGAACTGTTAGCAGTCAGTTTAAACATTAAATAGGGACTAGAAAATGTAGTTTAAATCTGTTGGTAAGGTAAAGTATGGTAAGCCCTACTATGGAATTATATTTAAAACATGTTCAAAGTCAACACTGAGGTTTACACAAAAAGTAAGGCCTTTACATCTATTATAGAAGATTTATGCAGCGTCAGCAACTGGTAATCATGCTGTACGGGACGCTGTTGTGGCTGGGACATTGCTATTTAGCAAGCCTAATCCATTTGGATTAGGCTTGCCCAGCACCTATACCATCCTCTCAGCTTAGTCAGCTGTTAATCTGAGGAAAGAACAGGTCAATACGTCTGAAGTTAACTAAGCTGCGGGTTTCCTCACGATGTTTCCTTCACCGTTAAGCACGTGTTAAATGTGAACTTACACTTTTTCAGAAAGAAAAATCCATTGGTTCACGGCCGGTATCGAACCCACGACCTTCGATTAAAAGTCGGGGGTACATACCACTTGGCCAACACGGCTTACTACACGGCTATAAATAAATGGTCTAAGATCTAGACAATACAACAAAGTATGAACTGAAAAATGTGCATACCTATTTTGAAAATATGGGTTTTTAAATAAAAAACAAAAATGAGATAGATACTTATGTATGTACCTTCTTATCATTTATTTTGTAATATTCTTAAATTAGGGTTAACTTTCCTAGTTAATTTACTTTGTTCTAAATTGCTATATTTATTACTTTTACAATAGAAGTTTATCTTCACCAAAATCATGTGATCAATAATGCACAGCAAATGGTTTTCGCAGCTGATAGTTAGCAATTCTGGTGACTCACACTTCACATGGTTTACTACCGTTTTGAATAACCGCAGTTTAATTCCTTTATTGTATTTATTATCATTGAAATGCACATTAAAACAGTCAATGGCCAACTGCACAAGTTTTAATAAGTTATTACTGGGCATTTTTAAGTTCACGGTCCTGCTACAATCATAGGCTTTGATTTTTTGATTTTTATCTTCAAGATTAATATCTTGAAATAGATTGGCAGTACAGGTCTCACATTTATAATTGTTTATGCAAAACTTTGCAAGATATCCAGCAAAATATGCTAAGGAACATTCTTCTAATGTGACTTCCTTTCCAGTGCCAGTACTAATGGTCGAAGTTGATGCTGCTGCCGTTTCTTCAGCACTATCGGCAGAGTATAGCCTTTTTACAGTACTATCAGCAGAAAAAATAGCATTGGCTTCGACCATTGACGTAGGCGACGAATAAGCGACATTTGAAGTTACAACAGAATTGTCCTTTTCGCGAGACGGTATCTATAACTGGTTCCAGATATTCTTCTTCGTCATCCTCGCAATTTTTACTAGTTGGAAGGCGAATAAATGAATTCACGAGATTGCTTCTAAATATTGTGCGAAGCAATTTTGCAGTTGGATTTCTGTTGGATACTCCTTTTTGCCTAAAGCGGGCAAATAAATTTTCAATTACATCTTGATTTAATTTTCGGGTTATTATGTAAGTGATTTTTGGATCGGAGCATTCTTCATTAAATATTGGAGAACTGCCTCACAAGTATGAACAACCCCGTTGAACGATGGTGGCCGGGTTATTCTATATTCTTCGGGTTATCTTTATTATTTCTATACGATATTTTTTGTAAGTTTTTAAATACATTTTTTGCGTCAATTATGGCTTTTGTTGCATATGTAGAATTTTTTGACAGTGCATGTTTGTATGGATTTTTGTTATATCTGTTTTTACTGTTCAGGGCGTCAAACATGTGGTTCACAATTTGGACAAACTTGGCAGTGGCTTTTGCTGTATTGCTCTTTGATTAATTTGTGGCTTTAGCAGTTCGAATAGCAGCTGCAACAGAATTGCTAAAAATCTGTGTAGCGAGGCTTACTGACATTTTTTAAAATGAGTTTGGGTTTATATGGCATTTACTCAATTTTGTAAGCGCCCTACTTACATTTGAGTCTTTATCAAAAGCATAAGTTTTTTTTATATCTTGAAAAGATATTTTCTCATCACCATGATGGGGGACATCAAACAGGGCAAATATTTTTCTATCATTACAATAGATTTTTTTTATGATGCAATGGTGCATTTGAGCCGAAATAAAAGCATTATTTTGTATTAAGTACACAAACAAAGTACCTATCCAAAATCATAGAACACTACGTTTGACCCATTTATAATTATGAATCACCCTTCTTTTGTTTTTTTTGGATTCCTTTGTGAGATTCTTTGATTCCCAGAGTAACCCGCTGCTGGTAGCATATTTGTAGGATCGTGAATAAAAATGCGGATTTAGGACACTAATTAACAGTTTAAAGAAATATGGGAGCACAGATTTAATATGGCTGACTACACCGGTACAAGCTTGCGACTAACTATACGTACCTACTACGCTTACATCTAGGTAGGCACGGCTCACGAGATCTTCGCTATAACTAACACCTCCCCTCGAAGTCGTGAGCAAATCTATTCCTTGCATACATCTATCATACCTAGATTACTCATGCATTCCTGATGCTTTGACCCACTCAAACCTTTGGTTAAAACATCAGCAGGCATTTTATCTGTACATAAGTATTTCAGATCAAAAACACCTTGTTCGCACATACATATCTCGAACGAAGTCTCTTCGGATCATCATCTTGGTCCAATTTCTGCGCGCTTTGCTTCTTATCGTTTCGTCGTTTTTACTCTCGCACTCTCTCGCCAAATGCCCACGACAACCACAACGATAGCATTCAATTTTACTTTTATTATTTTGGCCTTGATTTTAATTCCAGTTTTTCTTTTGGTTGGCATTTGTCTTGGTTCGCCTGACAAACATAGCTCCTTGGTAGGGCTGCCATCTCGAAAGTCTGTCACCCAGGACAAGAAACGTGAAAACCCCGTATTTTGGATCTTACTACCCGGACGTTTCAAGAGATTTTATTTTTTCTAAGTTTCTAAGTGGAAAAAATATAGTTTTAATGGTTTTAAGTATTTATTTATTATTTTTAATCAATTTAAACTAAATTACGTCTAAAAAGGAAACAAAACAAAATATTCTTAAAGTTTTAAGGAACTTACATTTCTCGTTTCTTTAAATAAAAGAAAATTAGACTCTTGTAACAAAAAAAAAATATCTCTACTCTTTTAACAAAACAAAATTTTCTTAAAAAGTTTTAAAAGGAACTATTATCAGTCTTACATGTTTAATGTCTGTAAACATAACAAAAAAATTACTCCTTAACTTAACGAAAAAATCTTTTTAAACTTTTCAGTACTACCACATTTTTTACTTATTTAAATAAAACAAAGAAAATTGTACCTATAACAAAAAAGTTCTAAAAAACTATTACAAGTCCTACATTTTTAAAGTCTGTTTTATTTCTCAGGTTTTTCGTATTTATCAGCCTTGCCAATAGCTTTTAAAGTTTCTTCCTTGCTTAACAGAAATTTATAAAAATCAACACAATTATAATCTTTAAAATTATATTTTATTTTTATCACTGCTGAGACTGTTTCTATTTTAAATGAATTTCTTTCTTTTGTCCATTGCTGTGTGATTAGAGAGAATATTCTTTCGACATTGGCATTGTGTGCAGGAATACAAAAAAATACTGTGCAATTTTTAATAATTCTGCATATAAATGAGCATTCGGTGTTCGAAAAAATCGTCCCCAAAGTTGATTTGCATTTAGAAGTTTATCTTGCTGGCTTAGATTTTGACTGAAAGATTTTAAATTCACCCACTCATCTATTAATTTTACGTCGTCAATTTCTATGTTCTTGTCTTTTAAAAAAACAATCGTGTCTTCAATAGCAGTCCATTGAGTATTCTCGTTTATATTCGGTAAAAACATCCAATCAAATGTATCGAATTGTTTTAAAGGCTCTATCCATTTTTCAATGTACGTTTTTATTTCGTTATAGAAATTCAGAGAACATTCTTTAAACTCTTTTTTTGTGTTTTCACCTTCTTTATTCAAAGTGCTCTGAATACTCAACGGCAAGAAACTTTCTCTAATTCGGTCATCTAAGCTTTTTGTGATGGATGTATGTTTCTTGTTTCAAGGACAGAATTATCAGTTTTTTCCAGTTTCTCTATTTTTGAGTGAGTGATGTGCATAATAGAGTGTATAAGAAACAAATACGCCTCCGAGAGAGGATTTTCAAAAAACTGTTGAATTAACATAGGTGGCCTTTCAAGACTTTCAAAATAATCCTTTAATGGACGGTAGAGCTTCAGAAGTCGTTCGATAGCTGGGAACAAACTTAACCATCGTGTCTTAGAATGATAGAGAAGCTGCTTGTATTCGACATCAGCTGTTTCACAGAAGTCTAAGGGATTCAGTTCGTACTGTGTAAGTAGCAAAAAAATTATAAATTTTTAAGACGATACATTCAGCGTCGACTGGCAGCAAATCGCATCCGTGGTGCACTGCGTTGTTAATAACGTGTGCAGAGCAACCCACGCCAACTATGTTGGGGTTCAGACTTTGTTTGAGTTTATGGAAAACATTGTTGATTCCTCGTCGTTCTGTTCCACCGAAGTTTGTGTTGCAGTTGTCTCCACTAAACGCAATACACTTTGACAAGAGATCGTGCTGCCGAAGTTGTTTTATAGTCAGTTCAGTAATTGTGTCGGATGTCTCATTTTCCGTGTTTTCTATTTCGAGAAGTTTTGTAGTGATTCCGGTTTTGTTAACATCAAAATATTGAATAACCAAAGGAAACAGTTTTGTGCATCCATGATTACTGGCATCAGTAGCCATGCTGATATATGGTACATTTTGTAAATCATTTTTAAGTTCGGCAACAGACAAAGGGCCTAGCACTCCAGTTGCTATTGCAGTTGCCTTTGTTCGACTACATGAAACTTTTTTTGCGGTATCTGAACCCGAAAATATTTCACGGTTGAGAGTACAAGTGCAATCCAAAGAATTAAAAGACATATGATGGCTTACTGTATGATAGACGAGTGCGCCTTCCGCTGCTCGAATAAGGAGGTCTTCCGAACTTGATCTTACAAAATATGTAGCTATATTTGAAGAACCGGCTTGATTTCTCAAATTTGTTTTGTGTTTCTGTGTACTCAAATGTTCATTTATGTCTGTAACTCCCTTATTCGCAATCGAAATATTCGTCGAACAAATGGTACAAAAAGCCTCCCAGTCATATTTTCCTTTTTTTAACATAGGAAACTTATTTTGCAAGTCGCTGTTGAATAAGCATTTACGTTTAGGCATTGTGTTGTGGTATCTGATCTGAAAAGGATAAAAAAACGTCGAAGTAAAAGTGTAAGTATTACAATTCGTAAAATATAGCTCGATTCCTGGCATGAGAGCATTTAAATAAACAGGATCACTGTTGAACAGCACTAAAATACATATTCTTGAACAAAATATAATACCTAATCTCATGTTTTGTAGAATAATAACACTTACCTTGCATTGTAAGACTACGTGTCGTCCGTTCCGTCCGTCACCTCGCCCGTTGTCATGCACACGCACGTCTGCACTTGTAACCGCCTACTACGCAACTGCCCAGATTAATAATATAGTACTCGCAACTGCGGCGAGCGAGAGAGAAAAGTTGGATGTACGCACGGCACGGGGTGCGGGGCGAGCCGCCTCACGTGTCAGTGTCATGCCACGCGCCGCGCGTTTCGAGTCGCGCGCGACCGTTGATTATTTGAAAAGTGTAAAACCCGGACTACAAATAAAACCCCGCCCGGACGCTCCCCGGACGCCTTCTAAACTAGGACAAATCCGGGGAAACCCGGTCGGATGGCAGCCCTACTCCTTGGTCTACTACCTTCGATTTTCTGCCCTCATAGTCCTCAAAGATCTACACTTTCAACACTTCTGTTGATGGAAATCATCTCGCGATTCCATTGCCGTGCGAAACGGCAAACTGTATAGTAGTAAAATACCACAGACCAGTATATGTATACTGGTCTGTGGTATTATTAACACTGCCCAAGTGGTATTTTTAAACATAACCTCTAAGTACGAACCTGAATTTTGTATCCAAAGTATCAGACGGCCTTGATCGTGAACAGGAAACCGGAACATTGAAATGTCCCGACTAATGTTTTTACAGTTGTGATAAACACACTTGGTAGAAGACATTTTTGTATTTGACATTTGTATTTGTATTTATTTATTGCATCATGTACAGGTTTGTATTAGGTCTAAGCAATACATATTATAAGTAATTACATGAACCCTGTTAGGGCGCTGCAAATTTGAGTTCGATTTATGTTTTCATGCAATTTAATTAAGAAAAATTATTAGAAAAAGGAAAAAGTATAGTATAATTAATTTGTGTTCATGTCAATAGATGTCTAGAATTAGGTAAGTAAATAAAAATCACATAAGATCGAATTCAAATAAGGTCAAGTTGGTACATACTTACAAATTCAAGTCAATATAATGAATTTTTCGATAATTCCAATGTCAATGGTGACTAATGTTACACATAACTACAGAGCTACAATGCAAAACAATATTTAGGAGGTATGTATGTCAGAAAAGATAATTAAATGTCAAGTAATAATACAATGTCAACAATATCTCGATAATTACAGAAAACAGATTTACTTAAATGTCAATGTGAATAATGCAATAATTTAAATGAATATTAATATTTAGGTTACTTTGTCATGTAAAAATTCGTCAACTGAGTAGTAGGATTTAGATATAAGAAATTCTTTAAGTTTCCTACAAAAGCCTAAATCTTTTGTTTGATTTTTGATGACATTGGGGATTTTATTGTATACATTTATAAGTCTTACGTGTGGACTGTGGGTAAATGTTTTTAGGGTGGTTGAGGGTTGTAAGAGCTTATCTTTATATCGTCTATTATATTTTTCATTATTTTCCGCGTGGGATATAAAGAAACTTCTGTATTTTCTTACGAATAGGGTCATTTGCATTATATAAATGCAAGGTAATGTCAATATCTTCATATTTTTAAAGTAGGGTCTACAGCTTTGTCTCTGTTTGATGTTTACTAGTATTCTTACAAGTTTCTTTTGCTTAATAAACACATCGTTGAAATTTACACTATCCCCCCATAAAATAATGGAAAAGTTGAACCAAGAGTAAGCGTTAGCGTAATAAGCTGAGAGGGCTGTTTGGTAATTTGTATTGCATTTTAAGATGCTTAGGGCGTATGTAAATCTTGACAGTTTTAGTAAAAGGTTTTCAATGTGTTTCTTCCAATTAAGATGCATGTCTAATGTTAGGCCTAATAGTTTGAACTCACGGGATTCTTTAATATTCAGGGTAGTTGTTAGATTACCTAGGTCTAAAGGTCTCCTTTGACAAGTCTTAAATTGCACTATTTTTGTCTTGGCGTGGTTAATTTCGAGATTGCAATCGCTGAGCTATTGTTTGGTGGACTCGAAAGTTGTTATTATTTGATCAAAGTCAGTGCCCTGCGACCTTTCAAACAGTAGTGACACGTCGTCCGCAAAAAGTACGCATTGTGTGTTAATCGCTTTTGGTAAGTTGTTTATATAAATTAAAAACATAAGACATCCGATCACACTTCCTTGTGGAATAGACGTATTTATAGTTTTTAAATCAGAATTAATATAACACATTTCGCTGTTATTTTCGTCTAGGTAATCTACTTGTACATATTGATTCCTATTTTGTAGATAAGATTGGAACCAGTTTATTGCGGGTCCTCTTATCCCTACGTGGTATAACTTTTGTAATAAGATTTGATGCGAAACTTTGTCATATGCTTTGGTCATGTCAAGGAAGATTCCTATTGCATATTTACGTTTATTTAAATGGTTATAAATATTTTGTACGTATTTATACACAGCGAGCGTTGTAGAACATTCTTTTCTAAAACCATACTGATTAGTGTCAAAAACCTTATTTTTTTCTAGAAAGTTATATACGCGATTAGTCATAGCTTTTTCAAATATTTTTGAAGTTGTAGGTAAAAGCGCTATAGGCCTGTAGCTACTTGGGTTTTCTGCTTCCCCGCCTTTTTTAAATACCGGCCTAATTTTTGCTACTTTGAGTTTATCTGGGAATAAGCCTTCGTTAAACGATTGGTTTATAAGGTGGGTTATTGGTGGTGTAAGCTCTAAGATGCATTTTTTAATAAGTTTTGGGGGAATCTCATCCGCACCATAACTGCATTTGTTGCTCATTGATTTAATAATTGTAAACACCTCGCGCTCGGAAACCGGTTCTAGGTACATCGAATTGGACAGTGACTCATGCGTTAGGCAGGCGCTAGTCCTGGTAGTATTGTTTGTATGACAATCACCGACGGACGCGAAATAATCATTGAATGCATTCGCTACTAATTGTGGCGATTTTATCCGTGTGTTGTTGGTTTTTAATGTTATGTTTTTACATATTTTTGAGGGGTATCAAAATCCAAAAAACTCGCACAGGTCGTTTTTCAAGCACAGGTCGTTTTTCAAGCACAGGTCACAGAGTTAGGCGTAGATAATCGAAGTCCGGTAGGCGAGCAAAGGTACGAGGTAAAATACAAGTAAAACAGGGATCGGTTTTCAAGCACAGGTCACAGAGTTAGGCGTAGGTTATTAAAATCCGGTAGGCGAGCAAAGGTACGAGGTAAAATACAGGGAAAACGAAATTATCAAACTTCCGAATCGCACGACACACTCCAAGTCACCAACCAAACCAACGTCCGTCCAGTCCAGTGTAGTGTTGCCAGGTCAGCTGAAAAATTTTCAAAATCAATCCAAGAGACGGGCTACGATTTTTATTTAGAGGTAGGTACTTGCGTTAATACTTAGTGGTTTATAGATAGGTACTTAGGGTCAGGAAGGCAACAGTGGCTCAGTCGGATACAGTGACTCATTCATGTTATTACCCGAAAAACGCGCGAGATATTTCTCTCCTTGTCACACAATACTAGCATGTGAACCCCAAACAAGTTCTAACCAGTCGGTCGGCGAGTCAAGCGTCGTACGGTGGTGTGACGGCGTGTTTTTGTTTTCGTGTCCACAAAATTACTTTTTGCGGTGAGTTTCATTTGTTTTCATACATCAGGCTGTGACAATTTGCATTGCCTTGTATATTTACCAATTAGTTAATACTATAGTGTTTCCAATCATGTAGCTGTTTATCGTAGTTATTATTTGACTCGAATGCTGTGATCAGATATATTCAAAATGGCGTAGTCGTACACAGTGGCTCGATTAGAAGATGTACACAGTGACTCTGAGTCACTGTGTACTACATGTTATTGATTTTTAATTAGTAATGTTTTTTGAATAACCAAATATAGACAACACTTAAATTAAATAATTTGACCTTTTCATTTTGTTTGTAGTATGCCGCGACCACAAACTGCGCGAAAAATTGGAAATACTCTCCACGGAAACATTAAAGAGGGCTTGAAATTAATCAGGAATGGGGAATCTATGCGAAGGCGTCAAAGAGAGCTAATATTCCTTTTGCTACTCTCAAGAGATATTATTGGAAAACCAAAGACAGTCCTTCACTTGAGGAGTTGTTACCCTCACAGCTGCAACCCAACTATTCAATCAACAGATTTTTTACAGCAGAACAAGAGACTGTCCTTGAAAACTATTTTACGCATTGCGCTCTTTTGTTTTATGGATTAACCGCGAAATAAAGCCGGAGGGTGGCATATCAGAGTGCTAAAATAAATAATTTGAAAATGCCTGCCTCATGGGAGGAGAAGGAAATGGCTGGCAAGGACTGGTTAATCTCATCCAGGCGCAGACATAACATCACCCTGAAAAACCAAAAGCCTGCAGTCTCGCCAGGGCCACAGTCTTTAACAAAAGCAACGTCACAAAATTTTCTGATAATTTAGAGAACCTGATTGCTCGGTGTCCTAACTTTGCGGAAGGAACCAGAATATTCAATCTGGATGAGACATCTGTTGAAATAAAACGGACTAATAATAATTAACTGAGCTTTTATTAAATTAACACGAGGCACGAGGTCGAACAGAGTGTGAGAGCGAGAGAGCATCCGAGAGCGAGATGCCATCAAGATCATTATTGACATTGACATTATGTTGAGAAGGCGGGAAATTTTGAATACATTTAACACACCCACCAAATTAGAGCCTTCTCATTTCTAAAATACAAATAAGAAATATAGTTAGCCTACAAATTATGACAAATCAATCAAACAGTTGTTTCAAAATAGTATGCTGATAAATTATTCAATACAGTGTAAAAACAAACATTTACTTATTTAAAGTTATACCTATTTTATCTCCAAGATATTGAAATCTTACACGAGCAAGAGCTTTTGTAAATATATCAGCACACTGTTCAGTAGTACAAAGGTACTTAACATATATTTCTTTCTCTTGAAACTTTTCTTGAATAAACTTATACTTTACATCAATGTGCTTACACCTTTTATGAAAATCCATATTCTTAATTACTGATATTGCACTTTGATTGTCCACATTTAAGCTGATAGTGTCCTGATTATATGCACTAATATCAAGTAGTAATCTTTTAATCCATAATGCTTCTTTTGTAGCAGAACATGCAGCCATAAATTCTGCTTCTGTTGTAGACAATGCTATGCTTTGCTGTCGCTGAGTTGCCCTTTGCATGTTATAGCTGCACCATTCTTTATAAAAACATACCCAGTAGTAGATCTTCTCGTGTCACTGTCAGCTGCATAATCAGAGTCACTATAGCCCTCTACTATATTGTTCTTCATGTTAGAATATAGTTTGCCAATTTCTTTGGTTTCTTTCAAGTACTTCAGAGGGCCTAGACAACGTAACAATCGATTAGCGAAAGCGATAGTAGAAAAGTCCAAAAATGTATGGATTTGACATAAGCCTTAGATATGTCACGTGATCTGTTTTCATAATGGTAGACAATGTACATACTTATCGATTCCACCAAACGAATCGACAACATCGAACGATTATTTCCATACAAATGCCTAGCCAAGTTGCACTTTTGACAAGCGATTTCGCTTCGTAGTCGATTCTCTTGATCGAAACGCTAGCGAACGCTAAGACCCTGTAGATAACGAAACAAAATGGCAATTTCATAAACAGCTATAGGAAGAAATCGTTGTAAGAAGTGTTTGTGTTGTTTTTTTTCTTATTTCAATAGAATTTTAGTGCTAGTAATAGATATAAGATTGAAGATGCATACGCTACGTTTGCTGTGGTCAGCTCAAAATGAAAATGTTAGGCTTAGACGCAACACAAGATACCTTTCTCGGCAGCAAATGGAAAGTGTTGACGATATGCCAGAGTCACTATTTATAGAACACTTTAGACTCAGCAAAGGCTTATTTAAAAAGCTTTGTCGTGAATTACGATATTCAACATCATTAAAAGGATCTATAGAGATACCTCTGGAAATAAAGGTAAGTTACTTATGTATATATTTTGTTGTGTATTGGTATTGGTAGGTAGGCAGATGAAATACCGTAATATCCATTCTATTATTCCTTTTTTCAGGTGCTTTGCGCCCTAAACTTTTTTGCGACAGGGTCGTATCAAAGGGTTGTGGGAGTTACCCAACATTTGACGCAGCGAACCACAAGTCGTTGCATCAGAGATGTTGTTGTAGCTCTCAATCATAACAACATTATTAAAAAATGGATTGTTTTCCCTCAAACACCACAAGAACGTTCTCAAATCAAAGAAGCGTAAGTAGTTGTTTGTATGATACCTAGTACTTATATTTATTACCTATGTTACCCACCTAGAGTTCAATTGAGGATCAGTAAAGTTATATCAAATTCATTAAAACCAGTCCACATTAATCTTTATGACATAAGAATGAAATATGTTTTTGAATTATCCAAATTGGACCATTACCTACCTAAGAAGTTATTAAGTAATAAACATTATGCCATTACTGCTGGTAAAATCAAATTATGTGGGTGCGTGTAACTTCAGTGGGTCGGAATCTTCAATAGGTACCTATTTATACATAGTCAAAAAGAAAAAACGGATCCTCATTGTGCAGCTACCTACTGTGTATTTACCTAGGTACAAACCCACTTACCTACTCTTTTTTTTACAGTTTTCAAAGGAAACACGGTTTGCCAGGGGTCATAGGGTGCATTGATTGCACTCATATTGCAATTGTAAAGCCGGTGGAGAATGAACATCTTTATTATAATAGGAAAGGATATCACTCTTTAAATGTTCAGATGGTAATTATTACTGACACTTACCTAATTACTTACTACACAGGTGAAATGCTTTTAAAGTCACTTTGTTAATGTGGTCTATAAATAATCCTCTACACATCTTTTCACTTAATCTATAATGGCTTATTATTTTATAGGTATGTAACCACAACTTAGAAATAATTAATGTCAACTCTAAGTTTGGTGGTGCCACACATGACTCCCACATATGGTCTGCAAGTATAGTGGAGCCATATATGCGTGGGCTTCATGAAAGCGGGGAACATGTTTGGTTGCTGGGTAAGACAATAAACATTAAATTTAATTAGTAGTAGATAAGAGAACCTTGAGAATAACTATAGTGATTAATAAGTTTCTTTTCTAATTAGACATTAATATTAAATTTAGTTAGGGCAGGTACCTACTCATAAAAAACCAATGTTAAGTACATAAGTGCTAAAGTGCTATTTGTTTTCTTGCAGGGGATTCTGGTTATCCACAGCGACCCTGGCTGATGACGCCTGTTTTAAATGCTGCACCCGGGTCTCGAGAAGAGATATACACATCTCGCCATGTGCAAGCCAGAAACTGCATTGAGCGTTGCTATGGTTTGCTGAAGTCTCGTTGGAGGTGCTTGCTTAAAGACAGAGTTCTTCACTACCATCCTTATATGGCTAGCAAGATAACACTTGCATGCTGTGTACTACACAACATTGCAGTAAAGGCTCAGCTTCCAACACCAAGTATTAGCCCTGGCACAAATAATGATGGCAGTGATGATCACTACACCTCACAAGCTAATGTCTCTAATGCTGATAACCAAACAGAACTAATCCGAGGCAGAGCAACGCTCAATCATTTAATCAGCAGGTTGTGATGAGAATGAGAAGTAGATTATAGGTAAATAAAAGTGCATAGTTAAATAATTAATTATTTTTATTGTAGAGTTTTTGTTTTTATATTTCTTTATAGTAAAAAATGTATTTTTATGAGTTTACAAATAAATGATGTGGAATAATAATAAATAAAGATATAATTACACTATACACTAAATACACTATTTAACATTATATCATACACATAGTATAACTTCATAAGCTTAAATTTTGTCTAATAATAGAATCTTATTTTTTATTTCATTATTTTATGTCCTCTGATTATTTTTCTTTTTTCTATTGAAATGTATTTACCTAACTAATATAATTAATTTCTATTGTACATTAACCTGCAATGATACGCTTGGGAAGATACTCACTACCAAGATACAAGTTTTCTTTAACTTAGTTTGGTAGGGAGAGCTTATAACAATATGTTTTGTACTTAATTGAAATAAATGATTTTTATTTTTTTTTATTTTTAATTATTTATTTTCTCTTATAAAGGTTACCAGCACATTGAACAGATGCACATTGATAGTGTAAGAAACTTAATCCTAACCTGTATTATGAGAGACTGGTGCTAGTTATAGGCGCACAGCCTGTGTTACTAGTCACCATGCCCCCAAAAGTAAAAAGAAAATTCATTTTTACACAATGTTAAACCTCAGAAGGCAGCTTAAACAATAATGATATAAGAAACAATAAAAGCCATAGCAAAAAACAAAACAGAACAATCTTAACTAGCATAACACAAGAGAAAATTTTACACACTAATAAATAACATTCTTAAGAGTAAAGCATTTTACATTAAGATAAAAAGATACAAACAAAAAAACAATCAAAACAACACAACTAAATATGAATAAAAAATAGGTTTAAATGTATGTCAGACAGCCGGAGAATTGAAGAGAGTGTGGAGTGTAAAGGTAGATATTAATAAGTCTGTGAGTTTGCCGGCAGTAGAATGTTACTCCTCCTCTCATGCCCATGGATGCAGTAAGAGCCTGCTAAGGGATACCTCCGGAAGATGGGCAGCAGCGTCTTTCCGTGTATCAACATCCTATACTGCGCTCACCAACCCGCCTGCCAAGCGTGGTGAGCATGGATCTCCATGAGGGAGGCCTGTGTTCAGTAGTGGACGTTTTACGGCTGAACTGATGAAACTCACTCGCTATCAAGCCGTACCGTCGAACTGCTGTCCCTAGCACTATTAATATATTGCTG
The DNA here is from genome assembly GCA_963082625.1 of Pasiphila rectangulata. Classification (NCBI taxonomy): domain Eukaryota; kingdom Metazoa; phylum Arthropoda; class Insecta; order Lepidoptera; family Geometridae; genus Pasiphila; species Pasiphila rectangulata. Next base: position 17,481,934 of record OY720253.1, on the reverse strand, counting down.
AAGGAAGGCTTCAGCAATATTTGCGAAACGGCTGAGGAGATTGTTTCGCTCATTATCCACCTCTACCCTACGGGCTTCAGTCTGTGCTCGTCTCTCCTCCAACTGAAGGCGTCTCTGCTCGATAGCCACGAACTCACTCGTCGCTCGGTCAAATGGAGTTAGCGCCCGTCTTCGGCGCGCTCTCAAAATTCGACGGGGAGTGGCAACACTAGAGTGCGGCGATGCGGCAGTTAGACGCTGTCGGATGTTTGACGGAGGGGTGGTAGGCACAGACGGGAGCGGACTGGCAGCTCGTATCGGTGAGCACTGCGCCGGCCCCAGTGGCGCTGCCAGCTGCCGCCGGCGCTGACGACGCGAAACAGTGGTAGGCGCCACTGGCTCAGACGATTGAGTCCTTAGAGGTGATACAGGCAGCAGCAGTGGCACTTCGTATTGATTTATTGCTGAAAAACCATTTAAGTAAGTTACTAAGGAGGTATCTACATAGATAGGTATTGTTTTTAAAAAGTAGGTCGAGGTACAACATGCAAACTATTAATGACTAGCTGCTGTTCGCGGCTTCACACGCGTTGTTTATGGTTTTTTCTCCCCCATGGGTACTGATTTATGGGATAAAAAGCCTATGTTACTCTCCATCCTTTCAGCTAACTCTATGCCAAAAATCAAATCAATTGGTTGATTAGTTAGGGCGTTAAGCAAGGACAAACAAACAAACACACTTTCACATTTATAATATTAGGTTGGGGAAAAAGTCTTTTAGCATTATAGTATGTACCTATGAACTTGTATTATGATGTCTTTGGCTATACTATTTGTATCTGGCTAGTTTTGGTATCATTAAGTTTAAATTTTAAAGAAGTTAATTAAAATTAGGAAAATGTGTGATTTTTATTTGTTTTTCGTGCTGTCAAGATGAGTGAATCTAATGAAGAAATTCGATACATTTTAAAATTTTACTACAAAAAAGGTAAAAATGCAACGCAAGCCGCGAAAAAAATTTGCGATGTTTATGGACCTAGTGCAGTGTCTGTGAGAGTAGCACAAATTTGGTTTAAGCGTTTTCAATCCGGAAATTTTGATGTCAAAGATACACGTCGCTCTGGTCGCTCTATTACGAATAAAATGGATGCCATTTTTGAAAAAGTGGAGCAAGATCGGCATTTCAGTAGTTACGACGTAGCTGAAGAACTGGGAATTGACCACAAAACAGTTTTGGCGCATTTGAGAAAAAACTGGGTACAAAAAAAAAAGAAAAAGGTCTTGGTCAAAGTCCGGTCAGGCTTCACAGACTGTGGCAAAACCCGGGTTAACTCGCAACAAGGTGATACTGTGTGTGTGGTGGGATTGGAAGGGCATTATTAAATATGAGCTGTTACCACCAGGCAGGACCTACATACTTTAGTTAAATGTAAATAAACTATATTAAAAAATGTTTTAATTTTCTTAAAAAATGCGAAGAAACTTTTTCCCCAACCTATTATTAATAAGGATTAAATACGGTGAGTGCATACCAATATTTTCACTACCAATCTCTAAATCTGAATGTATGGTCTCAGGTCTCTCTAAGCTCTGTGAAGTTGCAGGAGCTGGAATCTGAAAATATATTATATACAAGCAGCTGGTCCCGGCTTCGCACAAGTGGATAATAAATAAAGCCTATGTTACTCAATGTTTATGTAGCATTCTTATAGTAAAATATTTTTTTTAATCGGTCATATCACAAGGTAGGTAATCGGTAAGTTTTTTAGTTAATTCATATATTCTATAGTATAGATGAAGATCACTGATTAAATACTTGGTAGGAATTTACCTATCATCATGATCAGGCTATAATAGTCCACTGCTATAATTTACTTATGAACTTACATACTGAAATAGGTACTTCAATTATGTAGGTTCATTCTACCTTGCCCATGCATTAAGACCTTGTGGTATTATGTTTTGGCAACATTTTAAAGTAGAGTAAGATGTTTTAAGAAAAGTTACCAACATTAAAACCCTGCTCTTCTATACCAGAGTGGCCTTCCACAGCCTGTACACCAATAATCCCTGTTAACCTGGCCTCTAAAGCGGTTAGGGTAACATTGATATTCGGACCACCACCAGTGCCACGGGAATGTTGACTAATGGTTAGGGATTTCTTTTTAGTCTTTGACTTCCAGTCTGCCCACACCTTAAAATATGAGAGTTTTAGTTTAGCCGATTGCAGGTTTTTTTTGTTAGTATGATTAATTATGTTGAATAAAATATGCATATTAAGGTACCTTTTCAATTAGAAATTACTTCTGTAATTAATTTACTTAAGTCTTAAAAGTGCTATAAGTACTTATAAGTATATAGGTACCTTTTTCCACTTCTCTGTAGACTTTCGGACACCACCACCAACAGAATTTAAGGTGTTGGTCAGCTCTTGCCACAAACGATCAGCCCTCAAACGTCCCTGCGCACCAGGCTGAGGTTTTGCAAGGTCACCATGGCTGCAACATAACTTAAATAAATTAAAGAGCTCTTGTTCAAAATATTTCTTTGTGACTCGCGTCATTGTTTGCAGTATTGAATTCTGGCTTGAAACTTTTTAAGTGTTTTATGATTATTGATTACTTACGCTTTTATATAGGTAGATATTTATATGTTTTAGGTAGATACTCTAGCCTAGTTGTAACAAAGAAAGGTATAAAGTAATAAATGAATATTTCGTTTTTACCTTTCCATATACTCCAAAAGAGTTGAAAATTGTTCGGCGCTGGCTCGTGCTCTTGATTCCATCATAATTCCAACAAAACAAAAAGAACACTAACTACTACATTATTCCCAATAGGTATCCAATTTCGTCAAAGATCACAGATTCACAGATTTACAAATAGGTAAAGTCCCTAAATCAAAGTTAAAAGAAACCTTCCTTTTAACTTTGATTTAGGGACCACTAGGAAGTTTTCAAGTGGTTTTAAACTTTTCAAGAAGGAAGACAGATATGCGTTTCATTTCAATGGACTAAGATTTTTTTATCATGGTAGTTCGAAAAATCAAATAATTTTTATTTCCATTTCAACGTATTGTTTATGCCGTAAAATTCAAATACGCCACTCATATTATCAAAAACTCAATATCTAATATGCCTCCACTCGCAAAAAAAAATAGAAAACCTATTCGTATTTATAATCAAAGATTTGCGTTTTGCGTAGACCGGAACGTAACAGAGACGGGCAAAGTAAGAAAATGACACATTTGACGTTTGATATCGACAACCATAGACTAAGTGCGGTATTTAGCGATCAGACGAATAGACAAGGCGATCGCTAAGCGAAGGTTACTTTGTCTACCAATCGAACTTCGCTATCGTTGTAGCTATGACGATTGTAGAAATCGAATCGCTTCATAGCGAATGCCGGTTGTCTAGGCCCTCAGTATCTTCTTTACAACCGCCCAGTGAGTATTATTATAGCAATCTAGATAGCGACTTACTAAACTTACTCCAAACATTATATCCGGTCTACTCACAATAGCAAGATGCATGAGTGATCCCACTGCTTCTCTATATGGTATCTTTTCTTCAAATACTATATTTTTCTTCTCCAGTCTAGTGTGGGGATCTATAGGGATACTATTTCCATTAGAATTACTCATATTAAATTTTACTAGTAATTTTTCAATATACTGTTTCTGATGAATAAATATATGACCATTGGACCGTTCAAACTGCAATCCCACAAAATTTATAGGCTCCATGGTTTTTATTTCAAAATATTGTTTTAGATCATTTATAACTTTATTACTAGCAGCATTATCTTTCGATATTATCAACCCATCATCAACATATAATAGAAGATATATTTTTATTTAAATAAAAAATAAATAAAAATAAAAATAAATTTATTCATAATGTATGGTTTACAATGCATAGGTAATTGTAGGGATTTCCCCAAAACAATAGTAAAGAACACACGTCAATATTGCAAACCAAACATCACAAAATGGACACTGACTCAGCATTGAGTTGATTGTCTAGCACGCTAGGCAACCAACGCTGATCTTCCGTCAGCGCCATTTTCTGACATTACGGACATCTTACACACTCAGAAAAAAACAAATTACTCATACAGGGCATCGATCACAAGAAAATACTTACAAATACAAGAAACTTACTTAATATAAACAAATATAGGCAAATTAAAGAAATAAAAAACTTAAAAATTACAACCTCGAAAAAAGAAAAAAACATAACAACAAGCAATAAAAAAACAGTGTAGCACACGCAAGTATGTACTACTTTAATTTTATGCCTTTTAGCCTATACTGACCATCAAATACATATACAACTATACAAAATAATATACAATTTACAAAACACTAATGTCATGCCTTTGACCCTCCTGCTCCTTCTGACAATTTAACAAGAATATCTTCAGCTTTAATCTAAAATTATGTATACTTTGCAGGCTCCGTATCGGCGGTGGGATGTTGTTCCAGCACTTTGACGCTGCGTAGCGAAAGCTACCTTTAAAACAAGCGGAGCTGTGCCGCTGGGTGGCAAGCTGCGTCACGCACTGACGTGAGCCACAAGGCCTGGAACTATACAACCACGACAACTTCTCGTAGAGATACGGCGGTGACTTAAAGTGTAAAACCCCAAACATTAGACACGCAAGGTGCAGTTTGCGGCGATGCTTCATTTTTAACATGCAATGCTTATTTAAATAAAACCGGGCAAGAGCGAGTCGGACTCGCGCACCGAGGGTTCCGTGCCATCATACAATATAATATATGACAGAGGCGGTTTTATATTTGTTGGAGAACCTTGACAGCGCCATCTCTTGTCTGATAGCGGAACTTATGTAGATTTTTACACTTTCGATGATTTCTAAAAAAGTATGCTATATAGAGAGATTGTAATAAATTTCCTCTAATCTTTACATACACTTCTAATAGCAATAAAAGTTTCAGAGGTTTATCTCCGCAAACTTCGGAGATAAGGGGGGGGGAACGCTATTTTTTTCAATATTTTTGTACATAACTCAAAAACTATATGACTTAAAGGAAAACTAAAAACTGTTTATTAATGTGCAAAAGAGTACCTTTCATATGATACCCCACATCACCTAGTAACTTTCCAAAAATTTTGAAAACGCCCCTTCCACCCCCATTGTCTAAAAAACTATGCAAATTAGAGAGTTCGCTATAATTTTCCTATAAAGTTTACATATAATTATATTATCTATAAAAAAATCACGGGTTTATCTTTGCAAACTTCGGAGATAAGGGGGGGGGAACGGTCGTTTTTTCAACATTTTTGTAAATAACTCAAAAACGATACGGTGTAAAGGAAAAATAAAAACTGTTTATTAATGTGCAAATGAATACCTTTCATATGATACCCCACATCACCTATTTACTTTATAAAATTTTTGAAAACCCCCCTTCAACCCCCCTTGTCTAAAAAACTATGCAAATTAGAGAGTTCGCTACAATTTTCCTATAAAGTTTACATACACTTCTATTATCTATAAAAAAATCACGGGTTTATCTTCGCAAACTTCGGAGATAAGGGGGGGGGAACGGTCGTTTTTTCGACACTTTTGTAAATAACTCAAAAACTATATGACTTAAAGAAAAACTAAAAACTGTTTATTAATGTGCAAATGAATACCTTTCATATGATACCCCACATCACCTATTAACATCACAAAATTTTTGAAAACCCCCTTTCCACCCCCCTTGTCTAAAAAACTATGCAAATTAGAGAGTTCGCTATAATTTTCCTATAAAGTTTACATACACTTCTATTAGCTATAAAAGTATCACGGGTTTATCTCTGCAAACTTCGGAGATAACGGGGGGGGAATGGTCGTTTTTTCAACATTTTTGTAATTAACTCAAAAACGATATGGTTTAAAGGAAAACTAAAAACTGTTTATTAATGTGCAAATGAATACCTTTCATATGATACCCCACACGGCCTAGTAACTTCACTTAAAATTTTTGAGATCCCCTATCCGCCCCCCTACAATCAAAATAAGAATATTTTTTAACATTTTTATATACGCTATATTAGTAAAAAAGCGTTGTCTTTTACCATTTTAAATTTCAAGACGATAGCATCAGTAGTTCTCGAGATATCCATGTGTGACAGACAGACAGACAGACAGACAGACAGACAGAGTGATTCTATAAGGGTTCCTTTTTACCATTTTGGTCCGGAACCCTAAAAAGGTGTGACATGGCTTCTAAACGGGATATCAAAGCAGAAGCGCGCACAGGCATTTTGGACTCGTTGAACTAGTCTCTGTGTTCTTGAAAGTAGTCGCGGTCCAATAACTACATCCGCATATATCAATTTGGAAAGGACAATGGACTCTACAAGTCGGATGCGCACCTCAGTACTAAGGTACGGTCTCATCCTATATAGGACCTTCAGCCTGTAAAAACAATTACGTACCGTTTCAGCAACATGCTTCTCAAACCGAAGGTTACTGTCCACCTGTAGGCCGAGATTACGTGCCTCGTAAACACGCTCCACTGACTCACCCATCAGAACTACGCTTTGTGTAATATTTAAGCAACCCAACTGATACGTGTTACCCACAATTAGGTATTTAGTTTTGTTCGGGTTTAACAAAAGACTGTTCTTCTTAGACCAGTTCGCTATATTGGACAAATCTTCATTGAGCTTGATTATGGCACTATCTATTTCTGATGGTTTACATGAGATGTATACCTGTATATCGTCCGCATAAATATGGAAGCTACAATATTCAATGACAGTTCGCACATCTGCTGAAAAAATTATAAATAGAAGAGGTCCTAGGATTGATCCCTGGGGAACTCCTTGCATTACGGGCAATAAGTCTGAAAACATGTCACTATCAGCTTTACGGACTATCTTAGTACACTGATAGCGATCGCCAAGATAACTGTTGAACCATCGTAATGCCTGCTGGTCAAAGCCATAATAATTTAATTTTGATAATAATAAGTTCAAATTTAAAGAATCAAATGCCTTTGAAAAATCGAGCAGGACGAGCAAAGTACATAGTCCCTTATCTTGAGCACACAGTATATGGTCAGTGACATCGAGTAAGGCAGTTGCAGTGCTGTGACCTTTCCTAAATCCAGATTGTACACTCGGTAAAATACCTGCTTTTTCAACATAATCAGTAAGCTGGTAGCTTACCGCCTTTTCCAGCACCTTGGATAAGCAAGGCAAAATGCTTATGGGCCTAAGATCATTAAATGCAGTTGGATTTGATATTTTAGGCAAAGGTAGAACTATAGCTCTCTTCCAGGCACTCGGAAAAGTGGAGGAGCTAATTGACCTATTAAGAATCAAAGTTATAAAATCAATTGCTTCAGGTAAAGTCATCATTAGCATGTCTAGGCTGATCTGATCCCAACCAACGGCTTTCGATTTAAGGCTGCGCAATATTCTAGCTATTAGATCAAGTGTTACTGGCTGTAGAGTGAAAATTGCGTCACTAAATTTGTGAAATTCAAAATAAGTTAAATCCGAAATCGAAACAGTAGAGCCAGGTAAAGTTAAAAAGTAAGAATTTATGGAATTTGCATTTTGTAAATGTAGAGGAAGCTCTTCATTTTTTCTCGGCAGAATAGTGTTTTTTATATTTTTCCAAAGTTGTTTGGGATCATTTATTTTATTATTGATATTTTTATTAAAATAAGCAGTTTTGTCACTGAAGAGGGCTTTGTTTACACTAGATTTAAGGGTTTTGTAATATATTTTTTTACTTTCTAGCTTAGAGTTATGAAAATCCATTGCCGCCTTGTCACGTAACCTCATCATCAATTTAACAGTATCAGTTATCCAAGGATGTGAACTTGACTTAATAAATACAGTCTTCATAGGAGCATGCACATCAAAGAGGCTTAAAACATATTGATTATATCTGTCGACCATAAAATCAACATCATCACAATAATCCAATAAATCCCATCTTATGGAACGTAGGTCAAGATTAAAATGATCAATAGATATATATTTAAGGGGTCTGTAAGTAACAGAAAAAGGTTTAAGTTTGATTTTTTTTATATTAAATTCGCAATAAACAAGACAGTGACCAATAAGGGATCCAACCGATTCAACAGCTACCCTGGTAGGTGCTACATCAGAGCATATCACATCGATTAATGTTTGCGAGGTCTTCGTAAAATGTGTAGGAGTAGAAATCAATTGATTAAGATTAAGACATGAGAGAAAAGTAGAGAATTTTATAGTTTTTATTTCATTAGCATTAAGCAGGTTAATATTAAAGTCACCAAGTAATATCAGATTGTCACAACTAGGCAGCGAGTTGATTGAGTCAGTGAGAGCGTCCAGGAATACATCAGTATCCAACCAGGGTGGCCTGTAAGATGTTCCAATGGCAAGTTTCCTTCCGTTGAGAGACATGGTAAGCCACATTTGCTCAACTGCTTTGTGTAGTGGATCCACGGGGTGAGACCATTTACGTACTGGTATTCCTTGCTTAACAAAAAAACCTATTCCTCCCCCCCGAGAGCGCACTTCGAGCGGCCGCGGGATGTGCATCAAGCGATAGCCCTGCACGGTAGGGGCCCGCCCCTCCTCTCCTGCTTTAAGCCAAGTCTCATTGATAGCGAGGATGTCTAAATTGCATTTCAAAATCGAAGCGACGAGGTTGTCGTGGTTAGTGCCGAGGGAACCTGCATTAAGCAAACCAACTTTTAACAAACTAAAAACTATTGAATAGGAAGGACAAACAGACATAACAGCACAACACAGTACACATAGTTATAAATTTATATTTGACTGTATAACAATAAAAATAGTAGATTAAAATAGTTTTTTCAATAAAAACATTAACGCTACGTCTACTAAAAAATATATATAATAGACATAATATACCTATACCCATGTAACACATAGTTATAAATTTATATTTGACTGTATAACAATAAAAACAGTAAATTAAAATAGTTGTTTCAATAAAAACATTAACGCTACGTCTACAAAAAAATATATGTAATAGACATAATATACCCAAACCCATAATTGATCTAAATATATCGAACCAATTTAATTTGTACAACATAACAACGGAGCAAAACAAAGAAAATTCACGCAGCACTGATCTTAAAAATACGCGCAAAGTCTGCTTCTGATCGAAAGGGGTATGCCTGTTTTCCTTCGCCTTCACGTGCATAGACGCGACCCTTCTTCGTCCATGAATACCGCCAGCTACGTTTACGGCATTCTTCACGCACCTGGTGAAACAATTGACGATTCAACTTCGTCAAACGCTCATTAATAAAGATCCTCTGCGGTGGTGCAGGCAGACCAAGATCTGTAGACACGATAGAACGACGCATGCGCGCTGCACTGAGCAGTTCATCTCGCAGCTGACGACGTGCTAGCCGCACCACCAGGCGTCGTGGGCGCCGCTCCGAATCATTAGCAGTCTGACCGACAGACCCTACACGCTCAGCGTAGATAATATCTCGATTTTCTATCGGCACTCCTAGTTTAGCCGCTAAGATGGTGATACAGTGTATGGGGTTTTCACCTTTTAGCTCCGGGAATTGGCCAATATCAAGGTCCGTAGATAACGTCTCCTGGTCCCGGTCATTCAACTCACATTTCAGCTGCGCGACCGTTCTTTCCAACTCAGTTACCCCGTCCACAGCGGGTGTAGCCTCTCTCGCCTCTACCAAGTCTAGACGCCGCTCGATGCTATCTATGCGCTCGTTCACAGCCGCAGTAATGGCCCGGAATTCAGCCATCTCATTACGATAAAGACGGAGCTCCGCCATGAATTCAGCTAGCTCACGTCTCATTTCCATCATACATAAATCAGGGGATGACGTCTCTGTCACAGCAGGAAGAGGCGCCCTGGTAACATGACTAGCGCTGGAGACCGAACCGGCGGGAAGGACATCGGAACCGCCCTTAACTGGGGTGTTATCATTTTTTTTTGTGTGTTTTTTGCAAACTGGACACACCCAATCCCTAAGGACTGTACCCGATTCGGGAATAGTAACACAACCCTTATGATACAATCCTGCACAGATGCTACACACAGCGGCACCTACCGGCGAGAGGAATTTTTTGCACGCACCACAGGCAACCTTTCCCATTATGGTTCTTATAGATTTTATTTCTCACAGCAATCTAATTCACTCGGTATCCAGTAGATGGCAGCAGCTCAATTAAGCTCAGAGATGGTAATAAATGCTTAAAGAGTTGTAGGTGGCGCTAGCAGTAGACACCAGATAAAAATATTTCCGCTACTGGTCGAAAGATGGCTAGGTAGCCTAACTAGTACAGCCACTCGCCACTGGGTGTAGGAAAAAGTGTCAGCTGATCAAGGTAGGAGTCGAAAAACTACCCTCACCGAAAAAAGACAGGCTATAATTGTCTAGATTTTATAACGATTTGAGCCTTATCACATGTACGTAGGGACACTCAAACACTCACTCAGCTGTAATCGGCAACCAACTACACTTTGATAACTCACTCAACGAGGATTATGTACGTTAACTATTTTTAAGCAATTTATAAGTGACACAGGTATGTTGTGAATGGACGACCGTAACGTCAAAAAAACGTATGTGTATATGTATTTCATTCACATGGCCTGTAAACACACATTGATCAGAGTGGCTGTTTACAAAACCAAATTTATTTAGTACAGATTTGAATTTATTATTCCAACATCGTGGGGCTTGTTTTAACCCATACAAAGATCTGTTCAATTTACAGACAAAGTTTGGTGGAGATTCTACTCCTTCAGGGGGATACATATATATATTTTCTTTAATATCTCCATAGAGAAAAGCTGTTTTTACATCAAACTGTACAATATTTAAATCATGTTGACATGCTTCTGAGAGCAGTATTCGTACTGAATCATATCTCACTGTTGGAGAAAATGTTTCTGTGTAATCTATCTGATAATGCTGGGAACACCCTTTAGCACAGAGTCTGGACTTGTACATATATTATACCAGAAATATCATTTTTAATGCGAAACACCCACCTGCATCCGATTCCTGCACTCTTCACTCCAGGGGGTTTTTCCATCAGGGTCCATGTTTCATTTTTCTCATGTGCTTTTAGTTCCTCATTTATTGATTGTTTCCACTTTTCTCCATTTATTGATGATATCGCTTCATTATACGTCTGTGGCACATCTGTCTCTGGAATTCCACTTTTACAGAGATAAGTATTATTATCCATTTTTTTCTTTTTAGCTGCCATTGATCTAGTTGTAACATGACAATCAGATTCTCGGTTGATTTCATTTTCAGGAAAATATTCAGTCATCATTTGAATGAAATGAATCATCGTTGCTGGAGCTTATAGTAATATCATTTGAATTTTCTTGTAACTCTGGACTAAGCATTATTGATTCATTTTTATCAACCTCATTTCCATCAGTAGTTAGGGGCACAACTATATGGTTTTGTGTTGATGAACTTTCCATAAAAACAACATCTCTACTTATTATTACTTTGTTTGTCTTTGGATCTAGTAATTTGTAGCCTTTAGTAGTATCACTATAGCCAATAAAAATCATTTTACTTGCCTTATGATCCAGTTTTTGTAGCTTTTCTTGTGGTATTTTTACCATAGCTTCACATCCAAAGATTTTTAGGTAACTTACATCCGGTTTCTTCCCTGACCACATTTCCTCAGGTGTAGCATATAACAGTGCACGGGTTGGGCAGCGGTTAGTGATATAAGCTGCTGTGGATACTGCTTCAGCCCAATAACTTTTCTGTAAATCGGAGTTATTTAGCATACAGCGTGCCCTTTCCATTAATGTGCGATTCATACGCTCAGCTAAACCGCTGGATTGACGTCGACTTGTTTTTTGACGCTATTACAGATTCGATTAACTCTTTACCCAATTATAATATAATTATTTTGGGATATTTCAATGAAATCAAATCAACATCCAAGTTTGACACTTTTCTTATGTCTGCGCCTGAATGAGATTAACCAGTCCTTGCCAGCCATCTATCTCAACTAGTATCCTATCCTACACACTTTACTAAGTCCTCTGAGTCACTTATTGATGTAGTGTGTACTGATTTATGTGCTAAAAGTGTAAAGCTGGACCACGTTGGTAAACTTTATGGACATTGTTTGGTAGCTTTCGAATTTAATATAAAGCGTGAAAAGCCAATACCTCTTACTTTGACGTACAGGTCACTAAAAATATTGACAATAATAAATTTAATATTGACCTACAGGCAATCAGGTGGGATTTCATATTAGACCTCAAAAATGTTAACGATATGGTTGAATTGTTTAACCGCTATCTTTTGGAGTTGTTTGATCAGTATGCGCCGGTTACCTTTATCGTCAGTAAGACCAGGTCATACCCATGGATTACAGACACAATTAAATTGATGATGAAGCTACGTGACGAAGCCTCGGCTGAATACCATAGAACAAATCAAAATATTAAGAAGGAATATTATAAGAGTTTAAAATCTTCTGTTAACAAAGCAATATTTCACGAAAAAGCTGCTTATTTAACCATAACATTAACAAAAATATTAATAATTCAAAATATCTATGGAAAAATCTTAAAAATACTCTTATGCCTAACAAAAATGTTGAACTACCACCTAAAGCGATAAGACCGCCAATTGTCACTTTGTGTTTAGTGTTTATCTTTCTGTTGTTATTTTTATATTTAAGGTGTGCAATAAAGCATTTTCTATCTATCTTTCTATCTAATTTTCAAGACCCGAACATTATAAATGACCATTTCTTAAATGTACCCACTTTTGACATATGTGATCAACAGATTGCTTTTTTCCGGTCTCACGAATATTGCGACGCTATTTTTCATGTTGAACCTATAAGCAGTGATAGGATTTTTAAAATTATTAAGAACCTTAAATCAAATTCCGAAGGATGTGATCAGATTAATTTAAATTTGCTTATTTTGTCATTACCTGATACACTTGACTCCATCACAGCTTTAATAAACACGTCGATAAGCACATCAACTTGCCCAGAGGTCTGGAAGTTGGCAATTGTGCGTCCACTTCCTAAAATCTCAAGCCCCACTGAGCTAAAGGACCTTAGACCAATAAGTATATTGCCGTGTCTCTCAAAGGTTTTGGAAAAAGCTATATGTGCACAACTGACCGCCTACATTGAAGACAATATACTTCCAGAAGTACAATCGGGCTTTAGAAGGGGAAGAAGTACAGTAACCGCTTTACTTGATGTCACGGACAATATACTTTGTGCTCAGGATGAGGGCTTGTGTACATTGCTCGTGCTTCTAGACTTTTCTAGAGCGTTTGATTCTATCAACGTTGAGCTTCTCATTGCCAAACTAAATTATTATGGGTTTATTAGTGCGGCCTTAAAATTGTTCGAGAGTAACCTGACTAATCTTTATCAATACGTCAGTTTAAATGTTGGTTCATCCAGAAAGTTTTCTAACATGGTCTCAGTAAATAGGGGTGTTCCTCAGGGGTCAATTCTGGGTCCTATACTATTTATTATTATTATACCCGAAGGAGTTTTGTTTATTTGAAAGTGCAGATAAAGAAAAAGAATTAAAGAAAAAAAATTATGAAGCAGGTATGTATCGAAAATATCGCAATACAAAAGCTGAAAGCTGAGAAGGCTGTAATATTACTATTTATTAAATATAATTCCCCAAACCTTTCAGTTTAATTATTAAACAAAGATTTTTAGTATGAAACTCGAAGGTTCAAATTCTGTTTTGGCATACACAGCTGACTTAAAACAACATGTACGTCATTGCCAATTTCATTTATTTGCTGATGATACACAGGTACATATGTATGTATATACATATACATATCTTGCAAGCCTTCGATATTGACAGTGCCATAGCTAAACTTAATGCCGACATGGAAAACATCGCTCTTTGGGCTAAGAATAACAGTCTCTGTCTAAATCCAGATAAAACCAAATATTTAATTCTTGGCAGTCAGAACCTATTAAGAAATGTATTTCCATCAGTCCCAGTTTCGTTGAATAATTAGAGTCGTATAGAAACAAAAACAGCAATCTGTCATTTTAGCGAAAATTAAGTTATAAATGTGGCAACACTGTTTGTTTAGAATACTCTTTGCTTATTTAATAACTTCGTATCAGAAACAGCAATCTATATCCTATAATTTGACTTAAAAAACAGTGTTAGTATCAAATACAGCAATTTACTGGCCAAGAGTTTCAAACACAGCAATCTGTGAGCGTCAGCCAATCACAAGCGTTCATTCGCTTATGCGTCAAAATGGCGTCCGCGTTGTTTTTGTTGTGAATTAAGTGCGTGAATTTTCTTGTTTTATTATAAAAATACCGTTGAAAAGTAAATTATTAAATTAAAAAAGTAAACATGGATGTGCACCCCACGCGTGTAAATAATAGGTTTGCACGGAAGAAGAAAAAAGATCCCACAAAATGGAAAGCAAATATTGCAAAACGTTTGAGGTATAGATATGTTAAATCCAAAAAAACAAGATATCGGGTTACAATATCTTGTTTTTCTATAGATATGTTGATGACATAATTATCTGTTGGACAGGTACCACCCGTCAAATTGACCTTTTTGTTAACAAGCTTAATAAGATACACCCTAAAATTAAATTTAAGTTAGAGTCTCAAAATTCACTTAATTTTTTGGATTTAACATATCTATAGAAAAACAAGATATCGGGTTACAATATCTTGTTTTTCTATAGATATGTTGATGACATAATTATCTGTTGGACAGGTACCACCCGTCAAATTGACCTTTTTGTTAACAAGCTTAATAAGATACACCCTAAAATTAAATTTAAGTTAGAGTTAGAGTCTCAAAATTCACTTAATTTTTTGGATTTAACCTTAACTAGAGTCAATAACAAACTTGATTTCCAAATTTACCGAAAACCTACCCATACTGATACAACCATCCCTGCTGCCTCCTGTCATCCTCTCCAACATAAACTAGCTGCCTTCCGCAGCTACGTCCATAGATTAATGTCAGTTCCACTGTCCGCAGATAATTATGTCAAAGAACTTAATGTTATTTATCAAATTGCGATTTCAAACGGTTATTCTAAACAAATAGTAGATAATTTAATTAAAAATAAGATGAAAGATAGGGTACGTTCACTACTGTATGCATGTCCCGTCACTCATATTAACAAATATCTGGGCAGTCTGACCTACATAGGCCCAATTTCAGATAAAATAGCTAACATACTTAGAAAAAATAACATCTACGTTGCTTTCCGAACAAACCACAATATTCGATCGAATATTCGATGTAACGGTAAAGACTATCTACAACCATCTCAAAAATCCGGTGTTTACAAGTTGGTTTGTGACGATTGCAACGGGGTATATGTGGGTCAGACGGGCCGAGATTTGATACTAGGTATAAGGAACATACTGCAGCGTATAGGAATGGCCATCCCGACAAATCACATTTCGCAAAACATCTAATTGATACCGGCCATTCCTTGCGCGACAGTAATAATTATAACATTTTGCATGTATGTGGGAAAAGCTTCCGGTTGTGTGTGTTGGAGCAGTTAGAAATTCTCAAACACAACAATAATAGCGCGTTTACACTGTTGAATGACCAAACAAATTTAGTGTCGTCTCCATTATTACGTATTTTTTCGGGTAGTAGTAGGGCAACAACGTCACGCGGTGGGGGTATTTAAGGAGCGACGGCTGCGTTGTAGCTTCACTTTCGTTCCAGCGGCCGACCAGTCAACATCTCAGCGTTCACCTGATGATGCCTCGCGGAGAGGCGAAACACGTGTCGTCGTATAGGTTTGGGTATGCATGCTGCACTGACAAGCTAGTTCTCCCTGCATGTGCATAATTAGCGGGCGGGAGGGCGGTGCTCCTGCATCTCAGCATAAGCGGAATTAAAAACTAGATATTTGTTATTGCATTTTATTGTCATGGATTTCCGCAAAGTAACGCCTGATTCCATTAATTATAGAAACTACACAGCTTAAGACAAGCTGGATGCCACTTTAAAACAAATGGGGTTGCCACTGTTAAAACTAAAGCAATCGGACACACAAGCGGATCGTAAAAATTAAAGATGCTGTTATTAGCACGTTAGCATATTAATACGGACCGACCTCAGCCTACAACCTGAAGATTGGGAAACGATTGAAAAGGTTATTCCAATAGAACCTTTTTATGAAATCACTAGAGATATCGGTGCACGGAAAGGCATGTGAGCCTTTCCAAAGTTCTAGTATTTTCATATTATATATAGTATATTCTGTGATATGACACAAGCATTCGACTATGTTGACCATAATATTTTATTAAAAAAACTTGAATCTTATGGAATTAGAGGTAATGTTTTAAATCTAGTCGGTTCATATCTAAGAAACCGTAAGCAAGTCACGGAAATAACAAGATTTAATCCTAGAACAAAACAGGAGGTTATCTACAAATCTACGAATAGGGACATAAAGTACGGTGTTCCTCAAGGAAGTGTACTGGGACCACTATTATTTATTGTTTATATAAATGATCTGCCAAAGGCATCGACTCAACCTATGACATTATTTGCTGATGACAGTACAGTAACAATAACATGCAATGACATTAAATCCTACGAAACTGACATCAATAGTTCAATTAAATCTATAATTACATGGCTTGACAATAATAACTTAAAAATCAATTTAAAAAAGACAAAAATTATGCATTTTAATCAAAGATCCCAAACTCCATCTGACATAAATCTAATATATAATAATAATTTAATAAATCAAGTTGACGCTACGCGATTTTTAGGACTTACAATTGATAAACGGCTGAACTGGAAAGCACATACTGAGGAGCTTAGTAAGCGAATCAGTAGCATAGTATATGCTCTACATAGACTGTCATCTACGGTAAATACAAGCGCATTATTGATAGCATATCACGGTATGGCAGAGTCGCTAATGAGATACGGCATAATATTTTGGGGCAATTCTACCAATAAAAACTTTGTCTTCAAAATGCAGAAGCGATGCCTGCGAGCTATGTTTAGGATTAAAATGACTGATAGTTGTAGACCGCTATTTATAAAGCACAAACTTCTGACACTTCCGTCCCTTTATATATTGGAGATAGCTATGTATGTTAAGAACAACCCCCATCTTTTTGCAAAATTGTCTGACGCTGTAAGCCGAAACAGACGAGATAATGGTAAGCTACGATTGCATCCCTCCAAAACCTCACTCATGCACAAAAGTCTCGTGTGTATGGCGCCTATAATCTTTAACAAAATACCTGAAGAATACAGGCAATTAAGCATTAATTTATTTAAGCAAAAATTAACTAAGTTATTACATGAAAAATGCTATTATAATGTTGACGAATTTCTAAAGGATAAATTTTAATTTTAATTATTTTTAATATATTTTTTTTTAATATACCTATTGTCAAAATAATAATTTAAGTTGTAGTTGTAGTATTTTCTTTGATTTTTCTGTAACATCGGCATGCCTACCTATCTTAAAAACTTTGCATACCGATTTCGGTAAAGCATGTTGTGACCCTATAAAAAATTAAACAACTCGCATGAAAATGTAAACACATGTTTTTTGCAAATAAATGTCTTTATCTTTATCTTTATCTTTCAAACATCATGTGCAAGCATATAGCTAAAGAGATGTCGAATCAAAATGACGCAAAACTAAAAGCTATGCTGGAAAAACTACAGAACCAAGTTACTACTAGATTCAGAGATTTAGAATCCAATATACTGTACTCCGATTCGTGCATACTTGACCCAAGGTTCAATAAAAAGGGATTCAGAACCCCTGAAGCGTATGACAGCGCATTAGATATATGGCTTAAGGCGTAGGGTGGCAATAATACAGGTCCAGAATGAAGACGTGCCTGTACAAACTGCTCAACCGCTTCAAAACCCAGAACCAGTAGAAGCAAGAGCGGCCTGTATCTAGGACGAGTTCGATGCCGAGATGGCCCACGTGACTCGCCCATCAAATTCGATTGCTGCGGCCATACGAGAGCTAGACAAATATTGTGACGAGGAGTATATTAATAGAAAGGAGGATCCTCTTAAATGGTGGAATTCTAGAAGATCTATATATCCACGTCTATACCAAATGGTACTCAAAAGGCTACCTAGTCAGGCCACATCCGTGTCATGTAAACGGGTGTTTTCTGGAGCTGGTCAACTAATCAGCAAAAGAAGACAATTATTAAAGCCTTCAAAAGTAAACCAAGTTTTATTTTTACATGGCAACATGTAAAAATAAAACTTTGTGAATAATAAATAATGTTGAAAAAACATGGTGCAACGCGCAACGTCATATAAATTGATTTAAAAAAGGGCGGCATCCAGATTAAACATAAATATTATAATATGATATTAAGACTATTTTATTTCTATGGTCTCCTACCTCATTTAAACTTGCTTCGCCGACGCATCTGTTAATAGTTCTTGGCCGCTTGATGTGCTTTAGGTGTATTATTAGTACCTGCACTAAGTGTGTTATTCAGGAGTAGGTAACGGTTCGAGTATTACTAATAGGTACTATTAGTACTAATAAGGTGTACTAGTACATTATTCGTACTGTTTTGTTACAGTGCGCACTTTTAGGTGTCCGATTAAGCACAAGACTACTCTCCCGAGTCATGTGCCGCCTTCTTTGAGGGTATGTGTTTACCCGTGCGGCCCATGCGGTGTTGTGGATGTCTCTTGGGTCCTTGGAGCATCATGACGTCTGGCCCTTGGGGCGGTAGCGCTATTCTGTCACGATGTATAGTTGCTACAATGGCCATCGGAAGCTCGTCGGCTTTGCAAACCGATCAGTCGCTGTGTGGTGTGCGTACATTTGTTTAATACCTATCTAAACAAGGGGTTTTCGCTCTTCATGGACAATTATTATAACTCAATTGAACTCTGTCGGTTTTTAAAAACCTGTAAAACGGATGTCGTCGGTACCATAAGCCGGCGACGTAAAAAAATTCCGGACGCCATAAAGGCCGTTGATAAAAAGGTTGCTCGGGGCACTGTGTTAAGTCGACACTGTGGTGACATTTCTGTTGTTTGTTGGAAAGACGTCAAATTCGTAAGTGCAGTGTCGACTTACCACAAAAACGACTTGGTCGAGGGCAGACGGGCGGGAGAAGCTCGACAAAAGCCAGCTGTTATAGAAACATATAACGCATTTATGGGAGGGGTATATCTTAAAGATCAGAAACTCTCAATGTACCTACTTGAACGTAAAAGGGGGTTAAAATGGTACATTAAAGTGTTTAAAAGATTGTTAAATATAACAATTTTAAACTCGTATATCATATATGTAGCCAATATGGGTCAACAAAAGCCCCTTACACACCGAGCCTATCGCTACCGCCTCGTAGAGGAAATTTTGGAACGCTATGGGACTGACGGGAGAGTGGTTCAGAGGATTACTAGCATCGCCAGTAATCGGCTGAACCGCCATCTGGACCATTTTCCCGAACAAAAGCCAACGGCAAGCGAGGGAACTTCGTCTCAAACGAGGTTTATTAGGGCGCGGTGTGTAAGGTGTGCCGCAAAAAAAGAGAGAAAAATGAGCAACATTTATTGCAGCCAGTGCAAAGTTGCACATTGGAAGTCTTATAATTTTGTATTTTTTTCATAATTATATTATTGTTTCATTTTTTAAATTACTATGTGCCCATAATTTTTTTTATTGTTTTAGCCTATTATTTCTCTATGTATACATATGTATCTCTAAATATAACATCAATGATCATAGTATTTTTTTGTAAAAATAAATGAAAATATATCATGACTTTGTTTTATTTCAATGTCGTGTTGAATAAAAAGTAAACATCCTGTATCAAACTTTAATAACACAGATATGTGCCAAGGCAGACAAAGCTAAATTGTAATGCCACAGATATGTGAAAAGACAAACAAAGATAATTCATAATAACACAGATATACATATGTGAAGACAGACAAAGCTTAGATACAATGGCACATATACGTGACAAGACAGTTAAGTGTTATATACATAGATTCACGCACACATGGACAAATTATGTAGTGTTTCCAATCTTTGAAATCATCGACTTATTTATTGATTTTCATAAATAATTTGTATGAACTTGTGGCGGTGTATCGTTCATCATTCATTCTAGTTTATGGTAACATTATATTCACGGGGCCTAGACTAAAGACATGCTTCTACAAGTAGTTTGAAGTGTTGGGTATGAAATAGGTCCACTGGTTCATAATTTTTACTCTAGAATATATATCCGTCTTCTATTTAACAATTTAGGCAGTTTTATGGTAAGCCAAATATACTAGTTACGTTAATTAGTGCTTTCAAATATCTCAAACCAAGCAATCAGGTTCTGGGACTAGCCAGTTGTCGACCTTCAAGTTAACCTCAAAGAAGAATTTTGCTAACTGTATTTGTATTTTTAAATTAGAATTTAGTTTATAATTTGTTCTATACTTTCAATTCTATTGATATCAGTGGACGTGTATGTTATCCGTCAGTGTTTTTAAATGAAAATATGTATTTGTGAAATAAGTTTTAATTCTTAAAATCTGTAAATTCATACGGCCTACACGTTTTCAGCCCATGACTCGTGGTTATGTCGAAACATTATTTATTACCAGAATCTAGTCTATAATCGTAATTAGTTATCTGGCTTTCAATAGCAGTCGTAAGTGTGAACAATTTCATTCATCATTTCATAAAATACCTCCGGAAGATGGGCAGCAGCGTCTATCCGTGTATCAACATCCCATACTGCGCTCACCAACCCGCCTGCCAAGCGTGGTGAGAATGGCAACTACCCCTCATGGAGATCCATGAGGGAGGCCTGTGTTCATCAGTGGACGTTTTATGGCTGAAATGATGATGACAATTTCATTCATTGAAAGGCAAATTTCATAAAAAATAGTCGCGCGCATCCCGCCGCTTCACTCGCGGTCGCTACGACGGAATTTTTTTTACCGCGCTCGTGACGTTTGATAGTAAATCTGTTAACAGATTTAAAGATAAAGATAAAAAACGTTTATTTTGTTTCACACATTACAAATAATACAACAAAATTAAAAATATACAGATATGGAAACAAAAAAGGAAATCGCTCAGCATGTGCACAGTAGCGATGGCGCTACGTGCGCTGGTTTTCTGCGATACCTAGAGTGTGTGAGGTAGCGGTGCGACACACGCAAAGACATTGACACACGTTACAAATGACATACGAGTACACAAGAAAATTATGTTTTAATCAAGTTACAAGGTGAATAGAAAGAAAGTAAATAAAATGTTGAAAATATAACACAAAAGCTAAAATATAATAAAATTAACAAAATATTTAAAAACAATTATTAATATTAATACGGATCGGCTCAGAACGTCTGCTTGTTGTTGGTAATTTCTGTGATATTAAAAGATGTTTCTTAAGAGATTTTTTAAAGGTATAAATTGACTTTATAAGTCTTTATATTTAGAAGTCTCTGTCTGCAGACTTGCAATGACCGGTCATCAACCGGTTATTATTGCATCCTGCTATCTTAGCCCTAATAGGAAGCTTCTTCAAAGCGACCTAGAATCCCTTCTCAGTCTTGGAAGCTCAGTCATTCTGGCTGGCGACTTCAATAGCAAAAACCCTATGTGGAATTGCTCGATACGCAATAGAAACGGTGTCCTCCTCTCAGGCTATCTAGATTCTCTAAATCTAGACCTTATTGCCCCCATGTGTCACACACGATATTCCCCTCAAATTGGTTATTCCAACCAAACTCTAGACCTCGCACTGCTGCGGAACGTATCCCTCCGGATGAGCTCCATAGAAGTGATGCAGGAACTAGACTCGGACCACCGTCCCGTCATATTAAGACTTGGCCCTCTGCCGGACCCTACTCCCCCGACCAAGACTGTGGTGCAATGGTATAAATTTGAGAAAGCCCTCAAGGTTATCCATTCTCCCGACTTGGATAAAATCCCCGACGACATTAGGTCCCCTGACGACATTGCTATTGCGGTCGACTCTCTGACCAGTCACGTCCAATCCGCCGTTCGCGACTTGTCTAGACAGGTCCCAGCTACGCCTGATCGTAACTGTGTCCTGCCTGATGAGATAAGACGACTGATCACAGAGAAGAACGCAGCAACTCGTCGCTTTAGTTCTTGGCCCTCCGAACTAAATCGCTTCCGAATGAACTCGCTTCGCCGAAAGGTGAAGAGGGCCATTCAGGAGCATCGTAACACTTCTTGGGACAATCTGCTTTCTAATATCGAACCCGGGCATCTAGCTTACTGGAGCCTGGCTAGATCTATGAAATCAGATGGTATCTCAATCCTGCCCCCTCTGCTTCGCCCGAATCACCAAACGCCTGCGTTTGATGACAAGGAAAAAGCAGACGCGCTAGCTGAGAGTCTTGAATCCCAATGCTCTCCTAGTCTTGAACCCGTCGACCCTGATCACCTTAACATGGTGAACAGTGAAGTCGACCGCCTAGTTTCCCTTCCCCCCTCGGCTCCTCCTTTGGACCTCATTAGAGCAGCAGAGGTCGCCGAGATCATTAAAGATCTTCGCCCTAAGAAGTCCCCTGGCTCGGACGGCATCAGCAACAGAGTACTCAAGAAGTTCTCTGTTGCCCTCATACATCTCCTGGTCAGCATCTTCAATGCTGCCATGGCTAACTGCTCTTTCCCTGATGTCTGGAAGGAAGCCAATGTAATTGGCATCCACAAACCGGGCAAAAAGGCAAACGAGCCTTCCTCCTACCGTCCCATCAGTCTCCTCAGCTCCCTGGGGAAGATCTATGAGCGTCTCCTTCTGACGTCTCTGGCGTCCTGTCAACGAGCATAGTCTCTTGCCTGACGAACAGTTGGCTTCCGAGCCCATCACTCTTGTCCTCAGCAGGTGCTCCGCATCACGGAGCACATCCTGTCCAAGTGGCATCACACTTGGCCAGCAGATACGGGCGCTGTCTTCCTCGATGTGGCGAAAGCCTTCGACAAAGTCTGGCACAACGGCTTGGTTTACAAGCTTTTCCTGCTTGGAGTGCCAGACAGACTCGTACTCATCTTACAAGACTACTTGTTGAACCGCTGCTTTCGCTACCGCGTGGAAGGCAAGCTCTCAGACCCCAAACCCGTCCGAGCTGGAGTTCCTCAAGGCTCAGTCCTTGCTCCCCTTCTTTTCACGCTGTACACCAGCGATATTCCCCGACACCCGCAAGTCGAACTTGCCCTCTTCGCCGATGACACGGCTTTGTACGCGTCCGATAAGAACAAGAGTCGCGTACGCAAAAGGCTGCAGGCTGCACTAGACAGGTGACTAGGTGCCTGGTTCAGAAAGTGGCGCATAGAGGTGAACCCGACGAAAAGTGCAGCAGTGTACTTCACTCGGAGTCCCCTCTTGCCCCAGCCTCTCCTCCTCTTCGATAAACCCATTCCTTGGGTTAGGTCAGCTCGCTACCTAGGAGTAATCCTAGATAGACGTCTCACCTTCTATCCCCACATAAGGTCTGTCACTAATCGCGCCAAGTTCGTACTTAGTCGGTTCAACAGCCTTCTCAACTCGAAAAGTAAAATGTCCTTTAGAAATAAAGTGACACTTTACAAGACAGTTGTACGGCCAATAATGACATATTCCTCTGTCGTCTTTGGCCACTCCCGTCATGTTAGATGCCTTCAGGTAGTCCAAAACAACTTCTTGCGCAGGGCCACGGGTTGCCCATGGTACATGCGCAATGAAGACCTCCACCGAGATCTCAAATTCGAGTCCATCGAACACTTTATTAAAACTGCTTCAAAGCGTTTTTATGAAGTGGCGGCGGAACACCCCAATCCGTTAAACTCGGGACTACCCTCCGACTACCCGATAGAGCCATTGCCCAAGAGTTCTTTCCTCCGTCGACCGAGACACGTTCTCGGCTTTCCCGTTGACGAGCTCACCGCCGCTATTCGGAGGTGGGTGACGTCAACCCGTCCCACATTAGCTGCTAGGCACATATTCAATAACCGGTTCCGCCGGCGGGGCCGAAGAATACACTTTTCCGTCTTAAGGTGCAGTTTTGCACCTGGACGTTAACCATCAGTACATTCAAAAATCTGGCAACAGTCCAAGCCGTAGTTCGAACCTAAGTGGTGCCCTTGAGCTTGTTGCCGCAACCTAACTTTTGCGGCTGGGCGCCTTCTGCGCTCGCCATAGTCCGGTAACGTTGTCATGGCCATCTGCGGTCAACAACATACATAATTATATTGTCAATTCGAAAAAAAAAGGAGCCTCCGTTCTGTCGCCGACCGTCGAGACAGAAGGAGCTCTTTGTGTGGTATCGTTCCATAACATTGTTATTATTGTTGTTATTTCTGTTTTTGATCGATTTCATGACAATGTTTTCCTTTGTTTTGTTAAATAATTTTTAGGTTATTAAATTTTGTTTTTTTTCAAGGCAATTGGGTTTAAATTGCTAAAAATATAATATTACAGGTACTCATCGCATGGTTTGCCAGAACAAATCACCTGTAACCACGATACAAAAAAGTTTCAATGTATACATTTCGCGATCTTCTAAAGTTCTACAACACTTTCTATGCAAGGTCGATAAAAGAACATGGAGAGCCGATTATTTTAAAATGTTGCACTCCTAAAAAAATAATACGAAGACGGCCTACGAAAGGAGTGAGAACAGGCAAAGAATTTTCAATCAAGTACGCGGTATACGCTGACAAAAAACTAGTTCCTGTGTGCCAAAAAGTATTTTTAAATACACTTGGAATAAAGAAATACCGGGTACAGTTCGTGATGCAAAATTTCTTCAGAAACGGTCAGCTACCTAATGAAAAAAGAGGAGGTGACCATAAGAAAAGAAAATATCAGACACTAAGACAATTTTACAACAATCGATTCACAATTTTATTAAATCGATGAAATGTGTCGAAACACATATTGCCGTAGTGAACATCAAAATAAAATGTTCGAATGTAATGTTATTCCTCCGATCGTTACAAAAAGAGT
Organism: Pasiphila rectangulata; assembly: GCA_963082625.1. Classification (NCBI taxonomy): domain Eukaryota; kingdom Metazoa; phylum Arthropoda; class Insecta; order Lepidoptera; family Geometridae; genus Pasiphila; species Pasiphila rectangulata. Next base: position 17,456,946 of record OY720253.1, on the reverse strand, counting down.
TTCAATTTAGTCTTTACTATTAAGTTAGGCAAGTTGCTATGAAGTCGAGTCGATACTTAGACGAATCACTACTTAGACGAGTTGCTTTTAAGACTACTCGCTAAATAGGAGACTTGCTATTTAGACGAGTTGCTACACAAAAAAAATTGTAGACCAGTTGCTTTTTAGACGAGCTGCTATTTAGACGAGCAGATCTATAGACGAGTTGCTAATTAGACCCCGTGAGACTAACCCCACTGACTAGCTAAGAAGATAAAAGAAAGGTTTCTTTCATAAAAAGTATGAAGTTTTAGTAAACTCCTAAATTTTTCAACCTACTGTGATGTCAGTAGCCAGCTTCCTCCCAAAGATTGTTTTTCTCATTTCTGTCACTATATTTACGCATAGTAGCCAACTACAGTAGTGTCATATAACGCCGGTCTTTTCTGTACCCTCACTATGATTTTTGAGGATAAACTTCGATTAGATTCGGATTCAGTCGACGACCAATAGCCGGGGTCCACACCGGACGATCCAACGCGAGCCGATCGCGCGCGGCAGGAGCACGATCCAATTGGAGCGGGCGGTGTGGACGTGCCGCGGGCGATCCAAGTGATCCAAAAACGCGTAAAAGCTCCATTCCCTGACGAAAGTTCCCCAGGTAGGAACTGAACACACGAAATACGAGTATTTAACGTGAGTAGAAAACCCGTTTAACATAACAATGCAAAATATAATCAAAAATCCTTAAATATACGTAGGTACTTTCTTAACCCGGCGAGCATGTGGCAGGGTATGTCATACCCAAGGTGTCATAAAACTACCGATATTTCTTAAAATATCAAAGTTGCAACACTGGCGCGCTGTGTAGCTAGAGTGAGGGAAGTGCGGGATAGTGGCGTGATCTTAGTGCAGCACGAGGAGCTAAGCGAGTTATACGTGCGGCAAGCTGTCTCGGGTAAGTTATACCCTGCCACACACTTTACGTAGTTATTTTCATGTAATCATTTTTATTTGATTTTGTGCTAATAATTGTTTTTGTGTGCATTTATTTTTAGCTTTGGCTAAAAATGAATATAGAAGATCAGGAAGAATGGATTAGGGCCATGATGGAGGAGGTGGCAACTGATTCTTCAGACAAGTCAAGCTCAGAAGATGAAACGGATCACTGCAGCGAGCACGATGTGAATTCCGACACTGAACGACAAAAAGATTGTCAACGCTCCAAAGTAAGGTTACGGTCAGAAAATAGAATAAATGAGCTACCTGGAGTCAAAGCCAGTGCAAGGCATGGTGGTACGGAATCCAAATGCTTAGGTATTTTTATAACTATGGACATGCTGAATGAAATATTGACCCATACAAACTCCGAAATCTGCCGAACTCAAGCCAAAAGTCAGGATTTTGGAACCTGTGTTTACTACGTGAAACAAACAACCATAAGTGAACTGAAAGCTTTTATTGGTTTATTGTACATCGCTGGCCTCACTAAATCGAACCGTCAGAGTTTAAATGGAGAACTGATGGAACTGGTGTTGACATATGTACATATTTCGAACTACTATGTCCTAGCAAAGATTTTCGTTTCTTCAGAACAACGTTCGCTTTGATGACAAATCTACAAGAGAAGAGCGGTAAAAACATGATAATATGGCGGCCATGAGGAGCATTTTAGCGCAGTTTGTTCAGTGCTGCCAAAACGCCTATACTCCTAGCGAATTTTTGAAAATTGATGAGATGTTACTTTCGTTTAGAGGTCGATGCCTTTTCAGAGTTTATATACCAAATAAACCAGCCAAATATGGCATAAAAATATTAGATACCAAATAAACCAGCCAAATATGGCATAAAAATATTAGCCCTTGTGGATGCCAAAACATTCTATGTTTTAAATCTGGAAGTATATGCAGGGAAACAGCCTTCGGGGCCTTATAATGAAAGCAAATAGTGCATTCAATGTAGTAGAAAGGCTTATTCAAATGGTGTCACGTTCGCACCGAAACATAACGTTTGACAATTGGTTTACCAGTTACGAATTGATGCTCCACTTACTCAACAAGCATGAACTTACTTCCACTGGAACCCTCAGAAAGAACAAAAGGCAGATACCAGACTGTTTTACTAAAACAAACAAAGAACCAGCTTCTTCTCTTTTTGGATTCCAGAACGATTGTATCATATGCGCCAAAAAAAAATAAAGTGGTGTTAGCTATGTTCACACTACGCCACGACAACGCCATAGATGAAGCAACGGGGGAGAAAAAAAACCCAGAGATAATAACTTTTTATAACTCCACAAAAGCTGGAGTCGACGTGGTGGATGAGTTGAGCGCCAGTTACGCCATGTTTCTCGTAACAGTAAACGTTGGCCAATGACTCTATTCTAGGGCATTCTAAATATGGCAGGTGTCAATGCTTGTACTATTTATCGAGCGAATACAAATAACAACGTAAACTTTTATTAAACTTATTCGTAAAAAAATATTTGAAAAAATTATGTAAAAAGAATATCCCTAAAAATTCCGACTTTTTGGTTATTTATAAGTTTTAATTAGTAATACGATTACGAAGTAATGCGATCTAAAATTGGGCGCAATCTAGCTCTCTCATATTCGCCGCCCCCGCCGCCCAGGGTGCGAAAGGGTAGCGGCGCGGCGACGGGCGACGGCCGCCGCGCGCGCCTGCGCTCTGCACACAGTATGAACAGTGACACAACACGTGAAGGCTAGTTCGGACTAGGCTAATAATTTAGTAGAGTACCGAGTAATTTAGTGGCTAAAAGTGTGTGAACCACAAAAATTTAGTCGAGTAGTTTAGTGAACGATTAAGTCGAGTCGATCCATTTTACTCTATTTTTATCGGGCGAGTAGCGCCTCCCACCACGCGTCCGTGCTCACTGGTTCACCGGCGAAACAAGTCCGAACCTGTTGATTAGTCGAGTTCATTAGTGGCCGCAAAAATGTCGTTTCGCTGGAGTGAAGAAACAACTTTAAAATTTGTTTCCAAATACGTAGAACATGAATGCTTGTGGAATATTAAGTCCCCGTATTATAAAAACAAACAAATGAAACAATCCGCATACTTGGATTTAGAAAAGACAATGAATATACCTGAATTTGGTGAAAAGGAAATTAAATCGAAAATTAAAAACATAAGGTTAGTGAAATTTTAATATTTTATGTAGGTATTTCAAAAGCATATTTAATACTATGATACAATAAGCTCTTAATTTTTATTAATTTATTACTAGGTACCTACCTAGTGTTTTTAGAAGAAGTTTTACCTAACGAGATTCATTCTTTTTTAGATCGACGTACTCACAGGAGTTAAAAAAAATAAAGGACTCCAAAAATTCAGGCGCTGGGACTGACACCGTTTATATTCCTTCAGTAAAATGGTTCAGTATTTTGGATGCAGTTCTGCGAAACTTAACCTCGATGCTGACACAAAGTGAAAGTAATTTGGTAAGTACCTACCTATCTATTTATACACATTATTACAATACAATTATTATATGATTATACTCTAGTGTTGGTGGGCCGGTAGATTTTTAATGTATCATTCTTGTCTGCCAAGGGACAGATCCGCTTCCGACAAAATAATTTGCATATCTCTCCCGACGATCTGTAGACCTTTGGGATGAACGGTTACCTAAAGAAATAGGTAGCGGTTGCATTCCGAGAGACTGTGGCTCATTTCTCCAATTACCAGGAACAATAGTTCCTCCTTCAAAATGTTCTGTGTCTACTGTGTATTCATACTGTCTGTTCTGTAATTTTGTTTGTCGGAGCCAATTATGCAAAGCGCAACACGTCTTTACTATCTTAACAACTTTCTCAGGACTATAGGGCATCGGTTTCTCAAACACTCTGAATCTGGCAGCTAGTATACCGAAAGCATTTTCGACTATTCTTCTAGCCCGAGACAAGCGATAATTAAAAATTTTTTGCTGTAGCGTTAATCGATTTCCTGGATAAGGTTTTAATAAATATTCTTTCAAGGGAAATGCATTGTCGCCAACTAGGACGTGCCCCTCTGGTAGAACACCGTTCTCTAATTCTTGGTATAAACTACAGTTACGAAATACGCCTCCATCAGAAACCCTTCCATTACACCCAACGTCTATATAACTAAAGCAATATTTATGATCTACAACAGCCATTAAGACAATGCTGTTTGTCTCTTTGTAGTTATAGTATAAACTTCCTGATTCAGGGGGTGCCTTCAAGACGACATGTTTGCCGTCGATTGCTCCACAGCACCCAGGAAAGTTCCACTGTTCTCGAAAACCATTTTCAATCATTTCCCAGTCTGTAGTAGTAGAAGGAATCTAAAAAAAAAGTTCATGTAAGTATAGGGTTACCGGGTAAACGGTGAGTCAGTATGGTACAGTGGGTCACGTACATATTGGCGAAATGAGTAGGGTCAGGGAGGCTACAGTGACTCAGATTTTTTCAGAGGACTCTAAAATTAAGAAAAACTCAAAAGATTAACCTTAAATTTGCACCACGTTCACCACTGGGTGTACAAACAGTCTTTGAGATATGAGCTATCAAAAAAAATTGACTCACTGTTTACCCGGTGACCCTACTCTTTGATAAAAATAACATTTTGTTTGTTTCAGGCTTCTAATATATCACACACTGATGATACAGATACTGAGCAAAATAGTACTTTAGTGGATACTTTTCGTGAACCTATACGTCCTCCACCTCCTACAAAGAAGAAGAAAATCGCCCAGCTCTCGAGCATGGTTAGCCAATTAAAAGAAATAGCTGATACTACTAACTCTACAGTCGAAGAAAATGAGTTTGACGTCTTCGGTAAACACGTCGGTCTTTGTTAAGAGTTGAAATTAGTGAACGCAAATATTAATTATCTGTGTTATTTTGTCATTATTGATTATCTGTGCTACTACTGTTCCTGTTCTCTATGATCTTCCCTCTGAAATCTAACGCACCGTACTCGATGTTTCTTTTTAATATATCTTAATAAATCACGAAATATTTAGAAGTTTGGGTTTAATTTCTTCAGGTTATGGGCCCAGGACTACCTGGAAATAGTTATTCGTGAAAAGTTCGTGTAATAATAGTAAAAGCAGACATAACCTAAGTGTCGCCACGCGGGGAACGCGGTCGCCGGTTCTTTTCAGGTTTTCAGATAACGAAGTGTTGTACGAAAATGACTTCAAACAATACACTGACACTAATTGAGAAGCTCACTGGCCGTGATAATTGGGCGACATGGAGTTTTGCCGTAAAAGCATACCTCGAGCACGAAGATCTTTGGGAGATGATTGAAAAAGGTCCCACCGACGCACACAAGGACAAAAAGGCCAAATCTAAACTGATACTTTTAGTGGATCCTATTTTGTTTGTCCATATACAGGATGCGAAATCTGCAAAAGAGGTATGGAATAATTTGTCTAAAGCATTTCAAGACTCCGGTCTACTTAGAAAAGTAGGTTTATTGAAAGACCTCATAAACACAACATTGGAAACAAGTAATAGCGTTGAAGAGTATGTAAATAAAATAATGGTATCTGCTCATAAGTTAAGGAACATATCATTTGAGGTAAATGATGAGTGGCTCGGAACTTTAATGTTGGCCGGTTTGCCAGACATTTATAAACCTATGATAATGGGTATAGAGAGTTCAGGTGTGAAAATTAGTGCCGATTTAATTAAAACTAAACTTCTGCAAGAAGTGAAACAACCAGACACTTCCGCATTTTACACAAACTCACATAAAAAGCCCTCGCTGAATAAAAATCAGTCTCAGTCTAAACCAAAAGGCCCACGGTGTTTTCAATGCAACAAATATGGGCATCTTAGCAAAAATTGTTGGTATAGAAAGGATAAATCTGAAAATAAAAATAAAGATAATAATGGTTTCGTCGCAGCTTTTTCAGCTATGCAGATGAATGACAACTACAACTGGTATGTTGACTCCGGGGCATCAGCTCACATGACCATGCATCGACATTGGTTAGAAAATGAAACTCCTCCGCCTGTTCAGAGCATAAAAATTGCTGATAATAAATTACTGCATGTGGAAAGTTGTGGTAATGTGACTATTAAATTAGATAGTACCAATACAATACAGGTGAGAAATGTTTTGTACATACCAGAACTGTCAACCAACTTACTGTCTGTGAGTAAGATAATAAAAGCTGGGAATAATGTAGTATTTAATAAGACTGGATGCTTGATACAAAATCAATATAAGCAAACCTTGGTCTCAGCAGATATTATAAATGATACTTACAGATTAAATGTCATGATCCAATCTCACGCTATGTCAGCAACTGTAGAATCTGATACACACTTATGGCATTTGCGTATGGGGCATTTAAACATGAAAGATGTTAATAAATTGCCAAAATTAGTAAGTGGGATAAACTTGTCACCGCAACAGGAAAGTTATACATGTATCACTTGTCTAGAAGGAAAACAATCTAGACAACCATTTCCAAGTAGTGGCTCCCGAGCACCGAACCTGCTAGAGCTAATTCACACCGACTTATGTGGACCCATGCAGACTACTTCTATTGGAGGAGCAAGGTACTTTGCAACTTTTATTGATGACAATTCACATAAAGTATTTGTATATTTTATTAGAAATAAATCTGAAATACTGGATAAGTTTATTGAATTCAAGAACTTGGTAGAAAATCAGTTAAATAAAAAGATAAAGGTGTTGAGAAGTGATAATGGGACAGAATACATAAATAGGAATTTTAGTAACTTTCTTAAAAAAAGTGGTATTGTGCATCAAACTTCCAACCCATACACTCCACAACAAAATGGTTTGAGTGAACGCATGAATCGCACATTGATTGAAAGAGCTAAATGTATGTTGTTTAATGCATGTCTAAAAAAAGATTTTTGGGCCGAAGCGGTGGCTACTGCTGCATACATTATAAATCGGTCACCCACACAAGCTCTCTGTGACATGACACCTGAAGAAGCCTGGACTGGAACAAAACCTGATCTGAGCTGCATGAAAATATTTGGGTGCAAAGCAATGGTCCTCATACCAAAAGAAAAAAGGCAAAAACTGGACTCAAAATCAATGATCCACAGAGCCTTGATGAAGCACTAAATAGTGATAAAGCCAATCTGTGGAAGCAAGCAATGGAAGAAGAATATAATTCGCTAATTAAAAATAATACATGGTCACTGGTAAATAAACCAGTAGGTAAGAAAATTATTCCATGCAAATGGGTGTACAAATCAAAATTAGATGAGAATGGAGAAATTATACGTCACAAGGCAAGGTTAGTTATTAAAGGCTATCAACAAAAGAAAGGAATAGATTACAACGAAATATATGCACCTGTTGTCCGATATTCTTCAATAAGATACCTGGTTGGACTATCTGCTAAATATAATTTAGAAATACATCAAATGGATGCCATTTCGGCATTTCTGCAAGGTGACATCGAAGAAGAAATATTTATGACTCAACCGCCATCTTTTGAGCAAGGAGAGAAAGTATGTCGCTTAAACAGATCAATTTATGGGCTCAAACAAGCAAGTAGACAGTGGAATAAAAAACTGAACAATGTTTTATTGGAAATTGGACTATCCCGTTCAACGGTAGATCCTTGCATATATTATAGAATATTGGGCAAAGAAGATATTTTATTTATTACTGTGTATGTCGACGATTTAGCATGTTTTTTTAACAATAAGACTACAATGGACAGTATAAAACATAAACTACAAGATAATTTTCAAATGAAAGATATGGGAAGAGTAAAGCAATGTGTTGGTTTTAGAATTATGCAAAAGGAAAATGAGATAACATTGGACCAGTCAATATATATTGAAAAAATTCTCAATCGTTTTAAAATGAATGATTGTAAACCAGTTTATACCATGTGAAGCAAATACTCAGATAAAGAGGGCTGAGCATGAAGGAGAAATACTTAGAAATATTCCATATCATGAGGCTGTTGGATGTTTACTATATTTATCACAAGGTACAAGACCTGACATAGCTTATATAGTAAATACTTTAAGTAGATACAATAACAAGCCAACTGCTCAACACTGGAGTGCACTTAAAAGAGTTTTAAGATACTTAAAGGCTACAATAAATTATAAATTGACATTTAAGAGAGATGACAGTGAGATCACTGGATATTGTGATGCCGATTGGGCAAGTCAATCAGATGACAGAAGATCCTGCACAGGATATGTTTTTCTTTTTCAGGGCGCTTCTATAAGTTGGGTCTCTAAGAGACAACAAACAGTAGCTTTATCAAGCACTGAAGCTGAATATATGTCTTTGGCCACATCTGTACAAGAGGCTATGTGGCTCAAACAATTACAAGAAGAATTTTGTTTGGTATGCAAAGATAACCCTTTAATTATGTTTTGTGATAATCAAAGTTGTATTAGTCTTTCAGGGAATGAAAGTTATCAAGCCCGAAGTAAACATATATATGTTCGCTATCATTTCATCAGAGAGAAGATTGCAAACAATCAAATTCTTGTAAAATATAAGAAGACTGAGGACATGGTTGCTGATGTTCTCACAAAGGGGCTACCTAGACCAAAACATGAAGCATTTACAAACGCAATGGGTTTGCGTTCAGGAGAGAATGTTAAGAGTTGAAATTAGTGAACGCAAATATTAATTATCTGTGTTATTTTGTCATTATTGATTATCTGTGCTACTACTGTTCCTGTTCTCTATGATCTTCCCTCTGAAATCTAACGCACCGTACTCGATGTTTCTTTTTAATATATCTTAATAAATCACGAAATATTTAGAAGTTTGGGTTTAATTTCTTCAGTCTTCAACTGAAATCTTTGCCTTTACTATTGGCATTAGGTGCACAAGAGCACATTCAACTTTACATAAATAGAATTCGACGTGAGCACATTCAAAATGCGTCTGAACAAAACAGAATTACCAGAACGCCACAGTCGTCACATTCTGCTGAATCACCATATTATAGTGATTCTTCAATATATTATAATGACAACAGTAATTATAATTTGGAAGAGCAAGCAACTGAATGTATTTACAACAATGAAAATGAAACGCAGAGTAACGTTACAGTTACATCAAATGACTTAATTTTCACAGCAATGCAGAACGCTAACGTTGATAATCAAAAGTGATGGGACCAAACAAAATACTTATAATAAATGTTATACCTAACGATGTTAAAAATTATTCTCTTAATAAATAAATATTTCATAATAAATCTGTTACAGTTATTTTATCTTACCTTGATAAATTCCATTAATGATTCGTAGATTGCTTCACAAACTTCTATGATGAATTCGGAAATAGTTGATTTTCCGAGTCTAAATATATGTGTGAGTGTCCTTAAACTACATCCAGTAGCAAGAAAGTATAGAACTGCTTGTAATTTTGTAATTGCAGGAATCGCACTTCTCAAAATTGTATCTTTACGCTGAATTTGAGAGTGTATTTTCGTTAACAGAAAATTCACACAACTTTCGGACATTCTCAAACTATCGAAGTATTCTTTAGGATCTTCCAATGCTAATTCCTTCAGGAGACAATTAGTAGCTCCTAGTGTATCTCTTCTATTGATCCATTTTCGTACCCATAACTTCTTTTTCTTAATCACACAAATTTCCTCATCCACTTCTTCTAAAATAGCCGTTACGATTAGTTTAATAATATTATTCACTCTATTGCGTTGCAGCCCGTTCATTTTGCGAAACACCACTTGTGTACTATACTGGACCGTAATGCGAACGATTTCAGTGCAGTAGCGAGTAGTTTAGCCACTAAATTACACGTTACTTTACTAAATTACTAAAGTAGTCCGAACTAGGCTTGACAGTGCGTCGCGTCATGCGATGCGCTATCCGGCCGGTGGCGGCAGCGCTGTTTACAACCAAGTAATTAAAAACCTATCAATTCACGTCTCGCGAATACACGCTAATGCTTCGCGTGTACTTTGTGTAGTGTAGTCTAATAAATGTATTTCTTCTTCTTCTTCTTTTCTTCTTCTAGTGAAAACATGAGTGAAGCATTGCGTATGTACCGTGATTTGTACCCGGACTCTCGACAACCTAGTCACGCTACGATGTTTAGTGTTTACCAGCGATTGCTAGATCATGGGACCTATTTCACGCCGCCTCACGCGCAAGGAGGAGGGAGGCCTGCTCTATCCCAAAACGTGTACTACGACGTCTTACGCCCGAAATTAATATTCAATCCTAATCCATTTTTATCTATCTAAGATTGAGATTTCAACCCCTAATTGACTTAGTGTCTCTATAATCTATCGACAGATTGCGATCACTATCTGTAAATGCAAACTATCCATGGGCCTATCTCAGATTACGGATTGACATCTGTTCCTAGATGACAGTTCGAGTGTATCCATAACCAATCTCTCAAGTTTGACGTTTCGTTCGATCGGTGTTTTGATCCAAAGCAATCCTTCGCATTTCTCGGTTTTGTTGTGGAAAAATGGCGATATCTTTACTGTCAAGCAGTGATAGTAGTGATTTGGAGAACCTCATGTCCGATTCAAGTGATGACATAGCGCCGAGACGCTCTTCACGGAGGATGAGAAGAGTAAAGTACATGCAGAGCCTCGATGACGCAGACTTTACTTTTAGATTTCGGTTAACCAAGCCTGCATTTCAGTTATTATTAGATGAAATAATGCCCTATTACCGTGTTACTTCGTCAAGGTAAGCTAAAAAAGAAAATTCTATTGAATAGTTATAAAAGTACCTACTAGGTTTAGAGTTTTTATTTTTTTAACAAATTATAATTATTTGCAGAAACTATGGAGTTTCACCTCTACACCAACTGCTGTTGACGCTACGCTTTTATGCACTAGGCACGATGCTTATATCTGTAGCGGACTTTGTTGGAGTGTCCAAAGCTACAGCAGGTAGAATAGTGAGGGACGTATCATCTGCAATTGCCAGATTGTATGATAGATACACATACATATATGTCCATCAAAATAGTGCTGACAAGTTTTATAGTATAGCTGGATTCCCTCGTGTTCTTGGTGCAATAGATTGTACCCATATTCGCATACAATCACCTTGTAAGTAATAACTAACCTTTGTGCTTAGGAATACAACTTAAATGTTTTTTACTATATTGCACAATAAATTTACCCTGATGCTGTTTATTTTTAGGTCATGTAAAGGTGAAGAGTTTAGAAATAGGAAAAGTTACTTTTCTCTAAATGTTCAAGCAGTATGCGATGCAGATTTAAAATTAATGAATGTTGTGGATCGGTGGCCAGGATCTGCACATGATGCTACTATATTTAATAACTCAACGCTAAGAGGTAATATTTAAAGAGTACAAATATTTTAGCTATGAATGGTGTTACTTGAAAAATCTCATAATTAGTAGTGATATTATTTTTTTATTTTTTAGCACAATGTGATGCCCGTCAATTTGGTAACCGTTGGCTGCTTGGAGATAGTGCCTATCCAAACAGGTCTTACTTATTAACACCTCTTTTAAATCCAAGGACAGAAGCTGATAATAGATACAATGAAGCCCATATTAAAACTAGAAACACTATTGAACGGTAATACATAATTTAACAATCTATTTTACTAAAAATAATAACTATTGAACTATCGGGACTTTTAGTCTCATTAGTAGTACCGGACAAAACAACCAAACTACTGAGGCTAGGGACTCCACTGCAGTGCAAAAGTAACTAACAAACACACTTACACATTTATTTTATAAGATTTCTTTTTTAGGACATTTGGAAACGTCTTTTTCCTGTTGTTGGTCTAACTCTGCGTTTGTCACTGTCAAATATTCATGCACTAATAATAGCTGCAGCAGTATTACACAACATGTGTAGAAATCTTAACCTTTAGGAAGTTCCTGCAGAAGTTGAAATGCCAGCCGAGGACAATATCGAGGAAAGATTGCAAGAAGAGTCAGATATTACTCAAAGAAATTAAATTTAAATTAATTCCTTTTTATATTCGCCTCATTTTGGTGATCTGTGGGAGGCAAGTGTAGTCATGTAAACAACATTTACGCCGGGTTTTTAGGAAACGCGCACCTTCGAGGAGTTTGGTACGGTTTTGTCACAGGTAGAACCGTCTTAAATTCCCGGGCACTTTTTACTCTTTCTCCAGACTCCAAGGACTTTTCTCCTCTGAGACCTTTTGGTTGGCCGACCACTGACTGCTCTTGCAAGCGATGACGTCACCGATACCCCAGTTACCAATTGCTTCTTCCGCTAAAATGGAACATGGGACGTGTGCTAGTTACCTTTCCAGGCAAGCAGATATACAGACAACGTCGGAGTGAGTCGACGAGCTTATGCGAAGATCTGCCCTCTCATTTCGGACGAGGATTCTACACCACTACATTGAAAGCTGCTGCTTCCAAGGCCGGGGGCATGTTCGCGCTTACAAGAAAGAACGGAACTATTCTCGTAAACCAACTTGACGACGCCGACGCAACGGACCAATCAGCGGCGGCTTCCATCACATGATATCGCAAATCGCTAATGCGATTGGTTAAAACATTGTTCCCACACCCCCCTATCCTAGGATCTTATAAATTACTTTTTAGACGCCATTATTCAATACAGGACCAAACAGCATTACACAAATTCTTTTATTTAAACTCAGCAAGACCAGGAAATCCAGTTCCAGTAAGCTAGGCAGCTATCAATAAACGTACCTAAGCATCAGCACGGTACATAATATGGTACATTTATAGGTTATATACAGGGTTTCCCATAAATGGTGGATAATCCTGCACGTGCGTGTGCGGGGGAGTAGGTGGGCCCCATATCCCAAAAAAAAAATCTATTCCCAAAAGTCCGCGGTCTACGACATTTTTTGTAAAATTTAGAAAAATCCCAGTTTTCCTCACATTTGCGGGCATCACGTCCGCTATATGAGACCTAGTTCGGATTTTTTTCTTTTAACGTGTTCCTTAATAATGGTATTCCTAAATAACTTTTAAGAAATTTCAACTACTTAGGATAGTAGTTAACTAGTAGTCCCTAAACATAAATTTTATTTTTGAAATTTATTTTACTGCTAAGTTTGAGCACCTGTGGTGTAAAAAAAATGTATTGGAGTTGTATAGCCAACCACATAAAAAAATTACCTACATCATAAGCATTCTAAAACAGTAGCATACTATCTACTTTAATAGTAAAATTAATGAGCTATAACTAATAATGTGTAAAAGTAGGCGTTTCATGACAAAATTGCAAAAGAAAAAAATAAAACAAATAATTACCAAAATAGTATTTATTATAAAAATAATCATAATAAATGTTCAAATTGGGCCCCTCCTGCCCTTATGCAAGCTCTACACCTTTTTCTTTCTTTCTTTTTTTATAAAAGATCTTTGTAATTTGTTATTATAATTTTTTGAAGATATAATTCTGGCTGCTTCGGCGACGCGAAGTCGAAGTTGTTCTAATGAGTTTATGGGTTTCTTGTAAACCTGCTCCTTCAAACAGCCCCAATAAAAAAAATCCAGAGGATTTAGGTCTGAAGACCGTGGTGGCCACAATATCGGCCCCAATCGGCCGATCCATCTGTTGGGATAGGCATCGTTTAGGTAATTCCTTACTTGCACAGCGTAATGAGCCGGACAACCGTCGTTCTGGAGCCACATTCTTTGGCGGATGGCTAGTGGCTCATCTTCTAATATTATTGGCAACTGGTTTCGAAGAAATTGTAAATAGTTGTTGCCATTTAGGTTGCCCGGCAATTCATAAGGGCCTATAATTTTTCCATTTAATATGCCCGTCCAGTAATTTATTTTAAATTGATACTGGGATTTATCTTCTCTCATCAAATGTGGATTAGTCAATTGCCAACTGTGCAAGTTATGTAGGTTAAAATACCCATCCCTTTTACATGTAGATTCATCGCTCCATAAATTTTTTCCGAAAAAATCTTGATCTTCTTGAATTCGTGTTAACATTTCTCTGCAGAAAACAATCCGTGCTGGGTAGTCTCGTTGTTGCAGAGTTTGTACACGTGTCACGTGATAAGGATGCAGTCTAAATTTTTTCACAATACGATGTGCTGTAGATTTTGATATTCCCGTACGGTGTTCTATATCTGGCATCGAAATACTGGGATCTTCTTCCACCATGTCAAGAACAATTTCTTCAGTAACAGGATTGTGGGGTCGTCCTCTGCTACTAGGGGCACCAACGCCAGTACCAGGTAATCTGCCCTCTGAGTAAGCTTGGTGCACTCTTGTAAATACGCGATAGTCGGGGTGACGCGCGTTCGGGTATATCTCGCGATAAAGTGCTGCGGCAGCACTTGCGTTGCCTCTACATTCTCCGTAAATGTAATGCATGTTGGCATACTCTTGGGATGTATAAATTTCACGTGACATCACACAGTCCTGTTGATATACACAAAACAAATGTCCGGTAGAATGCCGAGTCGTCGCAGTTATCACCAAACAAACAAAATCCAATCAAAATGCACAAATCGGGAGTCCAGTAGAATGCCAAATAGAATTTTGTCACCGAGAATCAGAAATACAAGAGCACACGCGATGTCGAGAACGTATTTTAACTACGGAGACAAAACAATAACCAAACACGAATCCTATACCTTACAAAGGAGATTTGTTGATCCTTTCACTCGCATTATTCCCAAGCACAGTTTGTCTCGCTCACACAGCTTTGAATTCAACTGAATGAGCCGAGCAGGTAGTAAAGTCTAATTTTTGGGTCGACAGCTTTATTTCACTAACAAAAAGTAAAAAAAAATCTGCAAATAATTTTGCAATTTTGTAATGAAACGCCTACTTTTACACATTATTAGTTATAGCTCATTAATTTTACTATTAAAGTAGATAGTATGCTACTGTTTTAGAATGCTTATGATGTAGGTAATTTTTTTATGTGGTTGGCTATACAACTCCAATACATTTTTTTTACACCACAGGTGCTCAAACTTAGCAGTAAAATAAATTTCAAAAATAAAATTTATGTTTAGGGACTACTAGTTAACTACTATCCTAAGTAGTTGAAATTTCTTAAAAGTTATTTAGGAATACCATTATTAAGGAACACGTTAAAAGAAAAAAATCCGAACTAGGTCTCATATAGCGGACGTGATGCCCGCAAATGTGAGGAAAACTGGGATTTTTCTAAATTTTACAAAAAATGTCGTAGACCGCGGACTTTTGGGAATAGATTTTTTTTTTTGGATATGGGGCCCCACCTACTCCCCCGCACACGCACGTGCAGGATTATCCACCATTTATGGGAAACTCTGTATAAATATAGAGTTCGATTACCTACCTTTAGGTTGTTCATCCGTATTTTAGTGCTGCGTTTGCGATTTTTTTTAATTCTCCCACTTTAAACGCAGCTGCTGTGGTTTTCGACGACAGTTCGTCGCCGAAGCGTTGAAAGAATGTGCGATGCGAATCCACTCCTCGTTTTTTAATTTGTTGCTGGTGGCGTTGGTGGTCTTGTTGTTGATTATTTTGCTAGTTTCTATTAGTTCTAGCAAAGCCATCGTCTCTTCCTTTAGGAGAGGCTTGCCTTTTACCTAGAAGAGATAGTTCTATATTATATTATTATGGACAAATTAGACAAAACGCTAAGCGTCACAGTCACACATAATGTTAATATTATAACACAATAATAATTGATAACCACTCACCATTTTTTCGTCCATTTTCAAATCACATAAATGTTTGTTGTCGTTTATAAACATTAACAAACAAACAATCGCGATGCGGGAAATAAGTTTTAGGTACCTACTGAAGGAAGACTGAAATTTGACATAACACTGGCTGCACGTTCCGTTCCGCTATAAAACTTCATTTTGTTGACCATTTTTTTTCATTTTCAAATCAAATAAAGTCATTTTTTTAGTGTTAGATTTGCTTTAGAGTCTTATAAAATATATCCCAATGTAATAAATTTACTAATTTTATTTAAACGACTAATATCTCACCATAGAAGTATTTACGAGAAACACGTGGTTTTGCATAAAATGGAACGTCTGAGAGGGAAGAGATCGTCGGCTATCCGGGCACAAAAAAAGATTGGGATTGTTGACAAGATTATTGAGACGCAGATTGGAGTTCGATCTACGGATAGGGATCTATCCAAGATTGATTTCAATCTCGGATAGTGGATACATTTTGGGCGTTAGACTACTTCGCCGAAGATCCTCGGAGAAGTACTAACGATGCGGCTCGTCGCTTTGGCATCAGCCAGCATTGTGCCTGGAGGAGTGAATTCTGCGGGAATGCATCCCTGTCACTACCGGAAAACTTAAGAGCTATCTACAATCGATCGCGGTCCAAGGATTAATTTCTGCAATTGGGTGGTCAGTAATCGCGACACAAACGTGTTGTTTTCTGATGAGAATGCTTGTTCACAAGAATCGGACTGTTTAATCAGCACAATGAACATTGGTGGTCGTACCGAAACCCTAAACTAAACTTGCCAATTTCGTCAGCTATTTGTCATGTTTTGATTGAGCTATCTCTACGGCTTCATACTTGAAAAAATGACACTGAATATAACTAAAAATTGTTATTATTAATTGTTTATTATTAAATTACAATAAGTTTTCAAAATGTCGCCCTTCCTGCTCGATACAAATTCTACATCGCCTTAAAAAATCTTTTAGTCTAAAAAAACATGTTAAAAAGGTGAGCTATGAGTGCCACTCTCGGAATTTACTACTTGAGTTGCGGCTGGACAAGGGGAAGCGTGAGGTGGGGGAGCGGGGTTAGCGTCAGTTCATTGTGTTCTGCGGCCAACGGTCAGTTGACCATTTGCGCCTTACGTTACTTTTTTATAATACGCTCCTATGTGATTATTTAAACTTTGCTTTCTTTACGGACTTAGATTGCATATCGATTGGCTTTTGTGTGGTGTTACGAACAGACGACTTTGGCTTTCTTAACGGATTTCGGAGTGCATATCAATGCGGATTTCTGAGCTCAATAAATTGGTGAGCTATGTCTTTCTCGCCAAGAGATTATGCGCTTATGAATTACTTTTATGGCTAAGCAAGAGGAAATGCTTCGGAAGCGGCTAGATTGTACAGACAGCAGGTACAAAACAGAGGTGAACCTCAGCCTGAGACTTTTTGAAAACAGTTCTTGGTGACAAACAATCAAAATCTTTGAGAGCGAAAAAGCGAACCTCGTAAAACTGTTAAGTTCTTTGATGGCGTTACTGCGTTCAGTCTGCCAAAGAATCTTGATGCCAACGGTAGCAGTAATTGACCAAGATTACATATATCTCAAAATTAGAGACCACCTCAATCACGTTCCTTATCTCGGATATCTTTTCGAGTCACACGTGAAGAAACTTCCAGTCAATCATAATGTCAATATTGCAGGAATCAGAAACCGGTGTATTGATGTGAAGTTAGGTGAAGAAATCCAAAAACGACTGCCCGCCAATTACAAAGTGTTGGGTGTTAAGCGCAATGAATATTGTGAAAAATAAACTTCGCAATAAACTGTCGGAACAGTCATTAAATTCTCTTCTTCTCATAAGAAATCAACTTAAGATTAAAAACATGAACTGCTCGACTTATGACATACCAGACGATGTTGTTAACCAAGTCGGCAAAGGAAGACCAAAAGAAACTGGAGAGGCTTCAACTTCATATTCTGTTGACATTACAACTGAAGATCCTGGTGACTTCCTTTTTAATTTTGAAATTTAGGTACAAGACGTGTCAGGCTAGTAATTATAATTCTGTTCAGGTCATGATTGATCTCATTTATATTATACTTACTTTAGTAATATAAACAAAGCAAAATTATAAAGTTGGTAATATATTACAGGATGCCGCGGTTTAGTACACATGCTACGTGCAAGGGTACTAAGCCGAAATATTAATTAACAAATTACTATAACACCAACAACAACGGATAAGAGAGTGAAGAATTTGATTAAATCATCAAAAACCATGAACACTTCAAGAGAAGTAAGTACATATAGGTACAAAAATAAAAGCCCTTTTTGTTTCCTGCTGTCGGGTACAAACCTTTCGAAAACAAATTGAGGAAATGGCTAATCTCAAGCCATTGTGGGATTGTCACCAGTGTTATCTATCTAAAGACATGGCCAGTTCGGTGCTCGGGGGTCCTTCAGAATAGTTTTTTTTTTCAATAATGTTTATGTATAACTTTAAGTGCAGTGATGCAGTACTGATTCTTAATTATTATTTGTTTATAGATGAATAATTTTTCGAAGCAAAGAAGTGAAGTGCTTATTAACGCTGTTGAGGAAGAACAGAAATTAAAAATGTCTCAAATGAGGAAGTCCCATGAGTGGGCTAAAAAGGAACACTTACTTCGTATAAAAGAACAGGAGTTAAAAATAAAGAACTTAGAATTAGAAAATTTATTACTTGCGAAAAAAATTTAATAAAAGAAGTGATTATTAAAATTAAATACATTTTATTATATTAAAAGTATGTATTAATAAATAATTGCCCTGCAGCTTGTCCACTTGCGTTCTCTTGAGCATCTTGTGACCTCTGACTTACAGTAGTTTCACCTGTCCTCATGTCTATTATTTCTGCATTTTCCCCCATTTTCACAGCAATATTGTGCAGAACTGCTAGTGCAACTAAACTCGCGAGCAACTGAATCGACTCAAAGCTACAAAATGTACACTGCCGGCCAAAAGTTTGAGACCACTTGTAAAAATCTTTGTAACCACCAAAATATTTCAAAAGTACACATGATAAAGAGCTAATTTGAACACCTGCGTATTCTATTGTTATCAAAGAATTTCTGAGAGTCATTTTTATTGTATATTTTTAAGTTATCATCCTTTAAAGGTCTATTGTTTCAAAACATAAATGAGTACCGCGCGCTTACCAGGTGATAGAGTCATTGTTATATTTTTTATGGCCTGCTCATTTCTAATTATTTTGGTTTTGTTTTGCGGTAACCGTACTTCCGGATTATTTTAGCTTCCTTAAACATATTTTTTACCTGAGTTTTGATGGAGTAAATTTTTCATTATCTTAACTAGTCTGAGCTCGTCGTTGTTACAGTGAAGACATCTTAAAATGGGAAAAGTGCGCGAAATTAGCACTGAAACTCGTTCTGCCATAGTTGTTTTACACGGCGAAGGCAAATCTGAACGTGCGATTGCCTCTCAACTTAAGTTGTCGAAGACTTGTGTTCATAACGCAATAACCCGATACAAGGAGACTGGCAGTAATCAAGATCGTTCGCGATCGGGGAGACCGAGAGCTACCACTTCTAGCGAGGATAATTTCACCAGCAAGCGGAATAGACGCCTAACCGCACCAGAAATCCGCGCAGAAGTGAACAAATCCCGATCAGAACCTGTGTCATTGACTACAGTAAAAAGACGATTGAGAGATGCTAAGTTATTTGGTCGCGTCGCCGTTCGAAAACCACTACTAAGGCCACAAAACAAAAAGAAACGGATGCAGTGGGCACTTACCCATCGAGACTGGACTGAAGAAGACTTTAAAGAAGTTCTTTGGACAGATGAATCCAAGTTTGAAATATTTGGTTCAAAACGACGAATTTTTGTTCGACGTACCGCCGAGGAAAAGATGATGCCAGATTGTGTGGTGCCAACAGTTAAGCATGGTGGTGGTTCCATTATGGTCTGGGGATGCTTCTCGGGCCATGGAACCGGAGATTTGGTACGAGTCGAAGGAATCATGAAAAAGGAGCATTATAAACGAATACTACAGCAAAATGCCGTTCCGTCTGGTTTAAGATTAATTGGAAATGGATTTTTTTTCCAACAAGATAATGATCCTAAACATAGTTCATAATTATGCAGGGGTTATTTAGAACATAAAGAAACAGAAAGGGTGTTAAAAAACATGGTGTGGCCCCCTCAGAGTCCGGATCTCAACCCCATTGAGCTATTGTGGGAAGAGCTTGACAGAAATGTGCGCAGTTGTTGTCCCTCCTCACAAGAAGACATGTGGAAGGCTTTACAAGAAAGCTGGAACAATATCTCACAAGATACAATTGATAAATTGATTGCTCGTATGCCGAGACTAGTGAAAAAAGTTATAAAATGCAAGGGAGGCTTTTTTGACGAAAAATCCGTTTAATGATTTTATTAAATATGAACGTCATTTTTAACGTAAATGGTTGATATTTCTTGATTTTTTTTTCTTCTTGATGAATGTGTATTAGTAAATAAGCATTTTAATTAATATCTAAACCTCTTGATTTATATTTTGAGTTTTATTTCATTTTGCTACTTAGATGTAGGTGGTCTCAAACTTTTGGCCGGCAGTGTACATAGTGTAACTTTTCTCGAAAATTACTTGAGTAATGTACATACATAAAATATATATATTTTAATAGCTTGATTTTTAGGCTTTAAAATAAAACCTTTATAATTTTAATTATTTCAGTTCTTTTTTTTATATATCGAATATCCGTGACAGCATCGAAAATAAGGCGCGTTGCAACCCCCTATAAAACCCGCTGCAAGCAGTGCACACTTATCGAGATTCGCAACCTGTAGCTGGACACTCAGGAACCCAGCAACGACAAAGCATGTCGGAACGCAGTAACCTTTCGGGTCAGTCCGCTCACTACGGTTGCTCGTATTAAGTATTTTTGAGTTTTACTTAATTATATACCCAGTACCTACTTTATATATTATGTATAGTACAAATTTATAACCGTTTACCTATGGAAGTGAAGAATGCGGAGTCTTACAGCAGTTTTAAATTTAAATTGAAAAAAACACGTAACTAATGACATAAATTTACTCAAATAACAACTAGTCCTGCTGCCATTGCTTTCACTGTGACAAGACTGCCGAGCTCCGCATGGCATGCATTGGTGTGCGTGACTACGAATTCATATTTGAAAACTGTTGTGGGTAGCGTTGAACTTTTTAAGCATCTTTTATCAGCTTTACCTGTATAATGTTGTGTTTTTGTTTTTTTTTATAGTTTTATAAAACTTTTTAAATGTTAGTAATTGAACATAATCAACCCATAATCTGTAATTGTTTAGCTGCTCGAAGTTATATTAAGTAACTTATTTTAAGTTTCTTTCTCATATAAGTGAAATGTATTTTTCTTTTGAGAATAAATAATCTATAAACACATATAGACAGTAGCGCCGTCTTGGCCCACGGAAATTGCCCCCTGACGAAAAATTCTTCACAGGCAGTGTTTTTGAATGGTTAAAAAAACATAATAACCTACTGTCTCTCCATCTCGGTTCTGTCGCAAACAGAGTTTTTTGTTAGGATTAGAAACACTACGCTTCATTACGCGCAATAGACTTCAAAAAATCTTTTACGAAAATTAAATTATACGAATCCCTTGTCCGTCCTATTTTAGAATACTGCTCTATAATATGGAATCCCCAATATGAGATATATAGTAAACGCCTGGAGAATGTACAACAACGATTCTTATACCACCTTTCATATGGTGACCACTTGGCCAAAAAATGTAACAGCTACATATGTTAAACGACTACGACACTACAAAATGACCCTACTGACATTGCGACGAAAAAGATCTGACTTACTATTTTTATTTAAACTCTTCAACGGTAATATTGATTGCATACACCTTAACAACCAATTAGTAATAAATGCTCCTCTAAGATTACCCAGAATTAAGGACTATAATCTGTTTCATGTCCCATATAGGAGGACCAACCTGGGAAAAAACGCCATTATTCCAAGACTCTGCAGACACTTTAATTCCATATCTAAGAATAGTTTACTAGATTTAAGTGACCCTCTTCAAAAATTTGATAAAGACCTAAAATCCCTTCTATTAAAAGATTTATAAGGAATGACCTTCTCTTTATCTAACTACCTAATTTTCGTATGTCATATTTTTTCTTCTTTTCTTTGTTTTTTCTCATACTTTATTACATTTTACCCATTACAACTTCAATTCACATTGACTTATTGCAAGAAGACCTCGATAGATTATCCTCTTGGTGTCATAATAATAACATGTCCCTAAATATAAAAAAATGCAATCACATGAATTTCTCACGTAATGTTCAAACACCGATAAGCAGTTACTTCATAAACGGACAGGAATTGCAAAAAGTAGATGACATAAAAGATCTCGGAGTAATTATTGACTCTAAATTAAATTTTGGCACGCACATATTTAACACAGTTGCAAGATGTTTTAAAGTTCTAGGGTTTATCATACGCAATAGCAGGGATTTTAACCCTTAATTCGACTGATTTTTTTTTTAAATTAATTTAGTAAAATAGTTACAGATTTCGGTTCTTAGCTTATATGGGACCCTAGGAAAGATATCTAAAAAAATCTACCTCTTTCAGTTTCCTGAAAAACCTACGTCCATTATACTAGACATTGTCAAGTTCATAAAAAAATGATGGACTCCAACCATGTGCAGTATATTTCCCTCTGTCAAAGAGAAATAATAAAAAAAACTAGTGATTTCGTAGGAAAATATTCATTATATTTTGGTAAATTAGTCTCATACATAGTTACTTTGGTTTACGCTTACAATACTAATAGTAACTCTGAAATGTTATAAGTACAAAAATCTCACTTATGTTTTGAACATAATAATTATTTATCTATAATCTTCATAAAAATCAACATTTAGCTTATTCAAAAATAGCCCTAAACTATCTAAAGATATCAAAGATATCTATGTAGATTGATATATAAAATATTTTATTGCTTATAGTCCCTAGCCCTACTTACTTATTGTAGAAATTATAAAAGCACTTTCTTTTGGGCACTAAGCACAATCTCTGCTTGCATTTGGAACAATGTATGTTCGTTTTATTGTTCTTGCAGAACTTGCAACGTCCATATGCCGTATATTCAGGCCAGTGGTTGTATCCATCATAGCGCACAGAAACGGAGGGCCTTGGTGCCTTTGGGTTTTGGAGCAGCACTTTTTTCGGTACAGGGCTTGGTGGTTCCGTCTCAATCGATCTTCCCTTTTGCCTCAATTCGACTGCCAACCTATGTCTAAACTTTTTCAGGCCTATGTTTTTCAGGCTCCTCATGTTGCATTTTCTTCTGTAGAGCAGCCAAGCATTGTTAACCGATATATCTAACATTTGGCCAAAGATGTTCATGTACCAACGACGGCTTTGAAAGATGTTTTGTAGAGAGCTATCAACATGTCACACAGGTCAACGCCTCCCATATGTTGCTTATAGTGTCTAACTAACTGCAGACACGTGACACTAAGTTATTTTTTTGTTCTTTGCTCCATCTCTTGATTTCTTGAACTGGATAAGCATCTGCATAAGAACAGGCCAAAGTCACAATTTTATTGTCATACCATTTGACAATGGCGATATTTTTATCGTTATCTACGACTTGGCTAAAAGAACCTCTGCCTCTTTTCTTTAGTTCTTTGTCACTTAACAGTCCCTTGCTGCAACCTTTCAATCTGTTTTGCCGTATGGTTCCGAGACTAAAAATCCCCCGGTGTTCATTTAGATACCAAATCAAGTCGAGCGTTGTGAAATAATTATCGAAATAAACAGCACATCCTGGAGTCTGAATTATCTTGCAAAGAGCTAATACCAATTTAGCACCTTCAACTCCTCGATGGTCATTTGGATACATTTGCCCGTTCTTTGGGTTGAGTACCACCAGTTCGTGTTATCGACGATATCAACGAGTATATCTGGGGAGAAGAACCGGTAAAAAAGTCCATTGGAGAGTCAGTATCCTGTAAATCAAACACAAAATCGTCTGACGGAATGTCAGCCTTATGTCTGAATTGTCCCTTTTTCCATTTATAGCTCACAATGAGTGTTTTCTTGCTCTTTTTTGCTCGTACATTTGGCACAGCTCGTATTGGTATTTTCCTTTTACGCCTGGTTGTTCTCGATGCTGATGGACTAGCAATAGACGAAGCATCTGACGACGGAACCGACAATATCGAAGCGAAACTTGGTATTATATTATAATTTATTTCACCGGTAGCACGTTGTTAATAATAGGGGTCACAAGAGATTGCTCATAATTCAAGTTGTCTTCGACTTCTAACACAGGGTTGTTCTCACTGAAACAGACGCTAAGATGGTCCTCTGTTTGAAGATTTTCGTTTCATGTGTCCATAAAAGTATAATCTTCAACGTTTGTCTTATCACTATCAGTTGAACTATTGTCTTGCGTATCATTTTCGGAGCTATCTAATATATTCATACGCAATATGCATAAATCGATGGAAGGGCAACTTTTCAGTTCTATTGAATGCCATTTCCTCTTCATTCTCAGGTTCAGAACCAGTATCTATATCAGAAGGAGCATTTTCAGGCGGCACCAATGCTACTAAGCGTTGTCCTATAGACTTGAAGTTCTGAAAAACGAAAAATAGTAAGGCACAAAACATTTTACTTGCGAATCCCTAAAAATTATAAGAAACAACAAAAGTATTTTTTTTAGAATAATACGGCAACGGGAAAAATTCTAGACATACGATTTTTTATTTAGTTTTCGACTACTTTGATAAGGGGAAGAATACTGGACACAGTATTAAGCAATTATTTTATTAGTAAATCGACAAGGGGAAGAATACTGGACATAATATTTAGCACTTTACTAGTAATTCGACGACGGGAAGTATACTAGACATGCAAGTTGTGGTTATCGTAAAAACTAAATAAAATTCAGTAAGACAATCAAAACCTTTTATGTAGCTTTCCGGGTACCTATATTATCTGTAGTTTTCAAGGATACTAACACAAAATAAGCCATAAAACAATGAATAAAATGCAACTTACCGAGAGCCCGCGCAGCGTGTCTCTTCTCCCAGCCATCTCGCCGGCAACTGCTCGCTACTCGTCAATGTGTGTGGGTCACCGATTTTTGATAGTGTAGTTTGATAGTTCACTGTGCAGTTATACACCTTGAATTCTGGATATACGGTCTAATTTTTAATGTAGGTTTTTTTTCATTAAACGGGAAGTATACTGCACGGCGTCGAATTAAGGGTTAAGAAACATACAACTAGAATTAAACTTTTTCAAACCTTAGTACTTCCGCTGTTAGAATATTGCTCCGTTGTTTGGAACCCACAATATGAAGTATACTCAAAGCGGTTAGAAAGTGTTCAAAGAAGATTTATTTACCACCTATCATATAAAGATAATCTTGCAAGAACACTGTCAAGCTATAGTGATAGGATCAGGCATTACAAGATGACTACTTAAAAACCGTAGACAGGAAATTGATCTAATACTTCTGCATAAAATATTTAACGGTACTATTGATTGCATAGACTTAACCAGTTTAGTTAATATTTCAGCGCCTTCAAGGTTACCCAGAATAAAAGCCTACAACCTCTTTAGTCTGCCTTACTCTAGAACAAACCTCGGTCGGCACGCCGTCATACCAAGGCTTTGTAAGCAATATAATTGATTATCAAAATTAAGCCCATTGTTTGATATTTCTAATACTCTGCCAAAATTCAAAAAGCAATTGAAAAACCTCATTAATTAGTTAATAATTTTATTCAAGACTTCTTTATAACTGTACGTCTGCATAATATTTGGGTATTATTTAAATACACTATTAAATATAATTTTAAACAAAATTGTAATATTTCATATTATTCTTAGTATAGTTTGTTACTTAATTATCTATTGTATTATATTACTACAATACTATTACTATTGTATATATGTATGTATGTAATTACTATTGTATTATGAATGCGCTTTTCTATGTTTTACTATTAGTTTTTAATCACAACTTTTAAGTTGTCTATTGCCTTGTTTTCTTGCATGCTGTGGTACCCTATAAGTACGGGAGCACAATGCTATAAATTGTTTTTGAATGTTTTCTTATTATTTTATGTGTAAACCTGTGTTGGGTATCCTATTATAATAAATAAATAAATAGTGAATAATTTAAAAAATTGAAATATATATATATTAATTGGTTAATTTTGATCTCATTTTAAGACTATAAGCTTTTCTTTAGATTGAATCTATTTTGAAGTGCACGCTGTGACGTCATATAAATGAAAAAACACATAGTTTTTAAGACCATGATTGTTATTTTAAGTTTTCATTGTGATTTTTTCGTTGGATGTCCATATTAAATAAATAAATAAATAACCTGTCGGCTGAAGTTCAGGTAAGAGTGATGGAAAATGTCATAAAACGGGCCCGTATGGTCATAAACTCTGGCGGCGGCCACTTGACCGATATCATTTTCTCAATTTAATGGAATAAATTCTAATGGATTAAGTTAACAAATTTTACAAGCAGAACAAAAGTATTTTCATTAAAAAAATACATGGATTACTTTTGCCCCAACCTGTACAATTGGAAATACCAGCAACGTAAATATCGGGAGAAGATAGAAAAACTTGGTCCAAACGAAGCGTTAATCTTATGTGATTTCAGCGAAAATTACGAATGCAAATCATTTGAATACTCAATACTTTATTGTGTTCTATAATGTAGGTACAATGGTGTTGACAATGGTGTTAGGTAGCATTATAGACCCTGTTGGGCACAACAATAAATATAGAAGAGAGGAAGACGTCATCGTTAATGTACATACTAGATAATATGGTTATATTATATTCTTAAAAGCAAGCAAAATAAAAATGTTTTCATAATCGTGAGAGTTAAACTTGTGTCATTTAAAAGTTAAATAACTAAAGGTCAGGTTAGTGTAGGTCAAACTAAAAAAACTTATTATTATAATATTAATTAGAATGTAATTAAAATTATCACTAAAGAATTCATCAATCGTATAGTAGCATTTTTTTATGAGGATTTTTTTAGTTTTTTTTATGAATAGTTGATCTTTAATCTCATTTTTAAATCGTCAGGTATTACATTATATATTTTTATCGACATAACATATGAAGGGTACAGGGAAAGAACATGCGATGTCATTTTTTTCTTTTTTTGAGATTTTGATGCCAATTTGTTCAGTTTGTGATGAAGTATGGTATGGTTTTGAGATAGGGGGAAAAAACGTGCTAAATCAGGCGTTATTTGTATCTAAAAATAATATGGACAGGTTAAAAACCTGCCATATCAACTGGTTCCAATAAAGAAACGTGCAATGTTTTCCCAAACCGGAAATAAACATGCAATGTCACTTTGAACCAAAGACAAAATGATGCTATTTTTTAGTCTGGCAATTTTCGAACTGTCATCATATCAAACAGTCATTGTTATAAGGTTTGGCGGTTTCTGAATCTTTATTTCTGTTTGTTTTGCACGTGCTTTTCTGCTTGCAATTTGATTTACCTTGTTAAAATAAGTTTTTTCACGCTTGAGCGCGCGTTTTCGCCGGCCTGGCGTTTATTGATCTACTCTGCTCTGCTTCAAAATGAGTGATAGTGACGAAACAGAAAAACCAATAAGCGGCTCAAAGAAGCGTCCAATAACTGGGAGAACTACTGAGGTAATGAAAAAAATCAGAATACAAGCCCACGAATGTGGAGAGCCGTGTGGCTGTAAGCGATTAAAATGTTTTGAAGCCGTAAGTTCAGATGAAAGAAAACATCTACTTGATTATTTCAATAGCTTACAGACACACGATGCACAAAACTTATATCTCTGCGGACTTATAACAGCCATGTGTGTAAAACAACGTCGCCCTGTAAACATAGAAACACCCGGAACACGACATGACGCGTCGTATGCTTACAGAGTACGAGTGAAGAAGGAAGAAGAGTTCAAAGATGTCCCTGTATGTGCGAATGCTTTCATGTCCATGCACGGCATCGGAAGGGGAAAACTTAATTATTTAAAAAAATCTTTGATCACGACTGGAGAAGCCCCCAAGGATAAGCGCGGCAAAAGTAGTGGCAATCACCGAAGGCTACACGAAGATACCCTTAAAGCCATAAAAGCCCACATTGGCAGCTTTAAAACCAGGTCCAGCCATTACGCCCTCAAAGACAGCAGAAGGCAATATTTACCAGAAGACCTGAATATTAAAAAAATGTATGCAATGTTTAAGGAAGCACATGAAATTTTGAATGCATCTTACGAAACCTACCGTAACATTTTCAACACGCAATTTAACATTTCATTCGGCTATCCTCGAATGGATACTTGCAGTTTTTGCGACGAAAACAGGGTCAAAATTGCTGCCTGTAACAATGAAGCTGAATTACGAAAGATAAAATTGGAAGATCTGTTACACAAGAAGAAGGCCGAGGTATTCTATGATCGGAAGCGCATTACTCGAAAAACCGCTATAAGAGATAGCTCCTTGGTAGCTATAGCGATGGATTACCAAAAGAATGTTTCGCTGCCGAACATAACGACCAACGATGTTTATTATAAGAGACAACTGTCAATGAACTCTTTCAATATACACAATTTGGCAGATAAGAAGTCCTACTTCTATGCTTATCCTGAAACACACGCAAGGAAGGGATCCGACGAAGTGTGTACCTTTCTTTTCGACTTCTTAACCAACCGCGGTCCTCAAACGATGCGACACCTTCACATCTTTTGCGATTCGTGTGGAGGGCAGAATAAAAATTACAATGTTTTCAAAGCCATTCACTACATCGTACACGATGTACGTCTTGTAGATTCAATCACTATAACCTTCCCAGTGAGAGGCCATTCTTACCTAGAAAATGACAAAAATATGGGCTTAATCAACTTAAAAACCCGAATGGAGCTGCCAAGCGATTGGTATGAGTTGCTCAGAATATCCAGAAAAACGCCATGCCCATTCGAGGTTATTGAAGTAAACAATGGCATGGTGAAGTCATGGGCTGACTTTACGAAATCCCGATACTTGAAAAAATGTCCTTTTCCTATTCAAACAATAAAGGAAATTCAAGTCACAGTCGAAGAACCACAGAGCGTACTATACAGAGAGCATTATCACACCAGTTGGGCAAAAAAAGTCATTCGTCCACGCGCATTCGTGCCTACTTTGCCACGTGGAGAATTTGAGCTGCCATTAAACTCGTATAAAGAATTGATCCCACTTAAAAAAGAGAAATATGAAGACCTGCAGGCTTTAAAGAAGTTTTGCTCGCAACCTGCACAAGAATACTATACTAACTTGCCGAAAATGTAAATTATTTTAATAAATAATAATCATTAAAAAACCTTTTATTACAGAACTTTACAATACTTTCACACAGGTAGGTATTCTATGTACTAAACTAGGCTTATGTTCGTTTAGTATAAACTAGGTGTAGGTTTCCTCGCTGTATTGTGTGATAACGCAGGTTTTTATACGTGATTAATATGACAACGCATGTTTTTTCCGTGTTCAAAAGGGTCTTATGTTACAGATTATAAAAAAATACCTCCTAATAGCAATATTATAACCATTTTAATGACAAATATCTATAAACAGATATTTTTTGGTTTTGTTCCAACTATTTGATTGATGATACAGTAATATTAGAAAGTTATACGAAGTTTTGAACTTAAAAAAAGTGATTGTGAAAATCTTTCTAAATTGGCATTGCACGTTATTTCCATGTACCCTTCATATGGACTAGATGAATGCAGTTTCATGTTAGAAGAAGGTAAGGTTAATTTATTTTTATAACGTAATGAGCAAGTTGTGTAGGTTTCCGCACGAGTTTTATACAAATGTTTATTATTTCTAACTTTGCATATTTCCAAAATATATATACAGGGAAGCGTAAGTATATTATATTTTTGGAAGTACGGTTTGCAACTATCTGTTTGTTCTATATTCGCTAGTATACGTATCAGTTTCTTTTATTGTCTAAAGACCATTTGTTGCATGGGTGCTGTTTCCCCATAAGATAACAGAATACGATAGGTGGCTATTAGCGTAGGCATAATAAATTGCAAGGGAACTTTTTAAATCAGTTGTTTTTTTGATCTCGCGGAGTGCGTATAGCGTAGGCATAATAAATTGCAAGGGAACTTTTTAAATCAGTTGTTTTTTTGATCTCGCGGAGTGCGTATGTCAAGCTTGATAATTTAGATTTAATTTTTTGTTTGTGTGGTGTCCAATTTAAGTGAGTGTCTATGATTACACCTAGAAAAGTGAATTTATTTACTATGAATAGGTACAAGCAACCCATTTTGGAGCGACCAAACATCAGACATCAGAAGCCCAGTAGATCATGCCACAATGTAAGGTACATACATTGTGGCATGATCTACTGGGCTTCTGGTTCACAGTCGTTTTGTACTGTTTCTGATAAAAAATGTCATGAACCAGGTGCTATTTGGGCGCACCTCTTACCCGTTATTCAGTTAACACGCACAATACGGCCTGAAACTAAACGCCTTCATTTTTTTCCGATGGACCTAGTTCACAATACAGACAAAAAAATAACTTTCAATTTATTTTGTGTAATTTTGCATGCCATGTACTTTGGTGAAATATGTGAAACTATCCCTAAATTTAAGATAATAATTGTAACCATATTTCTTGCAATAAATGATTTATGATTATGATTTAATCTCTTGAATTTTTATACAACAGAACTTGGCTTAGAATTCTGTACCTGGAGTTTTTCTGAAAGTGGTCGTGGCAAGGGAGTAGCGGATGGGATAGGAGGATCTGTGAAAAGGACTCTGGACAAACAAGTTGCCTACAGCCGGAATATTACAAATGGCAGACAAGCCTATGAGATACATCTGTATCCAAAACAATAAAATTATTTTATATTGAGGACACGGACATTTAAACCATACAAGGCAGTCTTCCTGTTGCCATTAAAGTAGTGCCTGGAACGTTGCAATTACACCAGGTATTATGTTTAGCGAATTCGTCACGATTATTACATAGAGTATTGAGTTGTTATTGCAGAATTGCTCTAAAAGCCAGTTGCTGCAGCTCCAAGCTTATACACGAATGCCACACGACCCTGGAAGAAAAGGTCGCCAGGAACAACAAAGTGACTATCCAGTGGATCAAAGGACATAGTAACTCTCTGGAAAATGACGCCGCGGACGCAGTGGCTCGAAGGGGATCGGAAACGGTTACCGTAGGCCCTGAACCGCTCCTCCCTTTACCCTTCTCACAACTCCGATCCTGGATTAGGCTTCAAACCAGAGACTTACACAACACACGTTGGACAGGCTTGCCAGACTGCCGACAAGCAAGAGCAGCGCTTCCAACCCTATCACCAAGGCTCTCACGGCGCCTACTACAACTACAAAGAACGGACCTAAGGACGGACAGTGGTGGGGACATTAACGGGCCACTGCACCCTTAACAAACACCTCTTCAACATCGGAGCCACAGACAGCCCTCTCTGCAGAGGATGTCTGAAGGAGGTCGAATCAGCTGCCCACGTAGTGCTGGAATGCGAGGGAGTAACAGCACAAAGACAACAAATCCTCAAACAACCGAGGTCACTCCTTGAAGCCTGTGAAGATCCCAGGAAGATTCTGCGCTTCTGGTCGGAGTTGGGCTGGCTATGCTAGCTAGACACCTCACGCATAATGGACCAACTTTGAGTCTAAATGCGGAAACGGAGTCACACACACACATGTCGCAAATGTGTTGGTGAAGATTATTTATCGTAGGTACATAATATTGTTGCGCCGTGCGCAAATGTAAACCAGTAAGTTCGCGAAAGATCCAAAAAGGACCGGTGTTTGAGCGGCCGAAAGAGTCCAAGGTCATTTACAACACAAACACGAGAAGTTTCTAGACAAACCGGTTTTGAAACAATAGTGCGGGTTGTAAACAAAGTTGTAAAAAATTGTTTAAGTCGGCGCTTCCGTACTACGCAGTCCTGGGCAATCAACTCGCAAGCGATCAGCTGAGCTCTCTATATCAAGAACGACTTTGCGTCGAATTTTGAAGAAAGATTTAAAATTGCACTCCAATAAACTTCAACTAGTGCAAGATTTGAAGCCGAATCATCACAATTTACGAAGTGATTTCGTCGAAACAATGTTAGAGCGTTTGAATATTTAAGCGTCTGAAAAAAGAATATTGTTAAAGCTCCGAAGCTTCAACAATATTCTTTTTTCAGACGAAGCCCATTTTCATTTAAATGGGCACGTAAATAAACAAAATATTCGTTATTGGGCCTCAGACAATCCACATTTCAAACACCAAAAGCCTTTGCATTCGCCGAACGTGACAGTTTGGGCGGCTATTTCAGCACACGGAATCATCGGACCCTTTTTTTTTGAAGACCATCGAGGGAATTCTGTGACAGTTAATACTGAGCGATACATAGCTATGTTACGCAATTTCTTTTTCCTAAGCGAAGCACAGATGTGAAATAGATGCGTATTTTTCTAAGCTATCCGATGCCATAAAAAACAAATTTACGATTTTTTTTGAGATACCGCTTTTGCACTTAGTAGGGCAGTATTGTACCCTTGAAATTCTGACAGCTGCGGGAATTACCCTAAAATAGAATGTCCTTTTGTCCCCACTTCTGACTGATTAGAATTCATAGAACACGTTTCTTTTTTTAATATGTTTTTTTATGATTATATATTTAAATAATAAAAGACTTTATAAGTGCACTTTGATTTGTCTATTTCTTTATAGAAATATGTATTTTATTTGAATGAAAATCCATATCCTTTTCTATACAAGCATGTTAGGTGAAAAGCTAACCCAAAGGCCGCAAGGACTCAATTCTTAAGTTTGCAATTACTAAGCGGTGTAGCAGTATCTCATGGTTATGGCATTTCCATGTATATTTTACATATAACTATTGTGATAGAAAACATACCTAGCATTATATATAAATTACATTTAATAACCAAAAATAACTATCTATAAATTAACTAAAAAACTAATTTTACATAACGTCAAATATCTCCAAACTAGCTTTCACTGAGATACCGCTTTTGTGCTTAGTAGGGCACAATAGTGCGACATGGTTTCAACAAGATGGCGCCACATGCCATACATCTAATAAGAGTTTGGCAGTCGTAAAGGAGATGTTTGATGGAAAACTCATTTCGCGCCGAGGTGGCATTCCATGGCCTCCTAGGAGTCCGGATTTAACCCCACTAGACATTTTCCTGTGGGGATTCATGAAAAGTAGAGTCTACAGGGGATTCATGAAAAGTAGAGTCTACAGCAAAATCCGACCACAATAGCCCAGTTGAAGAATCCGCGGAGAAATGGCCGCTATTCCGCGCGCCATGCGCGAACGAGTTATCGGCAATTTGAAGTCCATATTCGAAGAGTGTTTGCAGCGTGATGGTGCGCATCTGGATGATGTTATTTTTAAAAAACAGGGGGGGGTGTCGTTAGACGCGCCGGTTCGTGGAATTCTCAGTCGCCATGGAACCGTTCTCAGGAGCGCAACGTGCGTTTTGTGTTCGCGCGTATTATTAAAAACAATAATTCTGTGACGATTGCTAGGCGAATGTACCGCGCTCACTTCCAATTACGAGACATCAGCGAAGCACCAAGCGCAAATTCTATTCGTAAATGGATAAGAATGTTTGAGGAAACCGGTTCTACGGTAAGAATCATTAACACAGGCCGCCCAAAGTCAGTGCGGACCCCGGAGACTATTCAACGTGTTAGTGAATCGATTAGAGAAAATCCAAGACAATCAACTCGAAAAAGAAGCCAAGTCTTAAATGTCAAGAGGACCACTTTACGAAGGATTTTACACCGCGATTTGCACTTGAAAGCATACAAGATTCAGTTGACTCAAGAATTGAAGCCCAATGACGCTAATTGTCGACTAAATTTTGCAAATGTTATGCTGGAACGTTTCGACAACTTTTTTAACATTATCTTTAGTGATGAGGCCAATTTTCATGTTAACGGCCATGTTAACAAACAAAATTGTCGGTTCTGGTCGGAGACAAATCCACGACAGAAGCATCAAAAACCTCTTCATAGCCCTAAGGTCGTTGTGTGGGCTGCAATATCAGCTAGGGGAATAATTGGCCCATATTTTTTTGAAAATCAAAGAGGAAATGCTGTGACGGTGAGAGCTGAGAATTATTGTCAGATGTTCTTGGTCCCAGCTCTTCAAAAATTTCAAGGGTATAATTCTAGGACCTGGTTTCAGCAGGATGGAGCCACTTGCCACACAGCCACAGTCTCAATAGACTTGTTGAAAGAGATGTTTTCAGGAAAACTTATCTCACGAAGAGGTGACATTCAATGGCCCCCAAGGAGTCCAGATCTTACTCCAAATGATTATTTTTTGTGGGGATACTTGAAATCAAGAGTTTATGATAATAATCCGACAACAGTAGAGCAACTAAAGCAAAACATTATACGGGAAATCAACTCTTTTCCAAGAACAACTTGTCAACGTGTGTTTGAAAATCTGCGAGTTCGACTTCAAGAATGTCAACAAGTGGGAGGCGGTCACTTAGATAACATAATCTTTAAAAATTGAATGTCATTTAAATTTCCATTTATTGTAGTTTTTAATTATATTATATAAAATTCCTATGGTTCGTTGTTATTTTTTTAACGCATATAGAAACTACGCATTCAGTTAGGGCCCACCCTGTATAACATTCGTATGTTTTTATTAAAGTCTTAAGTGTTGAGAACTGATTAAACAACTTTATATTAAAATGTTTGTTTAATTTATACGATTTGTCACCGTTTGTAATAAGTTTCGGAGTGGAATAAATTGTGCTACCTGGGTGTTTTAAAATAGCTATATTTCAGTAAATAAATTATATTTACTAATTTGAATAACATTTTCTGATAATTTAATGATCAGGAAATATATATTGACCACAATAATCGTTTTACCATGATAAAAAATATTTACATCAGATTTTCGATTGCGTACAATTTTAGAGAAATCGGCCCATATACGGAATCAGTTCGGAATGAGTTTCATCAGTCATCAAATGGCTTAGTGACAAATAGGAATGGTGGGAGGTGCCTTGGCCCCAGGAAATCATATGTACAAAGTAGGTATCGAGGCTTATTTAATCACATCAAATCAGGCACGACAGATAAATTTGCCTGGTTATGTTGTTTCATCTCAAATGACGTTTGATATATTGAGAAGTATTGGGGAATTTCATGATGCTGGCATGGAGATTTTGCCATTTCCTTCGAGACTAACCGTCGTGGTGAATAAGTTACTTGAAGGTCGGTTTATGACAGTAACCGGAGGGACTGATGTCACGGTTCAGCCCGGCGTCCCTGGTCATTATCATTATGGTGTAATACTTAGCTTCAGGATTTTGCATCATGATTTGCATCTTAAAGCTTATAAAATTCAGTTAACGCAAGAATTAAAGCCAAATGATGCTAATCTTTGACTAGAATTTGTCAATGTAATGCTGGAACGATTTAACAATTCATCTAACATATTGTTTTGTGACAAACCTAACTACCCACCTCAATGGCCACGTCAACAAACAAAATTGTAGGTTTTTGGCTCAGACTAATCCCCGACAGAAGCATCAACGTCCTCTGCACAGCCCTCACAGTCCAGGTCGTTGTGTGGGCTGCAATATCAGCTAGAGCAATTATAGGGCCGTACTTCTTCGAAAATGAAAGAGGAGTTACTGTAACATTAAAT
This sequence comes from Pasiphila rectangulata, assembly GCA_963082625.1. Classification (NCBI taxonomy): domain Eukaryota; kingdom Metazoa; phylum Arthropoda; class Insecta; order Lepidoptera; family Geometridae; genus Pasiphila; species Pasiphila rectangulata. The sequence goes on along the minus strand of OY720253.1, from coordinate 17,421,504 downwards.
GCTGAGAAATACTGCCAGATGCTGCAGGAAATCTCTTTCTTCTTCAAATATCTAGATCTCTTTTAAATTTCCATTTCATGTAGTTTTTATTGGTACAAATCCAAATATCCAAACATTTGTCGATATTTTTTAATTTAATTTTCAAACTAGGCATACAGTTAAGGCCCACCCTGCATTGAAATGAGATTTGTTGATGCGAGGTCAATTCAGGTCAATAGATGGGTTTATTAAAATGCTGAATGCAGTTGAGCGGCTTTTTAAGAATTTGGAAGTGCTATGGAGTGAAGACCTTAGCCACACGACGGTTAAACCAAGAAAAAAAAACTGGGAAACTGTTTTGGTTGCATCCGCAGCAACTGTGGATGCGATCCTAATCCAAATGTCGTGCAGTTTATTGCAGCACTGAAAACAGCAATTATCGGCAATTTGTTAAACAGCAGCAAAAATAAAATTGTAGGGATGTTATTAGCATTATTCTTAATGATTTAAAATCGTTTTTAACACAATATAATGACTCATCTGCAAATGTGACTGCTAACCAGTCAATAGACATTGAAGCAACTGTTGTACCTGAGTTTTCTGTGGAAATTAATGCATGTGCATATGTTTGCGGTTTTATGATAAAAATCTAGGACCCGATCGCAAACAATGGCTAAGTACGTAAATCAGAACATTGAAGTTTGCCATTTATTTACTAGTCTCAAAGAGTATGACAGTATGCGTAGCAGCTTGTTTTACGTTAATTACGTAAAGACTGTAAAAATTGCCGCAACTAGTAAATGCGTATTTAACACAAGAAGGCTGTAGCACATGCATAATGAAAACGTTAAAAGAAAATCTTGAAAAAGAAGAGTGGCTGCTGGGATGCAATCAGCATTTCGAAAAATATAAATCTCACATAATTGTCTCCACAATAAGTATATACCTCAAACGGCACTGTTTATTGAAAAACAGACAATTTAAAGAAGAAGCCTCGCTAAAAGCCATGAATAGAAAAATAAATATATTACAAAACCTATAACAAAATGCTTCTATTTTATAAATGTATTTATTTGCATAATACTAGAGGTAGCCAAGAATAATTATATTTCAATTTACAGGTGTTGCAAGGTGGGACCTTAAAAAGATTTTTATGAAATAGGATTACGTGGATCGGATCCGGTCCATGAGTAGTGTTGACTTTGATTTCAATTTTCAAGAAGGTAAGGTTTATTTGCCTTGTTCGCTTTATGACAGATTAGCATTAGGCCAGATTAGTTTTAGGACAGATTCGCTCTAAGGCAGAAATTGTACAGTCAATGGCAGATTCGATTAGAGTTTTCTATTTTCTTTCGTTTATGAGTGAATTTCATATTTTTTGTATCTACACTACATAGTTAAAGCTTTAATTCTTTTATGTAACGAATGTTACCTAAATAAACTGTATGATAATAATTCGTCACACAAAGGTATTCTCTATCAACCCTTACTAGCCTAGAGTTTCAATTTTGATACCAATCTTTTAAACCGAATGTTCACATTACTATTAGTTTTTTTTATAGGTTGGCTGTATGTATTTTACTGTTGTATAATATTCTTTCCAACGAAATTAAAAAAAAAATTATCTATGACATATTACTTGCGCGGCAAAGTGAACAAGTAAACACATTTTACTAAAAGTTTTGTTGAATACAAATTTGATATATTTTCTTTTTCTGAAAAATATAAATACTTTTGAGGTAAGTGAATATATTATGTTCGCTATGATATAATTATTTTTTGCGAGTGCATGTTTTACTTGAAGAAACTAGTACTATTTTTGTGAGTATCAATTTTGATACTTCAGGCATTCCGCCCTACACAAAACCTACCTACTAATTCTTTAGCTATAAAAACTTTTTGAACTTCCGATTCATTATTTTTCTGCATAGCTTGGTGTTGGGATTACTTTTATTTTTATTTTATTATAGAAATTTATCAAAAATGCGACCAGAAGAGATTGAGAGCATATTGAAGCGGTTAGAAAATGGTGAAATTTCGGAAGACGATTCCACCGACAATGAAGATGACATAGACTATTATTCGAGCCAAAGAGATCGTCTGAAGGAGCTAGAAGATGAAGAGGATGTAGGTAATGTTCCCACTGACCCAAACTTGGATGCAATCCACCTGCAGCAAACGTAATACCGACATGCAACATAATTTAGAGACTGTTGAACGAAGCCCAACTCCTACAACCAGCAGCCAGAACAACTTGCAAACTGCACCTTTCAACTCTAGAAACTTAGTGTGGAGAGTAAAGAATATGGAAATAGTCCAAAATGCTTTCCAGTTTGCTGGAAACACTGAGTATTCACAAAAAATTATGAACTTAGACACTCCTTTTCAGTTTTTTTCTTATTTTTTCGGTGAAGAAATTTTGAGATTTCTAGTGGACGAGTCAAATAAATATGCCTTCCAAAAGAATCCCAACTTTACAGAACCTGTAACAGTCTTAGAATTACGTAAATTTATTGGAATTCTTATTTTTACTAGTGTATATCATTATCCTAGTGTCAGGTCATACTGGTCAAACATTACAAAGTTTGAACCCATAGCACAAACAATGAATCGCAACAGATTTGATAAAATTCGACAAATTTTTCACATGAATGACGACTCTAAACATTTGCCCATTGATCATCCCCAGCACGACCGACTGCATAAAGTAAGACCAGTGATAGACTATTTGAACAAGAAATTTATTACTGTACCGTTTGAGCATCGTCTATCACTAGACGAGCAAATGTGTTCAACTAAAATTAAACATTTTATGAAACAATACTTACCCAACAAGCCCCATAAGTGGGGATTCAAATTATACGTTTTATGCTCTCTGTCTGGGTATGCCTACAGTTTTGAGATTTACTCAGGAGCTAAGGACATAGACCGTTTACCTGGCGAACCAGACCTCGGAGCTGTATCGAATACAGTTATTCGATTGTTACGACCAGTACCAAGGCACGTCAATCATATAACTTATTTTGACAATTTTTATACGAATATTCCTCTGCTACATTACTTGACCAACGAAGGTATTTATTGTCATGGAACAGTACAGAGAAACAGGCTTGGAAAGTCGTGCAAGTTGCCGGAGAAACGGGAAATTATGAAGTCTAACGTACCCAGAGGAACATAATCACGAAAATGTGGCCTCTCACGAAGGCCACGAATTTTCGGCCACAAGTTGGAAAGACAACAAACACGTACTATTATTTCCACGTATGTTGGCGCTGAACCAGCGGATACTATAACCCGCTATGAAAAAACACTAAAGGCCAATGTTCAAGTATTGTCCTCGGGTCATAAAAGAATATAATGCACACATGGGCGGCGTTGATTTGATGGATAGCTTCATTGGTCGATATCGCATCCGCATAAAGTCGAGAAAGTGGACAACGAGGCTCTTCTACCACTTGTTAGACATGACTGTCATCAATGCTTGGGTACTATACAAAAAGGTAAACACAATAAAAGGAAAACTTCAGAAGAATATTATGAAGTTAGCAGATTTTAGAACTGAGCTTGCCGATACTTTATGTAGATATCAAAGTCACTCGAAAAATAAAAGGGGAAGACCCAGTACCAACAGTCAACAAGACACTACAGTACCTTCTAAAAGACCCCGGACAGGTGTACAAGTACTACCCTCTACTGACGTGCGTTGCGATTGTATTGGTCATGAAAAAATATTTATGGATTCTAGAAATACAGTGTAAATTTAATAATTGTAGGAAACTTACCTCCTGGTTCTGTAAAAAGTGTAAAGTCTCGTTATGCGATAATAAAAACAATCAATGTTTCGCATTATTTCATGCATAGGTATATCTGATTTCTTTATGGCGTTAATGCCTGAAGTATCAAAATTGATACCTGTTTTTTTTCTTCTAAATAAATATGTAAAATAAATATTGTGATTTTTTTAGCTATTTTTTCCTTCATCTAGACCCTCAAGCAAACACAGTAATATTAAAAATAAATCACTTTCGTAAATCAGGCTACTAAGGGTTAATTAAATTGTCAACATGTTGATGCTCAATTGGGGCCTTAACTACAATAAATAAGAAAAATTACTCGTATAACATACGAACATAACATTTCCGAGCATTAAAAACTCATTCAATTTATCTTTCAACACTCCTTCCTAATCTTTCTATCATGTAACTTACTTCACGGCCACTTTAATTTAGAGTACATTGTTATGTGACTTTTGTCACATTTGTCATCGCAACTACGATGGATTTGTTTGTGAATTGAACTGATTTCTTAGACAATAAAATAAGGTATTACTTATTGAGAAAGGATTTTATTTTTATTTATTTAAACAAAATAAAATCCTTTCTCAATAAGTAATACCTTATTTTATTGTCTAAGAAATCAGTTATAATTAAAGATTAAATAAATATAATGGAACTGCCCAGTGGCAGCAGAATTAATCTTATATCTAGCCGAAAAGGTAAGCCCGTCTTACTACATGCTGGTTTTCGGTAAGTATAATTATGTTAAATAATAATCAAAATTGTAGTACCAATTGGAGATGTTACAATAAAACGGATTGCAATACTTCTATTACTTTAAACAGTGAAAATGAAATAGTCAAGGAAGCCAAGCACTTGTGTATTCCAGATGAAATTAAAAATGTAGTAGACGGCTTAATGGACGACTGTAACAAAAAAGTGTGTACGAACCTCGAGCCCATACCAAAGATGTTTGAAGATTTTATAGAGTTAGAGGATGATAAATATGATCTACCAGAGGACTGTAATACAAAGAAAAAAGATTCACTGTATAGAACTAAAAAGGCTTACTTATATTTCGATAAAACTATTGTACAAATCTGAAAGACCTCAAGTTACCTGATCGTCTTGTGGAGAATTTTTTCTGGTTTGATGACGGAACTGTAGACAAAATTTTGTTTTTTGGCACACCCTTAGCAAAAACTAAATTTAAGAAGTTTACGTGCTTTTACGGCGACGGCACCTTTAAAGTTGTTCCGAGGATCTTCTATCAATTATACAGTTTACACATCAATGCTTCACACAATGATGATACTGTTAATTTTGTACCCTTGCTTTTATACTGCTCCCTAAAAAAATGCAAGCAACTTATGAAAGAATGTTTACTATATTATGTGATAAATTTTTAGTAAATATAGAGCAGTATAAATGCGATTAGGAGATAGCAGTAATTCAAGCAGTTAATGCCATTTATCCAAATGCCAAAATTACGGGTTGTTACTACCACTGTTGGAAAACTCTTACCAAAAAAAGCAAAGATCTAGGTCTCAATAACAATAATGGTAGAGACCATATAACACGAAGTAATGCAATAAGTATGTAACACGAAGTAATGCATATGTAAATATATGCAATTGGCATTGTTGCCACCAACTTTGATTCCTGAAGGCAGGTTAGCTATTCTTGATTTAAACGATTCTGAAGAATGTACGGCATTTTATAACTATTTTTCCAAGCAACAATGGATGGGATTAATTACCCGGGAAAACATTTAGTTGCTATCAAGAAATATTCAGGACTAATAACCCAGTTGAATAGTGGAACGGCCGCCTCAATAACAGAATCCCCTTAAAACCACGTTTGTATCGGTTTATACAGTTGCTTAAAAAAGAAGCCAAATATCAAGACAGAAATTTTAGAATGATAGGAACTTGTTGCAAAGGTAAAAGGCGTTGTTTAAAGTTAAAGTAGAAAGATATCAAAATTGACATGATAATCACTAGAGCACTGAAAAAAAAAATTTAAGTGCTAGAATGCATAGAACGATTGTGCAGGGTGAACTGTATTAACTTAAGATCCTAATATTTTTGTCTAAGTCTAATGTTAAATTGTGTTGTGTTATTAAATACCTAACCTAAATTATTTGTTTCACTGTACTTCTGCCCTAGAGCGGATCTTCCTAAGGCGAATCTGGCTTAATGCTAATCTGCCATAAGCGAATCTGACATAAAGCAAAATCTTCTTCTCTATCTTCAAAACTTCCAGCACACAACAAAGAACTACAATATTCAAAGTAAATATGACAAGCTTTCAGAACTCTTGACTAAAACAATCGGAACAAGCAGAAGTCCTACCAAAGACATAAAATCAGATAAGACAAAATCTCTCCTAGAAAAAAGAGCCGAACTACTTAAAACTAAGGACAAGACAAAAAGCGTAAGGAACGAAATATCAGACTTAAGTAAGGAAATAAAGAAACTCATGAAAAAAGACCGCCAAATACACAGATTAAAAACATTTGAAACTCATAAAAATTTACAAAAACAGCACATCAAAAGTACGAATGGAAAGAGAGGGAAACGAGATAAGAATACAAAGAGGCGTTAGACAAGGCGACTCTCTGTCACCAAAACTTTTTTCAGCTGTTCTCGAACAAATATTTAGAAAAATGGAATGGCAGAACCGAGGACTTAACATAAATGGTGAAATGCTGTCACACCTCAGATTCGCGGATGACCTTGTAGTCTTTGCTACAACTAAAAATGAACTCCCAACAGATGCTGATTGACCTAGACATAGAAAGCAGGAAGATAGGACTAACTATGAACACTTCCAAAACTAAAGCTATGACAAATGACACTGAAGAACCAATGATTATTAATAACAATTACATAGAACATGTATCTGAATACACATATCTGGGTCAAGTTATATCACATAAGGACCTAACAACCATAGAAATAGAAACGCGAATCGGAAATGCATGGAAAAGATACTGGACCTTGAGTGAAGTGATGAAAAACAAGCAAATGAAAATCTCTATTAAAAGAAAGAGAACACAATTAGATCTTATGCTTTTATATAAGCTTTTGAACAATAAAATAGACTGCCCTCAGCTTCTTTTCAAATTCAACTTCAAAGTTCCTCTAAGAATCCCTCACAACCCTATATCTCCCCTTGTTCCTCCCCACAGATCAACAGTCCTTGCAAAACTCACCTATCCCAAGGCTCTCTAGGGCCTTAAACAACTGCAAGATAGATATTTTTTATGAAAATATACATAAGTTCCGCCACCAGTTGGCTGGGGACTTATCTAACTGAGAGTTTTTTAATATTAAGTTTCAATTATGATGTATTTGTGTTTGGACCCTAACTGCAACTTAATTTTAATTTTGTAATGAGCAGCTTTTTTTTTGTTTAAAGTTAATTTTTAAAAATACAAATACAAAAAAACTTACTCTTTTTATATGCATGTGGTGTTAACCTGTGAGTGGTTGTGCATTTAACTATAATAATAATGTACTTTGTGTATTATTAGTTTTAAGTATGAAATAATGTAACAACTGTTGGTTAACCTTAATAAATAAATAAAATAAATAAATAATAAATATGTGAGAGCATGTATTTTTTCTTTTTTTACCTACTTGTCTATCTAGCTAGACCTACTTGCGTTACTGTTCGAAAGAAAACATTATTTTCAACAAGCATTTCAAGTATCAATTTGTTTTGAGTTGAGTATTATTGAAAATTGTCATAACAAAAACAGCAATGTCCACTAATGTCAAATTCAAAACCCACAATGTCCAATCTTCAGTTTGAAATTCTACTAAGTCCAACATTGTTTCTATTTTACATATACGGAGGGCATTTTTAACTTTTAAACAGTCAATAATATGAACCTAGAGTAACTATTGCTTAACATAACCTAGAAATAAAATTGGTAACATCGAGCGGGGCTATTTCAACTGAGGGGATATTTCAACTAGTGACAATTACTCTTATTTTACTATAACTACTCAAAAACGCCATCTAGCTCAAAGTAGGTGAACAGGTAAATTCGACAATATTTCATAGATGGCGCTTCTAAGGCATAAACTGTTTTACCTACAGGCACTTTTTGTCAGTCGCCATTTTGCGCAACAGTGTTATCAAAGACGCTTGTCACATTTTTTAACAAAAGTAGTGTTTTGAACGCTTGCTTCAACGATAATACATTGCGAGTGAAGAAAATATAGACCGTGAGTTGTTATTCACTTGTTTCTTCTAAGTAAAAACACGCTTTTTAAGAGATTTTTAGTTAGTTTAAATAACCCCACTGAGATAATATGTAAGTCGGGTTATTTCAACTAACCTTAAGTTATAATTGCCCCGCTTAATTTTGTATGGTGTTGAAAAATACTAGTGATGTCCTATGTCGATGTATGCATAGATACCTACTTTATTTAGTTTAATTATTTTATATTATTATTTTTTTCGTATAAAAATTGTATTTGTTAAAACTATTTTATTATAATTTATATATGGTATTTTTGTATTGTTTTAGATGGTGCGACATTATATACGTAAAAAAGTAAAACCATACTCACTAGACCAACTTCTTAGAGCAGTTGAAGATGTTCGCAAAAAAAAAATTAATTCTTATCAGGCTGCTGATGTATACGGCATACCAAGATCCACAATAATATCAAGACTATATGAAACACGTGCAATGAATGATAGACCAGGTAGACCGACAGTGTTTTCTATCGATTTTGAAAAAAAAATGGCAGAGTATTTGCATATCATGGAAAAGAATGGATTCCCGTTGACCAGAAAAGAAACGAAAATATTGATATCCGAATAATAATATGTCCGTCGTAATGGCATAGTCACTCCGTTTAAAAACGATATACCTGGGAAGGATTGGTTCCACGGGTTTCAGAAAAGGAACAATCTCAGTATCAAAAAGCCCCAGCCGGTTGAGATGGCCAGACGGAAGGCCTGTGATCCATTTATAATCTACGGGTATTTTGATATTCTAGAGAAGGTGGTTGAAGAATTGGGACTGTCAGAGAATCCGAAGCAAATATATAACTTGGATGAAACAAGCTTATGTAGCGACCCAGTAAAAGGAAAGGTGCTCGGGAAAGTAGGGTACCGATCCACAAGAACAACAAGTGGCCCTGGACGCAATAATACCACTGTTCTCTTAGCGATAAACGCAAATGGTGACAAAGTTCCGGCACTGATTATTTTCCAAGGGAAACATTTGTGGTCGGAATGGCTATATAAAAACAAAAATGTCAAAACGGCTTACTCCGTCAGCGAAAAAGGATGGATGGAAACATCTATTTTTGAAAAGTATTTGAGAGAAACATTTGTACCTGCGATTGGCAAAGAGCGACCTGTGCTGCTCATATTTGATGGACATACTACGCATGTTGATCTAAACGTTATAAAATATGCAGCATCTGAAGGTATTACAATCCTTAAATTACCACCACACTCATCGCACATACTCCAACCATTGGATTGCAGTACAATGAAACCCCTAAAAGATCGTTGGGAAGATAAGATTATCCAATGGCAGAGGCTGCATATTGGCGTGAAACTACCAAAAGGCGAATTCGCTAGGCTTTTGACCGAAGTTTGGGACGAAATTAACCCTGTAATTCTGCAGAATGGCTTTAAAAGAACTGGAGTATATCCGGTCAATCGATTCGCCATTCCGAAAGAATTGTTTGATATTTTGACTTTGAAGAAATGGGAAAATGCTCAAGCACAGCTTGTTAAAGAAGACCAACACCAACCAGAGGACGTTATGGAACCCGATGTGATGAACTGTGCTGAACATACTGATGAGAGCAGCACAATTATTGTTTCAAGCTTGCTAACTTTAACTTTAAAAACAATTAACGAACACCAAAGCCAAAAACACATTGAAATTGAGACTGAGATTAATGATAATTTGACAGAAAAAAACAGTAGGAACGGCTTTAAACCAAAATCATCTCAGAGAGAAGAAAAAGAAAACAGTGTGAAAGACAAACAGAGAAAAACTTTACCTCAGAAATGTGAAAAGAAAAACAACGAACTAAATAAAGAAAAAAATTCCAAAGAAATACTGCAAATTAAAAAAGAATCAAACACGAATAGTAAACCTGAAAAAAAATCCAAATTGATAATTAAAGAGCCAGAGAAAATTTTAAGAACTTATGAAAAAAAAGAAAATAATTTGAAAGACAAACAGAGAAAAAGTTTACCTCAGAAATGTGAAATGAACAACATCCATCTAGATAAAGAAAATAATTCCAAAGAAATACTACAAATTAAAAAAGAATCAAACACTAATAGTAAATCTGATCAAAATTCCAAATTGATAATTAAAGAGCCAGAGAAAATTTTAAGAACTTATGAAAAAAAAGAAAATAATTTGAAAGACAAACAGAGAAAAAGTTTACCTCAGAAATGTGAAATGAACAAAATCCATCTAGATAAAGAAAATAATTCCAAAGAAATACTACAAATTAAAAAAGAATCAAACACTAATAGTAAATCTGATCAAAATTCCAAATTGATAATTAAAGAGCCAGAGAAAATTTTAAGAACTTATAAAAAAAAAGAAAATAATTTGAAAGACAAACAGAGAAAAAGTTTACCTCAGAAATGTGAAATGAACAACATCCATCTAGATAAAGGAAATAATTCCAAAGAAATACTACAAATTAAAAAAGAATCAAACACTAATAGTAAAACTGATCAAAATTCCAAATTGATAATTAAAGAGCCAGAGAAAATTTTAAGAACTTATGAAAAAAAAGAAAATAATTTGAAAGACAAACAGAGAAAAAGTTTACCTCAGAAATGTGAAATGAACAACATCCATCTAGATAAAGGAAATAATTCCAAAGAAATACTACAAATTAAAAAAGAATCAAACACTAATAGTAAATCTGATCAAAATTCCAAATTGATAATTAAAGAGCCAGAGAAAATTTTAAGAACTTATGATGAGTTAGTAGGGGGGATACAAAAGAGTCGAACAAAAACTGTGAGAAAAAGAATAACATTATCCAATTACAAATACCGAACAGAATTGACAGTAGTCTATTGCCGGATTCTTTAAAAATATTGAAGTGGGAAAAAATTCAACCAATGCGAGAAATAATTAAAGATGTTCAAGAGCCTAACGTGTCTTTTGAAGAACTTCTTCTGAAGACTGTACGTAGAAATGATCTCCCTAAAACCCAGAAAAAACGAATATTGAACAGTAAAGCAGAAGTTCTGACATATGACGATGTGCTAAAAAGAATGACTGAAGATCATGAAATAAAAGAGAAGACAAGACTCGAGAAACTAAAAAAAAAGGAAGCCAAAATACAAAATAAAGAAATTAACATACAAAAAAGACAAGAACAAGGAAGCAAGAAACGTCAACAAAGGAAATCAGGTAATAATCAGAAGAAGAAACGTCAACAAAGGATCACAGAAACTGATGACAGTAATAGCAGTGGTTCATACACATCACTAAATAACTCCGAAGACGAAGATATGGAAAGCTATTACAAAAGTATTTTACTTGAAGCAGAACAACATGAAGACGACGATATATCATCCGAAAAATATTTTGTTGCTGATGCTAACACTTTAAAGGAACAACCAAATACACAATTTTTTAGAGATAGTTTAGTTCTATCAGCCACTTCCTCGAAGACACCAGATCGAGCTTATAGTTATTTTAAGATACAAGATCCAGAGAAAGACAAATTCGTGTTGGCTAAATTCAGTTCAAGCAAAGGGAAGAAAACCTATAAATATGTTTGCCTGATTGAAGACGTGATCGACGAAAAATTTGTTGTACAGGGCTTCAAGTCGTTTAAAAAAAATACACAAGTTTTTCGTATTATTGATAATGACCATTCAATAATAGATAAAAATGACATTATTAGTTATCTTCCAGATCCCCAAATTAAGGGTAGTGAATATATATTTCCTTGCAAAATTGATGTTGTAGAATATTAAAGTGTGATAAAACTTATTTTTAATTTAGAAAGGTGAGGTGACAGAAGATTTTAATTGATTGTATTAAGTTCCTAAGTGCCTATCATTCCAAAGATTGTTTTCATATCTAGTAAGTAAAGGGAAGTTTCCATTGATTCCATTTAATTTATGACTTTATTACCTATCGTTCCTAGTTAAAACTAAGTGTTATTTGATTAGTTTTTAGTTACTAAAATTTATAATTTATAACAATAAAGATGCTTGATTGAAATTCTCCCTATTTAAACTTCTCTAATTTTTAATGTTTTAAAGAAATAAAGTAGGTAATTTTCAACGCGCCAGAAAGTCATGACACGAAAGAAGAAGATGTAAAGATATGAGATCTCTATTATTTACCTACAGAAATAAAAGGTTTTGAGTAAGTACATTTATACATAATTACATACATAAAACTCAAATAATAGAACCTTGAAAAATTTGCAAAAAAATGTTATTTGAATTAGGTTAAAAAAACGCAAATTAATTTTTTATGCAATACGGGCTGGCAAAAGTCTAAAATAAGTCATTTTAGTTTGATCCCATTTATCGAGTACCTATGTTAGTCGACAAGTGTCCCAGCCCTACTATCTATGGAAAGCAGTTGAAATTACCCCTCCAAAAGTTTAAAGTGGTTTTTTTTGCAACACTGAGCCCTATTACGTAAGTGTAAGATACAAATTTAATTGAACGATACCATAATTATACTCTGGCTTAGAATTGTAACGCCATAATTGCTTTATTAAGATATTTATATGCAATAGTTGAAATTAACCCACCGAGGGGTAAAATCAACTATTTCTACCTTTTTTGAGAAACTTCGTTCTTTTAAAAATACAAAATGGGTATTTTGTCATAGTGATAAGTGAAAAATGATCTCAAATCAAGTATTTTATATAAACATTTATCTAATCTACCTTGTCGTCATCACAAACGAAAGTGAAGGAAGTTTATGTCAGTTTTGAAGTTTATGTCAGTGTTTTTATAGTCGAAGTAGCCCCGCTCGACCTTACAGTAATTTTCTTAAGAGATATCAACAAAAATCTCTCTTGAAATTTTAAGACAACTGGACCTTGCAGAGTTAGAAACTATACGCCTCATATGTAGGTCCACTGAGCACCAGTAATCAGGGGTACCGGTAGTAGAATGTTGCATGCTCTTGCCCGTGGACGCAGTAAGAATCTGCCAAGGGATACCTCCGGAAGCCTTTGCTCAAGTCTCAAGTGACGTCATCACATTGCACCCAGCTGTCCACCAGCCTCATAATCTCCTGGCTGGCGCACTGAGCATCCACCTCTCTCATACAGTCCAGTCACTCCGTAACGTGCTTGCCAAAATGCCAGTACATGGGCCGCGGAGCTGGCTTCACCTTCAGTAGCGGGTCCAGAGCATCTATGAGGTTGTTGATAACTTTCACACATGTGCTGAACTTCTTACATTTGAATACTTTCTTTTATTTATTTATTTGGTACACAAAACAGAATGCGGCTTTTCATTGCAGGGCCGGTCCATTCTGATGTTCAACTGACGAGAAGCCATTTTGAGATCTGATTCGTCTTTCGTCTGACGGGGCTCCAGATATTGGTATTCTGCTGGAACCTGGAATTAGAAAAAATATTTTTAATTTCACAACTGTTAAGAACTTGCCGCACTCTGCGGTTTCACCCGCGTAGTTCCCGTTCCCGTGGGAATACGGAGATAAAAGGAAGCCTATGTTACTCAGGAATAATGTAACATTCTAAATGGTGAAACAATTTTGAAAATCAGTCCAGTAGTTTAGAGTTGACATTAATGCTAATATTTCCTCTTTGTAATATTACTATAGACTAGCTGGTGCCCTAACTTAGGCCACATTTATTTTTAATGCAATCCTAATTAGTTTCCAAAAATGTAAGTAAAGTACAGTTGCTCCTAAAGTTGTTCAAAAATTACAAAACACCTACATTCAATTTATATATACATAATAAGGGGAGCATTGTAGAAGAAGTCAGTGAAATCAATTTTCTAGGAATAAAAATTGACACATATTTAAATTGGAAATCTCACATTAGTAAAGTAAATGGCAAAATATCTAAGTACTGTTATGTTCTACACATACTGAGTAATGTCTCATCAAAATCTATAGCAATTAATGCATATTATGCACGTTTTTCCTCAATTATGTTACGGGGTGATATTCTGGGGAAACTCGGTTGAGATGCAGTCAATTTTTGTTATGCAAAAAAAGTGTATTAGAGCCATCTATAACCTAAAAAGTACTGAATCTTTACGTAATATATTCAAAGAAAATTATATTCTGACCCTTACGGACATATATATTCTAGAATTATGTTTATTTGCAAAAAAATAACTCTTCTATCTTCAATATAAAATCAACCAGATCGGATCAGTTGAGAAATAAATATAAATATAACCTGTGTATACCACAAGTCAATAACTCAATGTACCACAAAAGCACTTATATCACAGCTATTAAAGTTTATAATCATTTACCATTAATTATTAAACAACTTGAAGGAAATATGTTCAAGATTAAATTAAAAAAGTGGCTTGTAAATAGAGTTCATTATAACCTAACGGAATTTTTTGATAATTAGTCATGTAGGTTGATTTTTGTTCTAATTTGGTATTCAGAAGAATAGGCCTACATAAATGTTGTAATCCAACTTTGTGTATAATTTTGTGCAATATAGAATTAAATTGCAAATTTATTATTTTATGTCATAGATATGATAAAATTGTTGATACCTAAATTTAAGACCTTCATGTATTATGTACCTACACAATTTAACAATAAAATTTTCTTATTTCTTATTTCCTTATAACATCAGTACTCGACACACCTCCACGTTGCAGTACCACTACTGTAACGTGGAGGTGTTGGCTGAATTGATGATGAAATAGCTGTACTAGTTAGAGTACCTCCAGTGAGGGCTCCATTTCCATCTTTGCATCTTCTCTGAGGAACTGCAGAGGCTTACAAAGCACAGGGCACATACACGTTCCCGGAGGCCAATAGCTCTGTCCTCTTCACTTTGCGGAGGTTGTGGTTGAATGTGCTGCGGATGTTCACCCATCTGTGGTCTGTGGACGGTGGGTCAGAAGGGTCAACATCACATACTATTTATTTGAGCCACCAACAGATGATACACAAAGAAAAATTACAAAAGTAAAAACAATAAGAATCATGAGCTAGTGTTCTCCCAATTACAGGCAGCTATGCTCCAAGCCTGCCTGTGTTGAGTATGGCTAAAATAGATCAGCACAAGGAGATGTGAGTGAGGTCTATGTCCAGCAGTGGACATCCTAGGGCTAAGAGAGAAATTTTGTAATGTACTTTTCAAATAGGCTGCAGTGATTAAAGGATTTTTGAGTTTGAGTTTGAATCTAATGACTGAACTTGGAATGTTGCTGTGGTCCTGAAACCATGCTTACATTTTACAGTATAATGTAATACAGTTTAATGACAGACATAGACAAACATTATTTTTCCCTCCACCAGAAGATGGGCCGCAGTGTCTTTCCATGTATCAACATCCCATACTGCACTCGCCAACTCGCCTGCTAAGCGTGGTGAGTATGGCAACTACCCCTCATGGAGACCAATGTGGGAGGCCTGTGTTCATCAGTGGACATTTTAAGGCTGAAATGATGCTGAAATGTTTTGT
Organism: Pasiphila rectangulata; assembly: GCA_963082625.1. Lineage (NCBI taxonomy): Eukaryota > Metazoa > Arthropoda > Insecta > Lepidoptera > Geometridae > Pasiphila > Pasiphila rectangulata. The sequence goes on along the minus strand of OY720253.1, from coordinate 17,406,065 downwards.
TAATTTTTTAATATCGATTGATATTACTAACCACCCATCGCACCAATAGACACAGGCAAAAAAACGCAAAAATCACCTTGCTTGCTTGCACTGCGATCCGTCTGTTCCAAATTCGAAGTGTTTTCAAAAGAAAGAGCCAAAGAAGATGTGGAAAAACTGAACACAGCGTTAATTTTGGCGTTAATTTGAAGAATAGAATGCATGTGCAAACTGCAAAATTGCCATTAATTTGAGGTTTTGTTTGTACATTTTTTTTTTAAGGCAACTTATTCCTTTTTGAAGTAGGAATACTACCTACTGCCAACTTCACGCACGTAGCTGGTTCACGGTACAGATAATAACACCAGTTTCAAAATTATGCACGGGCGCGACTGTGAAAATTAACACTGAAATCTGTTATAAAAGAAAAGAAAAATATGAAATAGTACAATCATTTTTACTAACTGTCATAGATAGTAAAAGAATAAAATAATGAAAGAAATAATTATTGTTGTATTATTATAGTAATACTTATCTATACTTTTATGTTATAATATTTTAGAAATTTTATTAGAGCACATGTAGACAATTTATTTTTTAGGGAGAGCAGGGAAGAAAGGTTTGATGGTAGAGGGGCTTTATAGTGGGCCAAAAAATCATATAAGGACGGAGACAAGTATTTCGGGCAGTTGAACAGAATGTGCGTAATAGTACCTTCATCAAGACCACATTCTCGTGGTCTCAGTGTCTCTCACTCTCATTTTATGAAGGTGAACAGGTGAAGAGCAGTGACTGATGCGCATACTTTTATAATTTTTGTAAACCAAGGTAAGAAGGTGATGAACGGTTGAATTTGGTAGAGGTGTTTTCCTTTATGTTGGCTGGAATTAACCCAATGGGAATTCTGAGATGTTTTCAAATTTTGTTTGGCTATGGAAATTAAATCTTTAGTGAAAGTGGAAAAATTTGTTGAGCTACCATGCACAATAGCTGATTTAGCTAGATTGTCCACCCGTTCATTACCTTCGATACCTCTGTGGCCAGGTATCCAAGCCAATGTAATCTTAATATTATCTTCATGGCAAAGACGTAAAATATGTTTAATAGATAAAGAAATTGAACAGGTGAAAGCGGATTTCCCGAAAGGGTTAGCTTGTATCAACTGTAAACTACTCCTTGAGTCAGAGAAAATTACCGAATTCGAAATATTATTATTCCAAATAAATTTAACACACTCAAGGATGGCCAAGCTCTCTCCAGGTTTGTACCTTAATATATCTATCCTTGTCTATCTTTCACTGCTAGATTGACTGTTATGTGATTTTATATCAATGTCAAACGCCAATTTCTAATCATAGTCTAAGCCAGCAAGCATCTTGCTTTAGTGTTATGTTTTATAATAACCGTTTTGTTTTTAAGCAAAACGGTAATAATATATGTGTTTCCAAAACACAGTATTAATTTGAAGACCTGTTTGTTATCTGCTGGTGAAAGAGTACAAATGCTATGTGAAAATGATAATAATTTTAACATAATAAATTGATCACTACCATCTAGTTTCCATATACTTAAACCAATGAATAATAATAACTTCTTATCTAAAACCAATAAGGTACTCTACAAGTAATACTTTAATGTAGGTTACATGAATTTAAGTTAAACAACTTTTGTAAGGTTATCTAAATAAAGCATTCCTATTTAATAAATATAATACGGCTTACACCACGTACCTAACTTAATAAATTATAAATTAAATGAAGAAGGGCCTCTAAATGGTCTACGAAACGTCAGCAAGATGATAATAAGTTAGGTACGTGGTGTAAGCCGTATTATATTTATTAAATGATGTCTAGCCACGATAATTTCAAAGCATTCCTAGTTTTAATCTCAGATTAACTTTAATATGAAATAAGTAGGTAAATAAGGGACTAGAAAATGCATTTTAAATCTGTTGGTAAGGTAAAGGTATGGTAAGCCCTACTATGGAAATATATTTAAAACTTGTTCAAAGTCATCACTGAGGTTTACACAACTTATAAAATTATTGTACATTTTATGGAATCGAGTGGATCATTTTATGGATTGGAGATGATTATTCCAAATTCAGTTAAATGTTATCCAACAGGTAACATAATTGCCAGTAGCTGGTTTATTAATTAATGTGTTTCAAAATCAAAGATAATTTAACATATTTTTTTGTACTTATTTAGGGATGTGCAGGCTCTGTTTATTTAGTGATCTGTCTATTATGTCATAATTATTTAACTCTGTGTAGTTTCAGTGACCATCCAGGCTGTTATAGTTAGCATAAAATAAGATAAGAAAATAAATTATTAGGTTTACCAAAAATGCAAGCAAAAGCGTATAAAATTTAAATGACTAAATTAAGAAATAAAAGTATTAAAAAATAGCATGGTAGATTTTGTTTTCTACCTAAAACTAGTATTTGAATTAAATTAATATAATGTACTATGTAATGGATAGGATCCGCAGTAAACAAAAAATGGTAGAGTGATTACGATACGTAGCCATTTAAAAAATATTAATATGTAGATTGTGGTCGATCCGTAGCCATTTCATTCATTCAAACAAGAAAAGTCTAGTCAGAATGTATGGTGATCCTTCTTCTTCTTCATCTTTTGTTTATTTTTGGTCGAAATCCTGAGGGAATGCTCCTTCTGCGTCTGTAGCATCTAGTAGCAGTGTTGCCACCTTAGCCCTTCTGGGCGCCCAACAAGTTGCTACAGACGCACTCCCTCAGAATTTTGACCAAAAATCTAGCACTTTTTACTGTACGTGAACTCGTTGTTTAATCAAAAGAAAGGGCTATCTAGCCCTTTTCATTTTCTTATAAATATTGTACCAAAATCTGAAATGTCATGCTAACATCACGATAACATCGAACTTTCGCGATTTGTGTCATATTCTATAAAATTGTGTCATTATCTATTGATTTATAATTTTGTGGTAGATGCCATTTGTTCGTTTATGGTAATGTACCGCATTTTTACGCCACGTCGGTTCGGGTATTCGACGCCACAGCGCCGGCGCCGTGGCAGGGAATACCCGGAGCGTTTACTTTTTATGAACCGACTAATTAAAGATCAAAACACTATTTTCCATAAGTTGATGTGTCAATTGTTTTGTGCAATATAAAAGCAATGCAAAAGAACATTTCTTTTTTCATTCATTCGTCTAGAGTTCCTCGTAGTAATTTGAGGTTTTTTACAGAACATTCTTATTCTTATTCTAGTGGGGGTAACTGGATCTGCACTGACGTCCCGCATAGGGGTGTATTGTGCATTGTCCCCCGTGATGCTAACCCGACCCTAGCCAGCCCAACTCCGGTACTTTACCGGAGAAGGACTCTGGGCCGCCGGCAGCATTCCCTGAGCATTCCCGAAGGATATGCAGATGTTGTAGAAGAAGAAGGGCATGACTCTATGAGCTCCTGCAGTCCCGTCTCCGATCTGGCGTCCTGAATACAGGACATAACATTGTAATAGTTTGAGTTTTCCTTTCCGTACCTATACAAAGTGTAGTGTGTGTGAACATTTCAAAAGTTCTTGTTAGTAATAAATAACTATCTAAGCCGTTAGCCGTGGGGTGCCGGCGGTAGAAACTTGCCGGCTAATAGCTTAGTAGTTATGGATAACGCCCCTTACCACACAGTTAAGTTAAACAAGGCACCAACATTAAGCACTACTAAAGTAGAAATGCAAAACTGGATAACAAATAAGGGCTTATCTTATCTGCCTACCATGGTTAAAGCTCAACTATATGAAATTATAAAAGAGCTTATAGAACCTCCAGTATATGAAGCTGATCAAATGCTTGAAGCTCATGGTCACAAAGTGGTCAGATTACCGCCATACCACTGTGAGCTAAACGCAATTGAATTTATGTGGAGTCACGTCAAAAGACGTGTTGCGGATAAAAACGTCGGCCAAGAAGCAAATAACATTGTTAATTTAACCAAAGAACCGTTTCAAACTATAACTGCAGAAGATTGGCAAAAACAATGCGAACGTGTGCGCCACATTGAAGACCAGCTTTGTGAAAGAGATGGGTGTATGGACGCTAAAATGGACAGGTTCATAATAGAAATAAATGACGAGTCTGAAACAGAATCCGACAGCAGTTCCGACGACGAAGATTCATCTGATTGTGATGATGATTCATCATTGGCAATCCGCTTGGAACATGCATATTCAAAATAAATATTTTTATTGCAGTTTGATCTGTTGTTTATTATTATTAATGTAATATTATTGGTACTGGTATTTTTTTTTTTGTATACTGCGCTCGCCAACCCGCCTGCCAAGCGTGGTGAGTATGGCAACTACCCCTCATGGAGATCCATGAGGGAGGCCTTTGTTCATTAGTGGATGTTTTATGGCTGAAATGATGATTATTGGTACCTACATAGTGTTAATCGAATATTGGTACAACTGTACTGATTTTGTATAGAGATAAATATTTTATTAAAAACATTACTTTCAAAATACCTGGGAGACCAAGCTTTATTTTTTTTGGTATTTCGCGTTTTCTTGGGATCTAAATAACCTAGACCTTAATAATGATAAACCCTAAGTATAAAATTTCATTCAAATTGTTAAGGCCGTTTCCGATAAAGCCGATATATGAATAAATATATATACAAGATTAGCTTGTTTAAATATCGTATTATATGTAACATTATCACACAAAGTGTAATACTAAATCGGCATAGTTAGGTAATATTAGCAATACTGTTTTTTACATTTCGTTTAAGGGAGTCCTAGAAGCTAGATATGGCAACATAACGCTCAAATTGCCAACCTAACAGCTAGAGGTAAAATAACTGTGAATGCACTGTATCGATCTAGTGTCAGTCATTCGTTCATTTGTCATTCATTATTCATTTGTGTTGTGTTAACTTGTGTTGCGTGGCTGCCTGCGTGCGCCGTGCAGTGCGTGCGTTGAGTTGTGTGCTCTATGGACTATGGTTGTGTGTGAGCCGTTGAGGCGCAGCAACTCGATTTTAAAAATATTTTTCATCAAAAATGTCACGTAAGACCTGTTTCTGGACGCGTAAACTAGAGTTAGATAGAACTCATAAAGTTTATTCGCACGAGAGAAGCTGTGTGGAAGCCGGCGGGTAATACTAACCGCGACATCAAGCTCAAATACAAAGCTTACGCCGAATTTGCATCGAAACTGGGCCAAGGGTTTACCGGTAAGTTGATTGTTACTAACCACGAGAAACTTGGTTATTTTCATATAGCATTCAGTTCACAATATACTTTTATTTTGACTAACATCGTGACTGTGTACAAGCAAGCATCGTGAAGTCAAGCTAACCATTTTGATTTCTTTGGCTCGTTTGAAAAACTTCGAATTTGGAACAGAGTACAGACAGATCGCAGTGCGCAAGCAAGGTGATTTTTGCGTTGTTTTTGCCTGTGTTAATCGGTGCAATGGGTGGTTAGTAAATATCAATCGATAAACGTTTCTTTCTCTACATACAGACAAGAAGAAGGTTCCTACGAGCTTCTTATAGTACATTACATGGTAATAAGTGCAATAACCTTCTAAAACCGATGATAAGACTTTTGTGTAATATTATTTAAGTATAGACAGTTGCCCAATCTCTTAAGAGCTGTTGTCTTCAAGAGACAAGTACCTATCACTTCTATACAAGGTTTTCTGATCTAAGTAGAAGTGGGCTTGGCAGAACGTGTCTCCATGAGGGGTAGTTGCCATACTCACCACGCTTGGCAGGCAGATTGTTGAGTGCAGTATGGGATGTTGATACACAGAAAGACACTGCTGCCCATCTTACAGAGATATTCCTTTGGCAGGGTTTTACTGCATCCATGAGCATGAGAGGAGGGGCAACATTCTACTGCCGGCGCCCCACGGCGGAAATAAAATAAAGAATAGCAGTATCCGCTACTATCACAGTGGGTTAAATACTAAATGATGACTAATACTGTGGCACACTAATTTAATTTTTTTTCCTATATTTATTTAATATTAATTGTCACCTAGCGTCATTATAATATTGTTGTGCCCTAGCCGGGTCCATGTCTGAAACTTTTATTTAATAAGATCTTTTGTACAACATGGTTACAATAAACTATTTGACTTTGACTTTATTTAGGGATTTTGGTCTGTCCCATAGGGAAAACTGCATAATATTTATTCATCACCAAGAAGGTATGGCTGTGGGGTGCCGGCAGTAGAATGTTACCCCTCCTCTCCTACCCGTGGATGCAGTAAGAGCCTGCTAACGGACACCTCCGGAACATGGGCAGCAGCGTCTTTCCGTATATCAACATCCCATACTGTGCTCACCAACCCGCCTGCCAAACGTGGTGAGTATGGCAACTACCCCTCATGGAGGTCTATGAGGGAGGCCTTAGTTCAGTAGTAGACCTTTTACGGCTGAAATGATGAAGAAGGTATGTGGACTTATAAAGCATGATCGCTGCATCAGAAATAGGTGCAGCCAGGACACTGGAACAAGCCCACATCTAAAACATTAAAACCAAATTTAGAACTTAGCTCCAAGTGAAGTACTAGTGCTATTTTATAGGTGCAATTTTCATTGCATATCATTTGTCTAATTGCCATCTCTTTAAGAAAAGTAGGACATTTCTTATTAAATGCAATGTGGCTATTCTTACAATTTACACACTTGTATTTATATACTGGTATCTCACAATTCTGGTGCTCACCGCTACATTTGGACAGTTAACCCTTTTTGATGGACACAGGCAAGCTCCATATCTCCAGCATATTGAGCACTGTGTCACTGGAAATGTATGACTTTGAAGCAACAGCCATATCCATATACTAATTATGGTAAGACTGGACTTACAAAGCAGATCCTTACAGTTTCACTGTTACACCACTCAGTCTTCCAATCATTTTAATCTTTTTACTGAAGTAATTTCAGCCTCAGATTTAAAGCATTTCAATATTTCATCTTCTTCCATTTCAATCTCAATACACTTCACCACACCATAGGTTACAGAAACTTCATTGGTAAACTGGCATTGATAGCCCAACTCAATGCCAGTTACCAATGAATTATCAGCTTATTACTTACAAGTAGCTGTGCATCTTCTCTGCTTGCAAACTTTAAATATACCTTGTATGGGTTTCTGAATTTTATCGCACAAATATTTGGAATATTTTCAGCTTTCAGTAATTTAGCTAAACCAATTTGTTGTGTTGTCAGAGGCCATGCACACCTCAAACACATCTCTGCCATTAACATCATGTGCCCTAAGAGTTATTTCATCCTTGTCTCCTCTATTTTTCTCTTGATCATTCATCTCAAATTCCTCCTTCTTAGCTTATCTCTGAACAACAGTAAAACCATCAGCCTGCTCATCACTCGTTGTTTCATTGCTGCTTTCCTTTCCTCTCTTGTTCTTTGTCTTCTCTTGCTGATTCATATTGGTCTTGCTTTCATCTACTTTTTCATTCAGCAAGTACTGTTACCTCATGTTGGGTAAATTCTGTCAAACTACATACTATATCTCTCAATAACTACATCTTCAGTGTTCATATCACTTCCATAAATATTGGCGAGAGGCCCAGGGACCTCTGCCATTTTTATTGGCTAACAGTAAAATGAGGGGACTTACAAAAAAAAAGTTGCCACGAAAGTAATGCCCATGCTGGGGATACGTGCGCTCACGAGATAGCGCGCGCGACTGTAATTTTAGTTGAAACAAAGTTTTAAATTGACTTCTACTTTATACTTTAGTTCCAATATGTGCAAATTTTTCTTAGTGTGTAATGTATTGTGTGCTCTATAGTAAATTAATGTTTGTCTATGTCTAGTACAAATTCCATTATACTGTATAATGTAAGCATGGTTTCAGAACCACAACAACATTCCAAATTCAGAGTCATTAGATTCAAACTCAAACTCAAAAATCCTTCATTCACTGCAGCTTATTTGAAAAGTAAATTACAAAATCTCTCTCTTAGCCCTAGGATGTCCGCTGCTGGACATAGACCTCACTCACATCTCCTTGTGCTGATCTATTTAAGCCATACTCAACACAGGCAGGCTTGGAGCACAGTATGGGATGTTTACCCTTTTGACCCACCGTACCACCAAACATACCCCCAGTGGTACGGTGGGTAATTATTTTTCCCTACGATACCACCGTAGTGCTAAGCCATATGGAAAGATGCTGCTGCTTGTCTTCCAGAGTTATCCCTTGGCAATTTATATTTTGTCCATGGGCAAGAAAGCAGGGACAACGATCTACTGCTGCCCCCATGGCACTTACAGCTCTTCAGCGATTGGGAAATAATACAAAACAATTGACAGCATTATCTGTTTTGGCAAACTTAGTTTGGAATTGACCAACATCCTGATACGTTACTGATAGTGTCATCTATTCCAGCGAGCTCCGTCCGGGACAGATGGGTGAACATCCGCAGCACATTCAACCACAACCTCCGCAAAGTGAAGAGGACAGAGCTATTGGCCTCCGGGAACGTGTATGTGCCCTGTTGGCCGCTTTGGAAGCCTCTGCAGTTCCTCAGAGAAGATGTGAAGATGGAAATGGAGCCTTCACTGGAGGTATGCTAATGAGTACAGCTATTTCATCATCAATTCAGCCAACGTCCACTGAACACAGGCCTCCATCATGTATCTCAATGAGTAGTAGTTGCCATACTCATCACGCTTAGCAGGCGGGTTGGCGAGCGCAGTACAGGATGTTGATGTACGGAAAGACGCTGCTGCCCATCTTCCGAAGATATCCACAGGCTCTTACTGCATCCACGGCCATGAGCGGGGTAACATTCTACTGCCGACTACACCCCACGGCAGCTATTTATTGTCCATAAAAATTCTAAGAAAACCATTTTAATTATGCAGTTGGGTGACGCCAGAAGAGTGTTACCTCTCCTCTCTTGCCTGTGGGATGAAGTAAGAATCTGCCAAGGGATACCTCTGGAAGATGGGCAGCAGCGTCTTTCCATTTATTTATAAATAAAATAAATAAATAAATGAATAATGCTAGACAAATCACACAGCATCATCTAGCCTCAAGCTAAGCAGAGCTTGTGTTATGGGTACTAGATGACTGATATACATATTACATGATACTTACATTGATAAATATTTTTATTATAATATAGAAAAACACCCAGAACACCCTGAACAAATATCTGCAGATCATACAGACATTTGTCTCGAGGCGGGAATCGAACCCGCAACCCCTGGCGTCGCAGGCGGACCTTCGCCCGCTGCGCCACAGAGCTCGTCATAAGCTCGTCAAAAAATGTATCAATCAATATCCCCTACTGCGTTTGCTAACCTACCTGCCAAGCATGGCGAGTGTGGCAACAACATGCTCGCGATTTCGGAGATCCAGGCCTAGGTGGAGCAGTGGATATGCATAGCAGTCCTGTGGCTGAGATGATGCCTCCTTATGGACTCCTCACGTGGGTGTGATGGTCGCCATGGTGTCATTTGCTTAATAGCTGGCTGAGGAGGTTGGGGGTTTGATTCTGGCCATGGGACAAATGTTTGTGAGCTTACATCAGATATGGTCTGGGTAGTTTTATAAGTTTTATTATTTATTACTAAAAATAAGTATTTAGGCATTCTATCAACCATCTGGTATCCATAACTTTTTCCTTGTTACCCAAATTCATTGGAGACTGGAATAACAGAGGCGCATGGAATACAATACAATACAAAACACTTTATTGCACACCTTAACAAAATATACAGAAAAAAAAAAACTTACAAACAAGATTGGTACAATGGGCGGTCTTATCGCTTAGAAGCGATTTCTTCCAAAATACTTGGAATACTTGCACACAAATCTCTCTTCTCGCCGCATTCATGCCTTACACACGCGCATGGTTCACCTGTTACCCAGTTTCCTTAGAAACTTGAGTTAGCATGTGAGCCTACACACCAACACACACATACGCCACGCACGCACACACCACACACACACACACACACACTCACTCATACACACACACCACAAACGCACACATACACCCGTTTGATATTATTCTTATATATAATGTAAATCCGTTATTGGTCGTAGGATACATATGTAATTTAGGATAAGGTAGATTAAGGACTGTGGATTTTGTTTAAATAAATAAAATAAAAATATCATTCATTTGATACCGAACTCGGGTATATTTGGAAACATTGGATTGTTCATCCCCTCTTTCACTCCCATATCTTGTAAACTTCTTAACCGATTTTAATAAAACATGTTTACCACCGCCGGAAAACGTGCTTTTAAATAAAAAAATGCATGCATGCAGATCGGTCTACTCGTTTAAGAGACTCGGTATCACAGACAGACACACACGCATAGTGGTCAAACTTAGAACACCCCTCTTTTTTGTCGGGGATTTAAAATAGACTAGGTAAACTAAACATTTTAAGTACACTTCCTTGTGACAATTAACTTGATATACACACATCGGCTGCCTGTGAATTAAATAATAATAATATGTAAAATTATTACGCCATGGGGTGCCGGCAGTAGAATGTTGCTCCTCCTACCTTACCCGTGGATGCAGTAAGAGCCTGCTAAGGGGTACTTCCGGAAGATGGGCAGCAGCGTCTTTCTGTGTATCAACATCCCGTACTGCGCTCGCCAACCCGCCTGCCAAGCGTGGTGAGTATGGCAACTACCTCCCATGGAGATCCATGAGGGAGGCCTGTGTTCAGTGGTGGACGTTTTACGCCTGAAATGAATATGTAAAATTGAATGAACATATACATACATACATTGAAGTTATTGTTGAATCTACCTAAAACGAACTTTGATTTTAAAATGTAATTGATAACCTTTATTCCCAGGGCTACACTTTTCCAATTTTGCACAGGTCCCATTTTTCACATTTCCACATCTGCACTTTCCCAATTCTGCACATTTATCATGAGGGGTAGTTGCCGTACTCACCGCGCTTGGCAGGCGGGTTATGTTGTGGGTATGTTGATACACAGAAAGTCGCCGCTGCCCATCTTCCGGAGAGGTATCTGTTAGCGACATTCTACCGGCACCTTACGGCAGAAAATAGATACAGACAATATAATAAATACAAAAACACGGCAATTTATCGCGTATATATAAATATAAATAATACCTTTGCATTATTCCCTTCGTTTCGACTGTTTCAAAAATCGTGGTCCCGGGTTCACTGAACGCGATAAATTCCCGTTATTTTATATTTATTTTTACATAAAATATAATCAGTTTGCCGTGGTGTGCCGGCAGTAGAATGTTACCCCTCCTCTCCTACCCATGGATGCAGTAAGAGCCTGCTAAGGGACACCTCCGGAAGATGGGCAGCAGCGTCTTTCCGTATATCAACATCCCGTACTGCGCTCACCAACCCGCCTGCCAAGCGTGGTGAGTGTGGCAACTACCCCTCATGGAGATCCATGAGGGAGGCCTGTGTTCAGTAGTGGACGTTTTACGGCTGAAATGAATGAATGATGAACATAAAATATAGTTGTTAACTTTTCGTTTATGAGTCATTAAGTGTTTATTCAACATAGCAAAAAGCTACAGAGAATAGTTAGAATAGGAGAATGGACTGCTGAACTGATTTTCAAAATTATTTCAGCAATAGAATGTTACATTTTCTCTGAGTAACATAGGCTACATTTTATCACCGCATTCCCACGGGAACTGGAACTACGCGGGTGAAACCGCAGAGTGCGGCAAGTTCTAAACAGTTATGAAATTAAATATATCTTCTAATTCCAGGTTCCAATAGAATACCAATATCTGGATTCCCATCAGACGAATCAGATGTGAAAATGGCTTCCCATCAGTTGAACATGAGGACGGACCGGCCCCGCAACGAGAAAGTATTCAAACGTAAGAAGTCCAGCAAGTGTGTGAAAGTTATCAACAACCTCATAGATGCTCTGGACCCGCTACTGAAGGCGAAGCCAGCTCCGCGGCCCATGTACTGGCATTTTGGCAAGCATGTTACGGAGAGACTGGACTGTATGAGAGAGGTGGATGCTCAGTGCGCCAGCCAGGAGATTAAATGAGGCTGGTGTACAGCTGGATGCGATGGGATGACGTCACTTGAGACCTGAGCAAAGGCTTCCGGAGGTATCCCTTGGCTGATTCTTACTGCGTCCACGGGCAAGAGCATGCAACATTCTACTGCCGGCACCCCTGATTACTGGTGCTGGGTGGATCTACATGAATGACAAATGGCAGAACCAGTGTGATGACGTCACTTGAGACCTGAGCAATGGCTTCCGGAGGATCCCTTGGCAGATTCTTACTGCGTCCACGGGCAAAAGCATGCAACATTCTACTGCCGGCACCCCTGATTACTGGAGCTCGGTGGACCTACATGAATGACAAATGGCAGAACCAGTGTGATGACGTCACTTGAGACCTGAGCATTGGCTTCCGGAGGTATCCCTTGGCAGATTCTTACTGCGTCCATGGGCAAAAGCATGCAACATTGATTTGCACCCCTGATTACTGGTGCTTGGTGGACCTACATGAATGACAAATGGCAGAACCGGTGTGATGACGTCACTTGAGACCTGAGCAAATGCTGTGTGTTGCACAAATTATCCTGGTCGGAGAAAAGGCTATCGGCGTTCTTGGAAACCTAATACCTCGTTAAAGGCCCTGTCAAACAGAGAGCGTAATTAGCGCGCGTCAAGGCGCTAAAGCGTCCTGGCCTTAACGTCGTACACTTTGTGTGTGACAGCTTCGACGCTATTCAGCAGTCGTCCCTCACGATAACGAATAGGTACTACTTGGTCACGATGTCTTGATTGATTTATTGATTGCACTGTTCCTTGTGTTACACAAAGACGGGTATTTTCTAACACATTCTATTAACTTTTCAGTCATTTTCACTAATAATTTACGAAGAACACACCTGGCGCTAACTAATATTCTGTAATAAAATACAACGCGACGTCATGACGCGGCGCTAGAGCGTCGCGTACTGGTAGCGCGCTAGCGCTGTTTGACAGGTTATAGCCTGTTCAGTACAGCACAACGCGACGCTATAACGCGGCGCTAGGCCAGGACGCTTTAGCGCCTTGACGCGCGCTAATTACGCTCTCTGTTTGACAGGGCCAAAAGGTACAAAAACACGACAGCACCGCATCCAGTTTGCGTGAAAATATCAAGCCAACTGATCGCGATCGCTTCATTTCGCGCCGCTCCGCTCCGCACCCCGCGTGCGCTCGGCCACGTGGGCCACTTCAATAGGTTTCGACTGTTTGTTGTTTTGGCGCCGCGCCGCGCCGCTTTGCGTTCGCGTCTAGATCGCTCATGCAGGACGTCGCGTACTAGAGTTGCCGCGAATACTCGCTATTCGGTATTCGGCATTACTCGAATTTTTTTTGATATTCTTCGAAAACCGAATAATAGCTAGTATTATTCGGCATTCGGCGAATAGTCGTCTAAAATAAACTTAAAAAAAACTAATGAGTTAAAAATAATCAATTTTTATTATTTTCCTTAATAAAAGAATACACAGTTCAATTATCAATTATTATCTGTAATATGTGCTTGTGCTTATCATATTCATGAAATTAAATTAGTTAGGCTTTTTAATTAATATTTAAAATCCAACAGAGGCAGATTGTGATGCAAAAGAACTATTCCTTCTGGACGTTCGGGAGCAAGTCGGTTTCGCTTTTCCTCATAAATTAAACCTGCCTCGGAAAATAGTCTTTCTAAATAAACAGAGCTTGCTGGTAAGATTAAGTATCGTTTAGCAAGCTTACTTAAAATAGGAAATCTTAACGCTTGTAATATTGACCCGGAATGTTGGGAGGAGCTTGCTTCACAGCGGTCATCTTGGCGAAGCACTATCTATAATAAAGTAAAAGCCTTTGAAGACAATCGCCTTCAGGAGCTAGACACCAAACGCCAACTCCGCAAAGATAGACCCAAGCCCTCCTACATATATGTACACCTACAATGAAGCTCTACTGCCACTCCTGCTGTAGAGTTTTTAAAACCAAGTTTGGTCTGGCCAGCCATATTAGAGCTCATTACAGATAGTAAAGGTCGCAGTCATCGAAATCGATGAGGAGGACTATATATATAAAATAAGAAATCCATTCTTATTGGTACTCAAAGCCCAACATTCATATGGGTTTATTTTTCTGTCAGCCTTTGCTAATGCGATGTGGTGGGCGATTTCTTCAGCAGAGGCATTCTTGGGTTGCTCTTCTGTAGGCCGCTCTATAGATGATTCTTCAAAACATGCCCAAAATAGTTTTATGAATTTCTGAATCGACATGCTCACTTTCATTGTCTAAACGAGACCTTTTGGATGCCGTTTCTGGATCCGAATCATCGTTTTCGTCATCTAAAGAAAGCCTGAGACCTTCCCTGAGCGCAGCTCTACGGATCTGTTCAGCTTGGGTAGCGTCAAAGTCCTTGTAGCGGGGGTCTAAAAATGTCGACAAGTAATATGTCTTCCTAAAGCATAGATCGTCCAAGTTAAAACGGGCTTGCATTATATTCTATTTACGCCTTTCTTAAATCATCAACGTGTGCAGTTTGTTGAATAAGCGCATCTTTCATTCGGTATCTGGTTAATGAAACAGTGCTAGATATCACATCTGATATAGGTGCATATGCATATGTGGAACTCGTGATTTTTGTTGTCTCTTCGAAAGGTTTTAAGAGCTTTAACAGATGTTCTATCTCCCACTGATCACTTGTCAAATTTTCAAAATTCACTCTCCTTGATTCTGAAATATACACCGAAATTGCTCTTTTTCTCGGATAGACGCTGCAGTAATATGTTGAGTTCCAGCTAGTTTGAATATCTTGAATCAGTTTGCTTAGGAAGTCCGAGCTTAGATTGAATACTTTCAAGTTTTGTATATCCTGAATGATTAAAATGTGTCACTATGCGGCGGGCACTAGTAAGAATTTCTTTTATTGGAGAACTGTTATCTAATGCATTATTTATCACCAGCTGGAGAGTATGTATAAAGCAACGCTCTGAAGGAAGTAGAGTTTCCTTAACTTTTTTAACCTTATTATACCACTATCGTGAACATTCGCTTGAATTTTAGCCTGCGTTCAGACATGCGGGAATCGTGCGATTACGCATCGCGCGGTTTGAAACCGCAAAATTGTGATGCTATTTAGACACGCGCGGTTAGTATGCGATTTCGTGCGGGTTAGCGTCAGTTTCAAAATGGAGGTCGACGAAGAAGTGTGTTTACTGTGGTTGCTCCTTAAAAAAAAGAAAAGAAAAAGGCGGTATTGGGTGCATCCAATATTACGTGACCGACTAGTACATGGTCAGTTCGTAACGTTATCTCCACCAACTCTTGCCAAGCTCGGTTCTTGATAATTTTATTTGAGTAATCATCACACTGAATGTCCCATATTGCAGGTCTCTTCTCCACCTCATCAATAAATAGTTCAGTGTCGAAACGATCCATGGCGAACTCACGAGCAGTGACGTGCTCACCGCGCGGTATCCGCAACGCAACTGAACGCGAACTAAAGACTCCATAGTAATAGAAAAGCGCGGGAGCAGCGCGATTCTATTTTCTGGCGGTTAGGTTGCGGTAACCGCGCGGCTTGATTAACCGCGCGGTTATGTCTGAACGATTACTTTATAACTCATACAAATAAGACCCGCGCGATTTCCATGCGATTCTGAAATCGCGCGGTTCCCGCCGTGTCTGAACTAGCGCTTGATGGGTATGTCCTATTTAGTTACACACCGTAACAATTCTCTTTTGATATTTTCTGATGTGTGTGATTCAGGAAAATGCGCCATGTTTAGAACGGCATGATTCAGTTTAAAGTTTTCTAATATCCGGTGTCCTGTGAAACTCAGAAATGCAGCATTATTTACAGAAGAAGTCCAAAGATCGGTAGTAAATGCTACAGCTTCAGCCCTTTCTAACTCGTTTTTTAGTTTGCTAACCACTCATACATCTGGAATTATTTTCTCAGTGAAATAATGTCCTGCCAGGAATAGTGTATTGCGGCAAAGCATTATTAATAAGACGTTTATCTTGAGTAGCCTCCCGTCTTGAATATATTTCGATCAGTAGTTCTCCAAGTTCGTTTTTGAATCCACGCAATTGGAGGATCTTTTTCACGGGCACATTTTTTCTTATTTAGTCTTTTGTACTGAATCCACGATTCGATACCGCCATGTCGATCATTATGTGAAACGAAACGTTGGATCCACTTTTTAGTTCTGTATCTGTAGGGACAAACAGCCAGCATTCGGTCAGCGAGGTCAACCCCGCCCATATTATTATTGTAGTTTCGTATTACCCTCGGTCGGTTTACAGGTAAATACCTTCTTTCGCGCTTGCGCCACCTTCTGCATATCTGCTTATGTAACCTGGCCATGAGCGGCAACATGTTTCCGGTCTAGTATGACTGAAGGTTGAAATGTACGTATTCCAGAAAGAACAATTCTCAAAATGTACGTTTCCCATAATGTCTGAAATCCCAAAAGACTAATTTGTACAATGACTGAAAAAAAGAAATGCCCATCAAGGTACAATGGCACACAAAATTTAGTAAATTATATTTTTTCGTTTATTAAAACATGAAGTATTCTTTTTTAATTCCTTACTACCTAATATATTAAGTGTAAACATTATTGGTATTAAATATAAACACCTTTTCCTATTATTATTACTGATTTTATAAAGGTCTTCTTTATTATTTGTCCGAAATAAAACTAGCAAATATGGGTACAGCCGTGAACGCTATATTTTGAAAAACTTTAAAACAAACTTACATCTTCATCATCAACATAAAATAAAATCGTTATTCTTAAAAAATACTTGATCTTAAGTAAGATTTTAATTGTTAAATTTAGTGAAAGCGTTTCTTGATTATTCTGATGTTTTCAAGAAATTGAATTTCGTTGATATGGCCATCTTGCAGCTCCTTAATCTGGTTTTTGAAGTTTGTGTTGAACGAAATGTCACGTCGTCGCCTACTAGCACCGCTAAACAATGATTTTTTAATCCTGGTGTCCTGGTAGTTGGCCTCCTATTTTAGTTTGTATATAAATCGCATCAGGGTTGGTAGTATACGTGTATTGAGCCGTCTGTGCCAACCCTCAACGGCATTGTTGGTGCGATGTTTATCATTTACGCAACTAATAAAAGACTCATTCAAAGACATCCATTGTTTAGAGAAGTACTTTTTAAATTTGGTAAATTCTCGACTTTGCGGAAAACGGACTTGTAAAGACCATGCTCTATGAATTCCTTCTGAGGGAAGTAGAGATAAATTAGCACACATCCCGACTGATTCTTTTTGAGCTGCAGTGTTTGTCGCTTTTAATTTTACAGCCTGCTTCCAAACTGTCCTGTTAAAATGATAATAACACAGCCTCTGACGTCAGCAGAAGGAAAAATCTCTTTTAAGGCATTGATTATAGCAATCTCATAGTCGCACTTAAATATTTGAATATTCAAAGCCTCTGACGTCAGCAGAAGGAAAAATCTCTTTTAAGGCATTGATTATAGCAATCTCATAGTCGCACTTAAATATATGAATATTCAAAGCTTCTGGCGTCAGCAAAAGGAAAAATCTCTTAAGGCATTGATTATAGCAATCTCTTAGTCGCACTTAAATATTTGAGTATTCAAAGCCTCTTGACGTCAGCAAAAGGAAAAATCTCATAAGGCATTGATTATAGCAATCTCTTAGTCGCACTTAAATATTTGAATATTCAAACCTAATGTGTCCTTCAGCAACCTGAACATCCTCGTGTACGTCTCTTGCGTCTTGTTCGGAAACATTACATAAACGATAGGTACTACGTTCGTAGTTTTATTGTTTCTACTAATGTCTACGTGGAGGGTAAACATTTGATAAAATGGACTGGGTGTTCGTTTGAATCCGTCACCACTCCATATTCTGTTCCTGTTTTCATTGCGAAGTTCATTTCTAGCAATTCTTGTCGTAAAAATTAAAATCTTTTCGTCTTCTTCATCTTCAATCTCAAGAA
This sequence comes from Pasiphila rectangulata, assembly GCA_963082625.1. Lineage (NCBI taxonomy): Eukaryota > Metazoa > Arthropoda > Insecta > Lepidoptera > Geometridae > Pasiphila > Pasiphila rectangulata. The sequence goes on along the minus strand of OY720253.1, from coordinate 17,388,074 downwards.
AATTATCAGATAATGTTTTTGGAATTTTCACGTTCGCCAAATGATCAAATTCTGTGTTATCTTATTTCAAAAATGTATGTCTTTTTCTGTATAAATCACTTTTCTTCTCCTCAAATGAAGGCATTGTGTTGCTAGAGCTGAGAGTATTATTGGCAAGACATTTTTCGAAAAAATATTCTTGATTCGTGTAAAGTTTTGGACAACTTCCTTTTTACAAGTATCAATAAATTATGTCCTCTTCTTTTTGGTTATAGTGTGACCTGCATGTGTGAGTACTTTGCATAATGATACTAGTCTTCTCTGCATTCAATGTTACTGATGCCGAGCATTCACTCCTATTGATACACCTCCACATACTGGAGCCAGATTTATTGTTGTTAGAATAATTATACCTGTGTCCATTAAAAAACGGTTTATTTACCCTTTTGATTTTCTATAAATTTCTACGTTTCGTCATTTTGTATGCATGTACACGCAAAACAAATAAATAATAAATATCAATAGCGTTCACAACGATGACATAAAACATTGTAAATGACAAGGATTGTTTTTATATTGTTTTGAAGTGTCATTAATTATTATCATAAGTGGCCAATAAAACCATATTACACCAAAGAGTTCGCATATACACACCTCGCCATAATGGTTGATACAAAGTTTCAAATATTTTCAGAGTTCGATAGTCGTAATCAGATTACGACTGTAGTGTCATTTCGAAATTCAGACATTACACAAATTAGTCTTTTGGGATTTCAGACATTATGGGAAAAGTACATTTTAAGAATTGTTCTTTCTGGAATACGTACATTTGAACATTCAGTCATACTAGACCGGAAACGGCGAGAGTTATCCATTCGGTCATAGTCTCGTTGAATTTCTTAATTTGGTACTCCTGCCCATAAACACGAGCACGTCTTAATTTATGCATGGCGGCGCACTCTTCGTGGCTCACGTGGTAAATTTCTGCGACAATTCCCCCTTTGACGAGATAATTATGGCTGTACATTTCGCAATGATATACCTGATACTGCAAATTATTGAGACAGGAAAAGGTGGCAACATAAGATGATTCTTTGTATTGGAGTAGCTGTATCTCAGTATCTTCTTCGGTGATATCGTCGTCAGCAAAAAAACACTCCTCAACGTTTATTAACCCTTAAATGCATAGTAACCCCTTTTCGCTCGGAAAAAATATATGTGTTATGAAAAAGAGTATAATAAGAAAATAATAAAAAAAAATTAAAAATTGTATGCTCATTATATTAGAAAAAAAAAACACTTGTATCATTATCGATACCTTATGCATTAGTGCCCAAAAAAATTCTTCATAATCAAATATTTACTGAGTTGTGAAACATTGTATAGTAGTCTAGACTTTTTTGAGCATAAATTTACGTTACATTTGTTAGATTTTATAATGCTCAGCAACTTGCAGGAGGGCATCATGCATCTGCCGCGGGATTGCGTCCTGGCTTGGTGGTGTTCCAGTCTGTCCAACCTTACTTCAAATGGCGGCAGTGTTTGACAGGGTTTCCCTTTGCGAATTTTAGGAGCTGGTCCCTCTGAGTTGACTGATAGACTGCTATTACTTGGGCGCCCTCTAACTGCTGGGACATACTTACATCAGCCAGCTCGGATCTAAAATTTGCTAATGTCAGTATGTTTTTTGGAGGTACACCATTGTTAGTCAAAACTTTTTTATAAAGTACCCAGCTGTTTATTATCGATAAGTCAAGTAGGTGATAAAATATCCGCATATACCACTTCCGGCTTTTTATTCGAATTCTGTATCTTCCTAAATATGAATCCATCAGGTCAACGCCCCCCATGTGGGCGTTGTACTACTTACTTACTACTTTAATGAGTTTGGGGCATGTGATTTGTATCCTGCGTTTTTCTTTTTTATCGAATCTCTCAATCATTTGTACAGGCTGCGCACCGACATAAGTGGACGCCAAGACGACCTGCTTATTGTCCTTCCAGCTCACGGTACTCATATCTAAACCATCAAAACTGGTAATGTATTCTTCATAGGCACCTCTCGGTACAGAATTTTTCATCACGTCTTGTTTCGTTGGAAGCTTGCAGGACCTACCAAAATGGTTTCTTTGAATGGTTCCCAAGGTCAGAATTCCCTCTTTAGCTAGAACGTACATCAGCGGCAAAGATGTGTAATAATTATCAAAATATACGATGTGGTTTTGCTATCTAGGAACCACTCTCACGAGTTTCAGTACAGTTTGTCCCACTACTCCAACCTCTGGTTCACTTGGCAATCTATCAGGCTCCTTTCCAGCATAAATTTGATATCTATATGCGTATCCCAACAGACTGCACAGTACAAATAGTTTTAACCCCCATTTGTGGGGTTTATTGGGTAAATATTGTTTTAGGAAATGGCCTATTTTGGTTGCGCACATTTGTTCGTCTATTGATAGTCTCTGTTCTATTGTTATGCTGGAAAATCGTTCGTTGAGATGGTCTATTATTGGACTTAGTTAGTGCAGTTTGCCGTGCTGGGGGTGACTTACAGGCAAGTGGTTGTCATTGTTGTTGAAGTGGAGTATCTTTCTGATCTTTTCAAATATGTTGACAGGCATTGCGTCTTTGATCATCAAGAATATTTTAAGATAGTATTTTTCTTATGTTCTAACAAAGCTATTTCTAGTTAATGTTGTTTGAATATTCAATTTCCATGATTTCTTGTTGTCTTTCTTTGTATTTATTATTGGAGTGTTCTATTCGCATCATTTTTATTTGTTGTTTTTTGAAGTCTATATTGCTACTGGTTATAGACTGGCGCATTTCTTCAGTTCTGTAAAATAAGATCAACCATATATTATAATGCAGCTACAAAACAAAATTTATAAAAGAGTATGATAGGCTGCCACAAAACTGGTTGACCTAAAAGTAAATTGATGAGGCCCACCAAAGTGTAATCATGATGAATGTTACCTATTCGAGATCTTCTTTCTTGCTGGTCTGATTTTATCACCAGGCTTATTGCTGGATACCACTAAAAATATAACACAATGTTTATTAACTTATCATAATTATTACATAGGAGAAAGTTTGGATGTTTGTGTTTAAATTCATTTTTAAGCAAACTGGACAACTAGGTCATTAACCTAAAACATAATATGCCTACATGCCTACAATTTAGTGTAATGTATTAAAGGTAAAGTAATATAAAGCTGAGAAATAGACATCTGTTTATTTTACCTTGCTCTTCTATTATAACAGGTTCTAAATGTTCTTCTACGGTCAGATCGGTGAACTCAATGCTAGGTACAGCAATTGTTCCGATGCTAGGGCCAGGAATTGATTGTTCTGGCGTAGTTGAGTCCATGTCACTTTGAGTGCTCACAATTGATACTGTTGCAGATGCCGGATTTGGAATCTAAAAATCAAAACGTTATTAAGAAAAAATCATGTGCCAGGCTCAAAATGTGGAACAATTTAAAATAATTATTGGACTAGGTAGAAGGTATTTACCACTGCATCACTATCAAAATCATTGACTTCAACTATGAAGTCATGAGGAGCAATATCCATGATAGCCAAATCCTCGGGGGAGGGTGAAGGTGGCTTTTCACCTCCGCCTGTCTCTCTGGAAGGGAGCAACCCTTCTGTGGTTTGACACATTTGCCTTTGCAATTAATTTCATCCTTTTCCAAGCCAGTTTCATTTCTGTGTCTGTACGGCTTTTACCTAATATCTCGTTGAATCTATAACAATATTTTTTGTTATTATACCCCGCAGACAAATAGATTGGTACCTGAGTACAGATGGCTGATCATCCTTGCACTTATCTTTATGTAACCACCAATGTAGTTTAAGAAGCTCCAATAAAATACATAAGAAAAATTAGTAGTTAGTAATTAATTACCTACAGTAGAAATAAGTATACTTGATAGTAATATATTTCCATTCTTTATTGTTTTGGAAATCGGCTGACGTTTTGTTAGACTTGTCCTCAATCATGCGAGCGGACTGCGCTATAAGTTGGCGTAGTATTTCCTAGAATGGAAATATTCTTATTAATCGAAAAACAGATAAATTGTACGTAATTTAAATTTTTACTAGTTTATTACAAGGTTTTATTGCTATTTACTTACTTTCTCTTCAGAACTCCAATTTTCAGCTCGTTTTTTCTTAGTATTATCCATTTTATTTAGATCAACAATGACAATCAATAGCTAGTTAAACAATCAGAATTTTTCAAGTGCTTCTTGGTAGGGTACCTATATAGAGTAAAGGATTTTGTTGAAGCTCCGGGGAAAAACCCTAGGCTTCGCTCCGGCTTTACTTCACTTCTTTTCACCCCGGGTAAAAAACTTCGAGTGTATCCCATCTGGCCCGGTGACTAGGCCCGGCGCCGGGCCACATGGGAAAAAAAAGTTTTAACTGGCCCGGTGATGTGTTTACCGGGCCAAATGACACAAATCAAGTGCCATCGTCCCCGGTAAGGTGAGAAAAGAGGATACGCCTCGTAATTTATGAAATACTAAATACATGCATCTACCTATGAAAGGGACTGAACTTATAATTCAAACTGCTTGGTAAACAATAATCATTTATTGTGAATGATATACCAAAATCAGAAAAATAACTAACCTCTTATCGACTATACTACAATATTCACAGATTGTAATGTGTATAATCAATATCAGTAACAATTATTTAACTTTCTTTTAAAATCACATCTTCGAACATTGAAAAGTCTTTTAAAATCAATAATTTCAGAATTCTCTAACGCATTTTTTCTAAAAAATGACCGATGGATATTTTACCGGTCACTAGCTCCATTGTTGCCTCCTGAATAAAGTCTTCTCGAAGCATGGCCTCCTTTGAATGGCGTCGAGTACTTGGTATCTTATTTTCAATTTGTACTGACCTTGTTTTGTAATAAGAGGCGTCAGTATAAAGCGCTTTTAACATCTCGATTATATTGGGCTGCTTTTTTTTAATTGTCTTGTTAAGCTTGCTGTGCCACGCTTCCAGTGCATTTGTCGTACGGTGGCGTTGTCCGAAAACGCACCACACGTTTATAAACTCGTCACGCAACCACTGTTTTAACATGTAATCACGAAATATCTTGCTATTTTTATCATCGGGACTTTGAGCAGCTACATACCTCCAGCCATTAAAAATTTCGTTTTGTGGCAGAAGGGGGTAGTACAGCACTGAGGGCTACTTGTCTGCGGGTTGTTTTTAACTTGGTGAGTTGTAACTCCTTTCCTTTCTTCCACACCGCTTGCGAATAATGGAAGTAGCAAGCTTTTGTGATTACATTAGGGAATACTGATACAATAGCGTTCATGACGGCCATCTCAAAATCAGTTTTAAAAGTTTCTGGGATCTAGTCTGGTACTTGAGCTTTCAATAAATGAAAAAGAACCTCATATGTGTTTGTACATTTGTCACTTAATAATGCGTACGCCACTGGCACAATATTTGTGTCTTCTTCACCAATAGCACAATGTATACTGTAAAGCTGTTTAAAAGGCTGTGGGCAACTCTTTTTTTTTTTTTTTTTTTAATCATTATTTATTTTAAAGGAGTTTAGTCACACAGTGACTATGCCACTCCCGTTAAACTAAACACATGTAAAACACAAGAATATAGAAAAATACACTTAAATAACAAAAAGATAAAGATTGATTAGCATTTTAGCCTCCTCAGATAATGGTGATGCCAGTACACAGTTGCACACACCTATGTTGCTACTAAACGTAAAAGACATATTTTGCCGCAAGGCCTCGTTCCGAACACATTCCATCAATACATGATGAACATTTTCTTCTCTGTCACACTCCACGCAGTTAGGTGTATCTGATAGTCCCATTAAAAATTTAAACTTGTTTGACGGAATGTGTCCAGATCGAAGTCTTTAACAATGTAACAACATCTTTCCTATTTATTTCTATGTGATCGCCAAACCACGGATAACGAGGAGGTCGGCTCTGTATTGTTTTGTACCAGATCCCCTTAGTAAGCGAACGCTCATCAAAATACTCATGCCATATTTGTCTACAACTTGCTTTGGGTATGAACAACAACTCGCTATGTGTAGGTAGACATTTGTACGCAATACCGTCCCTTATCGCTTGCCGTGCTGCTTGGTCGGCCACCTCGTTGCCCGTGATTCCAACGTGAGAGGGTATCCATTGGATAATTATTTCTTTATTCATTGCGCAAATCTTATAAATCGAATCAAGAATGGTGTAGGCTATCGGAAGTCCTCGAATGCTCGAAGATAACCGAGCCAAATGTAAAAGGGCACTTTTACAATCAGACAGGATGACAAACTTACTACAATTGACTGATGAAACATACGATAACGCTTCCGATATATGTATGTATTATGCATTGCGAGCTTATCGCTAAGCTCGCAATGCATAATACATAATATATCGGAATCTATAGTGAATCTAGCATACATATCTATCTGTGGATCTACAAAAGCAGACCCACAACCGATGTCATCCTTTGATCCATCTGTATAAATTTTATAATATGAACTATATTTATCGCTAATCTGATTAAGACATAAATTGTGTAATTTGCTTAACTGAAAATTCCTCTTTGCACTTGTTATTCCTTCAACGGTTGTTTTAATATGGTTAGCTATATTATAATAACTTATCCAAGTATCAAACGAAAACATCAATGGCTTGGGCTGAGAATTGATCGCGAGATTACGGTATTTTCGGTGTACTTCGATAAGTAAAGGTAATTTCTTTCTTCTCCAATACGCGCCTTCACACAAATAACTTAATTCATCCAGAACTTGAATGGTAGTATTATTTAAAATAGACTTAGATCGTAGCCAGAATTTAGCCGCTAGGTATTTTCTACGGACAAACAACGGTTGGATACACACTTCACTCTCCATAACGTGAATGGGAGAACTTTTTATAAAACCTCCTATCACTCTCAACGCTTGATTCTGCACTTTGTCTAGTTTGCTAAGATTACTTTTTGTTCCAGTTTCATATAAAAATTACCCATAGTCTAATCTACTTCTTATTATTGCAATGTAAAGTTGCCTTCGATGCTTTTGATGAATTCCCCATTTCGACCCCGCTAATATTTTAAGAATTTTAAGTATTTTCTCCCGCGTTTCATTTATTTGTTTTCCCCATTTTAGATTTTTGTCAAGCCACATTCCTAAATATTTAACATTGTCTACTTGTTGTATACGTTCATCATTTATATTTAAATTAACATTACATATATTAGGGTTTGTAGAATGTCCCCTTGTAAAAACACAAACTTTGGTTTTTTTAAATGAAATATTTAAGCCTAATTCGGATACTATGCGGTCAAATACTATTAAAGCATCTTGGGTAGCAGTCACTGCATCTGTTATGTTTCTACTGCTAGCATAGAGTGCAAAATCGTCAGCGTATTGAGATGTATAGACGTTACATATGTTTTTACAAATAATACTGGTAGCAGCGTTGAACAATAGTGGGGACATAGGATCTCCTTGCGCTATACCGGTTCCGGTTATCCTACTTATAGTATCGTTATTAGGTAACTCAAGGTTAAGATGACGCGAGTGTAAAAATTCCCATAGGTATTTACAAATTGTATCCCCCACTCCAAGATCGTCCAACGCTTTAAGAAGGCTTATCAGATTAATTTTATTATACGCATTCTCGATATCAATGAAGCAGCCTACTGTTACGTACTTCTTACTTAATCCGTTTTGTATGCGAGAAACCAGTCTCGTCAAATTGTCCATACATGACTTGGATCTTCTAAACCCAACTGTGTCGTTGGAGAAGCAATCGTTTTTTTCCAAAAACCATTTCAGTCTACGCGTCATTATGGTATGAAAAATCTTGCATGGACACGATAACAATGCAATTGGTCTAACATTAGAACTCGAGCTATTATTAACATTTGGTTTCGGGATAGGAACTATCTTGACTTGCTTCCATTGACTCGGTACGAAACCAGATATTAAAAAGGCATTAAACAATGTTACTAGAATTAATTTAGCTGAATCTGGTAGGTTCCTAATCATGGAATACGATATATCATCTATACCCGGAGCTGAATCTGAATGTTTGATGGTGTTATCAAGTTCTTCAACTGAAACTGGTAAGGATAAATGAACATTCTTACTCGAAAATTCGGGACAGAGAGGGTCTGCAAAGTCCGGCGCTAGACTGCTTAGTAGTGATTCAGCAGTCTCACGGCTTAAACTGCTCCTCATCGACTTTGAACCTTTCATCCACCTCATCTTGGCCCACAATTACCTTTGAAGAAGTCACACTGTCAATTTCGCTGCAAAAACCTTGCCACGCTTTACATTTACCACTACGGATTAGTCTTTGAGCAGTACTGATTTTGCTTCGTAAACTTTCATAATTATCAGATGTCGGGTTTCTCCTGAAGATTGCGAGGGCCCGTCTCCTTTCTGCGACAGCTTTAGAAATTTCCTGATTCCAATATGGTCTAGGCTTGAATTTTTGGAGACGAAGAGGGTTTTCACATATTTTAATAACTGGAATCGAATCCTCTGCAGCCTTATTAATTAATCCAATAAATGCATCATAGGCCAATTGATGGTCATTTGGCAATATAAAGTCCACAAGCTCTCTCTCAATGCCTGATCGATACTTGACCCAATCTGCCTTTTTAAAGTTGCGCTTACTCTTACGGAATCTGTTATGTGTGTTGATGCTGGTACTTATTTTAATCATTAAATGATCACTACCAAGGTTTTAGATAGATAGATAGATAGATAGATAAAACATTTATTTGTAACACTCTTAACAAAACACATCAAAAATAAAAGACACAACAGGAGAGACAAAACAACAAAATAACAAATTAAACTAAGAAAAAACAGTTACAAAAAGGCGTCTGACTCAGCCTAAGTTGAGCATAAGCACAACGCTGATCTTCCGTCAGAACCGGTTTGATACGAGATGAAGACAACACTCAACTCATAGCTACTAACTAAAATCAATAAATATAACTACCTACTAACAAAAAAAAACTAAAGAAACAGCATACCATAAATCTAATAGACAAGGTGCAAAAGAATTTAAAACTATCATTTAAAAGTTAAAACTATTCTATCTCTAGTTAAAGGATCAGAGCACGAAACAAGAACACACTGTTAGGCATCCGGCTTAGTATTATATGGAAGTACCAACAACCAAATGAGACTTGGCCTGTTTAAGAAAATTAATATATTGCGTAGATAAAGCTCCCCTCTTTATTCAATATAATGTGTATAAATAAATAATAATAAAAAGTAAGGTAACAATTTCAATTTCCTACTGTAAATAATAATAATAATAACGCTAACATTTATTACTACGAGAAACGTAAAAACAAAAAACAAAAATAAAAAAAAAAGTATATAAGCTTACTATAAAATAGATACCTCATGTCTCAAGTCCGCCACTGCATTCTGATGTTCCATAAGGTACCGTTTAAGTCTTAAGCGAAAGCATTGAACACTCTAGAGTTCTTTTCATTCAAGACCTGCCAATCGAGACTCAAGGCTATATCTATCGACGCTAACGATAGGTCAGGTGTCGACTTTTGAACTATACCGTTGACTAATTTAACTCTTGTATGCGTGCCATCATTTAGCGGAATAAAGCAATTGTCCAAGGTACAGTCTAGAATTTTGTCACCTCTTGCATCCGTCTTTGTGGACCAATTCGTATGATGACCATTTAGGTCTCCAGCAATGAGAGTTCTTAGACTAGCGAGAGTGAATATTTCATCCCAATCCCTGGTAGTAGTATTAACAGACGGTGGACAATAAAGAGAGTACACGTTTTCTAAGTGGTCACAATTCATAATTTTAACATGTAATATTTCAATATGATGATTGGACAGGTCAACTTGAAATTCTTGCGCTTTTATCGAACTATGAGTCAGGATAGCCACACCTCCATAGCCATCAGCTCTGTCCTGTCTAAAAATATTATATCCAGTAATTTTAAACCGGCTACCGGGATCCAACCAAGTCTCACTTATGATGGCTATATGAATTTTCTCTTGATTTAAAAGAACTTCTAGCTCCGTCTCTTTAGGGCGGATGCTTTGAGCATTCCACTGAAGCACATTTACGAGAGATTTTGAGATGTTGTGATCCATAATTGGTTTATGAATTCGCAACAAGGCTTATCAGCTATAAATTGTCAGAAAAACGATAATAGCGCTTCCAAAATTATGCTTCCACAACTCTTGATTTTATCTTCCCTTTTCAAATATTTTATCTTTTAGTTTTTTAAACAGCAGCATCCATGACATCTGTTTCTCATTGTTTTTCCTATTTTCATTCAGTGGTTGCTCTTTTTCTCTGCTATATTCTTCACTTATGTCCGATGTATATTCAAATTCTATGTCATCCTCGCGTTCCTTCGCAGATGTTTGCCTAATTCTTCGCTTCTCAGCCTTAAACATCTTTTTAATTTTTCCCTGTTTTTCTTTCACTATGTTTGCATATGAAAGAGTGCTATCCTTATCTGTGGTCAGATCTTGTTGGGTGTCGTCTTTCCTGTGTTCATTTGAGAGGTCCTCTGATAAAGCTGGTAGAGGTGGATCTTTTGAAAGACCTATTGGTTGAGGCGACGGCGGTACATATAGGGTAATAGCCTTCTTATATGTGCAGTTAAATTCAGCCATAAGCTCCCGTATTCTCTTTTCCTTCAGATACACAGGACAGATTTTTGTCATTGCCATGTTTCCCGGTACAATTGTTACATCTAAAGTTTAATGTTTCGCAGTTTGAATGAGGTTTTGAACATTTGGGACAAATTATTTTCAAAGAAGGTCATAATCTTATGGAATGCCCGAAACGCCAACACCGGGAACATTGTGTCACTGGGAAAGTATAAGTCCCCACGGCCACTCTTGTATCGTATACATAAATAAATGGAGGTAAAGACGATCCTTTGAAGCAAATCCTTATAGATTCACTCATCTCCCAGTTGCCATCGTGAGTGTTTTTGCGCTTTAGTCGTTTTACGCCCAGGATAGGAGTTTCGCTATTGAGACCTTGTAAAATTTCTTCTTCATTCAGCTCTAAATCGACATCTCTTATTACTCCGTACGATTGAGTCATTTCCATTGTTCTCTGACATTTAAAGCCATTCTCATTAAATCGCTTGCAGAGCATTAAATTATCGGCACTAGTTTCGTCAGAAAAATGTATAAGTACCTTATGTGCGTTTATGTACTTAATTTTCATAATTTTAGAAATGTTCTCCGCTTTCATCAATTTCGAAAGTCCGAATTGTTTTGGAAGTTTTTCTGTGCAAGTAATACTCACTTCAATTTTATACTCTGTGGTTTTTGTAGCTACACTATCTTGTATTTGGCCTTGACCATACATTTTAGCGTTTCTCACAACCGTCGTCCAAATCTCATCCTCATTTAACTCCCTTATTCTTTTTTTGGGCCTTTCTAAGTGTACGTCCGCCATTATTACCGAATTGCAATTCTGCGTAATATTCTCCGAGCTACTTGTCTTCTCACCTCTATTATATAAGTCGTCATCGGTGTACATATCTTCCTCTCCCTCACCCTCCGATTGCTTATTTAAAATTGCAAACCTATTCATTATCGTTCAATATTCGCACTATGATTCGTAAACAATCACAAATAAACGCTTAGTACGCAACAACGCGCACTGCGCTGCCGACAGGGTACCGATCGAACGCACGATAGATCAGCACGTGTACTTGCAATGAGCGACTGTGCGCGACTCTGGGCAACTCTTGAATGTGCCATCTCCAAAGAAAAGCTTACACTCAGACAAAAGTTGTCTGCCGTTTTGAGTGGCAAATATTAAAATTCTCTTTCCTTCATGTGAGTAGTCTGCTATCAAAAAATCTAAATATTTTTCGGGTACCTTCACTTCGGTCAGATTTTTGTAGGCAATTTTTTCCAACCCAACGGAAGCATTTCTCGATCTATATAACGTACTCTTAACTTGCTGTAGTTCTGGAATTTGTTTTATTAAATCGAGACCCGAGTTTTGGTATGAAGCTACTGTAGCATTATATACCGAAGTAACGGTCGGAAATTCTGGTGCTGATAATTCAATTTTGCATTTGTATAATCTCTCGAGGAGAGGGCGCCACCGTGCCACTGTTTACATCGGTTCCGAGTTTATAATCGTTTAAAAAATATTTCTAAAAGTGAAAAGTAGTGGAAATACACCAAGAACTCTGGAAAGTGTAACATACCACAAGGTTAAAGTGAAGTTTTTGAGTGAGAGTGAAAGACTAAAGATAAATACGAACATGAACTCTGCGGCATAACATCGGCCAAAAATATTATTTCCCATAACATTGCGAAGACTTTAAAGAACTTATGAAATGCAAAACAGTGAAGATAATATAGGCATTAAACAAGCGTGTGTGACTGAAACAAAAAATAAGTGCATAATTAAGAGGCAATATTTTTAGGTTAGGTCTAAACTGTCTCGAAATATTGCTGGTCATATTGCATAGGCTTACATTATATTCAACTCAATACAGAGAAATAGATAAAAAAGTTAAAAGAAATATTCGGAAAGATTTAAGAAATTATAACACAAAGCTTATCGAAACAGCATTAGAGAATAGTAAATCATTAAAGTCGGCCATGCAAGGAATTAGCAAAGGAAGATCCACAATCACGTGTTTAAGAGACGCTCACGGTATAAAACAAGGTGACAGAGAGAAGGTTCTTCGTATCTGCACTCAATATTATAAACAACTATACACAGATAACGAAAATCCTCATAATCCCATCCAACTACCATGCTCTTACAATATTCCCCACATAACTGGCCTCGAAGTGCATAACGCCATCAAGAGCATGAGGTACAATAGAAGCCCAGGTGATGACGGTATTACAACCGAAGCCCTCAAAATCGGAGAACAAATTTTGCTTCCTCACGTCATAAATCTATTTAATTCAATATTAAAAACAGGGACACTACCGAACCATTTCTGTCACTCAAACATCATATTACTACATAAAAAAGGTGACAAATCCGATATCGGAAACTATCGTCCCATAAGTCTTGTCTCGCACCTTTACAAGGCTTTTATAAAAATTGTCGAGAATCGCATATCTGGAGATCTGGATATGAAACAGCCACCCGAGCAAGCTGGTTTCCGACGGGGCTTGTCAACCACTGACCATCTCCAATCCCTCAACCAGATAATCGAGAAATATCAAGAGTACAAGCTACCACTTTATTTGGCCTTCGTAGATTACTCCAAAGCGTTTGACAGTCATTCTCACTCTTCAATTTTTCAGTCCCTACAAAACCAAGATATAGAAATCGACTACATTAAACTACTCCAAAACATTTACCGCAACAGTACAGCATCCATTCGCATCCACACCAATGGGCCATCGTTCTACATCTTAAAAGGAGTAAAGCAGGGCGATCCGCTTTCGCCAAAGTTGTTTACCTCAACTCTAGAAGAGGTGTTCCAAAGCCTAGCTACCGAATGGGGAGAAAAAGGCATTATCGTTGAATCGAAAAGATTGTCCAATCTCCGATTCGCCGATGATATAGTTTTGTTTTCCTCGTCGGCCTCAGAGCTACAGCTCATGCTTGAACATCTGAGCACAGCAAGCCTCGAGGTGGGACTCAGGATGAATATGGCAAAGACAAAAGTGATGACCAACAGCACGCAGAGGATAATAAAAGTCGGGGGTGTGGAGATTGAACATGTCCATGAATACATCTATTTGGGCCAATTAGTCTCCTTCCAGGCGAGACAAGATCAGGAAATTACAAGACGCATTGAAAACGCCTGGAGGAGCTATTGGTCCATGAAGGAAATAATGAAAGGACCTCTTCCTCTATCCTTAAAAAGGAAGCTCATGGACATGTGCATTCTCCCTATCCTCACGTACGGTGCCCAGACTTGGTCACTCACAAATTGCCAAGTCTCGCCTCGGGGTATGCCAGCGAGCTATGGAGCGCAGTATCCTGGGCGTCAAACTTACGGACCATGTAAGGAATACGACACTGCGCTCGAAAACACAAATAGCCGACGTAGCTCACAAAGCAGGCCAGCTCAAGTGGGACTGGGCAGGACACGTTAGCCGTATGCCCCAACAACTATGGGCAAAAAACAACCGCTTCTGCCAGTCGGCACTTCTACTACCGTAGCAGTACATTATATAATAAAGTAAACAAGATGCTAGATATTTATCCGCTTACACTTCATAGATGCAAAATAAAATGCTCACTCTGGCTTCAATCCTTGTCATACGAGGACACCGAGAATCTACTGAAGACAATACAATAAAACTTGTTAAACTTTCGCGATTTGTTAACATATTTTTAGTTTTAAAATTACAGGATTTTATCGCGTACCTTTTTTATTATTTTCCCGACGTTTCGAACACCTTTCAGCGTTCTTGGTCGCGGGAGGACTGATGTGCTGGGAGCTACCGCCGCGAATTGATGGCAGAATCCACGACTACCCTCAATTCGTCTTCAGATTCAGAAATGTCCAAGTTCACATTACGACACACTACACTGACGGTATCGGACTGCTGTACCGTCTGAACACAACGCACACACTTATTCAACACAGGATTCCATGCAGAAGAGAGACGAAAACCATCTTCACGATTGAAATTTAGGTGTTTCTTGATCTCAATCGCCTCTCGAACTATCCTCTTATAATAGTGTCGTTCTTTGGATAGAACTTTTGGGTCGTGTAGTTCTATCCAGTGGTTAGGTCCTGACTCCAGCAGATGTTCGGCAATCGCTGACTTATACACTTGCCGATTTTTGACCGCGGCTATATGCTCCTTGACACGTTCGGCTAAGCGCACAATAGCCGAACGTGTCAAGGAGCATATAGCCGCGGTCAAAAATCGGCAAGTGTATAAGTCAGCGATTGCCGAACATCTGCTGGAGTCAGGACCTAACCACTGGATAGAACTACACGACCCAAAAGTTCTATCCAAAGAACGACACTATTATAAGAGGATAGTTCGAGAGGCGATTGAGATCAAGAAACACCTAAATTTCAATCGTGAAGATGGTTTTCGTCTCTCTTCTGCATGGAATCCTGTGTTGAATAAGTGTGTGCGTTGTGTTCAGACGGTACAGCAGTCCGATACCGTCAGTGTAGTGTGTCGTAATGTGAACTTGGACATTTCTGAATCTGAAGACGAATTGAGGGTAGTCGTGGATTCTGCCATCAATTCGCGGCGGTAGCTCCCAGCACATCAGTCCTCCCGCGACCAAGAACGCTGAAAGGTGTTCGAAACGTCGGGAAAATAATAAAAAAGGTACGCGATAAAATCCTGTAATTTTAAAACTAACAATACAATAAATATTTAGTTATACATACATTATAATACACTAGCTTTTACCCGCGTCTTCGTCCGCGTGGAAATCCCCTTTTCCACGCTGAGCCACTTTGATTCGAAAATATAAATCCCATTTATTCCCTATTCCGTAAGAATTTTGATAAATCTCTTCTTAGTGCACCTCTAGGATACTCAAGGTATATGTGTGCTAAATTTCAAGTCATCCAGTGGTTTAGGCTGTGCGTTGATATATCACTCAGTCAGTGAGTCAGTCAGGACTTTGAATTTTATATATGTACATATATATATATATATATAGATTAAATAAATATTTATATTTAATTTATATACAAATAAATAATTATTACAGACATAGGTTTATATTTTATTTATTTAGCAAAATATTTCAATATCTATATTTATAATTCCCCCTTCCCTTTTTCACAGTATTTCTAGGTACTTTGTTTGTATGCTACCAGGTCCTAAATAGAAGGTTAGCTACAGTAGATTTTAATTAATTTAATTTTATTTAGTTTAAGATATTTTCATTATAATTCATCATTTGTCAAAATGTGTAAAGTCAACTTCTTCTTCTTCTTCGTAGGAGGCCTATGGGTCGGTAAGATTTCGGGCTCGTATAGTCGTCCTTCCCTGGTTTTCTGAGGACTACAACGGTTGCCTCCTTCCACACGATAGGAAAGTGTTTGAGGCTTAAACATTTGTTGCAAAGGGCGAGAAACAATTCTCAAAGGGTTATTTTGGATGGCTTGGGTACATATGTCCGCGGTCAATCCGTCCAACCCGGGAGCTTTTTTGGGGTTGAAACTCGTTGCCGAGAGATTTAGTTCCTGGATTGTGAACGGTGGGTTCATCATTTTCCACACGTTCACTTTTTTAGCTTCTTCCCTTATAAGGCTATGGTCTGCGTTGTCGTCCATTTCTAGATCCTTCGGGTAAAAGGTCTCGGCGATTAGTCTCACTCGATTCTCACTGTCCAGAGCGTTCCCATCCTTCACCATAGGAAGGTCCTCCTGTCTTTTTGATGTCCTAGCTATTATCCTGAATTTGGAAATTTTATAAAATTTTGGAATACTTGAAAATATTAAGT
Organism: Pasiphila rectangulata; assembly: GCA_963082625.1. Lineage (NCBI taxonomy): Eukaryota > Metazoa > Arthropoda > Insecta > Lepidoptera > Geometridae > Pasiphila > Pasiphila rectangulata. The sequence goes on along the minus strand of OY720253.1, from coordinate 17,371,645 downwards.
TTGGAAAATTGAAGAATTGTATGAATTTGGAAATTTTGGAAAATTAGGAAATCGGAAATTTGAAAATAGGAAAAATCTGGAAATTTTGGAAAATCTGTAAAATTTCGGAAATCTGGGAAATTTGGAAAATTAGAAAAATTGAAGAATTATATGAATTTGGAAATTTTGGAAACTTGGAAATATTGTGGGATTTTGGAAATTTTAGAAATAATTTTATTGAATTAGTGCGGAAATTTGCAAATTTCAAAATTTTGGAATTTTTTTGAAATTTAGGAAAATTGGACAACAATTTGGAAATTTTGGATTTTGGAAATTTTTGAGAATCTTAAAGTTGTAAATTATGAATTTTTGAAGTTTTGGAAATTTTGGTGGCGGTCGTCCCAAAGGGTTTGTGTAACAAACCGTGGCGGAAGGGTTGAAGGGGGGGGGGGGGGGGGGGGGTTACCGAAAATTCTTTATTTTTGGGCTAGGACGCCCCGTTCTCGAGATAAGTGCTTTGTACTGCTTCCTGCGGTTGGTAAACAGGTTCGGGATAACTTGGTCCTGGTCTCCCGGGAAAACTATTGGTGGCAAAAATATAGTCCAGGTGTTGTTTGATAGGTCTTGTCTCCTTCTTTAATGTCTCAATTTTTCCCTTACTAGTTTCCTTTGGAGTTTTCCCACTATCCTCTGTCAAAGTTTCCCTGGTGGTCAGGATGAACCGCAAAAACCAATATCAAGAGTTACTGGTCCGATTTCGAATTTTCTTTTTGGGTTCTGTAGGGGACGGTGGGCTTGGTCAAGTTTACTTCTCAGTGTCTCTCCAGGTCACTTCCTGGGGGGAGTTTTTCCCCTGGGAAGGTAAAAACTTGGTGCTGGTGAACTGGTGATGGATTTATCCTGTTAGTCGCCCTTGGTATAGTTTCAGGTGACTTTCAGTTGACTGAACGAAAATTTTGTTATTTTTGGGATCAGACGCTCCGTTCCAGGGTTATGACTCGACAAACTTAAGTTGGTAATGGCGTTAAAGGTAGTATGGTCCGATAAAAATTCACAGAAAATTCAAATAAGGTCCGATCTTCAAGAAACTTTTTTCCCCTGATAGTCTTTATTATTATGGGCCCTATAAACACTACTGTCACTTTCACTGTCATTTTTTGACCAATCTGTCAAATCTTCCAGGGCATTACCATATTCTGCAAATATAATTTTTCAAGAGGAACCGAGGGGGGAAAATTTATTTTTGCACAGGGTTGTTATGCAGTAGGCCCTAAAATAGTCACTTGGCTTATAACACTGAATTCTGAGGAAGAGCTTGGGCTTGATCTTAAATTCCTTACCTTTTTTCGTTTTCACCAGAAAAATCTGAAAATCGCAGTAATTGTCCGCAGTAAGATGGTGCTTGGGGTCCTATCCAAAAAATGGGGGGTCACAGATCTTTTCCGGGAGTTACAGGACTAAAACTGTTCTTTTCATATAGGAGTTCACTTTATGGTCGATAACTTTTTTGTTTATGTTCGGATTTTCAATATTTTTTCACTGTTATATATTTCTCGAGTCCGCGCTTAATCTGACGTATCGTACTTAAAATTTTGATCACTTTTGACGTTACCACGCAACACGTGGTTTTTGTGAAAAAGATCTTAACTCACTGGTTTTTTGTGTTAAAAATCCAAGATTTCGTGAGGAGCTGGGCTGTTCGGATACCCGTTCAACGGCACCAAAAAAACTAATAGGTCGTCGCTGAAAATCGAGCAGCGCACGAGGTTTTGTGGTTTTTTTGAGGTTATAATTAGTGTTTTTGGTACAAAACTCACTCAATTTTCACTTTTTTCTAAAAAAAAATTCACCCACAGAACTGACTATAGCGCGCACATATGACACAATTTTCGCGGTTAAAACGCGATAAAAACTATTTTTTAACGATTTTTCGAGCGCGGAAGGCGTCTTAGAGCAGCCGTTTCGAAGGCGGGCGGGCGCGGACTATCATCGCTTATACAATCATGAAAACAAGAGCCTCAGAAGCTAAGGTTTCAGATTAATTTGGTAGAATTCCTCCATAATCTACATAGCCCCAATATTTGTCGTTTTTTTATCGTATCTTAGTTCTGTTCTAATTGCCATAGAATCAAAAAGGGCTACATTTTTAAGAGAGGCGTCCTTGGCTGCAGTTTCTTTTAAGAACATGATAACTTCCTGTATAAAACCAACATTACAGTCACGTGTAGCCAAAAGTCTTCTCAATGTAGCTGGATGAGGGAGACACACATGTTTTCTTAAAAAAAGATACGCTATTGGGCTGTAGAAGTGCAAAGTTAGAGCAAAAGATTTCAATTCTTCACTATACCTTACTTTTTTGTTATTAATAGCATAATTAAACTGCTTATGAATGTGAACAAAATTCATTTTTATGACGCTTATAATTTCTTCTGGGTCATAGGTCTTTTTTTTATCACATTTAATAAAGATTTAAAGGCTATCGATTTTTAAATCTCTCCTTTTTACGCGCTGCTTCAGAACTTTCACTTCTCGTTTCAAACCTTCAATTACTTTACATTAATATCGAATTTTTTTCGTTAGGAGGTTCCTTGGAGGTGCTAGGCATAGAGCTGATTTCAAACTTATGCTCAGGAGTGACTGAAATATTCGCGGGTTTCTCAATAGACACTTCTGCTTCACTTGTTACTGGGGCAGCATGAACAATCATATTGCTTAGAATAGCTATCCTTTTTTCTGGTGGAACAATCTGCAAATTAAAAAGGCCTATTATTTATGTTGGTACTATGAAAAATGTAGCATTGAGGGCCAATTTAGAAAAAAAACCATCTAAAATCCGTAAATGCAGTAATATCCTATATTATACGATTTTGGTGATATACAGACTGACAGTTCGTATATAAACATAAATCCATAAATCAAGTTACGCTACCAGAAATCAGTTTTATTTGCAGTTTCATTTGCAGTACTATTTGTTTACTATTCTTTACCCACCTTAGGAAAAATAGTTGGAACAGCATCGGATTTCAGTTTTGAAACTGAACTATGTTTTATTTTAACCTAGGGACTGAAGTGAAGACTGCAAATAACGGAATAATTTTTGATATTTAAATGACATCAAGCCATTTTGTCCTCCCTGATTCTTCTACAGGCAGTCTGAAATTATATTTTTTAAATTTATTTAAAATATACGAAGTGACTCACCTAAATCAGCGATTAATATGGGAAGTTTTAACTTTTTTGCCATTTCCTGGGGAAATGTGAAATTTCATGATCACGTCTATTAGGTACTCGGTACACCATCCCATATAAAGTTATATGCGTGGCGTGTACTACAGAACAGTCTCAACACACATATTACTTAAATAAATGTTAAAATCAGCCTAGTAGAAACATAAAATACCTATAACAGACATGCGTAATTATGCTTATGTTGAAGTCTACCTCCTGTTTATATGCTGCATTGTGTACATAATCTTATAATTTCGTTCATTATGGGCAGAATTGATATAAACTTACTTGAAGAAAGAAACACCGCATCCTGCATAGGATTCGCTTTTGCAACCTTGAATGAATCGCACACTTTTTAACCATCTTTATTACGTCCGAATAAAGAAATTAATTGTTTTATCGTCGAATTGCGGTTAAATTAAATATCACAAAGTTGATCACCATAATTACAACAAATTAATATGACTGACGGGCTGCCAGTCTAACTTATATATATTCTACTAATAATCTTTTCTTTTTTAATTACATTTCAATACAGTGTCCAAATTATTACTAAAAAAATGTTCTTATTCTAACAGATAATTGAAAAATATTAGAAATATATCAGAACGAAAATTAATGTTTTTAGGGTTCCGTATCTCAAAAGGAAAACAAACGGAACCCATATAGGATCACTCGTGTGTCTCTCTGTCTGTCCGTCTGTCACAGCCAATTTTCTCCGAATCTAATGGACCAATTAACCTTTACCTGCCGACCTGGTCTAAACGCAGCACTTACGCCGACGTGACGACTGAGAGATGTCAAAATTTAAGTAATGAAATGAAAAGTGTATTTGCATTCTACATTTTTCTATTTTATACATTACAAAGACTGTTATTTGAGGTAAGTAAACCACAGGAATTCAAAAAAATACACGTTATTTTTCAGGTAAAATCAACATTTATTCAAGAGAACACAATTATTTGGCACTAAATTTTAAGGACTTACTTCAGTCTCCTTTTTCTCTAAAATTAAGTAATAAACAACAAATGAACTTAAAATATGTTATCTTCTGTAAAACAATTATCAAATTAAAACATAAATCTTCTTAGTTAAAAAATAAAAAAAAATTACAGCACTTGAATATTCGGTACATTCAACTACGTACGTTTGCAGTCACTGCATATTTGTAGGCAGCAAGTAAGGCACATTGGTTTTTTGCATTTGCAGCAACTGTACTTCGTTCGCCTTATCAACCGACTGGGACAGATTGCACATGTCTTTCTAACACCTGGATCAGGATTCGGATAAGCTTTTGGTGGTGGAGGCTCGGGCATATCGGTGGGTCCTATAACTCGCTCGATACTTAGCCGCAATTCTCGTGGGATTCTATCATTGTAAACGCGTAATTTCATTTCCGGGAGGACTAATTCACGTGCTAGCGAGAGTAAAAATCGGCCACGACTGATGTCGCCCTTGTTGGTGCACTTGTTGTACAATACATAAGCATTAACACCGCTCATGTCTATCAACCTGTAAAACAAAGTCAAAGGCCAACGTCGAGTTCTTCGAGAGCACGAGTAATTTTAACACTTCTTGTCCATCTCTTCCACCCCTCCTTTTGTCTTGTTATAGTCAGTTATCATAGTAGGCTTATTAGTTGCAGAATCAGTCTCTGATACGGTGCATAGACGACACCAGTAAAACAGCTTTTTTAGGCTTAGGCACATAAGACAGAATAGTATTGTCTTTGGTGAATCCATACAACAAGAACCAACCACTCTATCTTTGTGAGGCTGAAATTCTGGTGGGATATCTTGTTTTTCTTCATAGTGCCCAAGTAAGTAAATCCATGTTCTTTCAGTGCTTGCAGTAGTTTTATCGAGGTAAACCAGCTATCTGCTGTTATATTTCGGTTACAGCCCTCGATCCCTTTACAAAGATGTAGAACAGATTGTGTGGGAATTGAAAAGCGTTTCTCTGCATCACATAGACCATTGCCATCAGATCCTGTGCCATAATATACGTAAGCATTGTATATATAAAAACTTTGGGCGTCAACCAGCAGGAGAACTTTTAATCCGTACTTATTTGGCTTGTTTTGCATATATATATTCTAAATTTGCAGCGCCCTCTAAAAGCTACAAGCATTTCATCTACACAAATGTTAGGACCCAAAGTGTAATTTTTCTGGCAATTACTGATGAACTCATGAAATAACTCTGAAATGGCGGCAAGTTTGTTGTCTTTTAATCGCTCAGTTCTTGTTTGAGTATCATCAAAACGCAAACAGTTTAACAGGGCCAGAAATCTGTTCTTGGACATAACGCAGCGAAAAATTTCCCGTCCTATGCCATCTGTTGCAAAAATAACGTCTGCATTTTCGTGATTTGATTGGAATACTGATGTATAAAACAATGGCCCAATTAAATCCTTTATTTCTGTCTCATTCGTTGAGCCTAGTTCAGATCTACTAGTGTCTTTATACTTAGCCCTATAACTGTCTAGTTTCTTGTTTGTATGATTTACTATCATCTCAATCATGTGATCAGTAAACATCAGTTTCCATAATTCCGTGAAAGATTCGAATTCACTCGGACTTACTTGAGAGCACCCATCGTGGTCCCGGGAAGACTCGAAGACCCGAAGAGTCTTCCCGGGACCACGATGGGTGCAATCCTGTCGAAACGTCGGGCAATAATAAAGTTAAATAGCGCGATAAATACCCGGTTAAATATGTGTTAATGATGTGACGTCAATCAGGACTGTACGTCGACATTGGCGCGTATGGTAAAGACTGTGACTCGTCCATTTTACAAAAAACGGAATTTTGGAAAAGGATGAAAAGCGGGAATCTTAATATTCCACAACCGAGATGCTTGCCAGGATTAGATACAAAAGTACCGTACGTTTTCATCGGAGACTCTGCATTTCCCTTCGAGGAGCATATTCTGAAAGATTACTCTAATCATAACTTAAGTGTGACGCAACGGGTATTTAATTATCGATTGCACAGAGCTCGGCGATACGTAGAATGTGCGTTCGGTATATTAAGTAACAAATGGAGGATATTACATAGACCATTGAATGTTTCCAGAAACTTTTCAAAGAATATCGTGAAAGCGACGGTAATGTTACATAACATTGTTCGCAAACGAGATGGTTATCGGGAAAGTGATTTGGTCATTACTAGTGGATCTCAACTAATAAATTTACCAAGTAATGAAATAAAATCCACAAAGAAAACTGGTAAAGGAGCGCGTACGTGTTTTGCTAACTATTTCATGCCTGAGGCAGGTCAGCTGCCTTGGCAATTATATTATACCTTAATTATATTGTAATTAACACAGCTGTAACTTAATTTACCTGTGTTTTTCTTTTCAACCTTCGACATTTCTTCATATCCTGTCTCGAGAAACGCAAAAACTTCCTGCCAGCGTTTCTCTCGTAATATTTTATTTTTACTTGCTTCATTAGTTTTGTCCCAGAGACAAGGTCGGGCCTCCACTAACTCGATAAGAGTCACGATGTCGTATTTGAACGCCATGACCTTGACGAGTACGCACTGTAAGCGAATCAAAAACCAAATACGAGTCCCTCCGCTCCGCGCCCTCCTACCCGCCTCGCGCAGTTACACACTCACACGGCTACAATTCATATAAATATGCAATACACATGCAATTTTGCCGGGCCGGCACCGGTGGGAAGCTTGCTACCCCGACGCTATACCGACGGCGCCGGCAGGACTCAATGCCAAGCCGGCGCCGGCGCCGGTAAGTAAAAAAGCGAGCAATAGTACATTTTCATACATTTTTGCTTCCCCGGCAACGGCACGGCGCCGGCGCTGGTGCCGGTGCCGGGCCGGGTAATGGAAAAACGCCCAATAGATATGCTGTCTCATTATGGAGTCCCTCCATATGGCTTTTGATGTCACACTCTCTCCAAATAAATGCATCATGAGTTGCTCCTCGAAATGACTCATCCACATTTGTGATATAGCAGTCACTGTCGCAAATCTGAAAAGAATAACATTCAATGAAGGTAATGTATGTACATAAAACTAGCACATAAAATCATAATAATCACATTTATGGTAGATAATTGTCACAACAATATATCATTTTTATGTTAGAATTAACTCACAACTGGAGTGTTAATAGAATGAAAATGTTTTCTATTATAATATTGTTCCTCATGGTTTGAAGGTCTGACTATTGCTATATAAGTGCAATCAATGCACCCTATGATACCAGGAAGCCGATATTTATCATAAAATCTGCAACAATAATAATATACCAATATTAATTTCCAATACATTAGATACCCACCTATTTGTATTATATATGTAATATCTACTCACCGCCGCTTAATAAGGTTTCTTTCGTTCCTATTTTGAGGGAATTTTATGTGTTTCCTTACTATGTGGGGTGCATTGAGTGCATTTGTGACCTCCTGCAGACACCGAGAAACAGTCTGCTGAGCCATGGACCCGTCCATGTTTTGCTCCACAGCCCCTTGGTAACTACCCCGGGCATAAAAATTCAAGGCAGTAAGGATCTGAAAAACACAAATCACGCATTATGAACAATGAAATATAAATGTTTATTGCAGAGAAAGTCTAAAAAAATGTACTTAGGTACCTACCTTAACAGTGGGCTCAATTCCATGACGTCTCTCCTTTCGAGGTAGTAGAGGTACTATCTCCTGGCACAACTCTTCAAATAATTCCCGACTCAGTCTGTAATTCCCTACAAACTCTAAGTCGGGAATGTGATAGATATTTGATTGCGCAGGCGGCGACGGTTTCTTCTACGCCCCAAACGTTCCTCACGAAGAGCAGCTTCAATTAAAAGTAATCTTGCAGCCATTTCAGTAAATTTTCTGTAATAAACCACAAAAACGAAAATCAAAAGGTAACAGTTTTGGTTTCGTCGATTTGAGGTTAGAACTCCGAACAAAGATCTGTCAAAATCAAATTTTGGTATGGTGCTTTCGCGAATTAGAGTAGGGTTTCGAATATTTAAATGTCAAACAATTTTCGTTCGAACGAAATGAAACCGGTGTAGCAATCACGCGAACTATCGATCGAATATTCGTTTTTCGTTAAACAAGAGTAGGGCCCCAGGTTATCTACATACGCGTTGCCTACGATTTTTACGATAGCAATTTCAATAGTTGGTCTGAGGCGGACATCTGCTTTGGTGTTGAGGGAACAGAAACTTACCTCCAGTTTATCTGACTTAGCCGGGGCTTTAGCGCAAGTCGTGAACTTCGACCTTACCACTCCGGGGGCACCACATCCATAGCACGAGAACTTCGGTTGAGAGGGCGACGGCGCTTGGGTTCCCATAACAGCGATCGGCGGAACCGGCTTACTGGCAGACATCCCAGTAGCAGATGCAGCGTCCTTCCTTTCCTTCTTACGACATGTCTCGATGGAGTGACCTGGTAGCCTACAATAGGAGCAGCGTTGCTTCTTCTTAACTGTCCGTTCTGTTTGTTTCTCTGTCCCTTGCTCTGTTGGAAATTCCTTTTCTGCCACAAGCTGTTCCACTTTTCTGGCTGACATCAATAGGGCATCAAAACTTTTAACACTCTCTCGTGGCATTTTGACGCGGATCTTGTACCTTAAATGGCCAAAAATCTGTCGATTTGCTGTGACTCGGAGTGGCTCTCGGGCAGTTGCGAAAAGAGAGCTCTTTTCTAGGCTACAAAAACCTCAGTCAGCTCGTCCTCTTCTTGCTTTATGCAGACAATATTTTGGTATAGCTGGTATGCAGGTCTCTTGGGGGCAAATGCGTGGCGAACTCTGGCTTCAAACTCTGTCCATGTTGTTACCTGTTCTTTCACACCATTCAACCAGGTGGCTGCCTCATCCTTAACAATGAGCGGGATGCTTTTTATTGCATCTTCATCCGAAATTTGTTCTACTGTCTTGAACACTGAAACCGCAGCCAGGAAAGATACTACTGTTTCGGTATCTCTAGTACCGCTAAAGGTAATCTTGCAAGTGGCGAAGGAGCCTCGTCGTTGCTGTGTACCAATGGCAGACAGTAGCTTCTCAAACTGCTCGGGTGACAGGTTCATTGTGTCAGGTTCTACTTTCACTCTTCTTATCCGTGCTTTTGGGCTAGCTTGTTTCCGGGCCTTAACGTTGAGCGCCAGTTTGTAGTAAGGTGGGTATTCTTCGTAGTGAAACACCGTAGTACAAATATAGGTTTTAATGCGTTTCACAAACAAGTCCAAACACAGGTAAATTGGTACGATTCCGATCGGTTCGTATCAGCAGGATGCTTAACGAAACCGATCGTATACGTAACCGCGCGACGCAGGAGGAGCGCGGGGGGAGGCGTCTGAGCCAGTGGGCCAATACTGGAACCAGCGGAGCGCCAGCGCAGACTGAATACTCTTTTTTTTTTCTTTTTCGAATTGACTAATATATGTTGTCACCGGGACATGATGGTCTGAACATTGAGCACCTGCGGCATGCTGGAGTGCATTTACCTAGGGTACTGGCTATGTTCTACTCTTTGTGCATTAGTCATATATATTTACCACCAAACTGTATGAAAATTTTTGTTGTGCCCATAGTCAAAAATAGGACTGGAGATATATCAGACAGAAATAACTATAGACCAATATCCCTAGCGACTATCTTGGCTAAGCTTCTGGACCGGCTCCTGACTAAACACCTAGACCTGCACCTACAGATGCATGATGGGCAGTTTGGGTTTAGACCTGAACTATTTACTGAGACTATTCTAAGCCTTAAACAAACGGTCAGGTACTATGTGGATAGAAAGACGCCGGTATTTGCCTGTTTTCTAGACCTGTCACGAGCTTTTGATGCAGTATGCTATGACATACTGTGGAGAAAGCTTCGTGCCACAAGCCTCCCTAGGGAAGTTTGTTCTATTTTTGAATATTGGTACAACAATCAATCCAATCAAGTTAAATGGTCCGGGACCTTTTCAGAAGCCTATGGGCTGGAATGTGGTGTAAGGAAGAGTGGGGTATCCTCTCCCCAGCTGTTCAACTTTTATGTGAACGACCTGATAGATGGTTTCAGCAGCCAACCAATCGGGTGCTATATCGATGGAACTTGTGTGAAAAACATAAGTTACGCCGACTATATGGTGCTGCTGGCACCATCTGTCAGTGCACTTAGAAAACTATTGCAGACATGTGAGACATATGCTAAAAGTCATGGTCTGCAATATAATGTTAAAAAGTGAATTTATGGTATTTGCGCCAAGAAGTGGAAACATTAAATATTTTGTTTCCTTACTATGTGCCTTCCTTACTATATACTTAATTTAAATGGAACTGCATTAAAACAGGTTTCTTATTTTTAGTACCTAGGTCATATTGTGAGTGACAATCTTGGTGACGAGCTAGATATAGAAAGGGAACGAAGGGCGCTGGCCGTGAGAGCTAATATGCTGGTTCGAAGGTTCTCTCGTTGTTCAGAAGAGGTCAAAATTACGCTGTTCATATCATACTGCCAAACCTACTATACGAGTAGCCTTTGGATCACATATACTCAAAAAGCGGTGAGCGCCCTTCGTGTCCAATACAACAATGCGTTTAGGATGTTGCTGAGGCTCCCGCGGTTCTGCAGCGCCTCAGGCATGTTCGCTGAGGCGCGGACCGATGGGTTCCACGCCTGCATGCGGAAAAAAACTGCCTCACTACTGCGCAGGTGGCGCGCGAGCTCCAACAGCATCCTGCACACAGAACAATATACTCTATCCTGCACACATTGGTCGATAAATGAGACAGCCCAATGTTAAGACATTGCGTGAAAGTAATGATGGTATAGGACTTATTCTGCCTACTAACATAGATTAAGGTGATACTAACACTTATAGATCTTGTTGTCTGAAATAAAAACATTTTATTTAATTTATTTATTTATTAAATTCTCATTTATAAAGCTCTCTGTTTGTTTCATAGGTTAACACCTGTTGCCGTCCATTTCTTTATTTTCTTGATTACCATGAAGATTTTTTTTAGTCTCCTTGAAATCCTGGAGTGCCTTATTTAATTCATGTAGTTTTTTGGACTGCCGATAATATTTTTTTCTTAATGCATTGAATCTATTGAGCAATGTTTTAATTTTTCTTTGTAACTTGTTATTTTCCTTACGTAGTTGAAATTCTATATTTTTTTGTCCAAATAGAGAGGGATCATTTTACTATGTGGGATCATTTTATACTGGTTTCCCCTACCTTCCTATAATATTTTCAAGAGGTCCTGATGTAATAATTTAAAAAATATAAGTTGAACAGTCATCCCACGATGTTTGTACCTGTCGCGCCGTTTCTGCCGTTCTTCAATAAGCAGCCTTTCCTTTTATATACCTCATGTTGAATAAAACTTTCACGTACTTCTGCTGCAGAAAATTTCTTCTTGTTGTATGTACAGGTCCAAGCAGATGCGGAATACTGAGAAGCGCCGCAAGTGTGTTCGTTTCTGGATCGGGATCTATAAAACAGAGCAATTATAAGCAAATGCTGCAAAAATATTCAAGAACAAAAGGACTGAAATTGACTAAGTAGTTATAATTTCTAACAAATATGTGAACCTACTTTTTACAAGCGTCTTTAGTTGCGTTATAAAAATGTTCTTTGCAGTTTTTTTCAAAAATCGATATTATTTTTCCTGTTATTAACGGGAAACTGTTGTCGAAGCTACAGGAATTGTCTGGATACCACTCGTCGAAATCGGCAGTGAGCTGCAATTAAAAAATAAGTAAATTATAGCTCATTACTTAGTCTTATCACCAAGTAATATCTTTACCACCTGGAGTGCACATCAAAACTTACCAAGGTATGTCCGAAAGAACGTTGCAAACAGTGAAAAACCTGCAGATATGAATGCGTATCTTCGGACGATAGTATGTGGTTGCGGCGGTGCTTTCTTGTTTTAGCCCACATTTCCTGGCACAGGTTTTAATTATCTGCAGATGAACGTAGCCACTCCATGCATTCACCTATTTCTAGGTCGAGCAACAAAGTCTCTTCTTCCGTTAAGTCCTTTCCACCAATTCATCAGTCCTGTTGTTGATGTTAATACGAGATGACTGTGGAGTAAGGGTTTTATCTAGCGTGCTCTTGGCTCGTAAATTTTATTTTGACGATATTTGGCTTTTGTATTTGTAACGGCATCATATAGACGTCCGTGAGCCCTCCCTGGACCTCCAGGCGGGCGGGTATAGTAAACGGAAACGTTTTCTGCTGGAAATACGTGTTTTATTTCGGCAATCCAATGCTTTTAAATATCATTAGTTACAGGTGCCTTTGGATTTTTTTTTCAAAATGTGTCTTGCAATCTCCTTGGTTAGAATTTTTCCAAATTCATGTTTCATCGGCTCCAGACACTGTTTGAGTAGTAACTTTCCGTCTTCCGTTTTGTGATTAAGGAGAACACTTAAGTCCTGCTCCTAGATTACACTCCAAAAAGAAAATACTTAGTTGGGGCAAGTGCGGAACATGTGGACACTTTCCAGAATTTGCAATTAAACATTTTTTACATCTGAATGAGTTAAGTTTTTTTTTTATAATTAACATATCACATAGTCTCGCATATCTATGATGCTTGGGAGAGGTCGCAAGACGCTTTAGGTGTTTTTTGCGACCTTTCAAAAGCATTTGACTGTGTACACCATGAAACATTAATCGGAAAATTGCGCCACTATGGCGTTAGAGATATCTCTTTGGATCTACTTATTTCTTATCTCAGTAACAGGATACAAAGAGTTGATGTTAATGGAAAACGTTCTTCGGGATCTGTAGTCACAATGGGTGTACCGCAGGGATCAATTCTTGGGCCTTTTCTATTTTTAATTTACATTAATGATCTACCTCATCTTGTCAAAAACAATCATGAGATTGTATTGTTTGCTGATGACACTTCACTTTTGTTCAAAATGAAACGACGTACCACCGATTATGACGAGGTGAATAATGCAATCTCAGAGGTTGTTAATTGGTTTAATGTCAATAACCTATTACTTAATGAAAATAAAACAAAATGCATTAGATTTACTCTTCCTAATGTAAAACAGGCTGATGCCAAGATTAAATTAAAAGGTGAAAGTTTAAACCTTGTAGAAAAAACTGTATTTTTAGGCATAACTTTAGACAATAAGCTTCAATGGGGCCCACACATAGAACAACTATCGGGTAGGCTTAGTTCTGCAGCATATGCAGTCAAAAAAATCCGCCTTCTTACAGACGTTGATACCGCTAGACTTGTTTACTTCAGCTATTTCCACAGCATTATGTCTTATGGCTTACTACTGTGGGGATGTGCTGCAGATATAGACACCGTATTTGTGCTGCAGAAGAGGGCTATTCGTTCTATCTACAATATGGGTCCCAGAGAATCACTTCGCACTAAATTTAAAGAAATAAATATAATGACAGTAGCTTGTCAATATATTTATGAGAACCTGTTGTACACCCATAAAAATATTGCTTCGTTTAAGAAAAACAGCGACACTCACAATGTAAATACAAGAAATAAGAATAAACTCGCTGTGCCCACTACTAGGCTCCATAAGGTGAAAATATCTTTTAAAGGGCAATGTATACGCTTCTACAACAAACTCCCAAGTGAGGTGCAGAAGTTATCATTGAATAAATTCAAAAACATTATTAAACGCAATCTGTGCAATAAAGCTTATTATAAAATATCAGATTACCTAGAGGACAAAACCACTTGGGACGGAATCTGCTCCAACTCCGTCAAACGTAACATAAGACAAAATAAAATTGTTAAATGATGACTATAACGACCGAGTTAGGTTCTTCTGTTCACTTCTTTTCCTAACTCGCGTGTCATCTGAAGTGAACAGATTCAATTATGTGCTTTATTCTATTTATTTGTGTTGTTTTATTTTGTAATTTGTGACGCGTCAATAAGGTCCATGCGGCCGCACTGAATAAAGTATTTTTTGATTCTTGATTCTTGACATGTTCTATGGGATAAACAGCCTTTTTAAAATTAAAATTCTAGTCTCAATATCAGTTAACACTTACAAAATAATCAAGCATTTTTAAAAACACCATAATTGTCCACAAGTACAACAGTCGATTGTACCTATATACAGTGAAATTGTACCTGTGGACGAAGTTGTACCTGGGGACAGTTCACGTTAGTTAGATAATAAAAAACTAAAAAAACAACTTTAAACTTCTAAATAACACTTTAAACAAACGTAAACATTATTCTGTAACTTATTTGCATGCATTACGACACTCGCTAAATAAATTTTGAGTCGATTCATCGCTATCGTCATCATCGCCTAATACGAAGCATGTCACGCAAATTAAACCTTCGCCCTCATCATCAGACTGAAAGTTTCCTTTGTGTGACTTCGGAACACAACCAATATGATAGCTGTGATTGCAAAAACTACATTTCAGCATTTGGTTTCTGTCTTTGGAATAAGTTTTACACTTGAAACATCTAACAAACGATAACTTCTCTTCTTGTATGATTTTAATCTTCTTTATGCTAGATTTTTCATTTGAAAGGGCGTTGGAATGACTACGTTCAGAAAAATTACTAGCCAGCAGAGGAGTTGGATGGCTTTTGGAGCAACTAGAGTTAGTTTCGGAGGATCTAGATTGTGCAAGAGCTTTTGCAGCATTTGTTTTAAGAGCAGCTTTTGTAGTTTTTTTCTTGTCCGTTTTCTGGTCTGCTAATTGCCTCTTTTCGGCTCTTTTCAGTGCTTCACCTAGAATTTCGTCTTTTTCTGGCATGTCAGTTAAAATTCGAGTTCTTCCGGGCTTTTTTCCACGTTGTACACCCTTTCGAGGACTAGCTTTTTCGAATGGGCGGATGGTTTCTGGCGTTATTTGTGGATCTATAATCTTCAGTGGAGTTCGGAATGCAGGTTCTGGTATCAGCCCATTATCCTTCTGCATTGGCGTAATTAGTTCTGGTGGGATGGCCTAAGCAACAAACTCTCCAAAGAGTTCTTTTCGAACCAAGCTGTTTGGGTAGGTTTGGCTGGAAATCTGGTCAACCGGTTGTTGATCAGTTTCAGTGATTTCCATATCAGGCTGTTGTTGATTTTCGGACGGGATTCCAGTTCTGGCTGGCTGGTTCAAGTTTTGGCTTGGGTCTGGACGATCAGTTACATAGGAGCATATTAATTTTCATCTGAAAATATGTTTTTGTTGTAGGGATAGATACCTGAGACCTCAAAGCCTTTTATGATGTTTTTTTGGTGTAAACGCGACACCAAATGCTTCACCAGCTATTTCTGCAATATCATAAATAGTAATAGGTTTACCAGGGTTTTGTAGCATCCATCTGTCAGCTGCTTGGCTATATTTGCTTTTGAATGGTCCAAAAACAGTGTGATCTAGTTGTTGCAAATGGTTGGATGTATGTGGAGGCAAAGTCAATAAGACAATTCCATTCTCTCTGGCTTTGTCAATTATTTAAATGGAGATATGAGTCTCGTTATTGTCCATCACTAAGAGAACTGGATCTTCTCTTGTTGGTTTAGCAAATTTAATAAAGTGGTGTAAGAACATATGGCTCGATCCCTGTGGTCAGCTGTGCAGACTATTTCATTGGTCATAAAGCTTATCTCTCCATTTATATTTGTTCAGGGTGTTCTGGGTGTTTTTCTATATATAATAAAAATATCTATCTATCTATGTAGTATAATGTATTAAGTATATCAGTCATCTAGTACCCATAACACAAGCTCTGCTTAGCTTGGGGCTAGATGATGCTGTGTGATTTGTCCAGCAATATTATTATTATATTATTATTTATAATAAAGAGGTGTACGAACATATGGTTTGATCCCTATGGTCAGCTGTGCAGACTATTTCATTGGTCATAAAGCTTATCTCTTCATTTATATTTGTTCAGGGTGTTCTGGGTGTTTTTCTATATATAATAAAAATATCTATCTATCTATGTAGTATAATGTATTAAGTATATCAGTCATCTAGTACCCATAACACAAGCTCTGCTTAGCTTGGGGCTAGATGATGCTGTGTGATTTGTCCAGCAATATTATTATTATATTATTATTTGCCCCAATCTGCATGTCTCCTAGCATTCCTGAGGTTTCATGGAAATAGCTCATAGCTGCACAGATAGTGGTTTCGCCTGTTGTCACTGACTAGGTAATAATTCTGTAGATTCTGTAGAAGGTGGGTACCAACCAAGGATAACCCCGCGGATGACGCCACGAGGGAGGTACCCCGAGACTTCACCGGCACCTCACGATGGTTTGTAGGACCATTGTTCTTGTACCAACCGGAAGCAGAATGGCCGGTGAAGATGCTGAGAAAATACGAGGATTCCTGCGAAGAATTGAAGAAAGAAGTCTGCTACTCAACGAGAACTGTCCTGCCACCCAGCCTGCCAGATCCATGTAGGTTCAGTGGTTGGACACGGTTACTTCGAGCTACAGCGATAATGTTTATATTTATAGATTTGTGCCGACGCAAAATTTACAGAGAACGTAGCCCGAAGACCACAGAAAGAGCCAGGCTGCCCCTGGATGAACGCAGGCGCAGAGAGCGCTGATTCGGCAGAGCCAGCAGGAATCATTCGCGCATGAAATAGAACACCTGAAAAGACGACAGTCATTTGAAAGCTCCAGTCGCCTCAAAAGGATTGTGAACGTGCGGACCAAGGGCGGAGTCGTCAGACGTCCAGTATCGCGGCTCATCGTCATCATCACCGGCAGCTTTGTCTACGGATTCTGGAGTATTCGGAGCACCGAACACTGGCGGGGAAACTGTTGACAACGCATGACTATCGTAATAAGTTTGTATTAGAAATTCTTCGACAACGCGCAATTGTTTGTATTAGATATTTTTTGCTAGCGCGTAATTATTATGATAAGAGATTTGTATTAGAAATTATGTTTGATAACTATAGAAAATAAGAAAGATATTGAATACTAAATGTTATTCGTATAAGCTTAGCTCGTAAATCTACTGTTTTAATTTAGCTAATCTTAGATCTCTTAGAAATATCTTAAACTTTCGTTGTTTGAATATCATATGTTTGTAGATAAGAACCTTTTGTATAATGAAACTAAGTTGAAAATGGCTGTAGGTGCATGTCATAAACGAACCGAGCTGAAAACTTGTAGAGACACGTTTGTAACCTGCATTGTATTAGAAAATAGCCCTAGTGGTGAATAGATAAGACGCATATTTCTTAGAATGCCACTCAAATGAGAAAGACGCCAAGAGATAGAGAGACAAAAGATTTTATGGTTATTGTTACACAGCTCGTAGGGGAAGGATACGACGCACGCCCGTTTCGTGAAACAAAGGCGCAGCTGCAAATTGTATATATATAGAGCATTTTTGTTAGAAAAGTTGTCGGAGTGGCTATCGTTTACCGTTGAGCATACGCGCGCGCACGGATCTCGGAATACACCACCTATCTCGATCTCGGCAACGTATTCTTCGAATACGTCTGTCGAGTTCGGCCCCTCAGCCGATCGCGTTCGCGAGTTTTCGTGAAAGTGTCGGTGAGGTGCGCAGAAGGCCATGGAGCAGGAAGACGTTTGTGGACGATGGACCCCCAGACCCCGGCCGTCTACCAATAGAGTCGCCGTCCTCGCGCCACAGCGTGCGCTCGCGAGTCCCGCTCCGCATAGCGATTCCTCCCGCGTCCCCCGCTCAACCGCGCTTGAGCTCCCTGCTGTCTCCGACTCGTCGTTGAGACCGCAGGATCTGCTCGCGTTGGATTGTAGTGTCGTTCGCGTTGTGATATTGTTTTTGTGTTGAGATAGTGACTCCAGTGTTTCAAACCGAACCCCACCAATCGCACTTGGCCGCTCGGTGAGTACCTCATCGATTCGCGTGCTTAGTGGGACCTTTTTCTTGTACCCTCGTCTTTACTTTGTGTGTGGTCACTGTCTGGGGTTTTATTATAAAACCTCCAGTGCAGAGACATCCTGTTATTCTTCCTTCGGCTTCCGGTTTGCGAGTCAGGTTAGTAAGCGTCGCTGAATTGCCTAAGCTGGGCCTTGCTTAGGGATCTCACCCGGCTTGGGTCTTCGCCCTACTAACCCCTCGCCCACCTGCCTGGGGTACATTCCCTTCCTTCCCCGGGACACGATGTCCGAGGGGAAAAAGCCTCCCGTGCGGAAATCCGCTCGGCGCGAGGCTGCACTAGATAGGGCGACCGCCGCGCCACCTGTGAGTGCGCCGCGGTTTCGCCCTATTAGAATACCGGCGTCGGATAACGCCCCCCTGCCTCCCGAAAGCTCGGCCGGGATGAGCGCTGGCGGAACTGAGCTTCCGCCCCGCTCCTCCTCCGGAGCATCGGGACCGAGGGCCCAACCCAGACGTCGAGAAATCGACGTCTCACAAGATGACGCGACGCGCAGGAGGACAAGAGGCAGCGTCTACGGACCCCCTCTGCACCCCCCCCCCCCATCCTCACCGCAGCCGCAGGAAGCGCCGGTCTCAGTAAGACTGCAGCGCCTACTACCTTCCCCGTCGCCTCCGAGGGGTGCAGCGTTCGACGTACAGACCGTCTCGGTGTCGTCAAGCGCGACCTCATCTCCAGTTATCGCCGCCATTGAGGAAGAACTGTCAGAGGACGAGTCCTCCTCATACGCCGCCCTACCACCACAGCCTTCCTACGCAAGGCCTCACCGCCGGCTCAAGCCCCGCCTGCTGCCCAACCACGTGCCTCGCCGACAGTTTGCCTAGCGGTCGCAGGCCGCCCCGTCAGCGCAGGCACTACTGCTCGTGCGCCCACTGCCGTCCCAGCGCGCCTGCCTAACGCAGGTCCCGCCGCTCGACCGCCACCGACCAGCAACTAGCTGACACCTCGGCCCGCATTCCCAGTGCGGACCCAAACGTCACGGCAACTGCCGCCCCCGCCGAGGAGCCTCCAGAAGAGGGTCCCCCTGCCGCCCGCATCCTTAAAAGTTACCCGCCTATCGTGGTGGAATGCCTGCCCAACTGGGCAAGGCATTTTGCCACGGAAGAAGCTGGGACATGCGCCCAACGCCCGACCCCTTGGCAAAGGGGTCCGGTTCACCCCACGCTCCCCGGATGAATACCGCGTCATCCAAGGCCACCTGGTAGAAGCTTCGGCGGAGGACCCAGCCATTAGCTGGTTCAGCTACTCGGTCTCCGCCGAGCTCCCAACGAAGGTGGCTATCCGAGGCCTTCCGTGGGACACTTCCCCGGAAGACATCCACGCCGCCCTTACCGACCGGGGGTTCCCGGGCCGGTTTGTTAAAGCGATCCGCCCCAAGCAAGGCCGCGCAGGCTGCCTATACCACGCACGGCTGGATCGCATGTCATCGGAGGAACTCGTGAGGCTTTAGAGCATCACTGAGCTCCTCTACATGCCGGGCGTGTGCGTGGAACACTGGCGCGGTGCGGCCAACCGAGTACCGCAATGCCATCGCTGCCATGCGTTTGGGCATGCCTCGGCGCACTGCCACCGTCCGCCGCGCTGTGTACAGTGCGGCGGCCAGCACGCAGCCGCTGATTGCCCACATCCCCATCACAGAGAAGCCAACTGTGGGCGGGAACACACCGCCAACAATCGGCAGTGTCCCGTCCTTAGAAAGGAAGCGAGGAACCGCGGGGTTACAATCCCGCCAACTCGCGTAGCCCCAGCCGCGGGACGGGAGGGGTCGCCCGACCCCCCTCCTGCCGGCAATACGGTGGCTACAAACAACCGTCGCCCAATTACCGCTCCACCCCAGGCCGGTCGCCCACCGCATAGTGGGCTGACCGCCGGGGAAACACGCCGCCCGCAAAGAAGACGAGTCCGTGGAGGTAGGAGGAAGCGGAAGCCGCTCGCTTCCTCCACACTGCAGATACCCGCAGGACAACGGGACTACCAAGCTCTGCCGCGTCCCGTTCCAAGGACGCAGGCACCCCTTGGCGCATTAGCGCCGACCATTCCTGAGGCCAACCCCGGCTTCAACGTATGCAAACCCCTATTACTTCATTGTTGATAAGACATAATAAATAAGTACATCAACCGCAACTTTAACACGTTCCCTGTGTATGACCCATCGGTGGTGCATATTGAAGTTCTGATCGTACGTGCATGACACACATATGGGGCAAGAGCCCTTGCAAGTTTAAAGGCTCGTAAAAATGTACACGTATGAGTTTATCCACTTTTATCCGCATACACGTGTAGCCAATAAACTAAAATTTAAATTGACAAGAAAACCGGTGGATTTTTCATTTAGGGTTGCCAGTATCCTACCATCAAAAGTGAAAGTATTAAGGGTAAATAAAAAATAAAAATGCATTATATATTATTTATTTATTCTTAGTATTATTTAATGAACAAGGTTATAACAATTGAGGCAAAAAGCTTTTCGGCACTTCAAGCACTCCATGTCCGTTTTTTTATACTTACGGGCTGCTTCAACTGGTATTTGGCCTCCTTCTACCAACATTTTGTAGCAGCCAGTGCAACGTTTTCTCTGTATTTTTTTTGGGTCGCGCCTCGGGATTTTTGTGAGGGAGTGGCTGAGCCTAGAAGGCGGCTCGTTTAGGCTGGATCTTGAACGTGGTGTATGCGGACTGCTTACAGAGCCAGAAGGAACAGGGACTTGAAATTTCAGGAGATGTTTAATTATTATTTCGTGACCTCGTAGCACAGTCAATTTATTCCGAGGGTGCAGGTCGTTGTTTATCAATATTGCGTTTATCACACAAATCGACATCAGATCACCAGCTATTTTTTTATACCAAAAACAAGTTTTGCGCACAGGTGAATTGTAACTCGCGAGCTGATCAGCTATGTCAATTCCCTTTTTGCCACGATTGTACTCCAACACTATATTCGGTTTCAATATTGGTCTGAATCCAGTAGACATTTGCATCCCATGATCATGACATGTTGACATAACCAGAACATCTCGTTGGTCCTTCCATTTCAACACAGTGAGGAAAGAGTTTTGCTTTGCAGCAATTTCACCTTTTTTTAGAACTGCATTAACCACGTCTGGGGGAAGATGGCGTCTGTTTTTTCGTACTGTCCCGCAAAAATCTGTTCCGTGTTCTTTCAGATATCTGGCCAAATGGACGCTGGTGTAATAGTTGTCAGTTACCAATAATCTGCCCTCATTCAAAACCTCTCGGGCCAATGTAACAACCACTGAGCCTGGTTTATCAAGACCTTCGATTGCTCTATCTTCCCCTGAATAAACCTTGTAGCTCCATGTGTAGCCCGTATCTGTGCATAATTTATAAATTTTCATGCCATATTTACTGCTCTTTTGGGGATTGTATGTACGGATATTCAACTTTCCTCGAAACCCGACCATCGATTCATCAACAGCAACAGTATTTCCTGGAGTAAAAACTTTTCTAGAGTTTTCTATGACTTTATCTATGAGGGGTTGAATTTTGTAGAGTCGTCCATTCCGGTCAGCAGTGTTGTCTGCAAAATGCCAACACCTTAGGATGAGACAAAATCTGTCGTAGGACATCGAAATCTCATGCAGAAGTGGATGAAAGTACAATTCGTCTTTCTTCCAGTAACATTCGGTTGTGGGGTAATCAACAAGTCCCGTAAACAAGTAAACACCGATAAACTTCAGCATTTCTTCTGCAGTAACATCTTTCCATCGTTTTATGCGAGAATTCGGTTTTAGTACAGGAAGTGCTTGCAACTGTGCGGCGTAAATGTTTGTTTGAGTAACCATCAATAGAATCATGTCTATATCTAAAATGGATCTAAATATGCTCCATAGGTCTGTATCGTCCGTAAAAATCATATTTTGCAGCTTTCCTTGGTCATAGCCTGTAAAAATCTCCCGTTCCAAAGGCCTTATTTGAGAACTCCATGCAGAATTATTGGTTAGTAGGGGTGTTCGCAAATTATTAGTTATAGGACTATGCGTTTGAGTGCGATCAGGCAATGGCGTGCTAGGCTGTTCAAAAGAAGCTTCCTCAACCCTCGGCAAATCATTTTGCAATGGCAACACAGCAGCTGGCTCATCATCAAATAACGGCTGCAAAATTAACTGTGCGGCGTAAATGTTTGTTTGAGTAACCATCAATAGAATCATGTCTATATCTAAAATGGATCTAAATATGCTCCATAGGTCTGTATCGTCCGTAAAAATCATATTTTGCAGCTTTCCTTGGTCATAGCCTGTAAAAATCTCCCGTTCCAAAGGCCTTATTTGAGAACTCCATGCAGAATTATTGGTTAGTAGGGGTGTTCGCAAATTATTAGTTATAGGACTATGCGTTTGAGTGCGATCAGGCAATGGCGTGCTAGGCTGTTCAAAAGAAGCTTCCTCAACCCTCGGCAAATCATTTTGCAATGGCAACACAGCAGCTGGCTCATCATCAAATAACGGCTGCAAAATTCGATCAGGCGAGGACGTGCTCGGTTGTTGCAAAGTCACAGAAGCTGGAGCAGGCAGTGAGAGAGGCAATGCCTCAGTATCGTTTATATATCCTCTGATATCCTCCACCGTTTCAAAATTTTCACACTCACCATACTCTGAATCTTCCAGTACTTCCATCAGATTTTCTTCACCATCACTAACTTCTAAAATCGCCCATAGGTCCTCATCCGAGAGATTTGGTGCTCTCCGTCGATTCATGATGCAAAATTATTGAGCAAAGAGAATAAAACCACTACGTGTTATTGAGTAGGTAACTATCGTATCAGCAGTAACGCGAGACAAGCAGAAAATGGTGATGTGATGACTTGACCGTCACCTTGACATTAGAAATTTGACACTGATATTGAAAAACAAAGTAGACACTGGCAGTAGACAGATTCAATTTTTTTTTCCTGTCAAACGCGTATGACGTTTATGTGGGACATGGCGACAAGAGCTCATAAGTGCATGACCCACGGATGAATCATGGAGTAAAGAGCTCATACGTGCATGACCCACGGATGGCTCATTTACAAATATTGTTTTTTTTAATAAAGGGGGGCAAAAAAATTAAAAATAATGTTTTGTCACAGTCATTTATATGCTACCCTAATATAATATCCACATAAAGCATTTGCACGTAGGTGGTAGACTCCATAATCTTGGCTGCACAGGGAACGTGTTACCGTCGTTCGGGGTTACTATGTGCCACATTTAGAGGTTTTTTCATTTTAACAAAAAAGAGTTCTGAATAACAAAAATTAAGAAACAATAATACTTAGTCTAAGAAAACATAATATTGTTGGCATATTCTCACTTATTATTTGGGGTGAAAATGTGCCACGCTACATTTCTCTTTATATCTCTTAAAACAGTAGGAATGGCACATTGTCACCTATAGCTAATCAAAAAATGTGCATCTAGTGCCCTATTACACAGATAAAAAATATGTGTTGCCATACAAAAAAATATAATTATTTTTGGTAGAAATAAATTATTCTAAATATAGAAATGAAAAATGCAATCAAAATTTTTTTTGTCTCCGACGGGACTCGAACCCGTAACGTTCAGACGAACACCTTCAACGCAGGCTGCCTTTAACCGTTTCGGCTACGGAGCAATTAACCGCCGGGTCGAAAATCTTGACTGCCTTTATCGGTTTCAAACCGAGTGGCGACATCTAGCTGAAATTCTTAGAATTAATTCCAGCCCACTGTCCGACAACCAGTAGTCAGTAGCAGTGAAGAGATGTCGCTTTAGTTAATTTTGTCCCGTCGGAGACAAAATTTTGATTGCATTTTTCATTTCTATAATGATACCTTAGTGTGGGTTTACACTTTAAATAAAAAACATTGCTTATAAAATTATTCTAACTCTACCAATTCGGTAATTCTGTACAAACCTCTTTTTGATACCAGAACTGGTTCGTTTATTGCCTGAATTATCTCTGAGTTGTCGTACCAAATTATATCAGGCTTGGAGGGCCATTTCCGTATGTTATGCCCAGCTTTTTGCATGGCAGACACAAGAGCCGATTCAGGTAACTTTCTCAATATTTTTCCAGGATAAACGTTTCCATCATATTTAACAAGAACGTTACTTCCTTCCTCAACATCTAATGATTTGTTACAGTCTTCCTCATTTTCTTTCAAACTGTTCACTATGCTGCTATTATTTTCTTTCTCATTTTCTCCCCGTACTTCTTCGTCATTTAAATCGCACCAGTTAGTACTGCAGTCACTTTCTTGGAATGATATATTTGACGACGCACTTGTACTGTCATCGTCTGAACCTACATATATTTTCTTTTTCTTCGATTTAACAACATATTTGCCTTTTAATTTAGCAGGTCCTTTCGCTGATTTTTTAAGTCTCGGCAGAGATTTCTTAGGTTTACGTTTTTGTGGTCCCCCAAAAGATGTACCTGGTTGCGGCTCGATGTTTCTTACTGCTGTCAAAGTGCCATGAGATTGCTTCCCATGTTTTGTATCTGCCATTGACTGATCCGTTTGGATTGAAGATGAGTGGATAGTCCCAATTATACTTTCTATTTCGCGTTGAGTAGATGATGGGGAGATAGTAGGGGCTACTATTCTTGTCTCCTGGTTGGAATCTACATTCTTGATGTTCCTTGATGTTCCCGATGCCTCCATAACAAATTCTGAAGATTGATCAGAATCCGAAAGAAGAGGAGACAAAATGATATCTCGACTTGTTGTTTCTTCTTCTACTAAATCTGCAGCTGTAATAATTCTTGTCTCCTGGTTGGAATCTATATTCTCGATGTTCCTTAATGTTCCCGATGCCTCCATAACAACTTCTGAAGATTGACCAGAATCCGAAAGAAGAGGAGACAAAATGATATTTCGACCTGTTGTTTCTTCTTCTACTAAATCTGCAGCTGTAATACTTTTACCCGGGGGAACGTTTACGCGTCTCCTTCTTCGATTAGCCCTTGTTTCAGTGACTTGCACTCTTGTATATCTTAAATTCTCCAGAAAGCTCTCCCCTAATAATTCACGAACTGGGACAGTAGCCTCCAGCTGCTGATTTGGCATTCTTTGCAATACAGGATCTCGGTTTAAGGGGAACAAACCACACTTTCTGAAACCAGATTTTAAATTCTGCGAAGTGTTGGCTTCCATTTCTTGGATCATTTGTTTTAAGAGCATCGGGAACTGGTCTTTCGGCACACTGGAGCTTCTACTATTACGTGTATTATTTTTCCATTCGTTTAATATCTTCCTCCATGCGATTTTCATAGGTCGAAAATATGCTACGTCTAGTGGTTGAAGTAAGTGCGTAGCATTTGGAGGCAGAGCAATAAACGCAATATTGTTGCTAGCTTCACATAAAGAGATAACGTGCGGGCTTATGTGCGAGCTGAGATTGTCTCCAATCAAAACTTTTTTACCGGTTTGTTTTTTAAGTATAGGCAGCATCGTGTATTCAAACCAATCCTCAAAACAACGTGCGTCAAACCAACCAGATTTGGTACGATTGTATCTTGCTTGTGGAGGACCATTTTCTGCCCACGTCCCCCACATATTCTCAGCTTTATATACTACGTATACTGGGGCTAATTCGCCAGCTGCGTTTCCGCAGATCATTATCGACGTTGCTGCCTTAGAAGAGTTTTTAATGGTCTCGGGATACTTCGTCCCTCTTCTAGTCAGAACTTTTACTGAGCCTGGGTCATCAACCAAGCAAGTTTCGTCATAATTCCAAATGTTAGAGTCAGGGACATTTTCGGTTTCTTTTTCGTAGTTATCGAAAAACTCATTAACAACAGCTTCGTTTATTTCTGCTCGACCATGGGTTATATTCCTAGCCACTCGATTGGACAACAGTGACTTGTGACGCTTTAAAAACGAATAGGGTAAACAGTACAGTGATTGGCACTCTAAGATGATCTTCGCATATAAGTAGTAAATTCTTTGTTATAATTATATTTTTTATATATCTAATGTTTATCAGATAAAAGTTATATAAGCATAGATTACAATGATACACATCGGTACATTAAAAAAATTGCTTTATTGCTTCAAAAGTAACATAAAACTTAATTCTATGTTATTGCACAATCATTGGCACTGAAGTATAATGAATGGCACAGTGAATTTGGTATAATGATTGGCAGTTATATCTACCAATGTAGGCGCACTCCTACGTGCCTAGGTCCATTAATAATATCACCTAGTCATCTTCCAACATTTTTAACAATTCTTCATCTGTCATCATCATTGGTCTCAATCTATTTTCTTTAACTTTTATCTTCTTATCTTTTCCGGTTTCCTTTGAATCTTGGAAAGTTATGTTCGGAGGTTCAAGTTCATCTAAAATTAGTCCTTTCTTTAATTCTTTTCTGACCATCTGAACTTGTTCCGATTCTTTACAGGTTCTTTCATTTGTAGCTTCAACTGCATCTAAAATTGGTCTGTTTTTTATTTCCTTCAGGGCCGTACTATTTGCAGGTTTAACTTCGTTCATAGGTTCTTTTTTTATTTCCTTTGTATATTCTCTTTCTTCTTCAATATCACTCGAGATTCTATTTGCAGGTTTAATTAAGACGTTTGATTGGATAACAATTTTTGATTTGATACTATCAAAATTTGGTTTACTTTTCTTAATTAAATTTAAATTTTTGGCTTTGTTCTTTTTATTTATAGTTTCAGCTTGTTTTCTTTCCTTGAATAAGCGTGTCTCTTTGGCTTTTTCTAGTCTTGCTATTCGTTTGTTCTCCTTTTCTTGTATCTCTTTCATCTTTTTTTGTTGTTTTTCTAGTTTTACAGCTTCCCAATCTTTACTCGTTAAAACAAAAGAGCGATGTTCTATACCAGCTTTTTGTGTTTTAATTGGAGTCTTTGGTAACTTTAAAAAATCTTTTATATTTTGTTTCTTTATTGGACTCTTTGGAGGGACTTCAGTTGGCATGTCATCCACTAGTACCCATTTTTCTCCAATCAGCTCAACACTTTGACGACTGGTGGATGGAATAGGTACTACATATATTGATGTTTGGTTTTCTCTTTCACACTCAGAAATAACCTCAACCGTTTGTACAGCTTCTGGTACTGAATCGTTTATCGATGTAAGATTTATACAGGATGCCAAAGGTAATTCCTCAACCCCCTGATGCTGAAGTTCAACATTCAGAGGTTTTTTGTGTCCTGAGGTTCCTGAATAATCGTCAACCATCGTGTTTGTTTTAGAAGTGTCTTTGGATTGAGGTTCATGAGTTGACAGTTCTGGTTCATTTAGCAAAAGTTCTACTTCTGTTGGCATTGTCGTTAATTCATTGAAGGCTGCCATTGTGGTCAAATCTACTGAATCATCGTTGTTTTGTTCATTTAAATTGCTCCTGTCCTTGTGTTGCCTTAATTCCTTAGAAGTTGTTTCTATTATTTGCGACGATGAGTCGTGTGTTGAAATTTTTGGTACGAGATATTTATACAAGTCGTGAAGCTTTTTAGCTTCTATTGATTTACCTACCACCTGATTTTTCATCTTTCTGATTAACTGTGGTCCAACGATTTCTTCAAATGTCTGATAGTTAAGACTTGTAGAACAGTTGTCATCCAAGATTTCTTGGACTGGTTTATTGGGCATTAAACATTTTGTGTAGTCTACTTGATCTGGATTAAATGGGCATAAACCACAAGCTTCAAATCCGTTCTTCAACGCCGTCTTATTTAATTTGGGTAAAAGCTTCTCCAATATAGGAGCAACATCTGTTTTTAGTAAGGATTTTGTTAAGTTATCTGTTCGCCATTCTAGTACTGCTTTACGCCACATTACTTTTATTGGACGAAACGCCGCTACGTCTGCTGGTTGCAAAATTCGCGTCGCGTTAGGGTATAGAGCTATAAGTATTATACCCAGATTTTGACAAAGTTGAGAAAGCTGAAGTGTTGTGTGGCTTTTATGTCCATCCAAAAAAAGAATTACTGGAAAAGTGATATTCATCTTCATTAGTGCTGGATGCAGAACATTCTGTATGTACTGGATGAAAAGCTCGGCCTTCATCCATCCATTATCGGATAAGCCAATACCCCACTCGCTAGGCACAGACTTTTGAATCGCAGGTCGCATTCTCTTTAAGGGGTAAATAATCATAGGTGGTGTTAATCATAATCATAATCATAATCAATCATTTATTTGCCAGAATACATAAAATATCACAGTAACAGATCTTAGTGCTAAACGTCAGTACATGTATTCGGCCTGCATGCAGGCGTGCAAATATTAAAATAATTTAATTTATTTAATAATCTAAATATTCAATTATATTATAAAAACAATTACACATTAACCAATCATTAATTTTTCTCTTAAATATATTTCCATTTAACACCTTAAGCTCTTCCGGTAATTTATTATATATCAGTATACACATATTATAAACATTTTTTTTATATATATCTTTATGGCGAGGAGGTTGATACAGTAAGTTTTTAAATTTGGCTCTCTTCTGTCGGGTCACAACTTCACTCCGTCTTTTAAAATGAGATGGATGTGCTTTCACAAAAGTACAGATTTCTTTTATATACATACATGCAAGCGGTAATATATTACATTTTTTAAAAAGAGGCTTGCAACTATCTAAAAACCAAGCATTGTTTAGAACTCGGATACATCGCTTTTGAACCTTAAAAACTTTTTCTACGTCCACTGAGTTACCCCATAACAATAGCCCGTAACTTAGGATTGACGATACATGTCCATGGTATGCAGCTATGGCCGCATCAAAAGATATAGTTTGCCGAACTCTTTTAAGGGCGAAGATAAACCTGCTAAGTCTTTGGCAAACAAAATTAATATGATCTTTCCAGTTCAAGTTAGTATCTAAAGTAATTCCTAGAAATTTACACGAATTTACTTCACAGATTTTTTCATTATTATGGCATATGTCAAGATTTAGAGATCTTCTTCTGTGTTGTTACACCATCCGCCGAGAATGTGAACATTACAGTAACACATGATTTAGCCTGAGCGTGATCTACTTCGTACACATTTTTTGTTCCCTTTAAAGCGATAACTTTGGTGTTCTTTGGGCATAAAATAAAATTCGTTTCATCCCCATTGTAAACTCTAGATGGATCACTCAAAATATGAAAGAGATCATTTTCTTTCAGATACTCTTCTACTTGTGTAAACCAGTTTCTAATTTGCTCCTCTGACAACTTTGAGCTTGCTGAAGTTACAGCCTCTGGTGTTCGTATAGAAAGCTCAGGATGCCTCTTCAGGAATAGTTTATACCATCCCTCGCCTGGTGTATTATCTATAAAATTGTTTGGTCTGGGATGTTCATCCAAATACAGTTTGACGCTCTTTATGACATCCTCTTTACGTCGTGGAAATCCTTTTCTACAAGCTGCAATTATCCATTTAACTATCTCTTGTTCTTCTGCACTAGACAGAACTGTATCTGGACCAGGTCGACTTTTGACAAATTGGTTGGATAGGCGAAACTGCAAAGTTGCTCGTGGGATATTAAATTTATTTGCAGCAGTTTTCTTACCCATTCCATTTTTTATGGCTTGCAAGGCTTTTTCTACATCTTCTTCTGTATATGCTTTTGTATATTTTTTTCCATCCGTAACCTTCGGCATCTTAAATCCGGGTAGGTACCATACCTGAAAGAGATGCAGAAGAAGAAACCTTAGCTGGGTATAGTCATTGGCATACACAAAATGACCAAAAATGTATAATGATTGGCAGTGCCAGGAATTCGAATATAAGCAAAAACAGCCTTATTTAGCAACCCAATATGGTCTATATTAATGGAAATGTAATTTAACTATGAAATTTAACACATGCCACCAGAAAATTAAATGTACAATCATTGGCATCACTGCCAATCACTGTACCACTATACAAGAAAAAATACAGTGATTGGCACCAAAGAAATTACCGGTACGCTTATTTTTCAACTCTGAAAACTATAAAAATAGCAAGATATACACTAATTTAAAATAATCAAATATAAATTGGTGTAGAAACTTACCCAAAAATCAACTTTTCACGTGCACTTCTATCCTCCAGTACTAAACTTTTTTATAAAAAAACAACACTATCACGACGACTTGATTTCCATAAAAGCTCACAAACAGCTGTGAAAGAAAGATGACTGACAACAGTGTTGCCACTAGAGATAATTAGATATTCTACCAAATAAAGTATTGCAACAGTAAATAAACAGGAATTGTCTCTTAGTATCTGAATTTTTAAATCAGAGTGCCAATCACTGGGGGGGTGCCAACAATAGTATGGTTTACCCTAAACCCACTCCTTGCCTGGCAAATTGTTAGCAAACTTCGGCACCTTTCTACCTTGTTTCTCCAAATACGATTTAGCAACGCAGCGTAGCTCTAGTGTTGTTATTGGAAATCCAAAGGCTGATAATGCAGTTATGTGAGATATCAAAGCAAGTTCTTCTTCCTCACTAAATACAGTTTGACCTCCGTGTTTTAATGGTGCTTTGTTTTTTAATTTTGATGCTAAAGTGTTTCTGTGAATGCCATATTTTTCGGATGCGGCCCGCCTTGAGATTTTACCTGATTTAATTTCATCTAAAAATTTTTTTAATGTATCTTCTGTATAGTTTTTATAAGACCTGCATCCAATAGGCCTTTTATAATCTCGTGGCATGTTTCCAGTTCTGAAATAAATGAATTAAGTATACCGTTTAAGAATTTTTGTGAATGGTAGCATTTTATCATCGCCCTTCTAGCAACACTATGGTGGCACATTTTCACCTGCGAAATTGAGTTTTATTCTTAACACACCTGTTTTAATGTGATAACCAAAACATTTTGAATATGATTTAAATGCATTTTAATAAGGATTAATAGTACTATAAACTCAACATACCTTGATAACGATACGTGTGGTAGTTTTTATTGCATCACCAAAAGTTTACACCTAACCTCAAAACGTGACAAACCGGTTCTCTACTTCAATCACAGATAATGTCAAAAAATTTGCCAGGATCATTAAAAAAAAATAGATAATTATTACGAAACTATCCAAAAATCGAATTTTGAACGAAACATGTGTTGTTAGTCTCAGTTCTAGTGAAAATTGGCCAAAATGTATTAACTGACCCTCATTGCACATTTTCACCTGCCAGGCACATAGTCACCACGAACGACGGTAACTAACCCGACGAGAGTCTATTCATACTACAAGCAAAAAATCTCTTAATAAAATATTTTTGTCAGGTGTGGAATGACTACAAGTGCCGAGTCAAAGCCAAGTTAGTGTCAGTGAATACAAACCGACAGGCTACTGGTGGTGGACCTAGCACTGCTCCAATTCTGACTCTATTAGAAGAAAAAGCAGCCAGCCCACTCGCTGATGTGAGACAAGACTAATTTGCCTCATATGTTGTGAGTACATAATATAGTTATTGCCATTGCAGTATTATTACTACTCACTGGTTATTGCATGCATTTTTATTATCAAATGCTGTGTACCCAGTCACTACTGTGATGCATCTTTTTTTATTGAATTTATTATTTATTCTTCATTTTATTGAATTATATTGAATAAAAGAAAGGTTCCGTAATTAAAAACTAAAGAAATAATAAATTTCAATGTAATTATAGGGTGATGGTTTGGTGGTGGATATAGTTGATAAGCAATCACAGCAACAAGCTCGAGTTGCTTCACCGTTACTGTAAGTTTTATGATATTCTTCATAGAATTTAGCAACTGAGCAGATAACTTCACAGCAATTATTAATGTTACAGTTTAAATGCAAATGAGGCTGATGTTGAGCCTGAACCAGCTGCATCACCTGTAGCTGTAGAGGTGCCGGCTATGTCTCCTGTGCCCAGTCTGACAGGGCAATCACCCTCACCCCGTTTGTTAAAAATTATATAATTCATAGCAAATACATAATGTTGAGGTTTGCATTTAATTTTGTGTTATTAAAAGCTGATTTGTAAGCTACTGAATTATTTACAGAAAGAATCAGAAGGGTGAGAGAGTCTCGAAGGCTGGTTCATGCCTCACGCCGACTCACATCACAAATGGCAACACTATGTAAATTGAAATTTATTTCTATGTACATACTATAAATTTTATGTGGTCATTTTGTGATTCCTTAATAATCTTATTCAATAATTTCAGCTGGCAGAGGAGCATTAGAACAATCCAGGGAGATTATCCTCCAAACTGAGAAGTTATGGGCAGAAGCCTCCTTTAATAACTCTCCAGCAGCTTGCACAATTGCGGGGGCTATATAACTATTATCAGAAAGCATTGCCAGATACAGCCGAAGGGTAATGAAAATGTTGTTTACTAGCATTGTATAAAAAATCAACAGTATTACAATCATCATTTCAGCGGTAAAACGTCCACTACTGAACTAAGGCCCTTATAGATCTCCATGAGGGGTAGTTGCCATACTCACCACGCTTGGCAGGCGGGTTGGTGAGCGCAGTACGGGATGTTGATATACGGAAAGACGCTGCTGCCCATCTTCCGGAGGTGTCCCTTAGCAGGCTCTTACTGCATGCACGGGTAGGAGAGGAAGGGTAACATTCTACTGCCGGCACCCCACGGCTAGTATTACAATTTAATTTCGACGAGCTCTGTGGCGCAGCGGGCGAAGGTCCGCCTGCGACGCAAGGGGTTGCGGGTTCGATTCCCGCCTCGGGACAAATGTCTGTACGCTCTGCAGATATTTGTTCAGGGTGTTCTGGGTGTTTTTCTATATATAATAAAAATATCTATCTATATAGTATATCGTATTAAGTATATCAGTCATCTAGTACTCATAACACAAGCGCTCTGCTTAGCTTGGGGCTAGATGATGCTGTGTGATTTGTCCAGCATTATTTATTTATTATTATTTATAATTGTAAACTGTAAATTAAGAAATACGATTTTATAACATTTATCTACAATAATATTATAATTAAGAAGTCGAGCCCCAGTTAGCTAATGCATATCAAATGTCTAGGCCTAGCTATACCCAAAGGTCAAAATAAATGATAGGGGCATGGTTTGTACTCACATATATTTTTGTTTCAGTGTTTCCAAGAACAAAGCCAGCATCAGCCGTAAGCAGTTCTCTGACCAAGCTGGGGGACTAGTTATAATTTAAGATTTTTTTAAACCTAATAATAAAAGTAGATTGTAATGTATTGATAAAGTTAGTAATTAGTACATTATAGGTATTTAGGCATGTAGGGTTATTGTAAGTATAGGTATAAGTATTAAATACTTAAAAAAAATATTTGAATTAAGTGTGTACTATACACACTTAATTCAAATATTTTTTTAAGTTTTATGTTGTGTTCAACGATATTAAATAATTTTCCACCCTATTCCATTTAGTACCTACATATGAGAATAATAATATAACCAAGTATTTATAACTATGTATTAATTTCATTTCATATTTTACCTCATGGCTGGTTGGGGCACTTCCCATTTTACAATCTGCCCATGTCTAGAAAGTACCTGCACCAGTCGAGTTAATGTTGTTACTGGTTATTGACAACAGAGATAAACTGTTTAGTAAAAATATATTTATTAAATAACAAACTAAACAATAAAATAAACAATTCCTACTTTAAAATAATAATACTAACTTAACTATCTTAATGTTACTGGTTAAATATGGATTAATCTATCTGCCCATAACTGCCTTATGAGAGCTTTGCTGCTGTGAGCGTCCCAACTCCAAATCACTGAGTGTGCGGAGAGTAGGGGATATGAGCTTTATGCGCTATGTTATGCAAGACACAGCATGCATTTGCTATTCTTGCAGCAGCTACCGGAGTGTAATGTAACTTCCTATCAACCAATAGGCACCTGCAAAGATAACAAAAAATTACACTCTTGCTTGTAGCATGTAGTACGAACATAATAGGAATGGTATGACTTTCATAACAAATTATACCTGAAGCGAGCTTTCAAAACACCTATACAACGTTCCACAACACTCCTTGCTGTCAATTGGAGTCCGTGATAATATGCTTCAGGGGTGTCTGGTTGTGGATCCACAATTGGTGTCATCATTGTAGGTCTCAACAGATACCCTGAGTCGCCTAAAAAGGAAACAAAGTGTAAAAACACATTAGTATGAAGTTACTTCTTTATTCTTAATCTTTATATAATACATACCCAAAAGATACAAATCCTCTCCATAGATGGTGTGAAGCCTCTCAAGGTATACATGTAGGGGATTATTGGCCCACACTACACTATCATGTGTAGACCCAGGATAGCTTGAATCTACACACATTATGTTTAAACTCGAATCACATAACTGAAAACAAAAAATATCCATTTATAAACTGTGGAAGTTTCACTGTAAGAATAAAAAATAACTAATTTACTTACTATCAGAATATTTAGAGAATGGTTCCCCTTTCTATTAAAGTACCTTTCTTTGTGTTCTAAAGGATGTACAATGGCTACATGTGTTCCATCAACACAACCCAGCGCTGGTATTTTATATTTACTATAAAACCTGAAAATAATATTCTCATTTTAGAC
This sequence comes from Pasiphila rectangulata, assembly GCA_963082625.1. Lineage (NCBI taxonomy): Eukaryota > Metazoa > Arthropoda > Insecta > Lepidoptera > Geometridae > Pasiphila > Pasiphila rectangulata. The sequence continues at coordinate 17,337,054 of OY720253.1, read as the reverse complement.
AAACTTAGTAGTATTTATTAGTTCAATGATAGATGACTGAATTGAACAGCCTCATGCTCAGACTTAGAGAAGGGTTCTTAGATAATGAATCTAATGATATCAACAATGATAGACCCAATGAATACTTAAATACTTACTCTCTTTTGACTTGTTCTCTCTCACATTGTTGAATGGGAATGCTATGTGTTTGTTAATTACTGCCGGGTTGTTTAAGGCCATTGTCACTTGTCGGATTGCCTTGGAGACACTGGCCTGAGAAATGCAATGCTTGCAGCTGTCTCCGATTATAGTCTGGTACGATCTGGTGGCATAAAAGGCTAATGCAACCAATACCTAAAACATTACATATTTTTGATAATCATCGTCAATAATCTAGTCATACTTTGTAAGTACTTTATAAATTACAGCGATGAATAAAATTTGTCGTTGTAATTGGCGAGAATGTTTATAGAAAATATTCAAAGGGGGCTTACCTTAGTTTCCACGTGTAAAGCATCATTACGTAGAGTGGGTGGCATGTGGGTAGCCAACTCCGTGATAAGGTCACAAGTTAGTCTTATAATGAGTCGGTATCGTTTAATAAACTGGCGATCACTTAAATTAAAAGGTCCACACATAAGTCGCGCGTTTCTATTTTTCTTTTTGGCTTGAGCTAAAGTCTCTGCTATATCAAATTCATCAGATATCTCCAATAAATCTAAGTATGCGTACATTATGATGTAGGTATTTTCTCTCAAAATAAACACAAAATAGTCTGAACGATCATAAAAAGTAGCGTCCTTTCTTCTTCTTCTTTCTTTTGTGGCTTCTGTGTTTGGTTTTACACAATTCTGCCAGTGTCAAGTATCATCTTTAGAAAGTCGATTAATAGAGTTTACAGTTATCAAATGAAGAATAAATTTAGAAATTAAAACTTTTGAATTGACCAATGGATTAGTAGGGTTAATTTTATCTGTAACAACACAAGTTCAATAAGAGTTATCTATTTAAATATATATACACAAATTAATATATAAAGCAGACATAAATTATAAATTTACAATATTTACAACTTTATGTTATTTACATATATATATTTACATAATAAATAATTTATAGGAGGGGAAAAGGTAAGTGATAAAAGACATTTAAGAGAAGTAGGACGGGGGATATCTGGAGGCAGGACATCATACAGTGAGAAATCAATTTTTTGGCAATTAAAAAATATGTGGTCCACGGTTCCTTCTTCCAAACCACATTCACACATGGAATGGTCCCTGATCCTAAGTTTGGCCAGAAAAACAGGTGAACAGCAGTGACCAAGTCGGAGCCTACATAAGGTGGAGGTGGTGGGTTTGTTAATCGTTAGTTACAGAAACGTTCGGTTTGACAGCAAATAACGTTCCAATTGCAATCTGCGATCCAACTTTGACAGATCATTAGCGCGATACGAAACTTGCAAAAAGTTGTGGAGCGATTGTAGTTTAGTTGCGATTAAGTTCCATTTGTTAGCGCGATTACGCCCCAGATCTTCATAGTTTGTTTGTTTTGAGGCTTTATTATGTCAAGGACACGTGCTGACAGAAAAAAGTTGATCCACCCAAATAATATAATACTTACCTTACAGAATAACATACATAAAAATAATATCTTATCTACTAAGTACACGTTTGTCCGGCGACGTGCGACGCATTCGCGGTGTCAGCACAATGATTCGGGGTCAGGCGACCGTTGAACCGTCGAAACTTGACGCCGGCCGGCATTGACTCATATAGGTCGAGAGACAGTGTGACTTCTTCGTCATGTAGTCTACTACATCTTCGGCTTTCACGGTGAAGTGTACTCGTGAAATATACAACTGTGTAGTAGGCACCTCGGCTCGGTACACAGAGTTAGTTCCTGAGGCGGTACCACACCGGTTCCGGCTGGATGGTTTCCGGCGCTTTCGCACCACCTCAGTAAACCCTTCCGTATCACACTGCTCCTTCCGTTGAGCTGCAGGGGCAGCCCTGGATTGCTGCTTCTTTTCTTCCTTCTTTTTGCTGGGCGCCACAGGCTGCGGGCAGGCCGCGGATGCGGGTGCGGGGCAGCTTGCGGCGTCGCGGGTGGTGACAGTGGCATAGGTGCGCGTGGAGCGATGATGGGATCAGCTGCGGCTGGTGATGATGCATCCAAATTCGCCGATTCAAACGACGATATGGACACATTGTGCGCTCCTCGTTTCGTGTTGACCCTCGCAGAAACTGGAGGTGACACATATGCCGATTAGGCGACACGTAGTGACGCTGCCTCGGCACGAAGTTCACCAATTGTGGCCTGCGACTCCTCGAACTTGGTCTTCAGTAAGTCCAGATTGACTTTCAAGGACGTTATATCTTTAAGCAATCTAGTTACGTCAACATGATCAAACGTTACAGGGGGCTGCTTGTGAAGCGCCTTAGCAACGAAGTCAGGAATCTCGTCAGGATCGTTTCTTTCAACAGGTTTAATAATATCCTGCACACTTTTCTCGCCTCCGTCTCTCCGTCGAGACGGCATTCGATCGGTCTTCCCGAGAGACTGGAACAGAAGCGCCATGCCTCTGCAAACCTCCTCTTCTTTAAAATTAGATTTGCAGATCTGCAGGATGCTGACTTCTTCCATGGTGTCGATGGCGTGCACTATAAACGCCAACAGATCGTTGACTATGAGCGGTTTAGAGCCCATAGTGGTATCGGCGGCGACAACTAGTCGCGCGCAACGCGAATGACGTAATTCGAAACAGCAGTGTGGGTTACCAAACGCTACGCGCTGCGCACTTATTTACTCTATATTATATTAGATTTACTCTCCCTAATGTAAAACAGGCTGATGCCAAAATTAAATTAAAAGGCATTATTTAAATTTAGGCATAACTTTAGACAATAAGCTTCAATGGGGCCCACACAAAAAACAACTATCGGGTAGGCTTGGTTCTGCAGCATATGCAGTCAAAAAAATCCGCCTTCTTACAGACGTAGATACCGCTAGACTTCTTTACTTCAGCTATTTCCACAGCATTATGTCTTATGGCTTACTACTGTGGGGATGTGCTGCAGATATAGGCACCGTATTTGTGCTGCAGAAGAGGGCTATTCGTTGTATCTACAATATGGGTCCGAGAGAATCACATAAATCACAATAATTATAATGAGCTTTTCAATATATTTATGAGAACCTGTTGTACACCCATAAAAATATTTCTTCGTTTAAGAAGAACAGCGACAATCACAATGTAAATACAAGAAATAAGATTATACTCGCTGTGCCCACAACTAGGCTCCATAAGGTTAAAATATCTAGGGCATTGTATGCGTTTCTACAACAAACTCCCAAGTGAGTTGCAGAAGTTATCATTGAACAAATTCAAAAACATTATCAAATCTGTGCAATTAAGCAATCTGTGCAATAAAATATCAGATTACCTAGAGGACAAAACCACTTGGGACGGAATCTGCTCAAACTCCGTCAAACGTAACATAAGACAAAATAAAATTGTAAAATAGGGTGTGGTAAAACATTCAGATGTATGTATACCAGCTGTTGGTATAATATTTTCATTCAGATGTATATCAGTAATTGATTTATTTTCTATATATAAAAATAAAAAATACGCAAGACAAAAACTGGAAAATTAACTGATGGGAAAAAAAACTACGTTAGACTAGGTAGTATGGTCTTAGACTATAGCCTGCTCTGAAAGGAGCGAAAAAAAAAAGTAGGGTGTGGATGTGTGAATGAAACGCCTTAGTTAACCACACCGTGTGGTTAACTAAGGCGTTTCATTCATTCAACTCCATAATCATTTTATTTCATAAAAAATGGCACGTAACACTGTTTGGACATGTAAACTAGAGATCAAGTTTATTCGCATCGCATGAGAAAAGCTGTGTGGAGTGTCGAGTGTGGAAGCCGGCGGCGGCGGGTAAAACAAACCACGACATCAAGCTCAAATACAAAGCTTACGCCGAATTTGCATCAAAACTGGGCCAAGGGTTTTCGGGTAAGTAGATCGTGATTATCCACGAGAAACGTGGTTATTTTTACAAAGCATTATTCTTAAAAGACATTTTTATTTGACTAACATCGTGGCTGTCAATTACAAGCAAGCATCACAGAATATTATAGATAAATATTTTGTGCAAGCATCGTGAAGTAAACAGTCAAGATTTAGGTACCTACCATTTTGTTTCCTTTGGCTCTTTTGGAACAGACAGACAGATCGCAGTGCAAGCAAACAAGGAGATTTTTGCGTTTTTTTGCCTGTGTCAATTGGTGCGATGTGTGGTTATTAATATCAATTGATATTAAAAAATGAACAAAACATTTCTTTCTCTGCATACAGACAGGAAGTAAGTTCCTACGAGGTTCAAAAAGTACAGTTGCTTAATCTCTTTAAGAGCTGTTGTCCTCAAGAGACAAGTATCACTTCCATACAAGGTCTTTTGATCTAAGTAGAAGTGGGTTTGGCAGAATAGCATCATTACAGCCATAAAATGTCCACTGATGAACACAGGTCTCTACGCAAACTTCACAACTACCCCTCATGGGTCTCCATGAGTAGTAGTTGCCATACTCATCATGCTTGGCAGGCGGGTTGGCAAGCGCAGTACAGGATGTTGATACGTGGAAAGATGCTGCTGCCCATCTTCTGAAAGTATCCACAGCTTCTTACTGCATCCATGGGCATGATAGGAGAGGTAACATTCTACTGCAGGCACCCCACGACAGCTATTTATTTATTGTCCATAAAAATTCAAAGTAAACAATTTAAATTATGCAGTTGGGTGACGGCAGTAGAGTGTTGCCTCCTCTCTTGCCTGTAGGTGGAGTAAGAATCAGCCAAGTCTGCCTGTCAACACCGTGTACTGTGCTCGCCAACAGTGGTGAGTACGGCAACAACCCCTCACAATCTTTGGATCCATGAGGGAGGCATGTGTCAAGTACTGATGTTATGTGAGCAACTTGTACTTCTACTTACATTTTTGGAAACTAATTAGGGTTGCATAAAAAATAAATGTAACCTAAGTTTAGGACACCAGCTAGTCTATAGTAATATTACAAAGAGGAAATATTAGTATTAATGTAAACTCTAAACTACTGGACTGATTTCCAAAATTCTTTCACCATTTAAACCCATTAAAGGGAAGACGAGCGCATTCGCTCCAGTTATACCGGACCGCGATGAACGCGGAAGCAAAGAACCGCCAAACAGCGTTAATTAATGACAAACAACCGTTTCCTACATTAGTGTAGTTGTAGTTACCAATTTTTTTTGGAGTTTTTCAAACCTCGATAAACATCAAAAGCCTTCCCAAGCTGGATATTTTTTGCAACACTGGCATTCACTCATTTATTAATTCAGAGTATCTATAGTTTTTTATAACTTTCACGAACTTTTTTTATTTTTCAATAACAGAATCTCAGGTCATCCATTATCACCCGACTACGAACCAATCGGTTTAACTACATTTTATCCCCTAATTTCCACGGAAACAGGAAACAGTGGAAACCGCAGAGTGTGGCAAGTTCTAAACAGTTATGAAATTAAAAATATCTTTTCTAATTCCAGGTTCCAGCAGAATACCAATATCTGGAGCCACATCAGACGAAAGAAGAATCAGATGTCATAATGGCATCCCATCAGTTGAACATGAGGACAGACCGGCCCCGCAATGAGAAAGTATTCAAACATAAGAAGACCAGCAAGTGTGTGAAAGCTATCAACAACCTCATAGATGCTCTGGACCCGCTGCTGAAGGCGAAGCCAGCACCGCGGCCCATGTACTGGCATTTTGGCACTTGAGACCTGAGCAAAGGCTTCCAGGGGTATCCCAGGGAAGATTCTTAATGCGTCCACGGGCAAGAGCATGCAACATTCTACTGCCGGCACCCCTGATTACCGGTGCTCGGTGTAGTAATCTAGGTCACATTAATGACAAATTGCAGAACTGGTGTGATGACGTTACTTGAGACTTGAGCTGACTTAGAGAATGTGCTCATATTTCCTTTAATACCGATTGGTTCCTAGTCAGTTTGTATCTAATTTTATTTTATTTTGAAGGCAATTACGCGGTTCCTTGGCTTTACGCGTTAATTCTGGGTCGAAATAAGTTGAGCGAATGTGCTTGTTTTCCCTTTAGGTAATATTGGTTCGTAGTCACTTGATATCTAAGCTTTATTTTATGACACTTAAAGCGGTTCCTGGCTTAACGCGTTCATCGCGGCCTCGGAATAAATTGAGCGAATATGCTCATTTTCCCGACGAAGTTTGTAGTACCTCCCTAAGTAGCGAAGCGCCTTTTGATACAGTTTTGGTGGTTTCATTTGCCTAGTTTACCTTCTTATATGTATAACAGTCTTATAAATTAAGCTTACTGGCGGTTCCTTGCCTCCGCGTTCACCGCGGGCCGAAATAACTTGGCCAATGCGCGCTCCTCTTCTCTTAAATACATAAAAGTGTGTAGTGCCTCCTTAAATAGCGAAGCGCCTCTGTATATACTCTGTTTTGATGGTTCTCTTTGTATATGTTTACCATCGTATGCATAAATTACGCTGTTTGGCGGTACCTGGCTCTTCCGCGTTCATCGCGGGTCGAAATAAGCTAAGCGGGTGTGCGCATTTTCCGCTCGAAGCGCCTCGTTATATACTCTGTTTTGGTGGTTCAATTTGCCTATTTTTACCATCATATCGTCGACGAGACTGCAAAGGCGTGAAAGCAATTCGCAATACCGCATATCAGTTTTTTCTCTATTTTACAGGAGGAAGAAATAATTGAATAACTTGACTGGATTTGTTTGTGGTTCCTTTGTATAATATTGTATAGGAATGTCATAAGATTTTACAATTATCGCTATTGTTTATTGAGATATGTCACTTACTTTGCTGCTAAAAGATAAGTATAAAATTGACTATTTTGGTAGTTCAGCGGTTTTGAAATTGAAAATTTTATTATTTTATAATCATTTATTGACACATAACAAATACAATTCTTCCAAATATTTATAGGGCACTACACCTTAGACCTAAGCTTAAAATTCCTCTGGGATGACCAAGCTGCGCGCTGTGCGTCGCTGCAGCACGACCGTGCTATTTTAATATGGTACGTTCCAACCGCGAATAATATCATTTCTTCATATGTCAAACGGAGGAAGTCTGATACGTCAGAATTATTTGCCTCTAGTCGATAAAATGTCGTTCTTTGGCGGTTTAAATTGCTATCTAAAACGTAAACAGCCAAAAGACAAGGTTTGTGTAAATCACGGTTTATTGCTTGTATAAACTCAGTGGTATACCTGCTGTCTCCGTATGGTTCCTGAAAACAGTTGATTAAAGCTGCTGCTATTCTGAAGTCAGTGAATGTGGTAGTTATACTACGATTAATTTCTAAAATGATTATTAATTGCTAAAATGTTATTCTGTTCGCATCGCTTATTTACATAATACTCTTACATTCTGATGTGCTTTACTGTTAAATATTTTTGTTAAGAAAACTTAAAAAGTAGCTATGTGTATTTTCATCCGTTCCATTTTAGTAAACTCGTGTACCCTACACACTTTGGAACTTTTTTATATTGTTATAAATACTCTGGAACTCTAAAAATGTTTTATGTTGTAGATTTCAAATTAGCTAGTTTATTTTTGGTTTATACTTTAAATTATTAATTTTAGATATTCTAACCTTGTTAGTTGAGTTGTTTTTATTTGTGCGCACGTTGTGGCCGCCTCTAATTGAGGGAACACTAGCCCTAAGTACCTATTGTTATAATTAAACCTCATTATTGTGTATCTCTTGTTGGTAGCCCAAATAAATAAATTAAATATCCTGTTCCGAAACATTTTGAAATCACGTTTGAATTTACCATTAACAGTTTCTACTACCCATCTGCATAAAGTTAAAAGCCGCGATTTATTAGATTCTGTGCTGAGATTCTCCTCTTCTCCTAGAAGGTGATATGTGGGCTTCGTAACCGTGTTCCTCCAATAAAGGAATGGAATCACGGAATCCGCGGTCTAAAACAAAAATATCCTCTTGCTCAAATAAATAATGAAATGCGTTTTCTTCAATTGGCTCGTCGTGATTCAGTAATATATTTTTCATGATATCAGCGTCTGTTGTTACCGCAGCAGTTGTGTGCAAAGTGTCTGTTGTTACTGTTGTTCCAGTCACATCTATTATATGGCCGTCAGCGCAAACTATCAAAAATGGCTTTATCAGGTTTCGAAACTTGTCTTTGAAATTGAAAGTTCGTGCTTTTTTCAATAAATAGATAGGTTCCGTCGCATGTGATAATTGCTTTCGGGGATTCTTCACTTCCAAAAAAAATATAATTAGGTGAAATTCTATTACGCTCAATCACTTTATTTCTGGTTAAATGGTCTAATCCTAAATGCAGAGGAACGAAATCTGCTAAGAGACAAGCCCTTGTTATATGGAGTCTTCTGTCTACAGTTCTTCTTGGAATATTGAATGTAGCGCCTATTCCACTGCTAGGCTCACCTGTTCTTACTTTGCTCAAGAAAAGTCCTAAGTCTCTTTTTGGAGTATTAGATTGCTCACGGAGTGATGGGACGTGGTGAGAGTTGGTCGAATTGAGAATGATTCAATCCAGTCCAGTAGTGAAGATCATGTTTATTAATCTGATTCATATTTTCAAAATCTAGATCTATTCTCCAGGGCCAAAGTATATATATTGATAATGTTCATAATAGAGTTGGCATTAAAGTCTGAGTTCTGAACGGTCACATTTTCTGAATCCAATGCAGTGTTTCACATCTCCGTGGATACTATTATTATTAATTACTGTACTATTAACAATATTTTATAAAAAATATTGTTAATAAAACAAATTACAGCAGCTTGCGAATGTTCCATCGGAGAAAAATGTTTGTAAAGATGGTATGATTTCACGTGCTGATGGAGTGCAAAACACTATTATTCTGCTTTCTGGGATACTTTTGTCATCAAACAGCAGAAAATTTGCGATATATTTTTCCGGTATTATTATGTCATCCCGTTTTTTGAATCCGGTTTTTGGTACATTTAGTTCTTTGTTCCTGGCATAATATAGCAAGCGCTTATAGTTTTCATATTTCGGAACTGCGTTTATTAAGCTATATCCTTCATCATTGGCTTTTCGAAAATAATTTTGAAAGACCTGTGGCATAGGTGAGCATGAATCCCTAGCATCATTTTTGCAGTAATTTTTTTTTATTTAATTTTTTGCATGATCCGGTGAGCACTTGTGTGAACTTTCGTAAACTATAACAACACTATCATCTTTCTTCTGAGTTTTGAGTAGTGCGTTACATCTTGGACGATTAACACATATCCACAGGGTGCCTGATACAATTTCTCGATGAAATCCGTATCTTTATCCAGCTCTGACAATTTGCTGCTTCCCTTTTTCACTCAAGGTCTATTCAATCTGAAAGTGAAATGCATAGTCTTCTTATTTATATCTTTTATAGCCAATTTCAATGTGATTTAGTGGATAGCTGAGCACTAGGTATTAGGTACCTACCTAATTGATAAATAAATTTGTCCATACATTTCATTGAATCCACCTAGTTAAATACAATATTTGAATAAGTAATAAATATGCAGTTATAGTATTATTTTTTGTGTACTATTTTTATGAGTAAAATTTTTCCTAGTGTTAGTAATTAATTTATTTATTTTGGGTAGTTGATTTTAGTGGATTTTATTTTGTAAATGATTTAAAATATTAATATTAATTAGACATAAGTGAAATTGTAATTATAAGATAAGAAGGAGAAGCCACAGGATCTTGAAACACAGCCTAGGCTAGTTCGGGAACTATGGACTCAATCACCTCATGTAAAAATACTTATGTCAATATCTAATATCAAAATCTCGGCCCGTCTGACCCACATATACCCCGTTGCAATCGTCGCAAACCAACTTGTAAACACTGGATTTTTTAGATGGTTGTAGATAATCTTTACCGTTACACAGAGATCGAATATTGTGGTTTGTTCGGAAAGCAACGTAGATGTTATTTTTTCTAAATATGTTAGCTATTTTATCTGAAATTGGGCCTATGTAGGTCAGACTGCCCAGATATTTGTTAATATGTGTGATGGGACATGCATACAGTAGTGAACGAACCCTATCTTTCTTCTTATTTTTAATTAAATTATCTAATTTAATTAGGTTATTCTAAACAAATAGTAGTAGTATCTCGATCTACTTCCATGACAAATTATATCTGAAGGAAACATTGTGACTTTATGTAGGTATGATAAAGTATTATACAGGTTAATCTCTTACCGTCAATGTCACTATCAATATCCACCACAACATTAGTAAGGATATTTTTATCTATATCCATCACCTTGGCATCGATAGGATCCATGTCCATGCCTGGTGGCCCACCACCAGTTAAGTGGCGAACATTTTCCTTTGTTTTGGACTCCCTCGCTTTTGCTTTCATGTTGTACCATAATTTCGTTAGTTGTTTTGTAGATGCCTGAAAACAAACTAAATAATTAGGTACCTATATAAATAACACATGATAAAAACAACAATCAGTTTTTGGGCAGTTGTGTAAAAAAGACCATGCTATACAATGATATTATGATAAAGGTAAGGTACTTTAATTTAATTATAGTAAAGCATAGCGTACGTATAAACATTATATTACCCTTTGACTAACAATAGAGGAGTCATTAAATTCCTCTTTTATTTTCTCCCATGTATGTTTCTTCTTCAAAACACTCGTAGCGTTGGTTTGTTTGGAGGTTAAAATAACATCGTATTTTTGTATGATATTTAGGAATTAATCCTTTTCCAGAATCGAAAATGGTTTTTTCCTGTCTACTTCTGACATAATTAAAATGTTTGTTAGTTTTCAATTACACCAAAAGAATACAACAGACAAATTTTGAACTAGCCAAAATGCTAGACCTCACTTCACTCTCTTGTATATGTTTGTACACGGTGAGATATAGGATAGGAAAATAAAAATTACAATGCCTTAGTAATTCAAGTGTAAAAAGATACATTCCATTTTTGTCAGGTTATGTCGTGTCAAACAAGCCAACAATCACTTTTTTCTTTAGAAATAAATGAATGTAAAAATTGTATTATTAATTAAAATTAGTTTTTTAAAGATATTTTTTTTTAATTATAAAGTGAAATTAAATTTCAGTAATATTATAAGTTGTTAAAGTAAATAATCTATATCTGACTTTTACCTTTTAATGAAACAAAACGCAGTAAATGAGTGTTACCAGAGGAAACAACTATCAAGCGTTGCTGTTTACTCAAAGCATTTACTTAAATAAATAACGTTCATTACTCAACTATAGAATAAGATTTTTAAATGAAGTATTCTATCCTCAAGTAATGACTTTATTAAGAAATTACTTAGCAGCAAGTAATGGGTGATTCATTTGGAGGTATTTTTTTTAAATAATTAATTTTTTAAATAAAAACAAATTTATCAGGTAAATTTTTATTATACGAAAGAACTATTCTTTACATTTATTTTTTAAAGATTATTTGATTCAAATGTTGGTCATAACTCCGGTTAACATAGTCCATTCTACCGTTCCAATTTTCGATTACGCGTCCGAGCATTTCGATCGGTATTTGGTGAATAACGCGAGTAATGTTGGCTTCCAGTTGCTCAATCGTACCTGGCTTATCCATATAGACTTTGGATTTTACATAGCCCCAAAGGAAAAAGTCTAGGGGTGTAATATCACAGGATCTAGGCGGCCAACTCACCGGTCCGAAGCGCGAAATTAACTGTTCAACAAATTGCTCACGCAATAAAGCCATGGTTTCACGTGCTGTGTGGCAAGTGGCGCCGTCTTATTGGTACCAAATGTCCTGGAGATCACGGTCTTCAATTTCATGAAACAAATATTCTCTTATCATGGCACGATAACGGTCACCATTGACAGTTACATTCTGGCCGACCTCGTTTTTGAAGAAATATGGACCGATGATTCCACCCGGCCCATAAACCACACCAAACCGTTGTATTGTCTGGATGTAATGGCAGTTCTTGAATCTCTTCAGGTTGTTCTTCGGACCAAATACTGCAATTTTGTTTGTTGACATATCCGTTAAGCCAGAAATGTGCCTCACCACTAAACAAAATTTTTGTTGAAAACTGTGGATTTTCTTCAAGCTTTTCAAGAGCCCAAAGAATGAATCGGTGACGATTAGGTAGGTCAGCTGGCTTCAATTCTTGCACAAGTTGAATTTTGTATGGTTTTAAGCCAAGATCCTTACGTAAAATACGCCAAGTTGTTGCATACGACAAGCCAAGTTGTTGCGAACGGCGCTGTGGATTTTCTTCAAGCTTTTCAAGAGCCCAAAGACTGAATCGGTGACGATTAGGTAGGTCAGTTGGCTTCAATTCTTGCACAAGTTGAATTCTGTATGGTTTTAAGCCAAGATTCGTGCGTAAAATACGCCAAGTTGTTGCATACGACAAGCCAAGTTGTTGCGAACGGCACCGGATCGATTCTTCGCGGTCATCGCATACACTCTCAGCTACCGCCGCAATATTTTCTACACTACGTGCTGGATGTGGTCTATTTGGTCGTGTATTATCTAATAATGAAAAGTTGCTTTCAAACTTTTCGATGGTATAGCGAATCGTGCGCTCGGTAGGCCGATTATGTGGACCATAAGTTTCTCTAAGTGCACGAAACACATTCCTCGCAGAACGCTGATTTGCGTAATACAGCTGAATAATTTGTAGACGCTGTGCAGGGCTAAGTCTTTCCATGATGAAATGTCAAACTGAACAAAAATACCATAAAAGGTTATCACAAGTGCGTGTGTGCGTTGCAAAGCAAACAGTTCAGTCCCTACAAGTTCCTGCATTTTTTTAAACAAAACAGTGATTAAATCGCTTTATTACCTTTGAAGACTAAGTTTATTGGAAGATCAACCGGCGCCTCAGACCCTGAAGTACACTGCACAGTCTGGCAAGTCTCATATCTCTTAAAAACTGATGAATGATGATAAAAGCTGTTTTCACATCACGAAGTCTCACTCACACATTGAAACAATAATATCTCGGATTTCCAAGCAGCCCAATCACGGACAACACAGTTTCAAATAATTTTTGAACACCCACTTCGTCAGCAGATATTTTTTTTTGGGAATCACGCATGTTTTCTTTCACACACTGGCCACATGTGTTCCATCAACACAATCCAGCGCTGGTATTTTATATTTACTATAAAACCTGAAAACAATATTCTCATTTTAGACAAGCTTAGTAGTATTTATTAGTTCAATGATAGATGATTGAATTGAACAGCCTCATGCTCAGACTTAGAGAAGGGTTCTTAGATAATGAATCTAATGATATCAACAATGATAGACCCAATGAATACTTAAATACTTACTCTCTTTTGACTTGTTCTCTCTCACATTGTTGAAATGGGAATGCTATGTGTTTGTTAATTACTGCCGAGTTGTTTAAGGCCATTGTCACTTGTAGGATTGCCTTGGAGACACTGGCCTGAGAAATGCAATGCTTGCGGCTGTCTCCGATCATAGTCTGGAACGATCAGGTGGCATAAAAGGCTAATGCAACCAATACCTAAAACATTACATATTTTTGATAATCATCGTCAATAATCTAGTCATACTTTGTAAGTACTTTATAAATTACAGCGATGAATAAAATTTGTCGTTGTAATTGGCGAGAATGTTAGAAAATATTCAAAGGGGGCTTACCTTAGTTTCCACGTGTAAAGCATCATTACGTAGAGTGGGTGGCATGTGGGGAGCCAACTCCGTGATAAGGTCACAAGTTAGTCTTTTATTGAGTCGGTATCGTTTAATAAACTGGCGATCACTTAAATTAAAAGGTCCACACATAAGTCGCGCGTTTCTATTTTTCTTTTTGGCTTGAGCTAAAGTCTCTGCTATATCAAATTCATCAGATATCTCCAATAAATCTAAGTATGCGTACATTATGATGTATTTTCTCTCAAAATAAACACAAAATAGCATGAACGATCAACTAACGATCATAAAAAAGTAGCGTCCTTTCCACTCTTTGGTCCTTTCAATCGTTACAGAAACGTTCGATTTGACAGCAAATGGGTCGATCAACTTTTTCTTGTTCCGAGGCTGTCCTCATGAGTTTGCGAGTATTAACTCAAGAAAATACTATTATTTACGGTTCTAACTCTTTAAACTCTTAATAAGATAAACTGGCATTACATTTACGTATTAATAAAGCCAATATGCATATATTTTTCTTAAAAAAAAATGGTTTCCCAGGGGACGACACCGTGCCTCCCATACAAATCGGAACTGTCCCTTTCACAAAGTTAAATGTTTGCCGCACTGCTCTATAATTTTTTTTAATGAAAATCTCTAAATTAATAATAGATAACGAATAACAACATTACTGAAAAACTACTGTATCATTATTCCATTGTTAATTATTTTCAGAATTTACAGAATTCCAAAATATCTTCACGCCTAACTGTGTCCTCAGTGGTTTGAATTATTAGGGGTCCCCTGTCACACTACCTAATGTGCAAGCGAGTGTAAACGAGATAGCGATATTAGTAGGCTTGACCAATCAGGAAAGAATCTAGTTATCATACGATCGCGGCAAAGTTTGCTTTTCCCTTGATTCCGCTCGGCCATTTCGCCCGCGGCTGCATTGGAGTCAACGTGTGTTTATTGTGTGTCCGCTGGGAGACCGACCAAAAAGTCGTAAGTATTTTACATAATATGGTAATTTCTACCTTAATATAAGGTCATTAGTTCTAAGATGATATCTAGGTATATATTTTTTTAATTTCCCCAATTTCTTTTTTTTTCTGGTAATTTTATCATCAAATGTCCCCTGGATAACCCGTCCCTTGAGTCACTATGGCGGTGACCCAAGATACTTTTTGGTTACTCAAGAGACTTGATTACTATTGTTTATAATTTACTAGCTATTCCCCGCGGTTTCACCCGCGTTAAATTCGAGTTACATATTTCTAGGAGGATATGATAAGGTTTTTGTCATATCCTCCTAGAATTACGATAATATTTTCACGAATATTACCGTAAATCTCCAATGGGAATTCTATGTCTTACCGGGACAAAAAGTAGCCTATGTTACTCTTTTCTTTCAACTAACTCTATGCTTTAAATCAAGTCGATTGGTTGCTTGGTAAGGGCGTGAAGGAAGGACAAACAAACACACTTTCGCATTTATTATGAGTTTGGAAGTTAGGATAATGTGTATACGTAATAATCGGATACCTAATAATTATTACTGATGAATTTTGTCCAAACTTTTGTTTTATGTTAAATATTATTTTGTTATGAAAAAAGAAGCCTTCATATACGTCCTAACAATCTCATATTGTTTTAGGTATAATGCCTCTAACCAACAAAGAAAAGCAAAAGCGCTATAAAGAAAAATTAAAACAGGATTCAGATAAGTATGAGGACTATAAAAAAAAGAAGCGGGAAAATTACCACGCGAAAAAAAGACTAGTAAAAGATCTGACTCCCAAGGAAAAAGGAAACGCTAGATTGATTTGGAGAGAAAGAAAAAAAAGTCAACGAGCACGGAATAAAAATCTGAACGGACTTCTTGGGATGACTCCACCTAGCTCACCAGTAATGCAAGAGGAAAATATTTTGCATGACGACGTCGGAAATGTTCCTATTAATAAAGACAATGGTGGTGTCGAGGTACCTCTGCAACTTATTCCACCTGATTCTCCTGCAGCAATAAGAGGAAGAAAGAAAATAAAAAGAGATAGGTCAAAATTACACAGAGAAAATCAGAAACTCAAATTAGACAACGCAAAACTCAAGCAAAAGTATGAGAAGTATAAAAAGAAACAGCAAAGATACGCAAAAAAGTTAGAAGAGATAGAAAATAAGAAGGTGAAGGAAGTAACTACAAAGGAAAAGTACCAAACTCTAAGTAATGCTATAAAAGAAAGATACAATTCACTGAAACAAAGAAAAGATAAGAGGTTAATTAAAAGTGTTTTTGACAAAGTTGATCAATCTGCGAAAAAACAGATAGCCAGTGATGCTTTAGGCACGTCAGGAAAATTGCGAACAGTGACCAACTTGAGAGAAAATACAACGGCATTACAGAGGAGAATCCAGGACTTTTATAAAAGAGACGACATATCAAGAGCTACTGCAGGAAGAAAAGAAACGGTAACAAGAAATAAGATAAAAGAGCAAAAGAGATTTCTATTGGATACGATTAAAAGTCTTTACCGCACATTCAAGCGGGAAAATCCTGAAACGAAATGTTCCTATTTCTATTTTGCAAGAAACAGACCGTTCTATGTCGTGAAACCATCTGTAGATGGTCGAGAAATGTGTTTGTGCAAACCACACGTAAACCCGATATACAAGGCATGTGAGTTGAAGAAAAAGCATATCATAAACACAGACGACTTAAATAGTCTCATGCTCTCTACAGTATGTGATACAAACAAGCAGGCCTGTATGTATGGGACTTGTCAAGAATGTTGTGGCAAGGAAATAACGCATGACACTAAAATGGATATGGAGAAAATTTCGTGGGCTGAGTGGGGAAGGAAAGAAGAATTCTACGAAAAGGAAGGGAAAAAAATGAAAGCTGTAAAGAATGTCAAAGAAAACAAGGAAGGTAGTGTAAAACAACTGATGGAAGAATTGAACAAAGAAATTAAAGTCCTGAAAAAACATGTTTTCAACATGAAAATGCAATACAAGTGCTTTAGACAAGCCATTGACAATCTTATAGTAACCGAAGTGGTTCTTGTGGCCGATTTTAGCGAAAATTACAATGGAAAATATTATCAAGAAGTGCAAGCCCACCATTTCGGTGGATCAAGGGAACAAGTCTCACTTCATACGGTTGTGGTATATGTTCTCGGGGATGACGCCAAGGTCCATGCAGAATCTTTTTGCACAATATCGCCATGCACCAATCACCAACCGGCGGCTATTTGGGCCCACTTAGAACCAGTATTGATTGAAATTCGAAACAAATACCCTCAAATTAAGACTATTCATTTCTTCAGTGATGGCCCTTTTAGCCAGTATCGCCAAAAGCAAAATTTTTACTTGTGCTCAACCAAGACTTTTGATCAAGGATTTTTATCTGTAACCTGGTCTTTTTTCGAGGCAGGACACGGAAAGGGTCCCGCAGATGGAGTGGGAGGTTTTCTAAAAAGGACAGCGGATAATATAGTAGCTACAGGTAAAGACATCCCTAACGCTGAACAGTTTTTTGAAATGCTTCGTGGCCAAAGCAAAATCGGGCTGTATATGATTTCTGAAAAAAGCATAGATGCTGTTGCTAAACAGTTGCCGAAAAATATCAAACCACTCGTGGGGACCTTGCATGTACATCAGATCTTTACAGATGTCCGTGAAGAGTTGATGTACAGAGATTTAGGATGTTTCTGCACCAGAGGTTTCTGCAACTGTTTCCAGCCAAAAAAATATAGGCCCATCAATGTTTCGGACGATAAAGGAAGCAAGAAGATCGATAAGAATAGCAAGAACATAGATAAAAGAAGTAAGAAGACGACAGGTGATAGACAAGAAAAAAGAGATGATTGCTACTCTGATTCCGAAGACGACATTCCTCTAAACACTATTCTGACGGATTTGTGTAAGTATCGTGACAAAAGCGTATACGATATAATCTACTCACCGAAAAATTCCGATAATGAAGAACAACAGCCTGGGTCATCAGGAAATAAAGCAGCTTTCCATTTAGGAGATTATTTACTAGTGAATGTACGCAATTCCAAAGGTAAAAACTACAGATACGTATGCGTTATTGATGACTTAGATGACGATGGTGAGATAAAGGTAACATTCCTGCGGTGTGTTAAAAAAGGCATTGTGTTTCGTTTGGACACACGCGACGTAGCATATATCGATCACACCGATGTAATTACTGTTATACACCATAAACCAGAGACTGAGACCAAATATGGTCAAGTTTATTATAGATTCAAAGAGGTTCTTGACGTTTTTGAAAACTGACATCTAAGACAATTCTTGTAGTTTTGATTAACCCCTTAAGTTTGTTGATTATTGTGCTAATTATTTGTGATAATGTAAGAAAGTGATCTCAATTACCTACTAAGAGGCTCGTTTTATTTAGATTTTGTTGATGTTGTTTGACAACATCGTAATTTTAGTAGCCATTAAGACTGATTTTCAAGACTATATGCCATATTATTATGTATGTCATATTAATTCAATAAAGCAAATATTTCTGAGACTTGTTCTTTAATTTGTCCGCCTGCTGCTCCATATTGTCTGTTGCGTACTGTCAACGTCTAGAGCTCTCGTTAATTGTTGCCGTGATATACTGTCTCTTGAGTCACTCAATTTGTCTCTTGGCTCACTAGGTGTCCCTAAATTTCAGAAAAGACGTTTATATTTTTTTTTTTATTAGTAATAGTTACATAATTATTTACATAAAGAACAATTAATTATACTTGAGACATTTAAAAGCTCAATAAAACAATTTGAGTTTAACAACAGAATTGCAAGTAGCTAAATAAATAAAAAATGTTTTTATCATTGGTTACCCAAGAGACATGAATTTATTAATTTCTAAAAAAAATACTAGCATTTTTACATATTTTTGTTCAGTATTAGTTAATTTAGAGTCTAATTAATACTGCAAGTGCGAAATGTCTAACAATAAGATATTAATACAAGATAAAATTGTGGTTTTCAAACTGGTAAGCCAATGGACATAATTTGAGGTTCACCTTTGATATTTATGTGAAAAAGATATTTATGTAAGGTTTACTTCACGCCACATCTTATAATCAGAATATTTAATATATTTTGGTTTCTTTTTCGAGAAAAAACTATGAAATATTTAATTTTTATTTTTTTTTGCTTTTTGGACGTTTGGTACAAGAAAAAGTTGATCGACCCAAATAACGTTCCAATTGCAATTAGTCTGCGATCCAACTTTGACAGATCATTAGCGCGATACAAAACTTGCAAAAAGTTGTGGAGCGATTGGAGTTTAGTTGCGATTAAGTTTTTATTTGTTAGCGCGATTACGCCCCTGGATTGCTGCTTCTTTTCTTACTTCTTTTTGCTGGGCGCCACAGGCGGGCAGGCCGCGGGTGCGGGGCAGCTTGCTGCGTCGACAGTGGCATAGGCGCGCGCAGAAAGAGGCGCACGGTCTGCCCTACTCGCGGAGCGGCGGGGGGCGGGCGGGGGGAGCGATGATGGGATCAGCTGCGGCTGGTGATGATGCATCCGAATTCGCCGATTCAAACGACGATATGGACACATTGTGCGCTCCTCGTTTTGTGTTGACCCTCGCAGAAACTGGAGGTGACACATATGCCGATTCGGCGACACGTAGTGACGCTACCTCGGCACAAAGTTCACCAATTGTGGCCTGCGACTCCTCGAACTTGGTCTTCAGTAAGTCCAGATTGACTTTCAAGGACGTTATATCTTTAAGCAATCTAGTTACGTCAACGTGATCAAACGTTACAGGGGGCAGCTTGTGAAGCGCCTTAGCAACGAAGTCAGGAATCTCGTCAGGATCGGTTTCTTTCAACAGGGTAATAATATCCTGCACGCTTTTCTCGCCTCCGTCTCTCCGTCGAGACGGCATTCGATCGGTATTCCCGAGAGACTGGAACAGAAGCGCCTTGCCTCTGCAAACCTCCTCTTCTTTAAAACTAGATTTGCAGATCTGCAGGATGCTGACTTCTTCCATGGTGTCGATGGCGTGCACTATAAACGCCAACAGATCGTTGACTATGAGCGGTTTAGAGACCATAGTGGTATCGGCGGCGACAACTAGTCGCGCGTGATAGATTTTTGGATAATTTTGATAAAAGAAATCATATACTTATGCTTATGCTTCTGAAATCTATGGTTTAACACTTGAATAATGTAATATTTTTACGAGTAAGGCTGGTTTTACATTTAAGGTTAGTTCTCTGTTTTACACAAGTAATCAATGTATATAGAACTTGTTATATACATATTTTTATGGTATTTATTATGTTAAAACACATACTTTGTAGTATTTTGTAAAATTACAACTAGATAACAAGTTGTTCGACTCGACAACGTGGTAGTTGTTTACTTGCTTCTATAAAAAGGCCGTCGCTAGAGCGACGGGGGCACTTTAGTTTCAACTGTCGGACAGAACGGAGCTCTGCAAATATCACGGAGTCAAAGCTAAGTTAAATTACTTAACGATTTACGGTATTTATTAAACATGTAAAATTATGTAATTACTTATTTAGAAGTTTTGGTTTAGAGTCATTTTGTTAGTAAATGTGGTAACGTAACTGAATAACGTAGTATTATAATGATGATGATGATGATGTGACGATGACGATAATGATGATGATGATATTAATGACGAATAAAATACAACGTTTAAATAAGTGTTGTTTTAATAAGTATCCAAAAGTTAGTTATATTCCTGGCCACAGTATATATTTATTTTTAAAATCATACAATAAGGCCAAATCTCTTATCAGAAGTGGGATCGGAACTACTCAAATATGAAATTAATACTTTATTTTTTTTTTAGACTGCCAAGGCCGTACGACGTGGACAGAGGCGTTGTGGAAAGTCTGCTGAGAGCTTTTTTAAACGCTGTGAACTTGGGGCTAATTATTTCATTGCCGCCTTTTGACCCCGAGACAAATGGCAACGGTGCCGAAAGCTGGTTTAACTCGCCCTATCGCTGAACATCCTGAGATCGAAAAGCAGCACGACGATAGCCAAAGCCGGTAAAGGGATCGGCTGTGCTGTGTTACGAAACAAATGGACAAAAAATAATAATAAGAGGGAGAAAACACGGGATTTAAGTGGCAACGTACTACTACTTTATACGATATTATATCAGAATGGCCAAGCAATTCATGGGAAGATATTGGGGGAGATACAACAAACACCATACACAACAGTTTAAAAGTCACTAGATTTTCCCCCCCTAGTACGATTAAAATATGTAGAAAGATTTAAAACTGATATACTTGTATAACAGGAAGGTTTAATGAAAAGTAAAACATGTAGGAAAGATATAAAACTGTTCTACTTGTATAACAGGAGGTTGATGAAAATTAAAATGTGTACGAAAGATATAAAACTGATATACTTGTATAACAGGAAGGTTAGTGAAAAGTAAAACATGTACGAAAGATATAAAACTGTTCTACTTGTATAACAGGAGGTTGATGAAAAGTAAAATGTGTACGAAAGATATAAAACTGATATACTTGTATAACAGGAAGGTTAGTGAAAAGTAAAACATGTACGAAAGATATAAAACTGTTCTACTTGTATAGCAGGAGGTTGATGAAAAGTAAAGTGTACAAAGAATATAAAACTGTTCTACTGGTATTACAGGGAGGTTTAAAAAAAAATATGATGTGAATTTCGAGAACGAAGTTCAGGTCAGTCTGGCCGTGATAGATTTTTGGATAATTTTGATAAAAGAAATCATATACTTATGCTTATGCTTCTGAAATCTATGGTTTAACACTTGAATAATGTAATATTTTTACGAGTAAGGCTGGTTTTACATTTAAGGTTAGTTCTCTGTTTTACACAAGTAATCAATGTATATACAGCCTGTCCCAAAATTCAACGATAAGCCGGCACCAAAAGGTGGGCCTGCTCATGACTACTCGAGAAAAAATAAGAAGAAAAAGAAATCTGGTCTTTTTTTTAAATGCGGAAAAAATATTCAATTTCTTCAAAAATTTACAGCCCTTACGATATTATTGACAACCATGACCACAATTTATCAAATATTTCTGATATTTTTTTTTATTGGCAACCTAAGTAGCACTGCTATCTATGACAATCGTTAAAAATACAAGAATGCTTGGAATTTAAACACAAGAATCAATCAAAATATTTTTTTCCCTTAAAATTATGCATATTTTAAATTTCTGACGACTTTTCCTTAGCGTGGTGAAAAAAAAAAGTACTGACACTACTATGGCAAGTTTTTTTAAAAATTGGCGCCACTAACCAAGATTCCAAAATGGTATAATACTTTAGAATATCTAACCACAAAAAAATATGAGTACCGTTTTTAGAGATAAACCTAATTTCATAATGAATAATGTGCCCAAAATAGTTCATAATGTTGTATTGTTGATAAAAGTTGGATGAATTAAAACAAATGCTTGTATCATTTTAACATTTTTAATTAATTTATTACATCATTACCTCGTGTGTTCATAAGTTTTGAGACGAACTTATTTAATTAATTTAAAAAGAAAGTAATTCATGCAACCTTTTTTAAACTTTTAAAATTAAAATTTCGAATGTTTTGAATCAGAAAAAATATACATTTGAATATTTGTTTCATTCTCCGTGAAAATGGCGCCAACAAAAGATTTGCGTGCGACTGTAATTTCACTGTTTCAAGCAGGAAAAAAACCAATGCAAGTTTTTAGTGAAATCCAAAGTTTGGGATGTAGTCGGAACTTTGTGTATTATACCCAAGGAACTTACATCCAACCTGGAATGTGCATTGACAATTTGACACCAATATAAAAATAAACCTTATGTATTGAAGCTAAGTTCTATTATAGACAACCATTTGGTCAAAGAGAAATCCGGTCCGAGAGAGAAAGCGCTTCGAGAGCCCTTTGTCCCTTTCTAAAGTGTTGCCAGGTGGATTATTCCTGAATTTAGTAGGAATGGTAGGAAAAAGATATTGTCATGTCTAATTTAATGAAAAACCGGTTAAGTGCGTGTTGGACCACGCACAATGAAGGGTTCCGTAGTTGGGATGAATAATATCCCAATGGTCAATTTTCGTCTATTTTCTAAATAAATTATATAGTATATACATGTACATATAGTATGTATATATATTTAAATTTTAATAACTTTTAAACAATTTACTCTAAAATGTTATATTTTATATCATATATATATATATATATATTGAGACTCTCACCATTAAGCCCTTTCATTTGATTTGTCACACGGTACAGTTCGGAAAACTTTTATTTTTTTGATATTTACCGTACACGTCCGTGTTTGGGTCACAGAAATTGATATGTGTACCAGATTTCAACTTAATTGGTCCATTAGATTCGGAGAAAATTGGTTGTGACAGACGGACAGACAGAGAGACACACGAGTGATCCTATATGGGTTCCGTTTTTTTCCTTTTGAGATACGGAACCCTAAAAACATTAATTTTCGTTCTAATATTTTTCAATTATCTGTTAGAATGAGAATGTTTTTTTAGTAGGTAATAATTTGGACACTGTATTGAAATGTAAAAAAGAAAAGATTATTAGTAGAATATATATAAGTTAGACTGGCAGCCCGTCAGCCATATTAATTTGTTGTAATTATGGTGATCAACTTTGTGATATTTAATTTAACCGCAATTCGACGATAAAACAATCAATTTCTTTATTCGGACGTATTAAAGATGGTTAAAAAGTGTGCGATTCAAGGTTGCAAAAGCGAATCCTATGCAGGATGCGGTATTTCTTTCTTCAAGTAAGTTTATTTCAATTCTTGAAGTAGGGTGCCCATAATGAACGAAATTATACGATTAGGATAAGGACATTATCGTACACAATGCAGCAGATAAATAGGAGGTAGTCTTCAACGTAAGCATAATTACGAATGTCTGTTATAAGTATTTTATGTTACTAGGCTGATTTTAACATTTATTACAGTAATATGTGTGTTGAGACTGTTCTGTAGTACACGCCACGCATATAAAAGGTGTGGCACTTCGTATATTTTCAATAAATTTAAAAAATATAATTTCAGACTGCCTGGAGAAGAATCAGGGAGAAGAAAATGGCTTGATGTCATTCCAAGTGATTCAAATATCAAAAGTTATTCCGTTATTTGCAGTCTTCACTTCAGTCCCCAGGATATAATAAAACATAGTTCAGTTTCAAAACTGAAATCCGATGCTGTTCCAACTATTTTTCCTAAGGTGGGTAAATAATAGTAAACAAATAGTACTGCAAATAAAACTGATTTCTGGTAGCGTAACTTGATTTATGGATTTATGTTCATTGACGAACTGTCAGTCTGTAATAGTCTGTATATCACCTAAATCGTATAATATAGGATCTTATTGGATTTACGGATTTTAGATGTTTTTTTTCTAAATTGGCCCTCAATGCTACATTTTTCATAGTACCAACATAAATAATAGGCCTTTTTAATTTGCAGATTGTTCCACCAGAAAAAAGGATAGCTATTCTAAGCAATATTATTGTTCATGCTGCCCCAGTAACAAGTGAAGCAGAAGTGTCTATTGAGAAACCCGCGAATATTTCAGTCACTCCTGAGCATAAGTTTGAAATCAGTTCTATGCCTAGCACCTCCAAGGAACCTCCTACGAAAAAAATTCGATATGAATGTGAAGTAATTGAAGGTTTGAAACGAGAAGTGAAAGTTCTGAAGCAGCGCGTAAAAAGGAGAGATTTTAAAATCGATAGCCTTAAATCTTTATTAAATGTGATAAAAAAAAAGACCCATGACCCAGAAGAAATTAAAAGCGTCATAAAAATGAATTTTGTTCACATTCATGAGCAGTTTAATTATGCTATTAATAACAAAAAAGTAAGGTATAGTGAAG
The DNA here is from genome assembly GCA_963082625.1 of Pasiphila rectangulata. Lineage (NCBI taxonomy): Eukaryota > Metazoa > Arthropoda > Insecta > Lepidoptera > Geometridae > Pasiphila > Pasiphila rectangulata. The sequence continues at coordinate 17,312,437 of OY720253.1, read as the reverse complement.
AATTGAAATCTTTTGCTCTAACTTTGCACTTCTACAGCCCAAAAGCGTATCTTTTTTTAAGAAAACATGTGTGTCTCCCTCATCCAGCTACATTGAGAAGACTTTTGGCTACACGTGACTGTAATGTTGGTTTCATACAGGAAGTTATCATGTTCTTAAAAGAAACTGCAGCCAAGGACGCCTCTCTTAAAAATGTAGCCCTTCTTTTTGATTCTATGGCAATTAGAACAGAACTAAGATACGATAAAAAAACCGACAAATATTGGGGCTATGTAGATTATGGAGGAATTCTACCAAATGAATCTGAAACCTTAGCTTCTGAGGCTCTTGTTTTCATGATTGTATCATACACAAAAAGATTTAAATGTCCTATAGCTTACTTTTTTATTAACAAAATATCAGCGGAGCTTCAATCGCAGTTAATATTAACAGCTATTAGGATGTTGTCAAAAGCAAATATTACAGTAAGATCCTTAACGTGTGATGGTACTTGTGTTAATATCAAAACTTATGAGATTTTGGGTTGCAGGTTCACATTACCTGAAATGACGACAAGTTTCAAGCACCCAACAAAAGACTGTCAAATCCACTGCATTTTAGATCCTCCTCATATGCTCAAGCTATCCAGAAATGTTTTTGCAGAAACAAATATGACTTCTGTGAAAGGTGACATACAATTCAATTTTATAAAACAATTAGATGCAATACAAGAAGAGGAAGGGCTCAAATTAGCGAACAAACTTACTAGTAATCACGTTGGTTTTTGTGGTAAAAAGATGAATGTTAAATTAGCAGCACAAGTGTTGAGCAATTCAGTTGCCGATGCAATTGGATTCTTAGCAAAAAGTGGCGATAAGCGTTTTGAAGGAAGCGAAGCTACTGTCGAATATATTCGAGTTTTGGATAGAATATTTGACATATTCAATTCAAAAAATCCCTTCGGTAAAGGCTTTAAGTCACCATTACGTTTGCAAAACACTGAAATTTGGATGAATGCGCTCACTGAAACTAGAAACTATTTGATGAATTTAAAAATCAAGGACACAAATATCCTTGAACACCGACGTAAAACTCCTGCTCTTGGATTTATTATTGATACATTTAGCTTTATGAATTTGTGTTTTGATTTACTAAAAGATAGTACACATGAAATGAAGTACTTTTTAACATATAAGTGTTCGCAGGATAATCTTGAAATATTTTTTTCTTGCGTTAGAAGGTGTGGTGCCTTAAACGACAACCCGAGTTCGCTTCAATTTCGGTACACGTTGCGAAAACTTTTATTTCGTAATAGCGTGGAACCCAGTGTTAACGCTAATTGTGGCACTGAGGATGATTTTGAAATGACTCCGGTTTTGGAATTCAGACATCCCAAACGAGCAATTATAGAAAATGCCGAAGCTAGCAAAGACCAACTACTCGATTTACTGTTTTATGTAGACAATGAAGAATTTTCATATTACAAAAACAATATACTTTACTACATGGCTGGATGCTGTGCAAAAAAAATATCCGAAAAATTAAGTTGCAAACATTGTCTTGCTGCCTTGTTTGTTAATCAGGAACATGATGATCATGACTATGATCACTCTATTGATGTGTGCAAAGTTTCATGCTTCACGTCATTCATAGACAGAGGGAAATTAAAATATGTTTCTAAATTTGTTTTTCAAATCATTCTGTACACAGAAAAGATATTCAAATATCATAGCTCAGAATCATTAAAAAAGGTAAATAAAGTAAAAATTATATTATTTGTTTTGCAAAACTTTTATAGTATTCTGAGAAATTATTTTGATCCGCCACATCCCGTTCAATCATTTCAATGTGAAGATTCACACGAAATGCAACTTAGTAAAAGCATTGCGTCTCATTATCTTACCGCCCGTATGATGAGCCACGGTAAAACTCAAACATTGAAAATTATAGGTCACAAATCAACTTTAAGACAGAAATTGCATAAAACTGTTTTATTTAGTAATGTGTGAACCTGACTGTAAATATCTATCAAATAAATATTTATAAATTCTCCATAATGTGTTTTACTTTAATCCATCCATAAGCATAATTAATAATGTTTTATGAAATCAAATTATTGGATAATATATTACATCCTATTATATTATTATCGCATGTAGATAGTATCTGACGTTACGATAATAGTCCGCCGATGTGTTGTAGACAGAAGTTGCGATCATGTCAAACTCGTATATGGCGCGCGGGTGAGAAATTATGTCACTCACTGCCGTAGTGTATTCAGGCGTTGAAGGAAAGACAATTGAGCCGTATTCAGTAGGTGGCAGCGTGCCAGAAGCACGGCGCGCCCTGCCAACACCCGAGCCCTCCCGTCCCCCCGCCCACTCGTGCCCCGCGCGCTTAAAACGGAGGTCATCTGTGTTGTCGACCACCTCGCCCATGTACAGGAGCGGCCTAAACCGAGGGGCTAGGTCATTCATGTAAGCCGCCCTGTCACCCTCAAGGAATGCGGGCAGCCCAGAGTAGTAGAAGACTCCGTTTATTATCGACGCTGCCGAGAATATCATTGAGAGCGACCTTGTCAGGAACCCACCGGACATGGAAACTCGAGGCAGCCTAAACAGTGGACTGCACGCATGCAATATTGGTCCAGGAGTTCCATCCGTGATGTTAAAAACTATATCTACCCTCCTGAACCTTGAGGCTCCGTGGGTCGCCACCCTCTCCGCCAGTCGCCCATCGCTTCTGATTAACAGGTCCACAAGGGTGGTGTTCAGGAAGCAACTGTTAAGCATGTACGATAGGGACGCCGTATAAAATCGTTCCAGGTTTGTTAGGCGGACGATCGGGAAGAAAGTCTTCACCTTTAGGTCCACCGTCCGCAGATTTATGACTCCGTGCATGGTGGTGAGTCCGCTGGAGATGATAGAAGGGGTTACCCAGGACGGCATCCCACGGACGGACTGGACGGATCTGGTGAACCAGCCACGCTTGAATCTTTTACTGGCCACCCTACGTCTGTTTTCCTTCTGCCAGCGTGCTTCTCCTATTGAAGTGCTCAGACTGCCGAGGCCCCCGGTCACGTGTGCTGAAGGCCCAACGACACTCCGCACAGTTGTTGTGGAGCTAGACGCTCCCGGATTGCCCGCGCCCTTGCCCCCCCCCGCGCCCACGGACCCCCCGCTCTCCGCCTCCGTCAAACCACCCATCCCCAGCGAAGTATCGTTGTTCACGCCCGGTGGGTCGAGTGTTTCCCCGAGTTTTAGAGACCTGCGGAAGCGGAGACGAGATAACCAAGCCGCAAGTCTGGGAAGCCAGGCAGTGCGCGAAACCACCGACGCAGCCTCCACCGCATCAATGGCAGCCATGGAGACGGCAGCCCCCTCTGTTCCCGCCGATATTACCTCCGCCGTGGTGAGCAACGCAGGCGCAGAGCTCCATGCCCGCATCCCGTGCACCACAGCCGTTCCCCTTTGTGCCCCCTGTACCACGATTCCCGTCATGCCGTTCACGGAGTGCACCCCCAGGGGTGCCAGTTCAAACATGGACGAGCTGATACCAGAGGCCGACAGTTGCACGGCTCTGGCGGCCTCGGGCAAGGTGTTGATCGCTCTCAATAAGCCCATGGCCCCTGGTCCCGCCTGTATGGTCCCCCTTGAGATTTTCCAGACATTGACCATCCACCGTACCGTGACCGGCACGCCGTAGTGAAGGCCAAATGTGATTGCTGTATCCCTGATGCTCAGGGCGAGGAACCTGTTGATATCCGGCTCCAGCCTGCACCCCGCCTCCGCCTTGCATATGTCTTCGGCGTACATGGGCTCCGTCATGTTCACCATCAAATATGGGAAGGACTGTTCCAGGAACACTTCGTCCACGTTGTTCGACAGCATCAATGTCAGGAAGTCCTCCTCAGATCCTATCCTCAGCCGGGGCACAGAGAAAGCGTTCGTAATTAAGGCGTCACTGTACGCCCGCTTGATGTCGCCCACCGAGACTGTGAACGGGGTAATGCATCGTAATCCCCTTGACAGATACCCCACCAGCTCACACAGAGAGAGGGAGGTCGGGATGTCGACCAGGACGAATTGGTCTGTGTTGTTCGACAACACCCTCACATCTGTGCGCCAGTACGGCAACTCAATCACCTCCGTGCGCACACTCGTCGGATCGCGGACCTCAGAATATCGAGAGGTCAAGAATGCGTCATCTCCGTGGCGGTACCCTATGAAGATATAGGGCAGCAGTTGTAGTATTGCCACTTTGAACGCGAACACGCACAACATGTTGTCACTCTCGGGTTTCGAAGATCGCCAACTTCCTCTCAGAGACCCGCGATCCAAGGTTAATCTCTGAGGTGTAGACGTCTACGTTCGTAAAATGCGTAGAGGAATGTTGTCGCAGCAGTTCCGTCGCGATGCGACTAATTTCACCCGTTCCTCCGGTCTCCACTGGGGCAGTCACCTCAAGGAAGTAGAATGGTGTTCCCGTATGGTCGGTGGCGGTGTAGTAGCCCGAGACCAAATATCCGGGTAGGATTGGGCTAATGCGGATGGGGCTCACAATCTCGGAGTCGAAGAGAACCGCATACACCTGTGGTGCCGGGGAACTAACCCCAACGACCAAAGCTATGGCGGACGCGAGCCACACGCACCTCCTCCCCCACCCTCTCGCTTGGGTCGTCCTCCCACACAGGGTCCTCTGGCCAATACTCACCGTCGGAACCCCACAAGTCCAAGTACGCGTGATACTGTGCCAGGACGTAGCTGTCAGCGTCTTCGGGCTCCACGCTCCAGTCAAGCTTCAAGTCGTTATACGGCAGGTCGCAGAAGCCGGACATCAGGCCCTCCTCTGCCAACTAGCTACAGCCACAGATGTTGAGGCTTTCCGCACCGTGGCGTTAGTCTTGAATGTAATGGACAGTGGTGGTCCGCTGCAGCCTCTGGGTCCCGACTTTCGGCCGGATCCGGGTCCGCGCGGGGCCGCGGCCAAGGGTTGGTTACTCGGGGTTAGGTATATTTCTTCAAAACTGGACGCTTCTGACAAGGGGGTGTCAGAGCGAGGTTGTTTCGTGTCGTTGCGTCCAGTTCTATGTCCCAGAGTGGTGGTGTCAGCAACCTTGGGCGTGCTCAAACGGGTTGCCGGCATTGGGCTTCCGCGCGTCGTGGGCGCGAGTGTGTCAATCAAAGTTTCCAATCAATAGTAAATCTAGGTCCGTATTACAAATGCAGTTTTCGTTTTGTTGGGTAGTTTGGGTTTAACTCAGGTAGGGGTGTACGTCCGTACGTACGTGTCCTTCCTTTGTTCCTTTAGCCGTGGGGTGCCGGCAGTAGAATGTACCCCTCCTCTCATGCCCGTGGATGCAGTAAGAGTCTGCTAAGGGATACCTCCGGAAGATGGGCAGCAGCGTCTTTCCGTGTATCAACATCTCGTACTGCGCTCGCCAACCCGCCTGCCAAGCGTGGTGAGTATGGCAACTTCCCCTCGTGGAGATCCATGAAGGAGGCCTGTGTTCAGTAGTGGACGTAGTATGGCTGAAATGATGATGATGATATTATTATCTACCTACATCATATTGTTTGGTCACCCTAATGAAAGGGACAGAAGGCTCTCGCAAAGCTATCTCGCTCGGACCGCGAATCGGCAGCCTGTGCACATTCCAGGTTGGATGTAAGTTCCTTGATTATACCATAAAGAGGTACAAGGAGACCGGCTCTTTAGAAGACCGTGGAAGATGTGGCCGCCCGCGGTCTGTAAGGACGCCCGCCAACATCAAAGTAATCAGAGAGCGAATTCGTCGCAACCCTTGCCGGACTCAAAAGAAATTAGCTCTGCAGACCAACATTTCGCGAATATCGGTGAACAGGATACTTAAATATGATCTTAAACTAAAGGCCTACAGTCGAAGGAAAGTGCATTATTTAAACGAGCGTCTTCGTAAATTGCGACTGGAACGATGTCGGAACCTATTGAAGAGACACGAACCAAAAAATATCCTGTTTACCGATGAAAAGATCTTCACGGTGGAAGAAAAGTTTAACCGGCAGAACAATAAGGTTTACGCCAGAAGTTCAAAGGACGTCCAGCCATCTGTACGCAATGTCCAGCGCACTCATCATCCAGCAAGTGTGATGGTTTGGTGGGGTGTTTCCTACGAGGGGGTCACTTCGCTTCATTTTTGCCAGCAAGGCGTCAAGGTGAGGGCACAAAATTACCAAACCGACATATTGGAAGCGGTGGTTAAACCATTAAATGATCGCTATTCGCTGGAAAATACTGGGTTTTCCAACAGGACTCTGCTCCCTCCCATAAAGCTAAGACTACCCAACGTTGGCTGGAGGCCAATTTGCCAGGCTTCATTCGGAGCGAAGATTGGCCCTCGTCAAGCCCTGACTTGAATCCTTTGAATTATTCTTTATGGACGGAATTGGAGCTGAGGGCATGCAGAAAGTCTCACCCAAACCTGGATTCTCTCAAGCGAGCCCTTATTAAAGAATCGAAACGGATTCCCATTGAAAAGATTCGTGCCGCCATAGATGAATGGCGCACGCGTTTGAAGGCCTGCATTGAATGCAAAGGCGGCCATTTTGAATGATTTATTTTTAAATGCAGATCTAGATGTCAGTAGTTTTAATTTTAATATCCAATAAATGAATACTCAACTTAGCTCCAAAAATATTTTAGTTTTATTGTGTCTCAAGACTTATGAACACACGAGGTACAATTATAATAAATGTTCAAATTGTTTGCCACCAGCATTTATACAGGCATGACATCGTCTTAAAAAAGATCGTTTTATTTGTCGTGCATATCTTCTGCTATTAATATGATCCGCAGCCAGAATTATTTTTTGGCGAAGCTCGTCCAACGTTTCAATGGGCTTTGAGTAGATCCTGTCTTTAAGACAGCCCCAATAGAAGAAGTCTAGGGGGTTTAGATCAGGTGAACGGGGTGGCCATAAAATAGGACCAAGTCGCCCGATCCATCGCCCTGGATACTCTTGATTTAAATATTCTCGCACAGGACGGGCATAGTGAGCTGGGCATCCATCATTTTGAAACCACATGTTTTGTAAATCACTAATGGGCACGTTTTCTAATAATTCTGGCAAATCATGTTGTAAAAAGTTCAAATAACTGTTGCCATCTAAGTTTCCTTGTAACTCAAAGGGCCCAATCACTTTTCCATTTAATATGCCCGTCCACAGGTTTACTTTAAATTGATATTGAGATTTCTCCTGTCTCATCAGGTGCGGATTGTTATTGCTCCAGCTATGTAGGTTATGTAAATTGAAATAGCCATCCTTCTTGCAGGTTGATTCATCCGACCATAGCACTTTATCTAAGAATTGGGGATCTTCCCTGTGCTTTCGCAGCATCATAAGGCAAAATGCGACTCGTAGTGGATAGTCTCGCGGTAATAATGTCTGCACACGCCTGTAGTGGTATGGGTGGAGTCTGTGACGTTTTAGAATGCGATGTACAGTAGTTTTTGGGATTCCCGTAGCGGTTTGGATGGCACGTACCGAAGTAGTGGAATCATTTTCTATTTCATTTAAGACTTCTTCTTCACGGTCCGATTTAGGTCTTCCAGCATTTCTCCTCGTAGATGGTAGGCGACCCTCCGAAAACGCTTGATGCACATTAATAAAAACGCGATAGTCTGGGTATCTTTGAGCATTAGGGTACCTTTCTCGATACAATCTACTAGCAGCGTTAGCATTGCATCTGCATTCTCCATAAATCAGGTGCATATTAGCGTATTCCTGTGGTGTGTATGGTAGCGGCATCATAAACCCCAAAATACGACACAAACCACAAAACAAAACACACACAGTCCGAGTTAATGCCAGGTCAGTTCTAAAAATTTCACTTAATCCAGTCCAAAATGCCAAGCCAAAAGTCGTTAGTACCGGAGCCAAGTCAATTGAATACGGGAAGATGCGCAGTAAACAAAGGAGCAGAGCGTACTGACTTGCGATTATCAGAGTGGTGAGTACTTCTCTACCTGCCCTATTGGTATTCAATAACGTACATGTCTATCTCGCTCTAACGTATAATCTCACTCTATTTATGTATCTCTTTCTAACTTAACTTTTTTATTGACTATGCACGTGTCCCATTAAAATTCCAAGAATTTGCAACAAAGAATGTATTTTGGGCAAATAGTAATAGTGGTTATTATCAACAACAGAAAATGAAGTTTATTACCTACATGTTCAAAAATGGTACTCATATTTTTTTGTGGTTAGATATTCTAAAGTATTATACCATTTTGGAATCTTGGTTAGTGGCGCCAATTTTTAAAAAAACTTGCCATAGTAGTGTCAGTACTTTTTTTTTCACCACGCTAAGGAAAAGTCGTCAGAAATTTAAAATATGCATAATTTTAAGGGAAAAAAATATTTTGATTGATTCTTGTGTAAAAATTCCAAGCATTCTTGTATTTTTAACGATTGTCATAGATAGCAGTGCTACTTAGGTTGCCAATAAAAAAAAATATCAGAAATATTTGATAAATTGTGGTCATGGTTGTCAATAATATCGTAAGGGCTGTAAATTTTTGAAGAAATTGAATATTTTTTCCGCATTTAAAAAAAGAGACCTGATTTTTTTTCCTTCTTATTTTTTCTCGAGTAGTCATGAGCAGGCCCACCTTTTGGTGCCGGCTTATCGTTGAATTTTGGGACAGGCTGTATAACTTGTTATATACATATTTTTATGGTATTTATTATGTTAAAACACATAGTTTGTAGTATTTTGTAAAATTACAACTAGATAACAAGTTGTTCGACTCGACAACGTGGTAGTTGTTTACTTGCTTCTATTAAAAAGGCCGTCGCTAGAGCGACGGGGGCACTTTAGTTTCAACTGTCGGACAGAACGGAGCTCTGCAAATATCACGGAGTCAAAGCTAAGTTAAATTACTTAACGATTTACGGTATTTATTAAACATGTAAAATTATGTAATTACTTATTTAGAAGTTTTGGTTTAGAGTCATTTTGTTAGTAAATGTGGTAACGTAACTGAATAACGTAGTATTATAATGATGATGATGATGATGTGACGATGACGATGATGATGACGATAATGATGATGATGATGTTAATGACGAATAAAATACAACGTTTAAATAAGTGTTGTTTTAATAAGTATCCAAAAGTTAGTTAAATTCCTGGCCACAGTATATATACCTTTATATTTATTTTTAAAATCATACAATAAGGCCATCTCTTACGCGCAACGCGAATGACGTAATTCGAAACAGCAGTGTGGGGCACGTGCATTACCAAACGCTACGTGCTGCACACTTATTTACTCTATATTATATTAGATTTACTCTCCCTAATGTAAAACAGGCTGATGCCAAAATTAAATTAAAAAGCATTATTTAAATTTAGGCATTACTTTAGACAATAAGCTTCAATGGGGCCCACACAAAAAACAACTATCGGGTAGGCTTGGTTCTGCAGCATATGCAGTCAAAAAAATCCGCCTTCTTACAGACGTAGATACCGCTAGACTTGTTTACTTCAGCTATTTCCACAGCATTATGTCTTATGGCTTACTACTGTGGGGATGTGCTGCAGATATAGGCACCGTATTTGTGCTGCAGAAGAGGGCTATTCGTTGTATCTACAATATGGGTCCGAGAGAATCACATAAATCACAATAAATATAATGAGCTTTTCAATATTTTTATGAGAACCTGTTGTACACCCATAAAAATATTTCTTCGTTTAAGAAGAACAGCGACAATCACAATGTAAATACAAGAAATAAGATTATACTCGCTGTGCCCACTACTAGTTTCCATAAGGTTAAAATATCTAGGGCAATGTATGCGTTTCTACAACAAACTCCCAAGTGAGTTGCAGAAGTTATCATTGAATAAATTCAAAAACATTATCAAATCTGTGCAATTAAGCGATCTGTGCAAAAAAATATCAGATTACCTAGAGGACAAAACCACTTGGGACGGAATCTGCTCAAACGTAACATAAGACAAAACAAAATTGTTTAATGATGACTATAACGACCGAGTTAGGTTCTTCTGTTCGCTTCTTTTCCTAACTCGCGTGTCATCTGAAGTGAACAGATTCAATTATATGTGCGTTATTCTATTTATTTGTTTTGTTTTATTTTGTAATTTGTGACGCATCAATAAGGTCCATTAGATAGGTAGGTATATTTTTTTTTTATTTAGGTAGGTATTTATATTCTGTAATTAATTCTTTTACGCTAAAGTGCTAAGTCTTTTATGCTAAAGTGGGTAGGTATGTATACATTTTTTATTTAGGTAGGTATATTATAGGTAATCATATTACGCTAAAGTATCTTCCAAGTATACATTTTTTTATTTAGGTAGGTATATTATATATACTTACTTAATTATTTTAAGTGCTAAGTCTTTTAAGCTAAAGTGTTAGGTAGTTACAAAAAATAACTTCGCACGCTGCCGCCGCGCCGCGCGCGCTGCCGCCGAGAACAAAAGAGCCGCTTAGTAGTAAGTCGACCCGCTATTTTAGATCTTTATGCCATAGAATAAGATCGATTTTTAGTCACAACACTATTTGAAACGGTTCATCATTATAGCAGCCGTAAAGTCCACTACTGAACACAGGCCTCCTTCTCTCCACGGGCTCTTACTGCATCCACGGGCATGAGAGGAAGGGTAACATTCTACTGCCGAAAGTTCGCAAGTCGATGTACTATTTTAGGCGTTATTACTTCTTCATTAGGTTGATTTATGATCTGTAGTCTACTCACGGTGGGTACCTACTTTTCGGAAGGATTATACCGAAATATGGTCTAAGAGATATATTTTTATAGAGAATAAGTATTACGATTCGCTTTTTAAGAGAAATAATAGCTACTCAGTAGTTGCATTATAAAAGTAGATAGCCATGATGAGTATTAACTTCGTATCGACGTATGTATGGGAACGAAATTGTAAATTTTCACGCAAGAGTCACTCGTATTATCGAGGCATCAGTGTTATTTCGTATCGAATACTTTTATAGGTACAAATTAAACAAAATATGATAATAGTTACTTACACAAAATGGCCAATACCTAACTATGCATGTTGGAAAATAAAGTTTAATTTATTAGGAACTTAGGACACTTACCCCTAAATCTTCTTTTGTTAATAAACCAGATTCCGAAAACTCTGCATCATCATCGACACCTTCCAAAATGCGAAGAAGTTCCGAGGCATCCATCGCTCGTGTTACACTGCGCTATTTGTTTGCTTCTCGTATGTGACGTCATCAAGTTGTCATCTATTCGCGACCATGGCTCACAGGACACTGATTGTCGGTGACGTATTAGGGATGCGCTAAAGTTCACCTATCAGATTTATTTTGCCAGGTATATTTGATTTTTATATTTATGTAGCTGATGAAAGTTTATGTTCTTTTACCTTTTGTTTTATTCAAATATCATTAACGGAGTAACATAAAAAATAAAATATTACGTTTAAATCGAATGTTGAATAATTTTCAATAAATCTATGCCTCTTGCATCACATCACTAGTGGTCAACTATAGACGACTTTGGCGCTCTGGGCATAGTATTTGCTTGGATAAAAATCTATCATTTTTATTTCAATATCTCGGTATTGGTAGCTTTAAGAGACTTGTTTTTTATACTCAGATATAGCTGAGATATTCTTATTTGGGAAATGTAGACTTAAAAATCAACTATTAACCGTTGGCGCTGAGGACCCGCAAGTGCTTGTTATGTATAGGTGAGGTGACTATGGCGCTCAAAAGGTTTATAACTTCTACCTGCCCTTTATGTACTTCTTGTACATTAGCGCGCTGTGCGTGTAAAAAGAAAACTCGTTGATGGATAAATAATGTTTATTCATAGGGCAAATATTTCTGAGATATACAATATGCCTATTTTTCAAGCGTGTGGATTGAGAGCTCCTCTCATTTAGCTATACCAGCTTAAATTTCAGTTTTACAAATTTATGGACCATTGCTTCAGGTTTTACATATTTTTCACAAAATCTGTGTTTTTTTCAATTCAATTCGAAATGATTTCAAAAGTGAGCTCTCAATCCGCACGCACATCACTTAATATATATGGGAAGTTTTTGAGATAAGGGGGTTTAATCGTTTTTTTCTGTCCGAGGATAACTCTCGAACGGATGATGTATATTCCTGTATTTTCAAAACTAATAACTGAATGTATGAAATGTACATTTTCCCTATTAATTTCCTCGACGGATGCTTGTCACATCACATTGTCAATTTTTGTAAGAACTGCACCCGTCCCGTTCAATACAATTTTTATAAAATATAGCAACCTGGCATACTCTAATCATTTCGATAAAATTCAACATTTGGGCGCTGTGGCGCAAGCTGTAAGCTCATTTTATAATAACCATCATTGATACATACGAACGATCACTTTGGATAATTCGCGGCGATCGACGTGTGTTCCCATCCTTAACTGCTTTCTTGACATTATTAGTTGTCATCAAATTTAAGCACGCTCGGTTTTATAGATTTTGACAAGCCTTCTCTCTCTAGTTATTAAACATCTCTGTGAGGTTAGGCAACAATTAAGTCATTTAAAAGACCCTTGTCGTCAACTGACGAGCTCTGTGGCGCAGTGGGCGAAGGTCCGCCTGCGACGCAAGGGGTTGCGGGTTCGATTCCCGCCTCGGGACAAATGTCTGCACGATCTGCAGATATTTGTTAAGGGTGTTCTGGGTGTTTTTCTATATATAATAAAAATATCTATCTATGTAGTATAATGTATTAAGTATATCAGTCGTCTAGTACCCATAACACAAGTTCTGCTTAGCTTGGGGCTAGATGATGCTGTGTGATTTGTCCAGCATTATTTATTTATTTATTTAATCTATCTAGCTATCCCGGCGAACTTCGCATCGCACCTACTATAAATACTACTTACAACTTAGCTTACAACTACCCTAAAACTACTCTTTAACTACCCTACAACCATCCTACAACTACCCTAAACTACCTTACAACTACCCTACAACTACTCTTCAACTACGCTACAACTAACGCTGAAACATGTGTTTAATAATTTTGGTAGTTATCTAACTATTTATGTGAAATTTCAAGTTAATCAAGTGAAAAAAAATATTCCCCAACAAATTTTCATCCCCTATATTTTCACTAAGGGGATGATTTTTGAGGACTATCCCGGCGAACTTCGCATCGCACCTACTATAAATACTACTTACAACTTAGCTTACAACTACCCTAAAACTACTCTTTAACTACCCTACAACTATCCTACAACTACCCTAAACTACCTTACAACGAAGATCCGCTGTTCATCTTTAAATCAGCACAAAATCACGGCACAATAACTTTATGACACTCAGAAAAGTAAGAAAACTGTTATAATACACTATTTGTTGGTATTCAATAACGTTTGGTAAATCAGTTAAACATCTGATTTGTGAACAATATATTGTAAACAGCAACATTTTGACTGTGAATTCATTATGGTTTTTAAATTATCAGCACTTTATATTGTTATATTTGATTATGTAATTGTAAACAGTAAACCAGTCAGTTTGGTATGCCAGTAAATTATTAAGCTCTACTTTATATTTTTTATTGCATTATGAAAGTTTCAACAGAAAACCAGTCAGTTTAGTAAGCATTACTAAATACAATAATAAACTGCAACCAATCAGCTACCTTCAGGACACGTTATGTTAACTTAGTAGTTTCTGTAATCTGTGGTATGGTTGCCAACTATCTTATTATGCGTATGCACAAGCCTGGATCCAATACGGCATTATTTTGTTCGGCAACAGTACCGATATCGAAGACCTGTTCATAATGCAAAAAAGATGCATACGCATCCTAGCACACATCGAAAGTACGGAAACTTGTAGGCCCCACTTCGTCAAATTAAATATATTAACAACTACATGCATTTACATATTAGAGGTGTGTAAATTTGTTAAAAAATATTCAAACTTTTTTATTACAGCAAAAGACACTATACAGACAATCTAAATATTAATCTAAGACACAGAAACCGGTTAGCGCTTCCAGATTCTACATTGGTAATGCATAGTTCTAGTCCACATGTCATGGCAATTAAGATTTTTAATCATCTACCAAAACTTATAAAAGATTTAGAATCAGAAAACATATTTATAAAGAAACTCAAACGCCACCTTGTTCAAAAATGCTATTATAATTTGCAAGAATATTTTGATGACAAGTGCACAATTTTGTTATAACAATCTGTAAAGGAAATTTCAGTGCCCCAATACTCCAATTTGTATACCTTGTAAATAAGACGTAGTACATCATTTTTTTTCATGACAAATTGTTTATTGTAAAGTTAAGGCTATAATCATTTTAATGACTAATTTTCTAATTCAATAATATTTAACTGACATTATCTTGCATGATACCTTCTTATACCTACATTTTAGATTGCAGTGCCCATCAGGGTTCCATTCTGTACTATTTACTTATGTTAAAGACCTATGTTTACAATGGAAAGCAATAAACAACTGAATACTGAATACTATCGCTTACCACGTTTAGGGTACTACCTGTTGCTTCATGGTCAATATCAACTTATCGTATAATATATATATATATATATATCGCACCCTTAATAATAAAACGCATTAATTCGAAATTGTATGTGTGCGGGAAAACGCGTTTAAAGTTTGTGAACCTTAAACACCACACTTCAAAAATCCATAAAAAAGTTAATAAAGGTGACAGGAAACTTTAAATTGTATATACGGCTAGTTTGATTAATAGGCAACATAGTTGCATGTGTTATAATTGTTTTTTTATACGGTAAGTATTTTTAAATAATATTGAAAAAAAAAGTTGGTTTTTAACGCACTTTATGACTAAAATTCTATGCAGAAAAAAAAAGTTTACATGGATTAACTTGAAATGATGCAATGTTTTTTAATAATTTTTTAAACTTTGCGAGATTATTAGGAAATGATGCAGTTAATGAATGAAAAAGAAAAAAATATACAAATTAAACATTAATGATTTAGTGTTTTAGTAAATTACATGATAAATTTATTAAATTTATTGACAAATAAAACGCAGTGTTAGTTTTGAATGTCAAGTAATTGTATTTTTTCTAGATCATGAGATCATCATTTGAGTAAGGTACGTAAAATAGACAAATATTACATTGTTCTTACAGTCTAAAAGTGCTTACAAACAAAAAAAACTTAAAAGTCAAAATATTATCTGCCATACAAAATTAAATAACTGTAGTAATTTTTTTATTCTGTAACTTTAATACTCTCATACGTAGTCTCTTAATTATTATTTTTGGAACTGAACTTAAGTATTTTTTTTAATTAAGTCTATATAAATAGGAACTTTTATTTTTAAGTATTTAAAGGCACAATTTTTATCACAAAATCAACAAAATTATTTAAAGCCTATTTTTTGGCTCTAATTTAAACTTAACAAAGAACGGATAGTAAATACTAAAAGGTATTAAAAACTTGCCACAATTCGGGCGTAACTTAAAAAAATAAAGTAAGCTTACAAACCTACATTTTTTTTTAGATAATCCTACAATATTGAATCGTAAAAACTTGTATAGAAGGAAGGTATCAATGCTTTTGAAATAAGCTCCTTCAGGTCTTTGGTCTTGTTCGCACTCAATTTTTGTTTCTCTGTGTAAGCTGCTGAAAGCCTAACAGCAGTGATGGGTTCCAGTTTCTTTCTCTTATTTCTGACGTTTACTTCCTTGTAACTGTCGTCCAGATACGACGTCTTGTAGAAAAATTTTGTACTCTCTTTAGTTATTTTAAGACTTTTTATTTCGTTCCAATTGACATTACCGCCTTCTGTGTTCTTTGAAAAGTTATACCCCCACTCTTCCTGAAGTAATTTCAAATCATAAAATGATTCGAAACTCAACTCGTGAACATTAAGAGCGGGCTGCGACTTTTTAGCATTTTTGATAAGAGCTATGTATTGATCGGGGGTATAAATCGGTCCGGATTTGAGGTTCTTTTTAACTTCTTTTTCTATGAGGCTATGAACACTGTCGGCTTCGTTTTGGGTGTGTCCTCGGATCAAAAAATTGTGCGTTATACTCTTTATGTTCAAAGTGTGAACGGCGAACATGTACAAAGTGGTGATGTACTTATTTTTGTTTTGCCCGCAGCAATTGTCAGAATAGAATATCACTTCTACTTCTTCTCCTTCCACTTCATCGCTTAAAGCTTTCAGGTATTTCCATATACACGAGCCAATTTCATTAGCTCCCCGTTTTGCATCTGACTCCGTCCAAAAATAGCAATGAACGTTTTTATAGGCCACCTTCGATTTATCATCAGTTAATTCCGTGACTGTTAAATTGTGGCAATTAAGCTTAGATTTGTAGTAAAACGATGAAGATTCACCTTTGGGACATTGCAATACTGCTTCCAAATCATAAATAGCTACTTTGGTATTTGCGTTTACCTTTTTGCGATCATTTTGCTTTTCTATTCGACTTGCAAATTTCTGTTCAATATGCTTTTGGTATTTGTCTTCCATTTCTTTCTTCTGGTCAGCATTGGCGTTACTGTAAGCGTTGCATAAATCGCACTGGTCTTTTTTGGGTTGGAAAAAGCCAAGGTTGAATTCAGTTGTAAATATTTTGTAGTATGCACTGTATGTACCGGGATCTTGTCCTTTTTCCTTCTGATCTGATTCAAAATCTTTGTATAAATCTTTTATATTTTTACTGCCGTCTATGTATTCTCTTGTAGTAGAAGCTTTTAAGTAGTGCGATTCAATCCGAGGTATGGAATTAATATGTGCCCTTATGTCAGCTTTTAATTGCGGGGCGAGTGTCTTGTGGTTCTGGTGTTTTCCCCTTAAATCTTCAAGCAAAAACCCATTCTCGTCGACTTTAGTCTGTGTCGTAAGTATCATACGGTCCGTTATATCTAGTGTAGCTTTGAAAAAAGCTTTGCATACCCGAATTTGGATGCTACCAACAACAAAATGGAATGCTTTGTTGTTGCGTCTAGGTGTCTCAGCATTGGTGTACTTGTATTTTGGCACAACATCGAGCATACACGCACTGATATAAGCTCTTTGCCTTACTACATCTCCCAGTTCCCAAAACCGGCTAAAGATTTCGTATCTGGTCTCCGTATCAATTTTCTTAGTGCAGTTTTGTCGGCATGTATCTGGGCAAGGAGGCTTGAGGCAACGAGCTTCAATTTTTTTTTTGGTTTCGGACAAAGATACGTACGATTTTCCTTTGTTTCTCAAGCGTTTAGCTTTGTTTTGCTTCCATTTTTCAGGTTTTCTTGTACGCTTGCGGCCTCTTACTTGGGGCGTACTTTCTGAAGTAACGGAACTGCTAGAAGAAGTGTCTGATGCCGCAAATATATAATTTCGTCTTCTTGCCGGTTCATCACTCACAAAAGTAGGATCTCCATCGCTTAAGTCGGCTTCACTTTCGTCAGAATTAAGCGGAGATATTTGATAATCATGATGTTCTTGAGACTTTCTTGAGTGACGCGTACCAGTATCCTAAAAATATAATAATGAATTAGTCTTACAATTTTCAATTTAATCCAATAACTAATAATATAAAAAGCAGTAAAGTACTTACTCTTTCCTCATTTTGTTGTTGCGGAGATGTCTGTTCTATAAAGTTTTCGTCATTCGCTTCATAGAGGTCACGATTGTCTTTAGTTGATGTTGATGGCCGAGGCGGTACTTTTGGAGATTGAGAGCTGTCAGAGTCTGAAGAAGAGCTAGAGCTCGACGAAGAGCTGGAAGATGTTGAGCTGGAGCGAGACAAACTCGAACTTGAGGAAGATTTATTAACTTCCGAGGCTCTCAGAGTTGCTGTCAAAGCATCGTCTTCGCTCAAGGTAGTGTCGCTATCGTCATAAGGCACCAAACTACTTTCAATTTTTTCACCTTCCAAGTGGTAAGTCTGTAATTAGAAAAACATTTTATTTACTATTTTATAAAATCAACCCCTACGTCCCTTGTAATAAGTATTAATTGATGTGCGGTCGACTGTACAGCAGTATCGCCCGCTTTGCATGTATCTTAATATGTCCGTTCTCGGGGTTTTGGCAACTTCTCTATCAATTTTCATCAAGATCAGAACACATACGACAAACAGACAAAATATCAGACGATGAACAGACAAATTTCACTATTTGCAGGTTGACAACGATAGGATTAAATAAATAAATAATATTTGGCTTCATACCTCTACAGCTTCTACATTTGTTGTTTCTTTAACAATCGAATGGGAATTCTGTAACAAAAATTAATAATCAAACACCTTTTACTAAATCACATTTCAGTAGATGAAAGGTACCTATTGTTTTCATGTTTTTGGGCTTCCAGCAAGATCTTAAAGTGACAGTCACAAACATCCATGATTACTTACCTAAATAATATAAAATAATCGCAGGTTAGCAACAGCCTGCAATAGGTTGAAATAAATATATTTTTTAAGTTCCATACCTCTTTATTTTCTTCATTATTTGCATTTTTGCAGCATGTTGATTCTTGCGTTAGTAATTCTTTGTCTATTTCCATATAACCCGGACCATCATTTTCTGTTTGCAACTAAAAAAAATGTTTGATTAGAAAATGCAAAGTAGGTACCTAACTACCTACCTAAACATAGAAAGCGAAACAATGTTATAAAAATGTATCTCACCCCGTCATAAAGATTGTTTACATTATTATGTTGATTCTCGGCTTTTGAAATAAGACCTGGTGAATCATTCTGGCTTGTTATTAATCTTAATATCTTACTCGCCCTTGAATCCATCCTAAAATTAAAAGAAGATTATATTAAATTTGTTGTGTCGTCGGGAGCAAGATCAATAAAACAATTACTAATGTAATAGGTAGCAAAACCTATTTTATTTAATAAGACGCAGTTCAATAATAAATATTTTTAGCCAAAATCATTATTATCCTAATATTAAAGTAAATCAATTCACAATAACACACAGATTTTGTTTGTATTTTAATCATAAACAGCATTAAAACTCATAAGAATCTTGTCTTCATACAAATTTTAATACAATAATGAAACAAATCACATTCGAACCAAGTAATAACATAAACTTTTAATATTAAACTGCGTTAAACTGAAATCATTCACACTAACTGCGATATTTTTAAAAATAAAATGAAATTTATCCTAATGATACAAAAATATCTGCAAACATTTTTCTAATAAAGTGCACTAAAACTAACAATCGTCACTTAAAATGTCTTACCTTGTAGTCAAACAATGAAACTTTCCATTTTATTTCGTTTTAATATCTCGAAACTAGGGTGTGTCCTTGAACAGTGCCGGCGCATCACTGAATTCGTCGTTTTATGATTGCTGAGTTGACAGCGATCGTTAATCAAAAAGAGACGGATGACCATCTATCTCCTTTATTTACGTCGTATTGAAACGGCTGTTGGAGCGAGCGTATTCTCGTTTCAAAGTTAATGCACTTTATGACAAAAACTAAAAACCCGTAATTTCGAATTAATGCGTTTTATTATTCAGGGTGCGATATATATATATATATATATATATATATATATATATATATATATACAGTGTTAGCCGGACGTGGTGTGTGTTATTTTATCCACGAAAGTTTGTGAATTATTGCACAATAGTTTGGTTAGAGGGGTGCCGGCAGTAGAATGTGAGTAACAGGTTTCCCTTAGCAGGCACTTACTGCATCCACGGAAGTCCTTCGTGGATGACTGCCTGCCTGCCTGCCTGCCTGCCTGCCTGCCTGCCTGCCTGCCTGCCTGCCTGCCTGCTGGAGTTCCACTCGCAGTTGGCCGATTTTTAAATTGACGCGTCAAGAAGGCCCTTGCGGTCGGATTGAATGTTGAATGTGAAGTATTTTTTGAGATTGAATTTGAGTCACTTAATATGTAGGTTTTCAAATTTGCTACAATGAATAGTCAGTTGACATAGAAAAAACAAAACATATTTAAATTTTATAAATAATATAAGCACATAACTAAAAGAATTCGTTCGCCTCAGATTTTTTTTTAATGTGAGGTAAAGGAACGGAACGATACCTCACTCTTTCACTTATAGTAATATATATTTATGTTTGTCTTAATATCTATGGCCAGCAGTGGACTATTACAGACCGATGAGGATGATGTTATATTATTTTTTAATTAAATAAACCCCAACCGTTAGTAACCCAACAAAGTTTAAAGCTCCATGATAATGAAAGGAGAGGCGATAACCTAGATAATCACATTACACGTATGCCGATAACCTTCATCCCATACCGTCATTAACAGATAATATTTATCAGAGCAGCAGAATAGTAAATAAGATATCAGTAGTTTAATAATTATAATATTAAACTGTCGTGAGGTGCCGGAAGAAGAACGTTACCTCTCCTTTCAAGCCCGTGGATGCAGTAAGAGCTCGCTAAAAGATAGGCAGCAGCGTCTTTTCATGTTTCAACATCCCGTACTACGCTCGCCAACCCGCCTGCCGAGCGTGGTGATTATGGCAACTACCTCTCATGGAGATTCAGGAGGCCTGTGTTCAGTAGTGGACGTTTTATGGCTAGATTGATGAAAATAGATTTTTAAACTACTCAGAGTCAGTGCGTTTAACTTTAGGAACGTAACGCATTATACTTTCATATACAGAGATTTAAATCGTTGGATGTGCCCTGACACCAAAAACTGTGGCATTGTCTTTATATGTGTGTTAACAATAACGCCGACGCACGCGCACTGCCAATAAACCCAAACTATAATTGTAACCAGTTGCCGGTGTGGTGTCCGGTTTTTATCTGAACGTTTTGGTGCTTTCTGCGTGGTTTTCTTCGGGTAATCCGGTAATGGTGTATAGGTGCAGAGCTTGCTCTTGCAGAGAGTAGAGTTCCTGTGTTGCTGAGGTCGCCCTTTACATACCACTGAAAGTAGCACCAAAAGCACCATGAAAGGCATAAACAACTTTGTAAAACGCATCTCGATAAACTTGTTTGATAATAAAGTACTTTAGAAAGGTAGTTTATAAATATTGAATAGACTGTAGAACGTGGGTTGGTGTATTATTGACGGTCGGCAGTGTACTGATCGTTCAGTGATTCCAGTTGTTGTACTTATAGATGGGGTTATCTCGCGTGCGGTCGCTGATAAACTATAAACCGGCCAGCCTCGGCGGCTGCGACGAAGTTCATGGAACGATGCTCAACGTCACTCACGCATTAGATATCGTAGTAAAATTATCAACCGCGCGGCGCACGGCGAGGGGCACGTGCTCAAAAGCTTCGAGTTTTTTTTGGGCGTAGGTATATTCCCACTTGCCGGTGTGGTGTCCGGTTTTTATCTGAACGTTTTGGTGCTTTCTGCGTGGTTTTCTTCGGGTAATCCGGTAATGGCGTATAGGTGCAGAGCTTGCTCTTGCAGAGAGTAGAGTTCCTGTGTTGCTGAGGTCGCCCTTCACATACCACTGAAAGTAGCACCAAAAGCACCAAGAAAGGCATAAACAACTTTGTAAAACGCATCTCGATAAACTTGTTTGATAATAAAGTACCTTAGAAAGGTAGTTTATAAATATTGACTAGACTGTAGAACGTGGGTTGGTGTATTATTGACGGTCGGCAGTGTACTGATCGTTCAGTGATTCCAGTTGTTGTACTTATAGATGGGGTTATCTCGCGTGCGGTCGCTGATAAACTATAAACCGGCCAGCCTCGGCGGCTGCGACGAAGTTCATGGAACGATGCTCAACGTCACTCACGCATTAGATATCGTAGTAAAATTATCAACCGCGCGGCGCACGGCGAGGGGCACGTGCTCAAAAGCTTCGAGTTTTTTTTGGGCGTAGGTATATTCCCACTTGCCGGTGTGGTGTCCGGTTTTTATCTGAACGTTTTGGTGCTTTCTGCGTGGTTTTCTTCGGGTAATCCGGTAATGGTGTATAGGTGCAGAGCTTGCTCTTGCAGAGAGTAGAGTTCCTGTGTTGCTGAGGTCGCCCTTCACATACCACTGAAAGTAGCACCAAAAGCACCAAGAAAGGCATAAACAACTTTGTAAAACGCATCTCGATAAACTTGTTTGATAATAAAGTACTTTAGAAAGGTAGTTTATAAATATTGAATAGACTAGAACGTGGGTTGGTGTATTATTGACGGTCGGCAGTGTACTGATCGTTCAGTGATTCCAGTTATTGTACTTATAGATGGGGTTATCTCGCGTGCGGTCGCTGATAAACTATTATATAAGCATTTTATGGACTTTGCAATAATCATGGTTTGGTTGCGTCAGCTTTTTCTGAGGTTTTTAGCAAAATAATGTTTTTTTAGCAAAATAGTGTTCTAAAAATGCAGAAAAACTCAACTTTGTTTTAATCTATGTGCTGGTCTAGGTAGGAGTAGGTCCAGTGATAACTAAAAAGTAAAAATAAATTAATTTTTTTTTGATGAAATATTGTGATAATAAAGCTTGTCGCGAGATTTAAGCGGTTACTTAAACATTTAATCAATTAGATCAAGTTATAGGTACACAGGTTAAACTCGCGGCAAGCTTTTTTATCACATAAATCTTAACTTATTCCGGAATAAACTGGTCTAGAACTTGACTCGATAAGATAGATATTATGTATAATGTAGGTAATATCTATCGCAGCTATTGAACACATCAATGAAATGTTTGATGTGAACTTCGTTAGGGGGTCACGCCGAGCGCACGAAAAGCTTTATTTAAAATTGTTGTTTTATATTTCAAGAAATTGTTTCTGAAGCATTTAAGTAAACGACGTGGATCCATTATTGTGACAATTTCGTGACCTTTTAAATCAAATTGAAATCAGGATGGGTTACTGAGGAACCAAGTGCGTTTAAAGCTTTTATGTTGACACCAAAGTTATCAGAAACTGTAGCTGTAATGTTAAGACCAGCCTGGAAACCTGTATCAAGTACCTAATGAAATAATATGAAATGTTCAATTTTTCTGAGAGAATAAATGAATATAGGATTGGCCTTAAATAAATAGAAATAAACCTCTTTTATACGTGCGGATAATCTATCAGCAGTAACACAATCACCGGAAAAGTAAAAAGCAAGGGGTTGCTTCCATCTTGATCTAATTCTAATGGCCATAAATAGCAGTGCATGTGCTGCTGGCTCCATGCTGCCTTGGTGCCATGGCCTTGGTACCCTTCAATAAAATCTTGTTTCACCTTAGATGTCAAATTCCTATGAATTGACATTTCATCAAATGCCAATGTGCATAGATTTTCTTCGGGTTCTCGAATATTTGTGAGACTTTTATGTGTTTCAAATATCTGAGGATTAATTCCACATTTCATTGGAACTTTGTTTATTGAAACCTTTAAGGTACCTTCACTAGGCAAGCAAAATAGCCGCCTTAACAATCTGTAGCATGCTGTTGATCTTTCATAAATACTCAAGGCCGTCACTTTTTCATCTATGCTCCATCTACGACCAGCCAGCTTTCTCTTGGTATTTTTTAATTGACTTTGTAGCAGCAAGGCAAATGACCCTGATATGTTTTGGTCCAACAATTCTTTCACATTTTCATTTGAAGAAAGCTTTTTTAAGACTGAAAGACGATTATTCTTGATCTTTCATCTCAGTCTTCACATAAGTTCTTTCTACAGCGATTGTATAGCTTGCGTTTTTTTGGGGTCATTTCTACTCCACTCAAATCACTTAAAATTCCAGCCTTTGGTACCTGAAAACATTAAAAAAATTAAGATAAAAAAGGAATGTTTACAATTTTGTTGATGATGCCTTTGGATTCAAAATCATTGGCATGGTCACCCTATTTAAGGCCATTGCTGGATATAGAAAAGACATACAAGGCCATAGCTTTAGCTTACCACACCCAGGAGCTTTCAATTATTTACACACCTTCACAACAACTGGTCTTGTGTCATCTTTCGGAGCTGATTCCTGAAGTGAATGTTCAATATTTTCCGCTGGTTCCTAGAAATAAAACAATCTTTTGAATTTATATCATGTTCCCGATGCTGAGTAAATATTTAGGTATGTACATTGTGTTTGCCTAGGTACACTAAACACCAATATCAACATCATCACCATCATATCAGCCGTAGGATGTCCACAGCTGGACAAAGGCCTCCATCATTGATCTCCAAGTCATCTGCCCATCTAGAAGGTGGACATGCTACGCTGTGCTTGCCGGTCCGTGGCCTCCATACACCAATCTACCTACCGGTAAATCAACAGGTTGTAACGTCGCATTTGTGCACGCTACATCGCTTCGCTTTTGTTTTAGGTTTTAATTTCATCATCATCATCATCATTTCAGCCGTTAAACGTCCACTACTGAACACAAGCGTCCCTCATGAATCTTCATGAGGGGTAGTTGCCATACTCACCACGCTTGGCAGGCGGGTTGGCGAGCGCAGTTCTGGATGTTGATATATAGGAAGACGCTGCTTCTTGCCCATCTTTCGGAGGTATTTTCACGCGTTTAAATGTAAAAAATCCGTCCTGTCGCCAAACGAAACTTAAATCTACCTGCAACTATGTTACAACGATGAATTATACTCCCAGTTTTTAGCACTGGATACGTAAATGATTTCATAATGCGTTCTTCTTGTTCCAGTATGTTCAGCGATGACTTTCCGAGGATGAGTTTATTTCGGTTTGGGTAATATTTTCTTTCGCCCATTGGGCAGCCTCTGGCATTTTGGGTCCCGCCAAGATCGGAGGGGCCCGCAACCGGTGCCACTGCGCGAGTGGTGCCCACCTTTTGGCCTTGACCAGCCCGCTTATCCGCCTTGGCAGCGGGATTGCGAGGCGGCTCAGGCGTCTGTTTGGGCCGGCAACGGCGGTGGCGGCCGCCGCTGCCCTCTTCGCGTCCGCTTTTAATGGCGGACGAACTATCGGGGCTGGCAGAAGCCGGTCCTCAATCCCAGCCACCCAGGGCATTGAGCATTTGCCCAAGCGTGCTGGTCAAGAACCGCTTAAGGTCCCCGATAAGCTCCTCCATCCCAGTCACGGGTGGTGCCCGCGTCGTCCCGGAGGTGGCCGTAGCGGCGGCAGTGTTGGCCGCATCTGTCTCAGTCTTGGCTTCGGCGAAGCCACGACGCAGCGCCTTCACCTCCACTTTGCTTGACTCGACCTCGAGTCGCAGACGAGCGTTTTCCGCCCTCAGGCGCCGAGTTTCCTCTGCCTCGCTTCTGCTCGCAAGAGCGTCGACAACCTCCCTCAGAGCCGAGGCGGACCTCTTGAGGCGAACCACAAACTCGCCTTTCAGGTTGCCCGACTTCTTGGCTACCTCAAAAATGCAGGCTAGCCCATTGCCCGCATGCGCCCTTAGTTCTTGGGCGTTCAGCATACTGATATCATCAACCCTTACGATGACATCGGACTCGTTGTCATCGTGTCTGTCGTGAGGTCTGCATCAGCACCCGCCCCCGACTTCTTTCTATACCGCCTGCCACGCAGTACGTCCTCCAACTCCGTCCTTCGGCACCGGGGAAGGCTTGAGGAACTCCTCACGCGAAGAACCCGCCTTGGCGGTCCTTACCCTCCTGGCCTTGTTGACCTTGGCGGTCGTCGTTCCTTCGGTCTCCGTGCCTGAGTCTAAATACCCAGGCCCGAAGAGCGAAGACGAACGCTTCCGCCCCGACTCTCCAATTGCGTTCTCCACAACGCCCGTCATTTTTAAATCAGACTCCCTGTCTGATACGTCTGATTGGCCCTGAGAAGGGCCTTTTTAAACTTCCCTTTTGAATCTCGAAAAAATTCACCGTCCAACCCTTGCAATGTTGGCCTTGAGAAAGGCCGATTTGGCCTTGAGAAACCCACCCGTCCGGCGTAGTATACATATTATGATATGCCTTGTATATACATATATATTTATAGATATATAAATTATATAACATAATTACGAATAAAGAGCTGGGAAGCAGAAAAGGAATTTGTTTTTTTTTGCAACCGACACAAAACGTTTTAAATTTTTTTTTACATACCTCGCACTGCTGTCGCTTGTGTTGGTTGCCTCCTGGGACCAACCCGTACTCCCTCAAATGGTGGGTTATGTTTTGTGACGGCGCAAGTGGAAGAGATGGGACAGAACGACAGGAGTGTTTAGTAAGAAGAGATTGAATAAGTTTCATACGGAAGTTACGATGGGTGATAGGGGAAGAGTGGCGACATATAAGAGTTGAGGACGGGTATGTTTAAAAGCCTCTTGAAGAGTTTTTTGTACCAGACCTTTGATCGTTTCCGCTCGACGGGGTACATGGCCAGAAGCTGGTCTTTTTTATCCACCCCACCCATCATGATATTGTAGTCTAATATCAGGGTGGGTTTGGTGGATCCTCGGATAATCTTGCCGACGGTTTCCATGGTATGTCGAGATCATTGATACTCTATTGCTATCTCGCCATACCATGACGTCGACGTCCCCCGAGGTAAGACCAGTAATCTGGCCTGGGCGCATGTTTCTTTTCGTGAGACTGTATAGGGCCTGCGGAACGAACTTACGATCGGTCCGCTGGGTTCCTACACAGTCAAAGCCCAGACATTTCAGCCGTCGAGCGAGACATGAAGAATTGTAGAAATTGTCCATCAACAATGTGTATCCCTTATTTTCAAGTCCTTCTAATAGCCGCAATACAATAGAAGGAGTCGACGCTGCAAGAGGGTCTTCATTGTGCTGCGGCGTGGCTTTTGTATGTGCGTGAATCTCAAACCGCCATAGGTAGGTTTGAGATTCACAAATTTCGTACGTTTTAATTCCCCTTTTCGCAGCTTTATTTGGGATAAGCTGGCTCATTTCGAACCAGCCTTTCCACATTAAAAGACTCTCGTCTATTGCAATGTTCTGCGCGGGCGTATATAAATCCTGTTTTTTTTTGCAAATGCGACACTATTGGCTCTATTTTATATAGTTTCGCCTCGGTGGTTCCCAATTCTGGTGCACACATGTCCTCGTTATTATTAAAATGCAAACATTTATTTATTATTAGAAATCTGTCAATGGACATGTGTGCACTAATACTCCCGGTATAGAATATGTCAGGAGCGGAAGACCAGTATTCCTCCATCCGGGTCTTTATCACCACCCCCTTCGCCAGGACTATGCCGAAATAGACGTATAGTTCGTCGGTGGTGATGTCATTCCACTTGGCGATGCGGCTGGTTGGATGGAGACAGTTGTTCCGGTACATCTGGTCTGCCAACTGCTAAGCATATCTATTTGTCTCCGAGACTATGTGCTCCATGTTTTGCCGATCCCATATGTCAATGAAAACGTCATATGGGTCGTCACGTGGAGTTGTTGGACCCACATTGATTTGGGAAAAAGTTTCCCGTCTCAGTTCAGCTGGAATCTGAGGTTCCAGAAACTCTTTCCATTCAAACCTCCACTGGTCCGTCGCTGTTGGAGCAAATTCAGCGGCAGGCACTGGGTCAGCGGCGGTTGCTGGGTGAGCGGCGAGCTCTGGGTCAGCGGCGGGCGTTTGTTCATCCTGGTCCAAGGGTGTCTCCAATAAGCTCCGGAACGCCCTTGGAATGCCAGAAACCAAGTCTCCCTCGCTGTCGCTCTCTTCCGAGTCCTTTTCGCTTCCTGTAACAAAATGATAGATTGGTTTCAAATCTGGTAAAAACCAGTAGTCTGGCCAGTTTAAAATCAGCAAGTACTTACCACAATTAATGAGGGCAATTATGTCCTCTGTTCTCATTTGCTGAGGGCGACGGCGAGGTGGCAGAGGTGGGAGATGCCGCATCGGAGAAGCGAGCGGACTTGGACTGGCTGGCGAAGAAGAGGTAGGTGCTGGGGTCGGAGAGGCGAGCCCAGCACCTGCCTCTCCCACCCCAATTGGAGCAAACTCTCACGCCTCACTATGCCATTCCTCAAACCTAGAACAAAACCAAGTGTTGTATCCATATCTTTTTTATATACACTTCACATCATCACTCTAATATAATAAATGTGAAAGTTTAGAACTACTAAACGGATCCTGAAATCGAACATAGGCTAGGCTTTCCATAGAAACAATGTGTGCAAAGCCGCGGGCAGGAACTTGTTTCATAATTTTTCTTTATACCCATCGGTTTGCTGTAAGAAAAATATTTTACTTACATTGCTGGTGAAGGCGCCGAATATAGTAATGGTGTGATGGTGAGGGTGGGGCCGACGATGGTAAAGAAGGTGCCACTAATGGTGTTGGTGGTGCCACCGACCGCGATCTTCCCGCTTCCATTGATCTATGTAGACGTTAAAACAAAAGTTAAAACTTGCTAGGAGTTGGTATTGTAATAAAGATACTGAAATAAAACCACTTACGGTCGCCACATGCGCATTCTTTTTGGGTGCAAGGGTGTTTCCAAGCCCTGCCTCTTCGGCCACTCATCAATATCGCACAACATCAGTCTGAAATTTTAAACAATTTAATATAATCTATAATAATAAATGTAAAAATCGACGAACATACAGCCAGCCGTCCAGCCTAACATAGCACCTCTACTTTTTTTCGAAGTCGGTTAAAAATAAGAAAAAGCGTTAAAAGCAAATAAACTAACTCGTCAATACTGCGAGGTCCTAGGCGCTCGTGTCGAGTGGCACGGCCTGCGCGCCCTCCACGGCGGCGCCCTCTAGGCCCGCCGCGATCCAAAGCCACTCCAGCTGCCTCCACCACCAGTGGCGTTCCACCTGAACCTCCTTGTCCACCTCGGACACGCACACCCCTTCCCCCTCTCAGACCCCTCGTAAGAGGATGCCTAAAGGCACAAAAACACAAGCAGTAGAAGCAGAAAGAAATATGCGAAAAAATTAACGCAAAAATAGAACATAAATGTTAAAACGCGCAAAAAAAACCTACAAAAAATACGTTACCAAAAACACTAAAACTGATTACACGCTAGTCTTATCCATGTTTAAACTTTCATCCGACCAAAACTCACACAAAATGGCGGTTGACCGCAAATGTGCTGTCTGTGGCAAGGACACCTAAAGGCATAATTGGGTTGCGTGTTTTTTTATTTCAATTTTGCGCAAATAGCGAAAATGTATTGGCCTGACACCACTAAAACAACACAAAACAACGTCTTTTACTATTATTTTCAATACTGTATTGCCGGCGTGGTTACGCGAATGAGACCCGACTAATGTAAAATCTAGCTATTTTCGATGATGGCGTTTAGAGAAGGAGCAAGTGGCGTTATGCCATCCTTATCATGTCTCCTACGCATTGTGCAAGTTAGAGCAGGAAAGGAATACTTTTAGCAGTCAAGCGGTCAATAAATATCGTCGCATGTGTTCACGGACACGCCGTGTCCGCATAACAGATGGCAGTATATGACAGAGGACACGGCGTGTCCGCGCCACCACAGACGAAGGGCTATAAGAATTTGTGCATTGACGAAAGTATAGTACCATTTAAAGGTTGTTTATCAATAAAGCAATATCTACCAAAAAAAAGAAATAGGTTTGGAATAAAATTATTTATTTTATGCGATGTTGATACCGGCATCAGTATTGATTTTATTGTTTACTGTGGCGCAGCTACAGTTATTGTTGATCCCTGTAACTTAGGCGTAGGGGGGCTGTTAACTCGTTACTCGAAGACTTCTTTGGCTCTAATCGTCATTTGTACGTTGACAACTGGTACGCAAGCCCTGTATTATTTAAATATCTTTACGAGCATGGCATTTTTGCATGTGGCACAGTAAACAAAAAAGAAAAGGCATGCCAGTACTTGGTAATAGACTCCAATTGCATAAAATGGAGGTGCAGTACTCTGCACCATTGATGGCACTGAAATGGAAGGATAAAAAATACATATAATAATACAATAATAATACAATAATAATACATATAATAAACCATCAATAACGGAAAATAGAAATACTGGACTTCCAGTTATGAAGCCGAAAGCCGTCTTGGATTATTCCAGAAAGTGTCGATACCGCGGACATGCTATTATCGTCAGTGCAATGCATACGCAAAACAGTCAAGTGGTACAAGAAATTATTTTTCCATATTATTGATATGCACCTTTTAAATGCGTTCTATTTGTTTCAAACGACTTAGTGGTACGACGAATTTAAAATTTTCCAACGTTTTGGAACGACCCAGTTCAATAGCAAGAAGCAGAAGCGACAATCCTCTTCGTATAATACCACAAAACATAGCAAAACATATGCCGTCTCGAATGAGTAAATATCAAAGATGCAAGCAATGCGCTACTAAAAAAGATCGAAAACATACTCGCTTTACATGTAAAATTTGCAACGTTTATTTGTGCGCGGCGCCGTGTTTTGAGCAATATCATTC
The DNA here is from genome assembly GCA_963082625.1 of Pasiphila rectangulata. Taxonomy (NCBI): domain Eukaryota; kingdom Metazoa; phylum Arthropoda; class Insecta; order Lepidoptera; family Geometridae; genus Pasiphila; species Pasiphila rectangulata. The sequence continues at coordinate 17,282,150 of OY720253.1, read as the reverse complement.
ATATAAAATTATGTAGGTACATATATTTTCTTGATTTCTATATTATGCAGGAACGATTTGATTTTAGATTCAAAATTTTAATTTTAGATTAGACAAAGATTTTGATATTTGAAGACTGATTGATAACATTGTGAGATAATAAAAAATATGTTAGACTGATAAGTGAATAATTATGTAAAATTTGTTGATTTCTATAACAATTATATAAGTACTGATTTTTTATTCCATGACAAAGATTTTAATACCTATTTTGAGACTGATCACATATTAGTGAGAATAATAATAATTATGTAAGATTTATAAGTGAATAATTATGTACAAATGTTGATTTTGATAATATACATTTACAAATAAAAAATGAGTTTATTATTAAAGGTATGAAGAGCAAAGATTGCTATTTCCATTCTCATTCTCAAAATCATCTGGGAGCATCATCTCAAACCCCATTCTCATAACGTTTTTCATAACTTGACCTACCAAAACAAAATATTATGTTTCATCGATGTCTGCCTATTTCGTCTATATGTGGAAAAATCGACATCTATTTCGAAATCGATACTCAGCGTGCGACACGGCTCGGCTACATCTCTAGGGAAGTTTCAGAACCGTAGGTCAGCTGCGCCGTTGTCGTCCAATCGTGACAATGACGTCATCGCTATAGCGAGTAGTGCTGTGCTCTACTACTATTTTACTTGTAATGTTTGTTTATATCTATGTATGAAATTATATTATTGTATTAAGAGTAGGAGATAGCACAAGATTAAATAAAACTTCCCAGATTTAATAAGAAGTTGTTTATTGCATAAAAAACAACGAAATCAAGTGTATGTGTTTCGCGACAATTTCCATTTTATCGACTCTTGGCAGTACTTTTTTTTCGTAGGTATTTTTGTTCACTTTGTGCTTTGACGTAGAGGACAGGGGAATGCGTTTGGAGCGTGGCGCCCAAAGTGTTAGCAATGATATGGTCTAGGATGGGACACGCTTGCCTAGAAAGTACCTGAAAGAAAAAAACTAAGTCAACGTTTCCAATGTGTGATATTCTTTCCAATAATGACCAACGCAAAGAAATACTTGGCACTGGCTGCAGATAATGTTGGAGAATATCGTGCGCCGTTGCTGCGCTACACATTTCGCACAACGCCCTGTTTTGTGCCCCACTTGTTTTTTAGTTCGCTCCTCTGTAACTTCGCAGTGTTCAGGGAAGTGATCCAGCTGTTTGTTGAGACGACAGTCGGGTATCGATGTTCGCGGGGCTGGACGTTGACACCATATCTTTCATATAGCTCTGAAGCCACTCGGTATCTAAATTGCCGGTGGGTAATTTTTTTGTGTTGGCCAATGTTAGAGCAATATATAATATAAGATTTTAATATGCCTATATTTAATAAGCGTTTAAAAACCTTAAATGTACCATTTAATTCCTCGTTTACGTTCAAGCAAGTTACGTTAAAGTACATGGACAATTTCTGGTCCTTAAGGTCTACTCCCCCCATATAACTATCATAATCCTTAACAACTACCGGTTTTTGGATAACTTTTCCTGTTCGTCTGGCTTCCGTCATCTCAGCATTGTGGTAAGTAGACACTGTGGTAACTAGTTTAACATCTTTCCACGCTAAAACTGAAACGTTACCATAGTGTCTACTTACCACATCCCCCCTTGCCATTCTATTGTCCTTTAAATGTTTTATATCAGCAGGTGTGTCTACCCTCCGTCTATTTAGAGTACCTACAACATCAGTGTTTTTAGATTTACATAACCTGTAACTGCCTCGCAGAGTTCATAAGTTTAAATGCCGAATCGCGCTGCTTTGGTACGAATACATTGAATCCAGCTTAAATGACCCTTCCAAAGCAGCAGCGCATTTTATCTACAACAGTCGTGAGGATTGAATGTGATATTATTATTATTATTTTTATTTAACCTATGTTGTCCCACTGCTGGGCAAAGGTCTCCCCTAAAGTCTTCCAACCATCCCGATCCTTTGCAGACTCCCACCATCCTCTGTCAAAGGTAACAAGTTCATCCCGCCAACGCTTCCTCGGTCGACGCCGACACCGCGTTCCCTCATCAGGGAGCCAAGGTGTTACACTCTGTCAGCGTTGCAGCCTTCTTACCGACATCTGTGATGCCAGTAAGGGAACGCAGCATGGTGTTACGAACTCGGTCGACTCGTTTAAACCCGAGAATGCTGCATTTCATTGCCCTCTGACAAATCTTGAGTTTGCTCTTCTGTAACTCAGTCAAAGACCACGTCTGGGCACCGTAGGTTAGGTTAGTGATATTATTAGTGGATCAAATATCAACGGAATACCTAGTCATATTATTCATGAAAGTGTACCTAATAATAATAGGCCTTTTCATCTATGTCAGATGTTTTAAGCAGCAAGACGGTGGCACTTGCGTTCGTGGCTATAGAGTCCAATTTGAGAGAGGATCCCTCGGCCACACTTGCGACAAGTGTATACGTATGCTCTCCCTGGTGGTCGGGGGTTGGAGGCCTGCTCGTGGCGCCTCATGCGTTTTTCTTTTAATAAATTAATCCAGGCATCGTCGTGTATTGTTTGGCCTTCATGGATGAGGCGGCGCCATTTGTCTCGGTCCTCGGCTAGTTCGTGCCATTGGTCGCTAGGGATGGTAAAAGCAACTATATCAAGCTTAGCGCTATCTTTGTAGCGGAGTATTGGTCTCCCGACGGACCGTTTTGCGTCTGCAACTTCTCCTAACAGGATTTGGCGTGGCAATCATGTGTCAAATGGCAATGACGTGTCCTAACCACCTCAACCTCCTCTTTTTAAGAAAGGCCGTGATGCTACGGAGCTGTGCTTCGCCCAGAACAGACTCGTTTGTCACGCGGTCTTTCCATGTAATGCCCAGTATGCTTCGAAGGCAACGCATATGTAATGTGTTCAATCGGCGTTCTTGCTTTGCGTACGTAGTCCGGGATTCTGCCCCGTACAGAAGTGTGCTTAGGAAGCATGCTTGGTAGATAAGCATTTTCGTTTTTACCGTAAGATGTTTATTGTCCCAAGCCCTTGCACGAAGCCTACCAAAGGTAGTGACAGCTTTGCCAATGCGGGTGTCAATTTCTGCGTCGAGTGATAGATTGCTCGTTACATGTGAACCGAGGTAGCAGAACTTATTGACTACATCAAGAGGTTTGCCGCTGAGCAAGATGGTTGGTTGCTCAGAACACCCCTGAGCACCTAATATACCTCCAGGATATAGAATCATTAAAATACCAAAAAACGTGATATATTTTCCAGGAAATCAAAAAGATATATCTTCAATACATATCCGCTTGTTGGATAATAATAATAAATTAATAAATTTTCGAGGAGAAGAAATTCAACTTTATCAACACATAAAGAGAAATGATTGATCACAATGAAAACACACTCACATGTGTCTTGGAATGATGACTCCATAATCTAAAATTTAATTAAAGTTATATTCAATCATAACGCCGTGGGGTGCCGGCACTATAATGTTGCTTGCTAAGCGTGGTGAGCATAACAACTACCCCTCATGGATGTCCATGAGGGAGGTACATATGTGTTCAGTAGTGAACGTTTTACGGCTGAAATGATGATGATATATAATCATCTATTAAATTGTAACCTATCAAACAACATGTAAGAATCTAGTTTGTGTAAAGATCATTGACCTCTGAAATGCTGCGTGGGTAATCTTTGTTTACGCTGAATCAAATTGCAATACAAAATTTATATCTCTCTAAAAATAGTACTAAATAACATAATGATACAAAATTTCAATTTATTTGCAAGCTGACTGATGTAATATAATAAATAACCTACCTATAAAAACAAACATTATCATCATCATCATAGCGATTTATTATCCTGAACATTATTATACAAACCAAAATTTTAAACCACCGAACTATTAAACCAATCTAATATTTTCTTAACTAAATAAGTTGATACATAATATAAATTACACAATAAACTATACTAATCATTTGCCGTGGGGTGCCGGCAGTAGAATGTTACCTCTCCTCCATTACTCCATTATAAAATATCTAGATCGTAATTATTTATCTTTAAAGATAGAAACATGACCCCAGGCTCTCGTTGCAATTTTACAAGTAGATATAGAACGCTTATCATCATTATTCGAAAGTGCTATTTTATTGACGCTTTGAGTAAAAATTTCATGTTTTATTGACCTAAACAAAATATTTTTTTTTCGAATGACAATATTATTGAAAAGAACGTTTTGATAGTCCCTCCTATCTAAATTATTCGAGATTGAATACCTTTTGCTTTTTTATTGAAAATTTAAGTTGTTTTATACAATATAGCTTTGATCTCAAACCTACAAATTCTGAAATGATTATCCCTCTCATTTCATCCTTAAAAAGTCCTGGAATTTTTTTGTGTTTTGGCGTAATTTCAAACACATTTTGATGTTCATAATTGCTTGTATCAAAATAATTACTGAATCTGTTTTTCATGTCTAAGTAAAAATCATCTGAGGATATAACATAAATAAACGAATCAGTGTCCATGTAACAAAGTTGTACACGATTTTTATAAAATGGTTTTATAATATTGTAATGAAAATTGTACATATCGATACCTCTGGGCTCACTTGGCGTGAAGGACAAAAAGCGACTTTACAGGAGACGCATGAAACAAAAAAAAAGTTTATTTTGATTGTAGTTTTTTTGTTTATGATGTTATTTAGACGAAACCTAGGAAGAAAGTACTTAGGGTGTTACCAGACCAATCGATCGATTGTCGATCGACGGCATCGATCGAAGTTGATCGACTGGTCTAGTAACTTTAATTGATCGACAGATACTGTTCGACTAACCAATCGATCGATTGCCAGTCGATGGCAACGATCAACGTCGATCGATGTTGATCGACTGGTCTGGTTACTTTAATTGATCGACAGATACTGTTCGACTACTGGCACCGGTCGACGTTGATCGATTAACTCCGGCTATATTCCATCAGTTTCTTTCAAAATGTATTCACAAGAGGACGCGTTGTTGTTGGCCAGTACGATGTTGCTCGTACTATTATTACGGAGACGCAAACGCAGAAGACTCTGGATGCGACCATTTTTTAAAGCCAAAGATCGCTTATCTTATCCAAATGACATTTTAAATAGCGGTTTTTTGGATGCTTTTCGAATGAGTAACAGTGATATTGAAAATCTCTTAAATATGGTGGCTCCTTTAATTGCAAAATTGGATACCAATTACAGAAAATAAAATAATGCTGGACAAATCACACAGCATCATCTAGCCCCAAGCTAAGCAGAGCTTGTGTTATGGGTACTAGATGACTGATATACTTAATACATTATACTACATAGATATATATTTTTATTATATATAGAAAAACACCCAGAACACCCTGAACAAATATCTGCAGATCGTACAGACATTTGTCCCGAGGCGGGAATCGAACCCGCAACCCCATGCGTCGCAGGCGGACCTTCGCCCGCTGCGCCACAGAGCTCGTCAGACAATCAATTTCCCCTAAAAATCGGTTACTTATAACACTCAGATTTCTAGCCAGTGGTGATTCATATCAAAGTCTAGTGCTAACATTTAAAATTTCACAACAAAGTATTTCTTGTATAATTCCAGAAGTGTGCAATGCGCTTATATGTTCTCTCAGGGATTATATACAAGTAAGTATTCTTGGCCTTGTAATCGTAAGTTAAGTTATATATAAGGTAAGTTAAGTTGTAAAGGTATCTCATCATGTATCTCTGATATAGGCTAGAAGAAATTAAAAATATAAAATATACATAGTATTTCAGGTTTATTATAACTTTTTCAGAGAAACAGTAACCATATGAACATATTGTTTAATTTTCTTGCAAGTCAGATGAGACATTTTCGAAATTATCCAATGACTCCACTGTTATATTATTTCCACTTGTGGATGGAAGGTTGATATTATTATCCAGCGACAAGCTATATCCAGTTGAATCTCTTGCGTATTGAGAAGTGGATGGAAGGTTGGATTGATTTGAAGATTGTGCATTTGTAGAATACAGCGTGGTGTAGTAGCCTTGATTTTGAGTTTCCGGATAGTCATATTTACCAAGTTGAGCTTCGTAAATTAGGTTATTTATATGATGCTGTACGGTAATACGCGCGTAGTCCGTTTTGAGTGTCCTCAATTTAAATGCTATTTGTTCTCCAAACAATGTATACTCATCAACATCTTTTCTATTACGAATCAAAGAATCAACCATCTCCAACGTTTTTTCTATTGCGGCATCATTTGGTTTGAGGCGCCTTTTACGACTACCTTCACTATCAACGGAACTGTCCATCCCCGACTCAGATGCTTGTGAATTTCTCTGAAACAAAATTATTTACAAATATTTTAAATATGTATAATTAAAAAAAAATGTATGAACTGACATAAGTTACGCGAGCATAGCCGCAAATGGTAGCTCTTATTCAATTTATTTACATTGTATATATTTATTTTACAGATGCCAAGCACGGAAGAAGGATGGCTCAACATTGCAAAAGATTTTGAACTGCTGTGGAATTTTCCCCACTGTCTGGGTGCAATAGATGGGAAATATATAAATATGCGAGCTCCAAGTAACAGTGGGAGCACATACTTTAACTACAAGGGAGTTCACAGTATTGTCCTAATGGCTGTAGTGGATGCGAATTACAATTTTATGTACTGCGATATTGGGTGCCAAGGTCGTATTTCTGACGGTGGTGTATTTGGAAATACTATTTTGAATTCCATGAATCTACGAGGAATCCCAAAAGAAAGTGAATTGCCTGGAAGAAGTTGTCTTACACCATATGTTTTTATAGGTGACAATGCCTTTCCTATTTCTGAAAATTTAATGAAGCCATTTCTCGAATTAGGGCGAAAAGGATCAAAGGTGCGAATTTTTAATTATAGGTTGAGTAGGGCTCGCCGAATGGTAGAAAGCACGTTCGGCATTTTAAGTGCAGTATTTCGCTGTCTTCGAAGGCCTTTTCATCTTCAACCGAAAAATGTGGAAAACATAGTGTTATGTACGACTTATCTTCACAACTATTTGAGAAGAAATTGTGAGAGTTATAGGTCTTTAGAATTGCGCTATTCAAATAACATATCAGAGTGCAGATTCTGAAATAATACAGCCGCCAGAAATTCAGTCGTCTGTACAATTCTACAGCTTACCAACTCCAGCTGAACTAGTGAGAGAAGAATTCGCTGAATATTTTTGTTCTAAAGATGGTATGATTACATGGCAACACAAGTATTGTTAAATAAACGACTTTCGGCATGTCGGGAGTATATTATTATTTTAGTAAGTCATTTCTGGTTTTGTTTTGGACTAACTCTGTACACAAGTGACAGCTACTGTGTAATCTGTATCAATAAAGGTTTTAAGTATGTACTTGTAAAATTGTTTTATTATTTTAATGACATCAGTACTGGAAAATGTTTTAATGTGCTTAATATTATTCTATTATTTTGTAAGATCTACAAAAGGGTTCGTCTGATTCAGTATAGCTATAAAGAATTGTTTAATTGCAGAGAAGACAGAGCCATATTGGCCGTAAAAAATATAAATATTATGTAGGTACTTACATCAGTTGACATGCTCGAATGAGGCCGATCCTCTGTAGACAGTAGATCGTGGGCGATTCCTTTCTTGTATGAACATCATAGCTTGAAATGCATACCATTTAGAAACGTATATTTCGTCTCGTCCGGCACCGCTTCTTAAACTATCTTTCACTTTTTTATTTTCTTTCGAAAATGTTGTTTGTAAATTCTTTATCTTCTTTTCTACTTCCTCCTTAGTAATTTCAAATGAGTTGGCTATTTTGAGCAGTGCATCATGACGTTTTATTTTATTACGGTAATCATTGTGAATAATGTCCCATAGTAATGGTTTGTTTTTGTATTGCTCGATAAATTCCAAAGTTCTTTCATTCGTCCACGCGGTCGCCGCCATTTTGCGCGTCACGAAACAACCAGTATTCACGACTGCGAGCGTGACACAACTGAACGCATAAACACAAGCAGGCCAGGTAGGAAGCGCGGGGCGCGGGCGGGCAGCGGGTGACAAATGGGTAGCGGTCGGCGCGCGGCGCGGCTGCTCAAGCAGCTCGATCGACGTCAACTATTCCATTCTACCATCGATCGATGCCGTCGATCGACGATCGATCGATTGGTCTGGTAGAAACTATCGATCGACGTCGACTATTCCACCCTACCATCGATCGATGCCGTTGATTGACGATCGATCGATTGGTCTAGTAGAAACTATCGATCGACGTCGACTATTTCATTCTACCATCGATTGATGCCGTCGATCGACGATCGATCGATTGGTCTGGTAACACCCTTAGAATTTCTGGTACTTTCTAAAGCTGTGTTGATAAACTGCCCTAGTTTAATGTTTACTGAAATAAAATACCTATACGACCATAAAATTACAAAGAAATGACCTATACGCTCCAATATAATCAGTGTATGCAAGCACCTTAGGGCGTAAAGCTACTTTTGATGTTCAAAACTGTACAAATCAAGGTTGTAATTGACAAATTTAAAAATTTTGTGGTCGTAAAGGATTAATTATTAAGCTAATTAATTAATTAATAATGTTATTTTTCTATGTATTGTGTTATATTGTTGCTCTTTCCTTTTAAGTTTAATGAAAGGATATTTCTCTATAAATAAAACATAGATTGAATAAAATAAAATGGTTTATTACAATTTCTAAGGTTTTTTACGGAATCAGAACACATAATAATAAATATTCACTGGTATTTATCGCGTTTCTTTACAATTTTTTTCAGACACTAACAGATTTACATTGTTGTGGTCATCGAATGATTGGATTACTGGATCAACTAGCTCAGCGAAGCGGGAAGAGCATTTTTGAGTTTTTTTTTACACAAAACGCGCTGCATTCGCTTCGCAAGGTCCACACATCTCGTGACCACGGTAGAGTAACCTAATGTCACTTAGGAAAAAATAGGTAGATAAACGCGATAAATATCCTTGAATATGTATTTTAAACAATGACTTTTATTTATTCATCATAATCATAACAGAACATAATCTTTATTATTTATTAAGCTTGGGTTCAGCTTGCTCAGAACCGTTCAACAGCTGGGAAAAGGCGTGGGCTACTCGATGCATATTAATCATAGTCACTTTTTTCGTCATCCTCATCGGTTTCGTTCAAAGTCTCGCGAAGCTTAGAGTCGCATGGCAGTTCCCGATATTCTTTATGAAAACTGTAAGGGATAGTTCCATTTTCACACATATTATTTAGATCTTTACATTTAGCCGCAGCTATTAGCAGCCTACAAGAGTATAACTTTACTGTTGTCATTTCTTCAGCTGGCTCATTGTTTGGCTGGCTTTTCTTTCCTTTTGATTGACTCTTCCCTTTTCCTCTGCTCTTTCCTTTCCATGAGTTTTTCTCGCATAATGTTATAGTATGTGTCTGTGCATCTTCTTCCATTGAATATTTTATAAACATTTTGTCTGTAGTTTTCTTTTTAAAAGTAGCTACCCTAATATCTTTCAGTTTTATATCTTTCGATGTCTTTGGCGTGAAGGTATTTCCAGCTATTTGATTTGAAGTTTAAAAACTCTGAACATGGACTTTATAGGGTCTGGGTCTTTTTCGTGCCGATTTAAAATAGGTTGGCCACTGTGAGGGGCTCCAGACAATAAGTTTTCGCACTTCTCTTTCGATAACAGCGTGAACTGAATCAACGGGCATATAAGTGAGGCCTGTGGTAGTAAATAGTTGATTTGAATGACCTCCAAATTTACGGCAGACTTTAGAAAATGGTTCATGGCTGCCAGTACAGTCTTATTTTTGTTCTGTCCTGTACAAGAGTCACAGTACATTAATAGATGTTTAACCCCTTTTCTGTCTTTTTCTTCTAGATACTTCATCAAGCAGGTAGCAATTTCGTTGCTTCCTCTTTTGCCGTCGCTTTCCCCCCACGTATAACAAAAAACTTCCTGTGTTTCACTTTCATATATTGTAAAATTACACACCGAATATTTTCTAGAATAATACAGCAACATGCTTTGACCATGAGGCGTATTCAAAACTTTTTGTAGGTCAAAACTGACGGTTTTGTTGTTTGATGGACTTTGAATCTTTCGTAACTAGCTTTTTTCTCCCGTAGATGAATGTCCCTTTATCCTCTTCACTAATTTGGTCTTTATTATTTTCAGCTTTGACGCAAGTTACGCATTTATCTTTTTTCGGAATGTGAAAGCTTTATATTATATTCTTTGAAAATAGTTCGGAATGCATTTTCGCTTAATGCTTCTTGAGTCTTCTTGATTTATTATTTATTTAAATTGTTGAACCGATTACTTTATATCAGGGATTCCCAAACTAATACGTTCCATGCTTCCCTACTGCTTAAAATGTTACTGCTTTAATGTTAAAAAAAGTGAATTAATGGTATTTGCGCCAAGAAGTAGAAACATTAAATATCTACCAGTGTTTAATTTAAATGGAATTGCGTTAAAACAGGTTTCATATTTTAAGCACCTAGGATATCCAATGCATATATCAAACCGACATATAGCCCAAAATGATAATAATATTGACCTGAACCTATGTTAATAATATCATTTGTTCTTTTGGTTTTAAGAAGTGTTCTACAATCAGAAGGCAGGCTTGTTAACTCTTCGATACTGGTGACTTTTTTTAAAATACATAAATGAATATCAAATACATTAAAGTAATGGGTTACATGATAAAGAAACGTACCTTTAAGTTTTATATCAATTTAGTCGTTTGACTCTAGTGGTTGAATGTTGAAACCAGCACATAACGTGTCTCTCAAAGCTTTCGTCAGTTAAATTTGGAAACGACTGCTTGACTGCAACTGTAATAAAAAGTGTTTCTATAATCTTTGTTAAGTAAAATTGAAAAGGAAAACATTTGTTTTAAATATATTATTATGTATATGTGAGTAGATAATTAGGAATAACATCGAAACTAATATAAAACCTTTACTCATGCATACACTTACGTTTTAATGAAGTCATCAATTTTAGATGTGAGAATTTGAAATTATTTTTTTCCAGTCCATGAACAGTACTGTCCCAAAGAATTGGAGAAAATCTTTTCTAGACAACGATTTACACAATCCCGTTCCTTACTGCCGCCGGTATCTTAACATGTTGAACTAAAAAATAGAAACATAATTAGAAAAGGAACGTTCAGCATTTCATATATAATGATGATTTTAAGAAAAGACAGTGATGATTTAATCAAATCTGAAGTTGGAAAAATACTAAGAGGTGCAGGCTCAGGATTCGTACCCACTTCCCTCTTGGAAGATGAGTTTATTCCCACTACGCTATCACGGCTTAATGAAATCTAACCTAGATGGCGCGTTTGAAAAATTTCAAACAGCGCCATCTATCCGCAAGCAAAACTTGTACAATAGTCACCCTATAATTGCTATAATATACTTTGGTACCTAAATGTATATCATTCAAGACATCTGTTTTAGTGTGAACAAATCCACAACTTACAGTACAGAATGCTTTGCTATAAACTAACAACCAACTGAGCTGTGAAACCAGTCATGTTGCAGATTAATTTAAAGCCTGAAACGCACTTAGCGGTGCGGCGCTGCATAATATTCTTGCTGTGGATTTGTTTGGCGCAAAACGCACTAGAGCGTAGCGGCGCGGCACAGCCAAGTTGCCACCCGGAGAATATTTAATTTTTGCAGCGCCGCGCCGCGCCGCTAGTGCGGTATACCTTGCGGCCCCGCGCAGCGCGGCAGTTCACGATCAACCGGCAAGCAAGACGCACGCCACGATGGACGAGAATAATTTTACTGACACCATAAGCGGATGCGCCGTGGGGTGCCGGCAGTAGAATGTTACCCCATCATAAGCGGATGCGCCGTGGGGTGCCGGCAGTAGAATGTTACCCCTCCTCTCATGCCCGTGGATACAGTAAGAGCCTGCTAAGGGATACCTCCGGAAGATGAGCAGCAGCGTTTTTCCGTGTATCAACATCCCGTACTGCGCTCGCCAACCCGCCTGCCAAGCGTGGTGAGTATGGCAACTACCCCTCATGGAGATCCATGAGGGAGTCCTGTTCAGTAGTGGACTTTTTACGGCTGGAATGATGATGATGATGATAAGCGGATATCCCGAAATATTAACTAAATATTTATTAACTATTCCAACCAAGTCAGGAAAAACAGTTTGAAATATAATTTAAAATAAAAAAAGAGTTTTAATAAAAAGATTTTGAAATATCGTACATCCAAATAGAACGTGTTTTCTTATTATGATTTTTTTGGGCTTTCTAGCATATAAATGCCACTACTATTGCATTTTCAAAGACGTCCGTCTTGAATAGAGCTAGTGAAAACTGACGGATTTGATCGCGCCGCTGCAGCTGTAGTGCGCTTTGACAAAGTGTCGCGCAGCGCCGATTTTTTTATCTTCTCAAATCGACCAGTCTATTCAGCAACGCTCGAGTCAAGGTGTTTACAAACAATGTCAATAAGAAGATACTGTGTACATCCTGTACTCAGTGATACATTATTTAGTGGAATATTTCATACGTTACATTCTAAGCTAAAAGAGCACCCAGACAAGTTTTTAAAATATTATAGAATGAGTGAAGAAACGTTTATTGAAATAATTTCATTCGTGGGTCCTTTTATAAAATGCCAAGATACAAGATAGAGATGCGCCATATCAGTAAAAGAGAGACTCAAGGCAGTTTTACACAGGGTCAGTAACTGACGTCAGTCGACTGCCGAGTCAGTGCTGACCTGGCACTGCCATCGTATAAATTGATTTCAAGTCAGTACAGTACTGTCGCGGAGTGGCTATCGTTGACCGGAGAGCACACGCGCGCGCACGGACCTTGATTTTACCCCCCCCCCCCTATCGATCTCGGCAGCGTATTCTACGAATACGTCTGTCGAGTTCAGCCCCTCGGCCGATCGCATTTCGCGAGTTTCTCGCGAAAGTATCGGAGAGGAGCGCAGACGGCCATGGAGAAGGAAGACGATGGTGGAAGATGGAGTCCCCCGGACCCCGGCTATCTACCAAAAGGTCGCGCGTCGGCATACGACCCCCGGCACCATGCCGAAGCACCGAAGGCCCAGCGGAGACACACAGTGTCAGACCGCAACAGTCGATCACGGTTGGTCGTCCGTGAAGGTCGATCACCGTTGATCGACACCACCAGCTCGGAGAGGGAGCGCATCTCCCTCGCCAAAAGAAGTCCCCCGAAGAGGAGCAGCCCGCGGGCGCAGACGCCTTCTGAGGCGATGCGACACAAACAGAGGTACCCCTCGAAGCTGTAGCAGAATTAGCGGACAAAATTATAGAGATTGCGCCGGTGACTCAGGTAGCAGCAACCAATTCCTTTACAGACATGTTTGCTGAAATGCAAAAACAAATTGCCGACCTTACAAAGGAAGTCGCGTCACTGAAATGCCAGACAAATACTTCTCGTTCCCGTGGCAGATCACGCGAAGACAGTTGGACACCGAACCGGCGGGAACGATCACGCTCCAGACAATGGAACCCGGACTACTGCTGGTATCATAACCGGCTTGGCCAAAGAGCAAACCGATGCACTACACCATGCACCTTCAAGCCATCGGAAAACCCAAACGGCAGCCGGAACTAGCGGCAAACGACTGCCTTAGTAGACAAGCACGTTTATTTATTACCGATCGCATTACAAAAATGTCATTTCTGGTTGACACTGGGTCAGATTTGTGCGTTTTCCCAAGATCTGCAGTCAAGGAAACTAGAGTAAAGACTACTTACCAGTTATATGCTGCAAATGGCAGTGTGATAGCTACATACGGGTATGTTCACCTGCAACTCAATATCGGGCTGCGCCGTGCATTTAACTGGCGATTTGTAGTAGCCGACGTGTCGAAGGCGATAATAGGTGCTGACTTTCTCAAATTTTATAATCTGCTTGTAGATTTGAGGAACTACCGCTTGATCGATGGTCTAACCGAGCTTTCTACAGCAGCATCACTAGCAGAGGAAGTAAGCGACATCGCATCAATCAAGGCTGTCTCCGGAAATACCAGTTATCACCAACTTCTACGTGAGTACCCAGACATAACTTGTCCAGCTGGAACACATCGTGACATTAAACACTCCACGGAGCATCACATCCGTACTACACCCGGTCCACCAGTTTCCAGTCGTCCCAGACGTTTGCCACCGGATAGATTAAAGATTGCCCAAAAAGAGTTCGAAGACATGCTTGCCAGTGGTATCGCTCGACGGTCAGAAAGTTCATGGGCGTCCGCTCTTCATCTAGCACTAAATAAAACCGGGCAAGAGCGAGTCGGACTCGCGCACCGAGGGTTCCGTGCCATCATACAATATAATTTATGACAAAGGCGGTTTTATATTTGTTGGAGAACCTTGACAGCGCCATCTCTTGTCTGATAGCGGAACTTACGTAGATTTTTTACACTTTCGATGATTTCTAAAAAAGTATGCTATGTACAGAGATTGTAATAAATTTCCTCTAATCTTTACATACACTTTTAATAGTAATAAAAGTTTCAAAGGTTTCTCTCCGCAAACTTCGGAGATAAGGGGGGGGAACGCTATTTTTTTCAACATTTTTGTAAATAACTCAAAAACTATACGACTTAAAGAAAAACTAAAAACTGTTTATTAATGTGCTAAAAAATACCTTTCATATGATACCCCACATAACCTAGTAACTTTCCAAAATTTTTGAAAACACCCCTTCCACCCCCATTGTCTAAAAAACTATGCAAATTAGAGAGTTCGCTATAATTTTCCTATAAAGTTTACATACACTTCTATTAGCTATAAAAGTATCATGGGTTTATCTCTGCAAACTTCGGAGATAAGGGGGGGGGGAACGGTCGTTTTTTCAACATTTTTGTAAATAACTCAAAAACAATACGGCTTAAAGGAAAACTAAAAACTGTTTATTAATGTGCAAATAAATACCTTTCATATGATACCCCACATAACCTATTTACTTTACAAAATTTTTGAAAACCCCCCTTCAACCCCCCTTGTCTAAAAAACTATGCAAATTAGAGAGTTCGCTATAATTTTCCTATAAAGTTTACATACACTATTAGCACATATATAGCACATTAGCTATAAAAGTATCATGGGTTTATCTCTGCAAACTTCGGAGATAAGGGGGGGGGAACGGTCGTTTTTTCAACATTTTTGTAAATAACTCAAAAACGATACGGTTTAAAGGAAAACTAAAACCTGTTTATTAATGTACAAATTAATACCTTTCATATGATACCCCACACGGCCTAGTAACTTCACTTAAATTTTTTGAGATCCCCTATCCGCCCCCCTGCAATCAAAATAAGAATATTTTTTAAATTTTTTATATATGCTATATAAGTAAAAAACTGTTGTCTTTTACTATTTTAAATTGCAAGTCGATAGCATCAGTAGTTCTCGAGATATCCATCTGTGACAGACAGACAGACAGACAGACAGAGTGATTCTATAAGGGTTCCTTTTTACCATTTTGGTCCGGAACCCTAAAAAAGACAACTCTTGGAGACCTTGCGGTGATTACCGCGCCCTGAATGCCCGCACTATCCCAGACAAGTATCCAATCCGGCACATACAAGATTTTTCCAATGCACTCGCAGGAACGTCAATATATTCAAAAATAGATCTGGTGAAAGCCTTTAATCAAATTCCAGTGTATGGCCCAGACATTCCAAAGACAGCGATAACAACACCTTTCGGCTTGTTTGAGTTTAAATATATGACGTTTGGTTTGCGCAATGCAGCGCAAACTTTTCAGCGTTTCATAGATGAAATGCTCAGAGGTTTGCCATTTTCCTATGGTTTTATAGATGATATCCTGGTGTTTTCCCAGAACGAAACACAACATATGCAGCATCTTCGACTACTCTTCCAACGTTTAGCAGAATACGGTATGCTCATTAACACCGCTAAATGCGAATTCGGTAAGTCGCATATTACTTTTCTCGGCCACGAGGTGTCAGCCGACGGCATTTGTCCCTTACAGGATAAAGTACAGGGAACAAGATTATCCCGTGCCCACAACAGTCAGATTACTACGCCGATTCCTGGGTATGTACAATTTTTACCGCCGATTTGTTCCTGGAGCAGCAAAAATTCAAGCACCTCTAAACGTCGTTCTCTCCGGTCCCAATACTAAGCCATCACACCCTATAACGATGACCACGGAAATGATGAGCGCCTTCAATGAATGCAAAGCTAGCCTCTCTAAAGCAACGATGCTTGCTCACCCAGAATCGGAAGCTGAACTAGCTGTGTTCACTGATGCATCTGATACCTCCATCGGAGCAGCACTTCAGCAACGGTGTGGTGGTAGTTGGAAACCTCTGGCGTTCTTTTCAAGACGTCTTTCATCCGCACAAAAGAAATATAGCCCATACGACCGTGAACTGCTGGCTATTTATGATGCTATTAGACATTTCAGGCATATGGTAGAAGCCAGAACATTTGCTGTACATACTGACCATAAACCTCTCACATTTGCCTTCTCCTATAACCGCGAGAAATGCTCTCCAAGACAGTTCCGTTACCTGGATTACATTGCCCAATTTACCACAGACATCCGTTACGTAAAAGGTAAAGATAATATTGTAGCAGACGCACTTTCTAGAATAGAAGAATTGGCCACCATCACTATCGACTACCAAGCTCTTTCTCGTTCTCAAGAGACAGATGCTGAACTGCAGGAACTACTCATGAAAGGTACTGCGCTCAAACTTAAGAAAATCAGAATATCAGACTCCGAAACTGACATATACTGTGATATCTCCACCACACGTAGTAGACCATTCCTAACAGCCGCCTTCAGAAAACCAGCCTTTTACTCATTACACCGATTAAGTCACCCAGGCACAAAAGCCACTGCTAAAATGGTGACGGAGCGATTTATATGGCCTGGAGCTCAAAAAGACTGTCTACGATGGGCTCGAGAATGCACGGATTGCCAAAAAAGTAAAGTCTACCGACACACTAAATCACCTATCTCAACTTTTTCATTACCGTCCGAACGCCTATCCCATATACATATGGATATTGTAGGGCCATTACCTTATTCTTGTGGTTTCAGATACTGCCTTACGGTCATCGATCGATTCACTCGTTGGCCTGAGGCATATCCCTTGCCTGATATCACAGCTGAGACCTGCGCCCGTGCCTTCATTGCTGGCTGGGTATCACGCTTTGCCCCCACAAAATCACCACTGACAGAGGCACGCAGTTTGAGTGCGAACTCTTTCGCGCCATGGCTGCCACCCTCGGCACGCAACATCAACCCACAACGGCATATCACCCTGCCTGCAATGGTATGGTGGAACGACTCCACCGCCAAATGAAGGCAGCCATCATGTGCCATCAAAACATCAGCTGGACGGAAACTCTTCCTCTGGTGTTGCTGGGTATCCGCAGCGCCTACAAGGAAGACATCAAAGCTTCAGCAGCAGAACTTTTGTACGGTGAGCCACTCAGACTTCCAGGTGAATTCCTCATGCCCTCGACTTCTTCTTCTGCCACTGATGCCACAAACTTCGTTTCGAGGCTCCGGCTGCAAATGGCAAAGCTTACTCCTGAACCTGCAAGCAGACACTCCAACAAAACATTCTACATCCCAGAAGATCTTTCCACCGCTGAATACGTGTTTCTTCGTAAAGACGCCGTTCGGCGATCTCTTGAACCTCCATACACAGGACCCTATAAGGTACTAGAAAGAAATAATAAAACTTTCAAGCTACAAATGCAGAATCGGGAAACAACTGTCTCCATTGATCGCCTGAAAGCAGCATTCATAACCAGAGATGACATCGAGGCACAAGGTACCACACCAAGACAGGTCGATGTTGCTCCAACTCCATCTCCAACGCCAACTGCTTTACAGGAAAGGACAACACGATCAGGCCGCACAGTCCGTTTTCCCGACTACTATCGACCTCCCTAGTTTCGGTCTCAGCGGGGGAGTACTGTAGTGTCATTAGCATAACCTACTTATTATGTTCGTATTAGTAAAAATATAGTTTTAGTTATAATTTATATTATTATTTAGTTTTTGTATAAAATCAAAGCAACTTGTGTAAGCGCGTATCCACGCATTCCTTAGGATTTAGATATAGCAATGTATGTACGTATATGCGCACGCGCAGCCGGGCGCCCGAGGAACACGGACCGCCTCACCAGTCAGAAGCTAGATCCGACGGCGAATGCACGCCCATTTTTTGCTCCGCAACCACGTGCCGCGTACCGTTTGCATTTCGCTATTTATGCTTATGTTAATGCCTGTCTTCCCTAAACGTAATCTCTTGACTTTCCTGTGCCTCGTATAAATTAAAACTTGTGTATAGTGTGAACTATCTAATACAGTGTTTGAACAAAGTTATTGGACTATAATTCAACGCACCTCTAACCAAGGTAGGAAAGCACTATAGCCTCGCCGAGCACATGAGGATCTGCCTGCAGGGGCAGGAGAGGCTACTGCGCGGCACACCCGTGCCCGCGCCCCAGCCCCTGCCCCCGCCACCCCCCCAGGCAACGGAGAGGGAACACCCGCCGTCACCACCGCCGTCGCAAACGCGGCGATTCCTCTACGCCCGAGGAGAGGAAGAAGCGGGCAACCGAGTGCGCCGTCGTCGAGGAAGAAGCGGCGCGCACACCTTCCACCACGAAAACCGCTTCAACATCGTACGCGTCACTGGCGGCCTCGCCGCCGGTACGCCGAACACCACCAGCCCCACAAGACACGCCAGCTCGCCCAGCGGTAGCAGCGCGTCCAGGAACCCCCCGCGCCCCGGAACCCGCTTGCCCGGGTACATCGGTCGAGCCAGCCCCAAAGAAGTCCCGCTATCCACCCCTTGTCGTGGAGCAGATGCCGAACTGGCCACGGCATTACAAGGCCATCAAAGGCCTCTTAGGCCACACACCCAACGCCAGGCCCTACGGCAAGGGCGTCAGATTTTCCCCGGAGTCGGCTGCGGAGTACCGCGCCATCCGAGAATACCTCACGGAGTTGGAGGAGCCACTCAGCTGGTTCTCCTACTCCCGACCCGAAGGTTGCCATCCATGGCATCCCAGCCGACACCCCACCAGCGGAGATAGCGCTGGACTTCCGCACAATGGGCTTCGAGGCGGAGCTCGTGAAACCGATCCGGGCAAGCAAAGGCCGCCCCGGATGTATCTTCCTGGGCGTCTTCAAGCCGACCCCAAACCTCCTGCCGGCGATCTACGAGGTGACGGAGGTGCTGCTGATGCCTGGGATCAGGATCGAGAGCTGGAGAGGTAAGCGGGGTCCCCGAGCAGTGTCATCGCTGTCAAGGGTTCCGCCACTCCAGACACCATTGCCATCGCCCCCTCGCCTGCCTCCGCTGCGGTGGACCGCATTACGCAGGCGACTGCCCGAAAAGCAGGGAAGACCCACCGAGCTGTGCAAACTGCAATGGCCCTCACACGGCCAACAGGACCAGCTGCCCTACATACAAGCGGGAGGCCCGCAACAGGAAGGCGGGCACGACCGCCTACACCACACCCAGGAGAGGCCG
Source organism: Pasiphila rectangulata (assembly GCA_963082625.1). Taxonomy (NCBI): domain Eukaryota; kingdom Metazoa; phylum Arthropoda; class Insecta; order Lepidoptera; family Geometridae; genus Pasiphila; species Pasiphila rectangulata. Next base: position 17,262,546 of record OY720253.1, on the reverse strand, counting down.
TGACAAGCCACCAGCCAGACCGCAGCAGCCACAGCTCAACACTGTGGCTCAACCATCCCAGACGGAGCACGGTGGCTCCCTCATGGCCCCGGCAAACGACCCCACAGCGCAGTCGAAGCCCCTTCCCAAGCGGGGGAAGAAGAATGTAAGAATAGCGACCTTACCTTCTTCAGACACAGACGTCCCCCTCCGCTCCAAAGCACCCCCGCGCAGCGAAACGGCGGAGCAGCCGGCACCCGATCGCAACCACGACCCAGCAACCCACACAAGACCCACCGCACCCCACAACCCAGCACGACCAGGCACAACTGGAGGTGTTGGATGCAGCTTTGCAGATCCTGAGCGACGTCCTCACGGCGACCCGGCAGGGGACGAGCCCGGTCCCGCTGCTACTCAGCAGCATGGAGTCGCTCGCGCAGCTGCAGCTGCGATAAGAAGACCGCCTCACCACGCCCGCGAAGAAACGCGGGCCCAAGCAGTAGGCTCAGTTGAGCCGACCCGAGGACCCCTTGGCATTAGCCAATGGCGAACACAATTACCGCAGTAAGGGGCTCACGCCCGAAACTGCTTCCCCACGTGGGCTTCGCCCACGTGAGAATAAGACCCGGACAGTACTGTCGCGTCAGCACTGACTTCAATATTTCCGGTTCATATTTTCGGCATCAGTCCGCTCCCCTCGCAACCCGCGCCAGCGCAACTGACGCCGTGTAAAATGTCGAGGTTAGTCGCTGGCAATTGTGCGGGGACCACGCTGCGGCTGATACAGCTTAGTCCTACTTTTGTCTGGATTATTATAATGATTTATATGTGATTGTTTATTTTTTGATACTTTAGTACTTTTTCAATAAATAACTTAGGTACCTTAATCTGTGTTTTCAATGACTCATATATTGCCCAACAATTTTCCGGTATTAAATTAGAAATAGATGGTATCGATACACGATAAAAGTGACGTGAGATTTCGAAACGACATGCCGGAAGCCAAACATGTCAGCGTGATTTCGAGTTTCACTTTGGCTGGCAAGGCGTCTCTCATAAATGTGTCGACGCTGAATGGAGCTTGATAACAATATAAGCAATTCGTCGAAGTTGTTTGACGTCATTTTCAAAGCCAGTTTATATTCCCGAGGATCTAAAATTCTCAACTGGTTTAGCAACATAGCAGAACCTCCATTTTTATCTCTGTCATCTATCCATTTTCTCACCCAAATTATTTTCTGTTTGGATAATTCTTCTCCTACCATACCAGTTACTTCTTGCATCATGACAAACGTAAATTTTCGCAACAAATTATTTAGTTTTATTTTTTGCTGTTTTCGAGAATTAATTTTTCCGCACTGACTTTACAAACGTGTGTACACTGAAAGAAATATCCTCGACTACTGACGAAATACTGACTGCGTCTAAATAACACGAGTCAGTTTTTGGCGCCAGCACTGACGACAGTTACTGACCCTGTATAAATCTGCCTTTAGTGTTACTTTAAAGTAATAAATTAAAACACATTTATAACATAGTAATCAACGTTTTATTTTAATAATAACTACAGCCAGTAATTGAGTTTGTAAAGCTTAAATAAAATTTTAGATGAGGTCGAGTAGAGGACTGTGCGAAGAAGGTGTGAAATTCGAGATGTAGCTTTGCAAACTATCCGCAGAGTGTTGGGAGCTTGTAGATGGGCATTGTCGGATATATTCCGGTCTAGAAGCGTCAATATGAGGTGTGGTAGATCCAGTGTAATATTCAGGTTGTTGGGAGCAAGTAGCCATCTACTGCATTGTCGGATTCCGGTAAAATGTTACGTGAAGGAAGTGTTACGGAAGATTGAGTATGTTGTCTGTTAGCTTTTATCCTTCGACATACTTGCAGTATTTCAATTTTGGCTTGAAATTTTTCATCGTCTGTCATAGACTGTAACGTAGGAACTAAAGAGAGAGCAAAATGTTTGTCTTCGTCTAAATCATCTTTTAGTATGTTCAACAAAGTTTCTTCGAAATTCGGACCTGAGTTAACTTTTTTGTTCCTTTTATTTTGTGTTATACGTACATTTGTGCCCATAGTGTCAGAGGTTTCAGTCTCATCTTCGTCTTCAGCTGCAGTGGAATCTAGATTACCAACCATCAGAGGGTCGTTCTGCTAATGAAGATTTTAGAAATAGCAACTTTTATAAATATCGATATTTTTGACGTTTCTTTGCCCCTTGTCCGGATGTTGTTTTTTGAGCCTCCAATTCTCTTGAAAAGCAGGTTCTCAAGTAAAGCCATTTCTGCAGGACCTCTGCACCTGTATAGTATATAATAAAATATATATTTATTTATCTATTTAACAGAAAATAATTACAAAAGTTGAAGCTTATTTCTATAATAAAGGGTGTATCGGAAAGGGGGTATACATGTACCCGAAGGGAGATCAAGAATCTACTCATGAAATTAAGCAACTTTCCCAAAGAAACCCATATCGATCTCCCATGTACTAAGTATTATAAATAGGTGTAACACGTCGATTTGTATGGGAGATCGAAAACAAAGATTGGATTTCTTTAGGAAAAATGCCTAATTCCATGAGTAGATTAAAACTTTCTTCGTGTGTATACCCCCTTTCCGTTACACCCTGTACATTATTATGTCATACCTATATTTTTTTACAGATATCTGGCAACTGGCAACAGCTTCAATAACCTCTCATTTATATATCGAATTGGAGCAACAACTGTAAGAGACATCGTAAGAGATACGTGTGATCAAATTTGGGCAACAATGCAACCAGTTTACATGCCTCAAAGGACAGAAGAAGATTGGGTTGAAATTGCAGATCAATTTTATACTCGAACTAATTTCCCTAATGGCATTGGTGCCCTCGATGGCAAACATATTCGGTTAATACAACCAGATAACTCTGGATCTTAATTTTTTAATTATAAAAAATACCATTCTATGGTGTTAATGGCTTTGACTGATGCCGATTACAAATTTATATATATTGATGTTGGTGCATATGGAGGTTCTTGCGATTCAAGTGTTTTCAAAAACTCAAATATGGGAAAAAGATTAGAGGAAAATAGTTTGAATATTCCGAATGGAAGAATTTTGCCCTATGACGATAATGGGAAACACATGCCGTTTTATCTTGTGGCTGATGATGCGTTTGGGCTTTCCAATACTATTTTACGTCCTTATGCTAAAAGGGGCTTATCTATGAAAAAAAGTCTACAATTATAGACACACAAGAGCTCGCCGGATGGTAGAATGCCCTTTTGGTATTTTAGCCAATAAATGGCGAATATTTCATAGAGGGCTCGATGTAAACCTAGATTTTGCAGAATCTATAATAAAAACATGTTGTGTACTACATAACCTAGTACGAATTAAAGATGGAATACAATTCAAAGACACGTTTTATGACGCTCCACTAGAAAATATAATATTTCTTGGTGACAACAGAGGCAGAAACCTAACCGGTGGTATAAATGTCCGACAATACTTAACGTCTTATTTTGTGTCTCCTCAAGGCTCTGACCTTATGGCAATACGATATAGTATAAAATGGTTTTTTTTTATTAATAAATAATACATTGAACGAAATTAACCTCGTTTTCTTTTATTTTCTGCGTCTAATTCCAACCATCCAGATACGACTTCCAGATGCAAATTTCCTCCCATAGATTTTTCTTCAGATTGATGTCTGAGTACTCGTTTAGACTCTTTAAGTAAAGCGCAGGCCTTTTTTCGTTAGTAATAGCTGTAGAAGTGGATGGAATAGGTTGGGCAACATCTTCATCCTCTTCATGAATACCTTCTGGTTCTGGGCAACCTTCCGATGGTCCCTTTTCCATGCATGGAAGTAAAAATAGTAACTGCTGAATGTAGATATATTTACGCCTCTTAGTAGCAGCTTGCCCTGATTTAGTGTTTTTTGTGCGTTCAATTCCCGACGAAAGCAAGTACGTAAATTTGCCCATTTTTTTTGTACTTCGTGACCTGAAAAATATTTTATTTATATCTTACAGATATCTAGCTACTGGAGCTAGCTTCAACGCGTTGTCTTTTGATTATCTAATGAGAGCTTTTACAATACGAGATATTATTAAAATTACAGTGAGCAAATATGGAACATACTTCAACCATTGTATATGGCAAAAAAACAAGAACATGACTGGATTAAAATTTCTGACGAATTCAACAGTCCCATGGACATTGGGCGTTTTCTATGGAAAATTTACCCACGGCGAACAAAGATAAACTGGATTAAAATTTCTGACGAATTCAACAGTCCCATGGACATTTTCTATGGAAAATTTACCCACGGCGAACAAAAATAAAATTAGTTCCGATGAATAGGCAATTAAATCTAGATTACAATGGTATAGGTACTATATCTGTAGGTCGTGGGAATAACGAGATAATGGACATTAAAAAAAATTATTACTTTTTGTGCAAAAATCAAAGAGGAAAAAAGGGAAATAAAAATAAAAAACATGTTTTCTCTTTACTTTTATTCTGCTGCATCAAAATCAATCATTATTTCGTCTAAAAACGCTGCAGGTGCGCGAAATTCTTCTTGATATACTGCCCAAGATAAAAAGTACTGGCGATGTGCGCGCAACTCCAAACAGTGCGGGCCGTGTATACAGGAACAGTAATATCCATCGAGGCTTTGTCTTCCCTGCAATGCCGGATTTATTAGTATGTAGGTGTAATATTGTTTTGCTCTTCTGTGACGAGATTGTATTCTGCCTCGTATTAATATTTTATTTTCTACCAACTCTCTGTGATGGTATAATCCAATTATATATAATCCGTTTGGCCGCATGTCTTCATGGCAATACGATTCGGCCAGTTTTAAATGGTATATTCACAAGGTAAATAATAGTAGGTCGTCGTAAGTTAATTGTGGGAAATCTCTTCGGAATGTTTATTAAATAAGCATAAATATTGAGAAACTTACCTCCCGTGGCAATATTTCTTGTAATAATAGTACTGCATAGTCATGATATCTTTCGAAAAACAATTGTGTGAGACGGTGTCTTCTACGGCGTAGAACCGATCGCTCACACACACAACTATTTCGTCGTTCCATTTTACAATAAAATCCAATACGAAATCAAAGAAAATCCAGTAAACAAGCAGTAGGTAATAAGTCGATTCAGAACACAATGGGAACACAGTATAACACAGATCGCTACGACGGATGACGAAGGACTGCACTGTAAGCTACCTGCGCGAGCGCAACGTAACCAGTTTTAAGACAATAGGCGAACCACGTAGTGATATTATAACTTACTGAGCAGTGATGTTGAGTAATTACGAAAAAGTCACCTTAAAATATGATTTACATTTTTCTAGTTATTTTCGTTTTCCCATTGGTTTGAATTAAAATAACTACAGAATATTAAATCTGGTTGGTAACACTATGATTTAAAAGTATTTTGGTTTATGTTCGCGACTTTTCAAAAAGCGGGGCAAAAACGCCCAATGTCTTTTTCCAAACATTATTGGAGCGATTGATGGGAAGCATATACGCATGATACAGCCAGAACATTCTGGATTATCATATTTTAACTATAAAAAGTTCTTTTCTTGCGTTTTAATGGCATGGACGGATACAGATTACAAATTTGTGTACATTGAAGAAGAAGAAGAAAATCGTTTATTGATCCACAACAAGCATAAGTACATAAAATTAATAATCCCTATAGTAAAATTTTTGGACCAAAAGGTCCTACCTCAGCATAATGTTAATCCTTAAATGTGAGGATTAACGCTGGTTTTCAGGTAGGACCTTATGTGAGTGTCGCACATAAAAAAAGAACAAAGTAAAATAAAATTGAATATTGGTTTTTAACTGACTTAGTAACTAAATTAAACTTATAAAATTAATGGAAAGCCCATTCAACACTGGATCAGCTCAACAATAAACTAAAAACAAAAAAAAACTTCAAACGGACGGCTGACTGGCAACCAAAACTGGCTTGAATGTGACAAATAACTTATAACTTGACACCAATTCCGTGTTTCTGAACGAACTCGTATCCGAACGCTCTTCGTCCGCGCGTTTTTCGCGTAAACAAGTTTGACATTTGTTGTCAGAGTAGTGAAAAAAGTGTGAAATACCTAAACCAAGTTAACTTCTGTTATGTAAAACCCCGAGAAATCAATAAAACAAAGTGAACGCATCCAATTAAGTGAGAAGTGCAGTGTGCATGCTAGATGGGTGAGTATAAGTTATGCCCAGAGAGGGTACACTATGTGATGGCAACTTCCTTTTGTGAAATTAAAAGTTGTTTTTTTACATGCATTCTAAAGGTGCCAACTGTTTTTAGGGCACGACTAGGAGGATGAAGACAGTTCCAACATTTAGACGCAGAGAATCTGAAGGATCCACGGAATGCTACAGTTCTGTGAATTGGCGTGACGAAAATGTTGGTACACGCCCTACTTGGGTACCTTGACTGGGTTTCGGCCCAAACTAACTTATCATATAAATATCTTGGTGTTCTGCTGTTGAGTATACCAAAGAGAAGAACTGACAGATGTAATTTCCTGCGTGCAGTCATCTTTAACAGGTTTGAGGCGTTTAAGAATGGTGTTATGTGTGTCCTTGGTGGTACCCGAAAGCAAAACCGTCCACAGGCGTTCTGGACTCGCTGTATGAGTTTCTCAGTTCGGCTTAGGATGCAGGGGCCATACACCACATCGGAGTAGTTCAGCCTCGAAAGGATTAACGATTCGCAGAGCATGACCCTTACATCTTCACTAAGGTATGGACGTATGTATTTTGTACAGCAACTTCAGGCGATAGAGACAGTTACGCACACATTCTGATACATGTTTCTCAAAGCGTAGGCTGCTGTCCATACAATAGTCCAAGATTTCTAGCCTCAGTGACATACTCCACACATTCTCCACCAACAATTATTTTAAGTTCTTTACCACTGTCACAAACTGTTAAAATCTTTTGTACATTATTTCGAGAACCCAGCAACATAAACTTAGACTTAGTGGGATTAATCAATAAAGTATTGGATTTGGACCATTCACATATCTTTTCTAAATCATAGTTAACTTTACTTACAGAATCCACCAAGGCAGATGGAGGAAAATAAAAGTACAGTTGCAGATCATCTGCATAGAGATGGTGTTTGCAGTGTGTTATGGCCTTGATGATATCTGCACTGTACAATATAAAAAGAATTGGGCCCAAGATCGAACCCTGCGGTACGCCTTGATGGACAGCATGCAGTGCTGATCGCAACCTAGTTCCATCAGAATTGGTGATCTCAACAAGCTGTTGCCTACTATCAAGGTAGCTATGTATGAAACCACTGTACTGTTATAGGGTCAAAACCATAGTATACCAGTTTTGATAACAGCAAGGGCACATTTATTGAGTCAAATGCACGCGAATAATCAAGCAGCACAAGGATACTAACAAAACCGCTGTCCTGCGCCCCAAGCAAATCATCCACAACATTAAGTAGAGCAGTTGAGGTGCTGTGTCCCTTACGGAAGCCTGATTGGTGAGGAGGGAGGATACCGTTTGTTTCCAAGTACTTAGTAACCTGCAAGCACACTGCCCTTTCCAGTATCTTTGATAAGCAAGGAAGTATGCTGATGGGGCGCAAGTCTTTAGCAGTACTTGGGTTACTAATCTTAGGCAAAGGTTTAACGATAGCAACTTTCCAGTATTCAGGGAAGACTCCGGTAGTAATAGATGTGTTGATTATCTCAGTGATAGCATCTAGTGATTCAGGCATAATCATATGTAACATTTCAAGAGATATGCCATCAACACCCTGTGCATTCGACCTTAGTCCGCGTAAAATTGTCCCAACTGTGTCCCTGCTGACAGTTTGTAGGGAAAAGGTATTAGAACCAAATCTGTGAAACTCAAAAAATGTCATTTGAGAGATGGTAACACTATTTGTATTAGAAATATCGATAAAATGCACATTTATTAAGTCCGGGTCATCAAACTGTGGAGGAAGCTCACCTGAATGTTTATTATTAGGAACAATTGAGTTTTTTAAGCTTCTCCAAAGTTTTGTAGGGTTTTGAATATTATTATTAATATTTTGCTGTTGGTTGCGGTTGTTGCTATAATACATTGATGTTGGTTCATATGGAACATCAAGTGGTTCAGAAATATTTAAAAATTCCGAAATGGGTAGACGGCTATCTGAGAATCTGCTAAATATTCCCACAGGAAGGCATTTACCTAACGACGAAGACGGAAACATATGCCATTTTCTGTCGTAGGCGATGAAGCATTTAGGCTTGGTAATCATATATTACGCCCATATGCAAAAAGAAATTTAAATTACACCAAGCGAATTTTCAACTATAGACATACTAGAGCTCGACGCATGGTTGAATTTACTTTTGGCATTCTCGCTAACAAGCGGCGTATTTTCCACCGCCGAATTGATGTGGATATTAATTTTTGTATTCGAATTGTTAAAGCTTTTTGTGTCCTACAGTTATCCCATGAATGACGTAACAAGAAATGAAAACAACTGAGGAAGAAATAATATGGATAATGTGCGGTAGTACATGTCATCATATTTTATTTCTCCAGCGGGCGCAATTTCCTGTCAATATAATAAAGTGATTTAAAAAATGTACCTTAGTTATTAAAATAAAAATGATCGATGTCTACCTTGTTTTGTTTTATCCTCGGCACCAAGCTCATTCCAATTAGGAACAACTGCTTCACAGACGTCCTCCTATAGTTTTTTCTTTTGATTAACATCAGAGTACTCTTTTAAGTTTTTTTTATAGGCCCGCACTGGGCCTTTTTTAAATTTTTCTATATACGTTTCGACAAGCAGAGACGAGGCGGAATCCATCATGAACGTACAGACTGCGTACGACCTTCCCCGCGTCCGACGCGGAGTGAACTGAAGCCATTGGCCGAGTCGGCCGATCTAACAATCGGCAAGTGTGCGGGCGGGGCTTGAGCGCCATACTGATCAAGCGGTCGACCGATAGTTCGCCGATGGTTTGTTTGAAGGCAGTCGTGAAGCCCATCAAACTTTTTTATCGGCCGATATTGAATCACTGTAATGTGCGCATCTGCATACATCATCATCAAAATGTAGGGGCTTGTAGCGGGGTAGATAAGAACGAAACCCGCGAGTGCTCGTTTCACACTCTAGTTGGTAGCCGGCTGCTCGACCAGAGCCGAGTTCCGGGGTGAGCTGGCCGTCGCCACCTCCTGTGACAGAGCCGGGTTTGGTGGAACGCTTGTCCCCTCTGTCATTCCTGGTTGTTGGTTTATAGAACGGTCCTGGGTCGGGCCTTCCGAATGTCTCAGGCGCACTTCTACAGAGGGGGACTCTTTCTGAGGCCCAGTTGCCGCGCTGTTGACCGCCTTGCATAAAAAAGTCAAGTTTGGCGGATCGGGGTACTCGGTTGTATCCACAGCCTACAGCGTGTTGACGAAGGCTTCATTCAACAGGTTCCCGTTGACTGCCAGCACAGAACCGTGCTTGTTTACGTCCCGATATTGGTACCGTAGAGATTTACAAAGCACATTAGACACGAACCCGTTGGCACTCGTATTCAACAAGTGTCTCCGTATGGTTTGGACTTCCCAGTTGTCGAGCGATATTGGTACAAACGCCGCATTAGTGTGCGGACTCAGCGACAGTATACGGGGTATGCGCCTGAAGGAGTTGCCGGTTGACGTGTACCATGGCAAGGCCGTGCGCTGCTCGGTCGTCACCTCCACATACCCAGCGGAGTAGTCGTCAAACACGTTCCCAAATCGAGCCCTTGGTGTAGACGAAGGTCCTCACCCTAAACTTAGCGGCCCACTGCAATAGAGCAAAGTAAGGAATTGGAATGCTCTGTGCCCAGTTGTTTCTATTTATCTCCAATCCGTAGTAGGCACGTATGTCCTGCTCAACCGTCACGTTGGGTCGCGAGCTCGAAGCGAGCAGAGTGGTTGTGCTACTGGGAATGATGTGCCCCAGGGTGAACAACTTAAGCTTGTTCAATGCGCAGTTTGAAGCGCTGTTGGTCCCGAGCGCGTGATTGGACCACATCCATCTATCGATGTCGTTGTTGGTTAAGTATAACGACGTCGACAGGGTCAAAGCACAGGCGTGCAATGCCAGCATGGACTGCGCGCCGGCTGGATTACGTAAGTCGAACCGGTAGTCGTTCTTCTCAATACCGCCCAAAGCACTCAACACCCGATACTCAGATTTAGCTGCGTGACATACATATATCGACGTAAGAAAACGTATTTGCTGTAAGTAGCAAGAATGGTGTAAGTAGACTGAATACACAGCCATATTTAGAAAAAAATTCTGCGTCGAATGGTCTGGGTCTCATATCGCTACGACGACAAAAACTTTTAAAATAGGGTATAATTTTGAAAAGTTTACGTGTTCAATTTGCTGTAAGTCACTAAAAAAACGGTGTTTTAACACTCTTTTTACTTACAGCAAAAGTGCGGTTCATTATTTAATCATCTGATATAACTTACAGCATTCTTATGGGATGAAAGTAACATGTGAAAAGCATTATTTTGGGGGTGAAAATTAAATACAAGATTACTTACAACTTGCAAACAAAAGAACATATAGAAAAAAATAACACTTATGAATTTAAAAGAAAAAGAAGAATCTCAAAATAGATTCCTTTTTCATAAAACACTTTTTGAAAAAGATAAGAGTGTAATTTGATTGAGCTTCGACTTGTAAAAAGTCTTATATACACCGCATGGTAGTAACATGTCTAGCAGCCGCAAAATAGCTGCTTACAATTTTACGGTTTATGAAGGTGATACCAGCTTTGGTTTTTGCAATATTTGGTCTGAAACTGACGCTCATCGAGGAGCAAACGAAATATCTTCATTCTATAGCAGAAAAGTAAAAACCTTGCTCCTTTACGCAGATTCGTGCTTTGGCCAAAACTAAAATAAAACCGTACTAAGAATGCTGCGATACGCATTTAAACGCGGCATAAATTTAGAAGTCATTCAAATTAATTTAATTCTTCCAGGGCATAGGTGCATATATGCCAGCCGATAGTATGCATGCAACTATAGAACGTGCAGTTAGGAAAACGACGGTATAGGCTCCATCCCACTGGGCAACGGCCATAGAAATGGCAAGGAAAAATCCATATCCCTATGAAGTTACCGTGCTTTCAGGAAAAGATTTCAAGGGATTTGAAGCTGTTGTTAATAAAACTACAAAAACTAAGATATCTCACATACGTATCGCAACGTTTCAAAAAAGTAAGCCAGATGTAATGCTCGTAAAACACTCCATGGCCCCTTATATTGAAATTAAACTTGGCGACATTGGAGAAACAGAACCAAAACTTAATTTATACCCAGCTAAGTTGCCAATTTCTGTCCAGAAGTACAACGATCTAAAAAAAATATCTATACCTACTAATATTATAAAGAGGTAAAGTTTGTGAGGTTGTAGGGGGTAATCTCTGAATCTACTGAACCGATTTTAAAAATTATTTTACTAAAAGAAAGCTACAGTATTTGTGATTATCATAGGCTATAAATTACTGCCCAACAAAGTGGGCACCGGGTCAGCTAGTTGATAATAAAGTGATTATACTAGCCACAGTGGCTAGGTATCACTATAATAACAGCTAAAGAATATTTAGATTTGAAGTTTAATAAAAAGACAGTCGATTGTTTAGCAGACACAGATGAAGAAGAATAAGTTTAGGATTATGTTCCTTGTACTTAGGGCGTCTTGCACCAAAGTTAAACGTATTTAATTTGGCGTATTAGAGCTATGTTTCGTCGTAAAGTAACTGATTCGTGTAGACCTTACTTTACAAATTATAAAATCTTGACCCTACTTTCCCTGTATGTTTACGAAACAGCCATGTTCGTTAAAAATAACCCTAATTTATTTTGTTAGCTGTCTGATATCGTCATTCGAAATCGACGAGATCAAAGCAAAATCTGTATGCAAAATTCAAGAACCGCGTTGATGCGCAAAAGCATCTTTTGCATGGCTCCTTCCATATATAATAAGCTACCTAAGTCATTAAGGGAACTACCACTTTCGCAATTTAAGAAAAAGTTAAAAGCCACATTGGAAAGTAAATGTTACTACACAATAGATGAATTTATGAGAGACAAAATGTTTTTTTAAAATAATTTTATTGATGATTCTTATTATAATTTTATCTAACTGACATGTATAATAATTGAAATATTGTTTTAAAAGTTTGGACATTGCACACCGTTACACACGGTAGGAATACATTGATTCCTTTCAATTACATAAAACATCTATGTTCAATGTACACATGTATTTCAAGCAATAAATGATACTTTACTTTACGTTAAACAAAATTACTTTGACAGATTTGTATGAAACTACTGTCAAAATAGTAATTTAAATTCTATTTAAGCTTAAACAACTTTTGGTGCAAGACGCACTTTGAATAATAATTGAATTCTTAGAGAGCAAGCTAAATTTTATGTAACAGTAATAAACAAAATAATAAACTCACAGCATTTTATTTGTACCACACATACAAACTATTCTTTATTTATACCAATTAAGTGGTATCAGTATTTTTTTAGAATTAGTCTTACATCTCCTTAATAGTACGTACACATTTTATATGTCTGGAAATATACGGAACTTAGCTATCTCCATAGAAGTCACTAAACTACTTACAACGTTCTTTAGGTCTTTAAAATGAAAAGTCAATTGCTGTAAGTAATGAAAAGCCTACTGCTAATAACTTTAACAAAAATATTTTCATTGCTGTTCATGAGTAATATTTTAACAAAACCGTGTTCCAAAAATCATCTTTCTGTCACTGATAAATAAAAAGATATGATTTTTTTTCCAAATTTTTTAAAGTTTTTTGGCTCTGGTGAAAAGTTGGGTTTTGGCTACTTACAGCAAATACGTTTTCTTGCATCGATATGTATACTGAGGCGCTGCAGATGTCATGCTGGGAGTAGCCCAGTGAGAGTTGTACCCGACGACCACTCCCTCCTCGATGACAGCCTCGTTCGTGATGTTGGTCGAACTGTACGAGTATTGGAGCAACGGTGATACCGAAGCGTGGTTGTAACCACAGACCAGAGAGGTATAGCGCTCGGGCCTGTTGACGAGCGGACCCGAGTTGATGTCGGAGGTCGTGTGCCTCGGGTTCTCGTCAGATAGGTGATGCTGTCCCAGAGTCCACGCACCAGAGAGAGGGTCCTGGTACCGATGCGCCGGGTTCGGCGACGCGATCAGGGTTGGCGATTCAGGTAGCGACGAGGACAGCTCCGCAGCCAGAGAGAAGGCAAGCTGGAAAGACATATCCGTGCTCAGATGCTCCTCGATGTATCCCAGAGCCTGACACATCCTCAGAGCCGAGGCAGCATAGTTATCCATGAGATTATGCATTATGTCAGTTGCATTAATCTGGTAGTTACGGGCCTGGTAATTGCGTATGAACTTCGATCCCGGGTAGATGTTGAACCCCTCAGGTCGGATGCCGGGCGAATGGTCGTTGCGGCAGCTTGCGTTCTCATCCAAAAAGACCAACATCAAGCCATGCGGCCCGGGCACGCTCACATTGTGGGAGTGTGGTATCTGTGTGAAGTGGGTACTATGTTCCGCGTTTGCCGCAGCAGTGTGACGGGTTGTCGTGCGGTAGGACATCCTGCCAGCCCACACACGAGAGTCCAGAAAACATAGGAGATACTCAGGGAACCATACCTCAGACGCAAGGGAAGCGGGAACCGGTACTGCAACCCAGGTCTGGTCAAGCCCGGACACGGGCCATGTCTCCATCAAGTTCGTGACCGGTGATGTGGTCCACGAATGCGGGCAAGGTCATCGCCATTATTGTCACCTCCCACCTGTCCGCGACGGGCCAGGGATGGATGTTAAACGTGCGAACCGGGGCGTGTGACAGTCTCTCCAATCGCAAAAAGTGGTTGGTAGTGCGCTCGAGAGTGTATATGTCCCCGTACTGGGTAAACAATAAAAGGTAAAGTAAAATGTTTGTATAAAATGCTTAAATATTTCAATTATGCTAAATTAGGTAGGTAGGTAAGTAAGTATATGAATGCTTAAATATATCATCACTGCACTACACTACACTGTTGTTAGATTGACGGAATGTTCAATCGCTACAGATGATGAGGAGATCCTACTTACAACTTTATCTATCAAAGTTAAGACTGCTGATGGTACATACGTCACCTTAAGAGCGCTGCTTGACCAAGGATCCCAAATATCTTTGATATCCGAGAACGCAGCCCAGATGTTAGGTCTACCCCGACAGCGGTTCCACGCATCTGTGTCCGGCATCGGAAACGGGTCTAAACATGGCAAAGCAGTCGTATCACTCGAATGCCAATCAATATACGAAGACTACGAGTTTACTACTAGCATTGGTTATTCGAAACGTCATCAACAACCTGCCCAATATTTCCTTCAAAAAACAAACATGGCCTCATTTGCAACACATCCAGCTTGCCGACCCTGAATACAATGTCTCCAGAAACATTGATCTACTTCTTGATGCGAACATTTATTCTGATATCATCACGGTCTCATCAAGGGCTCGAACATGGCACCCATCGCTCAACAAACAAAACTGGGCTGGATACTCTCAGGAAGTGTAAAAACATTCAACTGTCATGTGATTGTAAATAATTTGGCTGAAATATCTAAATTTTGGGAACTTGAGGATTTTTTTTTTTTTTTTTTTTTTTTTTTTTTTTTTTATTACCCCCCCGATTATGCTACAGGTAGATAAGACAAGCAAGCAACTAAAACTAAACATAACCTAATCATGCACATCATTAAACCTAACAAAGCTATGTACAGGCGGCCCCGTCAAGGATGTGACTTTTGTTTAGTCACTCTTGGCAGCAGCAGCAGCCTCGTTCATTTTTGCAACTTGATCTGAAAGACCACCCACTAGCATTGTGTAATTTGGTGACGTTTGAGCTCTCAACCAAGCTGAGGAACCGGCAGCCACCCATGATTTAATCACTGCCTTATCCGGCCCCTCCAGCAGACCCTGTCTCAGGCTCTTCCTGACTTCATCATTATTCATGGGGCCATTTATTGCTGCCTGCACGAATTTAATGCTGGCCTCAATATGGGCTGTTATTGGCTCCTGCATCATCATCTTTTTTATGTTGGGTGGCTGGAGTGTCATTGACTGTTCTAAATTGAACATGTAGCAGAAGTCACGCAGAGGGGCCTCATCTTCAGGAGTAGTCCTGCTGAGCAGAGAAGCTATCATCCCGTGCTGAAGGACATGTGGTATTTTGTCAGTGCGGCTTCCTCCATTCAGCCTATAGCTCTCTGTTATAGCCATGAGGGAAGCCTTACCTTCAATCTGGTGGTGCTTTGCTACTGCTAAAGTGATTTGCGGGAAGGAGGCAGCCACTCTGCTAAGGGTCACATCAGTTGATGATAGTACGACCCTTTCTTTTCTCCTTCTTGCTGCTGATTCGGAGTCGTCATCACTTTTTATGCCATAAGTGGTCATCTTAGCTGCCACGGCTTCCTTAGCGTCTTTACTGATGGTTTTCAGTATTTTGAAAAGGTTGTTCCCTCTTGTCAGGAACACCGTGCAGAGCATAGCCACGTCCTCGTTGAGGCACGCCTCTTTCTTGAGCTTGAAGCTCACTCCTTCGAAATCAAAGGCATACTCACCGTCTGTAGGCTTGGATTTATTATGGTCCCTCGCCTTCTCAGTGAGCACCTTCAATATAATTAAGGGGTTGAAACCGTCATATGCAATTAGCTTGGAAAATCCCTTCAAGGCGTCAAAGTAATTCTGACCCATCTTACCCAAGATGGCATTTGATGCAGCCTTTCTCAATTCACTGTCAATATGGACAGACTGATCAGTTACCATTGTGTTAGCCAACACTTCTGGTACCATCAAGAGGTTCTGCACCACTGACCAGTTTGCCTCGCCTGTTGGTGGGATGGCCGGGGTTGGCGCAGTCGCTTTCTTGGACTCTGCCATGTTGCCTAATTGACTGGCAGTCAGGGTTGGTCAGAGAGTTGGATATGTCCGAGCGGTTGAGCTAGCACTGCTAACCAAGTTGTTGAATGAAAGTTGTTTGTTGTTCAAGTGGACGCACAGATACCTTTCAGTTGTATTTATCAAAATTAACATCCAGGTCTATGTGTCTGACTGACTAATTGATGAACGGGCTGATGATATGACACAAGACGAGCTGTACTGCGAAAACCTTTACCAGTCTACTACAACACGCTTAGCGACTGGTAGATATGAAGTCGCTATCCCAATGAAGCCCAAATTCTCACAAAACTTGGGTCAATCTAAGTCTAAAGCCATCGCGCAATTCTACAATTTAGAAAACAAGATGTCAAAGAACGAACAGTTTTCTAAAAATTACCAACAGTTCATGCAGGACTACGAAAAACAAGGACACATGGCTCCTGTAACTGAATACAACGTAACATCATGCTATCTCCCTCATCACGGTGTTTTCAAATTGGATTCGACTACAACTAAACAACGAACCGTTTTCAATGCCTCATCTAAAACATCGAGTGGGTATAGTCTTAACGATCTCATGGAACGCGGTCCAAACCTACAAAAGGATCTACAGCATCTTATCTTGGTATGGCGTCAGTACAAGTACGTAATAACCGCCGACATCGAGAAGATGTTCCGCCAGATATTTGTTTAACCGCCGACATCGAGAAGATGTTCCGCCAGATATTTGTTCGCGAGTCAGATCAACATCTACAACGTATCGTATGGAGGAACTCACCTGCCGATCCTTTAAAGGAGTACAATCTTACAACTATAACTTACGGAACAAAGGCAGCTCCCTTCTTGGCCATGCGAACCCTAAAACAAATTGCCATCGATGATGCGAACAAGTTCCCGAAAGCAGCAGCGGCTTTAATGTCTTCATTTTATATGGACGACCTCCTAGAAGGCAGTAATGACATCACTGAGGCTAAACAACTACAGCAAGAGATAATTGAGATTTTGAAAGGGGCGGGCATGAACATTCGCAAGTGGTCCAGCAATAGAAAGGAATTAACCCAAAATCTGATGATTGAGCAACTAGATAATCCTCTCGACTTCAAAAACGCAGAGACTAAGAAAACCTTGGGATTACGCTGGAACCCTACAACCGACACGTTCACATTCCAGAATCAATTTCAACGTGAAATCAGCAACGCATGTCCTACAAAACGACAACTACTTTCAGACATCTCCAAGATATATGACCCCTTGGGATGGCTTTCAAGTCTAACAGTCAAAGCGAAGCTTTTGTTTCAACAAACGTGGTCTCAACCAACATCAGATTGGGATAAGCTTGTAACAGATGACATACACAAACAATGGATTCAACTAAGGTGTGATTTCCAAAACATACAACAATTTCAGGTCCCGAGATACCTTGGAGAAGGAAACTACATAATTCACGGTTTCTGCGACGCATCTGAAAAGGCATACGCCTGCGCTATCTATGTCGTAGCACGTAACTGTAAAGGCGAGTTTACATCGACGCTTGTGACCGCCAAAACAAAGTTAGCGCCTTTGAAACACAAACAGTCCTTACCTAGACTTGAACTTTGTGGTGCGCTACTACTGTCACGCCTCATAAAGAAAGTCAAGGAGGCATGGCCAAAACAAGAAGCTGCACAAATTTATGCGTGGACCGACTCAATGGTGGTACTTGGTTGGCTGCAAGGAGATACCAACAGATGGAAGCAATTTGTAGCTAACCGGGTTTGTACAATACTCAACATCATACCATCATCATCATGGCACCATGTACGATCTGAAGACAATGCAGCAGACTGCGCCACTAGAGGACTGACATCGCAACAATTGTCAGAACATTCTTTGTGGTGGCATGGCCCGCAGTGGTTGACAACATTCGATAAAGAAACTTTACAACGGAAGACGTATCAACCAACGGCCATAGATATCAAGAAAACCAATGTAAACGCAGCCTTAGCCTATCAACAAAATGATTTGATAATAAAATTATTAAACGAATGCAGCTCGACACGGCGCATAACAACTACAATCGGCTGGCTATCATGTTTCGCAAAGTGGTTGCGCAATAAACAAGCGCCGCAGCAGAAGTACCTATCCGCTTCGGAATTGCAACGTGCGCTTAACTTGACAATTAAAACGGTACAATTAATGGAATTTAATGACGAACATCATCAACTTGAAAAAGAAATTAAACTAAACAAGGGGAGCAAGTTGTTAAGTCTCAACCCTTACATTGACCCGAACGATGGTTTGATGAAAGTCGGTGGAAGATTAACTAATTCCTTACTCAGTCAAGCAGCGAAACATCCTATAATTCTCCCGTCTCACAGCAAACTCACCGAGCTCATCATACGCCAGAGTCACCACGTCACTCTCCACGGCGGACCAAGCTTAACACTAGCCTACATCAGAGAAAGATACTGGATACTTAGCGGGCTCCGTACAGTAAAGAGAGAACTACACAAGTGCGTGACATGTCGACGTTTTAGAGAACAGAAAAGAACACAACTCATGGGTGACCTTCCAGAGCCTCGGGTAACCCCATCACGTCCCTTTTCACATTGCGGCGTTGATTTTACCGGCCATTTTGAGATAAAGGCCAACAAGGGCCGAGGGGTGCGCACTCATAAAGGATACGTCGCGGTGTTCGTATGCCTATCTACTAAGGCTGTTCATCTGGAGCTGGTGTCTGACCTCAGCACGCCTGGCTTTCTGGCCGCATTTCGACGCTTTTGCGCCAGAAGAGGCGTCCCGCAACATATGTACAGTGACCAGGGAAGAAACTTTATAGGAGCCAATAGCTTACTGAAGAAAGAGTACAAAGAGATACAACAGACAATCGACGGCGTACTCTTAAGCAAAATTAACGACTATGACATTCAGTGGCACTTCAACGCGCCGGCTAACCCTTCAGCAGGCGGTCTGTGGGAAGCGGCTGTCAAAAGCCTGAAACATCATCTACGAAGGGTGATAGGTGAACAGAAGTTCACTTACGAAGAGTTTATCACCTTATTACACCAAATCGAGGCCCTTCTTAACTCACGACCCTTACTGCGTCTAAGCGAAGAACAAGATGATGATTATCTATGCCCTGGAAACTTCCTCATAGGATCATCAATGATTTCTAGACCACAAACTGATTCCAACCATATGACCTTGACTACTAGATGGCAACTAATTCAAGCAATGAATAAACAGTTTTGGAAGAAATGGTCATCAGATTATTTACAGCAACTTCAAGTCCGCGCCAAGTGGAGAACACCATCGAAAAACCTAGAAAATGATGACATCGTTCTCATTAAGGATGAGAACCTTCCTCCTGGCAAGTGGGCAATGGGTCGAATCATCAAGGTACATCCCGGGAATGATGGTTACGTGCGAGTGGTGTCTGTCAAAACTAAAAACGGCATCATGAAAAGGCCAATTTTAAAACTGTCACCCTTACCAGTAAAGCATGAGCAATCACAACAACAGAGCCATGACACACAAGCTACAAGGGATGACGTCACCTCACAGACACCGGCTCACCCGTCGACAAGCGGACGACCAAGACGCACAGGAAGACAACCTCTGAAAACACACTTCACTATGGCAATGCTGCTATTTCTCACCTTTTTTACTCCAGGACAATGCTCATACAAGATCACAACACTCAGCGATGATAAAAACATCTACTTCGATAAGATGTATCACATGAACATTATCAGAGATGATTGGAAGCTGATCGTGTACTACAACATGAGTACATA
The DNA here is from genome assembly GCA_963082625.1 of Pasiphila rectangulata. Classification (NCBI taxonomy): domain Eukaryota; kingdom Metazoa; phylum Arthropoda; class Insecta; order Lepidoptera; family Geometridae; genus Pasiphila; species Pasiphila rectangulata. The sequence goes on along the minus strand of OY720253.1, from coordinate 17,242,781 downwards.
CTGGACCGGACTGAATAACATGCAAAATTACGTCAACCATCTAGAAGGATACCTACATACTTCGGAATCGGAACTACCTATACAATACAAGAGTATCATATACCAACTGCAACACGAGCTATCAGAAATTAATCACAACAACCAAATATCTATCGACACGTTTAAAACTTCTCTAAAGAAAATTCTTTTAATTTCTCAAAAAACTCCCTAGTCGTTCTGAGTTTTCTGGCTTTCTATTACCTACAGAATTCAAAATTATGTAAATTGAGCCATTATATATGTATGAATGAACGTAATAATGTTATTATAAATACATAGATGTACGATTATAATTTTACCCTTATTTGTTTGGATTTAAGCTTTTAATTTTTTTTTTTAATCGTATTTACTAAGTATAGTGCATTTATGTGAAGTTTGTGTTTAATAAGTTTCATGTTAAAAATTGTACTGTGTCGGGTGTGTTCCGCGCAAACTCTCCCACGGCGCCACTGAAAACCAGTGCTGTGTCTAACGCAGCGTACGCTGAGTTGGCGACCGATTTATGTCTATAAATATTTTATTGTAACAGTTCCGTTTGTGTATTTGTAAATGAGACATAAATAAATATTATTTTCTTTCTTTCTTTCTTTCTTTCAAATACTTACAAGCCAACCGACTAAACGACCTAAAAGAGGCTTCATCAACGGCATCGGTAATTTGGCTAACGCATTATTTGGAGTACTTGATGATCAATTTGCCAAACAGTATGAAAAAGACATAACGAAGATTTCGATGAATGAAAACCACCTGAATCTGCTTCTTAAAAACCAAACAAGCGTTATTGAAGCACAGGCAAACATCATGCAGAGAAACGAAGCTATCATGAATAAACAGTTTACTATTGTTCAACAGTATCTACAGAACATGACAACTTCTTCTAATCGCTTACAAAAGATAAACAGCAACGAAATACACATTCTGTCGTCTTCCATCTCAGCGGTAATCATCATATCTCACTTACGAAACATTCAAGAGAACATCATAAGTACCGTAACTGACCTTACGCACGGACATATGAACACTCACCTACTGCCGCCAGAACAATTAGAAAAACAATTTAATAAAATATTCAGCTACTTACCATCTGACCTGACTCTACCTGCCGACAAGCATGATTATATCGAGATCTACAGATTGATGAAAGTGAAGGGGCGTGTAATCCGGCTCGAAGGACCAAAATGTAGGGGCTTGTAGCGGGGTAGATAAGAACGAAACCCGCGAGTGCTCGTTTCACACTGAAGATTTTATTAAGTTAAACGTAGATCTGTAAATGTATTACTAAAGTAGGTACAACCTTATTGTATGTGTGCGTTAACAAAATGCTTAGCTGTTTGACCTAGTTCGTTGACATTACCTATCGTGCGGTTCTCCGTACACATCTTCATACTGATAAAGAAGCCGACCGAAGAGAGAGAGTTTGTAGTCTGCGGGGGACTCTTAATATATTATTTTAAACATATGATACACAGCAAAACAGTTGTTCAACTAAAAGTTGTATGTATGCGCTAGCTCTTATTATGCAAACGATATTTTGGCCCATTCAAACACTACCAAATGAACATTTTATAATAGACCTAAAGGTTGACTTTAAGAAATCCTTAAAATGACTCACAAACTATGTACATCTTGTCTACAACACTTACCCATACTGGAAGTACTTGCACCTGCTCCAATACTAGCATCACTCAGACTGGATTGGATCGGCTTTATAGATTCATTACTTTTGGCAGTGATAGAAGACTGGACCACAATTTCATCAGGTGAGTGCCGTGGGTGGGTGATTATATCTGGTGAGTGTAGGTCTTCATCTTCTTCAGGTGGGTGATATGCATCATGAATCGTTATGCTGGCATCTATTATGTCACTCGCAATGGGGAACTCACCTTCTGAATTGGCAATTTATGTACTAAGTATTATGTACCTACTTATTAAGAAATATAACATATATTTATTTATATACAACACGATTTTTTTACTATTATTAGTTATAAACCAAGGATGTTCCAAGGTCCTAGTTATAAACATAAGTACCTTTTATTTAAATGACAGGTGGTGGAGATATAGAGTCATCTTTGTACTTCTTCTTGATTTTTCATTTTCCTTGTTCTCTCGTTACCACTAACTCACTGCTGCTACTGTTTTGTTTATTTTTTTCAACAGAAATGGTTTCCTGCAACGTTGCTAATAAACATATAATTATTTATAATAAGTAAGTTGATTTGGGTGCGTAGCATGGATCACCTGTAATTAATTTGGATGAGTGACAAGGAAGTTTAAACGAGGTCACAAGTTCGAATCGTTGCTATGCGACAAAATTATGGTGACCATTTTCGATTTCATTGATTAATGCTTAAGTGTGCACAACACTTCAATACAAAAAATAATAGGTATGTCATAAATACTTAGATATTTTCTAGTTTACTGCATTACTAAGTCAGCAATAAGTTTATAAACAAAACGAAACACATTTCAAAACTAGTTTGGGAGTTTATGGATCCAAATATGAAATGTTCAAGTTATTTTGTGGCAAATAAACTATTTTTCATTTTCATTTTTCATGCTCAAAAAATTTTTAATATTCCTATTTTACCTACCTCTTACCTCAAACACAATGACTAACCATAATATCCTACTCTCTTAATATCTGACTCTTGTAATCAAAGTAAAAAAAACTCATTAAAAGATATACAAGATATCACAAAAAGGTGTAGAATTACTTAAGGGGGTAATTGTACTCATGAATTAATACAAACAACTTTTGAAAAACATGAATTAAAAAATTCGGTACTCTTTTAAGTCGATAAGCAGATGAAAAGTTATTCTTGATTACAATGACCCCCTTGAGTGTTACTACACCTTTTTACACGTGTCATTTTAACAAATACTTAATTGTTTTGATCAACCAAATAAACAGGATTGTTATTAGGTATCTAGAATAGGCATATATAGAGGTACTTTAGAAGATCATTACACTCATCATAGTGAACCACTACTACCATGAGATCAACCCTGAAATCGCGAATAAAACCTACCTCTCTTTCATACATAGACTTGTAAGAAAATGTATGGGACACTTTGTCACAAGTTAATGTATGAAGGAGCAGAGTTTCTTTGCACAATTTCAGGGTTGGTGCTCTATTAATAGTTCATACCTACAATGACCTCCATAAATAGTCACAATAGCTGTGTGTATCCTGATAAACACTCTGTACAAAATATAAAAAAAAATTGTACAGGGTGTTAAACTGTATACACACAGATATTGTGACTATACAACAAAAGTAACAACATGTTCCTTGTAATGAAGACATTTTTTCACTACATCATGGGCAGCAATAATCTCATAGGTATTTGACAAATTCTGACAAATGGCTCCATAGAACCAGTTGGATACACAAGGTTGTGTTTATATAATTAGTACCTTTGGAAAATTAATTACACATTATCATTTTCTTGACATTGAATAATTTTGTTAATTTTAATAAGAGCATTACCTTAACAAGGCAATTAATTAAATTATTAATTAATTAAAAATATTTATTTCAGATAACAGAGGGAAAAAATTCAACACAGTAATCCATATTATGACAATTTTGATATAATAGCGTTCACATACTAAAGCTAAAACTAAATTATAAACAAGAATAAAAACAAACAAAAAGGTCAAGAAAGCTTGACATGCTTTCTCGTCCAGTACTCCATAAATATACAGTCTGTGTCCAACCTCTCCGCTATCAGACACAGGTAACTGTTGTATGATTGTATGTTGCAATGATTGTCGGCTAAGAACTGATGCAGAAATCTTTTCTTTTAAATTAACTGCTTCGGTATCAATGGTATAAACCGCTCTTTGCAGGAATTGCCAAACAGGTAGACATTCACAAGGATACTAAGTATAGGGCCGATATAATTTTAAAGCACGTATCCACTGCACAACCAATGGTAGGCAGTTAATAGACAATGTCATCAACAATAAGGTACCTTGCCGTGATATTTTGAAGTGGTGAGAACTGCGTTGCCAGATTTACATTTTTGTACATGAAAGTGTTCGCCGTGCCTTTGTTGTTTGCTATGCCCAACTTGGCCAGATAAGCTAGTCATAATTTGAGATAAAAAATACTCACTATTTGAAAGCTCCTTAACTTCCTTCACATATTTACTTTTGTTTGAAACTGCTTGAAATAATGCTATTATCTTATTTTTCAATAACGGAAATTTGTTATTTAAACTATGTTATAATGATAGTTTAATTGAAACTTTAACAATAGGTCACTATTTAAAAAGATTTTAAAAACTTACTAATTTCGCGATTCCAATGCATGTACACACATCAACATTGTCTATGGATATTCCATTTCGAAATGATTTGCTTACAAAAGTCTTACAAACTTTTTAGAAAAAGTTTATATTATTATTAAGTCCTCCTTACACAATTGTTATGTGTTAAAGTGTTAAATAAATAAATAAATAAATAAATAAATATATATGGAATTACAACCTTTTTTGTTGCCTTTTCAAAATTTGGAAAAAGAATAAAAATAGAACGCAATAAACAAAAGATAGATCGGGGACTCCGATTTAAATTAAACAACGTTAATTTTGCCTAAGATAAATTGACTTTTGTTTAGTTATCAATAAGTGCTATCTAAGTTATTTTTGATTTTAACGGATCTCGTGATATTCGTAATGTCATGGAACGTCGACATTTAAGCAGAGAAGAAATGATAAGAGGTAATATGTTACAAGCCGATGCTATCCAACGTGTGGTTGCCAATACCATAAACACCAATCAAAAAGTAATTTCTCCATTGGAAAAAAACGAGTAACCACCCCTAGACAGGATCGTTTTCTCCAAAATTCCGCCAGGAGGGAACCCAATCTCACAGCAAAGCAGCTAGTGCAAAGGCTTCAGTCAGACCATTAGCTGTCAGTCACCGAACAAACAGCCAGAAGAAGGCTACATGAAGTCGATCTTCATTCTCGTAGCCCGCTTCGTGTGCCAGCTCTGCGACGAAGCAATCGCGGAAGGCGACTTCTTTGGGCTCAAGAACATTTGTTATGGAACAATGGACAATGGTTCTCTTTACCGATGAGTCTTGGTTTGGATTCCACCCCGATTCAGGAAGAACAGGTGTTTGGAGAGTTCCAGGCACAGAAATTCTCCTCCAGCATCCACAAGAGGTCCATTCGTACCCGGTACCGTATTCGTATTCGGTGATGCAGAAATCTTTTCTTTTAAATTAACTGCTTTGGTATCAATGGTATAAACCGCTCTTTGCAGGAATTGCCAAACAGGTAGACATTCACAAGGATACTAAGTATAGGGCCCATATAATTTTAAAGCACGTATCCACTGCACAACCAATGGTAGGCAGTTAATAGACAATGTTATCAACAATAAGGTACCTTGCCGTGATATTTTGAAGTGGTGAGAACTGCGTTTCCAGATTTGCATTTTTGTACATGAAAGTGTACGCCGTGCCTTTGTTGTTTGCTATGCCCAACTTGGCCAGATAAGCTAGTCATAATTTGAGATAAAAAATACTCACTTTTTGAAAGCCCCATAACTTCTTTCACAAATTTACTTTTGTTTGAAACTGCTTGAAATAATGCTATTATCTTATTTTTCAATAACGGAAATTTGTTATTGAAACTATGTTATATGATAGTTTAATTGAAACCTTTACAATAGGTCACTATTCAAAAAGATTTTAAAAACTTACTAATTTCGCGATTCCAATGCATATGATAGTTTAATTGAAACCTTTACAATAGGTCACTATTCAAAAAGATTTTAAAAACTTACTAATTTCGCGATTCCAATGCATGTACACACATCAACATTGTCTAGGGATATTCCATTTCGAAATGATTTGCTTACAAAAGTCTTACATACTATTTGCTTTTTAGAAAAAAGTTTATATATGGAATTACAACCTTTTTTGTTGCCTTTTCAAAATTTGGAAAAAGAATAAAAATAGAACGCAATAAACAAAAGATAGATCGGGGACTCCGATTTAAATTAAACAACGTTAATTTTGCCTAAGATAAATTGACTTTTGTTTAGTTATCAATAAGTGCTATCTAAGTTATTTTTGATTTTAACGGATCTCGTGATATTCGTAATGTCATGGAACGTCGACATTTAAGCAGAGAAGAAATGATAAGAGGTAATATGTTACAAGCCGATGCTATCCAACGCGTGGTTGCCAATACCATAAACACCAATCAAAACGTAATTTCTCGATTGGAAAAAAAAGCAGTAGCAACGGCATCCTGAAGATGATTGTAGCACGAGCAGACTGCCCCTTTCAAAACAGGTGGATGCAGATAGTAATGGCCTCCCTCTCAACCAAATTTTAATACTCTAATTTTATAATTCACTAATATTAATTTATTAAATAATAATAATTAATTTACCATAATCTATTTAATTTTGTGTATATTTTACCTATGGATATTTATAATCTGAAATAAATAAATAATAATAATAAAACAAATTAGTTTATTCCACACAACACAAAATTGGCGGGAAAACAAAATGCATGTGCACATGAGTCGGATGCGCGTAAGAGATTTGGCCTTATTGTATGATTTTAAAAATAAATATAAAGGTATATATACTGTGGCCAGGAATTTAACTAACTTTTGGATACTCATTAAAACAACACTTATTTAAACGTTGTATTTTATTCGTCATCATCATCATCATCATTATAATACTACGTTATTCAGTTACGTTACCACATTTACTAACTAAATGACTCTAAACCAAAACTTCTAATAAGTAATTACATAGTTTTACATGTTTAATAAATACCGTAAATCGTTAAGTAATTTAACTTAGCTTTGACTCCGTGATATTTGCAGAGCTCCGTTCTGTCCGACAGTTGAAACTAAAGTGCCCCCGTCGCTCTAGCGACGGCCTTTTTATAGAAGCAAGTAAACAACTACCACGTTGTCGAGTCGAACAACTTGTTATCTAGTTGTAATTATACAAAAATACTGCAAAGTATGTGTTTAACATAATAAATACAATGAAAATATGTATATAACAAGTTCTATATACATTGATTACTTGTGTAAAACAGAGAACTAATATTAAATGTAAAACCAGCCTTACTCGTAAAAATATTACATTATTCAAGTGGTAAACCATAGATTTCAGAAGCATAAGCATAAGTTTATGATTTCTTTTATCAAAATTATCCATAAATCTAACACGCGCTGAAATGGAGATAGCTAGCTGGCCGCCGGACCACATTGATTGTGCGCGGGCGCGTCCCGTGACGTCATGTGCTCGCGCTTCACTCGGTTCAAATTGGCCATTGATGTTGTCGCTAGGGGAATAATCCTATCCTACTAATTTATTAAACGTGAAAGTTTGTAAAAATGGCGGTCTGGATGTATGGATATCTGGATGTATGTTTGTTACTCTTTCACGCAAAAACAACAGAACGGATTTGGATGAAGTTAGGCTCACAGATAGTTTATACGCTGGATTATACTCGGTCTCGCGCACGAAGGGTTCCATACCGTTAATCGAAAATCGCCAATAGATCTCGTTTGTTGTATGGGAGCCTCACATAGATATTTATTTTATTCTGTTTTTAGTATTTTTTGTTATAGCAACAACAGCAATACATCATCTGTGAACATTTTAACTGGCTAGCTATCACGGTTCATGAGACAGACGCCTTGATGACCTTGGTGACAGACGGACAGCAAAGTTTTAGTAATATGGTCCCGTTTTTACCCTTTGGGTACGGAACCCTAATAATAATTACTTTTACAGGGTTGGTCTTGGACTGTCTAGAGCACAATTTGACTACATTTGATGTTTGCCTACAGCTTAAAGTGACTACTGCATAATGAGTCGAACACCAATATTATTGGAATATTATCCTAGAACAACATTTTGCTTACTGTTGTCTTTTGTTTTTGAATGTACAGGCGAGGTCAAAAATAAAAATACAGCACTACATATGTCATAAATTATAGATATATTGAGTTAATTCATATGGACAGCAGATGAAAATAATAATAAATAAAAGTCACTCCGTCAATTAAATAACATAAAAGTAATCTTCACGATATTAAAATAAGTTTATTTCAACTCTCTTTTTATGTCATTTATAGCTTTTAATTAGAGCAATTTTTTTTTTTTTTTAACTCTCGGCAGTATCTTCTATTAAAGAGAATATTTTTCGTTTTCTTGTTCTCCCGTTTCAAAAAGGCACCTGCCATCGACATGCTTTGATATCCTGCTTCTTTTTTAAGCTCGAACAGAAACTCAAACCCCAAACGGCGATGCCATGCTTCTAAAGTATTCGTAGTCCTGTGTAGTTCTTTACAACAAGAAATTAAAGCAGTATTTCTTAGCCATTGTTTTTCAAAATAAACAATAAACGAATTAAATTCATCGCATTTCGGTCCGTTCTTGAGAACATTGTTCCATGCCTGTCTAATTAAGTTAGATGGCAAGAAAGTTCAGTGTTAGTGAGATTATTTCTTTACCGGAAAGTGTTGAAGTCAACCCTTTCTTATCAGCATTATCGCTAACCGCCTTACAAAAATAGAAATAGCTTCCCGTAACTTTTCCGTTCGGGTAAACCGTTTTATATGCCGTTATCTGGGCCATTTTATAGTCACATTTATAAATTTTAATATTAACCTTCAGCACATCACGCAGAATTGTAAATAATGCTAGGTACGTACTTGTGGTCTTATCTGGCATTAACGCATAAATTGCAGGTTTGACATTACTGGAATATTTGTAGCTGTTTAAGTCAACATGCAATGTAAATAACTGGTAGAAGGGTTTCGGCACTACTTTGAAAGTTCCATCTCCAAACACCATTTTCTTTTGGTTTCATAAATTTTTGCATACTGGAGACGGCGTTCAGGCGACAAACAAAACCAATTGTAAGTTTCTCTTATTAGGTACTCGATGTTCCGCGGAATCGTTTCCTCTGAAGCATGACTGACTACAAGTTGCAACGAGTGACAAACGCACCTTACCAAAACTAAGTGTTTTAGACCATATTCTTCTTTTAAAATTTGGTAAACGCCATTATTTATTCCTACGATGACACTAGCATTGTCGGTCCCCAGGCATACCATTTTCTGAAGGTAATGTATTGAATAGTTTTCACGATCCCATTTACAATTCCTCTGGCATCTGCAGTCTCTAATTCTGTGATTAAAAGAAATGTTGTGTTAATTTTTTCCATAGATCTACTATAGTACCTGATTACAAGGCCTAAATATTTTTGAACTGAAATATCGGTCGACTCATCAATTTCAAGACTGTAGTTGGTATCACCAAATATCCTCCCTTAGCGCCGATTATAATGGGGCGCTAGCACATTTCTTATGATTTTACTACATTTAGTACGATGTAGTTTCATGGCACAAGTAGCGTTGGAGTCTGGAAAAGCTTTAGCACGCACACATTTGACTAGGATGATCGACTTGGACAACAGCTGCGTGCTCTGCGTTGTAGATCAAAAGGAGTGCTTCTGCATTATGTACACTACCTTTGGATTACGCTTCTTTTTGCATAGATATCGTGGTCTGGCCCGTTGAGAATGGTTTAAATTTTTCTATATGTTTTTCGACTCAGAGTGACGCTTCACTTCGTATTACTTTGCTGTAAATTCAATTTTATTATGAATACACATAGCTTTGGATTCATTTCCAATGACTGGTTGTAACCATTCTTAAAATGCAAAGTCATTCTCCCATTTTTTTCTGTAACGTGGAGCGTAAATAGTCTTCTTTAGGAGGAACGTCCATTTTTGCAATTTGCACACGTAATATCACGAAGAAAGGTAAGAAATCTAACTGAAAACTGATTTCGAACTAATTATAGCTAAAATAATAAGCAATGAACTTCGCAATCCAGTACTTCGGTACGAAAAAGAAATGAAATAGCAATATTGTAAAATTGTTAATATAAGACAAGGATAAAAAGGTTTCGGGACTAGAAATAGGGCTAGGGGCTAAATCATCATTTTAAGGGCTGAATAAGTCAAAAAAGGGCTAGATGTAGCCCCGAAAGGGCTAAGTTGACATCACTGCTCTATTAACGAAGGCGAATTACCGACAGACGCGAACGGGGACGTAATTGGCATTGGCAATTCTTGGCCGGAAGGGGTTGAAGGTAAATATAGGCCCCCGTGGTTACTTTCAGACGGCTCACAGTGGAGATAATACGGTTTGAGAGCTGCCCTTTCATAGGATTTTATTTTTTGAATTTTTTTTGCTTCTTTGGATCAAATATGATTGAAATTATCATAAAATAGCATAATTTATTTGTTTTAACCTATTCTACGGCTCAAAAATTTACCATTAAAAAGTGACCTTGAATGTTTTCAATGTATGAAAACGAAAATGTTTTTCAAAATATCTCATTGCAAGAGATATGCGAATAGGAAAAGTTGCAATTTTTGAAGATTTTTTTAGTATATTTTTCTTAAGTTTAGGGTCAAATATGATTAAAATGGACATAAAACCAAATGACACCCCATTTCTAATGCCCAAAAACCATAAAAAGTGACCTTGTACATTTTCAACGTATGAAATCGAAAATATGTATCTTTAAAACTATCTCACTACTGTTCATACCTGTCTAAAACATTCGGTTTTACGTACATTATTAATATTATTATTTAGCCTCCACTGTCCCACTGCAGGGCAAAGGCCTCCCTTCCCTTCTTCCACTCTTCGCGATTTTACGTATGTACATACCTATTTTAAAAAAAAGTACTGCATTACTTCATTACGTTAACAAATAAGTACTTTACTTTGGTTTTACGACTACCTGACCCATAATTCATATACCTTGTTCATTGTTCAATCAGGTAGGTATATCCAAATATTTCGGTTGTCCTAGCTATGGTATTCATAGGTCGATAAGCGCTCCCGATTAGTCATCCTTTTACCTGTTACCTAGTTATTGGTAATGATAATGAGCGAAAATTAATAGCAGAAGGTTTGGTTGATAATATTTATTAGTACAAAAATGTTATGAATACTACTACTACAGGTACATTTATACAAAAAGAGTGAGATAGTACAATTATATATTAAAATATAAACTATCAAAAGTATCTGAAATCGCATTGTCAAGTACGTATATTAAATTAAGTAATGACACAGATAATGAAATTGATAATTTGCATAAAATCAACAAATATACAAGAAGAACTTCAATAATTATAAATGCTTACAAATGACACATGAAATATAATAATATTAAAATTTTAATAAAATGAAAACAATGGAAAATAACAATACGAAGTAAATCAACATTTAGATAATTGCAGAAAACCAAAAACTTACATAAAAATTGAAACAATAAAAATCTCAAGAAATATATTTAGCGGGGCTGCACGTTAACAGGGTTCAGTCACTCTTGCGAATATGAGGTAGGAGACTAGTAGAAACAATAAATTATCATCATCTTCATTTTGACTTCTTTTGTTTTTCAAATACTCCAGTTTTTGCCTCTCTATGTCTAACATATTTTGATTGGATGTGTTGGTTTTTTTTTGCGTGGTACTGAGCTCTCTTTCGGTGATTTGGTGCTTGCTGAACTCTCTGAGACGTTGCTTGGGCTGGCTTGATCAGGATTTGAATCGTCTTCATTGAGATTGTCTTGATCGAGATTCACCTTGGACATAATTAAAATCACTGGTTTGTAGCTCAGGTCCCACTGATAATTAATGTTTCGTTTTGGTCAATTTTCCCGAAGATTTTCTTGCCTTAATGATATCTTTCAAAAACAACAGGGATTTGTAATATGGCCATTTTGGTTCATAGGAAGGAGATGCTCCATCCCCAGAACGTGTATAAACACTAAGAGGCACTTCGTCCAACATTTCATCTACCACACTATTTAAAATGTTAAGGTATGATACACTGTCAAGTCTTCCATCAATAAAATAAGGGCCTATTAAACAATTATTTAAAATACCTGCCCACACATTTACGGTGTTGATAAGCGTCCTGTCGCGTAACATAGGGATTCTCGTTACTCCACCATTGTTCATTATGCACATTAAATATCCCCATTCGCGTAAATGTAGCTTCGTCGGAAAATAAAATGTTTTTATCTAAATTACATAAATAGATAGTAGATAATTATATAGTAGTAGTGTATGGCTGCCTTCCTCATCCTTGGGTATGCGTCGGTATTTTGAACTGACCGAATGTTCGTAATCGTTGGTTGAGACCTAGCATGAGACTGTACGACGGAATCTGGCGGTTGGGAAACACCTCCCGGTACAAATTTATTTATTTAATTATTTAACGTACAAAATACGTCACAACCACTTTAAACAATGAGGTTACATAATGTTACATAATTTAAATTAATGGCTCCTCGCACACTGTCATTAGCTAGTACGTAGGCAGGAACCATATCCCAATACTCTTCATTGGAATATTGATAAGACGCCATTTTGGACGACAGAACACTCTTATCGCGAAGTAAGCGGGGTTGTTTTTGCGATACGCGGAAGCGCAAGATTAAACGTGCGGAAGCACCGGCGCACTCGCATAGACTGCGGGCAGCGCGCGGCGCGGGTCGCAGGGGTGTGTCCTGTCGGTGCGTCGGCGACAACACAAAGGAAAGTGGCGGGGTTTGCATACGAGCTTCTTTTTCGGCAGGATCGGCGCGTGTTTTGCCGCGTGAGTACCTACTTTAGGTACCTACGGTTTACAAGTTCACTTCTTGCGCGCTCAGTGTTCATGAGTAATGTATTTTATAGGACAATTACGTCAGATAAATAATAAATAAATAATGCTACACAAATCACACAGCATCATCTAGCCCCAAGCTAAGCAGAGCTTGTGTTATGGGTACTAGATGACTGATATACTTAATATAATAAACTACATAGATAGATATTTTTATTATACATAGAAAAACACCCAGAACACCCTGAACAAATATCTGCAGATCATACAGACATTTGTTCCGAGATATTAAGGTTATATTAAGTTTTATACATATTTGGGACGAGAATCGAATACTGAATACCCCTCCCACAATAAGTCCCTCGTTTAACCTGACACGCGGTATAATCGTTTGTGTAAGGATTTGAAGACAAGATTAGTAGGCAGGACAAGGTTTGCATGTAACAGAATCCTCTATGAAGTCCTGCAACCGTTGACTTACGATGAGACGGAAAAACTTCTTGGAGTTGTTCGCTAACCTTGTTTTGGCTTATTATCTTTACTTTTTATTATTTGTTTTAGTTACACGTATTTTTCGAAATTATTGTTCATATGTTCTCTTTGTTATAAAGTATATTATTATGTTTCTGTTGTCGTGTTCACATTGTTTTAATTTTAGTTATCTATATTACAAAAGTAGTAGTAGTAGTAACCATACGTGTCCGCACCACTCAAAACCAGACTACCTATGTGACGTAATTTAAAAACTATGGCATTGAGCTCTACCTTGCCGTAACGCAGTATTTTTACTAAAACGGAAGGTATGATCCACTCAAACATTGCAAGCCTAAACTTCACTAGTCTGTAGATACATAATTATAATAACCATTTCATTTATGTGTGTAATTAATAAGCTTCTACATAGACTTAAGAATAATTTTTGTAAGACTTGATATTTCTGAAAATAAATATTGTTTATTGAAATATTTTTCACATGTAACAAGGGCGCTAGGCATACAAACGCCATCGCCAAATTCTAAGTATTCTAATATCGCATCACCATGCTGTAAATTGGTTGGAATTTTCACTTTTGTTTCATATCGTGGCGGTACATCAATCTCATATGGCGGATTATATATGATTGGAATCTTCGTGTTCCATGTCAACAACTGTTGGTTTCTCATGTCAATATTTGCTCCTAATTTCGCGAGGTCTAATCCTATAAAACCATTATAACGACCATCTACACAATTATTATTATTATTATTAAGTAACTTTAAGTAACTGTATAAATATTACTTCGTTATGGACGCTTTGAGCATGCGTACTCACTACTGTGAAAGGTTCGATGTACTTGAACTCACTGAAAAACTCATTAGCTTTCTCGGGGCTAATAAAAGATCTACTACTTCCAGTATCAATGAGAAATTTCGAATTAATTTCGGGAATACATACATAAGTGTGGTAGTTTTAAAAGACTATTGCAGTAATTTAAGTAAATTACCTCGTTGTATCTTTGAGGCTGTTTCCTGGAAATCCTGCTGATAGGCAGCAGTTTCCTAATCAATGTTTTCAGTATTTTGTGGGGTATTCTGTAGGGATATCTGCGAATTGTTCTGACTCTACATCATTGAACATAAATCCTTGATAGTCATAGTCAGTGTAATAATGATGTTGTGCCTGTTCGTCAGTGTAGTAAAGATCTTTAGTAGTCATATTCTGACGTAAATGGGCTGTTCGCATAGTAACAACGGATTCATGTAACCTAGGTTCTTGTGCTTGTTGTCGATTGAATTTATAATGGTTATTTGCTTGCGGGTGGTTTGAAATGACAAATTTCAATGACAAAAAACAAAAAATGTTGTTGGGGGATGCCACATTTAAAGCCACCGTGTTGGAATGGGGCGCGTTGCGCGGGTGCTTGTCCGAAGTTACGATACATTACCGTACATTTTGGGGCATACCAAAACGATAGCCCTACGTGGGTGGTGCAAGCAAATCTCATAATAAACAATGCACAAAGATTGGTCAGAATCCAGTGTTATTCTGCTGTGGGATCCAGAATTTAAAATTATTTTGGGGTCTGAAAGAAGAACAGTCACGCCCCATAGAAAAAAAACCCAGAGCCGACAGAACCGAGACGTATCTCAATTTTTTTGTTATTTTATATACCGCTAAGCCGTGGGGTGCCGGCAGTAGAATATTGCCCCTCCTCTCTTGCCCGTGGATGCAGTAAGAGCCTGCTAAGAGCTACCTCCGGAAGATGGGCAGCAGCGTCATTCCGTGTATCAACATCCCATACTGCGCTCGCCAACCCGCCTGCCAAACGTGGTGAGTATGGCAACTGTCTTTAATAACTTTTGCACGAGCAGTAATATTCTGTTATTCCGTTTATACCATGAACATTCTCATCAAACATAATATATACATAATACATTTTTGTCGTAATGTGTCGCGAGTGGATTCTGCATCTGATTATTATTGTTTCTGCCTTCTACGGCCGCCGGCTGTCTATACCAGTATACTTCCATCAAGAATCAAAAAATACTTTAATCAGTGCGGCCGCAAGGACCTTATTGACGCGTCACAAATTACAAAATAAAACAACACAAATAAATAGAATAAAGCACATAATTGAATCTGTTCACTTTAGATGACACGCGAGTTAGGAAAACAAGTGAACGGAAGAACCTAACTCGGTCGTTATAGTCATCATTTAACAATTTTATTTTGTCTTATGTTACGTTGGACGGAGTTGGAGCAGATTCCGTCCCAAGTGGTTTTGTCCTCTAGGTGATCTGATATTTTATAATAAGCTTTATTGCACATATTGCGTTTGATAATGTTTTTAAATTTATTCAGTGATAACTTCTGCAACTATATCCACCATATAATCTCCCCTGTTTTTCAAATGCTCACTGCAATACGATCGTGCTAACTTCACGTGGTACGTGCCGATTGAGAATTTTATTATAGAGGTATCTTCAATTGTTAGTTGCGGAAAATGTTCAAATTGTGGATCATTTGCAATCATTCTGTGAAACGCCGCTATTTGTCTGTTCAGATTGTACTCTTCCACATACTCAGCCAGTCGATTGGGGCGTTGTATCTTTCGATTAATTATTTCAATGAAATCTTCTGTGTACGGACTGTCTCCGTACGGTTCTTGAAAATAATTAATTAGAGCCGCAGCACTTTTGAAATCTTCAAATATGTATGGCACGTGTTATGTTTGTTGAAGACTCTGTTTCTGAAAATCTTAAAGGCGCGCTTGAAGCTTTATAGTTTCCACGTTCGTTTATAGTTTCCACGACCCATCGGACCATTGTAATAAGTCTCGATTTATTAGCTTGGTCGATGCTTAATTGCGTGACTTGTCTTCTTTTGCTTGGCTGGATGCTCATATGCCGAAACATATGTTTTAATTAAGGGAATTGAATCCCGAAAGCCTCGGTCCAAAATAAACACATCTCCTTCATATTTTTTTTTTATTTTTATTTATTTATATAAATGTACATCTATCCTAACGGGTACACCCAATTCAATAGAGTACCTACCTTATGTTTTAGTCTAGTGTTCATAATTAATATTAAAATTACAAAATTATTAAACTTTCTAATTTAGAAAAACAATAAAACTAATGATCTTAAAAGTCAGCAATTCATTAAATATAACATAAAATAAAAAACAAGCCTTTTGGAATACGCTCCAGGAACAGCAAAAAAGATCGATTCTAATTATAGGACGCTAAAAATAATGGAACTGTCCGTCTTCAATGGGTTCATCATTGTTTTCCAATATCATCTTCATTATATCAGCATCGCTTGTACGTGCGGAGTATGGACCTGTTAAATCCAAAATATTGTTAAAACTATGATCACTATCTATACCTAATATTCAACTTTAGTAGTGTAATAATAAACTCCTACTAATTAAACCCATTTACCTCATTTAAACTAAATTCTCAAGTCCCCGATTTGAAGCCAGTTATCTTTTTTGATATGGTGATGCCTAGTTATACTACCTACCTTTCTACGTAAGGGATAGATTCGTACGTAAGGGAAAACGACATTTTCTTAATAAAATCAAGTAAATTAACTACCTTACAAATTAAGCGGGAACATTCGAATTAAGTATTCGTCTACCAATAAATGCATTATATTTTGTATATATATATTATACTAATTATAACAATATATGCATTCGCACACACGATCTTGAATGGTTTTATTAAGTTTTTGTACTATAGGCTATAAATGCGGCTTTGAAATAAAAAATTCAAGCATTTTTGATGTAAATGTAAGTTCCATCGAATATAACTATCGCTTTTGGTGACGCTTCGTTACCAAATAAAACATTTGGTAGGACACGATTGATAGATAGATAGATAGATAGACTTTTATTTGGCAACAAAACAGCACAGACAAAACACAGTACGTATACAAGACCAAATTAAATAACTTATACTAAAAACCAAATTAAAAACTGAAAAATAATAATAACAGCTAACATACAATGAGATTAGGTAGGTTTTTACACAAACACATAATAGTACAAAGATAGTCGGGCAGGGCACCGGTAAGTTCTTTCTGTGCCGCTGTTAGCCAAAAAGGACCAGTCTCAGCTATATGCTGCTCCGCACCAGAGGTACGAGGCAGCGCTGGTTTTCAGACTGATCCTGAAAGGGTGGCTTCACGAACTCTAACGCAGTCCATTCAATGATCCAAACAAAGAAAATAATAAGAAATAAATACTAAATAACTGTTACCTATACTGTTACATACATATATATAATTTAAATAATAATAATAATAAAATATTTTCGCTGTGTTTGTACCAAAATATATTACAAGGACAATAAAAAAAAACAACCATGTAGATACAACAATTAACATTATGAATAAACGAATAAATAAATGTCACTGTCAAAAAAGTAAAAAATGTTGCTGTCAGTGTCAAAAAGTGCAGAAGGAAAAAAGTAAGGTTATAATCTACGCATGTTGGTTACACAGGTTAGAAAAACACGTCATCGGAAACGTGGATATTATTTTAGAAAATATTAAATGAGTCCCTAAGACAGACACTACATGCTTAAAACGAGTACAGAAGGAGTAATAAAAAAGGAGATTGGAGTAAAGAGAAATCAAGTTATGTTCGTCAAGTTTTGGTAAGTTCATGAAAGTGATTTTTGTAAGCGCATTAGTTCCGTTTTATACTTCATTCTAAAACATCCAATTGTTTTTAGCGTACGCAGCGGTGGAGGTACGCTGTTCCAGCATTTAGTGGCAGCAAATCGGAACGAACCACGGAAGGCAACGGATTTATGCCTTGGCGTCAGCAACATTAGGTGAGTGTTCTGTCGCCTGGGGTACCGGGTGCAATCATTAGCCCATTTGAGCTTGCTGTAGAGGTAAGCTGGAGTCTCACTTAGAGTCAGGCCAAAGAGCAGTGTTGCAAGGTGCAGCTCTCTACGAGCTTTCATTTTCAATAGATTTGCGGAGTTAAGAAATGGTGTTATATGGCTGCGAGGAGGTACTGAGAAGCAGAAGCGCCCACACGCGTTTTGTACACGCTGAATGGACTGTTCGGTTCGCCTTAACAGGCAGGGGCCATAGACAGTGCTGCAGTAGTTAAGACGGGAGAGAACTAAAGATTCACAGAGCATTATTCTGATAGGCTCCGTCAGGTAGGGGCGAATCTTATATAATAGTCTTAGACGGTAGAGGGATTGGCGTACTGTCTCAGCAATATGGGCTTCAAAGCGCAGGTGGCTGTCCATTATAAGGCCCAAGTTTTTGGCTTCAACAACACGCTCAACCATCTCACCGTCCACCTCTACTCTAAGGTTTGCATTATGGATTGATTTGATATGATGATTGCGTGTTTATTACTTCATCTCTGGTTATCAGATCTAAGCCAAGATGCAACGGAACAAAGTCAGTAGTAAGACACTGACTTACTTTCCGTATTTTCTTTCCAATAGTTGTTTCGGATACATCGAAAAGTGAAACGATTCTATTATCACCGGATCGAATTTTGCACAAATAAATAGCTAAGTCTAATCGTGGAGTATTTGTCAACTGATTTAGACATGGTATTTGATCGCGTTATCACCTTCGTCTATAATAGGATTGTCGTTAGTTACGTGATCGTGAGGCATGGGTTGTCCAATTAAACCAGAAGATGTTGAGGGTTGATCGATAGGTATCAGTGTAAGGTCCGACTTCGTAAAGTTGGTGTTCAAATTTTCTCTTTCGTGGTCAACGAAAGATAAATCTAGCCCTTGTTGACCTGCTTCATCAATAGTGATGGATGACAACAGCGGCACTTTCTATACCAACTTTGACGTTTTGTGAAGTTTTGAAGCAGTAGGTAATCGTTGGATGGGCTGGGCATAAAACCGACTGATGGACTATCGTTTTGTACAACTGATTTTAAAGGTATAATACCACCGTAATTTTGAGCAGTGTCCATACTGTAATTCTTCAGTTCTTGTCCAGAGTTGCCAGCCAGCGTACCATCCCTCTGCGATCAGATGCCGGAGCTGGTTGCGATACCTGAAAAGAAATATCTTATTACCTATAAGGAATTACAGTTTAACCTACAGGCCATGTAGTGTGAAGCCTTCCTAGCGAGAGAATAGAGATTCTCTCGCTGGGAAGGTTTCACACTACAGAGAAGTATGGGTGCTGGCCCAGCTAAGTATTATACAATGAAGAGTGACACAGATAGGACGAAATTAATTGCTGCACGTGCAGTAGACCTATACAAGTCAGTCATCAGTGTACCTATGCATCCAATAGCAAATTTGTACTGTCTTAGACAGTGTATCTATCTAGATACTTTTATCCAACTAGATACTAACATCCTACCTATCTAGGTAGGATGTAAGTACCTAGGTCTTATAATAGTTTTAAGCAGTTAATGTAAACAGAAGAAGGTAGAATATTGGAGTAGGTAGGTAAGTACACAACGTGTGTGTGTGTGGTTTCGAGCGCCTTAACAGTAGTTAGTGCATCTAGTGTCTAGAAATGAAAACAAGTACATACATAGGTTGTAATAACTTTAGGCAAATAGCTCTAGAAATGAAAACAAGTACATACATAGGTTGTAATAACTTTAGGCAAATAGCTAGATAATTTGAAACAAGTAGGTAGTCGTAATAGGTATACAATATGAGTGTAGTCACGAGTATCGGTAGGTTCCTATACAATTTATACTTACAGGCTTATCATCGAAGTTTAATTTTTGTCTACACTTGGGCGATGCTCCTTTTCCTGCAGAAGTGAGAGTAATGACTATGATCCTGGATGAACGGCGTCTCTTATGCATGATGATGTAAAACGGTATATAAAAAAATAAAGTATTTAGATACCTACGCAATTATACCTAATTTAATTAAATACTTGGCAAGAATTTCCTTAGAGTTTAAAAAGATTTTTAAGTGAAAAAGAATTTTAGTTACAGTTTTCTTATTTACATCGCATTGTAAATAATAAGCTCTATAATTTAAGTAGCCTTACATACTACATTAACTACTAGCTGAACTTAATGTACGTTTCTAATTCTATTGTTTTCGGCAGAGCGAGATTCCCCTAACACAGGTAAAATACTTTACTTAAAAGGGGGTCTCAAACACCGTTATATAATGTATTTTAAGTTTACGAATAAAGAATTTTGAATTTTTATTTTTTTTTAATCGCGCCAAAATCGAAGGATGAACGGCGAGCGCAACGTCCTCTAACCGACGCGCCGCGCAGCGTCCTCTAACCGACGCGCCGCGCAGCGCCCTCTAACCGACGCGCCGCGCAGCGTCCTCTAACCGACGCGCCGCGCAGCGTCCTCTAACCGACGCGCCGCGCAGCGTCCTCGAACCGACGCGCCGCGCAGCGTCCTCGAACCGACGCGCCACGCAGCGTCCTCTAACCGACGCGCCGCGCAGCGTCCTCTAACCGACGCGCCGCGCAGCGTCCTCTTACCGACGCGCCGCGCAGCGTCCTCTAACCGACGCGCCGCGGTCGAGTGAATGCCTGCGAATGCTTTTGCTGCACGCAGTGCGATGTTTTGTTAACGACAGAACCCCTGGTGGACCAAGTGCGATATTTTGTGTTTGGAAACTATCAAATTTTAATACCTTTTTGCTACTATTTGATACGAGTACCTTCATTAAATTATTTAGTACCTCGATGAACAGTGAAAAAACAAGAAAAGAAATTGGTCAGTCATTCTGACGTCAGGTAGTCTGGACCACATTTTTTTCACATAGCTAGTTAAACACATTAAGCTAGTTAAGACATTAAACCTTAAATATTACTTTGTCAATATTTAATACCTTTTTGATACCTTAACATACCTGGTAACGCCATCTATTAGTTATTATAGTGAGGTTGCGCTTTTTTTTAATTTTTATAGGAAGCAAAACTTATTTTATGGATATTTAATTTGCCGCATACATCACACTAATATTATAAAAGGCAAAAACTAGTCATATATACATTTACTAGCTGCTGCCCGCGGTTTTGCATGAGCTTTTCAAGTAGCCTATGTCCGTCACCGGGATATTGTTTACCTCCCTGCCAAATTTAGTTAAGATCCCTTTAGTCGTTTAGGTGTCGAAAGGTAACAGCTATATAGACAGACAGACAGAGTTACTTTCGAATTTATAATATTAGTACCTATGCATGTGTATGTATGATTATTATTAATATTCTGAAGGAAAACGTTCTCTTAAAAGAATCTGTTAAAAACCTTGCGAAAAGGATAAACAATACCGAACAGCACGCGAGAGCCTCCAACGTCTAAATACGGTGCGTCCCGGAAAATAAAACGGAAAATATTGTTAAGACTGTACTCAATATAGGAAAAGTATTAAAAAGCAACACCAAGGACGCCGATATTGCACTTGCACTAGAATTGCAAAGAAAGATACTGACACCAATAGACAGAGATCAATCCTAGTCAAATTCAACACCTCGTATCCGAGACGAATTCCTTGCCGCCGCAATCAAGTTCAACAGAAATAACCCGCATAACCGTCTAAACACAAGCCACTTCGGAACACCTGCAGACAAGGCGCAACCGATCTATGTCGTCGAACACCTCTCGGCCGACAACAAGTCTCTCCACGCTGCAGCGCGCGTCCGTACCAAGGAATTGGGCTTCAGATTCGTGTGGGTACGTAACGGGCGTATCTTCTTAAAAAAATCCGATGACTCCGACCGTATTTTTATAGATAGTGCTGAAAAACTAAGTAACATTATTAAGTAGCCAATTATAAAACTGTTTAAAGTTGATTGCTATTTAGAGCTACTTGCCTAAATACTTAAGTTAATTTGATATCTGTGTATATAATATATTTTTTTGATTCTCTTAATTTTAATTCAAAATTAACTGAATTTACCGCAACTTTTCGTTTATTTCCATAAATTTAAATGTGCATTATCAAAATACCCGTGGTTTAAAAACTAAAACAATAGCTTTTTATCATAATGTGTTGCTTCAAAACTTTGACGTGATTGTGCAGACCGGGACATGGCTAAACGAAGGAATATTTGACACAGAATTGTTCGACAGTAGATATAATGTATTCAGACGAGATCGCGAGTCTAGTAAGTATAGGAAAAGGAAAGAAGGTGGAGGAGTTCTGATGGCAGTGTCCAAACGGTTTCATTCTTCTAGAATGTCCAGATTTGAAAGCAGATGCGAAGATCTTTGGGTAAAGGTTAAGTCTAATTGTAAAGAGAGTAATGCCAAAGCAATTTTTTTTTTCTTTTCCTAAAAAAATTCAATTTTTTTTTATAAATTTGGTTGTATTAAAAAAAATAAACATCTTTTTCTTGTTCTGATTTCTGTTAATACCTGCTAAATACTAGAGCTATCGTGAATATATGTGTTTTTTTAAGTACATTTCGAGAATTTAAAGAAAAAGCAATTCTTCTCTATTTTAAATCAATTTTTTTTACATTATCTGCAAATTCAAGAGCGGTTTCTGTAAAAAAAATGTACTATACTCTCAATGCCCATGAGTTCTAAAATATGCCTACTAAATACCGATTCCAAAAAGGTATCTTAATAGCAAATCCTATTGTTTAACAGAAAGAATTTCAATTTTAATCTAAAAAAGGAAGATTTTCACTAAAATACATTTTAAGTTTTAGTTACGTTATTACTTACGATTTTTATAAAAAAATTACTATACTGCAATGCCAATAACATTTTTTGTCACTATTGTTGCAAAGTGTATGCACCTAACCTATTTGGCCAAAGAAAAATAAAACAATTCATACTAGTCATCATTTATTAAAATCTTTAACATGGTTAAACAATATTAAAATTACATAAAATGTTCAAAATGGCCCCCATTTGCAGCGATACACGCTCTGCAACGTCGAATAAATGATCGTTTAATCCTTCTAGCATACCCGCTCGCGCTGATTTCTCTAGCTGCTGTCTGGATTCTAGTCCTCAATTGCTCAATACTAGTAATTTGTTCTTTATAAACTTTTTCCTTTAGGCAACCCCAATAAAAGAAATCCAGGGGATTTAGGTCCGGCGAGCGCGGTGGCCACAATATTGGGCCTAAACGCCCTATCCACCTATTTGGATAAGCCGTATTCAAGTGCTCTCGTACTGTAAGAGCATAGTGAGCGGGACAGCCATCGTTTTGCAGCCACATGTCTTCTTGGGCTTAAGGAGCGACATTTTCTAAAAGTGACGACAAGTCGTTTCGTAAAAAACTCAAATACCTCTCCGCATTTAAATTTTCTGGCAGCTCGTGTGGACCAATTATCTGTCCGTTAATGATTCCGGTCCATAGATTTATTTTAAATTGATATTGTGATCTATCTTGTCTTATGAGATGCGGGTTTTCGAGCTGCCAACTATGCAGGTTGTGCAAATTAAAATAACCATCTTTTTTGCAGGATGACTCGTCGCTCCATAATATTTTATTAAAAAATTGCGGGTCTTCCCGTATCCTGCGTAGCATTTCTCTACAAAATGTCACTCTCAAAGTGTAGTCACGTGGCAGCAATGACTGTACCCTTTGATAGTGGTATGGGTACAGTTTATGTCTTTTCAGTATTCTGTGTACAGTTCTAGTAGATATGCCAGTTTTCCGACTTAACCGATTCGTTGCTGCACCCATTTTGAAAAACTTTTCACCAGGGCTGTGAACAAATTTTCTATGACACGACTGGCGTGTCAAGCGCCATAGAAGTCCATGGCACGCTTAGCGTGCCATCAGCCATGTGTATAAAACTACATGCTTTTTTTGCTTTTTTACTGGTCTAGACTTGTTTCAAGTTTAGTTGGAATCAAACCACGGGAGTGTACGGCACGATACGTTAATTACATTGGTTTTGAAGAGGTTAACTAAGTGTTTTTCCTGAAATGGAAGGTAAGTGACTTTACTTTTTCAGATGTTTCAAACCTTTTTTGGTATTTTATCTAACTTTTACTAAAAATGTCACTTAGTGACTTGTTGCAGTAGTACAACGACGAAATGTTCGGATTATTTTGTCAAATTGACCTACTTTTTCTAGATTTAAATCGAAAACGCAAATACATTCCTGAAACAGAAAACTATGATAATGATGAAACTCAATGTGAAAATGAAGAAGAAACTTTGAATTATATATTTGAACAAAACTCACAATCATACTCAGATGTTGGAAATGACAAGCCTCAAAAGAAATTTAAGAACAGTGGTACATGCACAGAAATTGACGATAAAAATACTAATTCAGTACCCTCCATAATAGATTTGCATAGATGCAAAAGATTCGGCGAGTTTATATCAAATGAACTGTTAAGATTTGATGCTGACCAAAGATATATAGTAATGCAAAACATTCTCGAGGTACTGAAAAACGGTGATAAGAAGTTTAATAATAAATAAAACGAAATTTGACATGAAGAAATCATTTATTACGACTGATTAGTAAATTAAAAAAATGACAATCTTATGATAAGAGAAATTAAACTTAGTTAGGCTTAAATTTCTATTAAGATTGACAAATAATTATTAAGTCTTAGGTCTAAGACTTGCTGGATTTTAATTTGTTTAGGTATGTATGTTTATTTGTAACGACTTAAATGATTAAATAATGTTATTTTTTTCAATCTTTTCTTTCAAAATATGGCACTTAAAATAAGTTTAATATTAACAAACGTCGTTCCCAATTTTAGGGAATTTCACAAATATTGAGTTGCAACTTAATATTTGTGAAATTCCCTGAAACATTCAAGGCACAGTCCTGGGAATCCTGGACAATCGGGGCATCCAAATATTACAGACACTCTTTTTTGCGCTTTGTTATAGCAAACTCGACACCTCTTCCTTATCGTTTTCCCTTCTCTTTTGGGCAAGTTCGCCGGAAGATGAATTTTTCCTAGTGATAGAGGCCGAGCAAGTTCCGTAATATTTGGCATTGGCAGTAAAGTTTCGATTACTCTTTTTCTGTAATCATATAATGATAATATTGAATTGTTTTTATTATATAATAAAAACCCATTTACGAGGCATATTTGAATCATATGAATAATTACTTTCTTGTACCACCGCAGCGTCTTGTGTTCGCAACAATAGTAGCTAAGTAGCTGGTCGTGCTTATCTATCGCTCGCATGTATTTGTTGTAACGTGGCTGAACGGCGGGCTTATATTTAACTGTACGAACGCGGCGACTCGTAGTCCCTTCATAATTACTTTTGTGCTCAGTGCTTACAAAAAGAATTTCGCGCTTATCTTTCCATTTCGTTACAATTACTTTCTTATTATTGTGTGCAATGCATGACTCCCCCAATGATATTGGAGTATTTTTTACTATCGCAGGATTTCCCACCCGATTTGACCGTAAGGTACCGGTAACATAGGTATTTTTTTCTAGTAAATCTTCAGCAATTCCTACGCTGGTATAAAAGTTATCCAAGTATAGGGCATGCCCCTTGTTCAGATACTTTTGCATAAGCAACATAATAACTTTTTTTACATGGTTTCGACCACCTACTATTTGATCTTGCGATCCGGCATATACATGTATCTTTAATATGATGCCATTGGCATCGGCTAAAATATAAAGTTTTACCCCATATTTGTGTGCTTTCCCCTTTAAATATTGCCGAAAAGCAAGTCGTCCTTTCCATAAAATTAATGATTCGTCTATAGTAAGTTCCCGCGCCGGATAATATATTGAATTAATAGAGTCATTAAAAAGGTCAATTAAATCTTTTATTTTAAATAGGCTTTCATTTCTTTCTATTTGCTGTACACTTAAAGCCCTCAAAATTAAATAAAATTTGTTTCTCGACATAAATTGTCGTGAAGTTAGGCGAAATAAATAATGATTCGACCAATAGTCGGCCATTCTATTCAATTTTATCGTCCCCATTAGAAGCAAAATACCTAAAAATAATTTAAATTCCGATATAGTTATGTCGGTCCATCTAGTAAAGCGTGAGTGTGTTGCGACCGCTGCCGCTTTTAGTTTGTTACCGTACTTGTTTGTACAGTTAATAATCAAATCTATCATCTGTGCATTTAAAAATAAAAATAAATAATCAATTGGAGTTTTTTCTGCCATTTGATGTGGTGGCAGTATTCCACTTGTTCCTATAAAAGGAAGCTCCACCATTGAGTCGGGATTGCCTGAACGCCAACCGCTTAATTCGTCAGGTGAGTCGTCCTCTTCTTGTGAGCTTTCTTCTTGATTGTGTGCGTTCGCGTCTTGCAAAGCAGAGTCATCATTTGCCTCATTATTGGTTTCATATGTCCATTCGTCGAGAATGCGATCGTTGCTTTCGGTTAAAATTCCATAAAGCTCATCATCGCCAATTTCAAAATTAAAATCTGGGATATCATACGTCTCTGAAGACATCATTGAAGATAACTCCACGTGTAAGGGATCCATGGCGGATGATGGTCCAGGTACCGGTGAAATAGGAGGATTATAATCCATTTTAGATTCTGAAAGAGAAACGAAAAGTATGTAATAAAAACGTTAGTTTTATAATTAAATTCTCGTTAAAAACATATACCGTATAAAACCTAAAGGTAAAAAAAAATCCAATTTGAGGTCCTTTACATAGACTTGATAAAAGAAAATGGCGCGCGCAAAGCAAATTAAAAAAGTAGGCACAGTAAGGAGGTTCCGGGTCTGAGTTCTTAATAAATTAAAAAAAGTTGTATGGTAAATTCGGTACTATGGAGGTAAAAATAAATAGGTTTAATAATGTTTCGAATTCACAACCTTCGCACACACGATGTTCGAAATTCAATTTTACTTTACCCTCTAGCGGATAAAAACGGCTTTTGCGCTTTAATAACAAGGAGCAAAATATCTCTTTCCGAGGTGGTGGGATGAAAATACTCTTTTCATCCCACCAACTTTTTTTAATTTATTTAGAACTCAGACTCGGAACCTTCTTGCTGTGTCTACTTTTTTAATTTGCTTTGCGCGCGCCATTTTCTTTTCACGTACCTAATATGTTTGAAACCTGGTTAACAAGTGAAAACTTAATAAATGAGTGATTCAAGCGACGAAGAACTTTCTTTTGACTCCAACAGAATTAACAGAAACTGTTAATAATGCGCAAATGACCTTCCTCCCTCAACAATCATTCGAGAAGTATTTGAAACAGTACGATATATTTAACACGTGGCGACTAGTTATAGGAGCCAAAACTTTCTTAGAAAATGTTTTGCTGGCATAATTTTATCGAATTATCCGAGTCATCTCTTAATTTTTTAGGAAGAACAATTTATTATGTTAGCTCAGTAATGCAAATGAAATAAATAATTATTATCAAAAACTTACCTCTAATCCACAGCAAGTACAGAGATCACACTCGATGTTTAATCAGGGTATACCCAACAACCCGCAGTAAACACAAATGCACAATTGCGGAGTCCAGGTCAGTTAGCCAAAGTTGTCAATATAGCAAATCACGTAATCCAGGTTCACAGGCAGCAATTATCAAAAATGAGAGATATCGGAGTCCAAGTACACTAACAAAGGTTGTCGAAAGAGAGCAAACAGGTAGATAAGGTATAGCACGACCGATTACTGAGAATACTAGAGCGGTACTAGTCAATGACGGGCGGTAGGGGGTGCGATAATTGCTGCCTACGAAGTATTGTCTATATGTCTGTGAGAATAAGGTTCATCTTTGCTTAAGGATAGTATGTATCATAAAAACAGCCAGCTATTATTGCTGACCGGCGGGCGGCACACACAGAAACGACGCACATCTCTGCATCTGTGTGACGTCACCCATAAACAGTGCAAGTGCGAGAGAGAAACTGATGTGCGCTGTCTCTTTTGCACGTTTTATTGCTGCGCCTGCCACGATCTTTGCGTTTACCTAGTTTAAGAAATATTATCCGTATGCATATTGAAGTAAGGTTTATAATTGCTTATCCAAGTACAACACACATACATCATACATGAATGCTATATAAAGTTCTGAGAAAAATATTTTTGTCAGAATAATCTTCATAAAAAGGTATTGTTTTTTACTTTGATTGTACGGATAAACATTCCAAGTATAAAATAAAAGACTTGCCGTACATAAAAATTGTTGGTTTTTCAAAATACATCATATTTTACAACCCTCCTCGGAATTTACTTTTTCTCGTACTTATCACGAACCTTGTGTAATTATCATAGCCTAACTTCGGAATGTTTATCTACTAATCCCTAGACAATTTCATGGAGAATCTAAATATATAAAGGTGTCAATAGGTATTCTAACGAGATAATTGCGAATATGTCGCGCGCGTGTCGCGCGTCCCACTTTGGGACGCTCAGCGTACGCTCACTGCAGAGGTCTGCCACGCCAGCGCTTTAAGCGCCGCGAGGTCCGCCACTTGAGAGGTGGCTAAAGTATTCAGTATTGACACGCCTATCGTGTCATAAGAACGCAATTTAAAAAGGTTGTCAATCCCTGGAACTGTTGAATTCACGCAATATCGAGAGGCTAAGACAACAGGCGTAATCTACGTGGAAAATCTGTATAGTTTCGTTCTGGGCAGACTTTTCTAAAACTTAATCTGAGGGTGTTACAATCGAGGAAAAAATGACACGCCTATCGTGTCATAAGCCACTAGTTAAAACCATTGATGACACGCCTGTCGTGCCATCAGCAACGAATCGGTTAAGACACCGACCGATGTGGAAGGATCTTCAGTAACCAAATTCAATATTTCTTCGTCGTTGTGCACTTGCGGTCGCCCTTCACTTGCACCTCCTACACCTGTGCCAGGTATCCTCCCCTCGGTGTATGCGTTATGCAATCTCCCAAAAACTCTATGGTCTGGATGTCTTCGATCGGGATATCTCTCCCGATAGAGTCGAGCTGCTTCTCTGCCAACACCTCTGCATTCACCATAAACAAAATGCATGTCAGCATATTCGCGTGGTGTGTATCGAGACATTTTTGTTTGTCACTGCACTGCACGTTTGGCCAAATCGTTGAGCAAGCCAAAATCACCAGTACACGTAGCCAAAATCGTAGGGATGACCAAAACAACAAATCCAATCAGTAGGCAAAAACAGAGTCCAGGGTCAGGCAGGGGTAAACAAACAGCAGAGAAAAACAGGCGAATAAAACGAAACGCATACGACGCACGAGTGACGAGATCGTACTAAATCATTTAAGGAGATTTCTGGAGACTTTAGGAATGAAAAGGATAGCAATCGTTAACCATATTCTTTCCTTATCATTCGTATTGTTTGTTACTCTATTGTTGAGAGCTTCCATGATTTTTTTTGTTAACAGACATGTCTCAGGTAAAAAAAAGGGTCGGGCTTTTGTTCGCCTCAGCTATGTTTGTACATGCCACCAGCTTATTGTGACTCAAATCACAAACCCTAATTTAAATGTTACTATGATTTAAAACGCTTTCTTAACGTAACTAAAACTTAAAATGTATTTTAGTGAAAATCTTCCTTTCTTAGATTAAAATTGAAATTCTTTCTGTTAAACAATAGGATCTGCTATTATGATACCTTTTTGGAATCGGTATTTAGTAGGCATATTTTAGAACTCATGGGCATTGAGAGTATAGTACATTTTTTTTACAGAAATCGCTCTTGAATTTGCAGATAATGTAAAAAAAATATTAAAAATAGAGAAGAATTGCTTTTTCTTCAAATTCTCGAAATGTACTTAAAAAAACACATTTATTCACGATAGCTCTAGTATTCAGCAGTTATTAACAGAAATCAGAACAAGAAAAAGATGTTTATTTTTTTTAATACAACCAAATTTATTAAAAAAAAATTGAAATTTTTTAAGAAAAGAAAAAAAAATAATATCACCGGAACCCATGGGTAAGAATGGTTTAAATTGTAATAGGTTATAGCAAATTATCTGGTAAATCGAATCCTTAACGGTGGACCACTATTTACGCCAGACCCTGTATGTTGTGGTAAATCATTAATGCAAATTTGTACTTCGGGATTGGGCTCAAAAACAGCAATATTTTTCAAATTATAAGTTATGTTTCTTATACCATCACAGCTAGAGTGTCTGCAACTGACTTATTACTATCACTGCTCAGCATTGAATTTGCAGATTTACTTAACTCATTGCCTGCTGACTTTGTATAAAGGACAATTCAAATTTGTACATGATTCTCTCATGTCTGCACTATATATTTTATCCAATAATATCTTTGCAAATATGTATGTACATACATGCAACATTGCATTCACAACTGACGTACATTTTGTCGCCAATGAACTTAATTTCAAAATGTTTTTTCAGTATCCACGAAGTTTGTAAATATTTCGTATATCGTTGGCTACAATTTTCCTCTGGATGGTACCGTTTTCCTTTTTTTTTCATTTACACATATTTGGCATGGTGTTTTCTCTTCAATTTTCTTTATTTTAGTGTCTGAAAATGCAAAAGTTTTTTTTTATCATATTTATTATTTCCAACTAAATGTTCCAATTTCCCTATTTCATTGTACAGATCTTCCGTTCCTTTTAAATTTTCTCTGTCAATTTTGTCAGTCACATAGTTTGGCAAGCCAAATGCCATAAGATCTATAAGTGCCTCCGTATCAATAGATTTTCTAACTTCTAGTAACAAGTTTTCTTTTTTAATTGCATATTCAGGTAATGAACCTACTTGATACTTAAAAGAGAGAGCATATCTACTCGGTGACCATCCTTCATTTGCAAACGTTTCACAAAACATTTGTTCCCATTTGTGCCATTCTGATTCGATAGTAAGTTTTATCAGCATATAGCTGTACCAATCAACACTGGAATTTTCCAAAAAATGTTTCAATATTTAAATTTTTTGTTTGTCTTCATCTATTTGGAAACGTTCACATTCTTTATTATTAAAGTTTTTAATCCACTGGTGAGCATTAAAGTTTCTGCCGGTGAATTTTGGACCATGAATTCTTTTGAAATATTCGTTAAGTTAGCCGTGGGGCGCCGGCAGTAGAATGTTGCCGCTCCTCTCATGCCCGTGGATGCAGTAAGAGCCTGCTAAGGGATACCTCCGAAAGATGGGCAGCAGCGTTTTTCCATATATCAACATCCCATACTGCGCTCGCCAACCCGCCTGCCAAGTTGGTGAGTATGGCAACTACCCCTCATGGAGATCCATGAGGGAGGCCTTTGTTCATTAGTGTACGTTTTATGGCTGAAATGATGATTCGCTAAGTTTAGTGGTTCGCATTTCTTTTGTTTTTCTTCAAGTAATTTTTCTAGCAGTCTTTCCAACGTTTGATTTGAACTGTTAGGTATAGATTTAAGACCTGTGTTCTGAAATTTCTTCTAGATTAAAATCATTAAACTGCATGTTTTGTTCTTCATCCAGATATATTTTTGATATCTCTTCAGTTATGGCTATCCATACTTTTCTGGTTTGGCGCTTTTTACTTAACGATTTTTTCACTTTTGCATAATTTGAAGTATTTGTAATTACCTGATAAAGATTTGCAGGTTAGTACTCAGATGGTATTCCAAAAACATGTCCATTTGGTGTAGCTATAGAGGTTATGCAAATTAAATTTGACTTCCCATCTGTTGTTGATTTCAGAGCAAAATCGAACCTCAGTTTTTCCATCTTTCTTGAAATAGTTGCAAGAAAATGTTGTTTTATGATATTTCACTATAGGGTATATAGGGTATATTTTTAGTTGGATTTTCATCAAAGACGAAATTGCGTTTCTCTGTAAAGACAAAAGTTTTATTAAATTATCATAAAATTTTAACACATATGTATGTACATTCGTACACAGTCAATAAACTTTTGTATTCACCTGTAAAGACAAAAGAAACAACATAAACAAAGCCTTTATTTCAGGTTTAGATTATACAAAATTGCTTCAATGAATGAATTTGCACTTTCAGTCTGTCACGTCTTCTTCTCCTTTTATGAAAAGGCTTGTGCGATCCTTCTATCAAAATCACAAAATGTCAACCTCGGCCATGACGTTTTATAAGTTTACAATTTGACACTGACATAATGTGTAATACAATCAAATAAAGTTACGTGATTTTCATTACAAGTACATATGTATATGGACATAGTGTTTCCTTTCACTGAATTGAGTTTTAGGAAACCCTTTAAGTTGTGCCCAATCATCGAATTCTTTGATGGAACAAGCAACTTCCGCAACAGTATAGGCTTATGAAATTCACTGGCTAAATCATATGCATTATTGCAGTTTGTCACTAAAGAGTTCAGGGTCTCACGACTTCCGTCGTATGTCTTAATGAACTTGAACATTGTTCTAGTTCATCAAGACATGTTATTAAATTTAAATGCTACAGAATGGCCGTCGACTAGTTTCTATCGTTGTTCAGAGGTTGTGGAATAACAGAACATAGAACCTTCTCACAACTCCGATCCTGGACTAGGCTAGATGTCTGAAGGTAGATTCAGCTGCCAGCTGGAATGCCTTATTAAATAAATATCTCTTCTTATTTTCTAAGTATTTTTCTATGTATTTACAAAATAATATAAAGTAGTCTTGTATAAAATGTTTAATTTTTTAGACAATAGGTCATATAACTTATTGAGCATTTTTGTCTGCTCATGCAGGGCCTGTGCGACATGCCTCCGTCTGCTGGCCTGCAGCCCGCGCTGCGATAACGGCGGCATCTGCCACCTTGCCCTCAGCTTCCACTCGCCTCTCTTCAAGTTCAGCCACCCATAGTGGACTAACTCTTGAGCGCAAAAAATATTAATGTAAATTAGGACAGCTGGTTGATAACAATAGGTAGTAATTTTCATGAGAAACCAACTATGTGTATGACTTATGTATGACTTACCAGTTCCAACAGAAGCCCTCATGACGCGGGCGTAGGTCGTCGTGAGACTGGGCTCACTGGCAATATTTGCTTTGGGGTTATAGGGCGAGCTGCTCTCTCTCTATTGGTATGCCCTCTGCTTCATGGTGATTCTGAATGAAAATAAAAATTACTCTCATCATCATCAGCCGTAAAACGTCCACTACTGAACTAAGGCCTCCCTCATAGATCTCCATGAGGGGTAGTTGCCATACTCACCACGCTTGGCAGACGGGTTGGTGAGCGCAGTACGGGATGTTGATATACGGAAAGACGCTGCTGCCCATATTCCGGAGGTGTCTCTTAGCAGGCTCTTACTGCATCCACGGGTTGGAGAGGAGAGGTAACATTCTACTGCCGGCACCCCACGGCTAAAAATTACAGTATTAGGAAAGAAACAGACAGATGGCCAGTCAAACTACTAAATAAATATTTTTTTTACCAGTGCTAACAAATGCCTCCATGTCGTGGGTGCTGCTTTGAGCTCTGGGTTGTGGTCTTATGTGTCGAGGTTGACCAGTGGCATCTGGTGTATCTGAAAATTATAGAATAAAATTTATGCGTCTATATTGATGCAGACTTTAAATGAGTTTATAAAAGTGAGAAAATCAACTTACAAACTCTACTGGCATGCCCTCTGCTCGAAGGTGAGTGTGGGTGTGGTAGTGATTCTAATTGAAAATAAAAATCACATCGTAGTATCGTAATCACAGCAAGTAAATTAAGATTTAAAATAACTATGAAAATATATTATTTGGATTTACCTGTTGTGTTAATTACCACTTCATGGTAATCATTATGGTCTCCAACAGCATTTTGTGGTGGCTGAAACAGACAAGATTATTAAAATTCGTTGAGTCACACAGAGATATTTAATAGGTTTTTACCTAGGTATTTAAATCAATTTAGAATAAATAAGAATAAAGAGTTATATTAAAAGTAGGAAAATTAAAGCTTACAAATGCAGGCACCCTGTGCTGCGTGTCACCGTACGCAGCACCCTCCCCAATTATCGCTAGGACCTTTCGGGCCGTTTCTGATAAATATGGTCGAGAGTGCCTGGCCCACCACCTGTCCTAAAAGCTTCTACCCTTCTTACACCAGCTCTATTTCGGCATTTGCATTTGAAGTCAGCTCAGTACTAAGAATACAAGAAGAAAAGCGTTGATGTAAAGGTAAACCAAGCATGAGACCTAAATTTAAAAAAATACTTCTTACACGTTTCCACCGCTTCCCAGTTTTAGTTGCACCGTCGCCGTGAGCGTTTAGCCTGGTAGCAAGGCTGTTCCACTCGATCGACGGTCTCCTTGGACCTCGGTCCCAGGCCAACGCCTTTGGCAAGGCTCGAGTGTGCCATGAGGTGCTGCAGCAACTCCTCCAGTTGGTTTGATGAAACTCTATTTTCCACTGAAATTACAAGAACATATTATTAACACATATTTAAGGGGTATTTATCGCGCTTTTTTCCTTTATTATTGCCCGATGTTTCGACAGGATTGCACCCATCGTGTTCCCGAGAAGACTGACATGTTAGAGGTTAAATATGTGTTAATAATGTGTCGTGATCGCGAAAGTTTAAAAAAGACTACAAGAACATGGTAAAGACAGAGAGCAAACTACGCAGTAGAATTTAACTGATTGGTAGATAACTTACTTTTAGATCCAAAATCACGGAACTCTGAATAGTTCAACTAGTTCCACAATTGAAATCGCCAAAGAAAAAAGAAGATAAATGCTCAGCACAGAATAAAAAATTAACCACAGATGTCGATAAAACTACAATTATCTATTTCCACCTATTGCCGCTCTGCTGCTAGTGGCGCTAGTGTTCACAAACAATGTGTCTTCAGCAACAACTTAGCGATAGGCGCGCGTAATACGGCATTTAGCAACCGAACGCGTAGCGGTAGCTGTGGCTTTGCTGTCGCTACCGCAAATTTTTACTTAATCACCCTGCGGGACTGCGCCCTCGCGGACGTAAAGCCGCGCCAGCCCGCCCGTGTATCGCGCCAGCCCCCCACTGAACAGCTCCTTATACCTGTCCACCAAACGTAACATTTCATCAATTAAATCAGGCCTTTAGTCCGTTTTCATAATTACTGGTTCGATTGTGCCTTTGGGAAAGATTTAACAATTATATTCCTAATGGCACAACTAGTTGTGCATACATAGTTTGTCCATGAGGAAAGCGTTGTTCGTAATTGGTTACTAAAGAAGAATTATTTTTCGCTGTTTCATAGTTAATTATCAAACAAGAATTTATTTGCTGTTTTCGTAATCGAGTTTCGTAATTAACTACGAAATAAGATTTTTTTTTCTGTGTTCGTAGCGAATTGGCTACGAAACAGGAATTATTTTTTACTGCTTCGTAGTTAATTATCAAACAATAATTAACAACTTTCCTACCTTCCGTAGTGTTAAAAATAGTGCAATTATTATTTTAATTAAATAAAAACGCTAATATTCTTAACATAGATCTCCTGCAATGATCGTCACAATTGGGGAGACCCATTAGTGGACGTCTATGATATGATGATGATGTGATCCTTTATATGCTAAGATACTATCTGAATATTTGTATCGTGGAAAAAGTTTAACCTTTTGAACGTTTTTCCTCCCTTGTCAAAACGCCAATAGATGAAAAATGAAGAGTGAAAATAAACCTTACCTGTCAGCAGGAAAATTGCTTTGACAGCGTCCGCCATTACCCCTTTAGTAGTCACGACAGCACATGACTACTTTAGTGGCTCTTGGCGTTCAAAGGGTTAATAAACAATGGTTCGTTCATCTATTGGGGTTCTATTCCTTACATATTCTATCCATCTTTGACAAACGCTACAGGTAGACGAGCTAAACCTGCACAACGGGCTACATGACGTCTTTGAATCCTTGAATTCATTTCGAGTGTCTTTGCTTTACGAAAAAGGGTATTGCAGAAGTGATAAAAGCAACCCTTCACTATCTTCTCCGGAAATACGATTTGAATACCTTTCATAGCTGCTACTTTGTAATCTAAAGTCATTTTTATTGGTTTCCAGTTTGGAATCTGACTTTTAATTATCCTGAATAACATCTCATATGTTTTTATAATCTTGTTTCGTAAAAATGCATATGTTTTTATAATCTTGTTTCGTAAAAATGCAAAAAAATATTGGCACTACCTTATTTGCTTCGACGTCGAACCCATGTTTACAACAATACATCAATTTCTTGAAAGGGAGTGGACAAGATCTAAAAGTACCATCAAGAAAAAAATGCTGAAAACGATGTATTATTTGTTGCGTATCCAGGGAGCCAAACACGAGGATTCTCATATCGACATCATTGTAATCGGCGATAAGTTTAAAAGTAAAGCGGCACTATTACCTCTTGAGGCGATGTATATTGTTGTAGTTTGAGTACTCCCAAGTTTCAGTACTTTTTATTAGGTGGCTCGTGAAGGAAGTTTAAGACCATTTACCATTTCTTCGTATTGTTTCTGTACAGGATAGTTGTTAGTGCATACTTTTTTTTTAAAAGCACTCAGTTCTTGTTCAAATATACATTTAGCTTCATTTGCCAAACAACCAATATCATGATCCATTGATTTAACTATAGTATTTTCTTTGCTCAGCGTTATGCTACCCTTAAAACCGTTCCGTTCAAACCTAGTTTACCAAGGAGTTCGATTAGTACAATAAATTCTTGTTTAGTAATTAATTATGAAACGAGAATAAGGAATAAGTTTTGTAATTAACTACGAACGAAGAAAAAATACTCGATTACAAAAACAGCAAATAAATTCTTGTTTGATAATTAACTACGAAACAGCGAAAAATAATTCTTCTTTAGTAGCCAATTACGAACCAGTAATTATGAAAACGGACTAAAGGAAATCAGCACTATTATCCTTAACTATGAAGTTACACCCAAATGACGATATATCTATTCGTAGTTCTGAAAACCATTGCCGTCCCAATAGGGATGTTGTACCTCCTTCTATCACAAATAGTTAATTAGTTTCTTTGAGTTCTCACGCAGGGTCTGAATACCTTCAATCGGTCCTAATACGGGATGCCCATAGTTCTTGCAGAGGTTAGCTAGGTAAAAGGAAACTCTTACTGCCCCATCTTTATTAGTTTGATACCTTTCACAGACTGTGAGACTCTCAAACTTGCTTATATCATCGTCATGAATCCCAGAATCCTTTACACATGGCTTTTTACAATAGCATATATTAGGCTTAATGATACCCAGTGGCTTCACTTTCGAGCCATTGTAAAACTTTAGAACAATGATATCACTAAATTTTAACTGCGAAAAGTACCTATCGTTTATATTCTTACTGATGCACGATATTGCGGAACCTGTATCGATTTACATATCGACGCTTGAAAGGCAATAATTACTAAGCGACATGTTAGCAACTTTACACTAGAGAATTTAAGTTTTTTTTTTAAACATCGTATAAAATCGCCTTTTGGTCATAGCTACTTGATCCTAACGAATTTTAGTTGCAACTTAAAAGCCTTATAAACTGGCATTTAAAAATTTTGACTTTTTCAATACTTTAAGAAATAGTGTCGGCTAGTAAAATTTTAATTATAATCATAATAATTACAGGTAAAAATTACTTACTGACAACATTTTTTTATTATAAAACATGTAAAATTAACTAAATCCCAGTGTTCTATATTTGTGTTTGAAGCAAAATGATACATCCAGAAATAACAGATGTTTGACATATAGGTAAAAATTAAATGATCTAAATAAAAAGCAAAAAACTTTTCTGTCAAGCAATTTCAACCATCGTACAAATTAAGTAAAGTGTAAGACAGTTTTGAACAAGTAACAAAGACTTTAGTTTTTAGTACGCAAATTAAAGACTTTTGCACAGAGATTTTCGGTGGATATCGTCATCATCAACATCAAAACCTTTGTAGTAATCTACAATCGCAAACTACTGAGTATGGGCCTCCATCTAACGAGGGACGAATTAGAGCATAGGTACTCCGCCACGCTGCGCTTGTGCAGGTTGGTGGAGGTTTTAGGCCTGCGACCAACCCTGTGTTAAAGACGTCTATATAAGCCGTCTATCTACATAGGAATGTTGCAGTCAAATCCTTCGCTGCCGGTGTAAATTAAAAAGATTTATTATTTCTATCCACTATTTATTACACAAGACACAAAATCAGTATAGGGTTTCTAGTATTTACTTAAACAGTACTTTATTAAACCAAATGTAAATCAAAGTATTAAAGTTTCAGATCAGCCTTATTTTGCAGTCTTACAAATTGTTACTTATTATATTCAATCAATGTAGAACTACGTATGATGCTAATAACAGTTTTTTTGGAAATTATTTTCAAGGAACATATTTAAATCATACAAATAGTTACAATTTAGAGAAAAAGACAAAAATATCTTAATTTCGAAATGGAGTTTTACGACTGAACATATTTAGGTAAACTATCAATAAAACAACACAGTTAAGTCTTAACAATTTAAAGCTTTAGTTAAGCAGTAAAATTTAAGCCAGACAATATTATTGTAATGCTTTGATTGAGATCCATCCTTCGACTCTCAAATCACATAACAAGGTTTTCATAAAATCTATCTACTATCTATCTACTAGAAAGTTACATATTTTTATCGTTAAAAAATATAAATTAAGTTTATCAATATGACCCAGTAGAAGTAACACTGAAAATTCAAAATATCAAGCATCATCTGGATCTACGTCTTCGATGTCTGAGTCTAGCAAAAAATCTTTGGTTGCATCCACCAAGCACCAAGCACAAGGTAACTCGGTAAATTCTTTGTGAAATTGAGCAGGGATAACTTTGTCCTTGCAAAGTTTAACAAGGTCATTAGGTTATTCAAGCACAAATAGTGTAGCTCCTCCTCGATGTCTCCGCCGTTATCCTCACCCTCCTGGCGATCAGCATCACCGAAATAGCCCTCTGCTGTGTGGGCGCCGCCGCTTGCGCCGCCGATGGGCCCGGTCCCCCGGCCCCGGTGCGCGTGGCGTGCCTTGTTCACGCCACTCTGAACACACCCACCTAAGGTGACCAGTACGCTGGCACCTGCTGCATAGGTATTTCCGAAATCTACAGTTTACGTACGCTCCGCAGCCCGCCTGGTTATTTCCACTACGCGAATAGTACGACGCTCCGCCGCCGCGCCCCGTTAACATCTGGCCACGTGCCGTCGATGATGACGCCATCCTTGAATAGTGAAGTGGACGCTCTTTGCTCGTACTACTGGTCCCCGTGCTTCTTCCACGACTTCTGCATCTCTCCGCCGCTTCTAATGAAGTAGCCAAATAACATGCTTCCACGAATGTAACTGTATCTATCTCTGCAAATAATCGTCTGATGATGTTGCTGCGCAACCTGCAAACAAATTGGTCCCGTAAACTTTCGCTCAGATTCGCCCCAAACTTGCACTGGTTAGATAGTCTTTTCAATTCAGCTTCGTACTTGGCAATATTTTCATCCATACTTTGTCTCCTCTGTCGAAAACGGTAACGTTCCGCCAACACCGATGGCGTCGGTTTTAAATGATGACGCAATAATTGCACGGCCTTTTCGAACGTCAACTCGGCAGGCTTCGCGGGGCTGGCAAGATTTTCTAACAATTCGTAGGCCTCATCACCCATAGTTGCAATGAGAATAGGTAATTTCATGTTTATATATATGTTTATTATAAATCGCCTTGCTGCATTCATAAGGATTACGATGAACCTTAAATTATAACAATCGAGTAATAAACAACGGAGCTACAGTCATTTCTTGGGCGTTGGTAGCGCCAAGCTGGCTATCGCGGTTGGTATTTCGCCTGTATTGCGACACATTGAAATCTGTACCACTTGGCCACATTTATAATGATTTGGAAGGAATTCGGATAGAGTTCCGAGCTGTATTATAATGTAGGTATGTACACATATAACGGTATCAGGTGAAAAAAAACAGATTTTAGTAAACACTTTGTTACCTAGGAAAATCCAGGTAGGTTGGAAACTTAGGGTCACACTGGGAATTTAATAAAACAATGAAATCGGGGTTTGTGGTCTGTTCTAACATTTACAATATGTATAAGTCACGGCTTAGCTTGAAATAGAGAGACTTATGGGCTATGTGGGTTTCTTGAGATGAATTGCATTAGTGGTAATTTATTAAAGTATTTAGGTTATTTAATATTGTT
The DNA here is from genome assembly GCA_963082625.1 of Pasiphila rectangulata. Lineage (NCBI taxonomy): Eukaryota > Metazoa > Arthropoda > Insecta > Lepidoptera > Geometridae > Pasiphila > Pasiphila rectangulata. Next base: position 17,202,557 of record OY720253.1, on the reverse strand, counting down.
TCAATTTTATTGTTGAAATTATGTGTATAGTATTAAGTTAAATAATTTGAAAAGTAAGCAGGGCGCCAACCGTAGAAATAAGCTTCAGCTACGCTTACTGAATTAGTTAAAATACGGTGCCGCTCCAAACGTCCAGTCCAGAACGTGAGCAAGGCAACCCAAAGTAGATTAAGTATAAATAAAATTGTACCGGGCAGTGCAAGCAAACACATCCTAGGAGTAGTATACGGTGCTCTAGCAGCTCTAAAGTCCAAGCAGATTTTGAGCGGCTTCCAGACAATATTATACTGCGACTAGTCAGCTTTACACTGCGTCCAGGCACCCCTGTAATTAAAAAGAACTAAATTACAGACTGATGACCAAAATGGTCCGGAGCGAACAAGGTACAAAAGTTGAACTTTTATATAGAAAAAAATGTAGTTTGAGGCTTGAAACTTAAAGTGAGAGTAGGTTACACCTTGGGGAACGTTTTACAATGGTAAGATACAGGTTTAGAATTGAAATGTATAATGACTTTAGAGGAATTTATGTTTTCAAGAATATTAACTTTGCTCCAAAAGGAATCGAGATTATTTAGGGGAGCTCCTATGGAGTCATACAACAACGTCATACAATAACAACGAGCATACCTGTGGTTTAATCCAGGGGTTGGGTAAAACAGTGATAAGTAGAACTTAGCGCCGGCCACGTTGCGTCACATCCAAGACAACAGGATTCGGTAGTATATCTGCGAATAATCGACCCAAATTACAACTCTGATCGAAGGCACTGTCACAAACGAAGGTCCTTTCACAGCAGACTTACTCAAAATTGATAAAAAGAAAATATTAGCTGAGCACTCAGCTCCTTGTAAAAACTCCGGTAAAAAATGGCCGATTCCACAAAGAAGGCAAATGCAAGACGAAATACAATCCCCAGTGTTACCCGCTTCAGCAACAAAACTCCAAAAGTGTTAGATATTAGCATCACTTTGAAAATAAAACTAAAAAAAAAACATGTCGAAACTAGGTAACTGTAAGACCAAAACAATACATTAATTTAAAGAAAAAATGAGGACCAAATCATTCGGCTTGATCAGAGCAATATAACTCTGTCACCTCTATGCAAACAATTTAGAACGGTTAGCGGAAACGAAGGGGTTAGTAGCTGGCACCACCATCCAGAAATATGTAGGTACGTTCCATTTCACGTTACTAGCCTCAACTTCCAGAATAACGTTTCATATTACGTTAACGAAACAAATTTAAGAGAATAACGGTTTTTATAAAAAAAAATATAATGACAAAATTTATACGTGACAACTTATACTTACAAAAAGTTTTAACAAATTAAACAAACATACATATGTATCTTAACAAAATATATAGAGAGCTGATTTAAAAACAAAGTAACTGGTTTGATCTGAAAATCTCAATAGATGAATAGACAATGGTACCTTTATAATTTTGCTGATTATTGATGGATTACCTGCCCTACCTAAATATCGTTGCAGGTCTGATCGAGATCGCTTACATAATTATATTGGTTGAAACATTTTAATCCGACGTGGCACACGCTTTCCATGCATTTTTATTTTTTGTAACTGCATCCGCAACGTGATGACCGACAACCAGCTTTGCATTGACATGAAATAAGTTCAAGGTCTTTTAATGATATTGAAGCTTTTCATGAGGAGACTGGTGCTAGATCACCGGTTTCTATGATTTTCCATCCACTTTCTGTGGGCGCTGGTGATGTGGGATGTGCCACGTCGGCATTCCTACAACAAAATACCTGGTAGTTGGCTCTTTACACGTAAAGGCGAAACGCTTGTCGTGTCGTAATTTGTTCGTGGTGGTAATTTGTCTAGCTCTTTAATGTTCTGGAACTGACTCTCTCAATTCGTCTAGGTTTTCTTATTCCTGAAGCTCCGATTTTTTGTTTGTGTACATATGAATGACAAACCTCTCAGCTTTCGAAAACTAATCTTCTGTAATTTGTAAGTTTAAACCCAAATTTGTGAAAAGTTGAAAATTATTTTGGAAAATCAGCCAGCTCGACTTTTTGTATGCCCTGACAATGCGCTCGTAGTGTCACCATCCAGTTAGGCTATGATAAGCCAGCAATGATTTTCTTTTATCGCTTGTCATATTTCCTTGAATGTTTTAACAGCAATATTCTTTGGCTGTTTTTTAGTGCATTGACCTTCTCCTGCGCCAGCTGGAGGACGGCACTGTATGTGACCCCCTTCTCTGCGGCTTCGGGCTGCAATGACAGCACCACAGCCGCAGTCTTAGGGGCCATCAGCGCCTTTCTCTTTGGCTTGGGCTTGGCTTTCGGCTTTTGTGGGGCGGCTGTGGGGCGAGCCACGGGGGCGGGGGCAGCCACCGAGGTGGAGGATTTACCCTTCTCTTTGCCCTTCCTCATAACCGCTGCCCATGTTTCCACCTGGGGAACGGCGGGTAGGGCAGCCTCAGTGCCATTTTGAGTCCCGCCAAGATTGGAGGGGCCCGCAACCAGTGCCACTGCGCGAGTGGTGCCCACCTTTTGGCCTTGACCAGCCCGCTTATACGCCTTGGCAGCGGGATTGCGAGGCGGCTCAGGCGTCTGTTTGGGCCGGCTTGGGCCGGCAACGGCGGCTGCCGCTGCCCTCTTGGCGTCCGCTTTTAATGGTGGACGAACTATCGGGGCTGGCAGAAGCCGATCCTCAATCCCAGCCAGACGGGCATTGAGCATTTGCCCAAGCGTGCTGGTCAAGGACCGCTTAAGGTCCCCGATAAGCTCCTCCATCCCAGTCACGGGTGGTGCCCGCGTCGTCCCGGAGGTGGCCGTGTTGCGGCGGCAGTGTTGGCCGCAGCTGCCTCAGTCTTAGCTTCGGCGAAGCCACGACGCAGCGCCTTCACCTCCACTTTGCTTGACCTCGAGTCGCAGACGAGCGTTTTCCGCCCTCAGGCGCCGAGTTTCCTCTGCCTCGCTTCTGCTCGCAAGAGCGTCGACAACCTCCCTCAGAGCCGAGACGGACCTCTTGAGGCGAGCCACAAACTCGCCCTTCAGGTTGCCCGACTTCTTGGCTACCTCCAAAATGCAGGCTAGCCCATTGCCCGCATGCGCCCTTAGTTCTTGGGCGTTCAGCGTGCTGATATCATCAGCCCTCACGATGACATCAGACTCGTTGTCCGTGTCTGTCGTGAGGTCTGCATCAGCACCCGCCCCCGACTTCTTTATATACCGCCTGCCACGCAGTACGTCCTCCAACTCTCCGTCCTTCGGCACCGAGGAAGGCTTGAGGAACTCCTCACGCGAAGAACCCGCCTTGGCGGTCCTTCCTCTTCCCTTCCTAGCCTTGTTGACCTTGGCGGTCGCCGTTTCTTTGGTCTCCGTGCCTGAGTCTAAATACCCAGGCCCGAAGACGGACGCTTCCGCCCCGACTCTCCAATTGCGTTCTCCACCACGCCCGTCATTTCTAAATCAGACTCCCTGTCTGATACGTCTGATTGGCCCTGAGAAGGGCCTTTTGGTTGGCCCTGAGAAGGGCCTTTTTTAAACTTCCCTTTCGAATCTAGAAAAAGATTCACCGTCCAACCCTTGCAATGTTGGCCTTGAGAAAGGCCGATTTGGCTTTGAGAAAGGCCGGTTTGGCCTTGAGAAAGGCCGAGGCGGTTGTTGTCCCCCCCAGAATACGAAGAACAGACTGCCGAAGCAGCAAGGGATTCCTCGACCTCGATGAGGCCGGTACCCTCCTGGGGTAAAGTATTTTCACAATTCGCCATTTTTCATGTTTGTTTGGTCCTATTTGGGTCACAGAGGGTTAACCGACCCCCTGGGCGCCCTTACGACCGAGCTCTCCTCGGCCATACATCCCATAAGCGGGCGCCAAAACCGTAGGATTTGGTGACTATATGTACATTAAGAAGAAAAGAAAAAATATTTACAAAAGCCTAAGAATACCGCCGTAGTCCCAAAAAGAACCACGGCGCCCAAGCCTAAGCACCCCTATCCCAGAACCCCCCACCTAAGCAACCCGAAATGCCCTCAGATAAAATACATAAATACTAATAATACATAAATACATGATAATATAAACTATGTAATATAATAAATACATAAACCTAAGTGTTCCTCTTGGTCTGGTCTCTCAATTAAGGCCTTCCGGCATGAGTAGCTCTACCGGCATAGCCCACAAGATCATAGAGACACGCAAGCCCCACCACGACGACAATGTGGGAACGCAGTCGGTGGGGTTTTTTTTTATAAAGAAACTATATACTAAGGCTACAAATGTAAAAGTGGAGATGCCGGGTACCCTCCAGAACCCCTGGATCATTCTCTGGATGTTCTTAGAGCCGCCTGTGCTTCCTTGCCGGCCTCCTGGGAGCGGTCGATTTGTCGTCGTCCTCGCTGCCTGATGTGTCCTCTGCATCCGTGTCTGTGTCTGAGTCCTCTCGGCGCCTCTTTCCCCCTTTGCCCTCTCCCATGAGCTTTCTCACTTCCTCAACTTTTGTTGAGCAGCCCACGGAGGCCAACCACTGCAAATCCTCAGCAGTCGGGTCCGGGACCTTAGAGACGCCTTCGAGGGTAACCAATTGGCGGGCCATGTCAATGTCTAACGATCGATCTGTGATGGCTATACTGCCTTGGTAATTTTTCTGTACGCGCTAGGTCTTTCTGGCCCATTGGAGAGTCACCTCGTACAGATCCGGGTAGCGACTATGATTTAACTCCGGGTATCTAGTGTTGTCCAGTAGGCGACAGAGTTTGAAGCCTTGCCCCTCTGTTGCCTGTATTCTCTTGATTATCTCGAGAAACTCCCGAGCCTCCTTCCTCACATGAAGGAGGAGGAGGGCGGGATTTCCCGATTTAATAAAGTCCTGCATGCATTATTTATTATTTAGCCTCCTCTGACCCACTGCAGGGCAAAGGCCTCCCTTTCCTTCTTCCACTCTTCGCGATTTAACGCAGTGACAGGCCACGTGTTCATATGAGTGTTCAGCTCGTCCCGCCATCTCCTTCTTGGTCCTCCGCGCGGCCGACATGCGTTTGGGGTCCACTCTGTTGTTATTATGTATACCACAGATTTTAGATACGCCATGTCATAGACTAGTAAGAGCTGCCCGTAGACAGCTTTGATGGTCGGTGGGTATTTGTCCAGGTGTTCGCCTACTGCGAGCAATTTGCGAAGAAGTTTTTCCCGCTTATCAGGCAAGCTGTAAACCCGGGTCTTTGAGGACAGGATGTGTGACCACAACGATGTTTTTATTGTGTCCTCAACCAGGTCGGTGAGATTCTGCGAGGCCAGGCCCGCCTTCCACCGCTTGGCGGCCGCCTCCTGATTATCCTTAGTTAGGTCTTCCACGTATCCCATCATTATGCATAGGGCAATATAGGCAGTAGTTTGTCTGCCTGTGGGGGTGGAGATAACCTGCCTGTCTAGGGTAGCGGTTAGATACTTTGCTGAAGCATCGTCTTCCAGGCCCAGGAGCCAGTAGGCGGTGCTGATTAATTCGTTTTCCTGGAGGACTCCGAGCACATTTTTAGTGAGCGCCATGGTCACCACTTCTACAATGTTCAACGAGATGCTTACTTTTATCGTGCTCTCTATTTCGTTCCAGAATGAGAACTTGGCCGTCATGATAATAGCTAGATTAAGGAGGTAATGAGGATGTGTAAAAGGTGTAGTGCAGAGTTAGCGAGGTGATGGTGGTCGTGCACGTTTGACCTTTTTTTTTTTTCTTTGACCCAGGGAAATCCTTTATGGATACCTCCAAGCCCGGGGGGGCAAGAAGGTTATGTCGGACTCCTTATACCGACTAAAACCCTGGAGTGTGTTCCTTCACACGCCTTTAAGTCAGGAACCGTGGGAGCACGTGAGCATTCTTCCACAGCCCCGACGGTGTCGGCCCACAATCACCATTGCGGGCCCCTACCACCGGCGCTACCACAGGTGCTGGCGTCACCACTGGTACTGGCAGGCTCACCACCCTGTCAGAAGCAAGTGGTGGCCGTAGGCGTTTTGCCGGAAGGAGCTTATCCAAACGACTCAAGCCGCGCGTTCAACATGCCACCAACCTGTAGCATTAGCCAACGCGTCAGCTCTTCAGCTTGGGTCCCACCTCGAGCAGGGAGGGTCTCCGGCACCTCCATGGTTGCGGGGCTAAATTGCACCCGTGTCTCCATTGCCCTTCTGAGCTCCGCTAGATCTTTGCGGAGCTCTGCCACCTCGGCCTGCAGGCGCTCGTTGTCCTTCTGCAGTCTCACGGTCTCCTCCGTAGAGGACCTATTGCGAAGGACTTCGGTTGCCTTCTTTATTGAGGCCGCCGACGAAGTCAAAGAACCTTAAAGGCGGATTTACACGCGCCCTTAAGGTTCTTTGACTTCGTCGCTACGTGTACTATCAGATTCACATCTGCCAGTATGCGCTCGTTCAAGGCGTTGGCGGTTCGGTCATCCTCCTCGCCCGAAACCACCAACCCTAGTGCTGCCCTCTCATTATCAGCTTTATGGAGTAGCTCTTTGAGCAACACCTCAGCCTCCGCTTCTTTCCTAAGAAGGAACTCCTTCCTCCCAATCTTACTACGACTGGTGCTTGGTACACTAGCAACATGCACTATACCATCAGTGTCCGTTGATGACACTGAGTCACCATTGCGCCGTCTCTTCTGGCCCTTCCACAAGCGGCCCAGGCCGGGCCGCACGGAAGAGGCTACAGTTTCCACGCTGGCATCTGAGTCAGATGCCTGCGCGGTGACCTCCATCATCTCCGTTGACATTCTAGTCAACATGACGCGTGGCTCCAAGGCACACGCATCCTTATCCAAAGAGGCAGAACCCCGTCTAGTGACGCTGCCGTTCATCTCTTCGGGTTGGCCCTGAGAAGGGCTATTGGGGTGGCCCTGAGAAGGGCCTTTGGGGTTGCCCTGAGAAGGGCCTTTTAGACCCTGAGAAGTTTCCGCCTCGGTTTCCGAATCGGGAGTTTTTTGTTTTCTTTTTTTTTTAATGCATAAAAAAATCCCACGCGTACCGGGGACAAGGTACGACCCGAACAGTGCCCTCGTGTATCCGGGAAGGGTAGGTGAACCCAGGCGCAACGCCTAGGTGCAGTAGCGACTGACTTTTCCGGCCAGCCATCCTCCTAGAGAATAGACCTCATGCTGCACCGCCACTTGTCCTTCGGGATTATTTTATAGAGGTTTACTCCTCGCGGCCCGGGCAATGAAGCCAAAGCCATCGGTCCCAACTCACGTTACGAGACATGACCGCGACGCTCGTTGGGGTTCCGATCTACGACGCTGGTTTGGAAGATAACATCTTCCAACACCTGCCCGGTGGTAGTGTAAGTACACGCCGGGCACGTCCCATGCTCCATCAAGTGTGCTGTCTGCTACTCAGAGAGCACGATGAGGAGCCCACCTCGCTGTATAAATACATAAATACTAATAATACATAAATACATGATAATATAAACTATGTAATATAATAAATACATAAACCTAAGTGTTCCTCTTGGTCTGGTCTCTCAATTAAGGCCTTTCGGCATGAGTAGCTCTACCGACATAGCCCTCAAGATCACAGAGACACGCAAGCCCCACCACGACGACAACGTGGGAACGCAATTTTTTTGTTTCCCAGAAAAATCTTTTATAGATACCACCAGTCCGGGGGGACCGATGGTTATGTGGGATTCCCGCCTTGATAAAGGCAGTGTACCCACTAAAAACCTGGGGTGTTCCGCCCTCGCCGCTTTACAAGGAGGAAGCCACGGTGTCGCAGTGCGTCCCGCAACTCTCTCAGCGGGTGCCCGTGAGGGCCCTCGAGAGGGTGTAAAATGCCCTCCCCGTATCTCCGCTTAAGGCACCTCGGAACACGTGACGAGGCGCCTTACAGCACGGGACCCCTCAGGTCAGGAAGCGGATCCCCCGATCCGCAACCCAACAGGTCCCCGTTCAGGGTAGTGTGCGGCCGGCTTATGCCAACCGCCTACGGCCCGTTCTTCTGTGGCGGATAGGGGCCGAGAGAGGATCTGCCTCTCGCTCCCTCTCCGCCGTCTCCTTCGTCCGCATTACTTCCTCCGCAAAAGCGGCTACGGCCTCCCAATTCGTCTCGCTGTCAGCCATAGCGTTGACTATGGCTGAGAGCGAGAGGTCACGTCCTATCGCCGCCGCCATCACTGCGCGCGGCTCCGCCCATTCAGGACACACGGCGCGGATGTGCTGCGCCGTGTCCTCAGGTGCCCCACAATGGTGGCATTCCATTGTGGGTTCCCGACGTGCCACCCGACACAGATACCTCCCAAAGCAACCATGCCCGGAGAGGATCTGCGTCAGACGGAACGTCGGTGCACCATGCCGCCGATCGACCCACTGCTGGAGGCTGGGTCGAAAGGCGGCTACCACTTCTCGGCTCGCAGTTGGCGACTCCATTCGATGTGCCCAGTCCAGAAGGAGATCCTTGCGGGCATCCTCTCTCCACCGCCTGATCTCCTCCGGGAGTGGCCACCCTCCTGCCAGCTTGGTCTCTGCGCTGCGCCAATACACCGCCGACAACACCTCCGCCTCGAGGTCCCACGGCGGCGTACCAGCCAGCAAGCACGCCGCTTCAAACAAGACGGTGTGGTACGCTCGGGCCGCCCTGACGGCCATGACCCGTTGCGGGCGACGCAACAGGGTCAGGTTCTCTGCGCCGAGGGCGTCCGCCCATATTGGTGCTCCGTAGAGCGCTTTGGAGCGAACCACACCGGCATACAGGCGACGGCACCCCACACTTGGCCCACCCAAATTTAGGAGGAGTCTCCCGAGCACCCCGGCAAAGGCTATGATCTTGGGAGCCAATTGCCGGAAGTGCTCCGCGAACCTCCATCTGCCGTCGAGGATGAGGCCTAGATACTTCATCTTCGACTCGACGGCAATAGAGGTTCCGCCCACCACAATTTCCATACCCCGCGGTGGAGATCTCCGAGGTCCGTGGAAGAAGAGGGCCTCGGACTTCTCCAGCGCCACCTCCAGCCCAAGGGTCCTGATCCTGTGGACCACATGGGCTACACCAGCCGTGGCCAAGATGGCCGCCTCCCTATGCGTGCTCCCGCAGGCAGTAACCAGGGTGTCGTCGGCGTAACATACTACACCGACACCGTGTAGGTTCCGCCCGCGGAGCACGTAGTCGTACCCGATGTTCCACAGGAGCGGTCCTAGGACTAAACCCTGTGGAACACCGCACGACATTCGCCTCACTTTCCATTCACCGTCCCGGGCCGGGTACATAACGGCCCGGTCGGTGAAATAACTCGCCACGGAGTCCCTCAAATACCGGGGCACACCATGGTATCTTAGGGACTCCATCACGGTCTCCCAAGGGAGGGTGTTAAAGGCATTTTTAATATCTAACGACACTGCCAACAACACCCTGCCTTCGGAGACCGCCTCCTCCGCTAGCTTCCGCACTTTGGCAATGGCGTCCACCGTCGAGCGCCCGTGCCGGAAGCCGAATTGCCCGTCGCTTAAGTTCGGTCCTACCTCCCTCATGTGCTGAGTGAGACGAGCAGCGAGCACACGCTCGAAGAGCTTGCTCGTCTCACTCAGCAGCACGATCGGACGGTAGGCCGACGGGGAGTCAGCTGGGTGCCCGCTTTTCCTCAGCAGGACCAGCTTTCCGATCTTCCAGCATTGTAGAAAGTGGCCCCGCGCCAGGCAAGCTGAGAACATGGAGCGAATGTGTTCTCCAAGCTGCCCGGCCGCCAACACCAAAGCGCGTCCTGGCACGCCATCAGGTCCAGGGGCCGTGTTCTTTGCCCTCAGCCTCAACACGGCCAACCCGAACTCAGTCTCCGTCACTTCCGGGACCGTGGCATCATCTAGCAGTTCTTCCACCTCAGGAGGAGCCATGAGTGGTGGGTGCCACGCCTCCCTGTGAGGGAAGAGCGCTGACACCACCTGCTCTAAGAGCTCTATCTCCGGGGTTGCTGTGAGTGGGGGGGTCCAGGGACGGAGCTTCCCCGTTACCTCCTTGTAAGGGCGACCCCAGGGGTCGTGATTGAGGGACTCCAGCCACTCTTGCCACGCCGACTCTTTAGCGTCTTTAATGGCCGCCTTGAGATCTGAACAGGCGGCCCTATAGTCGGCGTAGCGGTCCCTCTCGACCTCCTCGTTGCGTAGTCTCCTCCGGCGGTAGTGGGCGTAACGACGCCGCGCCACAACGCAGGCCCGCCTTAGCTCTCTGAGCCCCGGCCTCCACCAGTACATGCGCCGGGGTGGCGACGACGTCTTGACCCGGGGCATGGAGGCGTCACATATGCGCGCAAGGGCTCGGCCCAATGCGTCTGCCGCGACGTCAGCATACCCCAGGTCCGAGTCAGCCATCCATGATTCCACGATGGCCGCCTCCTTCGCCAACTCCCGGTCCATCCCCCTCAGCGACCACCGGGGTCCCTCTCTTGCCGGCGGGGCCGTGCGGACGCAGAGACGCTACATCGAATGTATCGGTGATCAGATAGCGTCTCCACGTCAGTCTCCACCTTCCAGTGGAGAACACGGCTCGCCAGGGTTGGTGTTGCGAATGTTGAGTGTTGCGAAAGTCCACAATTGACCCACCCTGTTGCCGCACGCACGTGTTCTCAGCGCCCCTGTTTACAATCAGGAGGCCCAGGGATGACGCCCACTCCTCCAACAACTCCCCTCTTATATTGGTAGCCGGAGAACCCCATGCCGTGGATTTAGCATTGAAGTCCCCGGCAACCAACACGGGACTGGGGTGTACTGTTCCCATTAGGAAACCGACCTCTGCAAGCGTCCGCTCAAAGCTGGCCAGAGTCCGGTTTGGGGAGCAGTACACCCCAATTACCGGCACGCCACAGTCACCACCCACAACGGCAAGCACGCATCCCTGACCCTTCGCTACTTTTTCGAAGGGCAGGGAGCCACCAGCCGCTGGAGCATATATGGCTACCGAGTCCTCCCGATCTCCCACCCAATTTGTATGGGCGGGAATCATGTAGGGCTCGGTAACCACGACTATTTGTATCAACCACTCTCTCAGTGTCTGGAGTAAGAGATCTTGAGCCCTAGCAGAGTGGTTGATGTTCGCCTGGAGGCATCGGATGGCAATCTAGTTGGTTTCCATCCGAACCTCCGCTTGCGCTGGGCGCAAAGATGGCGGCGAGGGGGCCTTTACGCCTACGCCACTCTTCTTTTTCCCTCCTTTCTTCTCCGGGGCCGAGCCTTTGCAGCCTCGGACCTGGTGGTCAGCATTTCGGCCTGCCGCCTCGCACGCTGGGCAGTGAGGCTCGGCCTCGCACTGGGCAGCCTTGTGTCCGGGCTTGCCACAGTGGAAGCACATCGTGCTGCGATCGACACTGCCCGTGCACTTAGCCCCCATGTGTCCCGCTTCTAAGCAGCGGTAACAGTAGAGGGCCCTGGGTTCCAGTATCTTTGCGGACACCGAAACCCATCCCAAATTCAAATTTCATTTATTTTGCGAACATGGGTTTACAAGATGGTGTGAGTTATAGCTATTTATAGTAGAGGTACAGCCATGATCAGCTTTTCAGCATGCAAATACAGTTTAATTTAAATATTATCAAAATAATTCATAGTAATTAATTTAAAAACAAAGCAACAAAAAGAAAAATTAAATTATATAAAATTGTCAGTCAAATTTTAGTGTTACATTATTAAAGTCAAATTAATTCACAGGTTCAATAATATCTAAATATAAAAATAAAATCAGTGTATTCAATTATATGTCAAAATTTGTCAGTAACAAATTCATTTAGTTTATAATAGGCCTTTTCAATTAATAGTTTTTTTAATTTACATTTAAATATATTTATTGCGCATGTTTCTCTTATTTCTTTAGGTAAGTGATTATAAATACGAGGGGCCATACAAAATACACTTTTACTTAGCAATGTCGACTTGCTAGGTGGTTGACATATTTTTAAATAATGTCGCTTACTTAGTAACTTTTTAAACTGGTTCAGATTGCTTTTGACAAAACTGCAGTTTCAAAGATGTAAATGGACGTTATCGTTAAAATCTTTAATTCAATAAAGAAAGGTTTACAACTTTCTGTTTGTTTAATACCACATATTGACCTGACGCATCTCTTTTGTGCTCTAAATACCGATTCTATCCTAGTTGAATTGCCCCAGAACAGAACTCCGTATCTTTAAATAGATGCTACATATCCATGGTATGCCGAGAGGACTGCTTCAATATTTGCCACTTTAGAGAGCATGTAGAGAGCATAGGATTGCTGGCTCAGTTTGAGGGTTAGATAATCTATATGGGAGTTTTAGCTAAAGTTACTGTCGATATGTATACCTAGGAATTTCGTTGAGTCAATGTGGTCAATTTTATTTTCTAAATAGTTTATATCAAGGTCGCTTATTCTAATAGCTCTATTTCTGAAAACCATTACATTTGTTTTAGTCAAATTAATTTTTAAGTTAATGGATTTAAGCCAATTAATTATATTACATAAGGTGAAATTGATGTAATTTTCAAGTACTTTCTTATTATCTCCAGTAAATAAAATTGTACTGTCGGTCGTCCGCAAACATGACAGTTTGACGGCTGGCAATTTTAGGCAAATCATTTATGTACATTAAAAAAAGCAAGGGACCCAAAACACTACCTTGTGGAACTCCTGTTCTGACATGCCTAAATTTTGATGTGTATTTGATTTCAGTTTTGGATTTAGGACATATCTTGGTTATTTGGGTCATTTGTTTTCTGTTGTTTAGGTAGGATTCAATAAGCTTAGATACATTACCTCTTACTCCATAGGAGAAGAGTTTTTGTATCAAGATACCATGGTCAACGTAGTCAAACGCTTTGGTTAAATCCATATAGAGGGCACATGCTATAGAGGAATTATCGACAGTTTTCATCGCTGAATTTAAGAAGTTATAGACGGCCTGATTTATAGACTTGTTTTTCCTAAATCCTACCTGTTCAGTTGCAAATATGTTGTTTTTTTCAAAAAAGTCGTAAAGCCTTTCGTATATAGCCTTTTCAAATACTTTTGAAAGTACAGGGACCAGTAACAGTACAGGGTACAGAGCAATTGGGCGGTAGCAAGCCATGTTACTCTTGTCGTCTTTTTTAAATATGGGTTTAATTATGGTTGTCTTTAATGCATCTGGAAAAACACCATTTTCAATACATAAATTTATGATATGTGACAAGACTGGTGATAATTTGGAAGCGACCTGTTTTACAATATTAGCAGATATAATATGGTCATAGCCAGTGGCCTTAGTATTTTTTAATTTTTTGATTATATTGAGAATGTCACTAGGCGTTGTAGGTATCATAAATAATGAATTCGTTTGTGCTAAGTTGATATTTACTTCAGTCTTTTCAGTGGCTGTTATTTGGTCAATAAAGTAATCATTAAATGAATTGGCTATTTCAAGTGGGTCATAAATTAATCGCTGGCCAACTTGTATTTGTTCGATTTCATTTTTGGGTAAGTTTAATTTTGAGTTTTTTATGACCTCCCATGTAGCCTTACATTTATTGCGAGCTGTAGTGATGTAATGTTTATTTTGAGTTTTTTGAGTTAGTTTGATAATTCGATTTAGTCTTGACGATAAGTTTCTAAAGTTATTCTTATTAGACTGTGTAGGAGACAGGCAGTATTTCCACAATAAATTACGTTTGCGCTTACAGCATTTTCGTATACCGTGCGTGATCCATTGAGGGCGCTTCTCAAATGATATTTTTTTGCGTAGCAAGGGGAAACATAAATAATATAATAAGGTAAATAAATCATAGAACATATCAAAGGCAGTGTCAGGTTTGTCGCAATTTAGAATGTCAAAAAAAGATAGGGAGTTAATATGTTTTATGTTTTCTTGACTGTAGTCGCGTCTTATAGTGTACCAATGTCTAAGACGGAAAGTTGGTTTTACGGGGCAAGTAAGTATTTGTGCGAGATGGTCAGAGAGGGCAAATTCCTCCCAGACCACCACCACCAGAATCCGTCCAGCTGCCACCTTTTTGGCCGCAGCAATTGGGCACTTCAACCAGACCGTGCCTAGGCGGCCGGGAGGTCGGACTATGTCTCCTACCTTTATGGCCTCCAGGGAACAGCCCCCAGTCTTGGAGACCGCCATCGCCACGTCCTCCTTCGTCGCGGAGTCATCCAGCCCAGAGATGTGCAACTCTGCGCACTTCTCTGGACGGGACACTCTTACCACGTCGGCGCTTAGGACCTCCCGAAGTTTGTTCGCCAGCGAGTCCGCTTTCTCACCGCCGGCGGCACCGGACACCTCCAGCATCCTGGCTCCTGTAGCGGCCGTGCGGAACCGAACACCCTCTATGCCCAGGGCTTGAACATCGATCTGTTCGCGGGCTTCCGAAAGCACCTGGGCATATGTGGTCCCCTTCTTTTCGGCCTCCGGCTGCAGCGTTAGCACGATCGCTGCAGTCCGGGGAACCTTCAGTTTTGGCTCCCGTTTTTAGGAGCCTTTTTCGTCATGGGCGTTGGCCGGATGGCTTGTGCTGGGCTCGCCACTGGGGCCTTTGCGGCCTTTGAGCCCTTGCGGGCCACCACATTCCACCCTTCCTCCATTGTATCCGGCGCAGGAGGCAATGGACGGGGTGCCTTCGTGGCCGCCTTTTTCTTTGCCTTTTTCGTCCTTGCCCCGCTGGTACCAGCCTGCGCAGGAGAAGGGGAAGGCATGGAAGATGTCGCCACTGCAGGTGTAAGCGCAGCAACGTCTTGTTCCCTTCGTTTATCTGCGGCCAATGGGGGCCTAAGACGTTTAGCCGGCAGAAGGCGATCCTCCAGCCCCTCCAATCGCGCATTCAGCAAGGTTCCACACTGGACCATGACTTAGCCGGCAGAAGGCGATCCTCCAGCCCCTCCAATCGCGCATTCAGCATGGTTCCACACTGGACCATGACTGAACGCGCGATTTCCTCCATATTTATAGGAGCGGGAGCAGGGGGGCGCGTTAGATTGCGAAGCTCAGACATTTCCATCCGCATGCTAGCGACTTCTGTCATGAGCTTCGCATTTGCCGCTTCAAGGGGAGTGATCTCCTCCGTCACCTTGCGTGTCCTAATTTCGGAGAAAGCCTATCGTATGGTATCCGAGGCTTCATTTAGCCCCCTCTGAAATGTCCCCTTAATGTGCTTGGACTTGCAGGAGACGTCCTTGATCGTCGATAGGGCGTCACCGACAAGTCCCGCTAGATCCGCCGCAGCAATATCAAAGGCAGCTGGTCCTGCTGCTGCCACCTTGCGAAAGGTAGCTGCGGCAGCTTTCCTTTTTTGCTCTTCCTTCTCCTCAAACTCCTTTTCCACCTGCAGCATCGCCTCTTCCTCCTCGAGACGCCTCTGCTCGAGTCTGGCTTTAAAGAGACCTACATGGCTGCCAGTCGTAGGCGGACGTCCGCGCCCTCTCTTTGATGTTCTGCCTTTGAGCGGTGGCTCCCCGTCCGCACTATCCTCGCTGGAGGAAACACCCCTTTTCCGCCAGAGACGGCTTTCCTCCTCTTTCCTCTTCATGATTCCGGGCGATGAAGCCCGGGATGACACCGTCACTAATGAGACGTCTGAATCTACGTCCGAGCAGTGACCAGACACTGATTCGTTCGCCACATTTTCGCCAGAAGTAGCCTTCGCGGCATTCGCCGCCACGTACTCCTTACTGACCAATGCCTTGTAACTCCCCATGCTCTTGACTGTGTCCGACTCAGACAGTCGAGTCAGGGCAACAAACGGCTGGAGCGTAGCAGAGCAAGGCTCATTGGTACACCTCGTGCACGTTTGACCTTTTTTTTTTGACCCAGGGAAATCCTTTATGGATACCTCCAAGCCCGCGGGGGGGGGCAAGGAGGTTATGTCGGACTCCTTATACCGACTAAAACCCTGGGGTGTGTTCCTTCTCACGCCTTTAAGTCAGGAACCGTGGGGGCACGTGAGCATTCTTCCACAGTCCCGACGGCGTCGGCCCACAATCACCATTGCGGGCCCCTCCTCGGGTGTGTCAGTGCAGGAGATCACCGACACACCTACTCAGTGGCGCACGGGAACACACCCGCGCGCGTCACCTCGGGGCATTATCTTGTCGGCGGTGGAGTCCCCCGACTCGACCGCCAACGCCCCTGTTATGGGGGATGTAGGAAGGCGTTGAAGAGCCTCCTCCTACGCCCGACTCTCCGGCTGCGGATCGGGAGGGTAGAGGATATCTCCCTCTCCCGCTCCGCAGCCTCCTTCCGTGACATTACCAGTTCACAGAAGGATAAAACCTCCTTCCATGACGTCTCGCTTTCCAGCATTGACTTTATCAATGCTGCAAGCGAGAGGTCGTCCCCCACTACTGCGACAAGGGCGCGGCGCTCGTCGGCCCAAGCTGGGCACACCTCTAGCGTGTGTTGCGCCGTGTCCTCGTCACAGCCACAATGATGGCACTCGGTCGTCGGTTCCCTTCCGGCTATTCGGCACAAGTACTTGCCGAAGCAACCATGCCCGGTCAGCACGTGCACCAGACGGAAGGAAAGCGACCCGTGTGCCCTGTCCAGCCAGCTCTCGAGTACTGGTCGGACAGCCTCGACGGTCCAGCTGCCAGCCTTTGGATGGGCCAGCCGCTCCTCCCACCTCTCCCTCAGAACCCGTCGGATATGGAGCTTCCACGCGGGCACCTCACCAGGCGGAGGGGGATTTTCCCCTCGGAGGCGGAGAGCTAACCTCGGACGACCCCAACGGCCATCACTCTCTGAGACCGCCTCAGCAGAGCGATTGTTTTGCCCGTCAGGGTGTCGGCCCAAATGGGCGCCCCATATAAGGCCATCGACCGCACTACCCCCAGATACAGGCGGCGGCTTGTCGCTTTGGGACCCCCGAGATTCGGCAGCAGGCGTTTAAGCGCGCCCGCCGCACCCATCAATCGAGGGGCCATGCGCGTGAAGTGCTCGCGAAAGCTCCACCTGCTATCGAGGAAGAGCCCAAGATATTTCATCTTGGAGTCGACCTCGATACGCACCTCCCCGATAGAGATAGTGGAACCCCTTGGTGGTGCTCGTCGTGGGCCGTGAAAACAAACAGCCTCCGACTTATTGAGCGCCACCCGGAGTCCCAATCTCCCTATCATCGAGCGCAAGAACTGTAGTGAGAACTATTTGAGAACTTTGTGAGAGTGTGTACCCAAAGAAGTTCTCGCTGAGAATCTCCGGAGATTCTCGCGTGAATGTCTCGTGAGAATGTGGAGCGCCTTAAATGACGATGGACGCAGAAGTAACCGCTGCGACAAGTTTATTGTTATGCGCATTCGCATATTATAATTATGCGTATGCTAGAGAGAAAAAAGTTATTAAAAAGAAGTAGCGAAAAAGCTCATATTGACGTCACGCGGTACACAATATACAACCGTTCAAGTCGGCGGCTCGCGCGCTACTGAGAAACATGCGAGTGTGGAGTCAATACACGTTCTCGCCTGTTCTCGCGCTCCTTTGTCTCGCGCCAAAAAACCGACAAAAAGTGGAGAAAAGCCGGAGAACAACTCGAAAACTTGAGAAGAATACGCGAATCGCTTCCACATTCACGTTTCTCGCGTTCTCGCGAGATTCTCTTGAGATTGTGGAGCGCCCTTTAGGAGTGAAAGAGCTCGAGAAACATTTTTTGTCCTGCTTGGAGTCTCACATTTTTTTGCTGGGCACACTTGACAACTGTGCCAAACAGTTCTAGGAGATTTTTGTGATTTTATTAAATTCTGAGTTTGCAGAGAGAAATCGGTGTTGTGTGTTGTTATCTTGATATGTGTTTATGTCTATAGAACTTATAAACAATGGTTCATTGCTGTGTTTTAGGCTACAAAAGCCGAAGAATTATATCTCATAAGTCTCGCATGACTGCAACAATGTATAGAAATAACGTAATATTATGTAAATATTGGCTTCAGAAAATAATAGAATTTTGTAGCATTAGCTCCACCCAAATTATGTAGGTTAATAAAATTAATCCAGATAGACTATTTTCGTAGGTCCTCTGAATTTAGTCGGGTATCTCACGTTTTGGGGATACCAGGCATCGTATACTATTTACCCATGCCTAGTACCCAAAAATGAGGGTAAAAAAGCGCTCTCGAATCTTTAGCAAAGTCCTCTTTACTCCCATATGTCCTCCGGAACTACCGTCGTGATAGAGCTTCAAGATTTCCGACACCTTTGTCTTAGGGACAACCATTTGCAGATGACAGTGGTCTCCTCGCGCATTTTCCCATTTGCGGCACAATACACCTTCGTAAATAGCCAGACTGTCCCATTGTGCCCAATAACCTTTCGTCGTTGTACTTAGTGCTGCAACGTCACTCCACTTAGGTTTGGGTGCACCAGCCTTAATCCACTCAAGTATTGGCTTAATGTCAGCATCGTCTTGCTGTGCTCGCGTCAAGGTTTCCTTCCACTCGTCACTGTAGTCTGTTCTCAGCATCCTTATGGGTGTCACCTCTTTGGCCTCCTGTCTGGCACAATGTTTGCATTCTTCAGGACAGGGTCTTCTTGATAATGCATCCGCATTTCCATGAGTTTTTCCACTGCGATGCTCGGTTTCAAAGTCGAACTCCTGTAGTTGTTCAATCCATCTTGCCACTTGTCCTTCAGGATTCTTGAAACGTAACAGCCACTTCAATGCAGCATGATCAGTTCGCAGACGAAATTTGCGTCCCAGCAGATATTTACTGAAATGCTGCAATGTCTTCACTACTGCTAGCAGTTCCCTTCTGGTGACACAGTAGTTCCTTTCTGGTTTAGATAAAGATTTGCTGTAGTAGGCTATCACAACCTCTTGATCTCCTTTTCGTTGGGACAACACGCCGCCAATACCGGTGTTACTTGCGTCAGTGTCTATGATGAATTCATTCTCGGTGTCAGGATAGCCAAGAATGGGTGTTTCGCATAGACGCCTCTTCAACTGATGGAAAGCGATGTCACAGTTCTCATCCCAACAGAACTGTCTCTTCTCTTCTGTGAGTTTGTGCAAAGGTTTAGCTATATCGGCGAAATTCTTCACAAACCGTCGGTAATACGAGCACAGCCCCAAGAATGCTCGGACTTGTGTTTTGTCTTTTGGAACAGGCCAATACTGGACAGCGACGATCTTACTTGGATCTGTTTGTACTCCTTCTTGTGAAACTACGTGGCCCAGGAAGTTCACTTGTTGTTTGAAGAATGAACACTTCTTCGGGTTCAGCTTAAGGTTAGCGGATCGAATTTTCGCCAGCACAAGTTCCAGGTTTTTAAGGTGATCTTCAAACGTACGCCCCACGATAACGATGTCATCCAAATAGACGAGGCAGGCGTCACCAACTAATCCAGCAAGTACCAGCTCCATCAGTCTTTCAAAAGTAGCCGGGGCGTTGCATAATCCAAATGGCATCACATTAAAGTGCCATAGCCCCTTTCCAGTGGAAAATGCAGTTTTCTCCTTGTCCTTAGGGTCTATTTCCACTTGCCAGTAGCCACTCTTCAGGTCCAAAGTTGAGAACCACTTCATGCCCGTTAACGTGTCCAGGGTATCGTCGATCCTCGGTAGTGGATAACTGTCCTTTTTTGTCACGTCATTGAGTCGTCTATAGTCCACACAAAACCGCATGCTGCCGTCCTTCTTTTTCACCAGCACTACCGGAGAACACCATGGACTGGATGAAGGTTCTATCACACCGTCCTTCACCATACCCTCAATCATGGTCTCCACCTCCTTTTCTCGTGCAACAGGCAGCCTCCTTGGACGTTGTCGAATCGGTAACTCGCTGCCGGTATTTATTGTGTGCTGAACTAATCCAGTTTTACCGTTGTCCCCATCATTGGAAGAGAAAACATCAGCGTACCGAAGTAACATCTTCTTTGCCAGCGCAACATCCTGATCAGAAAGATCTTTTCGGCAATCTTCTAGAAGTATCGACACGTTGTACTTGTCAGTAGGGTTATTCGCGCTGGTTGATTCTCTGCATTGTCTTATCCAGGATACTTCCTTACAGGTGCCCATTGGAGTTCCTTTCTTAATGATAAATTGTTCATTACTTGGGTTCAAGATGCGCACTGCTGAGTTATTTGTAGCCTTCACCAGAGTCCGTGCCATCATCCATGTTTGATTTGAATCCAATCCTTCTATGAGTGTGCAGCGACGTCCTTTTCCAGGGCTCCGTGGTAAACTTACTGGCACAATGGATTCCGATCTGGGAGGAAGAACAATTTTCTTCAAGCAGTAAACCTTCCCTGATGGTCCGCCTTCCATAAAGATCTCTTCAGTGCCACACTTAATAATTCCTTGGTTTATGTCGATTGAGCAATGATGTTCTCGCATGAAGTCCAACCCAAGGATGCAATCATCGACTATATCAGCCACGATGACTTTATGCCGAAACGTCGTTTCACCCAGTTTCATCTCCACCTGCTTCTCACCTCGGACGGATATGTGCTGACCGGTTGCCGTCAAGAGCTGAATCCGCTCATATTTACAGAAAAAGTCCCCAAGAAAACGTTTTGCAAGTCGGGAACTTACCACTGTACGAGAAGCTCCGGTATCCAATGTCAATTTACAAGGTGTTCCGTTAATTTCGCCACTAATGATCAGACTGTTCCCATCGTGGGCTTGGGAGATCGAAACTCTTGGGGCTTTTTCAAAACCAGCCAGCACCCGCCCCGCAGTCCTGGCGTTTACTCGTTTCCCTGCTGCTGTTGAGTGGTGACGCTATCCACCCTGTCATCTTCTGAACGCCTATTACGTTTTGGGCAGCTCGATCTAAGATGGCCCCGTTCTCCGCACTCATAACATCTGGGGCTGAATTTGGGCCGGCTGTCGCGGATAGATGATTCCACTACTTCCCTGACGTGGTGAGCCCGATGGTCTTGTCGTACTGCTTCAACCTCCAAAGCGTGGGCCAAAGCGTCCTTCAGGGTTTCATGATGCCCAAGTCGCACAGCAGCTCGTACTTCCATGTTGCGAATTCCATCGACTAACGCTTGCACCAAGTTTCCGTCGATAAGAGCAGGTGACGAACGATAAGCTTTTCGGACCAGCTTTTCAATTTCCAGGGCCCATCGTTGAAGGTTCTCGGCGTTTCGCTGTGTCCGATCTCTTAACTGAGCGCGGAACACGTGCTCCAGATGTGCGTCGCCGTAGCGGGATTCCAACGCCTCAACCAGCTGCTCATAGGTCACGTCATCTCCAAGAGCCTCCAGTATGGTCAGGGCTTGATCGCGAAGTCCTAATGTGAGCGCAGTCATGGCCTGTGCTTTGCTCCATCCATTCGCCTTGATGACGGCCTCAAACTGTTTCCTGTAGGCTGACCACGATGAGCTTCCATCGAAAGGTGGCACTTTGAAACCTCGCCCTGAAGGTGCAGTCACCACCGAAACTGGAATCCCTTCCCCAGACTTCAGTACTCCAAGAGCCTTCTTGACATCGGCGAGCTGTGTTTCAGTTTTTCCGAGGCGGTCCTTAGCTTCAGTGATCCAATTGTCATGCTGAGAAACCCGCTCCTTGACGGCGTTAAGGTCTTTTCCAAAAGACGCGTGAATATCCTTTATAAGAAGCGTCTGCTCTTCTTGCCGGCGAGCCTGCTCCTCTATACGGTGAACGAGCTCCTCCTGCTGGCGAACCCGTTCCTCCTCTTGGCGGCGAGCCTGTTCTTCTTGGCGGCGAGCCTGCTCCTCTTGATGGCGGCGAGCTTGCTCCTCGATACGGCGAACCAGCTCCTCCTGATTGCGTGCCTGCTCCTCCTGTTGACGGCGAGCTTGCTCCTGCATCATTGCCATTAAGGCGGCAATTTCCGATGAGGCAGCAGAAGCCGGGGCCGCAGAAACTCCGGATGGACCAGCGGCCGTCTCCATCATTGGTTGGATCCCTCTTTGCACTGGCGTCGGTGACTCTCCAAACCTCCGTTGATCCGTATCCTGCTGTCGTTGGCTCCTGGTCCGGACTCTCTTGTGTCGTCCTTTGGTAGCACTGGCATTATTTAATACCACTTCTGACACCAATTACAATTACCAAAGGGATTAAGCACCGTCCCGGTGTCAATCTCTTTGAACATCGTGGAGGTTGTAACGCTCGCGGTGAATAAAGGAATGCTTGGGCTCCTTCAGGAGAATGAGCTTCTTAGCTCTGCATATTGGTTGTTAGGATTGGAAGGCGATAAGACCGCCAAATACATAACGGCCACCGTTGGAGAGAGGATTCCACCCACTGCCGCCGGAAGGCAGACGACAGCCTACGTAGCTCTTTGCATAATGATGGGCTACGTAAAGGAGCTCACCAAAGACAACTCCGAAGCAGCCGCTAAAAGGTGGAAAGCAGGACTCGCCTCTCAAAATTTAACTGATATGGTTGAGGACACGGTTAAAACATCTCTATGGACACACATATTGACCCTTAAAGTTAAAGTATATGGCCGATCCGACAAACGTGAGGCCCTTCTCCGCCGCTTCCTGGATGTAGGGGGGGCCTTAGAGGGCTTTCCTCCGACAATGAAAGCGGTCTACGGCCAACTCCAGCTAATCTACGATATGGCGTACTTGAAGTCGGTCGTCTGCATGCAAGATTTTATCCACTCCGGGAACCCCGCCCTTCTCCTTCTCCACGTCAGGAAGGAGGCGCGGGAGTTCCAGGAGGTGATCAGGCGTGTGCAGGCGGCCGAAGGCATGAACTTCAACCTGTGTAGACTCCTTGACAACACAAAGTATCCTGAACTTAATCACAGCAAATACCCAGACCTCTATGCAGTAACACTTCAGTGGGCCCGCAAAACCAAGCGGGTTCAAAAGAATTACTTGGGTAGCAAGGCGATCACGGATCGCTCGTTAGATATTGATATGGCTAAGCATTTAATATCCCTCAAAGGAGCGTCCAAGGTCCCCACACCATCTGAAGACGACGCCAGGTGGCTTGAGTCCGTCGGATGCTCTACTAAGATCGACGAGGTCCGCAGACTCATGGGAAAAGGAGCAGGGGCCAAGAGGAGGAGGGGGGAGACATCATCGGCCTCGGAGGGAGAAACGTCATCAGAGAGTGAGGCCGAAGCGGACGACGAGCCCCAGCGCAGACACTCCAGGAAACACAGGCGCCACTAGGACCCAAAGGACCCCAGCTACCATATCTGTATAAAAAAAAAAAAAAAAAAAAAAAAGTGTTGCGCCGAGCGCAAACGTAAACAAGTAAGTTCGCGAAAGATCCAGAAAGGACCGGTGTTTGTGCGGCTGAAAGAGTCCAAGGTCACTCTCCTTTGTTTTGAACACAAACAAGTGAAGTTTCTAGAAAAACCGGTTTTGAGACAATGGTTCGGATAGTAAACAAAGTTATAAAAAGTTATAAAAAATTGTTTACTTGTTTTTTTGTTGTCCTGTCTCTATTGTGTGACATTCTAGAAACATCGGCTTCGAGAATCGTCTTTATGTGGGATATAAATACGCGGATGTGTTTACCGAGCGGACAGTCTTTATTTGGCTACGGAAGCGAACAGTGCGATATATCGGAGCGACAGTAAAGTGAATACAGTGATCAGTGAACAGTGTACAAGTGCTATAGTGAACAAGTATTTTAGTGGTGTTCAGTGTTGTACAGTGAAGAGTGTTCCTGTGTGAATCTGCTGTGAGATTCCTATTGGTGAGATCTGTGATTAAAGTGCTAATTTTGGTAAAATTGGACCACATTATTTAATCCCGAACCCTCAGCTCGTAACAAATTGGTGTCAGAAGTGGGATTAAATAATGCCAGTGCTACCAAAGGACGACACGGAGAGAGTCCGGACCAGGAGTCAACGACAGCAGGAAACGGATCAACGGAGGTTTGGAGAGTCACCGCCACCAGCGCAAAGAGGGAACCAACCAGTGATGGAGGTGGCCGCCGGCCCATCAGGAGTCTCTGCGACCCCAGCACCTGCCTCATCTGAAATTGCTGCCTTAATGGCAATGCTTCAGGAGCAGGCTCGCCGTCAAGAGGAGGAGCGGATTCGCCAGCAGGAGGAGCAGGCTCGCCGCCAGGAGGAGCAGGCACGCAATCAGGAGGAGCTGGTTCGCCGTATCGAGGGGCAGACGGAGCGCCTTATGAAGGAAATACACACGAACTTTGGAAAAGACCTCAAAGTCGTCAAAGAACGGATAACTGAGACCGAAGACCGCCTTGGGAAGACCGAAGATCGCCTTGGGAAGACCGAAGACCGCCTTGGAAAGACCGAAGACTGCCTTGAAAGGCGAACGGTTGGAACGAAGCACAGGCCATGACAGCACTCACTTTAGGACTTCGTGATCAAGCTCTGACCATACTTGAGGCTCTTGGAAAAGACGTGACCTACGAGCAGCTGGTTGAGGCGTTGGAGTCCCGCTACGGCGACGCACACCTGGAGCATGTGTTTCGTGCTCAGCTAAAGGACCGGGCACAGTGTAGCGCTGAGAGCCTCCAACTGTGGGCTCTGGAAATTGAAAAGCTGGTCCGGAAGGCATATCGTTCTTCACCTGCACTTATCGACGGAATCCTGGTGCAAGCATTTGTCGACGGGATACGCAACTTGGAAGTAAGAGCTGCTGTGCGACTTGGGCATCATGAAACCCTGAAGGACGCTTTGGCCCACGCTTTGGAGGTTGAAGCAGTACGGCAAGACCACCGGGCTCACCACGTCAGGGAAGTGGTGGAATCATCTAACCGCGACAGCCGGCCCAAATTCAGCCCGAGATGTTATGAGTGCGGAGAACGGGGTCATCTTAGATCGAGCTGCCCAAAACGTAATAGGCGTTCAGAAGATGAAAGGATGGATAGCGCCACAACTCACCAGAAGCAGAATCGAGTACACACCAGGAATGCGGGGCGAGTGCTGGCTGGTTTTAAAAACGCCCCAAGAGTTTCGATCTTCCAAGCGCACGATGGGAATAGTCTGATCATCAGTGGTGAGATCAACGGACTACCATGTAAGATGACTTTGGATGCTGGAGCTTCTCGTACAGTTGTAAGCTCCCGGTTTGCGTTCCTTGGAAACTTTCTCCGTAAATTTGAGTGGATCCAGCTTATGACGACATCCGGTCAGCGCATATCCGTTCAAGGAGAGAAGCAGGTGGAGATCAAACTGGGGGAAAGGACGTTACAGCATAAAGTCATTGTGGCCGATATAGTTGATGATTGCATCCTTGGATTGGATTTTATGCAAGAGCATCGCAGTGGAAAATCACATGGGAATCCGGATGCAGAAACAAGAAAACCCTGTCCTGAAGAGCGCGAAAATTGTGTCAGACAGGCCATAGAAGTGGTACCTATCAGAATGCTGAGAACAGGCGTCAGCGATACTTGGAAGGAGATCCTGCAGCGTGCACAGCAAGACGATGCTGACATTAAGCTGATACTACAGTGGATTAAGGCTGGTGCACCCAAACCTAAGTGGAAAGACGTTGTAGCACTAAGTACAACAACGAAAGGTTATTTGACACAATGGGACAGTCTGGTTATCCAAGAAGGTGTGTTGTGCCGCATCTGCATCTGCAATGGTTGTCCCTAAGACCAAGGTGTCGGAAATCTTGAAGCGCTATCACGACGGTAGCTCCGGAGGACATATGGGCGTGAAAAGGACCTGGTTGAAGATACGAGAGCGGTTTTTCTGGATCCATTGCCGAGACGACGTGGAAGACTGGTGCCGGAAATGCACTAGTTGTGCCGCTGGGAAAGGACCGCAAACGAGAAGCGGAGCGGCATTGGGAGTCGTTGACATTGGAGCTCCATGGAAGAAGCCTCTACGCTGCATTACAGGATCTGCAAACGACTTGCGCAACAAGATGAACGACGTCTACGAACACGCCAGACGGTCGGGCCAACACATATCTGAGGAGAAGAAGACCCCTTGTGATCAGAAACTCAACAACCGTGGATTCGACGAAAATTCAATGGTGTGGCTTCATCACCCAGTGCGCAGCAAAGGAAGGTCTCCTAAATTGCAACCGAAATGGGACGGACCATACCGAGTTGTGACTAGAATAAAAGATGTCACGTACAGGATTCGGAAGGACCCGCGAGGAGCGCCAAAGGTTGTTCATGTTGATCGACTCGCGCGATATTACGGATCTAACAATACTCGGGACGAGTATGTCTTAGGAGGGGGCAGTGTTGCGCCGAGCGCAAACGTAAACAAGTAAGTTCGCGAAAGATCCAGAAAGGACCAGTGTTTGTGCGGCTGAAAGAGTCCAAGGTCACTCTCCTTTGTTTTGAACACAAACAAGTGAAGTTTCTAGAAAAACCGGTTTTGAGACAATGGTTCGGGTAGTAAACAAAGTTATAAAAAGTTATAAAAAATTGTTTACTTGTTTTTTGTTGTCCTGCCTCTATTGTGTGCCAATCTAGAAACATCGGCTTCGAGAACCGTCTTTATGTGGGATATAAATACGCGGATGTGTTTACCAAGCGGACAGTCTTTATTTGGCTACAGAAGCGAACAGTGCGATATATCGGAGCGACAGTAAAGTGAATACAGTGATTGTGTACAAGTGCTATAGTG
Source organism: Pasiphila rectangulata (assembly GCA_963082625.1). Classification (NCBI taxonomy): domain Eukaryota; kingdom Metazoa; phylum Arthropoda; class Insecta; order Lepidoptera; family Geometridae; genus Pasiphila; species Pasiphila rectangulata. The sequence continues at coordinate 17,176,109 of OY720253.1, read as the reverse complement.
TTCAGTGGATAGTGAACAAGTGTTATAGTGACGATCAGTGTTGTACGTGAAGAAGTGATCCTGTGTGAATCTGCTGTGAGAGACTTATTGGTGTGGTCTGTAATTAAAGTGTTTATTTTGGTAAAATTGGATTACATTATTTAATCCCGAACCCCCAGCTCGTAACAAATTAAAGGATCTTTCTCATGGTAAAATTAGGGGTCAGAACGATTTTAGCCCACTACAAGCGTAACAATCGGAAGTGGACATCATGCAGACGCAAGAATAATCCGATCATCATTCCCCGTTTAACCTTTGGAAAGATCCTTTAATTTGTTACGAGCTGGGGGTTCGGGATTAAATAATGTAATCCAATTTTGAAGGTAAGAATACTTTGGTAACTGTCTGAAATATTTTACATACCTTTTCTGAACTGAATTAGATGAAAATTGGTATAGAGTTAGTTTACGGATAACCGCACGATAGGTAATGTCAACGAACTAGTTCAAACAGCTAAGCATTTTGTTAACGCACACATACAATAAGGTTGTACCTACGTTATTACTACATTTACAGATCTATGTTTAACTTAATAAAATCTTCAGTGTGAAACGAGCACTCGAGGGTTTCGTTCTTATCTACCCCGCTACAAGCCCCTACATTTAGGTCCTTCGAGCCGGCTACTCATGAAGATGAGTGGCAACGTATGAGTACACAAATATCTACTCTGAAAGAGCAAGAGGACGCGCCACTCACAGTTCACGACGTTCACCAGTTCGCAGTTATCTATACTATACTCGGACTGAGCGTCGGTCTACTGATCGCATACATATTCAGACGTTGGCGCAGTCACACCCCCTGCATCGCTCCTGCGGCCCCGACGGCGTCAGCGGCGGCGGCGCCGGCGGTTGCAGACCACTTCGAGCTCAAGGACCTGGCTCCTGAGGGCCGAACACGATTACCATCCTAGTCATCGATACGATTGAACATTCCGTCAATCTAACAACAGTGTAGTGTGTAGTGCAGTGATGAAATATTTAAGCATTCATGAACTCACTTACCTACCTACTTAATTTAGCATAATTTAAATATTTCAGCATTTTATACAAACATTTCATTTTACCTTTTATTGTTTACATTTTTACATGATTTTATGTGCTTACGTATTTTTTGCTTTACCTTATTTTATATTGTTTTATGTGTTATGTGACAGCTACTAGAAACTTTATTTGTTACCTTTTTGGCCGGGAGAATGTACGGAGAACCGCACGATAGGTAATGTCAACGAACTAGGTCAAACAGCTAAGCATTTTGTTAACGCACACATACAATAACGTTGTACCTACGTTATTAGTACATTTACAGATCTATGTTTAACTTAATAAAATCTTCAGTGTGAAACGAGCACTTGCGGGTTTCGTTCTTGTCTACCCCGCTACAAGGCCCTACAGTTAGTTTACACTATAAACCTGGATAAACACACAGGTTATTTGTTATTTGTTGGGAATGAATAGAGCAAATCATCCGTCGTTTTAATATAAAAAATGGGGTAAATTTTCTCATCTCTGGTAACACTGCATAATCGATGTACTTTGTCTCTATCCTTTACCGGTGTACGCATAATGACAACTCTATTTGATACTTGCTCTGAGCATCTACTACGATGCGTCGTGCTCGTTAGAACTACTTGTGTTGTGTGAAAGTGCAGTGCGTGCGGAATATTTTCAAAAAGTAAATAGTGCGTCGCGGTGAACTTATTGTTAAAAGCGGTACCTAAACGTAAGTGCTAGTAATTAAGCACGTAGCTATGATATAATATAATAGCTATGATATAATATATGATATAATGATATTCTTCCTTTTATCAATTAATAATAAAATACGGTTAATTAAATCAGTTGGTATCAGTAAGGATTAATGGAGGAAGTATTTAAAAGCTATCATTCATTTCTACAAGAGATAAGAACCTATTTAATAAAAATCGGCCCTAAGAGAAGAAGTGAAGCAGAGACTACTATAAGACTACTGTACTGAGAAATTAGAGGTAGCCAATGAAATATTGCTTTAAACAAAAATTATCAGTAAAAAAAAATCAGATAAAATAAAAAATTGTTTGAGAGTATTTCTGATTTGTGTACTGAGAATCAAATAGTTGTAAAAGTAGACAAAATGCAGACTTTTAACCTAAAGACCGCTGTATCCTTACTTCCAGTAATGAATGATAAGGAACATGTAACAAAGCAGCTAATTTCCGCAATTGGATTGTACGATATGTTGAAAGAGGAATCGAAACCCTCCCTCGTGCAATTTGTACTTAAAACCAAACTATCGGAAAGTGCTTCTTTAAGATTATCATAGAAATATGACATCGTTACATTGCTGGTTGATGATATGCGCAAACATTTGTTAACTAAAACATATTTCACAGCTCTACAACAGAAACTGTTAGGGTGTACACAAAATCAAAAAAGTATAGACGAATACGGTAAGGAAATAAAAGAGTTATTCGTTGGGTTGACTGTCGCAAGCTAATGGTGATTCAGAAAAATATGCAATTTTAAAGACACTTCACGAAAAATCAGCTATAAGGCGGTTTGCTAGCGGGTTGCGGAACAGTCAGCTTAGTACTGTTATTACAGCTAGGAATTACGACAGTTTGAAGGACGCAATACGTGGAGCTAAAATTGAGCAAATATCCACAGTAACTTCGGAAGGCAGCGTCATAAAATTTCCTAAAGAGGACAAAACCTTTTGAGCTAGCATAGTGCAATTTGTGTCAGTGCAAGTAGTTACTAAGTGATATTTTTAACTTTACAAAGAACAAAGTGTCTTCCCTTTAATAAAATTAGAGTCAATAAGAAAAGTGCTGATGAACACTATCTTACAGTTTATTTTTATAAAACTAGGTTAGCATAAAATTACTCATTAGCCGGTTTGGCTAGATTGTAATGTATTTTAGTGTAGGTCATGTTAACTTATACTAAATAAATATTAATAAAAAAAAAAATATTTTTATGTCAGATTCTGGCCTGGCGCGTACATGGGTGGATCAACTTTTTTCTGTCAGCACGTGTCCTTGACATAATAAAGCCTCAAAACAAACAAACTATGAAGATCTGGTTATTTAACTAATACTGTTGGTTAATCAGATCCTAAAACAATATTTTTTACCTTACATATCGCAAAAATTACACTTTCACAGTGATCCAGACCCAGTGGATAATTTAATGTTGTCATACAAAACTTTGCTGTCCCTCTAGCGTATGGGGTGTGGTAGTTATCGACAATTTTAACATTTTACCTTGGAACATAGTAAACTTTAATGGAAATTACTTACTACAATATTCATTTGTATGCTATCTTCATTTACGAGTACGCAACTTCAATTTACGGCATAAATATCAATGTTACAATATTTGTCCCTAAGATAACCGAAATCGACACGTCTACTGGGTCACACATATAAATCGCTCCTAAGTGCGAGAGGGACAGGTAATCAAGGGCTTGACAAATAGGAAACTAATCTGAACATCGTATGATCGCGTCCGCCATTAACGTGACGTTCCCGCGGCTCGGCCATTTCGTCCGTGACTCCGGAAGAGGCTACGTGTGTTTATTATGTGTCTGCTGGCTCACGTCGAATTTTAATGAAACGTAAGTGTTTTTTTATCGTAAATCATACTATATTAGTAAGAATTAGGATCTAAATTTCACATTGAATACATTTTTTGTTGTTTTTCGAAAATTTTTTTAACAAAATGTTGAAAATATTATAAAATTTCTCTGGGGTCACGAGTCCACTGGGTAACGAAAATCGTGACCCAAGAGAAAATGTTAGTGACTCAAGAGAAATTTGTATCTTTAGTACCAAATTAAACAAACTACGATTTCTTTATCAATAACGTAACATAGTACTAATGTTCACAGTGAAAATCTTAATGTGTTATCTATATAAAACTAAACATTTTTTTTGTGTTAATGTTAGCTTTACTGTTTCATAGTCATACAGTTTAAATAAAGTTTATGATAGTCAAAATAAGACTCAGATATTAAAAAAAAAATAACTAATTTACAATTTTTTTTTCAGTAACTAAATAAAAATGCCTTTATCAGCTGCTGAACGTCAAAGGAGATACAAAGAAAATCTGAAACGTGACCCTGCGAAGTATGAAGAATATAAAAGAAAAAAACGAGACAATTATCATGTTAAAAAAAGACTTATCAAAGACTTAACACCTAAAGAGAGACACAATGCAAGGGTAATTTGGAAACTTAGAAAACAGAAAGTGAGAAAAAATAGAAAACAATTGAATAGGATTATTGATATAACACCACCAAGTTCTCCTTCTGTATTGGTGCCTGAAGCAAACCTACCTCAGAATGCTGTTTTAAATTATCAACAGCAGAATGATGATACTGATATCTCGGGCATTAGTACTCCTCAAAGCTCTGATGCACAACATATATGTAGGAACGATTCGAAAAAAAATAAAGGTAGAAATAAAGTTAGAAGAGATAGATCAAAGCTATATAGAGACAATTTGAGATTACAGCAAGAAGTTGCAGATCTGAAAAAAAAATATGAAAAATATAAAAAACGTTTCAATAGGGCCAAAAAAGACACAGGACAAAATATACAAGAAAAAAGAAAATCTGATGATACGATTAAATACAAAAAACTGTCCAACGCAATCAAAGAAAGGTACCAAAGAACAAAGAAACACAAGGAGAAAGATATATTGAAACATATGTACATATATTTGATAACATTGAAGAATCTGAAAAAAGAGAAATGATTAACGAGTCTTTGGGAATAACTGGACCATTGAGGTCGACTTTAAAAGTAAAAGCCGATTTGTCTAAATTAGAGAAGGAAGTCGAAACGTTTTTCCAAAGAGAGGATGTTTCTAGACCGACAGCAGGAAAAAAGGAAACAATTACGCGCCATGGACAAAAAGTGCAGAAAAGGTTCCTTTTAGACACAATAAAAAACCTCTATAAGACATTTAAGCAAGAAAATCCGGCAATAAAATGCTCATATTATTATTTCACTAAAAAGAAGCCTTTTTATGTTTTGAAACCTTCTGTAAGTGGACGCGAAATGTGTTTGTGCAAAACGCACACCAATCCAATGTATAAAGCAAGTGCTTTAAAGAACAAGGGCATTATAAATACTGAAAATATGAGCGAGTTGATCACTGCGATAGTCTGTAATCCAAGAGAAAAAGACTGTATGTATGGAACTTGTAAAAAATGTTTCAACTTAAAAATTCAGAGTAATGATGTTGACAAAGATAGCCATAAAATACAATGGAAAGAATGGGCAAGAGTACAAGAGACATATGAAAAGGATGGAAAAACTTCAAAAGCATTCAAGAATGTGAAGCAAGATAAGGAAGGAACAGTTAAAGATATGCTCTATTCATTTAATGAAGAACTAAAAACATTGAAGAAACATGTATATAACATGAAAGTTCAATTTTATAACTTCAGACAAGCCATTGATAACTTATCAAGAACAGAAGCAGTGGTAGTTGCAGATTTTAGTGAAAATTATAGTTGCAAACACCATGAGGAGATTCAAGCACATCACTTTGGTGGTTCCAGATTACAAGTATCACTGCATACAGTTGTGGCATATGTTCATACAGATGTTGGTGTTAGAGTTGAATCATTCTGCACGGTGTCACCAAATACTAATCACCAACCTCCAGCTATATGGGCTCATCTGGACCCAGTTCTAAAGGACATCAGAACCACTTATCCCGATATTTCTGTAATACACTTCTTCACAGATGGTCCCTTTAGTCAATATCGGCAAAAACAAAACTTTTATCTCGCTTCTACTGCAGTATTTGACCACGGGTTTAAAGCAATGACCTGGTCGTTCTTCGAGGCAGGCCATGGCAAGGGACCAGCAGACGGTATTGGAGGATATCTTAAAAGAACTGCGGATGACCTAGTAGCTAGAGGTGAAGATATTTCATGTGCAGATAAATTTTATACAGTGATGAAGAATTTGAGCAAAATAAAGCTTTATTTAATTTCATCCCTTAATATAGAAGACTGTTCCAAACAAATACCACCAAAAATCCAGCCATTACCTGGCACCAAAGATGTCCACCAAATATTTAGTACCAGTCAAGGAAAACTTAAATACAGGCACCTGAGCTGTTTCTGTAGCAGAGGCTTTTGCGATTGTCTGTCGCCAAAAGATTATATCCCCCTTCCGCTTGTGACTGAAAGAGACCCAGAGCAGAACACAAATAACTTTAATACAAGTGCAGAGAATGCCAGAAACCATGAAAATGTACATGAGTTGATAGCCCACTTTGAAGAGAATAGCTTCAATGTCAGTGTTTCGGGAAGTGTGTCGGCAAACCCGAAACTCGTTGATGATCCAGCAAATTCCGACGAAGATTTACCATTGAGTAACTATAAAGTCTCTCGGCAGAAGTCTCCGCTAAAAGAAATTGAATTGTTGGACTTAAGCAAGCCTCGTAACAAACGCTGGTACCGACATATCTATAAAACACCCGAAACATCTGACGATGAGAAACAACAGGGTACTTCAACACACAAATCTGCCGACAAAGAAAATCGACCAGTCCAAAAGGGTGATTTTATGTTAGTTAACGTTCATGCAACAAAGAGTAAGATTTTTAAATATGTTTGCATGGTCGAGGATTTGCACGAAGATGGTGAGATTAGGGTCACATTTTTACGCTCAGTGAAGAAAAAAAACACATTTCGTCTGGATAAAACTGACGTAGCTGACATCGACTACACAGACATATTAGAAATTCTCTATGAACCTACAATTATTTCCAAACGAGGCCAACAGTATTACGTTTTTGAAAATGATGTTGTAGATGTTTCTGAAAAAATATAAGAGATAACTCTTATATTTTTTTGCTTTGATTTTTTTTGTTTTGTCATTATATTATGCTGAAAAATTGAAGTTATTCCTAACTTTTTAATTATGCAAAGTTTCAATTTTAGTTTCTTGTACCTAAAATTATGGATATCTTTTTGTAAGATTTCCATAATTACAATAACAAGAGATTTTTTGATAGAAGGTATAGGTACGCTACCATAATATCATTGTGATCAATAAGACTTTAAAATATAATTTGAGACTGATTGTTATCGTTAAGATTTAGATAATAGTTATCGTTACCTTTAGCAGAAATCTCGACATTGTATGCTCAGTTACCATTTCAGTCTCTTGAGTCACAAGTTTTGTCTCCTGGGTGACATGATTGTCCCCATACTCCATGACCATTATGTCTTTCATTAAAACATGCAAAAATTAGTGATTACATTTTTAATTTTAGATTTATTTAAAAGATTTCACGGAAATATTGTTCGCATAATTATTTTCTTGCGTATTAGCTTCAAAAAAATATTATAAAGAAAATTGGTTCTGATTTGTTACATTGTGACTCAAGAGATACAATTAACATCCGTGTTTTTGTTATAATACTGAATTGTTGAAATTCATTTTGTTGTAGTTATTCCCTAAGAGGTTTTTAAGAATTTAAGTACAAAAGTTTTACTATCTTGTGTTGTTTCATTAGAAAATCGTATACGTTACCCAAAGGACGTTATAAGTAGCAAGTTCTCAGGTTTTGTTTAAAAACAATAGTTAAATTCACAAAAGTGCGATGCTCTTTACAAATACATACAATTCAATTATAAATCTATCAATATTAAAACTTAAATTCATTAAAATAAAATATATAAATTTTAACACAAAAAGTTTATTCTATACAGAAAATAGTTGATTCACCCACATACATCATTTATAGGGTTACAAAGCCAAACCTTGTTGGTTAACTTGTTGTCATCTTGATTGAAAATAAATTAAATATTTACATGGTTAAACAACAATAGTCGAATATCATATTATTGTTGCGCCGAGCGCAAACGTAAGAATCAAGAATCAAAAAATACTTTATTCAGTGCGGCAGCGTGGACCTTATTGACGCGTCACAAATTACAAAATAAAACAACACAAATAAATAGAATAAAGCACATAATTGAATCTGTTCACTTCAGATGACACGCGAGTTAGGAAAAGAAGTGAACAGAAGAACCTAACTCGGTCGTTATAGTCATCATTTAACAATTTTATTTTGTCTTATGTTACGTTTGACGGAGTTGGAGCAGATTCCGTCCCAAGTGGTTTTGTCCTCTAGGTAATCTGATATTTTATAATAAGCTTTATTGCACAGATTGCGTTTAATAATGTTTTTGAATTTATTCAATGATAACTTCTGCAACTCACTTGGGAGTTTGTTGTAGAAGCGTATACATTGCCCTTTAAAAGATATTTTCACCTTATGGAGCCTAGTAGTGGGCACAGCGAGTTTATTCTTATTTCTTGTATTTACATTGTGATTGTCGCTGTTTTTCTTAAACAAAACAATATTTTTATGGTAAACCAGTAAGTTCGCGAAAGATCCAGAAAGGACCGGTGTTTGTGCGGCCGAAGAGTCCAAGGTCACTCTTTATTGTTTTGAACACAAACAAGTAAAGTTTCTAGAAAAACCGGTTTTGAAACAATGGTGCGGGTAGTAAACAAAGTTATAAAAAGTTGTTTACTTGTTTTTTATTGTCCTGCCTCTATTGTGTGTCAATCTAGAAACATCGGCTTCGAGAATCGTCTTTATGTGGGATATAAATACGCTGATGTGTTTACCAAGCGGACAGTCTTTATTTGGCTACGGAAGCGAACAGTGCGATATATCGGAGCGACAGTAAAGTGAATACAGTGTTCAGTGTACAAGTGCTATAGTGAACAAGTGTTTTAGTGGTGTTCAGTGTTGTACAGTGAAGAAGTGTTCCTGTGTGAATCTGCTGTGAGATTCTTATTGGTGAGATCTGTGATTAAAGTGTTTATTTTGGTAAAATTGGACCACATTATTTAATCCCGAACCCCCAGCTCGTAACATTATCAAACATCTAAATTATTCATTTATTATTTATTATTAGCCATCATAATCCCACTGCTGGGCAAAGGCCTCCCCCTAACAAAACATAAAATAAAAAAACATCTAAATAACTAAGAAAATTACAATCAAATAATAGAAACAAATTAGAACTAGTATTTACAATAAAGATTTTTAAATTTATCACTGGTGGTCATATCCATACTAACTTACCATGTACCTGACCGATACTTGGACTCTTTGGACTGATTTTTGCTGTCTTTGATCTGAATTTCTGAAATGTTTTTGTATAGTAACTAGTGTGTTTTTTTGGTTTTTTAGTTAGCGAATATCAATAGTTAGTCGAATTACTTACAATATTTGAACTAAATCCGCCGAGTATACTCTGTGATCGATAGATCCGAGTTGATGTTTTAGTGCTTATTTTTAGATACATGTTTAGATAGTCAATTTTCACAAAATTATCATTAAACCCAGTAAAACATTCGTTTTTTTATTGTCTACGTGAACTAAAGTTTTGTTTTTGTTATTATTCTAATGCGTCTACAAGACGGAGAAGGCGAACTGGACGCTCTTTGAGAGCGAGTTCCGTTGCCGGCTCGCCGACGAACATTTGGACGCGGGTAGCATGGCGCGCGCTGCCTCGGCCGCCGACCTGGACCTCGAGCGGTATACAACTTGCGTCGTTAGTGCCGCCGATCGCGCTATCCCGCACCTGAGAGAGGGCGATGGAAAAGGCCGTGCAAATGGTGGCGCCTCGAGCTCGCTAGCATCAAAGCGGAGACGACGCTTGGTGGTCGATCGTTATCTCGAGGCCAAGGCGGAGTACAAGCGGGCCATTGACGACGCCGTCACCGATAGCTGGAGGAAGTTTTGCACCGGGGACAAAACCGAGACAATGTGGCGTCGCTCCTACCGTGTGATGAAGGCCTGCTCGATGAACAGCGCCGCGGACTGCCTACTGGAGCAAGAGGACGGGAGCATGTTGTGCGCGGGACTCCGCTGCCTGGCTGGCCTTCTACCCGCACGACGACCCCACCACCGATATCGCCGACCACGCCGACCTGAGAAACAATGTTCAGGAATTAAGCGATATGCTCAGAACGGATGACAGAAAGAAAGAAGAAAGAAAAACATTTATTTACAGACAGTATCGAGAGCAGTGTAGTTCCCTTTACCGAGGAGGAGCTAGTCGCTGCGAGCAATGCACGTGAAAAAGGCACCCGGGGGAGACGGCTTCACGGCGGACATCTGCCTCAGGCCCTACCGATCTGATCCCGAGCAGCTGCTGGGTATCTATTCACGCTGTCTGGAGAGAAGGCGGTTTCCCAAAACCTAGAAAATTTCCACCATAAAAGTTATTCGGCAAAAAACGACTATACAAAGCCGAAGTCAAGTTTCGACGGTTCATCGGTCGCCTGACCCCTAATCATTGCGCTGACACCGCGAAAGCGTCGCACGTCGCCGGACAAACGTGTTCAAATACCACTTGAAAACTGTTGTAATGATGGTAACAAAATGTTTTTTTATCTATGGTTTGTCTTACTCGAATAAAGTCTGTCATGTGAAAGAAGTTAACGTGGTTTTAATAGGTTATGGGCAATTATCCAATTTTTCAGAGTGTTTTTTTAGAGTGTAAATTCAGTAAAAAACAGTTGAAAAGTGTTAATCTTTTATAGAACTATGGCAGCGAACTATATTCAGAGTGTTCCGAAGCTAAAAGGGCGCGAAAACTACGATGAGCGGAGTTTTGCGGTGGAAAATTTGTTAGTGCTTGACAACCTGGTGAACTACATCAAATCTGAACCAGAGGTTGGCTTTCAAACAAAACCATCAGACGACGCAAAAACCAAGGCAAAGCTTGTTCTGACCACTGACCCCGGACTGTATGTACACATTAAGGAAACAACAACCTCGTTGGAGTTATGGGTGAAATTGAGAACCATGTTTGATGACTCAGGGTTTTCCAGAAAAATAACCCTACTACGGCATTTAATCTCGTTACGTCAAGAAAACTGTGATGTGAAAACTGTGAACCATGACCTCAAACGTCACAGGTGGTTGAAACGGCTCAAACATTAAAAGGTACGGGATTTGCAATTACAGAAGAATGGATCGGATCATTATTGTTAGCAGGTTTGCCAAAGAGATTTTCGCCAATGATTATGGCCATAGAGCACTCAGGTATGAATATTACCACAGATGCAATAAAATAAAATAAAATCCAAATTGATTAATATGGAGGTTTCAAATAATGACACGGATCCCAGTGGCGCTGCATTCGCTGCAAAATTTAGCAAGAAAAATAAAGCTAAATATGGTGGGACATCACCATTGTCAAACTCACAAATGACAGGTGACAAGACCGTGAACGTCACTTGCTACAAATGTAAGGAAGTTGGTCATTACAGAAGCCAGTGTCCATTGTTAATGAACAAGCAATCAAATGCTTTTAGCGTGGTATTCCTAAACGGAAATTATAGTAAGAATGAATGGTACGTAGATAGTGGCGCAAGTACACACATGACGGCAAATGAGAACTGGATTAAACACAAAAGTACACCGTGTTTATCAGAAATTACAGTTGCGAACAATATGAAAGTGCCAGTGTTGTGCTCAGGAGACGTACAGATAGTAACTAACTGTAACTACGATATAATCGTTAAAGATGTGTTATGCATACCAACCTTAACAACAAACTTGTTGTCAGTGAGCGAATTAATTAAAAACGGAAACAAGGTCGATTTCAAAGCTGATGAATGGAGGTATTTCGCAGGTATATTGGCCACGGCAGTGTTGAAAAATGGAGTATACAAGCTAAACATAAGGAGAGCACTGAATCTAAATGGTCTACGAAACGTCAGCAAGATGATAATAAGTTAGGTACGTGGTGTAAGCCGTATTATATTTATTAAATAAGGAGAGCAGATTGTATGCTGACAGCACCTGCAGTTACCAGTGCAGAGCTTTGGCACCGGAGGTTAGCACACATTAACAGCAATGATTTAAACAAAATGAAAAGCGGCATTGTAGATGGATTGTCTTTTCCAGATACCAGTAATATGACGAAAGCTAAATGCGTGACCTGTTGCGAAGGTAAACAGATGCGGTTACCATTTTCTCATGTTGGGCAAAGGACTGTGGAAACACTACAGATAGAGACAAAATCAATTGCCGGAGCTCAGTATTTTGTGTTGTTTATTGATGATTACAGTAGAATGACCTTTATATATTTTTTGAAGAACAAGAATGAAGTTTTCATTATGATTAAAAATTTCAAGGCAATGGTTGAAAATCAGCAGAATAAGAAAATAAAGATACTACGCTCAGACAATGGTGGGGAGTTTTGTAATGGTGAAATGGAAAATTACTTAATGAAAGAAGGAGTTATTCACCAGAAAACAAATGCATACACACCCGAGCAAAATGGTGTTTGTGAACGGGCTAAAAAAACTGTTGTAGAGAAAGCACGATGTTTACTTTTTGATGCCAAACTAGAAAAGAAGTTTTGGGCTGAAGCAGCGAACACAGCTGTATACCTCAAGAACAGGTCAATAAGTTCAAGTTTAAAGAGTAAAACACCCTATGAGGCATGGCATACAAAGAAACCAGATATCAGTCACATTCGTCTTTTTGGTAGTCATGTGATGATTCATTCATTCAGTTCACATACCAAAACAGAAGCGTTTAAAATGGGACAAAAGGGCTGAAATGTTCATACTTGTTGGGTTCTCAGAGACAGTGAAAGGATATCGTGTGTATGACCCTATATTATAGAAACAACATTGTTACTGTAAAAAGAGATGTTGTAGTGATGGAAGAGAAAACAAATATATCAGAATGTTGTGAAAAAGAGACTGTTAGTTGGTTACAGGATGATGATGAGACTGAAAAACATGAACTGCCTGCATCGAATCAAGATGGTAGAGATTCAGCGGGGGAGAGTTCATTGAATGAATCTCTACATGATTCAGATACATCAGTATATACTGATCCATCCAGTATACAGGATGATGAAACATTGACCAAAATAGAGACAGATATTTCACACAGTGATCTACAAGCAGGTCAAGAAATTCCACAACAGACTCAGAGGATGCGAAGAGCTCCAGAACGTTTTGGGTTTGGTAATATCAGTGTTATCAAGCACTGAATGGCCCTGAAGCTCATCAATGGAGACAGGCCATGCGAGAAGAGTCCAACTATTAAATAGTAGTTAGTGGTAGTGGTGATACATAGACTACCGAGTTAAGGTGTGGGCTGATTTTAAAAATAACATCAAAAAAAGGCTGCCCATCTGCATAAATCAGCTCAGAGTACGGGTGGTGGACCGGCTATACACACCAAATTAACTGATTTAGAACAAAGATTCCTTAAACTTATTGGTGTGCAAGTAGCCACTGGCTTGGGAGTGGAAGAGGCGTGGTCGTCACAGGTTTTAACTTATTATTTTAACTGCTACATATTAAATTATCATATTTTATTGGTGTCCGCTAGAAAACTAATTTTACTCTATTCCAGGTGATTCAAATTCTTGTTGAATTTGAACCACAGGGATCTACTGAGTGTAAGTTATGTGATATTTTATGATAAATTTATATTGATATGATGTAATATAAATGTCTATAAAACATTATTTTATTTCAGCTCCACAACATGATATTGCACATTCACCATTACATACAAGGGCTGTATCTTCACCACTCCATACCTTCGTGATAGAAGAAGTTCAAAGTAAGATATTGTATAAAAAATGCAAACTTAACAGTCATTATAGACAAATTAAACCGTGGTCCCCATGTTACAGCTTTCAAAGTTCCTTCTTTCCACAGTTGTGTAATTCTTATGATTTTTACATACATTAAATTTATTTAACTTTATTATACCCATATAAATTAATTTAATTAAATTAATTTTAGGGCCACATTGGTATGAACCAGGGCCATATGTTGCCCCAGTACTAAGCCCAAGTCAAGCAAGGACCGTTACAACTCTAGTTAATGTTCACAATATTGGGGAATCATATCATATCATTTATTCATAAAACAATTTTACAATCATATTTTAATTAAATTACATAAAAATAAAGTCTTAATACTAATAAATTAAAAAAAAATCCATAGAAGCACAAGAGGGTAAGGCAAAACCTGTATAAGGCCTGTATAAAAGTGCATGCGCATCTGTAAAAATACTAAAAATCATAAAGTTATTATAATGTTACTAGTAACATTATAATAACTTTATGATGTATTTTTACAGATGCGCATGCACTCTCTCCTTTTAGGCTCTCTTCTCAGGGCAATGTACTATATATAATACGGCCTGAGGCTACTCGCTCTGGGCAAACATCACCTCGCTGTGCAAGAATGCGAAGATCACCTCGGAGAATTTTGAAGCCAGCACACACAGAGCTAGTAACAGCTCAAAATTTTCTTCAAGCTTAAGAGTTTTGGAGAAAGTTTAAAATAGAGCAACATAGGGATTATTATCAGCCTGAGAAGAGAGCAGAATAGGATTAGGGAGATGGAACTGCAGACCCAGAGGGAATGGCAAGCAATATGAATTAGAGTTTTAGAAATGTTAGATAAGTTAGTTAACGGAATCTGTAATGATTAGTTTAGATAATAAAAGAAAACTTAATCTTATTATAGTTGTTCATTCACTCATTGCCACTATATCCTTAATCTTATAATCTTAAGCAGACTTCTTTAAATAACAATAATACATGCCACTACAAACTTTATCTATTTATTTATAGTCTTCTTACTAATTGGTCTCTACTACTAATAGTCTCTTACTAATACTCTCTTACTAATAAGTCATGCTACCTCTGATAAAATCAGAGGTAGCTCTAGCTCTTTCCACATGGTTGTTGTCACCAGATTCGCTATTTATCTCTGGACCTAGAAATGATTGATTGTTAAATAAATAGGTATTTTGTTAAACTTATATCTTTAAAAAAATTAAAAATTACAACACCCACTTATATCTAACTGGGCATCATCAATGCCAAGATTGATACCCATGTTATGCAATACAGAGCATGCTAAAATAATACGAGCACATTTGAGTGGCTTGTAATGGAGAACTCTATCCTTGTGCAGGTGGCAGATTAGTTGTTTCTGATCAATAACATAAATTGAAATCAAATAAAATCAATATAGAAATTAAGATCTTTAATAAATAACATATAGGTTTAAAAAAATTAACTATAAACACTAATTATCGAATATATATAGATTTTATGTATATAAGGAATGGTTCCGTAGTTACGCTGATCGTACCTACAGTATCAGCCGAGCATGCAACACGGTGCGGTCCTCATACGTCTGCTCTCCACGCCGTCGCCAAGAAGCGCCGACGAAATTTTTTTTTTCTTTTTTTTTTCGAAATGACAATATATGTTGTTGACCGCAGATGGCCATGACAACGTTACTGGACTATGGCGAGCGCAGAAGGCGCCCAGCCGCAAAAGTTATGTTGGGGCAACCAGCTTAAGGGCATCACTTAGGTTCGAACCACGGCTTGGACTGTTGCCAGATTTATGAATCTACTGATGGTTGACGTCTAGGTGCAAAACTGCACCTTAAGACGGAAGAATGTATTCTTCGGCCCCGCCGGCGGGACCGGTTATTGAATATGTGTCTAGGAGCTAAAGTGGGACGGGTTGACGTCACCTCCGGGTTAGCGGCGGTGAGCTCGTCAACGGGCAAGCCGAGAACGTGTCTCGGTCGACGGAGGAAAGACTACTACGCCGCGAAATATTTATATGGCCATACATACCTCGTACCGCACGTCCCGCGCTCCGCATGACGTGATCACGGCGCGCCGTCCTCCGATTGGCCGAATCGCGCGTTCGCTCTTCCAGATCGCGCCGAGCCGGTCTCGTATTTTAGTGCATAAATATAATTAATTTCTTGAATAAATTCATACAGTTTTACCTACTTTATATTGGCGTTTCTCTTCTATAATAATAACTTCAACGCATTAAGAATGTTCCCTATAGTTCTGATAGGCGTTATCTTGTGACAAGAGATTGAAACGTTGTTAGCAAACATACAACTTAGTTCATCCACTATGTAACAGAGGTCGCTTATCTTGATATTTCCTCATATAAATCACTACCTATGAGTAAACTAAACATTTCGTTATTGTTTAAATGTATAGCTTGTTAATCTGTTTATTAGATAAGTTATAAATCAATATTTGAATTTAGAAATGGCCCCATTGTGTTAAATTTAGTTTCAAGAATACTTTTGTACCACGTGTGTTTACTAAGGATCAGATATTGTTAAATATTGGCTTGAAATGAACAATATTTATATTTTTATAAATAAGAATGATCTTAGAATAAGTTTCAACATAAGTCTAGTTTATTATATGATGTTAAGATAGTTATGTATATGCAAAATATATTTTCTATTCTGTTGTGATTGGTCGAATAAATTTGTTATGATCATTGTATAAGGTCAAAATGACTAGAGAAACACACATATCTTTGGTGGAACTCGGTCGCAGAACAAAGTTAAGTGAACTTGTTATTATTTTCTCACTTGTGTCCTGTGGAACTTTAGAATCCTTTATGTCCGATTATTAGTGGAAGCTACTATATACGTTATGTTCTTTTATAAATTCATATTGTATGTGCTTATTACCTTCCTTTAGAATATGTTTTACATAACACAACCCCAAGGGTTGATTGCAAGATTGTACTCTGCCTACTTGCAATAACGTATAATGATTAAAATTGTGTTATTAAATAATCCACCCTCATTCCCTGCTGTAGGCTAAATAGTTTTGACTAAACAGGTTTGCTGCCTGGCTGAGTATAGGTATTGGTAGATATCTTAGTAGATATATATACTTATTAATTTAGGAAACTCTAGGAATATACCTGGGGATTAATACTAAATCCGACATCAGATGTGGGATACTTCCTGACTATTAATATGTTCAGAATGGATCCCCCAAAAATCAACAGTATGCTCATGGCGATTCGTGATGCGGTTTCCTCTACGCCACACAGAGACGATGACATCGCACTGCCTGTCTTCGACCCTGAGAAGAGTGACTGCGGTGCAGCAGGTTGGTATAATAGCATAGACATTATAACCAAAGAGTTTAAGTGGAGCAGTATCAAGACAGCAGCAAAAGCCGGCAAGGCCCTCAAGGGCTCTGCATTAACCTGGTTCGAGGGATGGACGCCTACTGAGGGTAGATCTTGGGAGATTTTGTGTGCCAACATTATCACTACTTATCCTGATAAGAATTTAGCCGAAAGGCTTAGAAAAGCTGTATTATATGTATCGGAACCTGCGGAATCTTATGGCGAATATGTGAGGGAGAAAATAAAATTGTACAAAGCTACAAGAATTTCCTTTACTGATTTAGAATTAATTGAATTGTTTTGCGTTTATATCTAATGTTGATGTTTGCATGGCTACCTTAAATGTTGGTTTAAAAACAATTTCTGGTCTGATTTCTTTGCTTTCAACGAACGTTAAAACAAAGAGGAAGCCAGCAGAAAATAGTGATGGCCCCGTAGTAACCAAACGGTCTAGGCCTTCTTAGGATAGGACATATTTTTATTGTGAAGAAATTGGCATATCTAATCGCATTGTCCAAAGAAACAGGCTCAACCGGTACCTCAGGTTGCTAAATTAACCGAATCACAAATTTAAAAATGCTCAATTTGCAAAAAAAATTGGTCACCCAGAATCAATATGTTTCTTTAAAATTCGCGCTGAGATGGCCATATCTGCTTCGGTACCTTCAACGTCTGAGGCCCAAAGCAATAATTATACTTTTTTAGGACACGGAAAATAGAGTTCAAAATAAACAATGTCACCATTAACGATGTGCCTATTGCTCTTATCGATACAGAAGCTAGTTGTAGTTTGATTAAAGAATCGATAGCAAAAAAAATTTGGTTGCAAAATTACGCCTACTTCTATGTACTTACAGGGAATTGGACGGAATTATGTTAACGTTTTTGCCATTATTACAGCAATCGTTAAATTTGAAGATATTTCATTAGAATTAGATTTACACGTCACGAGAGACAAAAACTTTCAGTTTGATCTCTTGATAGGGAGAAATGCCGTGCGATATCCGGATATCGAAATCGTTACAGAAATGTCTGGCAGTCGCCTTATTCGAAAACCTATTGAATGTGAATCGTCAATCAATGCGATTTTTTCATACTTTGATTTGCCTGAATTAATACCCAAACTGGCACATTTAGATATACATTTACAAAAACACACAGAAGTGGCCAGGCGGCAAAACAAATCACCAAATGGAAGTATCAAAAAATAATGGAGTTTTTGCTACCATTTATGCAAAATAGAAAACGAACCTCAAATTTCAGAGATGATTCTGATTATGAAGACCTTCTTTCGAATGATCTTACACAATCTACCCAATCTTCCGGCTCTACTTTAAAATCTAAGAACAGAAAATTGGACAATGTCTCCGAACTTCTTAGTCAATTTCAAAGTAATAACGAGCAGCGAACGAAGGAACGGGCTGAGTTAAAAGAGATTCTTACAGCATCCGATGATTTAGATCATTTTTTCCTCTCCATATCGAAGACCTTGAAAAAGCTTCCAAATTATTTACAGCTTAAAGTGAAACGCACTGCAATGACCGCTTTGATGGAAGCCGAAGAAATAAATGAACAATACTCTTGGACCAATCAATATGGTCCACCGCACGGAGCGCCGTATTACGGTAATTCCACAGCAGCTCGTACTTCTGTACGTTCTGTTTCTACAGTCACTTCGCAAACACATGAAAACACACAATCATCATCACTAAACATTACAGAACGTCCTCCACCATCTCCTCCACCTGGAACTGATAATGATCGACCAATATAACCAATCATTGTAATTTTTGTTGATTTTTTAAATGTTTAGAATAGTTTTTAATTAGTAATTATTTTTCCTTGCACCTTGTTATTTACATGCATTGTTGATTTTTATTGTTTTAAATAATGCTTATATGAGAAAAGTGTTACAATTTCTTTACCAGAAATAATGTTTACTTACTACTTTGAATATTTTTATAACGTCGAATCGTGTCATGTGACACTGAATATTTTTTTTTAATAAATGGTTATAAATAGAAATAGATTTGTTTACTTACTTTAGACATATTGCACAAGCCTTTCTTCACTTGAAATCGATCTCCTGCAATTAGTGTCTTTCTTCTGTATATAGGGCGTTCCAAACTTATGGGACATAAAGGGGAAGTACCTTAAATATCGTAGATAATGTATTTTGCTGAAAGAAGACTTTATGTTATTTTTAAAAGTAAGTAATTCTGCATTCATAGATTTTCTAAAAATTACTTGCTTCGTCTGGGAATCGAACCGACTTAAATGTCAAAAAACAATTACCCTGCTTTTATGATGCCAATCGAAAGAATAGCTAAAAATAATAACTCTGCTGAAGTAATTAGTATTTTAAAAGAAAGGAACAACGTAAAATGATTGAGTCAAATTTCAAGAAAGTTATTTATTGCCGTCGACGACGTTCTAAAAGTAGCGATATTATAATTCCAAAGATAGCACTGATTATTTGTAAATAAGTACCCACTTCATAAACTACTAGCATAGTTTTCCTTATTATAAGTGCACGTGTAGATAAAATGATAAAACTTGGTATTTCAATACGTCCTCTGTAAGCTAGACAGAAGGCAAATATAAAACAAAAATAATGTTGTTGTTAAATTTGAAAATGGAACAGTCATGTCTGTGCGAGCGTTTGTTTTTCGGATATTGATCTGTTTAGTCTTAATTCACTTACACAAGTGTAATTGTGTTATTTTTTTGCGAACATGGCATATCAAGTAAGTTTTGATCTAATGGAAGCATATTTTTTGAACGTAAAGATATCTCTAGAAGTTTGCGGTGGTATAGCGTAAAATATCCTGATAGACAAATACCGTCTCGAAAAGTTTTAAAAAGGCTTGTGAACAATTTGAAAACTCTGGGACGTTTCCATAAACGCCCAAGATAACCACAACAAGAAAACCATACGATCAACGACGAAGAACTTGATATTTTAATTTACTTTTCGGCTTTTCTGAAAACATCGGTGAGAGAAGGAGAACATGAAATTGGAGTTTCGAAAAGTAAAATACACCGTTTATTAAAAAAACACGGTTTTTAGAGTTATGTTGAAGGACGATTGGTTCAAAAATTACTTCCGGGCGATACAGAAAGGAGACAACATTTCTGTCTTGATATCCAGGCACGCTTGCTAGAAGATCCAAATTTTAGTAATAACGGTATGTATAACCGCAACAACAATCGTATTTGGTCTAAAGAAAATCCCCTACGAGTCACTGAAACGAATAACCAAGTGCGTTTTTCACTCAACTGTTGGTGCGGACTTTTAAAAAACCGGGTTTTCTTAATCCATTTTTACCAAGGAACCTTGAACACAGAAAAGATATAAATAGAAATATTCCTAAATAAGGAATACTTTAAATTTGAAGGGATGAGATAAGAAATCTTTCCGCGGCGGAGCAAGAAAACTTATTTTCCAACAAGATGGAGCTCCGGCTCATATTAGTCAGAGAGCAGCAGATTTTCTAAATGAATGTTTTCCTACATGGATTGGTACAAATTTTAGGTTGGAAAAAACCGATTAGTTGGCCGGCCAGATCCCCGGAACTTACACCATTAGATTTCTGTTTTTGGGGATACGTGAAAGATATGCTATACAAAAAGCGATACTAGAACGTGGGCGAGTTGCAAACAGAATTGTGCCATATCACATCGAGTGTTCACCATATAGAGGTAAAGATAAGAAAATCAACAGGCAGCGGACTCATTAAAAGATTGGCGATTTGCGTAAGACAAGAGGGATCACATTCTGAGCATTTAATTAATTAATTTACAAAAAAATACCCACTTAATTGACTACGGCAGTTTCATGTATGTTTTTAATTTGATTAAAATGATTAATTTTACGTTGTTCCTTTCTTTACAAATTAAAATACAATGTTACTTAAACAGAGTTATTATTTTTTAGCTATTCTTTCGATTGGCATCATAAAAGTAGGGTGATTTTTTTTGACATTTAAGTCGGTTCGATTCGCAGACGAAGCAAGCAATTTTTAGAAAATCTATGAATGCAGAATTACTAACTTTTAAAAATAACATAAAGTCTTCTTGCAGCAAAATACACTATCTATGATATTTAAGGTACTCCCCCTTCATGTCCCATAAGTTTGGGACGCCCTGTATCTGTATATAGAAATTTATGAAATATTTATGCTTCAAACTACACATCCCATATAATTCAGATGATTATCTTTTTAATTGTAAAAAGTTCCACCTTCTACCCCTATTTTTAAGACGCGAAATTTCTGATATAACATCTCTTTTAAATTTAACATCCAATCATATCGACTGTCCTGACCTACTTAGCAAAATCAAGTTTAATGTTCCCCCCAGACGGAAAAGATTCAATCCACCTCTAAATGTTCCATTTGTCAATAGCAATTATAGGCAGAATTCTTTTATATGCAGGGCGTGCTCTAAATTTAACAACATATGTAAAGACATCGAGACGATAGACTTGCACTGCACGAGCGTGTGCGCGGCGCGGCGGCTGCTGAGCGGTCGGTTCTTTGAGGGAAGTAAGTTTACTTCCAGCTAGGTATATAGATAGGTAAAGTATTGATTATGTTAATTCATATTGCTATGGTAATAATTTAAAATAACTTTTACGTATTAATAATTATATGAGTAGGTAATATTTTTAACATAGCAACTATTGGTTTATTTAGATTTCTTTGTGTTTTGTATTTTTGTTTATGATATTTTTATGTTTTATTTTCATCTCAACCCCTTAATTTGTAATTAGTCGTGAGGACCAATAATTGGCTTTTCATTTTATCTATATATAAGTGTAATATTATGTTAGATATAAGCTGTCGGTCTTCCTTAACAATAAATAAAAAAAAAATATGTATGTAAGTTTGGGACGGGTTTAAGAAGACAATGTAATTCATAGAAAAGTTTCTTTGATACCCTATATGAAGTTTCGTTCATTTCATCATCACACGTTTGGAAATAAGTTGAAAATTCTCCATGCACAGAACGATATTTAATATGTTGTCGAATCCAGAATCTGTTTTCTCTTCATATCCAAAAAAGTTGCAACAGAGACCATCCTTGCGCACCACACAGAAACTTGGAAGCCAAACATGTACGTTAAACTTCAAATTATCTGGATTTATAATTTCACCTTCCATGACTTAGGTAAAGGTGTGGGTTCCATTACTGTGGAACGTGTAAAATTTTATTTGTGTTATGTATTTTTGATATCTTTGTTAACCATTAAAAGAAATCCATTTACAGAATTGAATTGAATTCCTATTTACAGAATTAAATTGACAGATAACTTTATTATATTTTTTTGCTCACTTTTGTTAACTTCACCTTTAAATAGGTAAGTTGTACCTTTGTACTTAACGTAATGGAACGTCATTTTAATCCACTTTTAGACATGAGATTTAATTAAACTTTGCATACCTAGTTATCAAGAACCAGTGATCATACTTATTTACTAAGATTTTAATTTACAATACTATTATTACTTGTTTCAAGTCTGACCGCGAAATAGATTTCGATATCTACATCAAGGGTAAAAAAAAGTACTCGCAAACAGAGAGCGGCATCCGTGGAAAGCAAACACAATTCATCACTCAAATCAGTCAAGTGAGTTGCTCAGAGTTTTATTTTTAAAGTCAGATTTATTGCTTTTGCTGGGGGGGGGGCCAACGACGCGCTAGGTGCGTCATCACTCAGGAGGGCCATGCGACTCGCGCGTCATTGAATGTTGCATAGGTCCGGGGCGGAAAGTTAACAGCTACTATGTGTATAAACAATCATAGATAAATGCAAAGCCATCGTAAAATATTCTAAAAAATCTCAACTTGCGATAGAGGATTTAAGTACTGAACAAATTGAAAGACGTCAAGGAGAAACACCTTTAAAGTTGATTAAAGAAGTACCAACCAGATGAAACAGCGTGTTTTGTGTGCTGGAAATAATAATAAAATTAGGTAATTGCCATACCCATATTTACCATAGTAACAAGAAAATTCAGACAGGCACCTCCTTCTTTGACCCTTGAAGAGGGAAAAGCAATAAAAGTTGTAATAAACATTCTAAGTATATTTGTGGAAGCGACGAAGCTACTAAGTGGAGAATTGTATCCGACTAGCTCCCTTGTTATTCCCATTATATGCGGCTTTTATGAAAGAGTAAACCAGCTAGAAGTTTCATCCGAGATCGGAAGTATGTTCTTCAACAAACTTAAAGAAAACATGAATCGTCGTCTGTTAACATACGAGAACAGAACAGTCAATAAAATTGCTTGTAAATTGCAACTTGCATCCCCTATACCACAAAGGCTTTCGTCTACCGGAAAATATGATGTCAACAAAAGATCTAATTAGACTCGAGCTTAACAATTACATTCAAGAACATAGTTTTGCCACCAATGTTGAAACCATAGAACTAAATCCAGGTTCATTAAATGCAGCTAAACCAACATCATCTAAATTACTAGACTTCTTAAAAGCACGACATCAACAAAATTCCTCTGCTGTAGTTCGCTTAGCCAGTTCCATAAACTTAATAACAACGTATTTAGAGACGAAGTACCAGCAACACCAAAATATAGGACAATACTGGTCGTTCAATAAACATTTAACGCCATTAGACAAGATTGCGTAATTTTTTTTCCGTATCTTCGGAAAGATGTTCTACATGGCTGGCTACACAATTAGTAATCGAAGAACAAAACTAAAACCTCAAGCAGTGGATATGCTTTGTTTCCTAAACAAGAAAAAATCATTATGATTTGAGAAGGTGAGCATCAAAAACCACAACATATCCATTTTTATAATTCCGCTAATGCTGAGATGCATATGCACCGCCCTCCCGCCCGCTAATTATGCACATGCAGGGGGAACCATTAAGTCAGCAGGTATAGCTGAGCAGGCAAACCTGTATATAAGGAGTAGCCGCTGCGTTGTGGCTTCACTTTCGTTCCAGCCGCCGACCAGTCAACATCTCGGCGTTTAACCTGAAGATGCCTCGCGGAGAGGCGAAACACGTGTCGTCGTGTGGGTTTGGGTACGCATGTTGCACTAACAGCCTGGTTCCCCCTGCATGTGCATAATTAGCGGGCGGGAGGGCGGTGCATATGCATCTCAGCATTAGCGGAATTAAAACTAGATATTTTTCTTTGTTTATCATAATAATATGGATTTCCGCAAAGTAACGCCTGATTCTATTAATTATATCCATTTTTGTCAATATGGCATAAAATAATAAAAAAAACCTAATAAGTTGTGAGAACATGTTTTTTGTATTTAAAAAGAAAATACCATAATAATGTGGAGATAAATCAGCAATTTAAAATTTTTTTTTATTTGATTATTGGGCAAAGTTATTCTGGATAAGTGCTGTTTTGTGAAGACACATCAGGATATGTGTTGTTTTGTACCTGCTGCATGGATAAGTGTGGTTTTGAACGTCACCTGTCTGGATATGAAGTGTTTTGTTTTAATTGTTATGAAAATGTGTAATAAACCATACAAAATCAACACTTATTATTTTCAAAAATCAAGTCTTTAATAATATTAACATAATATCAGACTCTCAGTGTCCAGTTCAATACAATCACATTCTTCATCATCATCATCTTGTTCTTTATTTTGTGATAATGTAGGTACTGTTTCACACAGAAGTCTTTTGTACCACTATAATTCAGGCAGGGATTCCCAGTTTTCTCCAAATTGTTTAATCAGTAAATTTTTGACATCTTTTTTTTTGCTGCAGAAATAGGATGGTCCAAACTGCATTGCATCAAAATTCTGGGATGTGGTTTCTGTCTCTTAAGCAGGCAAGAGCTTGTTTCATTGCCCTCAAACTTAAAATGCTTATAACATGTTAATAAGAGATATCAGAGAACTGCCTACTAGTAAATTTAAGACAAAACTCCGTAGGTGGCTCTTAGATAAATGTTTTTATGACATTAAAGAATTTTATAATCAATAAATTACCTAGTTATATAAGTTAAATATTGTACGTCCATAATTAATGGATAAACTGTTGTTCCACCTAGCTTTTAAGATCTTTTTTGTACACAGTTTCTACAATAAATTTCATTTCATTTCAAGTATTTTTTTGTAACTCCTCTCCGAGTTTGAGAGATACTTTTTGTTATGTAAATCCATTTAATGTCACTGATTTCATCGACTTTACTTTTTTATATCATATAATCGCCAGTTTTCCCCGAGAACCTTGACTTCACCAAACTTTTCAAAATGCTCTTGGTATTCTTCTTTGGTAGTAATAACAGGGTATTTTTTTTTTTTTCGATCCTCCCGAACACCCTATCCGCTGGTAGGAATGAATGTCCTGTCATTGGTGTATTTGGTGTCCTCTAGACAGAGCCTTCAGACAAAAATCTGTGTAGGGGAGACCTGAGGGACTTTTTGAAATGCCTGGTATTCGTGGTATTCGAGTGAAAATTGAGTCACATACCCTTAGAAACAGCAAGGGAGATTATGCAGTCCACTGAAATTCAGGGAAGCACTGCTGTATCCCTCCTATCTTTATTTGATGGGGACAATGACAACTTAATGTTGTGGGGAAAAGCTCTTTTCGAGAGAAGCTCTAAACTAGAGGTGGAGGAGGGTGACTTCATCACATGCATTTCTCCTACGCAGGAAGAAACAAGAGTTGTGGCAAATCAAGTTGGCCTACAGTATAAAACAAACCGCCTTGGGGTGCCGGCAGTAGAATGATACCCCTCCTCTCATGCCCATGGATGCAGTAAGAGCCTGCTAAGGGATACCTCCGGAAGATGGGCAGCAGCGTCTATCCGTGTATCAACATCCCATACTGCGCTCACCAACCCGCCTACCAAGCGTGGTGAGTATGGCAAACTACCCCTCATGGAGATCCATGAGGGAGGCCTGTTGTCATCAGTGGACGCTTTATGGCTGAAATGATGATAAAACAAATAGCTCTCTTAAGACGGTAAACTTTAAATACAAAGAGCTTTAGGGCACCTTTACATGCCTGGGCACTACATTGCTAAACATAAGAACCAATTATAGTTCGATGAAAGTATAGGGACAATTGTGTACTGAAATAGCAGCCTATACACCATGCTTTGGTTTGAAGACACGAAGACAAATACTCTCGCAGAATCCCAGAAACGCATTAAGGTGGATGTTATTTTGTGTAACAAAATAGTCTGACTAACGCCATCTATGTGATTGCTTATGTAAACATGTCTGTTGAGAATAAATTTAGTCTGTGTGCGAACTTGCTACGTGTTTTATTATAGGTTATGGGCCCAGTCCCGTTTTTTCAAAAAAGGTTAGATAATCAGTAAAAGTGAATATTCGTAACATTTATAGTGCACAGAAGTATGGCAGGAAATTACTCCGTAAATGTGCCGAAGTTGAAAGGGAGAGAAAATTATGACGATTGGGCGTTCGCCGTCGGATTTTTTTTAATTTTGGAGGGAATTGACATCGCGGCCAGCACAGTTTTGCCCGACATGGACGACAGGAAGGCTAGAGCGAAGATGATCATGACGATCGACCCATCACTGTATGTCCACATCAAAAATGAAACCACGGTACACGCTTTGTGGCAAAAGTCTTTGTTCGACGACTCCGGATTTACACGAAGAATCAGTTTACTTAGAAACCTGATCTCTATTCGTTTAGAAAGCTGTGATACGATGACCAGCTATGTAAATCAGTTGGTTGAAACAGCGCAGAAGTTGAAAGGTACCGGCTTTGAAATAAACGACGAGTGGATCGGATCGCTTCTATCAGCCGGACTTCCAGAAAAATTCTCTCCTATGATAATAGCCATCGAGCATTCCGGTATGGTCATAAGTGCAGATGCTATAAAAACCAAATTATTGGACATGATGGTGACGATCGACCCATCACTGTATGTCCACATCAAAAATGAAACCACGGTACACGCTTTGTGGCAAAAGTCTTTGTTCGACGACTCCGGATTTACACGAAGAATCAGTTTACTTAGAAACCTGATCTCTATTCGTTTAGAAAGCTGTGATACGATGACCAGCTATGTAAATCAGTTGGTTGAAACAGCGCAGAAGTTGAAAGGTACCGGCTTTGAAATAAACGACGAGTGGATCGGATCGCTTCTATCAGCCGGACTTCCAGAAAAATTATCTCCTATGATAATAGCCATCGAGCATTCCGGTATGGTCATAAGTGCAGATGCTATAAAAACCAAATTATTGGACAAGATGGTGCCGACGTGGATATCGTCAAATCGGAGGGCGCATTCATTGTAAAAAATTCATTTCGCCAGAAAAGTGGTTTTGGGAAATGGCGACAGTAACGGAACGTCAAATTCAAGTCCGAACAGTAATGTCAAACCAGCAAAAAATATAAAGTGCTACAAATGCAAAAGCATTGGACATTATAAAAACCAATGCAAATTCAACGTTATGCAGAAAGAACCGAATGCATTTAGTGAAATGTTTTTATCCGGAGATTTCAGTCCAAGTGATTGGTATATCGACTCGGGCGCAAGCACTCACATGGTGTCGAATAAAAACATGTTGTGGCAGCACCTATACCATTCTCTCAGCTTAGTCAAAAAAAATGTCATCCTATGAGGCCGCAAGTACTTATGGTATTCCCAGAAGAGCAATTGAAAGAAAAGTTAAAAAAAATACATATGTACATATAAACCGGGACCTCCGCAAAGACTGACTGAACAAGAATAATTGGATTTTGTGAAAGTTCTGGTGGTAGTGGCGAACTTCGGTACTTCTCTGACTCTTATGGAACTCAGGGTACTTGTGCATTATTAAAGTATTATTTATTATTATTAAAGTATTTATTGTGGAACAAAAACACATCGGTACAGGTAATGATGGATGATAACTGTGTAGCAGTGTCAGCGCCCGGCTCCTAAACCAATCACAATTTTAAACATTGTTACATGTAAATAAAAACAAACAAAAATAAAATAAAAAGAGTCTTAAATAATAAAATAAAACCAATGTTTGGATCAATGCATGAGTATTTATTGAAAAATAATAAGGCTCACATTTTTGACGGAAAACCACCTGCGGAATGGTGCGCCCGGGCTTTCATAGAACGGCATCGGGATAAACTGACCATGAGATCCGTTCAAAATATAAAGAGAGCGCGATCAGAAAAGACAGAAGAATTTCACTTTTGAAATTCTTACTTTGAAAACCTTGAATGAGTGGTCAAAAATGTCCCTCCATCTCATTTGTTAAATTATGATGAGAATAATTTTAATGACAATCCAAATCCACAACTTTCCGCCACTTCTGAAACAAGTAATGGATGATGTCAACATGGCTATAAAAGAAAATCATGTAAGTAGGTTTAAAGCCACAGGTATTTATCCATTTAACCCAAAAAAAAATTGAAAAAGGTTTCGGAATATACTAACAATGAAACAGTTTATTCGGTAGACAAAGTATTGCTGAAGTATTTAAGAGAGAGTAGAAAACGGTATGTCGGTACTTATGTGTTCTCCATTGTCCCACCCAACCGCGTTTTATCATCATTATTTTTTCGTGCGTGGCAGCGCACGGGCGGGCGTCATTCGCTTGCTCACCAATTAACGTACCTAATATCTGCTTATACTTTAGTATTTTTGGAATGCCTAAAAGGAACATTCTAGTTATAAAGTGAAATATCGGAAGTGAAAGAATACAAACGGCTCTAATGGATCATTAAATCATCGGTTCCAGGTTAGTTAAGTGTTATTTATTCTTTTAGAAGTGTTGTGAAAAACACCCCACTTTCCACGTGGTCTTGTCTAACGTACCCCTAGAGTATATAAGAGCTCGGAGGCGCGGAGGGTGACCAGGTCCTTTCCTCCGCCGACCGAGACACGTTCTCGGCTTGCCCGTTGACGAGCTCACCGCCGCTAACCCGGGGTGACGTCTACCCACACTAGGCACATATTCAATAACCGGTCCCGCCGGCGGGGCCGAAGAATACACTCTTCCGTCTTAAGGTGCAGTTTTGCACCAGGACGTTAACCATCAGTACATTCAAAAATCTGGCAACAGTCCAAGCCGTGGTTCGAACGTAAGTGGTGCCCTTGAGCTTGTTGCCCCAACCTAACTTTTGCGACTGGGCGCCCTCTGCGCTCGCCATAGTCCGGTAACGTTGTCATGGCCATCTGCGGTCAAAAACATATATTGTCATTAAAAAAAAAAAAAAAGGGGAGACCAGTCCCCGCCCGCTGTAGCAAAGCGCAGGCACCAAGAGCCAAAAAGCCGAGGTGTGAAGGCGACTCTTAGTGCCACGTTTTGCTACGCTAGGGCGGAGGGACTGGTCATCCCGCAGCGCCGGACCCGCCACAGAAGCTACAGCTGCGCCCTCCTCCCCTCACTTCCCCGCTAAACCCCCTCATTTCACAAACATAAAATAACATTCTAATAACTAAATAGCGCTATTCTAACCTAAAAACTTTAGCCATGGATATCTCCATAACCATGGGGCTCCGCGGGGTGGGGATGGTACAGGGGGGGTAGCCCTTTCTCCCCCCCCCCCCCCCCCGAAGTTACTAATCCAGGAAGAGAAAGAAATATTTCTTACCTGGGTGAATGCTGTTGGAAGTACTATTACTTCATTAGATCCGGAGTTTGTTTTAAGAAATAGAAAAATGCCATAATATTATAGCCATTCCAACTTTACACATGCATGGTAATTTATTATTTTCAATATTATCTGAATTTTCTACACATTCTTTTGAACATTTCTTATTTTTATTGAGTTTTGAATTTGACAAGAGTAGATATTTATGTTTTTATAATGAGTTTTAAAGTAATAAGTACCTAATAGCTAATAGTCTGTTGTCTACAAAAAATTTATATACATAAATCAATGAAGTATTTAAGTGAAATAATTTACTAACAAACAATGTGGCACTTATTATTTATTTTAAACTGTTTATTGATTCCCATTATTAATTTTAACAGGGAGTCAAATGAAAAAGGTGGCGATGAGAGACATTACAAACATAGATCCTGCAGGCAGTGATTTGGAAGTTTTCCCTGAAGTCAGTAATTTAGAAGTTTTGCAACCCATTGATGCCACCACCCGAAATTTGTCCCACGGCTGCTACTACTTCTAAAGGTGATTTAGCTTCAGTCATAATAGTAGTGTATAGATATCAAATAATTAATAATTTTCTTTTCTTTTGCAACTTTTATATATGTATATATATATTTAAAATGTAGATCATCTTCACAGGCATCTTTTATACCTATTAAAATTGAATTGATGACTGACATTTAAATAAATTAATTGCAGGGATCAGATTTGTTGACAACAAAGCAAGTTTGTTACAAATGCTGAAGAAAGAAACCAGGAAAAAAGAAAGTTACGCAACACGTTTGAAGAAGGCATTAAAATTATAAGAAAAAAACACTTTTCAAAATACTTTGAAAAAGTTTACGAGACTGGCAGCTATATTTGTGGCAATGTAATTTAGAGAAATTACAAAGAACAAGATGGGTAGGAGATTCACAGAAAAAGAAAAAATCATGGCACTGATAAACAGGGACCAAGGTGCTGGCTGCTCAGTAAACATTTGTGCTGCCCTCCACTAACATTCAGCAGATTAATAAAGCGAGCGGATTTAAAGGCAGGAATCACTGAAAAGTTATTTTATGTGATGCGGAAGAAAATCAACAAGCTGAAACCTGATGACAAGTTGTGCATATTGTTATTTGATTTGAGAGACCAGCTGTCGTTTACGCACGTGCGAAAAGATGGCGCCGCCCGGTCGCGTTGGTGAGTTTTTATCGTAATTTCAAAATGATCATGATAGATATTTTATCAAATTAATATTATTTTACATTTAGCAATAACCAATTTATTCGTTTTTAACATTATTTCCTGAAATTTCACTTTTCTAACCTACTTTTTTTTGCATTTAATAATTATGTACATATTTCTGCACTTTGGGTCTCAAGGTCATTTCTTCGTCACGTCATTTTAGAACATTTTTATGTACTTTGGGACTCAAGGCCATTTCTTCACCTTACAATATCTATTTTTTTTTGCACTTTGGGTCTCTAAAGGCGCTTCCAGCGTGAACGCGTAGGTAGGGGAATTATGCTTAAGATGACATACTCAGGTAAGATGACACAGTGTTTACATCCGTTAAACTATACGTGACACAAGTGCCTAGATGGCGTTAACATGCCGGCTCACAGATGGCGGCACCGCTCAAAAGTTTCGTGACCGCCCGCTTGCGTTGTTTGGCTGTGGTGTGCAAAGTTTTGATTTTGTTACATAAAAATATTTTTGTTATGGAAGTGTTTCTGCCGATAAATTTGTATCAGGTACGTTTTTGATTGTATTGACTACTTCGTTATGAACTGTGATTAATATGGGCTTTGAATATCGAGAAATCATTTAAGTAACCTCCAAGTTTTAAGTCGCAAAAGGCGGCAAATATAAATATTACCACGCAGGGTAAGATGACATAACAACCGTCTGCTCAAGATGACATACTATGTCATCTTACCCTGAAGTTCTCGGCGTGTAAAGATACTTTAAGATACTGTTTTATTTAATTTCAGGATGCCGGGCAATTATAAACGGAAGTCTTCACGTCATTCGTGGTCACAGGAAGATATGGCGAAGGCCATTAATAGTGTCAAAGAAAACAAAATGGGATGGCTTATGGCCTCGAAAAGATTCAACGTGCCCCAGGCCACACTTCGTCGTCACTTTGTGAATATTCCTGTAAATCTTGGTCGTTTCAAGCCTACCTTTGAATCGGCCATAGAACAGCAGTTAGTGGAGCATATATGTACTTCATTTTGAACAGAGATTCTTTGGGTTTAACACCACTGATGTCAGAAAATTAGCATATGAATTTGCAAAAAAGGCAGGACTGTGTAATAGATTTGACGAAAATACACAAATGGCAGGTTGGGATTGGTTAAAGGGGTTTAGGGAGCGCAACCCCTCTATCTCGTTGAGAGCTCCTGAAGCCACTTCCGCAGCAAGGGCAAGAGCTTTTAATAAGCCCCAAGTGATGAAGTTCTTTGAGCTCTTAGAGAAGCTGGTGACCGATAATGATATTCCACCGTCGAAAATTTATAACATGGATGAATCTGGCCTCAGCACTGTCCAAAAGCCACCAAAAATATTTGCACAGAAGGGGAAAAAGCAAGTCGGTGCATTGACAAGTGCAGAACGAGGCCAGCATGTCTCTATCGCTGTCTGTGCCAATGCTGCTGGGAATTTCATTCCACCTGCGATGATTATCCCAAGAAAGAACCATAAACCTAAATATTTTGATGGAGCACCTCCAGGAACCTTGCAGCTATGTTATGACAGTGGTTACATGGTTGGTGACTTATTTGTCAAATGGATGAAACATTTCGTCAGTTCCACTGGCTGCAACTCTGAAAACAAAGTTATTCTGATTCTCGATGGCCACAGTAGCCACAAAAAGCTAGAGGCACTGGAACTCGCTAAGGCCAATGGAGTCCTATTGCTGTGTCTGCCACCGCATTGCACCCATCGGATGCAGCCACTTGACGTCTCATTTTTTGGGCCATTGGATGCATATTACAACCGAGAAATGAGTACCTGGCTAAAAACGTACCCTGGTAGAACTGTAGGGCTTTACCAAATCGCTGGTATTTTTGGGAGAGCGTACGGAAGTGCTGCATCGGTCGGAAACATAATGAGTGGCTTTGAAAAAACTGGAATATATCCGTTGAACGCACATGTTTTTCCGGATCACTTGTTTTTGCCCAGCGAAGTCACCGAAAATGTTATTGAGACGGATGATGGAGGACACGAGGAAAATTTTGAAGAATTTCCTGGACCAGCAAGTGGTTTCACGCAACCTTATCATTTTGCATCAGCCGGTCCAGTCCAGCATGATTGCCAAGGTATTGCTGGATCGTCTACGACCCAGGATATGCTAAATGAGATATCACCATTACCCAAATCTGTGTCTACGGGGCATGCAAGAAATCATCATTTCAGCCGTAGGACGTCCACTGCTGGACAAAGGCCTCCCTCATTGATCTCCAAGTACTGCGGTTGGAAGCCGTCTGCATCCACCGCCGACCAGCAGTTCTCACCAAGTCGTCTGCCCATCTTGTAGGTGGACGTCCTACGCTGCGCTTGCCGATCCGTGGCCTCCATTCGAGAACTTTGCGGCCCCATCGGCCATCTGTTCTGCGCGCTATATGGCCTGCCCATTGCCACTTCAACGTGCTAATCCATTTGGCTATGTCGGTGACCCGAGTTCTTCTACGTATCTCCTCATTTCTGATTCGATCCCGTAGTGAAACCCCGAGCATAGCCCTCTCCATAGCTCGTTGAGCGACTCTGAGCTTGTTCATAAGGCCAATAGTGAAGGACCACGTCTCGGTTCCATATGTCATCACTGGTAACACACACTGGTTGTAGACTTTCGTCTTAAGGCACTGAGGTATGTTGGACGAAAAGACGTTGCGAAGTTTCCCAAACGCTGCCCATGCGAGTTGGATTCGACGATTGACCTCTTTCTCGAAGTTGGACCTACCTAATTGGACTGTTTGTCCTAGGTATACGTACGCGTCGACAACTTCAAGAGCCGAGTTCTCAACCATAACTGGGGCAGGCACGACATGGACATTTGACATGATTTTCGTCTTGTCCATGTTCATTTTAAGGCCTACCCGCTGGGAGACTCGATTGAGGCCTTCGAGCATCGTGCTGAGCTCTTCCATCGACTTTGCCATGACCACAATATCGTCGGCAAATCGAAGGTGAGTGATGTATTCGCCGTTAATATTGATGCCCAGCCCTTTCCATTCCAGGAGCTTGAAGGCATCTTCCAAAGCGGTCGTAAACAGTTTCGGAGAGATTACGTCTCCCTGTCTTACGCCTCTTTTTAAGGGAATCGCCTTCGAGCTCTGTTCTTGTACTCGGACTGACATAGTGGTGTTTGTATACAAACACTTCAACACTTCGATGTACCGATAGTCAATTCGGCATCGTTGGAGAGACTCAAGCACCGCCCATGTTTCGATCGAATCGAAGGCTTTCTCATAGTCTACAAACGCAAGACATAGCGGCAAGTTATACTCTTCGGTCTTCTGTATGACTTGCCGCAGCGTATGTATGTGGTCTATGGTACTGTAGCCTTTTCGGAACCCGGCTTGTTCGGGAGGCTGGAAGTCATCAAACCTGCGTTCGAGACGGTTTGCGATGACCCTTGAAAACAGCTTATAAACATGGCTCAACAGCGAGATGGGTCTGTAATTCTTAAGTAAGGTTTTGTCACCTTTCTTGAAGAACAGAACCACCACGCCCCTGGTCCATGCTTTTGGCGTCGTACCTTCAAGCAAGGCGGAATTAAATAGCTTCTGAAGGACTTTAAGTACCGGTGATCCACCCGCTTTCAGAAGCTCTGAAGTGATTCCGTCCTCACCCGGCGCCTTGTCGTTCTTAAGCTGCTTCAAGGCCATCCTGATCTCGTACAGGCTGATGTCCGGGATATCCTCGGTATAATGTCGGGTCAGTTTAGCTCTTGGGTCGTTGGCCGCACTGCAAACAGGTTTCGTGACCGAATCGTAGAGCCGTCCATAGAACCTTTCGACTTCCCTTAACACTTCTGCTTTACTTGACGTTATGCTGCCATCTTCCCTCTTCAGCTTCGTCATTTGGCTCTGCCCAATAGAACTATCTCTCGCGAACACTTTGGAGCCTTTATTCCGCTCTATCGTATCTTTAATACTGGCTGTATTAAAGGTACGAATATCGTGCCGCAAGGATTTCCAAATTTGTCTATTGAGCTGCCTGTGTGACTGAGCATCATCGGGAGATTGCAGCCGCAAAGAACGTCGTTCAGCCATGAGGTTTAGGGTGTCATCAGAAAGTTTCTGAGGTCAATTAGTACGGGGGGTTTTAAAGAACTGGGACCCCACCGTATGGACGGTTTCTACGAACCTGTTATTGATCTCGTCCACCGATGCATCTACTCCTAGACAGTCAAAGCGATTTGCGAGTTCGAGTTGAAAGCTCTCGAGGTTTTGGATATGTGCGCGAGTGGGTCGGAGCGTAGATTTCATCAAACGGAGGTCCCGTTTAACGTTCATATTCAATGTGCCCCTTACAATTCGGTGATCACTGCCGGTTTTCACCCTGTGAATCACAGAGACATCATTGAATATTCGTTTCTTGTTGGTCAGGATGAAATCAATCTCATTTCTCGTAGAACCATTGGGACTCATCCAGGTCCATTTCCTGTGAGGCGGCTTCTGGAAGAAAGAATTCATCATAAAGAGTCCTTCTTTCTCCAGAAAATCGGCCAGCCTCTGTCCCCTGGGGTTCCGTTGCCCATACCCAAATTGCCCCACTCTCAACTCATCATCGCTTCTCATGCCTAGCTTTGCATTGAAGTCCCCCATTACAACAGTGAAGTTAGTGTTGTTCGTATGTATGGCTCCACTGATGTCCTCATACATAGACTCTACTTCTTCATCTGGGTGTGACGAGGTCGGCGCATATACCTGAACGACCTTCAGCAAATATCGCTTAGATATTCTGAGTGTTAGGTACGCGACCCTGCTCGACACACTGTCGATGGTGACAATGTTGTTAATGAGTGACTTGTGAACGAGAAACCCGACACCACCTTGGGACTGTTGGTCGCCCTCCCGGTAGTATAGTAGGTTACCGGACTTAAGGGATATCGTGTCCTCGCCCTCTCTACGGACTTCTGATAGCCCCAAAATGTCCCAGTGTAATCTACTAATTTCTTCTTCCAGCTCAACAATCTTATCGTCT
This sequence comes from Pasiphila rectangulata, assembly GCA_963082625.1. Lineage (NCBI taxonomy): Eukaryota > Metazoa > Arthropoda > Insecta > Lepidoptera > Geometridae > Pasiphila > Pasiphila rectangulata. The sequence continues at coordinate 17,140,278 of OY720253.1, read as the reverse complement.
GTCCTCAAAGTGCGGATGTTGTGTGTTACCAGGGCCAGTGGTCGTCGTAGGGGTTGGTAGCCGATCGTCTCCCGGGGATTCTTAGCACCCCTAGCCCCGCCGTTACCGTGACTGCTACCGTAGCCAGGATTAGCGGGGCCGCCGGGGACTCGGGGCCTGGTTTTTTGTTGTGTTGTCATGAGGGGGTTGATGCCATACTCGCCACGCTTGGCAGGCGGGTTGGCGAGCGCAGTATAGGGTAGTGAAAAAACACGGAAAGATGCTGCTGCCCATCTTCCGGAGAGGAGAGGCAACATTCTACTGCCGGCGCCCCACGGCCAAGTTACGTTCCGAGTTAGAACGTAGTATTAGTCAACATGAACGACGAAATAGAACATGTATCCAAGGAGGAGCCGTCAGCCTCCGCTCAGAAGAAGAAAAGTGGAAAAGGAGCCAAGGAGCGTCAACAATTAAATTTTAGAAAGAAGATGAACGCTAGGCAGGCCAAGGAAGGCCGTGAAGCAGCTATGAAGCGATTAGGTGTGTTTGATGAATCAACCGCCGAACTGGAGCGAGCTATCGAGTCGTTGAAAGTGACAGTTCAACCTCTAGCCGTGCCACTCCCAGCAGCCAGTCGAGGAGTTGGTTTTGCTTCGGTCGCCGAATACAGCCGAATGATCAGTGCTTGGGATAGAGTAACGGTACACGAACTCTGTTCAATCCACCAGTACTACCGGGTTGAGTTAAGCCTCTTCTACTTCAAGCTGTTTCTTGCACGTTACGCTCAAAACGAACATGAAAGTGTCCCTATGAGCCAGCCCTTCTTATTTGATGAAGATTGGAGACAGATCCTTCAAACTGTCAATCAGGTTCCATTCCCTTTCTACAACATAGTTTGTAGCCTCGGAAAGATTGAAGGTTCAGTAGTATGGAACGCCTTTCCTGTTAATGAACACCCGCAGAATGCGGAACAAGCAGCTTGCTATTTGTACCCGTCAAACATCCGCGGTACACTCGACATTATGGCGGACGCTGAAACACCGATTGTCATGCGCCAGGGTTTCAGAGCACTAAATCCAGTGCCAGGTGTCAGATGGGTTGATGACACAATAGTCAACGTCGAGGAAATATGGCCAGAAAACTGTGGCCCAAATGAGCTGCTTCAGGATACGCGAGCTTACAGTAATCTACTTACTAGAGCAGGTAACAGGCTGCCAAAGAGTTACCTTTCCAACTTCACCTGGAATTCAGTCGCATCGAAGACTGGAACCGTCTGCATGTACCCCGTTCCATCAAGATTGGACGCACAGTGGAGAGTTAGACCTCCTCTCGTGCAAAGAAGAAATCGTCGTGGACCTGGTATGCAAGAAATACAAAGAGGAAAATCACTGGCGCTCAGGTTCTCACAGGCACTCCTTTTATGGATGAAGTAAAAGCCCAAGTCCAAAATAAAAAAGAGAAAGAAAATCGCAAGAGCATTAAAGCTCGAAAGCAAGTGAAGCGTGCTATCCTTCAGGATGACTCAGATGCTGAACCTGTGGAAGATTTTACTCAAGACGCTGTTGATGATGATGACTCCGATGCTTCATGCCTTTATTGCAACGAATTATATAGCAAATCAAAGCCAGGAGAGCATTGGGTATGTTGCCAGTTATGCAAGCGATGGTGCCACACTCTATGTGCTGGCGTTGCAGCAAGAACTAAGCTGTTCAAATGTGAATTGTGCACTGATAATTAGGTATGTCAACTTAGACTGATATGTGTCAACTTACCCACATGGACATGATTGGTGTTTTTTAATAATATTTTGATTCTGTATTTTTTTTGCGTCTAGATTATTTTGTGTGCTTCGTAAATAAACGTTTTTAATGTGTACCCTGAGGATTATTTTTTATCACCTTTGAATAATCAAATATTTGCCTCCAAACAAAAAGTATGTCATCTTAAGCACAATTCCCCTATAGTTTCGATGTTTGGTAATGATTTCACTTACATATATCTCATTGATCCACAGATCTCGCAGAAGAAGAAATAAGCCACATGCTAGAGATTTCTGACTATGAAGGAGACGATTTTGAAGATGAAGATGCTTCGGACGATGACTTCAACCCACTCGTTGAAGAAGCGGTTTCGTCTGAATCCGAAACAGATGAAGATTAATCTCTTTTAGCTCCTTCTCTTCGTCCTGAACGTGGGCGTAGACAACCAAGTAGAGTTCGTGGGCATGGATCACGATCAAGATCAAGGATCGGAAGAAGTGCTGACTCGTCAGGACCTGTTGAACAGGCAGCAGAGTGGTTGCCTAAAGACTTCAACCCACCAATTCTTTAGCTATCTGAACCAAGATATCCGTCTATTAACAGCAAGGACTTCACGAGCATTGATTATTTCCAGCAGTACTTTGGCGATGCTATAATTCAATTAATTACAGAAAAATCGAACCAAACCAGTGTAACAAATACTGGACGATCTCTGAATCTTACGGAAAGATAATGTAAAAAGTTTATAGCGATCACCATGATGATGTCCTGTTTAAATTTCCCTTACCTTAGGATGTATTGGGAGAATAGATGGCGTGTACCTATGATTACGACGGCTATGGCGAGAAACAGTTAACGTGTTTTTGATAACGACGTGTCGCGAGAACAGAGAGTGAGCGATAAATTGTGGAAAGTAAGGCCTATCATCCAAAAAATGGAAATTGGATGTCACAAACAAGTCAGGCAACAACATATGAAGGGTACAGGGAAAGAACATGCGATGTCATTTTTTTCTTTTTTTGAGATTTTGATGCCAATTTGTTCAGTTTGTGATGAAGTATGGTATGGTTTTGAGATAGGGGGAAAAAACGTGCTAAATCAGGCGTTATTTGTATCTAAAAATAATATGGACAGGTTAAAAACCTGCCATATCAACTGGTTCCAATAAAGAAACGTGCAATGTTTTCCCAAACCGGAAATAAACATGCAATGTCACTTTGAACCAAAGACAAAATGATGCTATTTTTTAGTCTGGCAATTTTCGAACTGTCATCATATCAAACAGTCATTGTTATAAGGTTTGGCGGTTTCTGAATCTTTATTTCTGTTTGTTTTGCACGTGCTTTTCTGCTTGCAATTTGATTTACCTTGTTAAAATAAGTTTTTTCACGCTTGAGCGCGCGTTTTCGCCGGCCTGGCGTTTATTGATCTACTCTGCTCTGCTTCAAAATGAGTGATAGTGACGAAACAGAAAAACCAATAAGCGGCTCAAAGAAGCGTCCAATAACTGGGAGAACTACTGAGGTAATGAAAAAAATCAGAATACAAGCCCACGAATGTGGAGAGCCGTGTGGCTGTAAGCGATTAAAATGTTTTGAAGCCGTAAGTTCAGATGAAAGAAAACATCTACTTGATTATTTCAATAGCTTACAGACACACGATGCACAAAACTTATATCTCTGCGGACTTATAACAGCCATGTGTGTAAAACAACGTCGCCCTGTAAACATAGAAACACCCGGAACACGACATGACGCGTCGTATGCTTACAGAGTACTACTTACAGAGTATAGAGTGAAGAAGGAAGAAGAGTTCAAAGATGTGTATGTGCGAATGCTTTCATGTCCATGCACGGCATCGGAAGGGGAAAACTTAATTATTTAAAAAAATCTTTGATCACGACTGGAGAAGCCCCCAAGGATAAGCGCGGCAAAAGTAGTGGCAATCACCGAAGGCTACACGAAGATACCCTTAAAGCCATAAAAGCCCACATTGGCAGCTTTAAAACCAGGTCCAGCCATTACGCCCTCAAAGACAGCAGAAGGCAATATTTACCAGAAGACCTGAATATTAAAAAAATGTATGCAATGTTTAAGGAAGCACATGAAATTTTGAATGCATCTTACGAAACCTACCGTAACATTTTCAACACGCAATTTAACATTTCATTCGGCTATCCTCGAATGGATACTTGCAGTTTTTGCGACGAAAACAGGGTCAAAATTGCTGCCTGTAACAATGAAGCTGAATTACGAAAGATAAAATTGGAAGATCTGTTACACAAGAAGAAGGCCGAGGTATTCTATGATCGGAAGCGCATTACTCGAAAAACCGCTATAAGAGATAGCTCCTTGGTAGCTATAGCGATGGATTACCAAAAGAATGTTTCGCTGCCGAACATAACGACCAACGATGTTTATTATAAGAGACAACTGTCAATGAACTCTTTCAATATACACAATTTGGCAGATAAGAAGTCCTACTTCTATGCTTATCCTGAAACACACGCAAGGAAGGGATCCGACGAAGTGTGTACCTTTCTTTTCGACTTCTTAACCAACCGCGGTCCTCAAACGATGCGACACCTTCACATCTTTTGCGATTCGTGTGGAGGGCAGAATAAAAATTACAATGTTTTCAAAGCCATTCACTACATCGTACACGATGTACGTCTTGTAGATTCAATCACTATAACCTTCCCAGTGAGAGGCCATTCTTACCTAGAAAATGACAAAAATATGGGCTTAATCAACTTAAAAACCCGAATGGAGCTGCCAAGCGATTGGTATGAGTTGCTCAGAATATCCAGAAAAACGCCATGCCCATTCGAGGTTATTGAAGTAAACAATGGCATGGTGAAGTCATGGGCTGACTTTACGAAATCCCGATACTTGAAAAAATGTCTTTTTCCTATTCAAACAATAAAGGAAATTCAAGTCACAGTAGAAGAACCACAGAGCGTACTATACAGAGAGCATTATCACACCAGTTGGGCAAAAAAAGTCATTCGTCCACGCGCATTCGTGCCTACTTTGCCACGTGGAGAATTTGAGCTGCCATTAAACTCGTATAAAGAATTGATCCCACTTAAAAAAGAGAAATATGAAGACCTGCAGGCTTTAAAGAAGTTTTGCTCGCAACCTGCACAAGAATACTATACTAACTTGCCGAAAATGTAAATTATTTTAATAAATAATAATCATTAAAAAACCTTTTATTACAGAACTTTACAATACTTTCACACAGGTAGGTATTCTATGTACTAAACTAGGCTTATGTTCGTTTAGTATAAACTAGGTGTAGGTTTCCTCGCTGTATTGTGTGATAACGCAGGTTTTTATACGTGATTAATATGACAACGCATGTTTTTTCCGTGTTCAAAAGGGTCTTATGTTACAGATTATAAAAAAATACCTCCTAATAGCAATATTATAACCATTTTAATGACAAATATCTATAAACAGATATTTTTTGGTTTTGTTCCAACTATTTGATTGATGATACAGTAATATTAGAAAGTTATACGAAGTTTTGAACTTAAAAAAAGTGATTGTGAAAATCTTTCTAAATTGACATTTCACGTTATTTCCATGTACCCTTCATATATCAATCGATGAAATGATAATGCCCTTTTCAGGAAGTTGTGGAATCAAGCAGTACTGTCCTAACAAACCAAATCCTGTTGGATTGATGTTATTTGTTCTGGCTACCCAGACGGCAGTTTGTGATTTTACTGTTTACCAAGGGAAAACTACATATCCCGAAGAAAATGCAGCAGGGTTTGGTTTAGGAGAAAGTGCTGTTATAAACTTGACACGTACTCTCTTTCCTGGGCAGATACTATATCACGATCGATATTTTACATGAATAAAATTAGCCACAGAGTTAAATGCAAAAGGGTTCAAATGTGTTGGCACAATCATGAAAAACAGGATCCCCGCTGCGCTAAGAAACGCACTTCCAGGTGACTTGGAAATGAAGAGAAGAGGAAGAGGCGAGGATTCGGTATTAGTCAACGCCAATGACAGTATAGCGTGTACCAAATGGTTCGATAACAAGCCTGTGGTTCTACTGTCCACAATGTATGGCAACGAACCCCAGGATAAATGTCGCCGTTGGTGCAAGACTCGGCGAGAGTACATTATACATAGAGACCATAAAGCGACCCATGGTTATAAAAATGTATAACTCTAAAATGGGAGGAGTTGACATGGCTGATCGAATGCTGGCTGTTTGTCCATCTAGGGCCCGAACAAAAAAATGGACTATCCGTTACATCTTGTACATGATTGATTTAGCTGCCTCAAATTCCTGGATTCAATATTGCAATACGGAAACACAAAGAGGTACAGCAACAAAAAAAAAATCATTAAGGCAATGGAAAACGGCATTGGCGGAATCCATGTTGGAAAATATCCATAACGGCTGCCCTCGCCCTCGCCGGCATCAAAACAGAGCGTCTCAGAGGATCTCATAACTTTGAGATCCTAGAGTCAAACATCACAAAGAAAGAAAATTCGTATGAACAGAACCGAAATAGAAAAGAAGAAACTTAAGATTATCGTAGGGAAAGTATCAAAGAAAAAAGCGATGATAATAATATTCAACAATCGGTACCAGTGATGAATATTCCTGTACCAAATATAAATACTCAACAATCAGTCTATGAATTGCACGTCCAGAATGCATCTGAACAAAATTTAATTCATAATATAGGTACCCATGCAAATTGGAGAACGATTCTGTTTTGATTGGTTACATTAACAATTACAAATAATTATATGAAGAATTGTTTTTTTATAGATGTTAAGTTACTGTTTTTTAAGTTTTTTTGAATAAATAAAAATAATATGTATTTAGAGTTTCACCTCTAAATCACCTCGGATTTATTAAAAAACGAAATAAAATTTGTTGTACCTTAATGTAACGACTAGTCGTTCTTCGGCTGATATGCTTTTTCTAAGATGAGTATCCAAATGAGTTAATTTTTTTCCTTTAACTTTACTGAGAAGTAGATTAAATGTTTCTCTTGTCATACGCAAATATTCGTAAAATTAGTCTCAAAATTACGCAATTGTTTATACAGAACATTAAACTCCCCATGACTTGACCGTGGATTATTTATGTCATGAACCCAACATGATGGATAAGGCCGTGAAATGGTATATTTTAAATGTGAATTTTCTGTAAGTAGCAGTTTAGAGCTATTTTTGAAAGTGACATCTCGTCAACGTGCCGACAAGCAAATGACCCACCTCGCAAACCACCTGCAGTGCTGCCACCGTGTATCCTAGCAAGTAGCCAGAATGCAAGCCACTAGGCTCCAAGCCGCCTGTATGTGCGTTCGCAGCCTGAGTGCAAGGAGAAATGGCGCAATATCAGGTCCACTTTCATCAGAAGTACCAAACCGCATCCAAGCGGCTCAAAAACTAACTAACTAACCTGTAGTCCAGCTCTGTAAAAAAACAGTATAACTAAATAAATAAACAAGTGCCTAATTTAGATATTTTTGGTGATAACTTCAATTATACTTTTAGTGCTGGAATATTTCCAGCATCTTGAACCTGATTCTTAGTCCTCAATACATATTTTATAACTGTGATAACTGTAGTAAGTACCTACTGTTACCTTAAAAATTGTTGTTAATTTTATATATTATTGTTTTTAAATGTGTAACTAAATTTATCTATTTTTTCTTATATAATTGTTCTATTGTGCTGTGCCTATAGTTTTATCTAAGATCTCATATACATATTTCAATTAACCGTAGTATTACATAACTATATAGTTTTTGTTACTTATTATTAGTATAAGTTTAACGAATGTTGTGATCGCCTATAATTGGCATATATACGAACTGTATATTTATATAAGAACTGGTCCTTGCAATTTCAATGATGAATGTGTTATGTATATACTGTTGGCGTTCCTTTTATAAATAAATAAAACTAAAAAACCTTATTATTTGAGTGAACATTTCACAATCATTTTACCCTACGTTAAACCGGTTAATGATGTTCCTAGTGTGGTAACGTACCACCAAACCCAGAAGAAGAGACGGCGCCAGATGCAGAAACGGGAGATAACATTGAGGCGGACGGAACCTGGAGAATAAATTTCCGGCGATGGCCCGACTGATTCATCAGGCATTTGATTCACCGGTCCAATTTGCGGCTTCTGCACCTGTACACGGAGGACGCCGCCGGAAGGCATCATCTGTGGAAGTAGACGCCGCAATGGTTAAGTTTTCAAAAAACGAAAGCAACAAGGCGGACGAAAAACAGACTCAATAGACTTCGCAAGGGCTGGTGCGAAGTAATTATGAAATGGTGAAAAATAGACTAGGGGGAAAAACATTGCTACATGCTGGATTTGCGTATAATTTTCATTAATAAACACGCTCGTGTGTGGACATGTATAAATAAAAGACATGGCCGATGTGGTGGTTTAGTGAAGTTAACAACTGAAAGCGATAATGTTCTGATGCAAAAAGGGCATAAGCCTGAGTGTAAGCCGGATTTATTAAAAAACGAAATAAAATTTGTTATGAACGATTTAAAAGAAGAAGTTACAACAAATTTTAGTTCTATACAGAAAATGTTTGAAGTGAAAAATGCAAGATTACAGAATAAAGGGCACAGTGAGAAAATTTCAGTCTACAACATCGTTAAAAAAGCAATTTATAGAAGTCGTAATACAGCCCTGAAGGAAAAAAAAACAAGATTTACGGATCCAGCTGAAGTTGTTATACCTGAGATTAATTGAAGCATTTGTTAGTCGATTATAATGAGGATGGCAACGGGGTCATCATATTTGTATCAGATAAAGCTTTGGAAGATATTAAAAATGTACACCACTTCTTTTGTGACGGTACATTTGATTGCTGTACCTGTCCATTCAAACAGATTTATACGATACTTGTGAGATATTGGGAACAATACAGATGACACCAATATTGTGCTCATATTTTACGGGCTACTGGTCAATAAAGAAAGAAAAACATATGAGATAATGTTCAGAAAAATTAAAGAAGCTTTGATAGAATTCAAGCCCTTAAAATTCACTCTGGATTTCGAAATGTCAGATTAATGGTCGCAATAACTAACGAATTTCCCATTGCTGAAATTCATGGATGTTTTGTACATTTTCAAAATGCCATATAAAGGCGGGCAAAGTCTCTTCGTTTATTAGATCATGAAGAGACCGAAAGAGAATAAAAGAGATAATATCGATTTTTAGGGGTGCTGATTCCAGTCCCGGTAAATCGGAACCGCAATGGACCGTTTCGATTAAATTAATCTTACCGGCAATGGACGCCTGGACGTTTTAACGCATTCCAAGGATATGGTGAATTGTTCCTACTAAGTTTGCGTGGAATATCACGTAATTTTCCATCGGTCAGGATAATGGCACTCGTCTAAACACAAATTAAAAATATGTAAAAGGGGTTTCTCTAAAACAGATCGGCAGTCTTTTATAATATAAGGAGGAATGCTATCGGGCCCTATAGAGTGCTTAGGCTTCAAGGCACGAAGAGCAGTGCGCACGTCAAGGGCAGTCAGCTGGGCGACGTGCACCCGGGCGGCGTCCGGCCCCAAATATATTTGTGTTATAGCCCTTATGACCAAATCAGTGGGACCACGAGCCCATTAAATCGACACGCTGTCCCACCAGTGGGTCAAATTAGTGGGACCACGAGTCGCGACCCGATTTTAAGGTTGAGTACTACTGGTAGGTGAAATACGTACAAAATGACATATAGGTATACCGGGTAAAACGGCATACCTGCTGTATTTCAAATTTGGTGGGTTTTCTCATCGTAGTGACAATTACAGCGCGTGCCCTATTTGTCTATTAGTGAGCTGTCAAAATACTGCCGTTGTCAGCGCAACCATTTTCACTCAGTCGTCATAAACAAGTTTTCGGTCGTTGTGAGTTTTTTATCGCTGCGAAGAATTTCTTTAATTTTGTTAAGTGTTTCTGTTTGCAACTTTGGTAGCGTATTATTTACATTCCTTAACATGTTGCCCAAGTTATTGTGTTTAATTTTTATGAATAACTTCAGTTTTCAATAATTCTTAGACTTTTAGGTAAATAAAGCCATATTCGGACAAAATTGCATATTTATATTATTTATTATATTTTTTTTTTAATTCTTCTATTACATTATTATAATTACTAATAAATACTTTTTATTTTACAACTTGCAGGTAGTTGACTGATGAAAAAACGGCGCGCTCTTACATGGACGACAGATAGGCAAAGTTGGAGCGAAGAATCGATGAAAAAAGGCATAAATGCCGTCAAAAAGAAAGAAATGGGCTGGCTTTTGGCAGCTAAAACTTACGGCGTTCCACAAAGTACCCTACGTCGTCATGCTTTAGAGCACAACAAAATTCTAAAGCCAAATTTTAAAGGCTTGGGACGTTTTAAACTAACTTTTCCACCTGATGTAGAAAAACAATTAGTCAATCACTTAAAGTTTTTAGAAACACACTTATTTGGCTTAAGAGGGGCCAATCCAACTTACTTTTCATACAACCGCTCGTACGTGGGTGTGGCGTCGTAATAGATCTTTCTATGAAACTTTTGATCTAATAGGTATCTTGTGCACTATATCTAGGTTTCTATCCAAACAAAAAATCTAAATTTGAAGAAAATAATTCCGTATAAAATTTGTTTCTCCAAATTTTGATTTGACAATCTCCAAAGATCTGAATAAGATCCCAAAACCTACTCACAATGCGACCATGTTGTTTTATAAGTCTGCGATTTCGTACTTGCTACATCTTCCTACGGACCATAGCTCTACAGCTGAACACCACCTATATACAGTGTGATTATTAAATAATTTCACGACCACTCAATTCCCATTGAAAATATTATTGGTTTCGGCTCTGATGGCTGCAACACTATGATGGGGTGTAATAATACTGTGTCCAGCAGATTTAGAATAACGTGCCCAGGCATAATTGCCCATTATCATAAAATGCGTATGCCACTCACTACATTTGTTCGCTAGCGACGCATGCAAACAATTGCCGCCACAATGTGAGAAATTGACGTGGGATATTTATAACTATTTTAGTTCCAGTAGTAAAAGACAGTCAGAACTTAGAGTTCCAAACATTTGCTGATGGTTGATATTCATCAAATGCTACGGACATCGCAAACTAGATGGTTGTCCTTGTCAGCTGTTGTGGACAGAATGATAGAGCAATGGAATGTGTTGACACTTTATTTTAATGCAAAATGGTTGGAAGACAACACATGTCATAAGTTTTTTAAGACGTTGTTGCCTGATGTTAAGCCACACTCTTTGAGTGTTGGGATTTATTTGTTCGTTGGCTTTGTTGATTGAATGATTGCTAGGGTCTAAGATTCTAGTCGGATTTTATCAGTAAAATGCTTCATTAATATTTTTTTTTCTTTTGTTTATTTTTTGTTTGTAATTTTTTGATTTATTATTAAGAATTTATATAGTTTCAATAAAACTTTTTAGTATATTTTGGTAGTTTCAATAAATTTCATTAGATATAAGTGGGTAGTCTCGCCCTCTACACACTACTAGGGTCCCGTATTTAACGTCCCTTAAAATTTGAAAATGGCTCAAAAAGCCACGGAAACTGCAGTGCGCGAGCTACAAAAGAACGTTGCAGATCTTACGAAAAGAATATGTGATTAAGAGTGCAAATTACAGGAACAAAACGCAATAATTACGACGCAGAGTGAGTCTATCATAAAACTCAAGTCAGCTGTTGAGGGTACTTCGAAAACTCAACTTACTACGGTCGATACGCCAGCCGTTCCAGCCACGATGACTCAAGCAAAACCTGTGAGACAAGTAAGGTTGAATGCTGCTGCTGCAAAGGCCACTAAGGTCTCTAATAAAAAGCGCATATAAGTTAGCTCGTCATCACTAACAACATACTCTGACGTCACACAACCTGCGCTAAAAGTAGCGGAAAGTGTGGCCACAAAACCAACGACTAATGAGACCTGTGGGAACCTAACGATCGACAGCCCAGTTGAGAAAAAATTAAATAACGATGATGATGATCAATGGAAGGAGGTCGTCAACAAACGCACTATGAAAAAACGTAAAATTGTGACCGGAACTGGCAATCAAAACGATGACTTACAAACAGTTGAACGAATTAAGTACCTACAGGCTTGGTCCTTAAAACCAGTAACCACTGAAGGAAATGTCCTAAAGTATATCAACTCTATTGAAATCTGTGATCAATATACAGTTTAAAAGAGAACGATTAAAACTGACAAACATGTTTCGTTCGTTATTGGATTCCATGAGAGTCTACACAACACACTCAGCTCGCCTAGTTCGTGGCCACCGGGAGTAAAGCTATCGGACTGGTTTCTCGTTCACCCCCGCGACCCGCGGGGGGACCTGTCCACGGGAGCCGCCGCCGCCGCTTCGAGCTGCATCACCGCTGCCTGCCGCCGCCAGTCGCACCGAGCGCCCGCGCAGGGACGGCGCCTTATAAAGTATGCTTTACGAATGACCTAGGACTAACGGTTTGTCTGCAAAACATTGCGTCCATTGATAAAAAGACTCAAAACTTGATGTGTTATTGTCGAGTTCATTAATGTGCGAAGTGATTCCATTAACGGAGCACTGGCTTAGTGTAGCAAAAATTAAATGTGTGACTTTGGCAGGTTATAAGTTAGCATCATATTTTTGTAGAAAAAACATTTCTCACGGCGGGTCGTGTCTGTTCGTAAAAGATAACATAAAATGTATAGAAAATACTGACTCGTGTAAACTATCTGTAGAACAGTATTGCGAGATTTGTGCTATCGATTTATTAGATTTTTAATTTGACAATAATATGTGTGTATAGGACTAATCTTGTAAGCGCTAACGCGTTCCCGCTTCACTTGGCAGTATTGTTGACAAGAATCAGTGCCTTTAAGCCTAGATTATGTGATCGTAGGTGATTTAATATCAACTATTTAGACCATTTTAGCTGCGAAAGGAAGCGACTGTATGATATACTGTCGTCCCACGAAATGTCCAATGCCGTAGATGTTCCTACTCGAATAACACAATTTAATTCAACTTGCCTCGACCATCTTTATACCAACTTACCGCCGGAGACTGTGACAGCATCTCCAGTAACCACGAACCTTAGTGACAGTCCGTTCTAGGGTCTACTGTGGAAAAAGTAAGACCACTAAAGAATCAAAGTTTTATAGGGATTTTTCGGCCATAAATCGAAATAATTTTATAACATCTCTATTGAGTGTAGACTGGAATAAGATTATGCAGCGCAGGCAATCAATAGAATTCTTCGCTATTTCTATAATAAAGATTATTATTCATCATGACATCTGCTTTCGAATAAAAAAAACCAACTACTTGACTACTCCGTCGTGGGTTACAGATGAAATTGATTTTAGGGTATTATTATTTGATTTGATTGACATTTGCAATACATTTAATAAGAATGATTCAATACAATTACTATTAAATGACTTGAATATAAAATATGATAATTTAATTGGATGTAGGAAACATGAATACTATGAAAATATAATATCTAGAAGTAAAAACACATGTAAATCGGTGTGGCGGGTTGTAAATTCCGAAAGGGGAAAATACAATGCATGTACTGTTGATTTCACTGACACTATTATAAATTCAGATGGTATAAAATTTCAGTCGAAGCAGCAGGTTGTGGATTCAATGAATGCGAGGTTTATAAGAGCAGCCTCAGCGTGCGGAGCACCCGCAGCTGACTTGTGTAGTGTGAAGGCTGTCTTAAAGTCGGCGGGCCCGCCGGCTGACCGCTCGCTACGGTTCGTACCGTTTACTGCAGGTGAGGTTCATCATATTATTATGAAACGGATACCTCCAAAGCCATCTTAAGACGCAAACGGTATCTCGATGAAACTGATGGCGACGGCGGCCGGACCGTTGGCGCCGATTTTGGCTTCCTTATTCAATGAGTGCCAACGCGCTGGTGAACTACCGACGTGCCTTAAGCTAAGCAAGGTGTCACCGATCTATAAGGGAAAGGGTAGTAAGTCTAGCATGGACTCGACCAGACCAGTGTCCATAATAACTGCAATATCTAACACCCGTATTCAAGAAAAAAAACTTATGTAAGGTAGCAAGCAACACTGTGCTAAGTAAGCCATTTCTCACAGGGTTCGCCATGGTAGGCCTTTTCATTCACAAACAACACTCAAGCGACACCTCACTATGCGAACGCACTGCGTCTATTGCAGATCTGTTATTGGTCGGTTTCTGTTGCTAAGTTCTCTTTATTGTTTGGCATCTGTTTGGCAGATGTGCGGATGACATAAATGTAACCTAAAACGTGTTGTTAGTTTTGTTTGCTGTGAAATTGTGAGTGGTGAATATCAACAACAAAAATTAAATATTCTAGTATTTCAAGTTATTACTTTAGTTTTTGTCAATTGCGGGTCTTAACAATATAATCAATGGATGTGCATACGAGTTCGGTTTCTATGAAGGATACAAAGGAAGACGTAAAATGGTACGTGGTATTTTATTATGAGAAATTATTTTACAGTACGTACCGACTATTATTTCAAATAATAATTGCATATCATTGTTTTTTGATTCAGTTTCAAGAAGTTGCCGTTTTCGGCTTCGGAACGAGAGCTCATTGTAGCATTAGTGAGGGAGCGGCCTATCATTGAAGATAAACGAACACACGCCAAAAATATCTTACTCAAAAAGCAGGCCTGGGAGGCCTTAGCTGTGGCCTTTAATGCACAACCGTACGTATCTCAAAGAACATCTGTGCAGTTAAAGAGATACTGGGAGAATATTAAATCTCAAAGAAAGAAGGAGCTTTCCCAGGAATCCAGGAGTATAAAACTCACTGGCGGAGGCCCTCCTCAAGGAGGTGCAGCCTCATTTGACAACATTGTGGACGTAATATGTCCCTTCATTAACTTGACAGTATCTGGAGTCATTGACTCCAATTCAATTGAAAGTAAGTAGTAGTAACTAAGGTATTCATTATTATAAGTTTAATAATAAGAATAAATAACAGCTTTGCAATTCAGTTTGCTCCATAACATTTATTATATATGTAGGATTGGTACCTTTACCAACAGCAAAACAAAATAGAAACTAGGTATATTATAATACTGGATCACGATAATTATGTGTACCTATGCCCATAACAGGCACACACAAAGCATTCACATACACAATAGACGCAGAAATAACAAATACTCAATAATAATTTTTCTTTTTCAGTTTCAGAAGACCTATGCTTCAGTCCGACAAACCCAGATAGTGATTTAAAAGAAATTATTGAAAGAAAAAACCGGAAAGAGGTAATTTTTAAATTAATATAATTTTATCTATGTTTAACTTTAAAGGTACAAGTTCAATAACATTATGGTTAAAAAGTAAAGGGCCTCACAGACTGACGCGACCTGCGGTGGCGGTCACAAGGTGTTGTCAAATTGTACTGACCGCCACCGTATTTCTCACATTTCACACAAAATTTGTATTTATAATACAACACAACAGCACATTCACAGTCACATAAAATATAACATAATTTACACAAATTGTTAACTTATTCAAGTACATAATTATGTATTATTTTTTTGCAGTGACGAAGATGAAGATCAAAGAACTTTATGAGGAAGATAATAAAGTGGAAAATACTCCTCCGTTCCAGCTAAAGAGAAAGTTTACCAAATATATTGTGAATACACCTACCAGTAAGTGTTATTGTTTTAACAATGTCCGTTATTAAGATGCATGAGAAACTGATGCACATATAGCTTATTGAAGGGTAAATTAACTGAACTCATTCTATGCAATTTGTTTTACAGGTTTAAAGAAGTTTGATAGTGAAACGGATGCAAGAAAAAAACGCTGCACCATGAACATACAACAGGACCAGGCGTTGCACGAGTTACGGATCCAAAGGGAGAAAATATTAATTGAAAGAGAAAGTAACTTGTTCAAATATGAAAAAGAAACTCATGAACTACAAAAAAAAAACTTAAATTGGAAATTGATCTGCTAGGAAGAATGAATAGGAATTAAACTCATGATAAATAAAAGCTAGTTTTATTTATATACATAATAATAATTATAATATGCTTATTACTAGGTATTTACTGTTCACTTTTACTAAAAATGCCGTGTTATAAACATTCTCCTGAAAAGCAGTCCTTCTCTGTTAGATGATTGAATGTTCCTAGCTGTCAGATGATTATTTCTTAAGACTGGTTTATTAAAACTTTCAATGGCCCCATGACTCCTGCAAATATTATATAACACTGCAGTAGCCACAATAACATGGCATGTTGTGGTCAAATTAGTGGCCATCTTTTTAGACAAAATGTAAATTTATTTGTAAAAGATGATAAATGCTTAATAAATAAAATGCAAATATTGTATTTAACTAGGTGGATTCAATGAAATGTATGGACAAATTTATTTATCAATTAGGTAGGTACCTAATGAATATCAGCACCAGTATCCTAGTGCTCAGCTAACCACTAAATCAGATTGAAATTGGCTATTAAAGATATAAATAAGAAGACTATGCATTTCACTTTCAGATTTAATAGACCTTGAGTGAAAAAGGGAAGCAGCAAATTGTCAGAGCTGGATAACGATACGGATTTCATCGAGAAATTGTATGTGGAGATGTGTTAATCGTCCAAGATGTAACGCACTGCTCAAAACTCAGAAGAAAGATGATAGTGTATAGTTATAGTTTAGAAAAGTTCACACAAGTGCTAACCGGATCATGCAAAAAATTAAATAAAAAAAATGACTGCAATAATGATGCTAGGGATTCATGCTCACCTATGCCACAGGTCTTCCAAAATGATTTTCGAAAAGCCAATGATGCAGGATATAGCTTAATAAACGCAGTTCCGAAATATGAAAACTATAAGCGCTTGCTATATTATGCCAGGAACAAAATGTACCAAAAACCAGATTCAAAAAACGGGATGACATAATAATACCGGAAAAATATATCGCAAATTTTCTGCTGTTTGATGACAAAAGTATCCCAGAAAGCAGAATAATAGCGTTTTGCACTCCATCAGCACGTGAAATCATACCATCTTTACAAACATTTTTCTGCGATGGAACATTCGCAAGCTGCTGTAATTTGTTTTACTAACAATATTTTTTAATAAAATATTGTTAATAGTATAGTAATTAATAATAATAGTATCCACGGAGATGTGAAACACTGCATTGGATTCAGAAAATGTGACCGTTCAGAACTCTGACTTTAATGCCAACTCTATTATGAACATTATCAATACACATACACACATCAACATTGTCTAGGGATAATCCATTTCGAAATGATTTGCTTACAAAAATCTTACAAACTTTTTGCTTTTTAGAAAAAGTTTATATATGGAATTAAACCTCTTTTGTTTTCTTTTCAAAATTTGGAAAAAGAATAAAAATAGAACGCAATAAACAAAAGATAGAATGGGTAATCCGATTAAAATTAAAACAACGTTAATTTTGCCTCAGATAAATTAACTTTTATTTAGTTGTCAATAAGTGCTATCTGTGTCATTTTTAATTTTAACGGATCTTGTGATATTCGTAATGTCATGGAACGTCGGCATTTAAGCAGAGAAAAAATGATAAGAGTGATAGGCATGTTACAAGCCGGTGCTATCCAACGCGTGGTTGCTAATACCCTAAACACCAATCAAAACGTTATTTCTCGATTGTGGTCACGTTATCTTATAACTGGAGATGTAAGAGAGCGCCACACTGGAAAAATACGAGTAACCACCCCTAGACAGGATCGTTTTCTCCAAAATTCCGCCAGGAGGGAACCCAATCTCACAGCAAAGCAGCTAGTGCAAAGGCTTCAGTCAGACCATCAGCTGTCAGTCACAGATCAAACCGTCAGAAGAAGGCTACATGAAGTCGATCTTTATTCTCGTAGGCCGCTTCGTATGCCAGCTCTACGACGAGGCAATCGCGGAAGGCGACTTCTTTGGGATCAAGAACATTTGTTATGGAACAATGGCCAATGGACAATGGTTCTCTTTACTGATGAGTCTCGGTTAGGATTCCACCCCGATTCACGAAGAACACGTGTTTGGAGAGTTCCAGGCAGAAAAAGTCCCCTCCAGCATCCACAAGAGGTCCATTTGTACCGAGGTGGGACAATCATGGTTTGGGCGGGAATTCGTATTGGCGCGCGAACCGAACTCATTTGGAAGCAGCATGACTGCACTAAAATACCGAAACAAGGTCGTAGTACCTGTGATCATCCCTCACAGAGCTCAAATTGGTTAGGAATTTCAGCACATGCATGATAATGCCCCTACACACACGGCGCGATTGGTGTCAGCTGCCCTTCAGGAACATGATGTCGCGGTTTTGGACTGACCTGCACAGTCACCTGACTTAAACCCAATTGAACACGCTTAGGATATGTTGCAGCGAAGGGCTTTCAGCAATTTGCCGTCTAATTTGACCACAGAAGACCAACTTTTTTGCCATTTAAAAAGAACATGGGATTGCATACCCCAGCGAGACTTTGACACCCTATTTTTGAGTATGAATAACCGGTGCAGATGTGTTATCAACGTCAGGGGAGGCAACACCGATTATTAAATTGTAAAAAGGTAAATTTATTAAGTCATGGCAACGTAAAAATAGTTTTAACACAATTTGCCGAACCTTTTAAATTTCCGATTTTTTGAGATTTTGTTCCTACATTAATTTTTATTAAAAAATAATATCAAACAGTTGTATTTTATTATTATTAATAAACAATACAAAATAAAGATTCTTGCCATACCTAGTTTTCTAAAGAAATAATTTTCAGTTTTTGTAATAATCAACAAAATGTTGAATATCCCTAGACAATGTTGATGTGTGTATATACTTTGGCCCTGGAGAATAGATCTAGATTTTGAAAGTATGGATCAGATTAATGAACATGATCTTCAATTGTCTTTTTTAAACTTTCGCGATCACAACACATTATTAACATACTTATAACCGGGTATTTATCGCGTAAATTACCTTTATTATTTCCCGACGTTTCGCTTGGATTGCACCAAGCATGGTCCCGGGAAGACTGACTGAAGACTGAACGTCGGGAAATAATAAAGGTAATTTACGCGATAAATACCCGGTTATAGAGGTATGTATGTTAATAATGATCTCAATACTGGACTGGGTTGAATCATTCTCAATTTGACCAACTCTTTCACCACGTCCTATCACTCCGTGAGCAATCTAATACTCCAAAAAGAGACTTAGGACTTTTCTTGTGCAAAGTAAGAACAGGTGAGCCTAGCAGTGGAATAGGCGCTACATTCAATATTCCAAGAAGAACTGTAGACAGAAGACTCCATATAACAAGGGCTTGTCTCTTAGCAGATTTCGTTCCTCTGCATTTAGGATTAGACCATTTAACCAGAAATAAAGTGATTGAGCGTAATAGAATTTCACCTAATTATATTTTTTTTGGAAGTGAAGAATCCCCGAAAGCAATTATCACATGCGACGGAACCTATCTATTCATTGAAAAAAGCAGGAACTTTCAATTTCAAAGACAAAGCAATAGCTTGCACAAGTTTCGAAGGCTGATAAAGCTATTTTTGAGAGTTTGCGATTACGGCCATATTCAGACTATTCAGTATAAAAAACATTTCAAAGATGACTTAACCCTATTGCCACGAAGACCACGAAATATCATAACACTTGCAAATAGTGTTCCATTGCTATTTTCATCTAGAGTACCAATATTAGAAAGCAAATATCTGCACTTACAGCAACTAAAAAACGTCATCCCCGTTGATTGTCATCAGTTTTATGATGACTTACCTTTTAAGAAAAAATAATTAATTTTTGAAAGACCTTTGGTACCTTTCTTGGATGAACCACTTTTTGATGTTCCTATTAATTCAATATTTTGTTTTGATACACGACTCTTTATTTTTTTTTGACTGACTATTTTAAGCCTTTAATTATTTGATTTGTTATGTTTGTAGTAAGATCATATAATTATACTAATTAGTAACTACCAAGTTATGACGACGTTTTAATGACGAGACTGTATAAGCTATTAACTACCAAAGTTAAAATGATGAGACTGTGATTACTTAAGTAAATACAACTTCTTTATAATAATATTAATTCTGTTTTATTCTCCCTCCAATTCCGCGTAAATGCCAAAAAGCTCAAATAACAAATGCAACATAAAATGAAAAACAGCGTAAGTGTATTTTCTAGCTAAGTATTGACTGAATTAAGTTAAATAATAATATATAAGGTAACTAATACACATATCTAAATAGCTGAAAGTTCAGACACATATTTACAATACTTGAGTGATGTGCGACGCTATGCGCTCACTTGGGACGACCCTTACGTAAAGTAGCTCGACAGCTATTTTAGCCAACGCATAGTGTAGCATATGGTCATTCTGTGGTAAATTTTGCTTTGCACATTTTGATTTTGTTTGTTTGTATTCCTTCCTTCAAACTTTGCGATATTTTATTATAAACGCAATGGATTATAGCAGTGAAGAGGAGTTTGATAATTATGTCAACAATGTTTTAAACGAACGAAGGTCAATAATACACGAAAAGTGGTACGGGATTTTCAAAATCCTTTCGATTACTATAGTAAAGAGGAATTTAGAAGACGGTACAGATTTGCCTTCATCATTTCAACCGTAAAACGTCCACTACTGAACTAAGGCCTCCCTCATGGATCTCCATGAGGGGTGGGTAGGCCATACTCACCACGCTTGGCAGACGGGTTGGTGAGCGCAGTATGGGATGTTGATACACGGATAGACGCTGCTGCCCATCTTCCGGAAGTGTCCCTTAGCAGGCTCTTACTGCATCCACGGGTAGGAGAGGAGGGGTAACTGTCTACTGCCGGCACCCCAGAAATACTAGAATATTTAATTTTTGTTGTTGATATTTATTTATTTTCTTAAGGAAGGCCTACAGCTTTTATAATAACAATATATAAAAGTGAACTTATGTCTAAGCAACAGAGAAGCTATTCACCAGATATTCACCACTCACAATTTCACAGCAAACAAAACTAACAAACAACACGTTTTAGGTTCCATCCGCACAGATGCCAAACAATATAGAGAACTTAGCAACAGAACCGACCAATCACAGATCTGCAATAGACGCAGTGCGTTCGCATAGTGAAGTGTCGCTTGAGTGTTGTTTGTGAATGAAAAGGCCTACCATGGCGAACTCTGTGAGAAATGACTTACTTAGCACAGTGTTGCTTGCTACCTTACATAAGTTTTGTTCTTGAATACGGGTGTTAGTATTTTTGTGCTTACTTGATCTGCAAATCATGAGATACGGCTGCAGCTGCAAGTCAAATTGATCTTTATGACGTATATTACGTCTATACGGACGAATTTCTAATACATCTTGCAGTGATTTATCCCTTCCTTGGCTAATATTCGTGTCACTACTTGTTTTTTGTTCATGTAAACAAGTGGCAATGTTATAATCAGTCTCGCGCTGTTCGTCGCCGAAAGCGAACGCGTATTATCGTTAACCGATTCGTTGCTGATGGCACGACAGGCGTGTCATCAATGGTTTTAACTAGTGGCTTATGACACGATAGGCGTGTCATTTTTTCCTCGATTGTAACACCCTCAGATTAAGTTTTAGAAAAGTCTGCCCAGAACGAAACTATACAGATTTTCCACGTAGATTACGCCTGTTGTCTTAGCCTCTCGATATTGCGTGAATTCAACAGTTCCAGGGATTGACAACCTTTTTAAATTGCGTTCTTATGACACGATAGGCGTGTCAATACTGAATACTTTAGCCACCTCTCAAGTGGCGGACCTCGCGGCGCTTAAAGCGCTGGCGTGGCAGACCTCTGCAGTGAGCGTACGCTGAGCGTCCCAAAGTGGGACGCGCGACACGCGCGCGACATATTCGCAATTATCTCGTTAGAATACCTATTGACACCTTTATATATTTAGATTCTCCATGAAATTGTCTAGGGATTAGTAGATAAACATTCCGAAGTTAGGCTATGATAATTACACAAGGTTCGTGATAAGTACGAGAAAAAGTAAATTCCGAGGAGGGTTGTAAAATATGATGTATTTTGAAAAACCAACAATTTTTATGTACGGCAAGTCTTTTATTTTATACTTGGAATGTTTATCCGTACAATCAAAGTAAAAAACAATACCTTTTTATGAAGATTATTCTGACAAAAATATTTTTCTCAGAACTTTATATAGCATTCATGTATGATGTATGTGTGTTGTACTTGGATAAGCAATTATAAACCTTACTTCAATATGCATACGGATAATATTTCTTAAACTAGGTAAACGCAAAGATCGTGGCAGGCGCAGCAATAAAACGTGCAAAAGAGACAGCGCACATCAGTTTCTCTCTCGCACTTGCACTGTTTATGGGTGACGTCACACAGATGCAGAGATGTGCGTCGTTTCTGTGTGTGCCGCCCGCCGGTCAGCAATAATAGCTGGCTGTTTTTATGATACATACTATCCTTAAGCAAAGATGAACCTTATTCTCACAGACATATAGACAATACTTCGTAGGCAGCAATTATCGCACCCCCTACCGCCCGTCATTGACTAGTACCGCTCTAGTATTCTCAGTAATCGGTCGTGCTATACCTTATCTACCTGTTTGCTCTCTTTCGACAACCTTTGTTAGTGTACTTGGACTCCGATATCTCTCATTTTTGATAATTGCTGCCTGTGAACCTGGATTACGTGATTTGCTATATTGACAACTTTGGCTAACTGACCTGGACTCCGCAATTGTGCATTTGTGTTTACTGCGGGTTGTTGGGTATACCCTGATTAAACATCGAGTGTGATCTCTGTACTTGCTGTGGATTAGAGGTAAGTTTTTGATAATAATTATTTATTTCATTTGCATTACTGAGCTAACATAATAAATTGTTCTTCCTAAAAAATTAAGAGATGACTCGGATAATTCGATAAAATTATGCCAGCAAAACATTTTCTAAGAAAGTTTTGGCTCCTATAACTAGTCGCCACGTGTTAAATATATCGTACTGTTTCAAATACTTCTCGAATGATTGTTGAGGGAGGAAGGTCATTTGCGCATTATTAACAGTTTCTGTTAATTCTGTTGGAGTCAAAAGAAAGTTCTTCGTCGCTTGAATCACTCATTTATTAAGTTTTCACTTGTTAACCAGGTTTCAAACATATTAGGTACGTGAAAAGAAAATGGCGCGCGCAAAGCAAATTAAAAAAGTAGACACAGCAAGAAGGTTCCGAGTCTGAGTTCTAAATAAATTAAAAAAAGTTGGTGGGATGAAAAGAGTATTTTCATCCCACCACCTCGGAAAGAGATATTTTGCTCCTTGTTATTAAAGCGCAAAAGCCGTTTTTATCCGCTAGAGGGTAAAGTAAAATTGAATTTCGAACATCGTGTGTGCGAAGGTTGTGAATTCGAAACATTATTAAACCTATTTATTTTTACCTCCATAGTACCGAATTTACCATACAACTTTTTTTAATTTATTAAGAACTCAGACCCGGAACCTCCTTACTGTGCCTACTTTTTTAATTTGCTTTGCGCGCGCCATTTTCTTTTATCAAGTCTATGTAAAGGACCTCAAATTGGATTTTTTTTTACCTTTAGGTTTTATACGGTATATGTTTTTAACGAGAATTTAATTATAAAACTAACGTTTTTATTACATACTTTTCGTTTCTCTTTCAGAATCTAAAATGGATTATAATCCTCCTATTTCACCGGTACCTGGACCATCATCCGCCATGGATCCCTTACACGTGGAGTTATCTTCAATGATGTCTTCAGAGACGTATGATATCCCAGATTTTAATTTTGAAATTGGCGATGATGAGCTTTATGGAATTTTAACCGAAAGCAACGATCGCATTCTCGACGAATGGACATATGAAACCAATAATGAGGCAAATGATGACTCTGCTTTGCAAGACGCGAACGCACACAATCAAGAAGAAAGCTCACAAGAAGAGGACGACTCACCTGACGAATTAAGCGGTTGGCGTTCAGGCAATCCCGACTCAATGGTGGAGCTTCCTTTTATAGGAACAAGTGGAATACTGCCACCACATCAAATGGCAGAAAAAACTCCAATTGATTATTTATTTTTATTTTTAAATGCACAGATGATAGATTTGATTATTAACTGTACAAACAAGTACGGTAACAAACTAAAAGCGGCAGCGGTCGCAACACACTCACGCTTTACTAGATGGACCGACATAACTATATCGGAATTTAAATTATTTTTAGGTATTTTGCTTCTAATGGGGACGATAAAATTGAATAGAATGGCCGACTATTGGTCGAATCATTATTTATTTCGCCTAACTTCACGACAATTTATGTCGAGAAACAAATTTTATTTAATTTTGAGGGCTTTAAGTGTACAGCAAATAGAAAGAAATGAAAGCCTATTTAAAATAAAAGATTTAATTGACCTTTTTAATGACTCTATTAATTCAATATATTATCCGGCGCGGGAACTTACTATAGACGAATCATTAATTTTATGGAAAGGACGACTTGCTTTTCGGCAATATTTAAAGGGGAAAGCACACAAATATGGGGTAAAACTTTATATTTTAGCCGATGCCAATGGCATCATATTAAAGATACATGTATATGCCGGATCGCAAGATCAAATAGTAGGTGGTCGAAACCATGTAAAAAAAGTTATTATGTTGCTTATGCAAAAGTATCTGAACAAGGGGCATGCCCTATACTTGGATAACTTTTATACCAGCGTAGGAATTGCTGAAGATTTACTAGAAAAAAATACCTATGTTACCGGTACCTTACGGTCAAATCGGGTGGGAAATCCTGCGATAGTAAAAAATACTCCAATATCATTGGGGGAGTCATGCATTGCACACAATAATAAGAAAGTAATTGTAACGAAATGGAAAGATAAGCGCGAAATTCTTTTTGTAAGCACTGAGCACAAAAGTAATTATGAAGGGACTACGAGTCGCCGCGTTCGTACAGTTAAATATAAGCCCGCCGTTCAGCCACGTTACAACAAATACATGCGAGCGATAGATAAGCACGACCAGCTACTTAGCTACTATTGTTGCGAACACAAGACGCTGCGGTGGTACAAGAAAGTAATTATTCATATGATTCAAATATGCCTCGTAAATGGGTTTTTATTATATAATAAAAACAATTCAATATTATCATTATATGATTACAGAAAAAGAGTAATCGAAACTTTACTGCCAATGCCAAATATTACGGAACTTGCTCGGCCTCTATCACTAGGAAAAATTCATCTTCCGGCGAACTTGCCCAAAAGAGAAGGGAAAACGATAAGGAAGAGGTGTCGAGTTTGCTATAACAAAGCGCAAAAAAGAGTGTCTGTAATATTTGGATGCCCCGATTGTCCAGGATTCCCAGGACTGTGCCTTGAATGTTTCAGGGAATTTCACAAATATTAAGTTGCAACTCAATATTTGTGAAATTCCCTAAAATTGGGAACGACGTTTGTTAATATTAAACTTATTTTAAGTGCCATATTTTGAAAGAAAAGATTGAAAAAAATAACATTATTTAATCATTTAAGTCGTTACAAATAAACATACATACCTAAACAAATTAAAATCCAGCAAGTCTTAGACCTAAGACTTAATAATTATTTGTCAATCTTAATAGAAATTTAAGCCTAACTAAGTTTAATTTCTCTTATCATAAGATTGTCATTTTTTTAATTTACTAATCAGTCGTAATAAATGATTTCTTCATGTCAAATTTCGTTTTATTTATTATTAAACTTCTTATCACCGTTTTTCAGTACCTCGAGAATGTTTTGCATTACTATATATCTTTGGTCAGCATCAAATCTTAACAGTTCATTTGATATAAACTCGCCGAATCTTTTGCATCCATGCAAATCTATTATGGAGGGTACTGAATTAGTATTTTTATCGTCAATTTCTGTGCATGTACCACTGTTCTTAAATTTCTTTTGAGGCTTGTCATTTCCAACATCTGAGTATGATTGTGAGTTTTGTTCAAATATATAATTCAAAGTTTCTTCTTCATTTTCACATTGAGTTTCATCATTATCATAGTTTTCTGTTTCAGGAATGTATTTGCGTTTTCGATTTAAATCTAGAAAAAGTAGGTCAATTTGACAAAATAATCCGAACATTTCGTCGTTGTACTACTGCAACAAGTCACTAAGTGACATTTTTAGTAAAAGTTAGATAAAATACCAAAAAAGGTTTGAAACATCTGAAAAAGTAAAGTCACTTACCTTCCATTTCAGGAAAAACACTTAGTTAACCTCTTCAAAACCAATGTAATTAACGTATCGTGCCGTACACTCCCGTGGTTTGATTCCAACTAAACTTGAAACAAGTCTAGACCAGTAAAAAAGCAAAAAAAGCATGTAGTTTTATACACATGGCTGATGGCACGCTAAGCGTGCCATGGACTTCTATGGCGCTTGACACGCCAGTCGTGTCATAGAAAATTTGTTCACAGCCCTGGTGAAAAGTTTTTCAAAATGGGTGCAGCAACGAATCGGTTAACTCGGTGACTCATTGCGGAAGACAATGTCGTCTAACACTGTCAAATGTGCGAACTGTAATGTCGTAATAAATGAACTATTAGCATTTCTACAAAATGTGATGGATTTCATGGATGAGGAGAGTATACATCAGTTGTGTACTACCTCTTTTTCCGCGGGAGATATAGTGATAGCAAAAACTTTGCTCTTTGAATCGGTACCCAATGCAAAGAAGATGCCATTGCGCCGAAAAGAGGGGAAGAAGAAAATGTCTAAGGACCTTAATGACATTATTTGCCTGATGAAAAGCTCCGAACCTGAGACCTTTCCAGTTTTTGTGGCAAGGCAACTGCATAAGGTACCACCGGTCAGCTTCGATAGTGTGAATGTAACTGGGCTCCTAAAGGATATCTTGTGCCTTAAAAATCAACTAAATGCACTGGAGGAGAAGTTTGTTACGACTGATAAATTTGATATGCTCAAACATGAGGTGGACTACATGAAACATGCATCCATAGTTGACAATTACTCGGCTAATGTAAATATCAACAAGAAAAGAGGAGCTTGTTTACAAAACAGTTTTTGTTTGGATAGTGGGCCTATAGGTCTTCATTACGTGCCTATAGAATTGCCGCATAAATCAGCTGAGCCCGGGGTCAGTGACCGAAGTGCAATCGTACGACATTCGTCCTTGAACGCAAGCGATACTGATATCTCTGTCTCTGTCGCTTGCACGCAAGAAAGTGCAACAGATGCGGCCGGGCTCGCTGAGGCGCCGCCTGCGCATACTGCGGTTTCGAACAAGGAGCAGCGGCACGTGGAGGCCTCTAGGCCTAGTACCGCGGTTTCGACACATTCAGTTGCATCGGGAGCGGCGAGCTGCACACACATAATGGATGCGCCTGCGGCGAGCGGTAAAGGTTCGCCTATTTTACATCGGGTTTCGCGCCAGCCTTCATCATTTCCGGAGGTCGAGACTTATGATGATGTGCGAGGTGGTTTACTTGCGTCGGACACAAGGGAAAAGTGTGAATTAGGGAAGTGTAACTCGGAATGGCAATTAGTTAAAAGTAAGTCTGCGAAACGGTATAAACTAATCGGCCAGAAGGGGTGTGCTGCATCGTCTGATAGTAGGTTTAAAGCGGCCGACATAAAAGTGCCGTTATTAATCTCTAATGTGTATAAAGAAACGAGTGAAGAGGACATTATTTCTTACATTAAGGACAAGACTAATGAAACTGTTTCTTTGAAAATTATAAATATGAAAAAGGTTAGAAAATATAATGCTTACAAACTTTATATTTCTAAGAGTAAATTAGATACGTTTTTAAACGATCAGCTGTGGCCTAGTGGTATAACCTTTAGGCGTTTTGTCCATTTTATGTACAGTACGCCTAAAGAGAATTTTGTTAAAGCTGTAAAATAAAACTATTTGTATGGATCTAAGCCCGAATAAATATTGTAACTTTATAAGTTTTAATTGTAAGTCTTTTAAGCGGTCTATTGATGACATTCGTACTATTTGTGAGAAGTCAGATATAGTAGCCCTCCAGGAGACGTGGCTGCTCCCTCATGACGTCCCGTTATTAGGAACTACATCTAATGATTTTGAGTATACAGGCAAGTCTGCAGTAGATACGTCAACGGGTTTGTTAAGGGGACGCCCATATGGGGGAGTAGCCATTCTATGGAGGAAGGGCATATTCGAAAGTGTGAGTATTCTGGAATGTAGTAGCGCCCGCCTCGTAGCTATCAGAGCTATGATCAGCGGGCGTTCTATTGTTGTATTCTCTGTATATATGCCTACTGATACACTGGAAAATTTGCCAATTTTCTCTGAGGTGCTGGGGGAAATTAGTGCAATTGTAGAGAGTACTACTACTGAAAGTGTATATGTATTAGGGGATTTCAATGCTCATCCTCATGAATTGTTTTATAAAGAATTGCTTAACTTCGGTCTTGATCAGTCGTGGATCTGCGCTGATTTGGAAAAGCTAGGTCTGCAGTCAGACACCTACACTTTTGTCAGTGAGGCCCATGGGTGTAGGCGTTGGCTTGATCACTGTGTTGTGTCACTGTCGGCCTGGAAAACCGTTGTTGAGGTGGGTATCATTGAAGATGTGTTTGTTTCTGATCACCTACCTCTTTTAGTTAAATGTAATTTAGATATTGTAAGGCCTAAACTGATGACGCGCGACCTACCCCGCAGCTCAGTAATATGGGGAGAGAGAAATAAGTCTCAGATAAGTAAGTACCTCGAATTGTGTCACAGAGGACTACGTGATGTTGTTTTTCCTACTGAATTTATAGGGTGCGGTCGTGGTTCATGTGATTTAGAAGAACATAAGCTTTTGTTGGACCGAATGTATGAACAGATTGTACAGATTTTAAGTAGCGCTGCTGTGAGCACTAATGGTATGCCAAATAAAAAATCTAAATCCAGGACCAGACATTTATGTGGATGGAACGAGCATGTCCGTGAAGCTCACTGTGAGGCCAGGCTTAACTTCAAAATGTGGGTACTCTGTAGCCGACCTACATCTGGACCTATATATAATAATATGTACGAGTCCCGCAAAATTTTCAAAAGTCGACTTAACTGGTGTCAAAAAAACCAAGAACAGCTAAAGATGGACATTCTTGCCAAACATCGATCGGCTAAAGACTTTAATAAATTTTGGAAAGCTACACGTAAACAAGAGGTTAGGCCTGGTCTCCCGGTGTGTGTGGGGGGGGTCGGTGAGGCGGTTAATATTGCCAACATGTTCAGCAGGCATTTTAGGGTGCAGTCTCCGCTTGGCCCTTCCACCATGTTGTTCGATACTGGGTCCGTAGGTGGCACGGGCGTCTTCACTCTTCCGGGAGAGAAGCCGTCTAATGGAGAGAAGCCACTTGTTCTGTTTTCTGCTACACAGGTCAAGAAAGTCCTGAGCAAGATGAGCGGTGGCAAGTCTCCAGGTCATGACGGACTCAGTGTTGAACACTTAAAGCATGCAGGAGTGCACCTTCCGAACGTTCTGGCGATGTTTTTCACAATGTGTATAAGTCACTGTCACCTGCCGCTGGACTTAATGAAAACAATTGTGGTGCCCATTGTGAAGAACAGAACTGGGGATGTTTCGGACTTAAATAACTACCGACCTATCTCGTTGGCAACCATTATTGCGAAAATGCTGGATGGTCTCCTTGATTCTTACCTAGATAAATATCTAAATCTTCACGACGCTCAGTTCGGGTTTCGACCTGGACTGTCTACAGAAAGCGCAATCGTAAGTCTCAAGAATACCATCCAGTATTATACAGACCGCGGGACGCCGGTATACGCCTGTTTCCTTGACCTCTCCAAAGCTTTTGACCTTGTGTCATATGATGTGCTCTGGAGTAAGTTGGGGAACAGGGGTTTACCGGTCGAAGTCCTAAGGATTTTCGAATACTGGTATGGTAACCAGACAAATCATGTCAAGTGGGCGAGTTCTCTATCGGGAGCATACAGGTTGGAGAGTGGGGTGAGACAGGGAGGGCTTAGTTCTCCCAAACTCTTCAATTTATATGTTAACGACCTCATCGACGGGCTTAGCAGCATGCGCATTGGCTGCCGCATGAACGGCGTTAGCATTAATAATATTAGTTACGCCGATGATATGGTGCTGCTGAGCCCGACGGTGAAGGGTATTAGAGATCTACTTAGAGTTTGTGAGAAATACGCAAAGGAACATGGGCTCATATATAATGTGAAGAAAACGGAGTACATGGTCTTTAAGGCCGCCGGTAAATGTCCAGATAACAAGCTTAATATTACCCTTAACGGCGTGAACATTAATCGTGTATCGAAGTTTAAATATCTTGGACATTTACTCGCCGACGACCTTAAGGACGATGAAGACGTTGAAAGGGAGCGTAGGGCTCTATCGGTTCGAGGTAACATGCTGGCTCGCAGATTTTCCCGTTGTACTGACCAAGTTAAAATCACGCTTTTTAAGTCATATTGTCAGAGTTTTTACACGGGTAGTCTGTGGGTCCGGCATACCAAAAGATCGATGGACGCCCTACGAGTCCAATATAACAATGTATTTCGGATGATGCTGCGATTGCCCCGTTTCTGCAGTGCGTCGGGGATGTTTGCGCATTACCATACAGATGGCTTTCATGCTGTCTTACGCAAAAAAACAGCATCCTTGATGCGCAGAATACGGGACAGTCGCAACAGCATCCTTAGAACTGTGGCAGAGTGCCGAACATCTCCACTCTGGAAGTGTCTCGTGCAGAGGGTGATCAATGAAGGAAGCTATTTCCTTAATTGATTATCCTCTTCTCGTTGTCTTTATAGTGCCTATTTTATTTTTATTGTTTATGTGTGTATATGGACTCATTTTGTTGTCTGAAATAAAAGATTTTTATTTTTTTTATTTTTATTTTTATTTATTATTTTATAATTACTTTTTTTAATTAATGAAAATACTGTGAATTAATGTGTTCAGTGGTTTGGTTGTGTGCTTCGACAATCAGGTAGGTACCTACCTAAGTGTTAATATACCTAGTTAAAAGTATAATTTGCATGTTAATTTTGGTAAAAGTAATATCCACGTAACCTCTTTGCGTTCGGTACTTTGGTGTCTGAATTTGTGTACACGATATATCGCAGATCAATGATTTTACTACAAATAACTTAATAATCAAGTAGGTATTACAGAGGTAGAACCATTATTGAGTTTGTTATACTTTTTAATTTCACGGTTAAACAGGCAGTCATATTCAAATAATATCAGCGCCGCTAAGATTGTGATAAAATATTTCGAGCCAGGGCACACCTTCATGTCAGCCGACTCCTTCCACCACAGGGTGGAGTTGTCAGTGAAACGCATGAAAAACAAAATATATGATTTTGCAGACTTTTCTCAAGCAGTTAGTTCTGCAGGAAAAAACGTAATGCTGAAAGAGATGACTCTACAAGATTTTTATGAGTGTGAGGATTACACAACCCAGTATAAACTGTCTCGAATTAAACCGCGTCCTTAAATTAGTGAAATGGTCTAAGTAGAAGTCAATAGAGGCAGTTTTGATTTGACATACAAAACAGGATCAATAAAGATCCTATCACTACTAGCGTAATAGGAAATAAAATTTAAAAACTGGATTTTTGCCGCCACCGACGAAAAAAACTGCACCAGAGGGTATTTCTACAAATAAAAACGATAATATTTTGAAATCTTTCCAAAATATTATACCCCAAAATAGGATGTCCTTTTGGAGAGAACTCCCCACTTCTGACTGATTAGAATTCATAGAACACGGTTCTTTTTTTAATATGTTTTTTTATAATTATAAATTTAAATAATAAAAGACTTTATAAGTGCACTTTGATTTGTTTTTTTCTTTATAAAAATATGTATTTTATTTGACTGAAAATCCATATCCTTTTCTATACAAGCATGTTAGGTGAAAAGCTAACCAAAAGGCGGCAACTCAATTCTTAAGTTTGTAATTACTATGCGGTGTAGCAGTATCTCATGGTTATGGCATTTCCATGTATATTTTACATATTTTAACTATTGTGATAGAAAACATACCTAGCATTATATATAAATTACATTTAATAACCAAAAATAACTATCTATAAATTAACGAAAAAACTAATTTTACATAACGTCAAATATCTCCAAACTAGCTTTCACTGAGATACCGCTTTTGTACTTAGTAGGGCAGTATACAACACAGCCGTTGAAGGCATACAGTCCATAAAAGAATATTACTGTTCATGTATACATGGACAAAGAACACTAGGATGTTGTGCAGATGTCATGAGCGTTTATTTATTATCTGAGTTGGGCAAGATATAACAACGATGGACACATTGATCACCCTGCCGAAGATTTTGACTACGTATTGGTAGATTTAGAAAACTATTAACTGAACATTTCTTGTCTGTCTTTACTAATATTATAGTTGTTTTACTTTTGTTGTTGTACCGTATAATATTGTAATTATGATTAGGGCTTGCAAATATTCGAAAATTTTGATATTCGAATATTCGAATTTTTTTCGGGTACTATTCGAATAATTCGAATATTATTCGAATAATACAAAAAAACATGTTTCAATGAAAAAAAACGGAACCCTTATAGGATCACTTTATTGTCCGTCCGTCTGTCTGTCTGTCAAGACCCTTTTTCTCAAGAACGCGTGGAGGTATCAAGCTGGAATTTATATCAAATATTCAGGTCTATTGTCCCTTAGAGCTGTGAAAAAATCAACGCAGTCAAAAGATAAAGCCGTTTATGCCGCAAATTTTCAACACTCGCATGGGAATCAAAACCTACAGGGTACTTCCCGTGAACTCAGAATCTTGAAATGTACGAAGCAACGTCTTATATCACAGATAAAGAAAAAAATTGCGAAATCCGTAAATTTTTAGTTAGGTATCTATTATAAAAATATTTTCAATAGTTTTAAACTTACAACCCCTTTCCTCATGAACTCGTAGGGGTATTAAATTGAAATTCATATCAAATACTCAGGTCTTATATACCTACAGGTTTGAACGGAACCCTCGGTGCGCGAGTCCGACTCGCACTTGGCCGGTTTTTTTTATTATTATAAAGATTATTTGCATGAACAAATTTGAAAAATCAAATTGAAATAAACATAACAAAAGGTTGTGTCACCGTAACGAGACATTGGCGCACAATCAATCACAAATTCTTAGTAAAAAACAGTCTTCAAAATTTAGGCTAGTAGGTATTTTAACAATATCTACAATACAGTTTTACACAATAACAAGTAGATAAATAAACACGGTAAGTAACGGTAACACAGTAGTAAGTAGGTACTGAACTAAGTACCTACACAAACATTTTTAAGAGGTCTTATAACTCATACAATCATAATAAAATTAGCAATTAGAGTAACATTCACAAATTCTTAGTAAAAAACAAAGTCTTCAAAATCTATAACTTTGTCATGTTGTTAACCCGAACGACGTAAACTTGTATCGTCTTGTATGCATTATATCGCGCGAACTTTTGTGTGGCATTTAATGCACATCAGAGTTCTGAGTTTGGTGTTCTTGATTTTAATCGAATATTCGAATATTGCAATTTCAGTATTCGAATATTCGAACTAATATAATATTCGAATATTCGAATGCAAGCCCTAATTATGATATCATTATTATCGGTTACTATGCTGAATGATAGCGACCGCTTACAGCCTTACCATACCACCGTAAACTTTTTAAAATAATGTTTTATTAAATATTATTAACGAAATTACTTTTTTTTTTATATATTTGTATATATTTTAGTACTAATACCAGTATTTTTTACATTCTACAGTCCTATATAACAATCATAAGAAATAATATCAATTATTGACAGCTTTTAAAAAAAAGCATTCTTTCCCTTGAGCGCCTACACAACTTTAATGGGCAAAACAAACATGGACACAAACACTGGATTCGGCAATGATGACGACTGAGAATAACTATAATAATTTTAATCTAAAATCTGAGATATCAAATTTTTATAATTTAAATACGATATAATTGTCACAGCAACAAATACAGTTGCAAGTTACAATAATAAATTAGATCGATATGGTGCCCCTACTTACGCCATGAATATCAGCACTAGTCTCAAACAGTGCTGTAATATAGCTATTATGAACATCTTAAAGTCCGGTAGTACCGTACAAACTGCATCAATGCAAGCAGATGTTAAGACATTAATTCAGTTTATTGAGGCAAACCAGAAGTTTGATGTCTCCAGTCAAAAATGCAGCGACTTGAATCTAAAAAAATGGAACAAAATAACTATGGTTCCCTTAGAAAGTGACCTTAAATTTTTAAAAGATCATCTTTGCGAAAGGGCCAAAACTGCGGCATCTAAATTAATTGTTGCCGAGTCAACTGATGTTGAAGCGTATATTACTTTGATGGAAACAGTGTATTGTCGCGTGATACTCTTAAATGGAAGAAGACCTGGCGAATTGAAAAGACTTAGCACATACCAGGAATGGAGAGATGAAAATAACGCGAATGAAGAATTTGATCGCGCCATTTCTGCTACTGAAAAACTGTCGATCAATAGTTTCAAACGCATTGTTATAAGAGGCAAAAGAGGTCGAGGTGTGCCAGTTTTATTCACTGATGATATTCAAAAGGATATAAACTTGGTGCAGTCTGTTAGACGTATACCTGATACAAACAATTTTTTGTTTGCCAAACCTGGATGTGAAACTCCATTGTGTGGTTACAAAGTTTTGGAGAAATATGCTAAAACATGTGGTGCAAAAGATCCCAAAGCTGCTACTACGACAAAGCTACGAAAACATTTGGCGACCCTCACGGAGATGTTGAACTTAGAAGATTCAGACATCGAGCAACTGGCAAATTTTATGGGACATACGCAATCCGTACATAGACAAAACTAAAAAAGACTATAAAAATAAACGAAAAAAACTAGATGCATGGGATTCAATAACGAAAACACTGGACGTGTCTGTGAAAGAGGTTGAAAGCAATTTTGCAGCCTCAAACGCCACTGATAGACCAAATCCTATTGCTTCTCAAAGTGGTGACGATGAGACAGTGGCAATGCAAGATTCAGAGTTTTTACAACTAAGCTCTTTAGTAACTGTTGTTTTAGCTGTTCTGTCTACTTTGACTTCTGATGACGAACTTGAAACAAGGGTTCCTTCTACTGAAGGAAGATTAGAAAGGCCGACATCAGTTTCAGCAGAAATTAACGTATGACTTAAGCCAAATCTTACAAGTTCCATAATCGCCCCATCTACTCAAAGAGTCTCAATAAATCTACAGCCACTCGAAGATCCTCTTGAAAACGTTGATGCTAATGCCAGCTTATCATTACCTTCAACAAGAAAATTTTCTTCTGCGCCCGTAAGACCATTTCCCAAAGCACCACCCAGAAAAATGAATGCAAGAAATACAAAAAAAAGAAAATCAACTGTGTATACCGATACTCCGGAAAAAAATAACATATAAAAAAACCGAAAACGAGAAAGAAAGAAAGAAAGGAGCAAGTAAAGTAAAATTGAGCATGAATGCAAAAGAAAGAAGATGAAGACTAAGACAACGACTGAAAAAATATCTAAACTACCAAAAAGATGTCAAGAGTTCCTCGAGCGCTGATGAAGATACGACTAATTGTTAAGTCTGCGATGAAGAATATCTCTCTAGTAGGCCCGGTGAATCCTGGATCCAGTGTATGTCGTGTGGATTATGGGCTCATGAAGAGTGCCCTGAGCAAGAACTATGCTACGTATGTCACAACTGTGAATCTGACTAATGTGCATACAACATAATGTAAAATGGTATTACATCTTAAACCACTTGAACACAAAAACTGTCTATCTTTAAAAATATCAAATTGCATAGGCAAAAAAATAGGTATTGTTTTTCTACGTCACCATTTTACTATATATGTAGATGTTGTATAAAATAGGTACTATAGTTTTTATGTTTTATTGTACCTATTCTATTTATTTATTTATATTCTAAGTTGAATACAATAAAATATAAAAGCATTGGTACTTACTAATACTAAAATAAGAAAATTCGTGAAGTGTCGTGGGATACCCAACTGAAGCGAATCTTATTAAGCGTACCTACCGTCCAATCCTGTTAAACTTAGGTACCTAAATACAAAAGTTACAAGGTACCTACTAGGATATATTTTTTAATGAGACATGAGTCGAAACGTCAAAAATACGGGATTTTGTAGAAGATACCTACTGTATCTTTGATCAACTATCTGAATTCACGTAGTGTACGTGTAGGAAGGATGCCCAATCAATATCTCGTGGGCCCCAAGTCAACCTCAACTGCACGACGTACCTCCTACTAAACAAAGAACGAGGCTCTGATGAAAAAACTAGCCAACACTCACTGGCCAGCGTGGCGTATTATGGCCAAAATCCTTTTCCCAATATCGGGAAAGACGCGTATGCTCAGCAGTGGGTTATTACGAGCTGTAGATGTAGATGTGAGATGTGTACGTGTAGTACATTTTTAAACATTGTGAAATATATGTGAAATAATATCAGGTACCTACCTGCCTACTATTTCACGACTGTACTATTACAATACAAATTACAACTTTACGGATTAATAGTATCCACACCTACTTATGTTGCCACATTTGGGTTTAGTGAAATTGAAAATGAACCCTAAAACTGTTCCATCTTTTCGGCAAATCAAAACAAAGTACCAGTGATGTTACATCAGTACGTGTCTCCCTACTTTTGTTCGTAATATCGATTATTCATATTAACAAGCACGAAAATAAAAAAGTCATTAAGTGATACGTGATTTAATTTAGCAAGTTTGTGGTGAGTAGGAATGTGGTTAGGTACTTATTTAAAAATCAAAAAATCCTTTCTCTCAGCCTAAGTTACGTTAAATCACTGAATAAATGGTATGTTTGAGAGGTACAAGAATAAAAACAAAAGAAATTACGACTTTCCCCCTATAAGGATTCACACACATTTTGTTTATTTAAAAATAAACATAAAATTTTATGTTTATAAAACAAAGTCGCCTTCCGCTGTCTGTCTGTATGTTTGCTTAGATCTTTAAAACTATGTAACGGATTTTGATGTAGTTTTTTTAATAGATAGAGTGATTCAAGAGGATGGTTTTTATGTAGAAATCATCATCGTCACTACGCGGTAACACCGCGGGGCACAGCTAGTTTAAAAATAAACATGAAATCGATGATGGATAAATCGATGATAATCTAAGTACTTACACGACACTAGCTACAAACTATTAGGCATGCCTTTTAAGTTCTGTCGTTTCCATATTTAAATCCAAATAAATAAATAAATATTTCCCGGCAATTTTGGATTTGGAACTGTTCTATATTCGAATGTGTTTAAATTTTGAATCTCAAAACAGTTGAAAGTATTAGGATTAATGCTATTGTTTAGACATAGCGTCGATTGGAATATGTCAGGTTACGTACGAAAATGAATCTTTCTAAGGAAAATGTTCGTGCAATAATTTTCTACAATTTTAGAAGAGGCCTGACACGGCTTCAGTGTTTTGAAGAGCTGACATCTGCGTTCATTGATGAAGCCCCATGTCTGCGGACTGTCGATCGCTGGTATTTAGAATTCCAGCATGGACATGCTAGTGTTAGTGACAAATCTCGCGAAGGACGCCCAAAATCCGCCTTCACTGAAGATAACTCATTGCTGTGAGACAACTAATTCTCGAAGATTTGGGTTTAGTGAAATTGAAAATGAACCCTAAAACTGTTCCATTTTTTCGGCAAATCAAAACAAAGTACCAGTGATGTTACATCAGTACGTGTCTCCCTACTTTTGTTCGTAATATCGATTATTCATATATCGTCATGTGACGTATAGAGAGATAGAGGCTCTATTAGGCATCTTAGGGACAACCATTCCTTAGGGACAACCATTCAGAGGATCTTGCATAAAGTGCTTGGTGTGAGAAAGCTAGTTTGCCGTTATACCGCATCTGCTTTCCAACGACACAAGGCGGCCCGCGTCAGATGGTGTAAGAAAACTCTGCAAAGGTTCAACCGAGGAGAGTCAAATCACGTCTACGACATCATCAGTGGTGACGAATCTTGGATCTATGCCTACGATCCTGATTCCAAACTACAATCTACAATCTGGGTCTTTCAAGACGAGCCAAAGCCGACTAAAGTTGTTCGTTCTCGAAGCACTTCAAAAAAGATGGTGGCCACGTTCGTTGGAAAAACCGGCCATGTTGCGACTATTGCACTTGAAGATCGTAGAACGGTTAACGCAGAGTGGTATACCACAGTTTGTTTACCACAAGTCATCGCCGAACTTCGAAAATCTAACTCAAAGCGACGCATCATCCTGCACCACGACAACGCAAGCTCACACAGCGCTCGTCAAAGGATTGAGTATTTGAAGCAAGAAAAAGTAGAAATTCTTGACCATCCTCCATACAGTCCTGACCTAAGCCCTAACGATTTCTTTACATTTCCTAAAATTAAAAAGTCTTCGTGGTCAAAGGTTCCAGTCCGGTGAAAAAGCAGTCGACGCTTTCAAGTCAGCCATTTTGAACACCCCCACTTTAGAGTGGAATAAATGTTATAATAACTGGTTTGAGCGAATGGAAAAGTGTATTAAGCTACGTGGTGAATACTTCGAAAAACAATAAAAAGTACTATAAGGTTCTAGTTGTGTTTTTTTTTCTTCAATCGAAAACTTAAAAGGCATGCCTCGTACGTAGGTACTTTTCAACTTTATTTAGATTTTAGTTTCACTTTCTTCGTTGTGCGGTATAGGGCGTTACTAGTTTTAATTTTCACAATCGAACTTATGAACAATGGCGACGTACAGCAATGCTGACTATTATAATATGATACCTGATGGCTGCGCGGAGACTGTACGGTGAAAGACACCCGGACAAGCCGCTGCCCTCATACAGCTGCTTTCGTGAGCTTGTAGGAAGGCTCTACTCTACAGGCTTCTTCCACAGGAGTGACAACGGAGGGCGTCCAAACACTTTCTCGGTACACGATGAGGAAGCGATTTTGGATTTCTTCGATGAAGACCCTCGAAGGAGTACTCGTAGAGCAGCGGCTCAATTTGGCGTGCCTCACATGAAAGCATGGCGGGTCTTAAATGACGATGGCCAGCACCCGTATCACTACCGGAGGACCTAGAAACTGACTGCAGCTGATTACGGCCCTCGCGTTCAGTTCTCCAGTTGGGTAGTAGAAAGGGCAGAGGCGGACCGAAGCTGGATCAGCACGGTGCTGTGGAGTGCCGAGGCCACTTACCCGGAACGGAATTTCGAACATTCACAATGACCATATCCGGGCGCACGTCAACTCACACGCGTCGAGCCAGTCCTCCTTCCAACATCGGTGGTCCGTCAACGTCTGGGCTAGCATTGTGGCCAGCACCCGTATCACTACCGGAGGACCTAGGAACTGACTGCAGCTGATTACGGCCCTCGCGTTCAATTCTCCAGTTGGGTAGTAGAAAGGGCAGAGGCGGACCGAAGCTGGATCAGCACGGTGCTGAGGAGTGCCGAGGCCACTTACCCGGAACGGAATTTCGAACATTCACAATGACCATATCCGGGCGCACGTCAACTCACACGCGTCGAGCCAGTTCTCCTTCCAACATCGGTGGTCCGTCAACGTCTGGGCTAGCATTGTTGGAGACCGTCCTATCGGTCCAATTTTTTTGCCTAAGCGCTAAGACGGAGAAACCTATCTCCAGGCCCTGTATGAGCAGGTCGAAGATCTGCTAGAGGAGCTGCCGCTGCGAGTCCGGGACCTGGTCTTCCAGCAAGACGGTGCACCAGCTCACTACTCGCGCGCAGTGAGGAGCTACCTGGACCGGCGGTTCCGTATGTTGATCGGCCGCGGAGGTACGATTGCCTGGCCACCGCGCTCCCATGACCTCACCCCGCTTGACTTCTTTCTGTGGGGCTACCTTAAGGGTGTGGTGTATGCATCGGAGTGTCACACAGCTGAAGAGATGAGGAGGCGTTTGGTAGAAGCGTGTGCCGCTCTTACACCGATAAAGATACGGAATGCCACAGCATCACTGGTTGGCCGCGCTCGTCTGTGTTGCTCAGAAGAAGGGAGGCATATCGAGCCTTACCTAACTTCGGTATAGGTAAGTACCTACGTCATTTTATTCAATAAAATCTTAGTCTTGTGTAAATGTACCTAGTGCTAGAAGTGAGTGAATTACTTGTCTGTGATTGTGTACCTTTTAATGGGGAGGGATGTAGTAAGGAGACGACAGACGAGAGTGGAGGAGTCAGAAAGACGACGAAGGACCCTCGAAAGAAATTTGAATGAAGGCTTTAATTAGACTTTGAATTTGCGTTACTTGTATGTCGATCCGCCTTTAGAAGGTCGATCTCATTTAATCGCATCTGTCGCGCCACCTCTTAAAGGCGCTCAGTGCAGTGCCTTATAAAATTGGATTTTATGACACTTTTAATACATACATATATAGATAGATAGAAAATGCTTTATTGCACACCTTAAATATAAAAATAACAACATAAAGATAAACACTAAACACAAAGTGACAATTGGCGGTCTTATCGCTAAAGAGCGATCTCTACCAGACAACCTTGGGATGGATTGGATTTGTGGATACAACAAGGGGTTTAAAGATGTACGAAAGGTTTTAAGAAATTTTCATATATACCATACATACATTATATAATATCAAGACGTATATACCTACATAAAATATTACAAACGTAATATATAAATACATAAACTTACATATATACATAATAAATATAAACTATGTGTGGAGCAAGCAGCTAGTGACAGCAGGACAAATAGTGTTCCTTAACCATGGATTTGAAGATGTGAAGGGATGGAGCACGCCTGATCGGTACAGGCAATGCATTCCATAAGGTAACAGCCTGGACAGTGAAGGATTTGTGGTAGTAAGACGAGTTGTGCACAGGTGTACTAAGCTGAAGAGTTTCAGAAGACCGAAGAGATAGAGAGTGGGAAAGGTGAAGAAAGTGAAATCGTTCCTTGAGGTAAGGGGGAGTGGAAGTGGTGAAAAGGATATTATACAGTAAAGCTAGGAAATGCGAATTCCGACGAAGCCGAATTGGTAGCCACTTGAGCTGCCTGCGAAACTCCGAGACGTGGTCATACTTGCGCAAGCCAAATATGAACCGTATCCCAAGGTTTTGCAGGCGCTCCACTACATATATCCTGCTCTTACTTTTACAAAGAGTAAAACAAACAACAAGGATGGATATAAAAACAATTGTGACCCTTAAAAAAATAGTTGTAAGGCGTGTAACGTAATAATTACACCTTTCCTAAAACAATATTTCATAATCAATTCCGATACGTACAAAGCATCTAGAGTGTAATGGACTTGCCCACTAAGAAAGAATAGACTCGACCTAAAACGCAGCAAAAACATTGCCTTATAAGGTGCGTTAGCGTCTTCCGAGCCTCCCCGAGCCTCTCATAGGCTGGAGCCATCGTACCACGGCGTACCAGGCACAGAGTTATCCCTACTTGATGGTGTTCAGCTACCCTAGTAAATCACCACTCTTGTTATAAGTGTAGTTATTCCCCAAATTGGGTAAGTGTGCACAATTATTAGTTATCGTTAGGATGCCCAGATATTCTATTTAATCTTGTGTGTAGCTTATTTAGGTCCACATTTCAGGTCACCTTTGTCTTCAGAACCTAGCCTTGGTACCTAGCTATGCATTCACGCGCTGATAATGTATACTGCACTGCCTACCTACATCTTTGGAATTTACGCTTGCGCAACTTAAATAACAGATGCCTATCCGTTTATTGTAACGCTAGCCATTCAAGCTGTGCCTAGGTACATACCTACCTATCTTCTATAAGCTAGTAATCACTGGTGCATCTATCTACATACATGCTTACCTAATTTCTAGTTAAAAGGCACCATGTTCATTTCAGCTTTATCTTATGTATGTACATGCCTATGTGCCTGCCTTTGTGCCTACACGTCTGTGTGTATGCCTATGTACTACCTTGCTATATGTAGGTACATTTAATATTCTAAATTTAATTAATGGAATCAGGCGTTACTTTGCGGAAATACATATGACAATAAAATGCAATGAAAAATATCTAGTTTTAATTCCGCTAATGCTGAGATCCATATGCACCGCCCTCCCGCCCGCTAATTATGCACATGCAGGGGGAACCAGGCTGTTAGTGCAACATGCATACCCAAACCCACACGACGACACGTGTTTCGCCTCTCCTCGAGGCATCTTCAGGTGAAAAGCCGAGATGTTGACTGGTCGGCGGCTGGAACGAAAGTAAAGCCACATTTTTCGAAATGATAATATATGTTGTTGACCGCAGATGGCCATGACAACGTTACCGGACTAAGAGTAAAGCCACAACGCAGCGGCTACTCCTTATACAGGTTTGCCTGCTCAGCTATACCTGCTGACTTAATATAATTAATGGAATCAGGCGTTACTTTGCGGAAATACATATGACAATAAAATGCAATGAAAAATATCTAGTTTTAATTCCGCTAATGCTGAGATGCATATGCACCGCCCTCCCGCCCGCTAATTATGCACATGCAGGGGGAACCAGGCTGTTAGTGCAACATGCATACTAGGGTGTCCCTTATTTTTCAAAGTTTTAAATTTCTAACGCATAGGTCTTAGTTTTGTTCCTTTGCCTCTAAAACACTCGGAAATAAATTTTTACCTTATTTGGAGTACGATAACCCGTGCCGACTTGCATCGAATCATGTTCATATATGTTGCGCGGCAGTAGCGGTGCGTATTCACGGCATTTGTCATTTGTTCTCAATTATTCTTGCGATTAACACGTATTGTTTTACATTTAAAAGATAGCAGTGGAATTAAGAAGCAATAAAAAATGTGTTTTCTTAGTTGGTGACGTAAATTATCAAATAACAGGCGCAAAGTTATCGTCTAATCGTCAAGTTTTTGCAGTACTTTTTTTTTAACATTCGCGAAGTTAAATTGACTGTTAGTGAAAGCGCTAATCTCGTCATTCGGCAGTGTATTATATTTTGAGAAAAAGCTAGAATCCCTACCAGAGCTAAACCTAACTGTGTAAAAAAACTTGTGGATCTTCACCATGCTTGGAGGGAGTTGCAAAAAGTTCTAAAAAAATACAAGATATTTACAAGCGATGTGAGGAGGACTTTAAAAACAATTTAACCCCTCTAGGATTACGTGGACCGCATCCGGTCCAAAAACTTGTCCTGCCTTCGAGCATTACGTGGATCGGATCCGGTCCATGAGTAGTGTCGACTTTGATTTCAATTTACAAAAAGGTAAGGTTTATATTTCTATGAGAAGTTTATGTCGTCTAATTATTTTTAGAATGAGGTATATTTAAAACAATACGTCAGCGACGAACCATACGAATGAACTTGTCAAAACGTGTCATAGAAGTTGCGTTTGTTTGGCGGCCACGGTGCAGTGTTCTGTGTATAATAAATCAGTTTTGTGCGTGTTGTTTTACTTTGTCAAGGTAAGCTGTGTATTATTATAATATTTGGCATGTATTTTATGTGTATTTACCATAGGAATATTGTAAAACACAAAGAAAAATGT
Source organism: Pasiphila rectangulata (assembly GCA_963082625.1). Taxonomy (NCBI): domain Eukaryota; kingdom Metazoa; phylum Arthropoda; class Insecta; order Lepidoptera; family Geometridae; genus Pasiphila; species Pasiphila rectangulata. Next base: position 17,096,840 of record OY720253.1, on the reverse strand, counting down.
ATAATGATGGTCCTAAAGTTAATGCTCGAATTGAACTCGAATTGAAGAATTTGAACAAAATTAGGCGTTTCTGTGCTTAGGAATATCACTGTATAGATTTTTTCTTATCATGTTTTATAAAGTTTACCTACATCAATAATCTAAAGATCTCTAGTAATATAAGCAAGCAAAACCGTTGGTCTTGAAAACATTGTGTAACGGTTTTTTGCGTGGCTTAAAGTGAATTGAACTTTATTCTCCTTAAGTCAAGGTTTATTTTTATGTATATTCATATGCAAATCGTGTGTTGAACGGCGATGGGGCGGGGGGATAACGTGTGAGTTTATCGATAGTTATCGATGTTTTCATACGGATGGTCGATGATTTTCTAGGTAGTAGAATTATTTTGGTAATTACTGTAGGTAGGTAGCCTACCTACCTACAGTAATTACCAAAATAATTCCTACAAAGACCTACCTACCTAAGGTCATGGATAAATAAATGATACGTTTATTTTTTATTTGTTGCCGTGGCAGTGGGGCTGTTGTTGATGATGATGATGATGACAGTACTGATGTTGTACGTAAATAACATTTTTCAGCGTTGCGCGCGCGAGTAAAGGTTTATTTTTCTATGACCCCGATAAGTTTTTTTCAAAAAATGGTCAAGTGCGAGTATTTATTTTTGTAGTTTCTACGTTCTTATAATATATTATTATCACTTTTTATTATTATCTTTTGTGTTTTTAATTTGAGTTTGTGTTTTTTTTTCTTGCTTTTGTAATAATGATGTTCACGATAACTTTAATTTTTTTTACACTAAAATTGGAAACTTGTAATTGGCCCTCAGATACTTGAAGCATTTTGCTTATAAGAAGTTTATAATTTAGTTATAAAAATGTACCTAGCTGTAAGTTTTCTTAAAATTAATAAAATAAAATCACTTTTTAGATGTCTTGGAATCCACGAGAAGGCGAGGCTCCCAGCTCCTTCTTAGATGAGTTGTACGAAAATGAAGATGATGACCTAGGATCTGAGCCGGATGATCTGTCCGACATTGAGCAGGACATTGTTGATCCTCAGGTACCTAATATATTATCATCATCATTTATCGCCCGTAACCGTTTATTATAAAGGTACAACAACAGAAAACATGATCCTATTTTTAACCGATTTCAAAAAAAAGAGGACGTTCTATGTTCGGCTGTACGTTCATGAATTTCTCCATCATTTATGGACCGATTTGGATGATTCTATTATTTTTGCAGATGATAGAGTGCCTCGATGAGGAATATACAGTCGAGCATGATCATGATCCTAATTTGATAGAACAGGTATTTATTGCTGTTATTTTATTGATACTTTTTTAGTTTCGCATGGCTACTACTAATATCTGACTTATATTTTTACATGGTTGTGGAGCTTGCTGAAGTGGAGGACGAAGTGCCGAGGCCAACCTCCCCCATCGTCATAGTCGTTCCTGCAGCGCAGAACGAAGATTCATTGGCTGGTGATGGTTCTATCTTGCCACGTTTGTTTACGCCGCCTACGAGGCGAGCAAGTCCGGGCAGTATGGAGCAGGGTGACCTGTCCGGCGTTGATCAGGATATTGTTGATGCTGAGGTATCCCAATCTTATAATCATCATTTATCCCTCGTAACTGTTTATTTTACAACAGCAGAAAACATTGCTTCTATTTTTTTCAAAATAATTATTATTTTTCCAGATGATAGAGTACCTCGATGAGGAATATATAGTCGAGCATGATCATGACGCGAATTCGATAGAACAGGTATTTATTGTTGTTACTTTATTGATATTTTTTAGTTTTTCGCATGGCTAATACTAATATGTAACTTATCTTTTAAGATGGGTGTGGAGCTGGCTGAAGTGGAGGAAGAAGTAGCGACGCCGATCTTCCCCCTCGTTGTAGCCGGTCCTGCAACGCAGGATGAAGAATTTTCTTTGGATGGTGGTGACTCCTTGCCACGGTCGCTCACGCCGCCTACGAGGCGAGCAGGTCCGAGTACGCCGCGCAGACGTGGAGCTCTTGGTGACGGTCGTGGAGCAAGTAGAGGTAGAGGTCGTGAAGGAAGGGGAGGGCCGAGAAGGGCATCAGCTGTTGTTGACGGTCGTGGAGCAAGGCGAGGTAGAGGTAGAGGTCGTGGAGGAAGGGGAGGGCCGAGAACGCATCATTGGGTAGGCACATTTGGAACAGTGGTGATCCACTTGTCCAAGTGTGTGTCACCGATGATGACGTACCCGTTGATCTCCGAACCATGGCCGAAGCATTGGTCCAAAGCCGTCAGCAACAGGCTCAACTTCAGGCGAATCGTAACCAGAGACGGCGAGAGCAGAGTGCGCGGCAGATGGCTGACGCTGAGGTGGAGGACGAGGATGAATTCGAAGATGCCCAAGAGTTGTTAGGCGCCCGAAACTCTTTCGAGTGGCATCCCATGGAGGATCGCACTCCTCAGAGGGAGGAGTTTCTACCACAACGCACCGGGTCGGTAGATAATCATGCTGATATCTACACTGCCTTCCGTTCGTTTTGGGACGATGGAATTTTAAATGACATCGTGACCGAAACAAATCGGTATGCAACCGGTATTACCTCGCCTCATTTTAGGAGGTATTGGGTCGATACCAACATTCACGAAATCCTAGCATTATTCGCTTTTTGGATGATGCTAGGAATTGTCAAAATGCCCACGATTAAAGCATGCTTTAGTACAAACCATTTGCTAAAAACTGATATTTTCCGAAAAAATTTCACGTGCAGGCGTTATACATTTTTGTGTCGCGCCTTGCACTTTGCCAACAACGATGCAAGACCGGACAGACCGTCGAGGCTATATTGTCTCGGCAACGCATTTAAATGAAAAGTTCAGGGCGAATTACATCCCGGGGCCAAATATCTCCATTGATGAGAGTTTGACTTTGTGGAAAGGGTCACTTAAATTCCGTTAGTACATAAGGACCAAAGCAACAAAATTTGGCGTCAAGACTTTTGAACTGTGTGATGCCGTAACTGGGTATCTGTGGTCCTTTCAGCTATATACTGGCCAAGATAGCACTGTCGGACGAGCCATGCTTTTGAAAAGCACGGCAGTGGTCATCGATCTGATCCGTCCACTCCTTGATCGGGGATACTGTGTCTTTATGGACAATTGGTTTAATTCCCCGACTCTTGCTCGCTACCTGAAGGGCAGGAAAACTGATTGCGTTGGGACATTACGGTCATTTCGCCGCGGAGTGCCACCTCTATTGCAATTAGCTGACCTCGAAAAAGGACAGTTTCTTGCAAGGCACTCCGGCTATATGACCATAATGGCCTGGCAAGATAAAAAGCGCATCATGACAATATCGACTTGTCATGGTGCTGAGACAGAGTCTATTACTACTGGTCGCGGTAGTCGTACGACAATTGTATTTAAACCGCAAGTAGTCTTAGACTATAACAAACATATGGGCGGCGTTGATCGGAAAGATCAGATGTTAGAGCCCTACCTAATCGAAAGGAAGCGGTGTATCAAGTGGTACATGAAAGTGTTCAAGAGGCTTCTGAATTGTTCTATTCTGAATGCGAAGATCCTTGTGGAGTCTTCGACAGGACGACCTCAGGACCACTTAGCTAGCCGCCTTCGATTGGTAGAGGAAATACTGGCTCGACATCTAAACTTAACGCCCTGCCTACGTGACCAAGGCAGCCGATCATCTGTCGTAGAGGGTTCTGGTCATTGGCCAGTGCCAATAAGTGGTAAAGAAGTGAGACCCAGCGATTCTCGAAGTCGAACTGCTGTACGTTTGAGATGCCAACTTTGCTATCAGAGAGGCAAAAAAACGATACGTTCAGCCTACCAATGCGAGCGCTGTCAGGTACCGCTCTGCATCGCTAGCTGTTTCAAACAGTTTTATGAAAATTTAACTGTTTGAGACTGCTATCTTGCGGAGGCCTATAATCACCAGTGTGGGAGATCTATGTTTAGCAGTAAGGGGACCTATGTTCAGCAGTGAGGAGGCCTATATTCAGCAGTGGGCTGAAATTATAACTATAAAATGTGCGAATACTTGTTGTTTGTCCGGAACATCTTGCGGAGGCCTATAATCACCAGTGTGGAAGATCTATGTTTAGCAGTAAGGGGACCTATGTTCAGCAGTGAGGAGGCCTATATTCAGCAGTGGGCTGAAATTATAACTATAGAGGTAAAATGTGCGAATACTTGTAGTTTGTCCGGAACATCTTGCAACCTACATATGTATATCCTAAGAAATCTTTGCGATTATGTTTTTTTATTGTGTATTTGTTTTTTGTGTGTATTTTTTGATTATGTATAACAACAGTATGACTTTTTTACTACACCTTCGAACCTAATGTCTTGAGTGCATAATTTTACTTTTTTACTATACCTTCGAACCTGATGTCTTGTGTACGTTTTTTACTGTACCGCTTGGCAAAAAAGTCTAGAAACGGAACTCATTTTTTGTTTGCTGGCAACACTCCCAAAATAATGACGTTTCGTAATAAACAAAGTTCACGACTTCGTAGAATTTTTATTTCGACCATCAAACAGTGATTTTAAGTGAGAAACAATGAATAAAACCATTCGAAGTGCTGGCAGGGAAGGTTATAATAAGGTGTATAGACGATGTCTGGCGGAACATGAGGCCCAAACTATTCTTTCCGATCTTCACAATGTTTACCAAAGAATCGCTGATATGACAGTCTTCGCGATGCCGATATAGCCCGAGTTCTCAATTACGGTATAATATAATAAAAATTAGCATTTAAAAGGAGATAGAGGTAAACTTTTGTCCACCTCAGATTGTGACATCTATCATTTTTTGCAGGGAGTGAACCAAGTTCTGGTGAGAGCGACGATGAGGAAATGGTGACTCCACTAATTCGTCGGGCTTTTAGAAGCCTTTTGGAAACACCAATGGACACCGATGACTAGCCATTGAATCTTGACCAGCCATCGAATCTTGACCAGCCATCAAATTTTGAAGACCAACCGTCAAATCTTGAAGACCAGCCATCCAGTCCTGTTATTGAAAATGTACTGACGTCAACGGCAACGGAACGGCCTTGGAATGTCAATGATTTCGAATGGACAGATAGATAGAAAACTCTTTATTGCACACCACATTAAAAGAACATAAACAATTTAGAAATAATGTAAAAAAAACAACACAGGAGTACAAAGGGCGGCCTTATCGCTATGAGCGATCTCTTCCAGGCAACCTTGGGATGGACAGGAAAATGACAGAGTTTCCGAATCCTTCGATCCCACCAGAATCAAGGCGAGAAATGTTCTGTGACATTAATGTTGGCCCCACAAATCCATGTGTCGACCCATATGATATTTTTATAGCCATATGGGATCGGCAATTGATGGAGTACATTGCCACTGAGACTAATATATATACCCAACAGGTAACTACCCAGATGTTTGATGACAATAACCTCCATCCCAATAGTCGCATCAGCCACTGGCGCGACACCACGGCTGATGAACTTTATGTTTATTTTGGGCTTTTCCTTGGGATGGGGGTTGTGGTTAAGAGTAAATTGGAAGAGTACTGGAGTTCTACCCCAGACTTGTTTTATACCCCGGGATTTAGCGCACACGTCGTTCAATAGATTTATTTTATTAAACAAATGTTTACATTTTAAAAATAATGAAGACATGAGTGCCCTAAGACTAGCCGCCTCTGAGGCGAAATTATTTAAAATTCTACCCATCCTCGATCATTTAAATGCAGTATACCGGGGTCTTTATAATATGAATAGAAACATTTCCTTAGATGAATCTCTTCTACAATGGAAAGGTTGTTTGGATATCAACCAATTAATTCCCAACAAAGCTGCTACAGTAGGGATTAAAACTTATGAGATTTGTGAATCCCAAACCGGTTATTTATGGCGGTTTGAGGTTCACGCTTATAAGAAATCTCCACCGCAGCAGACTGAAGATATATTAAACTCATCCACGCCCGCAACTGTTTTAAGACTTGTACATGGTCTTGAAAATCGCGGTCACACCTTGTGGATGGACAATTATTACAATTCGCCAAGTCTCGCGCGGCGCCTCAAATCATTGGGCTTCGATTGTGCAGGAATTTTGCGGACTAATAGGTTGTTTGTTCTAGAGGCCCTGCACAATTTGACTAAAAACAACATGCGCCCAGATCAGATTACAGGCCTTACCTCTGGAGATGTCGATACCATGGTATGGAGGGATAACAACAGAGTTTCAATGCTCTCGACATACCATGGTAACGGTGTTCAGTCCATTAGAGGTTCCACCAAACCCATCCTGATATTAGACTATAACGTCATGATGGGTGGGGTGGTCAAAAAAGACCAGATGCTGGCAATGTATTCAATAGAGCGTAAGCGGACAAGAATCTGGTACAAAAAATTATTTAAGAGGCTCCTGAATGTGTCAGTTTTAAATGCATAATTATACTATTCACAAACATAATTCTTCTTCAGCTCTAAGTCACCATCACTTCCTAATTTCTCTGAGTAAGTTGGCGTCAGAATGAAAGTACATGTCTGGCGAACAGGTAGCCGAAATAAGGCATGTACTGTAAATACTTGTGTTGTAAAAAAAATGTATTGAGAGGTGTGGTATTATTTCTTATTTATGTAAATTAATATATTTTTAAGTAAATAAAACATTTTTATTTAATTATTTAATCGACAGTGGCAGATAAAAAAAACCGATACGCAAATAGAGACAAAAAAATTATAGTGGTCCTGCTCACATCTATAAGTTTTCACATTCATGCCTTCTTACTCTTACAATTATTATGCATTTCTGTTCATTTAGGACAGGGATCCCCAAACTATTTTAGACAAGTGACCCCTTTTCCAAAATTAACTTGTTACCTCAGACCCCCATGGCCAAATTACCTACTTTTAAGATCAACCCCCTTATTCATAATAGTCCGCTAACTTAAAACAGCTGCTACAGAGTGTTATTTTTAATTCTGACTCAGGTCAATAGAAGAAGACTGAGAATTAGCAATGCTTTAAGTTAGCAGACTATTGTTCACGCAAAATACTAGTAGGGATATCTCGCGGCCGCGGCCGGGATAGAACTAGTGTAAACGCTTGAATTGTATTTTAGGTAACTGCATGTAAGGGTTCGCGTAGAAACGCACGCCACTGACGCTAGATGGCGTTAATTGTATCAATATTATAGATTTTTCTAATACCGGGATGACGCTGTGACGTCAGAGCACGCCAGCGCTCAAGTTTACTTTTATATCCGTATTGCACTAGAAGAATGGCGAAATTTTCCTAACCTACGAAGAGCAAGTTTTTTAATTATTGTAAAGGGAACTAAGTTAAGAACTTATTGTTGAAGTTAAAAGGCATATTGCGACGCGCAATTTACGTTGAGAAATAAACAGTGTGTGTGTGTGTAACTAAAACCATCGTTTATTGAATCACAAAATCACCATCGAACCCGTAAATACTTCGCAAAACGGCGACCTCAACGACGAGCTCCTAGATGCTACCAGCCGACGGACGGAGTCGAAGATCGCCGGGGAAGGGAGCTGCACGGAAGACAACTGGTGTTGAGGGGCAGCAGCTGTCAGTCGGCGCGACTACCGTCAGATCTCGACCATTTTATGGTGGCCCATGAGGGGAACCTATAACCTATATCAAGGATATAACCTGCCGAGGACGGCCGGTTAACAAACAGCATCGAGGCGAGCTATTCCCGTTCGACGCGGCGCGCGCGATCTCCGGAATCAACCAACCAGGGGTCGAGTGAGGACACCGACCAGCACATCACACACTGCTTCGGAGCGAAGCACTCAACGAGGCCGTCAACTTCGAGGCGAAATACGTAGAGGTGTCAACTTCGAGGCGAGTAAATACCTAACCGAGGACAATAGGTATTCTACATACAAACAATAACGTGAGGCGACGTACCTAAGTGATTTATAGTGCGCGGACAGTGTACCGTACCTATTTCATAAAACAATTCATCGCGTAGCGTGATACAAGTTCACAAATAGAGACTGTAAGTTTTGTCGTTATTGCGTCATTGCGTGAACAATAGTCAATCAAGTGAACATAATATTTATTTTTGTTGCAGCTAATGATAAAGATAACTTTATATCAAAAAATAAAGTAATTCGTAGCGAAAATAATATGCTACAAAATTATGTCCCTGACTTAGACATACATGCATCAAACTTTCAAGCTCCCATTGTTCAGCTCCAATCAACTTGTGTTAACCAAACTATGGATTCGGATATAACATTGGAAACAAAGTCAAAGTCATTGACTTATAATGATGTACCGGAAGCCAATGCAAAAGATGATGCAGATTTTTCTCCAGACGACAGTGGAGAAGAATACTGCCCTGAAAAAGTTAAACGTATACGTCCAGTTATAGGTTGTAGACAAAGATCATTATCATCGAACATAAAACATACCTACATGGTTGTTTTCTTACGTTAATTTTACTAAAAATTTATAAATAAATGTGATTAATTAAATTATTGTTCTTTTTTTATCAAAAATGCAAAATTAATTCATAGTAAACGCATTATTTTTTACATTGAGTTCTGAAGAACTTAAAAATCTAGTTTATGTACAATATACCGAGTAGATTGGAACTCTTATAAAATCAACACAAAATTATCTTACATTTAAAATCACGAGTATTGTAATAAGTCCCTTCAAAATGCCATACCTTTAATAAAAACCTTTGATTGGCTCTCCTGTAAAATGTATAATGGTGTAACTACGTCAATGTCGCACCAAATGAGCGATATTATAAGTTTAGTTTCAAGAAGTATGTATGTTACATTTGGTTTACTATTTCATTCAATAAATTTGTGCTTATTATTCCGTAACCCATGCGTGTTTTAATTAATGAAAAAAGATGAAATTTGAGGTTTGAAGGTCGGACTAACTGGAAAATAAGAATTCCTTGCAGTCCGAGTGTCGGAATAAGTGGAAAATAAGAATTCAATACATTCCGAGTGTCAGACTAAGTGGAAAATAAGAATTCAATACATTCCGAGTGTCGGACTAAGTGGAAAATAAGAATTTCTTGTAGTCCGAGTGTCGAACAAAGTGGAGTATAAAATTCCTTGTAGTCAGAGTGTCGGACAACGCTGTCGAACCACGCGGTCGCAAATGGAACCACGAAAACTGTGTAGAGGCGATTCACTATTAAAATAGGCGCTATAAACTAATCTGTATTTAAGAAGAGAAGAGGAGCACATTCGCTCAAGTTATTTCGGGCCGCGATGAACGCGGAAGAGCCAGGCACCGCCAAATTGCGTAATTTATGCATATGATGGTAAACAAAGACAAATGGAACCACCAAAACAGAGTATATAACATACAAATAGGCGGTTCGCTATTTAAAGAAGCACTACAAACCCATCTGTATTAAAGGGAAGACGAGCGCATTCGCTCCAGTTATGCCGGACCGCGATGAACGCGGAAGCAAAGAACCGCCAAACAGCGTTAATTAAACACAACCTTTTCCTACATTAGTGTAGTGCTCGGTAGGAGCACAACCAATTTTTTATGGAGTTTTTCAAATCTCGATAAACACCAGAAGCCATTCCAAGCAGGATATTTTTTGCAACAATCATACATTCACGCCATGACATGGCATCCAGTCCCCGACACGATGATGTCTTATAACTTCAGCATCAGTTCAGAGCATCTATGAAGTTTTTTATAACTTTCACGCATTTTTTTTTATATTTTTCAATAACAGAAACTTCGTTGTCATCCGAATACGAACCAATCGGTATTTAGCGGAAAATGCGCACATCCGCTAACTTATTTCCACCCGCGATGAACGCGTAAAGCCAGGAACCGCCTAATTGCGTTAAAAAATTATAAAATTAAGCTTAGATATCAACTGACTGCGAACCTATTAAAGGGAATATGAGCACATTCCCTAAGTTATTTCGGTCCGCGATGAACGCGGAAGCCAGGAACCGCCAAAAAGCGTAATTTATGCTTATGGTAAACATATACAAAAGGAACCAACAAAACAGAGTAAGTATATAAAGAGGCGATAAGCTATTTAAAGAGGCACTATACACATATCTGTATTTGTTATTGATGAAAAGCTTTTTCTACATTAGTGCAGGCCCACCTTCAATCAATCAAGAATCAAGCAATCTTTAAGAAGATATTTAGGTTTCCAAGAACGCCGATAGCCTTTTCTGACCAGGATAATATGTGCAATGCTCAGGTCTCAAGTGACGTCATCACACTGGTTTGCCATTTGTCATTCATGTAGGTCCACCGAGCACCAGTAATCAGTGGTGCCGGCAGTAGAATGTTGCATGCTCTTGCCCGTGGACGCAGTAAGAATCTGCCAAGGGATACCTCCGGACCCCTTTGCTCAGGTCTCAAGTGACGTCATCACTCTGCATCCAGCTGTCCACCAGCCTCATAATCTCTTGGCTGGCGCACTGAGCATCCACCTCTCTCATACAGTCCAGTCTCTCCGTAATGTGCTTGCCAAAATGCCAGTACATGGGCCGCGGAGCTGGCTTCGCCTTCAGTAGCGGGTCCAGAGCATCTATGAGGTTGTTCATAACTTTCACACACTTGCTGGCCATTTGAATACTTTCTCATTGCGGGGCCGGTCCGTCCTCATGTTCAACTGATGGGAAGCCATTATGACATCTGATTCTTCTTTCGTCTGATGTGGCTCTAGGTATTGGTATTCTGCTGGAACCTGGAATTAGAAAAGATATTTTTAATTTTAGTCGAGATCTGATTAATTTCAGTCGCGCCGACTGACAGCTGCTGCCCCTCAACACCAGCAGGGCTAGCATGGCCGGAGATATTTTATCCACGGGGAGAGGACAAAATACTATTCCCCTCTGTCAATTTTGTCCACCCTCCGAGCATGGCGACATGGGTGGATAAACTATTCACCGTGAACAAACCACGGGAAACGCTTGTCCACGTCTAATGTCAAAAAGTGATAAATTCTCTTTCCCCCTGTTGCCGTGCTTTGGCAGGTGGATAAAATAATTTTATCCCTTGTCAGTGGAAATAACCGGTGGATAAAAGTTTTATCCCCAGCCCATGCTAGCCCAGCAGTTGTCTTCCGTGCATCTCCCTTCCCCGGCGATCTTCGACTCCTTCCGTCGGCTTGTAGCATCTAGGAGCTCGTCGTTGGAGTCGCCGTTTTGCGAAGTATTTACGGGTTCGAGTAATTTTGTGATTCAATTATACGATGTTTTTAGTTACACACACACACTGTTTTTTTCTCAACGTAAATTGCGCGTCGCAATATGCCTTTTACTTACAACTATAAGTTCTTAATTTAGTTCCTTTACCTTTACAATAATCAAAAACTTGCGCTTCGCAGGTTAGGAAAAATTTTAGCCATTATCTCGTGCGACACGGATATAAAAGTAAACTTGAGCGCTGGCGTGCTCTGACGTCACAGCGTCATCCCGAAATTAGAAAAATCAATAATATTGATACAATTAGCGCCATCTAGCGTCAGTGGCGTACGTTTCTACGCGAACCCTTACATGCAGTTACAATAGTTACTAAAAATACAATTCAAGCGTTTACACTAGTTCTATCCCGGCCGCGAGATGTCCCTACTAGTATTTACTAGTATATAATATACTAGTATTTTTGAACATTTCCTGCGGGGGGATAGGGCGTGTTGGAAAACACCTTTCTGAAGGTCTACTTATCATCTAATGGTAATTTACAAAGTTACTAGTAAAGTACTACTGGTCTAACCAGGGTTGGCTTGCTCAACTATAAATAAATGCATTATACCACTTATCTAAATAATTAATTGAATATCTTTATCCAATTTGACGGTTTGAAGCTTTGGTTATCTACTAAATAAAAAATGAGCTTGTGTTATTTAGTTATTTATTGTGAAACAAAATCACACAGCTCTTAAAAACGACCTAATTATACTTGGCTTTATGTTATTTACATAAAATAAATAATGGATTTATTTTTTACAATCAAATCATAAGTATTCCGACCATCGCTGATGAAATACATTTAAATAATAAATAGATCAAACAAATAAGTTATGGTCAATGTCATTATTATACATAGTGTGAAATGTGTGTAGGCTCACATGGTAACTCCAGTTTCTAAAGAAACTGGGTAATAGATGAACCATGCGCGTGTGTAAGGCATGAATGTGGGGAGAGAGGTTTGTGTGCAAGTATTCCATGCGCCTCTGTTATTCCAGACTCCACTGAATCTGGGTAACAACTTAACAAGGTAAAATTTATGGATACCAGATGGTTGATAGAATGCCTTAATACTTATTTTTAGTAATAAATAATAAAACTTATAAAACTACCCAGACCTGGGATAAATATCTGATGTAAGCTCACAAACATTTGTCCCATGGCCAGAATCAAACACCCAACCTCCTCAGCCAGCTATTAAGCAAATGACACCATGGCGACCATCACACCCACGTGAGGAGTCCATAAGGAGGCATCATCTCAGCCACAGGACTGCTATGCATGTCCACTGCTCCACCTAGGCCTCCCTCCTGGATCTCCGAAATCGTGAGCATGTTGTTGCCACACTCGCCATGCTTGGCAGGTAGGTTAGCAAACGCAGTAGGGGATATTGATACATTAAATAAATAAAGATTTAAGATAAAGCAGCGTCTTTCCGTGTATCAACATCCTGTACTGTGCTCGCCAACCCGCCTGCCAAGCGTAAAGAGTATGGCAACTACTGCACATGGATATCCATGATGGAGGCCTGTGTTCAGTAGTGGACGTTGGCTGAATTGATGATGAAATAGCTGTACTGATTAGCTTACCTCCAGCGAGTATTCCATTTCCATCTTCACATCTTCTCTGAGGACTGCAGAGGCTTCCAAAGCGGCCAACAGGGCACATACACTTTCCCGGAGGCCAATAGCTCTGTCCTCTTCACTTGGCGGAGGTTGTGGTTGAATGTGCTGCAGATGTTCACCCATCTATCCCGGACGGAGCTAGCTGGAATAGATAACACAATCAGTAATGGATGTTGGTCAATTCCAAACTAAGTTTGCTGGAATAAAACCAATTGTTTTGTATTATTTCGTAATCACTGAAGAGCTGAAGTGCCATGGGGGCAGCAGTAGATCGTTGTCCCTGCTTTCTTGCCCAAGGACAAAGTATAAATTGGCAAGGGATAACTCTGGAAGATAAGCAGCAGCATATTTCCATATGTCTTAGCACTATGGTGGTATCGTAGGGAAATATAATTACCCACCGTACCACTGGGGGTATGTTTGTGGTACGGTGGGTCAGAAGGGTCAACATCCCATACTGTGCTCCAAGCCTGCATGTGTTGAGTATGGCTAAAGTAGATCAGCACAAGGAGTGATCTATCCATATGAGAGGGAGGTCTATGTACAGCAGTGGATATACTAGGGCTATGAGAGATATTTTGTAATTTACTTTTCAAATAGGCTGCAGTGAATGAAGCATAGAATAGAATAGAATTACTTTCGTGGCAACTTTTTTTTTGTGTACCCTCATGGGCAGAGGTCCCTGGGCCTCTTGCCAATATTTGTGGAAGTGATATGAACACTTAAGATGTAGTTATTGAGAGATATAGTATGTAGTTTGACAGAATTTACCCAACATGAGGTAACAGTACTTTCTGAATGAAAAACTAGATGAAAGCAAGACCAATATGAATCAACAAGAGAAGACAAAGAACAAATGAGGAAGGGAAATCAGCAATGAAACAACAAGTGATGAGCAGGCTGATGGTTTTACCATTGTTCAGAGACAAGCTAAGAAGGAGGAGTTTGAGATGAATGATCAAGAGAATAATAGAGGAGACAAGGATGAAAACTCTCAGGGCACATGATGTTCCTGGCGGAGATGTGTTTGAGGTGTGCATGGCCTCTGACAAGGTATTGCCAAAGCAAATTGGTTTAGCTAAATTACTGAAAGCCGAAAATATTCCAAATATTTGTGCGATAAAATTCAGAACCCCATACAAGGTATATTTGAAGTTTGCAAGCAGGGAAGATGTACAGCCACTTGTAAGTAATAAGCTGATAAAGGAGTTGGGCTATCAATGCCGGTTGACCAATGAAGTTTCTATAACCTATGGTGTGGTGAAGTGTATTGAGATTGAAATGGAAGAATGAAATGTTGAAATGCTAGAGGCTGAAATTACTTTAGTAAAAAAATTAAAACAATTGGAAGACTCAGACAAAGAGTAGTGTAACAGTGAAACTATAAGTTTCTGCTTTGCAAGTCCAGTGTTACCATCATTTGTATATGGATATGGCTGATGCTTCAAAGTTAAGTCATGTACCTACATTTACGGTGACACAGTGCTCAATATGCTGGAGATATGGACACATAGCTCTCCTGTGTCCATCAAAAAGAGTTAACAGTCCCAAATTTAGCGGTGAGCACCAGAATTGTGAGATACCAGTAGATAAATACAAGTGCGTAAATTGTAAGAATAGCCACATTGCATTTAATAAAAAATGTCCTACTTTTATTAAAGAGAAGGCAATTAGACAAATGATATGCAATGAAAATTGCATCTATATAATAGCACTAGAATTTCACTTATAGCTAATTTCTAAATTTGGTTTTAACATTCTTGATGTGAGCTTGTTTCAGAGTATGCTGGCTGCACCAATTTCTGATGCAGCAATCATTCTTTATAAGTCCACATACAAGATTCTTGGTGATGAATAAATATTATGTAGTTTTCCCTATGGGACTGACATAGTCTTGCAAGACTCAAAATCCCTAAATAAAAAAAGAAAAGAAAAAATAAAAGTAAAATTAGTGTGCCACAGCATTGTGTTATCAGCCAAAACTGCTATTCTTATATATTCTTTATTTTCTTTCAGCTCTGGGGCGCCGGCAGTAGAATGTTGCCCCTCTTCTCATGCTCATGGATGCAGTAAGAGCCAGCCAAGGGATATCTTCGTAAGATGGGCAGGGGTGTCTTTCCGTGTGTCAACATCCCATACTGAACTCACCAATCTACCTGCCAAGTGTGGTGAGTATGGCAACTACCCCTCATGGAGACCCATATTCTACCAAGCCCACTTCTACTTAGATCAGAAGACCTTGCATGGAAGTGATACTTGTGTCTTGAGGACAACAGCCCTTAAGAGATTGGGCAACTGTACCTACATACAATTACACAAGTCTTATCATCAGTATTAGAAGGTTATTGTACTTATTACCATGTAATGTACTCTAAGAAGCTCGTAGGAACCTACTTCCTGTCTGTATGTAGAGAAATAAATGTTTGTCAATTGATATACTAACCACCCATCGCACCGATTGACACAGGCAAAAAAAAAACGCAAAATACACCTTGCTTGCGCACTGTGATCTGTCTGTACTCTGTTCCAAATTCGAAGTGTTTTTCAAATGAGTTAAAGAAAACAAAATGGTTATCTTGACTTCACGATGCTTGCTTGTGATTCACAGCCACGATGTTAGTCAAAATAAAAATATCTTGTAAAATGAATGCTTTGTCAAAATAACCACGTTTCTCGGGGATAATCGCGATCAACTTACCGGTAAACCCTTGGCCCAGTTTCGATGCAAATTCGGCGTAAGCTTTGTATTTGAGCTTGAGAGTAACACCACGTAACACTAACCAAGTAACCACGATGGTTAGTGTTACTTCGCCGGCTTGAACTCTAGTTTACGCGTCCAGAAACGGGTTTTACGTGACATTTTTGATGAAAAATATTTTCAAAGTTGTAACACCTCACAACACAACACATCACAAATGACAGGTAGGTACCTATGTCAGTGTTGCCAACCCAGATTTTCATTTCACCCCAAAGCCTGCTTAATTTTACCCTAGATTCCTAAATAACAATGTAAAAATACCCTAAAGTTTTTTAGTTATATAATTCAACACAACAAAAACAAGTTCTTTCATAATCAATACTTTTATTTCACAATGCTTACCTAAAAACCCATATTAGCAATACAAAATCTATAATAAAAAATGAAGCATATCCTAAAACTTAATTACTTGATGTTGTAACATGACATCAATAGTCTCTTCTGCATCGTCGTCTTGTTTGTCATACATATGAACATTAAACAAATTCAGCATTTTTGGTGATGGTGTAAAATTAACACAATTTTTATAAAAAATGTTTAAACTGTATTGAAGCTGTGCTAAGCTTTTTATTCTTCCTACTTGATGCATGTAGCCTGAAGAGCTTGATATGTTATGGGTAGGTAGCTGGCAGGTTGTCGGCGAATATGGAAAGAGTAAAGATGATTGGAATGGTTTATTTTGAAGGGTTACAAGCGTTCGAAGACAGATAGAAACGATACAGATATACTTATGAAGAAAGGATGAAATTACGAGGCAATATGAGAGGTCGCGAATGGCTAGGAGCGAGCGCAAGCGATACGTGTTTTCCGTTGTGAGAGCCGGGAGCAAGAGAACGGTCGTTTTTTTTTTCCGAAATGACAAAAATGTTGTTGACCGCAGATGGCCATGACAACGTTACCGGACTATGGCGAGCGCAGAAGGCGCCCAGCCGCAAAAGTTAGGTTGGGGCAACAAGCTCAAGGGCACCACTTAGGTTCGAACCACGGCTTGGACTGTTGCCAGATTTTTGAATCTACTGAAGGTTAGCGTCTAGGTGCAAAAGTGCACCTTAAGACGGAAGAATGTATTCTTCGGCCCCGCCGGCGGGACCGGTTATTGAATATGTGTCTAGGAGTTAAAGAGGGACGGGTTGACGTCACCTCCGGGTTAGCGGCGGTGAGCTCGTCAACGGGCAGGCCGAGAACATGTCTCGGTCGACTCGCCCGCGCAGCGGGTTTTATGCGGTGGCCGGCGTCTCCCGCCGCGCCTCCCGCGCGGTCCCCCGCGGTTTCCACGCGGTTCCGCGGGGTCGGAGTGAATGTGTTCAAATTACGGGCGGGACGCCACAGTATCTAACAGTCATAATACTCTGAACCATTTCTAAGGATAACCTATTTCTGAGCTTTGTTTTAACAAATAAATAAATAATGCTCGACAAATCACACAGCATCATCTAGCCCCAAGCTAAGCAGAGCTTGTGTTATGGGTACTAGATGACTGATATACTTAATACATTATACTACATAGATAGATATTGTATATAGAAAAACACCCAGAACACCCTGAACAAATAACTGCAGATCCTACAGACATTTGTCCCGAGGCGGGAATCGAACCCGCAACCTCTTGCGTCGCAGGCGGACCTTCGCCCGCTGCGCCACAGAGGTCGTCAAACCCTGACTTGGCATCAGTGACCTATGTTAGTAATGACGACATACGACAATAAAGAGACGAGACTCACGTACAAATAAACTAGAGTGCCCGCAAGTTAACTCTGCGCGCGGCCATAATCGGAACTAATCGTATGCCGCCATGTTGATGTTTATGTGAGGTGTCAAGAGTTGTTGTTGTGTTTCGTGTTTTTATTCGTTTTCAAAGTAAATAATCGCCATCGCTATGCCGAAAGTGATTCAAAGTGCTGGCAGGGATATTATCCTGAAGGTCAAACGTGCTTGTGAAGAAGAACGAGACAATAACGGGCCTACAGTACCGTTTTCCAGAGTTAGAGCCCGCGTTGCGTATTTGACAGGTAATTTTAGGGTTGCCTGCCATAACAATAAAACTCCCCGCGTTTTCTAGATTAGTTTGTAGTTTTCGTCGTGTCATTAATAATAATTATCATGTACTTAATTATTGTATGAGTATTAAGCATTGCTGTTATTTTGTTTTAGGGGTTTCCGAACGCACTGTCACCCAAATTACTCAAGAGGGTAATGTAGCATCAGCTTCATCTTCAAAAATTGTGACTCCGGGAAAAACCAGGAATAGGAAGAAAAAAATCGATGAATTAGACGATTTTGATAAGTGCGCTATAAGGCATACAATTCAATCGTTTTACGTCGTGAAGAAGGAGATTCCTACCATAAATAAACTTTGGTTGGCATTGACGTCATTGTCGTCATTGAAAGTGAATTTGGATGACCTAAAAAACCAGTTCAAGGAGTCGCAAAATACCATTAGTGAACTTCGTACCGAGGTAGCTTCTCTACGTGTTGCCGCATCGGTATGTGTGTCATCTCCGGTTTCTGCGAACGTCAACACAAAGCGCGGAGCGCATAACGTGTCCATATCGTCGTTTGAATCGGCGATTTTGGACGCATCACCGGCCGCAGCTGACGTCGCTGCCGCACCGCGCTCCCCCCGCCCGCCACCTGCCTCCCCGCGCGATGGCCCGATACATGCGCGTGCGCCTTCCCCCGCTCGTGCATACGCTGCAGTCGCCGCCCGCGGTGCCGTTAGCTGCCCCGCACCCGCCGCCGGTTCGGAGCAAGCGGCGCCCAAAAAAATGAAGGGGAAAAAGAAGCAGTCATCCAGTACTGCCACTGTATCAGCTCCAAGGAAGGAGCCGTGTAATCCGGAAGGCTTCACTGAGGTGGTACGGAAACGCCGGAAACAATCCAGCCGGAACCGGTGTGGTACCGCCTCTGGAACGTGTTCTGGATTCCTAGCGGAGGTGCCTACTACCCGACTATATGTCTCACGGGTTCACTACGCCGTGCAGATTAAGGAGGTGGAGGATTACCTCACGAAGAAAACCGGATACTGTCTAAGGGTTGAAAAGTTATCTTCCCACCATAGCGTGAACTTTAGTTCTTTTATGGTGAGAGTTCCAACGGACAAACTATCAACTTTTATGAGTGAAGAGTTCTGGCCAAAGGGAGTTAAATTCCGACGGTTCATCGGACGCCTGCAAGCGGACACCGTGAATCGTCGCTATGAGACAAGCATGCGTCATACGTCGCCGTCCTAAACGTGTGTTAGCAATAAGTTTATACTATATATATGTTAGATATAAGGTATATATCTATGGGCCGTAGAATAAGTTATTTAAGATCTGTGTACTTTTCTATTGTTGCCTGAGAATAAAGATATTATTATTATATTATTATTATTATTATTATTGAAAGCAGATATTGATTTTAAATATGGCAGAACATCTTTGAGGACTATTCTAAAAACTATGGGCTGAATGTTTGTATTCATGTTGAAAAAATAGAAGACAAATATTTCGAATCAGACAGGCTAATGGATATGGAAATGGAAAGGTTCATAATTAATGTTACAGGTGACACATCATCAGACTCTTCTGATGAAGATTCTATAATTGATTCGGATGAAGATGTTCAAATGGAAGGCATAAACCCTCTGCAGGACCATTTATATACAAAATTTACCAATACAACTAGGTATTCAATAAAAGACTTGCAAGGTTCCCATGGGCTTTTAATTTCCTTTTTCATTTTATCTAATACTTATTATAAAATAAAATATTATTTGAATAAAAATATTATCTGCATGAGGCCGCAAAGTTCTCGAATGGAGGCCACGGATTGGCAAACACATCGTAGGACGTCCACCTACAAGATGGGTAGACGACTTGGTGAGAACTGCTGGTCGGCGGTGGATGCAGACGGCTTCCAATCGCAGTACTTGGAGATCAATGAGGGAGGCCTTTGTCCAGCAGTGAACGTCCTACGGCTGACATGATGATGATTAAATATTATCTAATATTATAAAATATTATTTTATAACATTAGATAAAATGCCATCGGTAATAAATTAGTAAGAACATGAACCTAGCCAGAATACTTCAATTATGAATCAAATTTGAGTATGTATATCGTAAGTTTATTTTTGATTAAAATAAGGAAAACAAAAAATAGTTTAGCTGGCAACATTAAGTACGCCATCAGTCGCGCGCAGAGTTATCTTGCGGGCACTCTAACGATCTATGGAATATGTGGTCAGGACCAATACCACCTTGACAGGACCACAATCAATTCTACCAACATAAAGACATCAAAATTAGTGATGTGGTCGACTAGTGAAATTTTATCGATATCGTTTATACATTTTTGACTGGCCTCACAGCTCAAATGGTAGGTAAAGTCTTTATTCAGCTTGTTTCTTTATAAATAAGAGAGTTTAATAATAACTCAGCAATTTTAATAAATCAAAACTGGCTATTAAACACAAAGAAAAATAAGTCTTATATATTTACAGCATGTATTACTTCGCTAGATCACATAATCAGCTAATTCCGTCGAAGATGTGATATGCCATCTCGTTCTTTTGGATAACTCTAATGGTAACAGCTGAAAATCAGTATTTGCTTTTTGAGCAAAACTATACGTTGACCTTTTTGACATATTGCAACACACAAATAGGTATATTGCTTAGCCAGGTAACTATTTAGTTACGTTACCATTTTTAATTGTTTATATCCTTGGACTAGATATAACACGACACGGCACGCGCCTATTTCTCATAACAAAAAATTCTGCAATTTTTAAAGCTGTATTACATTATATTCAGAACCCGGTAGTTAGGGCCATTAGGGAGCAAGGCTTGCCGCGGTCGCGCTAGTTAGGGTCCCTTACGCTCTAACTCTTATTACACCACTCATATTTAGGGTAAGGGTCCCTGAATACCGTGTAATGTAATACAGGCTTTAGCGGGGGGAGAAGAAACACACACATTGTAACCATAGCTACACACACGAAAATTGTTTATGTCTTTATAAACACACACAGACATATATTCTCAACACTAGTAGCCTGTATTACATTACACGGTATACAGGGACCCTTACCTAACCTAACTAAGAGTGGTGTAATAAGAGTTAGAGCGTAAGGGTCCCTAACTAGGGCGACCGGTCGGACCCTGCAAGCCTTGCTCCCTAATCGCCCTTACAATCGATTAGTGTAATAACAATTAGGGCAGTTAGGGTAGGGAACTTAGTCGTCGCGCGCGCGGCTAGCGTGGAGAGCGCTTGCGTGGGTGGTAGTGAGTGTCCGTAATTCGACTCTAGCGACTCGGCCGCCATAGTGATTAGATTAGCTAGAAATCTTTATGTGACAACCAGTCTTTGTCTAGCACTTATACTCTGTCTTAAAATGGTGTCTTCTGTTTTCATATACGGAGCTACTAAATTTAATATATATCCAAATTCCTCCTCTCCCATTCTTACATGTTGATATAATATTACTTACTCGTATTGTCGTCAAAAACACGTGATTTAAATCTTTCGGGTTACGGTGTATATTTATTAATACTTCCTACTCCTATGATTGTTGACATTATATTCCTTCTGATCCTTTCCCATCCGTTTTATCTCCCGTGATGTTTTTAAATTTATTGTTTTCCTAATTTTTACTAACATCGAGCGGGGCTATTTCAACTGAGGGGATATTTCAACTAGTGACAATTACTCTTATTTTACTATAACTACTCAAAAACGCCATCTAGCTCAAAGTAGGTGAACAGGTAAATTCGACAATATTTCATAGATGGCGCTTCTAAGGCATAAACTGTTTTACCTACAGGCACTTTTTGTCAGTCGCCATTTTGCGCAACAGTGTTATCAAAGACGCTTGTCACATTTTTTAACAAAAGTAGTGTTTTGAACGCTTGCTTCAACGATAATACATTGCGAGTGAAGAAAATATAGACCGTGAGTTGTTATTCACTTATTTCTTCTAAGTAAAAACACGCTTTTTAAGAGATTTTTAGTTAGTTTAAATAACCCCACTGAGATATGTAAGTCGGGTTATTTCAACTAACCTAAAGTTATAATTGCCCCGCTTAATTTTGTATGGTGTTGAAAAATACTAGTGATGTCCTATGTCGATGTATGCATAGATACCTACTTTATTTAGTTTAATTATTTTATATTATTATTTTTTTCGTATAAAAATTGTATTTGTTAAAACTATTTTATTATAATTTATATATGGTATTTTTGTATTGTTTTAGATGGTGCGACATTATATACGTAAAAAAGTAAAACCATACTCACTAGACCAACTTCTTAGAGCAGTTGAAGATGTTCGCAAAAAAAAAATTAATTCTTATCAGGCTGCTGATGTATACGGCATACCAAGATCCACAATAATATCAAGACTATATGAAACACGTGCAATGAATGATAGACCAGGTAGACCGACAGTGTTTTCTATCGATTTTGAAAAAAAAATGGCAGAGTATTTGCATATCATGGAAAAGAATGGATTCCCGTTGACCAGAAAAGAAACGAAAATATTGATATCCGAATATGTCCGTCGTAATGGCATAGTCACTCCGTTTAAAAACGATATACCTGGGAAGGATTGGTTCCACGGGTTTCAGAAAAGGAACAATCTCAGTATCAAAAAGCCCCAGCCGGTTGAGATGGCCAGACGGAAGGCCTGTGATCCATTTATAATCTACGGGTATTTTGATATTCTAGAGAAGGTGGTTGAAGAATTGGGACTGTCAGAGAATCCGAAGCAAATATATAACTTGGATGAAACAAGCTTATGTAGCGACCCAGTAAAAGGAAAGGTGCTCGGGAAAGTAGGGTACCGATCCACAAGAACAACAAGTGGCCCTGGACGCAATAATACCACTGTTCTCTTAGCGATAAACGCAAATGGTGACAAAGTTCCGGCACTGATTATTTTCCAAGGGAAACATTTGTGGTCGGAATGGCTATATAAAAACAAAAATGTCAAAACGGCTTACTCCGTCAGCGAAAAAGGATGGATGGAAACATCTATTTTTGAAAAGTATTTGAGA
Organism: Pasiphila rectangulata; assembly: GCA_963082625.1. Lineage (NCBI taxonomy): Eukaryota > Metazoa > Arthropoda > Insecta > Lepidoptera > Geometridae > Pasiphila > Pasiphila rectangulata. The sequence continues at coordinate 17,074,193 of OY720253.1, read as the reverse complement.
GAAACATTTGTACCTGCGATTGGCAAAGAGCGACCTGTGCTGCTCATATTTGATGGACATACTACGCATGTTGATCTAAACGTTATAAAATATGCAGCATCTGAAGGTATTACAATCCTTAAATTACCACCACACTCATCGCACATACTCCAACCATTGGATTGCAGTACAATGAAACCCCTAAAAGATCGTTGGGAAGATAAGATTATCCAATGGCAGAGGCTGCATATTGGCGTGAAACTACCAAAAGGCGAATTCGCTAGGCTTTTGACCGAAGTTTGGGACGAAATTAACCCTGTAATTCTGCAGAATGGCTTTAAAAGAACTGGAGTATATCCGGTCAATCGATTCGCCATTCCGAAAGAATTGTTTGATATTTTGACTTTGAAGAAATGGGAAAATGCTCAAGCACAGCTTGTTAAAGAAGACCAACACCAACCAGAGGACGTTATGGAACCCGATGTGATGAACTGTGCTGAACATACTGATGAGAGCAGCACAATTATTGTTTCAAGCTTGCTAACTTTAACTTTAAAAACAATTAACGAACACCAAAGCCAAAAACACATTGAAATTGAGACTGAGATTAATGATAATTTGACAGAAAAAAACAGTAGGAACGGCTTTGAAACAAAATCATCTCAGAGAGAAGAAAAAGAAAACAGTGTGAAAGACAAACAGAGAAAAACTTTACCTCAGAAATGTGAAAAGAAAAACAACGAACTAAATAAAGAAAAAAATTCCAAAGAAATACTGCAAATTAAAAAAGAATCAAACACTAATAGTAAATCTGATCAAAATTCCAAATTGATAATTAAAGAGCCAGAGAAAATTTTAAGAACTTATGAAAAAAAAGAAAATAATTTGAAAGACAAACAGAGAAAAAGTTTACCTCAGAAATGTGAAATGAACAACATCCATCTAGATAAAGAAAATAATTCCAAAGAAATACTACAAATTAAAAAAGAATCAAACACTAATAGTAAATCTGATCAAAATTCCAAATTGATAATTAAAGAGCCAGAGAAAATTTTAAGAACTTATGAAAAAAAAGAAAATAATTTGAAAGACAAACAGAGAAAAAGTTTACCTCAGAAATGTGAAATGAACAACATCCATCTAGATAAAGGAAATAATTCCAAAGAAATACTACAAATTAAAAAAGAATCAAACACTAATAGTAAATCTGATCAAAATTCCAAATTGATAATTAAAGAGCCAGAGAAAATTTTAAGAACTTATGAAAAAAAAGAAAATAATTTGAAAGACAAACAGAGAAAAAGTTTACCTCAGAAATGTGAAATGAACAACATCCATCTAGATAAAGGAAATAATTCCAAAGAAATACTACAAATTAAAAATGAATCAAACACTAATAGTAAATCTGATCAAAATTCCAAATTGATAATTAAAGAGCCAGAGAAAATTTTAAGAACTTATGATAGAGTTAGTAGGGGGGATACAAAAGAGTCGAACAAAAACTGTGAGAAAAAGAATAACATTATCCAATTACAAATACCGAACAGAATTGACAGTAGTCTATTGCCGGATTCTTTAAAAATATTGAAGTGGGAAAAAATTCAACCAATGCGAGAAATAATTAAAGATGTTCAAGAGCCTAACGTGTCTTTTGAAGAACTTCTTCTGAAGACTGTACGTAGAAATGATCTCCCTAAAACCCAGAAAAAACGAATATTGAACAGTAAAGCAGAAGTTCTGACATATGACGATGTGCTAAAAAGAATGACTGAAGATCATGAAATAAAAGAGAAGACAAGACTCGAGAAACTAAAAAAAAAGGAAGCCAAAATACAAAATAAAGAAATTAACATACAAAAAAGACAAGAACAAGGAAGCAAGAAACGTCAACAAAGGAAATCAGGTAATAATCAGAAGAAGAAACGTCAACAAAGGATCACAGAAACTGATGACAGTAATAGCAGTGGTTCATACACATCACTAAATAACTCCGAAGACGAAGATATGGAAAGCTATTACAAAAGTATTTTACTTGAAGCAGAACAACATGAAGACGACGATATATCATCCGAAAAATATTTTGTTGCTGATGCTAACACTTTAAAGGAACAATCAAATACACAATTTTTTAGAGATAGTTTAGTTCTATCAGCCACTTCCTCGAAGACACCAGATCGAGCTTATAGTTATTTTAAGATACAAGATCCAGAGAAAGACAAATTCGTGTTGGCTAAATTCAGTTCAAGCAAAGGGAAGAAAACCTATAAATATGTTTGCCTGATTGAAGACGTGATCGACGAAAAATTTGTTGTACAGGGCTTCAAGTCGTTTAAAAAAAATACACAAGTTTTTCGTATTATTGATAATGACCATTCAATAATAGATAAAAATGACATTATTAGTTATCTTCCAGATCCCCAAATTAAGGGTAGTGAATATATATTTCCTTGCAAAATTGATGTTGTAGAATATTAAAGTGTGATAAAACTTATTTTTAATTTAGAAAGGTGAGGTGACAGAAGATTTTAATTGATTGTATTAAGTTCCTAAGTGCCTATCATTCCAAAGATTGTTTTCATATCTAGTAAGTAAAGGGAAGTTTCCATTGATTCCATTTAATTTATGACTTTATTACCTATCGTTCCTAGTTAAAACTAAGTGTTATTTGATTAGTTTTTAGTTACTAAAATTTATAATTTATAACAATAAAGATGCTTGATTGAAATTCTCCCTATTTAAACTCCTCTAATTTTTAATGTTTTAAAGAAATAAAGTAGGTAATTTTCAACGCGCCAGAAAGTCATGACACGAAAGAAGAAGATGTAAAGATATGAGATCTGTATTATTTACCTACAGAAATAAAAGGTTTTGAGTAAGTACATTTATACATAATTACATACATAAAACTCAAATAATAGAACCTTGAAAAATTTGCAAAAAAATGTTATTTGAATTAGGTTAAAAAAACGCTTATACATAATTACATACATAAAACTCAAATAATAGAACCTTGAAAAAATTGCAAAAAAATGTTATTTGAATTAGGTTAAAAAAACGCAAATTAATTTTTTATGCAATACGGGCTGGCAAAAGTCTAAAATAAGTCATTTTAGTTTGATCCCATTTATCGAGTACCTATGTTAGTCGACAAGTGTCCCAGCCCTACTATCTATGGAAAGCAGTTGAAATTACCCCTCCAAAAGTTTAAAGTGGTTTTTTTTGCAACACTGAGCCCTATTACGTAAGTGTAAGATACAAATTTAATTGAACGATACCATAATTATACTCTGGCTTAGAATTGTAACGCCATAATTGCTTTATTAAGATATTTATATGCAATAGTTGAAATTAACCCACCGAGGGGTAAAATCAACTATTTCTACCTTTTTTGAGAAACTTCGTTCTTTTAAAAATACAAAATGGGTATTTTGTCATAGTGATAAGTGAAAAATGATCTCAAATCAAGTATTTTATATAAACATTTATCTAATCTACCTTGTCGTAATCACAAACGAAAGTGCTAACTTTTGAAGTTTATGTCAGTGTTTTTATAGTCGAAGTAGCCCCGCTCGACCTTATATTAAAAAAAATACTTGAAAATGGCTAATGCACAAGCCGTGCAAAGCCAAGAAGAAGAGAAAGAAAAAAGTATAGTAAATGGTAAATGTCTTGTAATTTGATGTTGAAAATATACTGACAGAGAATTTTATTAAATTATTGTGAATGATATTTTGAAATTGAAAATTAAATTATACATATAATATTTCTACTGGAGGACGATGAGCTTGAGTTCATAAACATAAATAGTGGCACCAATCTTCTTTGTGGTAAATATAGATAGGATCTATTTCCATGCAAGGGCGACATATTTATTTGTAGACAGAGGAGATTTATGAAGGGTCCACTGCAATAATGCTGAAAGTCCAAAATTTCACCAATTCAAACCAAGTATGCCATCCGATTCCTTGATCTGCATAGTACATTTTCGCACTTTCAAACTGTTAAATAACGCAGGCAGTCCCGAGATAAATCGATTTAAAAAAAATGGCTACACGACTAGAACGATGGATGTCACAGGCGTTCAGAACTATAATGATAAATATCCATTCATTTCCATTTCACCTCATATTCCATGGAAATTACATATTCCATTACGATCAGCTTCCACATGCTGCAAATATAGCAAAACGAAGGGATTAATAGGACGTAAGATTTTGGACAACCATTGTTTCAGACCGTGTAAAAGTGTGGACATTCATCATTTTATAGTGCAGAATTTTTAGGACTTCAACGCTAATAATCAAAATTTCACATAATTATACGAACGTTTTTATTTATAAACATTAAAAAATAATACTCTGATTATGTATACTAAAAGTTCATAAATCCATTTTTTTTGTTCCTATTACTGGAGTTTTGTATTATCCAATTAAAACCTTTAAACTCAAATATCTCAAAACTAGATTGCAATGACATTCATCATTATTGCAGTGGACCCTTCATATGAAAAGATGCTGCTGCTTATGTATCTTCCAGAGTTATCCCTTGCCAATTTATACTTTGTCCATGGGCACGAAAGCAGGGACAACATTCTACTGCCGCCCCCAGGGCACTTAAAGCTTTTCAGCTATTGCAACATAATACAAAACAATACCATTATCTATTCCGGCAAACTGAGTTTGAAATTGACCAACATCTGTTAAAAATTAAAATTTATTTTAAAATTCTTTACTATTCATTTTGATTAAAATGTTTTCTAACCTACTAACTTCTATGATTGATCTTAATGAACCTAAAGTTTATGTTATAATTTTTCATACTTGCTTTAAATACTGTTTAAAATTTTATTAACTTAAAGTTATTTATCTTATATGCTCTAAATACTGTTTAAAAAATAACACTTTTTATCAGTTGTCACTCTAACTTTGTACATGCTGTGACGTCCTGTAATTACGGGAGCGCCAGGCTATTAACATTTAGACCTTAGTTTTATGTGCATTATGTGTACCTAACCCTGTGTTGGATGTCCTATTTAAATAAATAAAGTAAATAAATTACTGATAGTGTTATCTATTCCAGCGAGCTCCATCCAGGATGGATAGGTGAACATCTGCAGCACACAACCACAACCTCCACAAAGTGAAGAGGATAGAGCTATGGGCCTCCAGTAAAGTGTATGTGCCCTGTTGGCTGCTTTGGAAGCCTCTGCAGTTCCTCAGAGAAGATGTGAAGATGGAAATGGAATGCTCACTGGAGGTAAGCAAATGAGTACAGCTATTTCATCATCAATTCAGCCAACATCCACTATGGAACCACATCATGGATCTCCATGAGTAGAAGTTGCCATACTCATCACGCTTGGCAGGCGGGTTGGTGAGTGCAGTACAGGATGTTGATACATGGAAAGACGCTGCTGCACATCTTCCGAAAGTATCCACAGCCTCTTACTGCATCCATGGGCATGAGAGGAGAGGTAACATTCTACTGCCGGCACCCTACGGCAGCTATTTATTTATTGTCCATAAAAATTCAATGTAAAGAATTTCAATTATGCACTTGGGTGACGGCAGGAGTGTTGCCTCATCTCTTGCCTGTAGGTGGAGTAAGAATCTACCAAGTCTGCCTGTCAACGCCGTGTACTGCGCTTGCCAACCGTGGTGAGTACAGCAACAACCCCTCACAATCTTTGGATCCATGAGGGAGGCATGTGTCGAGTACTGATGTTATAAGGAGCAACTTGTACTTCTACTTACATTTTTAAAAACTAATTAGGGTTGCATTAAAAATAAATGTGGCCAAAGTTAAGGGCACCAGCTAGTCTATACAAATATTACAAAGAGGAAATATTTGTATATTGTATGTTTATAACCAATAAACTCTTTAAACTACTGGACTGATTTTCAAAATTATTTCAGCATTAGAATGTTACCATTATCCCTGAGTAACATAAGCTACATTTTATCCCCGTATTCTCACGGGAACGGGAACTACGTGGGTGAAACCGCTGAGTGCGGCAAGTTCTTAACAGTTATGAAATTAAAAATATTGTTTCTAATTCCAGGTTCAGTGGACCGGCCCCGCAATGAGAAAGTATTCAAATGTAAGAAGTCGCAAGTGTGTGAAAGTTATAAACAACCTCATAGATGCTCTGGACCCGCTACTGAAGGCGAAGCCAGCACCATGGCCCATGTACTGGCATTTTGGCAAGCACATTACGGAGAGACTGGACTGTATGAGTGAGGTGGATGCTCAGTGCGCCAGCCAGGAGGTTATGAGGCTGGTGGACAGCTGGATGCGATGGGATGACGTCACTTGAGACCTGAGCAAAGGCTTCCGGAGGTATCCCTTGGCAGATTCTTACTGCATCCATGGGCAAAAGCATGCAACATTCTACTGCCGGCACCCCTGATTACTGGTGCTTGGTGGACCTACATGAATGACAAATGGCAAACCAGTGTGATGACGTCACTTGAGACCTGAGCAAATGCTATGTGTTGCACAAATTATCCTGGTCGGAAAAGGCTATCGGCGTTCTTGGAAACCTAAATATCTTCTTAAAGATTGCTTATGCTCGATGGGCCTGCACTAATGTAGAAAAAGTTTTTCATCAATAACAAATACAGATATGTGTATTAGTAGTGCCTCTTGAAATAGCTCTTTATATACTCTGTTTTGTTGGTTCCATTTGTATATGTTTACCATAAGCATAAATTACGCTTTTTGGCGGTTCCTGGCTTCCGCGTTCATCGCGGGCCGAAATAACTTAGGGAATGTGCTCATATTCCCTTTAATACCGATAGGTTCGCAGTCAGTTGATATCTAAGCTTAAGTTTATAATTTTTGAACGCAATTAAGCGGTGGTTGGCTCTTGGTTGGTCTTGGCTTTACGCGTTCATCGCGGGTCGAAATAAGTTAGCGGATGTGCGCATTTTCCGCTAAATACCGATTGGTTCGTATTCGGATGACAATGAAGTTTCTGTTATTGAAAAATAAAAAAAATGCGTGAAAGTTATAAAAAACTTCATAGATGCTCTGAACTGATGCTGAAGTTATAAGACATCATTGTGTCGGAGACTGGATGCAATGTCATGGCGTGAATGTATGAGTGTTGCAAAAAATATCCTGCTTGGAATGGGTTTTGGTGTTTACCGAGATTTGAAAAACTCCATAACACTTTGGTTGTGCTCCTACCGAGCACTACACTAATTTAGGAAAAGGTTGTTTATCATTAATTTCACGCTTTCTGGCGGTTCCTTGCTTCCGCGTTCATCGCGGGCCGAAATAACTTACCGAATGTGCTCCCCTTCTCTTAAATATCGGCTCTTTAGTAAACTGAGGCCGCTCCAACTTATCCCACTGGGATGAGTTGACCAAATCATTAATTAAAATTAATGATTTGGTTATTTTTGTTTAGTCAACCGAGCCCGCATCAAGAAAAAGATAAAATGTATCGTATTATTTGAAAAATATGAACACACGTGCACGAAAATGTTGAGGGAAAAATTAAACACAATATATTAAAAAAGTATACAAATTAAATTATTATCTAACAGTATTGAAAAGTAAATAATATTAGTTAATAGCCATAAAAACATTTAAGTAACTGACAATTTAAAGGAAACATTAAGAGGAAGCTTGACTAATTTTCTGATTACCTTTTCATTGTAATATATGTTGCGTTAGTAAAATATCAATAAGTAAAACTTAAAAAGCTACAAATTAGTCTTTTCATTAATATTTGCTCAGGACTAGTCGAAATCACAGGCGTTTGATTAAACATCGATATAGGTAAATTAGGCTCATTAAGAGCCAAAATTAAAATTACAGTCATTAACAATTTAGATAAATGAAACTAGATAAATTTAACATTTTTTCCTCATGGAAAAGTCTGTTTTTGAGATACACACTTAAAAATAATTTAAAATCTAAGTTTTTCTAGGCAATGCCCTACCGTGATTTGGCCGTTGAGCGTTTTATTTATTGCAATGTAAATTTTTTTCTTTATTTCGATAGTTTCTGGCAATCTTTTTGAAATTCTGAGGCCGGTGGGTTTTTTCAACAAGGAAGAAAAGAGATTAATGTCTTTACTTAAGCCCACTAAAAGTTGAGCAATATTTGGTCTATTTTTTATATATTTTTGTATGTGCCCGTTCCACGATTTGACAACATTATTAGTTTTTTGCATTTGTTGGTGTGTACACCAAGTGTTACGAGTGTTGAATTTCCAGCCAAGTTTTGACGAAGTAGTAATTGAATTGCGTGACACATTTGCTATCGGGAGCTTCATGATATAGAGCCATCCGTCATCAATTAACTCTGGTGGAAGGTGAGATAAGGCTGCACAAAGTTTGACATGGTCTTTGCCAAGCTGTGTTTTGCATACACCTAGTGCCTTAGCTTTACGCCAGAGACAGCGCCTGAAGTGGAAGTTGCAGCCTGTTATTTTCACATTTGGGAAATGGCTTCGGATTGCTTGTATAGCTGGAACTTCAAAATCATCTGTTATGTCACTTGGATTCCACTGGGGTATTTGACTTCTTATTAGTTGAAATAACAGCTTGTATGTGGTCAATTTTTTGTCAGGTATTTATTTATTTATTTATTCATCTTAGGGAAACTATCAGCACAAGATACACAATAGTTATAAGTATAATAATAAGTGGCTATTAATAAGTTTCCACTTATAGATACACAGTAGTGGTTTACAAAGAACAAATTAAAAGAAATGAACAATAGTAGGCTAGTAATTCACACATACCCGAATAGATCCACATAATTCCACATTGTCTTATAAATGATCATATGTATATATAATTAGGCATTCGCATCTGTTTTAAACTTTTCAAAGAAGGAGTTATTAAGTTTGGTTTTTAAACTACCAATGCTGCTATGGAAAATATCAAGGTCAAGCTCACTATCTAGGAGGTTAAATTTCTTCTGTGCTCGGTACAAGAAAGAATTTTGACAATAGTTAGTCGATACTAAAGGAAGATAAAATAGATTGTTTTTACGAAAAGATCTAGTGGGAATAGAAAAATTAATTTTGCTCAATAGCTCTGGACAATCAATTGATGAATTTAATATTTGTCCTAAATAAACAGCATCAGCAAAGTCACGCCTAAGATATAGCGGAAGAATATGTTGTCTGGCACAATTAAGAAGGTAGTCAGGTTCATTATATCGAAGTTTAAAGTTAATATATCTTAGGAATTTTCTCTGAATACTTTCTATTCTATTTATATAAACAGAATAGTTAGGGTTCCAAATCTGGGAGGCATACTCCAAGTGGCACCGCACATAGGTGCTGTAGAGAATCTTGATCGTCTTGATATTTTTAAAATCCTGCGAGGATCGCATTATAAAACCGAGAGACTTGGAAGCTTTACTGACTATGGAAGAGATATGAGCATCAAAGAGGAGCTTGGAGTCATAAATGACTCCAAGATCCTTCATTTTACTAACATATTCGACAGTTTGGTTTTTAAGCTTATAATTGAATTTAATCTGGTGGGATTTTCTTGTAAACGTTGTAACTTTACATTTATTAACATTAAGATCTAACTTGTTTTTGAGACAGTATTTATCAAGACGATCAAGATCCTCCTGTAGAAGTTGGGCATCTTCACAGCTGGATATCGGGCGGAAAATTTTCATATCGTCAGCAAATGCTAATACACGCGAGTTACGAAAACAAGACCCAATATCCGATACAAAGATAAGAAATAAGAGTGGACCTAATAACGAACCTTGGGGTACACCACTTGGGACACCCATCCACCCAGATGAAAAGTTACCCAGGACGACTAATTGCGATCTATTATTAATGTATGACGTGAACCATCTTAGTAGATCTCCTCTGATTCCCACTGCAGAGAGCTTTGACAAGAGAATGTGATGATCTATACGATCAAAGGCTTTAGCATAATCAGTGTAAACGACGTCGGTTTGATACTTGCCACCATCCATAGAATCAGTGAGAACATCATTTAGAAGAATGAGATTAGAAACTGTAGACCTGCCGGAGAGAAACCCATGCTGTGATGAAGGGAGGATGTTTCTAACTGGTCCAATTATGCGCTCATAAACAATACGTTCAAACACTTTTGCTAAAATACAGAGTTTGGATATAGGACGATAGTTGGCTACATTGTTTTTTGCACCTTTTTTGTGGACCGGGGAAATAAAAGCCGATTTCCAGATTTTAGGAACATATCCCTCATTCACAGACCTGCTGAAGAGCTTGAATATGGGAATAGATAGTTCATCTGCACACTTGATAAGAAGAATAGGTGGTATGGTGTCAGGACCCGCTGATTTATTTATATCTAATTTTAACAATTTACTTTTTATTAGGGGAATCGATAGTTCAATTTTACAGAGATCACAATCAATAACGGGCTGTTGAGTAGAGACTGAAATATTTTGTGAAAAGGAAGAATCAGGAACCGAGTGATGAGAGGAAGAATCCTGCGGCAAATATGTGGAATGGAAATAGTCTGCAAAGAAGTTACATATTTCAGGCCCTGAAGTGGTATTTTTATTTTCATAAGACATGGAACAAGGTATAGATGTAGATTTTGACAAAGATTTAATATACGACCAAAAGTACTTTGGATTTGCTTTAATTGAATCTTCCACGGACGAAATATAAGAAGAATAACAATTTTGTTCTAAAACTTTTGCTCTAGTCCGAAGAAAGTCAACACTAATTTTATCAGCCAACATACCATAACGTTTGTACTTACTATAGAATTTAAATTTTTCCTTTAAAACTTTTTTTAATGCTAAAGAATACCATGCCGGAAATTGATTGGGTCGAATTACTCTCGAAGGCACAAATTTCTCTCGCAGAGACTTCAATAGCGAATAAAAGTATTCAGTAGCATCCTCAAGTGAATTATTAGCTAAGTGCAGCTCCCAATCTATTTCCGACAAACTTGCATTAAATGCATCAAAATCTGCTCTGTTATAACAGTATTTAATTCGAGGTGCCGGTTTCAAAAATTGCTCGAGATAAATAGTAATGGTTACTTCTAGCGCATTGTGATGGGCATCAAGGGGCACCAATGGAATAATACAGTTTGTGACTAAAACATGTTGATTAGCTAACACCAAGTCCAACAGCCTACCGTGTTGATTGAGAATGGAATTGTATTGATGAAAATCAATTACATCCAACTCATCGACCAATTCAATTTCCATCTTACCCGATGGATTGGTTGGGAGAAGATAACCCAAATCGTCTACTGTTTTCCAAGTGATTGACCCAAGGTTAAAATCACCCATTATAATAAATTTGTCGGCTGGATTAGCCGTAACAATATCGCGCAGATTATTTAGAAAGTTTGTAAGCTGTTGGGAGAAACTTAATCCCTCGTTTTGATTACATAGGTACAAAATACAAATGTGGATGCATCCCTTTGATTCGCTAGCAGTTTCGCGAGATTGTATAGTGATCCATAAGTCTTCAGCAGTAGAACACCAGTCCGGACGAGATAGCACCTGGTAGTTTGACTTTACCGCCAACAGTACGCCCCCACCAAGGGTTTGGCTAGTAACCTCATACCTACGATCCCTGCGCCACACTAGGTACCTATTATCAAAAAGTTCTGTATCCGAGATACTTTCCAGTAGCCAGGTTTCCGTTAAGGCAATTACATCATAGTCATGCAATTGTAAGTTACGACGAAATAGTGATGTTTTTGTTCGTAAGCCCCGAACGTTCTGATAATAGCATTCAAGTCTTCTAGAACACATTGAACTGGCGTAGTAATAGCAAACTGGTTTTAAAGCTAATCTCAGTAACAGCTGATCGTCGTGAACGAGTTACCGAGCGAAACAGGCAATAGGCATGAAGTTGGCAATAGATAAGAAATGCGTACAGTTCCAATGACTCATACCTAACCCCGACATTCCAAGCAGCAAAGTTAACAATAATTAATTGAATATGAGCGAATGACCTTATTATATTGTATTGAACTAATATTTTATGCAGTTTTATGGTTAATGAGAATATTACAGACAGATTAAGCGGAATAAGAGCGATAAAGTGTGAATTATAGGTGCAAATTATCATGGTATTATTATAGAAAATACTATAATAGTAATTGTGAGTAAAAACATAGTGCCTACATGTATTACAAGAATCTGTGAAAGTGGTAAACAAATCTTTTATAAGGTAATAAAACACACAGTAAAAAACATATTAAATTAACTTTTTTAAATCCATCGGCGACTTTATGGTAATGACAGGGGCTGTGTCATTCTTCCTTACATGGATTTTAGAGTATTTAACCCATGTATACTGGTATCCTTTTTTCTGAGCTAGCTGTTTGGTTTCTGTGAGGAGTTTTTTGTAGTCCGGAGAGAGATGGTCATTCACGTAGATCCTTCCACTACCCCTTAATCCAATATCCGAGGCTATTAAGGATTTTAGTAAGCGGGCAGATGCAACAAAATCTTCCTTTACATAACGATTTAAGAAGCTTACTACAATGGATTTATCCTTGCCATTGTAGGATGGTATGCGGCTTACGTAATTAATTTGAGATTTAGCGACTTTATAATTTATGCAGGAGCCAATCTTATCGATAATGTCGAATAGGTTTTCGGTTTTCATTTGGGGCACCCCCTTGATCTCGACATTATTTTGACGAGACAATTGGTCACGTTGAAGATCGTTGCGTTGGCATATTATTACTTGCGATTTTAACTCAACAATGTCGCACAGGGAAGCTTCCAGACTGGAGGTACGATGCTCCACGTCATCCACTCGCCGACTAACCTCTTCCGTCATCCTTATAGCATTTTGGCAACTATCCTGGAGCTTATCCAAGTTGATGTTAATTTTTTTGATGTCTTCCGAAAGTTGCGGGAGAACAGTTTTCAACTCAAATTCCATAGAAGTAAGCTTTTGCATAATTTTATCCAGTGAGTTGGGCGCTGGAGATGGCGTTCTGCATGACTGGCACTTCCACAACGCCTGCTTGGCTGCTCCCAGACGACGATAACCTGCTTCGGTTATATTTGCACAACCAAAATCCAGGTTCTTTTTGCAGACGGCACATTGAACCCCGTCATTGAATCGTTCACCACAGTTATCACAATTCATCGCGATCAATTTTGATTTTGCTGTCAAGTTATGTCTAGTGTAACGCGCGTGCTAGCGGGATCGTAGCGTAGCGCGGACAGGTAGCAGGGCATATAAAACTGGAATGATATTTTGGTATTCTTCATTGCTTTCTTGCTCCGCATGAATCGTGTACAGTTGGTAGAATGGCTTTGGGCAAGTTTTGAATGTGCCATCCATATAAAAATGTTTACATTTTCCCATGTATTCTTTAGTAAGTGATGGGCTTGGCCCCTTCTTCGATCGCATAGGCCTTAGCCTTAGCGAGGAATTCGCCTATGATCTTCCGAGGATCGAAACCCAAGCAGGCGACTGCATCCCGGATCGCATTAATCGACCCCCACTGGTCTGGGGTCACTTTTAAGAGAAATGCATCCCTTATTAAGTCCGCGTCCCCCTGCACCCCCAAACTGGCAATCATAGCCTTGATCTCCGCTTCGGAGAACGAAAATGCCGCTGCGGCATAATGCTGTTCTGTTGTGGTGGCCATGATTGTCAAGGAAACCCTGGATAAGTGATTTGCCAAATTAATTCGTTACCTCGTCTGTGAGATCGATGATCTTTGAGCGAGATCCTCTAAGACAGGTATTTTTATACTTAAAATAGGGTCCCAAACCCATGAAATGTATTTTTAGTTTAAGTTACAGAAATAAAAATATTTGTATTTGTATTTATTATTCTTTAGTTCATCGTCAGCAAATATCAATATACGGTTTTTATTATGTGCGTAGTCAGCAAATAGTATTTTTTGTAATTTTTGAGGCACTTCAACATCTTTCGCTTTTTTAAAAGTTACTTTGCTTGCTCCTTTAGATTTATTTCTTATGTTTTTCAGAGCCGGCAACTTCTTTATATAATATTTATACCACGATCTTCAAGAGGAGCCATATTTTCCTCAAATATTTTAGAGTTTGGGTCAGATAAATTCTTCTGCACAGTCTTCCCGCACTTATCCATTTGTATTTTATCTCAACTTCTGCTGTGTCCATAGGTTCATGAGAATGAGTTGTTTCATGCATTATTACATTAAAATCACTGTTGGTTTTTATCGTTGCAAAACATGATTTCATTTTTGCGCGCCTCCACAAGATTGCTCCATCAATATTTCTTCTTTTAATAACATATTCATAGCCATGCCTTATTATCTTTTTGGAACCTCTTTGTGTTGTACTTATATACATAGATGGATTGCCGCGTGAAGTAGAAGGACTACCTTCATACATTTTGCTGTTTCTAAGGGAAATAAAGATTATGCATTAAAATGTGTTTACTCATAAAATTAAAACATTTGCTGAAAAATATTTTAATTTACGGTACGCGCAACAAAAAATATCAAGTATGTAGATCTAAGTAAACCTGTAAAGTTATATTTTTAGTCCCATAAATACTTTTAATTTGAATAATGTCGGAATGTTTGCGGTTCTGTGAGCAGGATGTATACAGGGAAAACCAAAGCAATCCACTAGTTGTATAATAAACATTGAAAAGTATATATATATGTAATAAGTTGTTTATTGAAACAAAAACTGATGTTGTTACTCTGGAAAGAGAAATTTATTTTTATGAAACATATTTTTACAAACACAAATCACTTGTATACATAATTAAGTGATAATATGATTTATTACTAACCTGTAAAGAAATAACATTAAAAGCTATTGCTTCAAATATTATTTCTAGTTTGGATGAAAATTATCTCTTTTACCACGTTGACGTTTCATTGTACAAAATCAGAGACAATTTCTTTATGAATAAATTTCTAGAGATAACATAGTGCAAACCTCGGAGGAAGAATCAAATGCATACTTATTCTGAGGTGCAAACAAAGTGCTGCCACCATAGGCAATATTAAATGAAGAGATAAAAGGCTTCATTTACATATAATATGAGTTGATAAATATCAAACGCCTATATGTCCATGCTAAGTGATAAGAACTAATTGCAGTTTTACTGTTTATCAGTGCCACCAAGTTGTTGTCCCAAGAAGCCATTTCATAACCATGCATATAATTATGGAGTTTTTGTTCTGTCCACCACAGCCGTCTGAAACCAGTCTTATCTTGTTGACGCCAGTTAGGTCTATTGTATTCATACAATGATACAAAGCCGAGCAGATCTCATTTGAGCCCTTAGCAGCCTCGTCTTCTGTCCAAACATCTGCACCATAGAGTACATTATATATACTGAGATAGAGTTGTCAGTTAAATTCTTTTCGTAGCGACATCTTAAGAACTGTGTCTGAATTAAAACGGTTGTTTTCATTCTTACACCTAGATGTCGCTACATGAACTATGTATGGTTACCTTAGAGCATAATATTAATTAAAATGATTAAGATATTGATTAAACAAGATTATCAATTTTACAATTAGATTAGTACTCCTTGTCCGTGTTTTAGAAATGAGTATATAATTATGTTGTTATATGTATTAATTAAGGAGTACCTACTAACTGATTGCAGAATTAATAATCTTGTACATTAAAATAAAACGCAAAACATAATTTCTTTTTCTTTTATTTGCATATGCTATGGCTAAATTTTGCACAATATCATCCTTATCATATTCTTTGCTGGTGCCGGCAATTATTTTATTTAAATTCCGGCACCAGTTACATAAAAAGAACATACAAGATGTGGTAAAAATCTTTTGTGTTACTTCTTTTTCATGAGATTTACATGTAAGAAAATTTAAATTAATTCTAGCATGCAAAATCAATTTAATATAACTTTGTATGTTATTTAAATTTGAATTTTTTCTTAGAATATTGTAAATTATGTCTTGTATTGTTGAAAAACACTCAACCAATTTAGGGCTAGGATAAGTCAAGTAGGCCTTTGTTTTATTATATTCTTTTAATTTTATATAATTATTTTCGCTTGTTGAGTATAAGTCAGTTTTGCATGTTTCGCAATTTTTAAATACCTTATTACACTGTCGCAATACATACCCAGTTACGTACTCTAGTGCAGCCATTATACGTGGATCGCCTCTTTTGATGTCCAAATCGACAATAAAACTTTCGTCGCAAATATGATCTAGATCGACTTCTGTCGTTAACATACAACCTTTTGGGTTATGTTTAGAAAAAAATAACTTTTTTAAAGATTTAAATGTGTAACAAGAATCGTCCTCACAATTCGATCCAGGCGCATAAGAGCTGCTTAAATTATTAACTAAAAGAGAAATAAATGCTGCTTCAAAACTGGCAGATGAGGGAGAATTGTTTCTATAACCATGACTCCTGACACTGCCGAAAAAATTTTCCAATGGGTCTTGGTTGAAATGCCTGCACCATATTGATTTGATATCATAATTAAGAAATAGTTTCTCTTTTAATATTTCCATATTTTCTATAGTACGCAACCAGTTTGTAATTGATGGCACTACACTGACTTTCCCATCCCTAGTTATAAATTTCATGGATTTTAAAATTACTTTTGATTTAGCCCAGATTTCTTTATGTTTCGATTTCGGCGTCAACGCTTGCAGCAAGGACTTGCCACTTTTTTTCATAGAATTATTATAACTGCCGTTTAAAGAATCAAACAGTTCGTCAAAAAATAGAAGAAGGTCTGCTGTTTCTTTGCATTCTTCTGGCAGCAATCCATGATCTGAAATATATAAAATTTCTTGATTTGTATATTTTTGAGTTCCAATGAACTAAGTGTTTTAAAGTAAACATAAAAATATATGATATTAGCCGGAACAAACAGATAGACAGACAGAAATCGTAAAAAATGTTAATTTGGTATACTTATGTACATTCATATGCATGTAGTAAAAAGTGGTTATTTTAATATTACAAACGGACACATCAATTTAATTTATTTGTATAGATTAATTCACATAAATATATTAAAAACTTAACACTAGTAACCTACCAGCTAAATATCCCATGTTTATTCCTACAGAATGACTAAAAATTTGAGCAGCATGCTTCACCTTCATCTTCGGAATTTTACTTGGGTAGCAGTGATATTCAGTAAGCATTTTAATAAGTTTCATTCCTTTATATGTTGGATTATTTTCATATAATTTAATAATGTGGTCCCATTTAGCAGTCCGGGTATTTCCATCCATAATATATTTGAGGTTTTTTGTAATTAAATTATTTCTTATCCCTTTTAACAAGTGGGGGACATCATAAAGAGGAATTATTTCATGATCATCCACTTCAAAAACTCCCTTTCTGAGTTCTTTGTTTTGTTTTAAATATTTTGATCTTGTTTCCTCAATTAAATAATTGATTGCACTAACATTAGAAGTGCCCTGATCGCAAATGGTGGTTAGCACATTAAATCCGGCATCATGCAGTTTCCTAATATTTTTTTTAATCAAGCAGGATAAATCCTCCTTCTTTGTACTGCCTGAACAAAATGTGTAGCATATAGGTTGCTTGTAATTTTTTAATATGCCTCTTATCAGAAATACTAATACATGATCAGCAATCTGGGTTTTAACTTTGTCTCCATCGTCTACGAAGCCAATTATTTTGTCTTTCTTTCGATTGTACTCAAAGTGAGGAGCAAGGGCCATCTCGTCAAATATGAGTGAACATAGTTTGTGATTAGGCTTCATTCTACAGGCCTGCTTCTTCAAATAATAAAATATATTTTCATTGATGCCTGGTTTTAGTGCTGCTCTAGATATAATCTTGCTCAATGTAATTGGTGATGGGAGAATAAACATTTTGCTAAGAAACCTGTAAGCTCTGGGTCCACGTTTATAAATAGATAATGCTAAAATCTTTTCTTCCTGCGTAAATCTTCTACCCATTTTCTTTTTACTGTGTTCGCGAAACTGGAGAGTGGTAAAAATCGCAGCCATCGTAGTGAAACTCTTCAATGTGTTGATGAATGTTCTATTTTCGGACAACTTAAGTGCTTTCTTTAGTCTGATAGAATACTTTTCTTTAACTACATTGACTTTCTTTATTTCTTTTTGTAAACTTAAAATTTTATCAGTCACATATCGCTTAGGTTTCTTGCTTTTCAAATCTGAAATAAACATTATTTTGCCAATTAAATTTCTAGACTTTTATTTTTTTATTTATTTTACTTTAATTATAACGCTACAAACCAATTGCAATTTTTATGATTGCAATATTTTCAAATGTGATATCATTTCACTACTAAGTACTAATACAACTACATCAATAGATTGACATTACTACTGCTTTACTTTCGTTCAGTATATATAGCAGATTTTTCTGTGTGAAAAATAAATTTAATAATAATAATAGTTATTTATTCAAAAACTTATTGCCATAATTAACAACTGAGTAATACAATGTATAAAAAAATGTAAAGAGTTGCTATAGCAGTAAAATTTCTTAACTAATTTTCATTCTTCTTTTAACATTAAATAAAATAGTCAAGCTTAATAACATAGCTTACCTGCTTGCAATACTAAGCCTTGTTTTTCTTCAGGTGTTGCCAAACAAATTGGTGGTTGGATTGAACCTGTAATTATCAAACATTATAATTATATTATGATATAATAATAAATGAATATGACTTCCTCTTTATCTCTAACTAGCGTCCGTTGCATTTAACAGTTTTTTACACTCCCTAATTAGTAATTAGATCCCTAATTGTTTTGAAAATAAAATATAGCCTATGTTGCTCAGGGTTAGTGTAGCATCCCAATATTGAAAGAATTTTTTAAATTGGTCCAGTATTTTCGGAGCCTATTCAATTCAAACAAACAATGAAATTTTTCCTATTTATAATATTAGTCTCTAATTACAGGCCACTAACCTGAGGTTGAAGCTATTGATGAGTCTTCTACAGCTCTGGCTTGGTTGGTTATATTGGACAAGGGATTTCTTACTATCACAAATCCTGTAGATAAATATAATGCATTTTTATAAACTTCAGAAAAATATATTAAGATATACCTTTAAATTTTATTACATAATAGACAGAATGCGCCTTAAATTATTAAATTAAAATTAAATGAATATTTACATAAATTATTTAGCATCTTTGAATTTTTAAATGAAGAATAATTTAAACATTCTTGCATACAGTCATAAACACACATACACTCAGGTAGGTATAGCTAAAAACTGATAAAAATTGTCAATCTCTCTATTATTATTAATAATTATTTGTAAACTTCATTATTGGCATATTGCCAATAATGAAGTTTATTTTAATATTATGTACCTAAAAACTGTAAGCTGTGAAGTTTCTTATTAATAAATAAATAAAACATACGGACCTTTTAAATGCAATGTGGGTACTGCATTCCTAGTGAGCATTTTGCTCCATGTACAGTATCTTTCTGCAAAATGTACATGACATATTCTACGATATTTGTAGACTTGGTTGTCATCTAATGAGAGAATGTTTCCTCCAACAGCAAATGTCCAAGTGCGAAAGCGAATAGGATCTTTCTCGGGATTTGGGAATTTATGGAGCACAAAGCCATCACCTAAAAAAAACTTGTTAATTTAACTGGTGTTCGATGATCTCAATGATCATACCTAAGTCATAAATAAAATATGTGTAACACAGAATTGTTTTAAATCTATTAGGTGTTTAAGGCACAATATAGTCAGTGGCCACAAAAGTCCGCCCTGGGTACCAAACCCATGCTACGCCGCCACTGGATAAGTAGGACTATTACAGTATTTCAGCAGTCCTATACTTTGACAAAAGCAAATTTTATTTATAAAGCAAATTTTAATAGCTCAGCATGTAGGTGCTATCACAGGGTGGCCATAAATTAGGTATCAGTACCCTGTGACATCAATGTACAGCACAGTACCTACATTACAATAAAAGGTTATAGGTACGTAAAGTTATTTAAACTAAAAATGACAAAAATCTTTATGTGGGGAAAGCTCTCATATTTACTAATATTACAACTTTAAAATGTGCAAAGTTACTTACGTGTATTTTCGCAGCCTGGTACACAACATTTCTTTTCTGCTGCCATTTTAATTAAAATACAAAATTATGAATTGGGTCCAAAATTAATTCCAAAGTCAACGAGAATGCAGGGATCGGTCGGAGTCCAAAAGAAAGCCAAGAGTCGAAACGATTTTTGCGGGTATAATCGGGGTCCGGGTACAAGCCAAATGGTAGAAAAATTAAAGGAAATCCAATGAAAATAATAAAAAACTAAAACCACTCGTAACACGTTGAATCACCAAAACCAACAACATGGCGGTTGGGGCACTTGGGGCTGGCCGGCCGGCTGCCATAATATCAGAGATGCGTTCAAAAACTATGAATAAGCAAGAAAACTGGCGGTAGTGAAAATGTTTCCAAAAAAATTTCTTTGTTAAATTAACACCCACGTAAATAATTATTCACTTTTCAATATATTTTTTTTAATAAATTGAAGAAATAATCTTTATTTTAATAATTTGGTTAATGATTTTTGAGCGAAACTTGATTGTAGCACCATCTATCAACCTGTGTTCGAACTATTTTCCACGGTGAAGTTTATATGAAAAAGAATTTGTACTAAGTGCAAGGACCCTGATCTGCACGGATGTTATGCGGCGTCAACGTTGAGTGTGAAGTGAAGTGCCTATTACTTAGTTTCTGTAATCTGTGCTATTACCACTGTAAAATTGTACAAATACAGTTGTCTCGAGTAATATGTGGCTTGATCTGGTATTTTAGGCAGTGGAAGATTTTTTCCACAGTCAAATGAGATTATAAGCATACCAGATACTTCTTCTTGCAACAATTTGTAAAACTGTTTAGCACGTAGTTTGTGTATTTTATGCTGTGTCATAAGTTCTTGTTTTATGGCTGGTGAATTTTCAATTTTAATTCTTTCAATCAGTTGTAGGCAGACGGAACACACATCTGTCCTCGGGCTTCCAAATCCGATGTTAAATCGCGTATTAAATATATTTCTGAAAAAGCCTTCCTTGACCCCGAATCCAGGCAATGCCAGGTCGTCACAAACATTTTTTTTATGTTAAGGTCAGGATGAAGATATTGCCGCACTTTATTTATTCCCTGCAGTAGTGTGATTCTAACGGTGTGAAACTATTTTTATAATTTTCTACGGCTTCTACTTTGGCAGCAAAAGCAAATTGTTTCCTGTTACCTCCCCTTGATTATTTGGCTACGCCACCAGTTTCGTAATGCCTTTTAGCTATTCCGTTGATTCTAGATTGTTTCAATCGTGAGGCCAGTAGGAAAGTCTTCTTACACAACACAGGTACTAAATTCTTAGTACGATGATTGGGGATGTAAAATTTTACACTGTAAGCCCTTGGATTTTTTGTCCCAATTCTTGGTCGGCGACGTTTGGTTTTTGTAGCAACAATGTGTTTCAGTAGGTAATTGTCTTGTTCAATTTTTGAAACGTATAGTCATAAAGTCTTTTATGAAAAAAAAAAATAGGTCTCTACTTGTCAGCGACCCACAATTCATCGACTTTATATTATGTTTGCATTGTGTTTTTTTTTGGCAAACCTGTCGCTGAATACATGTAAAATGCATAGATGTGATAATCCATTAAAAAATAAAAATTTATAATAAAAAGTTATTCTGTCTCTGACTAATAATGACCTTTTCACGCCTAAGCGGCGGAATTGACAATAATTTAGCTAATAATAATATCCTGTCACCTTTCTAATAATATAATTATATTCCTATGAATTATAATCACTGCGCGGTCGCGGCTTTAAGCAGTCGGTCTCAACTGCTTGAAGCAGTCCGTGTACGGCCGCTCTAAAAAGATCTTTAATTTTAAAATTTTAACAAACTTCGGGTTCAACAATTTTTTAATGGCTTAATAGTAGCATATCGGCCCATAATTGTTTTTATTTGTGCAATAAATACTGTTCACCTATTTAAGAAAAAAAATAAAGCTTGTATCTCAAGAATTCATACCTCTGTGACCAATAATATCAAAAAAGCCAAGGTTTAACAAAAAATATGAAAAAAAATCATAACTCGAAAACTACGAAAAGTCGCAGAACATACATACATGGGGGTAATTCGGGTACTAGGGGTATTCTATCCAGTGCCGGTTTTAGCACTACCAGCGCCCTGGGCGAGATTTATACGGCGCCCCCTAACTGCAATTCAAACCCATATGAAAAAAGGACCATTTATTATTATATTATATTTTATTTATTTAAAAAAAAACTAATAAAATTTTACTTTTCTCGCCTTTCTGTCGGCGAACTCTTTTATTATTTTATCGAAATCGAGGTTTTCAGCAATTTCATTCTCGATTGACAAAGTTGCCAAGTTTGTCAATCGGGATTGCGATATTGTCGATCGCAGATAGGTTTTAACTTTCATTTAACAACTTAGATAACTTAGAGTCAGTTAATTTCAATTGGAGATCACCACAGAATTTGACAAGGTCAGGTTTTTCCGGAATCTGTTTTATATTGTACAAAAAAGACCAATATTTCGAGTACTCATTTAACTGTTCAAATCTTTCATTGACTGAGATTAATGTAGTGTCCAAAGGCAGTTGAAAAATTCAATCTCAATTTTTTTTTTGGAGAAGCTATAGGTTCATCTCGGGCAGTTTCACCAGCTTGACGATTAACATATCGAATTCTTGTCGTGGCTCTAAACACAGGTTCAATTTCCAGTTCTTCAGCCAATTCCTTCGCCGTTAAAATGGCGCTTTTGAAGCCTTTATTTCTATATTCTTCCAAGAAAGTGCAGCATTTTTTCAACAGTTCTGTGCATTTACCGAGATCTGTGTCTGTTGATTGCAGAGATTTACTAACGATATTAATTTGAAAAAGTATGTCATACCAAACGACCAATGACACTATGAAGCTAAAATCTTTTAGCTGTTCGGCTAGAGTAGTAAGTAGCCTCATGAGAGACTTGAACATCAGTTTTCTGAGTTTCAATAGCTAAAGTAATTAAAGCGTCATGGATGGCACTAATTTGATAACCGACTGCTTTAACACTGCTGATTCTTGCTTCCTAACGTGTGTCACTGAGCTTTTTTATAGTAGGTATAGAATCCCAAGTGATCGGTAAGAATTTACCATCGATGACCAGAAGCTGAAAACAATGTGAACAACCTCTGAAGTACCCCAAACAAAGTAACTGATTTTACGGATGACTTAGCGGCATCGCAGAGTACGAGATTGTAGCTGTGACAGCCACACGGTACGTAAACAGCTAAGGGATTTATATCCAGAATTCTCTTTGCGCCTGCGGCGCCCCTTTATATCCGGCGCCCTGGGCGGTCGCCCAACCGCGCCCTACCCTAACGCCGCTACTGATTCTATCTAAGACAAACTAAATACGGTTTTTTAGACGTTTATATTATGTTATTTAAGAGTCTTTTATACATAAATAAATAAATAAATAAAAAAAAAAATATCCCTGGACTTCCGCTTGACACTATTTCTTGGGACTTGTATTCTTTACCTGTAGAAAAAATCCCGATAGCGTAATTTAGTCACACGTTTAAATGTATGATCATTATCTTTGGTGACCTCTGTTCCGATGCATAAACGCAAATACTAAGCGGTAAAAATTGGGATCATTAAGTTTTTATTATCATTATATTTTTATTTCGTGGATTTAGAGTCTAAATAGCGTTATAAGTCATATTTTTCCTAAACTATACATTCGGCTGAAATTTGGAAAACTTAATGTCTTTCCCAATTGCAAGCAAAAACATTGATGTCAAGGGGCGGAATTAAAACAAAACAATATTTAAAAAAAAGTATTTGTATTGTACTTAAGGCATATAGACAACTACACTTACAAGTTTAAACCGATCTACTTGCACACAATATGAAACCATTTCAGCAAATTAAAAGTTCGTCTTAAATATTGTATGTAAAAAAAGTGAGCTTTTCTACTATTAAAACTATTGTTAGTAATTAAAAGATGAAGAATGGCAAGCAGATCTGAGAAAGGACCATAATGCTGTCGATAGCTGGCTCAACATAAACTTATTTTGTTTGTTATACCTATATAAATTTATATTTCTATAGTCATAGCCATAATCTTGCTTGGCAATTTTACATTATATTTAAGTACAGATAGCAAACTTATACATCTATTTAAGGTGACGAGTCCCTCTAGGTAATTATTTACAATTCCTTCTATTTTCTTGTCCATCATAGAATACTTTTTATTGCGTTTTCGGAACACATCAGACCGCATTTCATTTTGTATGTTTACAAAATTAATTTATAGGGAACCATCTCTTAATTACTGAGATATGAAAAATAATAAGTTTGAGTTTTTATGAACCCTGTTGTTTATTTTTTTATGCCAGCATTCGACAACATTATTTGTCCTATGGCGATGTCCGTAACATGATACCATATCTATCATCTCCATTTTGACCCACTGTTTTATCATGTAATTGTTGAAACGTATTACTTCTTCATTTTGAGGTGAAATTGCCAATATCGAAATCCATCCTTCGTTTATTTTAGTCAGAGGCAAATGTGCTAACGCAGCACATTTTGCGATGTGGCTGCATCCTAATGTACTTGTTGCCTCAAGTGTATCCGCTTTTCTATATAAGGCTTGTGTAAAATGAAAGAAACAACCCCTTGCTTTAACCGTCGGGTATAAATAAAGCTTTGATCGCATTAATTGCAGCGATTTCAAAGTCAATTTTAATTTGATTCGGCTGAAAGGGTATGTTTTCTTTGATGAGCTTGAACATTCGTTTGTACGTATCCTGCTGCTTGTTGGGCAGTAACGCATATATACAGGGAACTACCCTCGTGTGGTCGTTGTCCGAACCAAGATCGCCATGAACCGTGTAGAGTTGAGTTTAGCACCATTTCAAAAGTGCCGTCTAAAAAAATGTTTTTAAACCGGCTATCCACTCCTTGCATTCATTTGTACAGCAAATTATAATATCGTCGTGAATGCACACAAAGTTTTCGGATACATATATGTATCTACAGGTGCTGGAAACTTGGCAACAGGGTGCACTTTCGCTGAATTAGAATACAACTATAGAATTTTGGCATCTACAATAGGGGAAATAGTGAAAGACGTGTGCGAAAAGACGATATTTATTGTTTGCACTGTTCAATATCACAGCACTGAGATTCTGATACAGAAAAGTCGTCTAAGTCATTTATAAAATTATTTAACATCTTAACTAGGATTTAAATTAAATCAAAGGTCACAAAAAAACAATATTAAAGGGCGCTCTCAGGCGCCTTCATAATCAATTGAATTTATGTACCTTTTTTCCGCCATTAGTTTAGCTGGACAGTCAGGAGAACCAGTTTTGTGATCACTCGGCTTTTTGTAATGCAAGCAAGTAGCACATTGAGGTTCTTCAGTCTTCTTTGTGCATTTCTGCACTGCGTGTCCTTGACCACCACAATGACCGCAGGTGTTGTTAGCCTCTCTGCATGACTTTGCCGCGTGTCCATAATGATGGCATTTACAACACCTTGTAACTAAGGTAAAGTCCCGAACAGGACAGGACGACCAGTGCACGAACACTCTCTCTTTAGTAATTAGGGCTTTGCGAATGACTGCAGGGACCTCAATTACATAGTTACAGTAATCGGCGTTCTTCTTGCCCGACTTGTGACTTAACCTGATTTGGCTTAAACATTCCTCAAGGGTCACGTCCTGGAGTGTCTCGGCTAGGTTTTGACTGTATAAGCAGGACAAAACTTATGTTTCCTGCATCGACGTGGGCACTCCGACAATCACTACTATAGGCTTACGTTTTTGGGTTTCGTCGACTTTTAGACCCGAATTTATAAGTTGCACTGATTTTTTCAATTTTTCTATGTCATCCCGATTTTCTGTGCTTATTATAACTCCTCTATTTTTTGTCTTTCGTAGGCCTCTGACATGTAATTTCATTTCTTCGGGGCAGATAATTTTTTGAACCAGAGATTTAGTTTCGTCACTAGACTTCATTTTGTCATTTGAGTAAATGGCCACGGAGCTCAAATGATTAGGTCTAATAAAACTGTTGGATCCCTTCTTGACCATATCCGCAAAAGAAGTTCCAGCGGTATCGGCAGATCTTGAGGTCTCAATGCTCTTCTGTAGGTCTTGTAGACGCTGCGCGATGTCTTGTTTCTCTAAGAGGACATTAACGGTGGAGTGGAAGCGAACTGTTTTCACCTTGAGGCCTTGGTAATGCATCGCCATCTGCGATGTCCCACTTGACACTTTTCTGCATAGAGCACTAATTCGTAGTATTTGCTCCGAATTCATCTTACTGTCTGCTGCGATAGTGCTAATTTCATTTAGTAAGTGGTCTATAGTCGTCATCCAGCTTTGTATCTCCGATGTAGAGACACTTTCAGCTTCGCCTACTGGTTGAGGGTCCGGGGCGCGCGGTGTCGGCGCTGACGGCGTGGGCGGAGGACTGCGCACAGTCCTGCCGCTCCGATTAAAGGGACTGCTGTCCATTTCTAAATTCACTTTAACACAAGAGATATTCTATAAGCACTGTGACACAGTTAATGTTGGTCACGGAAACGAGGTCACGATTTCAGCAAATAATTATTTGTTAATTTTAATACATGTACACGTCCGATCTTAGCAACGGCTCGAATCCGATAATTAGTATAGCATATAACTATAACAAGCATATTATGGAAAGAAACCGCGGATAACAGCTTTAAGATTGTTCACTAGGAATAATGTTTGAGCTAAACAGCTACCACTACCACTTACCAATTTTTTTTTTCTTTTTACACTTTTTTCGTTGAAATCAGGGACAAATTTCTCGCATAAGGCTCTCCATGCAGGTACTTGCAGACACTTTACCTTGCCGTAACACAGTTTTTAACTAGCGCGGGAGGTAAGGTCTTGAAAATTGTACTTAATATGTAATACTTTCTAAGATTTTATAATAAATATTTGATTTGATTGATTGATTGACTCAGCGGGGAGCGGGGAGGGAGTGGCGCGGGGTCGGCAGCAACCGCTTGTAGCGTCTGTGTATGGTGGGTCCGGCAGCTCTAAGCAGTCGACCGCACGGCGAAACTCGACCGCAGAGCGACTGCTCCGACCGCTCAGGAACTGCTCGAGCGGTCCGTGTATTGCGGATATGAATTTAGTATGGAAACTGCAGTTCGCCGTGCAGCGACCGCATCTTGCAAGTCGGTCTCGACTGCAACATGCGGTCCGTCTATGGCGGCCCTAAATTAAGCTATCGGGATTTTTTTCTACAGGTAATGAATATGTATGTGAATGATCCGGGTTGGTAAAATGTATGCATGGGGAAAGACGCGTATAGAGAATTAAATGGGCAGAAATTAAATCGTGTGAGAAAATTAAATACTGGTTGTAATAATGTGTAGAATAAAAGTAAAATGGGGAAAAACGCGAATGAGAATAAAAATATTGGGGAAAAATAATATTGGGTAATTGGTCTATAAGGTCAGGTGGGGTTAGAGGAACATACTTTATTTCTTACATGATATTTTAAGTTCTTACTGCTTTATAGAATGTCTTTTTACAGATTAGACAAATATAATGTATATTTATGTCTGTTATCTTTCAATGACCGTACATCCATTTACGCTAACTATAATATTTATTATCTAAAAATGTTAATTTGTTAGGCTAGTGCTTTTGTTCCACTTTCCCTGTTTTGGGGCAAGGGAAACGGTCTGCACATTATGAATAAATATAGTACCTATGTTGATCATTCTAGAACTATTTCATCTCAAAGAACTTCGTTGATTGAAAATGAATTTTATTCCATTGAAATAGGGCTTATAGTATAAATTATTGAATAAAAACGGAATTTGGGGTAAGGGAAACATACTATGTAGAGGCAGGGGTGGTAAACTGAAAGATTTTTTTTTCATACCATGTATTAAACATTATAAATTATTCACACCTACTGAATATTAAAAGAATTAAAAGACATTTTAAAAGTAACTTGGCCTCTTCGACCAATTGCAGGTGTGGGCAATTTCGTGACAATGTCCTCCCTGTGTTTAAGTTCCGAGATGTCGTCCACCACAGGGAAAGCAAAAATAGTTGCTGTTTCTGCTTTTGATTTCCTTCTTGTATATTTAATTACAGGAGAACCGTCATCATTTATATTAATAACTACTCCTACGTAATGTTTGAGTGACTTTTTTGTGCAAAATTTGACCAGCACCCAATCATTTTTACCCACTGCATTAACATCGTTTTCCTTGTCATCGTCGAGTTCTATATCTTCTTCTTTGTCTTCATCACTACCATGCAGTATATTTTCCCAAAAATCATAATCGTCGCTATCTTCGTCGTACTTAATTTCAGTGTCAATGTCACTTGAAGACGAATATTTTAGTTTTTTTCTATTATTGTTTATCGCTTTTCTTTTTTTCACTGTTTTTGGGTTTTGTCCTTTTTGTTCATTTTTTTTTGGCTTCCCTTTAATTCCACGTATGTCTTTTTGAATGTTTACTTCTTCTATCGTTTTTGAGTTTTGTCCTCTTTGTTGATTTTGTTCTGTAATATTTTTCTGTTCATTATTTTGTGGGTTCTCTTTAATTTCACGTATGTCTTTTTCAATGTTTTTCTCTGCTATTGCTTTTGAGTTTTGTCCTTTTTGTTGATTTTGTTCTGGTATAGTTTCTTTTCTTCGTTTTGCGTCGTGTTTAGTTTCCTGTACGTGGTTTTTAATTTTTTGCTCTGCTTTTGCTTTTTCTTGTAGCTTTGTCTGACTTTTTTTTCCTGCTCTGTTTTCTCCAAATTTATTAATACATCGTCACGGGTTATTACTTCAGCTCCAGTTGCCATACGCTTTCTTTTAGTTTTGTAGCTGGTACCTGCTTTTATTCTCAATAATAGTAGATCTTCGAAGCTGATAATCCTGTTTTCTAGAATTTGAACTGTGGGCTTCCTGATGTTCACTGAGCTAGTTGATTCATAACTGAGCTGGTTGAAAGAGTTACGATCACTGCTATATTCTTTTGTCGAATTTTGTGGGAAATCCGAAAATGTAGGATGACGAATATTTCGAGTCAAGTCGATGCTTTTTAAAGAGAGAGCTAGCAACGAGTCCGGGTTGTATTTAGGTGGCTCAGTACACAGCGGCACATCATTCAGGGGTTCATTAGTAGGGTCTTCGATAATATTCGTAGCATCACATGTTGCTTTATGTTTCCATTCTTCTAGAAGAACTTGGTTGAACTTATCTTCTGAGATAGCATTTTTATTAAGGGGATATATTCCCGCTTTTCGAAAACCAGCTGCACATATAGCCGGGTCCAATCCACCCCAAATTTGTCCAAGCATTTTCGCAAAATCTTTTTTTGGCAACGACTTTCCGATATTCAACCTCTGCCACTTTACAAGGGCAACGTCCCATTTATCTTTTAAAGATTTATTTACCGCTAAATCTAGTGGCTGTAAAAGATGGCTGGTGTGTGGAGGTATTTTTAAAATTGTAATATTAGCTTTTCTAGCTTTTTTAATGAGGTTTATACCAACATGTGTTGCGTGTCCGTCATATATCAAAAGGATGGGTCGTTTTGGTCCTACTGTTTTTAAAAACACTTTTTCGAAAAAGTTTTCGAAAACCGCTGTCTCCATCCAGCCATTACTGGTTGCAGCATATGCTGTCCCAGGATACCCGTCGTCTGTTGTCCATTCGTCCCACACATTTTTCCCCTTGAATACGATTACCGGTGGAGTTTTTTCTCCAATAGCGTTACAGCCTAATAGGACGGTGGTATTGTCCTTTCCAGGAGAGAGATCCTTTCCTGGTTTCGTCAACATTCCAAATATGAGATGGTCTGTCTAGTAATTTGAGTTCTGTGAGTGTTTGTTGTAGTAAATCAAAGTAGGGATATATAATATATGGGCTACATGCCTGTTTTCTAGCATATTCTACCGGCTGTGGCTTCTTAATTGATAGATTATGCCTTTTTTTAAATGAAAGAAACCAATCTTCCCCGGGCACGCCATTTTTAAACGGATTTTTGATGTCATTTTCCGACACATACTGGCCCACTGTCTCTAATATTTCTTTCCTTGTCAGTCCAAATCCAT
Organism: Pasiphila rectangulata; assembly: GCA_963082625.1. NCBI lineage: Eukaryota > Metazoa > Arthropoda > Insecta > Lepidoptera > Geometridae > Pasiphila > Pasiphila rectangulata. The sequence continues at coordinate 17,044,120 of OY720253.1, read as the reverse complement.
GCTTCTCCATGTCACGCAGGTTTTTTACAAGATCTTCTTCTACTTCCCGAGATAAGATAGTGGCTCGTCCCAAAGTATTTGATTTGAGGCCTTTACGATCATATACCTGAAAATAATAGTACATTACTGACGAGGTCTGTAATTAATGACATAGTTTGCAGCCGGTCATGATGGCCAAGAGCGCAACGTAGTGCAGGATCAGGCCATCACAACTCGGTCAGCATTGTAGCCAGCTCTTGATGAATTGGAGATCAAGTCCATCATAAGTTGGCTGCAATGCTGACCGCGCTGTGATGGCGTAGACATTTGAAAATAATAATTTGGCGTGTTTTAAAAAACGATTCTAATTTAAATTCTAGCCTAATATAGTGGTTGGTCCATAATTGGCGGTGAAATACATAAGCAACGACAAACATACATTAAAAAATGCAGTTGAACATATAATCTCCTTCTTTTTTGAAATTTTGAAGTCAGTTAAAAATACAAATAAAAAAATCGAAATAGGTGCAAAAAAGCCAAACAAGTCTACATAATACAAATTAAGTCTAAAGCAAAACTAGGCCTAAAAAGTCAACAGAGGTAACTTACTCGATTTATTATGGTAGGTCTGGGTATTCCATAATGCTTAGAGGCCTCATACCCCGACAGTTTCCCACTTTTCACTGCTCTAACAGCCTCTAATAATTTTTCACGTGGGTATGACGCAATATTCGTTTTCCGCACATAATTTCTGGGCATTTTGTATGTGTCTGTAATCAAAATCATGAATGAATATACCTTATACAATTAAATTATTAATATAACTCGTACCTACTAGTTTCTGCCCGCGGCTTCGCCGGTTTATTTTCAGTACCTACCTAAAGAAACATAAAATATAATAGCCTATTATCAAAGTTAGGCTATGTTCTAAATATACGTCAAATTCCATATAGATCTGTTCACTACTGTACTTTTGAAGATCAACGGTAAGAAAAAAAATACACTTTTCACAAACTTTCGGCTTTACAATAATATTAGGTAGTAGGATTATATTTTCATTTGAGTATTTTGTCGCAGCAAGACATTTAGACATTAGTGATTATTTATTCATTATTAGTGTAGCAAGAACGAAAATTTACATTCATTTAAAATGTTTGTGACTTCTGATATCGGGAAAGAGAAACACATGTTCCCCTTTCCCGGCAACGGCAGTTCCTCTTTCCCCACTTAGTGATTTTTTGGTTATGTTTCTAAGCACATGATTTTTTCATATTAATAGTTATTATTCTAAACTTTTCTATGCAAAATATCAAAAATTAGGTATAAAACAACACTTACCCTCATTGGCAGCTTTCTTTAACGTGTTTTTCGATAGTAAATCACCACTCACAAAATATGCCTCGCACTCGTGTTTTCGTAGAGTGACAACTAAATTTTTGTTGGTGTCATGGCCGCGCGACCGTGCGGCTTAGCGACATCTGTGTTTTTTTTTTGTAATCAATGCATTGTTCTGTTTTACCGACAGAGTAACCGTAGAGCTACAGTCTATTGTTTTTGATTTACAACTACCTGTTTCTCTTCCCCCATAGTTCCTCTAACCCCACCTAACCAGTCCTTGAAGACTAGTTAAAAGTGGCACTGGAGGACTCATTGTGCTGCGTTGTTTTGTGGAGTAATACTTGAAAGCTCGTTAAAAGTGGCATTAGAGGATGATGAAGATGAAATAGAACGGCGGCAAATTAATTGACGGCGAAATTCTGCTGGATTGTATTCGTCGCCAATAACATCCGGTGAAAAATCGCAATCTGTAGAATCATTATCTAATTTTGGATTGCTTGTATCAGACTCTGCCTCAGAATATGGGGGATCCAGGGTGGAGTTATCGCAAAGTAGCGCTTCAGGTTGGTCTTTAGATACTGCTGACTCATTACATGATTGATTTTGCTGTCCAAGCAAAAATGTATGGAGTGTGGGCCCACCTCCAATTAAGATGACATGTATGTTCAATTGTGGGTGAGTTTTCATGTTATCATTATCATTTGGCCCATGCTAGAATTAGCTGCGTGACTGGAATTATTAATCTTAGAAGATTGTCTTTTTTATGGTTTCTAAAGACGCGCAGTGCGATTTAGAGCGCGTTGGAGGTAAGGACGGTGCAAAGTCCAATGTGCTCAGTTTTAAACTCTGTTGTGTCTACCTAAGTAAACCAATTAATACTACAATACGTATTGATTGCAATATCATTTATTTATCAGTCCAAATAACATTATTGTAAAAAAGACATTTATTAATAAAAAAAATCATATTTTGTTGTTTCATAACAATTACATTAACTATTTACTGATCGACGGTTACTTCGTTTAAAAACATGGCAGGTGCATCAAAGTTATGATGTCTACCGTATCCCAGATACCACGCAATAGATACCATTTTCTGGTAGTGCGGCTGGTAGTGTCGTTGCCAAATGAACGATACTACCGCGCCTATTTTGGATCAAATGTACAGTCAACAACGACACTACTAACCGTTAAAGTTTAGTAATAGTTAAGTAAAGTAAGTAATTATACCTTACGCATAGAGATCTCATTATGTCTTTCGTTAGTACTGAGACCAAAGAGATTAATTAACTCAAAGTTCTAACTTATGGTCAACCTCTTTTCAGAATTTCTTTTATTCTTACGAAATTAACAGCTATCTTAAGAAATGTAACTCTTTATTTTTATAACTAAATAAAAGCAAACTTATTAGGACGAACCACAATGAGGGAAAAAAATTAAATAAAACAAACAAAAAACAAACAAAATACATTTATTTGTTTGTTTTTTGTTTGTTTTATTTAATTTTTATTTTATTTGACGAGCTCTGTGGCGCAGCGGGCGAAGGTCCGCCTGCGCTGCAAGGGGTTGCGGGTTCGATTCCCGCCTCGGGACAAATGTCTGTACGATCTGCAGATATTTGTTCAGGGTGTTCTGGGTGTTTTTCTATATATAATAAAAATATCTATCTATGTAGTATAATGTATTAAGTATATCAGTCATCTAGTACCCATAACACAAGCTCTGCTTAGCTTGGGGCTAGATGATGCTGTGTGATTTGTCCAGCATTATTTATTTATTATTTATTTATAATGTTAATTTTACAATATGTAGCCGGTTAAATAGGGAGTTATCTCCCTGAACATTTTAGACTAAACTAAACACTTCGATATTGTAAATCTAACAATATAAAATGGACACTGATTCAGCATTCAGTTGATTATCTAGCAAGCTAGGTAACCAACGCTGATCTTCCATCAGTACCATTTCTTGAAATTACGGAAGCCTTACACAAAAAGTATTAAAGTTAAACAAACAAAATATAATTATAAATAATAAACTAAAAAAGAGAGCATTGTGAAAATTACTAGTGAAAATCAATAGCTAACTAAACCAAAGTGATAAAGAGTCGGTACAGTAAGTAAAGAAAACAATTAACAATTTACAAAACACTAGTGTCCAGCCTTTGACCTTCCTGCTCCTTCTGACAATTAAACAAAAAATTCTTTAGTTTAAATCTAAAATTGTGTATATTCTGCAGGCTCCTTATCGGTGGTGGAATGTTATTCCAGCACTTAGATGCTGCGTAGCGAAAGCTACCCTTAAAACAAGCGGAGCTATGGCGCTGGGTGGCAAGCTGCCTCGCGCCCAAACGCGAGCCGCAAGACCTGGAGTTATACAACCACGACAACTTTTCATAGAGATACGGCGGTGACTTATGGTTTATTACACCAAACATAAGACATGCAAGGTGTAGTAAATCATACTTCGATAAAAAAAAATTGTACTACCTTAAATTATAAGTGACCGACTGTAACTGTATCTCCTTATCTGAGTTTATCAAGTGCATGGCCTAAGGTTATCTCATTGTTTAACAGTTGCATTTGCACATGTAAGGTAAAATCGTCGCTAGAGATAACTCTTTTAGCTCTTTTAGTTTTACTATTTTGAAGTTTTATGTCTGTGGTTTTCTGAAACTTTTGTAAAATGTTATACCACTAATGTGCCCATCGGGACATACCATTAAAAAGGCTTAAACATGTTTCGCCATTTATGCAAACTGTCTGACTTTCTTTGAAAATAATTATTACTACTCTTTTGTAAGTAAATATAGGTGTGGTAATGGGTTGGTTACCATTACCATCCAGAATGTCTTGTGTATATTATACTAACTCACAGAACAGAAGGTATGTATGAAGAATTCTTGATGCAATGATTTTGACAGCGGAAGGATGATTGTTTTGATTAAGACGGATGAAATGAAGAATATTATTTACGAGACCGAATGAATTTAATGATAGATAGATACTAAATATTACAAGCAGTAGCACAGTAAATTACGGGAGCTGAATACAATAAAAGATAAGGAACGCGTGCGCCAGCTAGGTTGAATGTCGGCGGAATGTCAGGCAAGCGGAGTGAGGCGCGGGGCGCGCATGCCCCGCTGCACCGACCGATGGCGCCGAACGAAATCTGCATTACCGACCGACACGTAGCCAAGGCCCAAGTTAATAAGCGGGAGAATTTAAATATTTAGATACAAATATGATTGAATAGTTTTAAGTAGGTAATGCAGACTTCAGATCGGTATGAGTGGCGAGTACGCCACATAGGTTTCGTCCAAAATTACAATAGCGTGTCTTTTCTCGTTAGATTCCGCCGCGTTACCGAAAAGTTGGTTTGGAATCGCCAGTATTCGTCTTATAATTTCAGTTCTGCCGATATGGTTATATCCCCAATTGATTGGAAACAAACTCCGCGCGCAGGCATTCTTCCGCGTTTTTCATTTTATTTTCAAACTGATTGCGTGACAGATTAAAAGTTTTGCCAGCCTCTGGTTAGGTTCTCCTGTTCGCAATTTAACTAAAAAGCAGGCTAATGTGTTTGGCAGCTGGTGTTGTAGCTTCTGCTCTTAGTGATGGTGTTTCTTGTAGAATTTGCAAAAAGTTATGTTTTCAAAAACCTACATAATACTGAAACTGAGCATCGTTGATAGTGTGAATGGCCTCAAAATTCAGTATTCGTTGTGGAGCATGGAGTAAGTTGGCGATGTCCGTCGCTTGAACCGGGAAAAAAGTGTAATTAATGTGACGTGTACTGGTCTCAATGTCTTGCCAAGCTAGATCGAGTTAATGTTCGTCACAAACTCGTGCCCCAAATGGTATATAAAACCGTTTTTCTCTCAGAATAGTGATACGCAGGCGTTTGCTGATCCGTCTGAGATTTCTGTTTTCACATATTGTAAATATACACGTCCTAGTGTTGCAAGGTGCACGGGAATATCCTTGCATGGGAAAACGTACTCTCGCCCCAGAATCATTAGCCGCGTCCAGACCGGCTGAGCGCCGCTCGCGAGCCGCGCTCAGACTTCCTGCTCGCGAGCCGTGGCACCCGAGCTAATTTGTGAAAAGTTCCGAGCCGGGCTCGCAAGCCAAGGTGAGCCGGTTTGAGCATTCAGTTTCTCTCCGTATAACGATGGAAAACCACGTATTATTAGCTGCTACGGCGCTTATGTTGTCTGGATATATGATAAAAAAAAGAAAAGAGAAACGAAAACTCTGGATTAAAAAATTGTACCAAAACCGAAACCAATACGGTAACAGTTTGTTAAAGGAACTATCAATCGACCATTCAGTCTCAAATTTTACACGCATTTCTGCGGGAGACATTGAATATTTGTGCTCCTTAGTGGCTGTGAAAATACAAAAATGTGACACTAACTACAGAGAAGCAATAACTGTATCCGAAAGAGTGTTGCTAACATTGAGATATTTGTCAACAGGAGACTCCTATAGCAGTCTTCAATATCTTTTTAGAGTATCGAAACAATCTTTATCAACTATAGTTCCAGAAACGTGTGATGCAATATAGACGCCCTCAGTGATTACGTTAAGGTAAATAAAAATCATGGTAATTAAGCAATCAAATTATTTATTTATCTGCCTCATATTTAAATAACGGAGCTGTCACCAAAATTAAAGTCTGATGTTTCTGTAGTAGTAGCAGGAGAAAATTGTGTGTTCTGTAGATTTTCACCGGAAGTTATGGTTGACGTGGTAGTGGGTGGTTGTGTGTAATACCCTGGTCTATACATCTGATATTTTCCATCATATGAATCATCAAGGATGTCCGAGGTCACTTCTTAATACAATACAATACAAAATCATTTATTGTCTCATCACAAAAAGTTTAAATATATATATATCTGTCTTGGCCGATTTCGACCACAGCGACTGTATTTTTCTGGATCCATTCAACTATAAGGACTTATTTGAGGGTTATGAGGGTGAATGGGGGTGTAATTGTTCCACCCTTTGGTGCGCTCTCTGGTGGCTTGCATACCCAAGTTTGTTGGTGGTTGGTGGTTTGTTGGCGTTTGTTGGTGTTTGGTGGTGTTGGTGGTTTTAACATGTACAAAGTGCGCTCGTACCTTCACCAACAAAGTTTAAATAAGCTTAATCTAAGTACACTATCACAAGGTTGAGACAAAGGGAGTAAATTCAGCGTAAATTCTTCCATAGAGATGGAGCAGATTTCAACATAATCGCTGCCATCATCGCTAGGAAACAGATTCCTGGAGTGAGGGGAAAGTTCAACATCAGCCCCGTGGATATTCAGTTGAGCATCTCTATACAACTCGCTTATGAGCGAGTTCCCACCGAGTATGCTCGGTGATATGACAAGCGGAGATATAAATTCCGGTGGCTGCACATCCCACAGCAGTTTTCGTAAGGATGGGCTGGACAGTGGCGTCATTTCTATCTGAGACATGGAAATCTAATGTGCGTCTTCCTTATTCAAATCATACATGATTTCAGGGTCATCTACAAAGTGCCAGTTCATCTGAATGAATTCAATCCCCAAAAGCGTGCGTGACTCTCTGGCTTCAGGAAATACTATGAACGTTGTGGGCACTATTCGATCACATATTATATTAACGGGTCTTCTTACCGTTAAAACGATTCTCTGTGTCTTACCGCCATCAGCCAAGGTACACTACTACAGGTACAGCCACTTGCTCTTCATCAAAATGGTAGACTAGACTTATAAGGCATTTGTATAGCTCAAAGAAAGCCGCGCTGGTCTTTGCGCATGAGTCGAAATAAGCTTGTCCCACAATCTTTCCTACTCCGATTCCGATGATAGGTCTGGGACGTACGTCAGTCTTCACATTTAGCGAGCAGAAGCTGATTTCTTGATTATCAGGTTTTACAGTCGGTTTCTTTAAACCATTTGGGCATCTCGATCTGACCACTTCTGGAGCTCCACAACCGTAACAAGAAAATTTAGGCGCAGTCGGAGAAGGAGCTTGGGCGGCTGAGACCGCCACTTCTGGCTTGCTGACCGAGGAGCTAGTGCTGGCTAATGCGTTCTGCTTTCTTCGGCATACTTCTACTGTATGGCTTGGCATTCTACAATAGCTACACCTGTTCTTTTTAGGCTTTGTCTTTTCCCAGTCTATCATCTGAAGACAAAGCTTGAGGTTGCTTTTATATCAGCAGGCGTTCGACACTTCTAGCTGCCTTAAGCATGACATCAAAGCTCGATATGACCTCTGTAGGCATTTTCTCCCGAATTTTGTACCTGAGTTGTCCGTAAACCATATCCCTTTCTTGTGTCTCTGTGTGTGCTGGTCCTGATAGTTGTGTGAAAAGAGCCCTCTTCTTCGCTATAAATACTTTAGTAAGCTCATTTTCTCCTTGCTTTACTCCAATGATGTTTTGGTAGATCTGGTATGCTGGTCGTTGGGGAGCAAAAGCATGGTGCAGTCTGGACTTGAATTATTCCCAAGATGTGATTTGCTCCTTGACACCGTTCCACCATGTAGCAGCTTTATCCTTTAAAATAAGTGGTAAGCTCCTATTGGCATCTTCATCATTTATTTTTTCAACGGCTTTATAAACGGTCGCAGCAGTGAGAAAATTTCTACGATTTCTGTGTCCCTTGTACCAGTATAGAAAATCTTACTGGTAGCAAATGAACCACCGCGCTGCGAGCCAATTACTGCCTTCTCGCTTGCTTCTCGAACTGGTCAGTTGAAGTTGGCATCGCCTTGAGTGGCGTCTGCGCCTTCGGGATGGTCCCCCTGGACGAGGGTGTGGATAGCGATCGCTCGCTGTCCGAGCTGGTGGAGCCGTTGCGGGGTGATCGACCTCCAAGGACGAGCAAACCCCAAACGGCTATTGCGGTCGGACGCCTTAAGTCGCCGCTGGGCTTACGGTGCTTCAGCATACTGCCGTAGGTCGTATCCCGACGCGCGATTTTTTGATGGGCGGATGGGGTCCGGGGATCCCGTCGTCCGCCAACGTCCTCCTGCTCCATGACCTTCTGCGCACCTCGCCAACACGAAAGACTCGCGAACGCGATCGGCCGAGGAGCCGAGCTCGACAAACGTATTCAAGAATACGCTGCCGAGATCGAAAAGCGGGTAAAAAGCTACGTAGTAGATACGTGCGCGCGCGTGTGCATCCGGTAATTGTAGCCACTCTGAACTGCTGGTCGATGTACGGCTCGGGCCTTTTATAGGAAGCTAGGGTCTCGGCGGCGCGTGCGGCGAGACTTGGGAACGCTGCTGGTACACGGAGCTGCTTTCGGTGTATGCGTGCGCGTGAATCGGTGCGTATTTGAACTCGTAGCGCGCGTAGAAATGTGTCATAAAATTTATTTATTTGTCACAAGAAACATTACAGATAGGTAATATAATTTCGTCTATGGGTCGGCAAGCAAGGAAGACGTGGCTTGACTTCTACTAATCTGTAATGAAGAATCGCATCTTCCAAAGCCCTCCTCAATTGCTCATTATCTTGGGTACTTACGTTTGTGTTTGCACTCACGTAATTGACCATATCATTAACGGATCCACTCCGAGAGGTCAACGGTGCCGTAGGTGTTGTGGTCAGCGGCGCGACACTTGGGTCACGTTGTGAATGATCAATCACTTGAGCACTTAACACTTCACGTCGGAGCTGATCAAGTACACTATCATCCAGTGTTTTCAAACGCTGGATCACATGCACTTGATGAGACAGTCTGCGCAGTAACGTTTAGGCTTGGTTCAAGAACCTGAAACAAGGTAAGCATCCGAACTCGATACGCCGCGCGGCATGCGCCGCACTATACCGTCAGTGACGGAGGCCGGGCGCGGGGCGGGATGCCCTGCAGGTCCCAAACCAGCTGACAGCGGGGGTCGCACAGGTGGACGCCCACGTCGCACAGGTGGTCGCGGCGACGGGGGCGATAGGGTCCCGTCCTCGTCGCTCGACTCTTCACTCGTCTCCGGGGGTATGACAAATTCCTCTTCTTCGGACTGGAGTGGAGCTTGGCGGGGCGGGCGTTGGTGGTGGTGGGAGTGCATCTGTAGCCGCTCTTGATTAGAATTTTGTGATCATTGTTTTTTAAGTTTTATTTTTCTATTTACGTTTATTATTTTGTCAAACCTTTCTACTTGGGAGAGAGGTTCTGCTCCAACATATGAAGATAGGAAAGTGACAGCTTTATTGTCCTTCCAGGTTACAGCTGTCAAATCAACACACCAAACACAACACCAAAGCTAGTCATTTGCTCTTCATAAGGTGTTTTTTGTCAGATAGTTTGCAGTTTACAAGTCTGTACAGTGCCCAGGCTGTAGATTCCTTGTTTAGCAAGATGGGTTAGGTACAAGTGGCACTGAGGTGTAAAAATTGTCTAGCCGGATAACTACATTTCCTACTGGCTCAAAATCTGGCTCATCTTGGAACCGCTCATTTTCTTGGCCAGAGTAAATTTCAAAGTTGATGAGCATATCCTATTACAGTGCACATGACATATAATTTGAAACCCCACTTGTGTGGTTTATTTGGTAAATATGGTTGTTACCTTTGTGGCACACATCTGCTCATTAATGGACAGTCATTGCTCCATTGTAACTGATGCAAATTTTTCATTCAGTTGGCTAATCATGGGCCTTATCTTATGGAGCCTACCATGTTGCGGGTGGTCTCTTTGTAAATGATTTTCATTATTATTGAAATGCAAGAATCTGCGAATGGTTTCGAATCTATTTACAGTCATTATCGTCTTGATTGGTTCAAAACCCACAGTATTAGACAAGTAAAGCCGAATTTTGGGATAATTTATAACAGACATGTGTACAAATATTGCAATAAACTTTCTCTTAGTTCATCTTCAGTCTAAATAATCTTCTATATCCTTTGAATTCAAGGGTCCAAAGCTTTGCATTATCGCCATATGTTTGTTTGACAAAATTATAATGGAATTGATACAAATGTTGTTCCTACTCTCAAAGCTTTGCATTATCGCCTTATGTTTGTTTGACAAAATTATAATTGAATTGATACAAATGTTGTTCCTACTCTAGCACAGTGAATCCTACATAGATTGGTCGGTCCAAAATTATTTTTTCTAGATTTAACTGAATGGCAGCAATTTGTTAAAGGAACTGTCGAATGAGTATTCGACAGTTCCTTTAACAAATTGCTGCCATTCAGCACAGTACATAAGCTACTCAGCTTATGTACCTAATAAGCAAAGCAAGACGATTTATGAATCTTAAACTTTCATCTGAATAATTCACTAACAAACTTTTAAAGTCAGCACAGATTATAAAATGGATTTTTGTTGTCTGTCAAAATTTTTAAACATTAAATAAGTATCAGGTTTTGGTAATACACACATCAACACTGTCTAGGGATATTTTGGATTTACTCAATTTACTCAAAATTTATTAAAAATGACATACAATACGTAAATATTTTTATAAAGCCTATTTATCAGACTACACTCCAGAATAAAAGAAAACATTTTTTTATTGCGTAAACAAATTTTTATTCGTTAAAGAAAAAAACGTGAAATAATAGTAAAACTAACAATGAATGTGTTTCTCAAGAAAAAGTGAAAAATAAGGAAAAATTAATCACGCCGATAATAACGGTCCTGCAACGGTTTTTCATGCTTTGGATTAAGTTATCAAGTCTTGCTGCGGTATATTGTCCCAGGTCCGGCTAAGATGAAAAAAAAAGTTGCTGTTCCGTCGCAATGTTTGCAGGGAAATTCCTCAAAGCCCTTCTTTGGAGCATGTCCCACGCGTGTTCTATGGGGTTTAGGTCATGTTATTGAGCGGGCCAGCCTAAGACCGATACGTCGTGCTCCTGCAACCAGCTCGTCACCACTCTCGCTGTGTGCGGACAGGCGTTATCGTGCATGAGCGTGAATTCTTGGCCCATTTGTACACTATGGGGGTAGATTATTGATACTAGCAGCTCGTTACGGTATTTTTCAGCCTTCATGGTGTTTCTGATCCAAACGAGGTCTGTTCTTCCACCAACACGAATTCCCGGCCAAACTATAATTGTCCCGCCGTGGTATGAATGAACTTCCTGAGGATGTTGCAGACGGCTCTCACGACCAGGAACTCGCTAAACACGTACTCTACGTGTATCGGGATGGAAACCGAACCGGGACTCATCGGTAAACAGCACTACTGACCACTGGTTATCCTCCCAGAGCAAATGTTCACGGTTTCTAGTCGTCGTCCACGATTTCCTCGGCGTAGTGCTGGAGTACGAAGCGGTCTGCGAGCATGAAGTTTACAAGTTTAAGTCTTTCAGCCACTTCACCAGTGTATGTAATAAATAATATCAATAAATTTTATTAAAAGCGAAGAAAACGGTCAATACTGCTATAATGAAAATTTAAAAAAATTAGTGCGAAGGCAAGTAACTCAGCATGGAGGTTCTGAGGGGTGTAAAAGCAAAGTCGACTCTGTCCATGAAGTGTCAAACTGACGTAAGTGCCAAAAACCAGTTTAAATCCAATGGTTTATGAAAAGTTTTAAGAATTGATATCAATCAAAAACGTGTATGGTATGCACATAATAAAAGTATATGTGAATATTACAGGATTATTATGCTAAATTTAGCACAAAAGTTTGGACACAGGCGAATTTGCATTTAACCGTTGGACATACATAGGTGTTTTTGCTTCTGACCTGTCAGGATAGAGCAAAAAAAGTACAACCTGTTAAGAAAAAAGTTTACGTATTTAACTAATCTAAGATTAAAATTAATAAACTTTTTTTCTAATCTAATCATCTAGTCAGAGTCTAGAGGAGCTGCGTCACACATTTCGATAGTATCATCGGCGTCTTCTGCGTGCCTCGAAGGATTGTCTATCAATGTTTTATAGAAATTTAAATTGGACAGAGACTTCCAGTTTTGCCAACATAAAAATATTACCACAAAGTAGGTACACATTGTTATGCCTTTGAAGAATCTACACATACTAGACAGTTTATTATGATCATAGGCAGCTATAGCACCGTACTTTTTTTTTTCACGGTAGATGATCAAAATTTGACATAAAGGAAAAAAATAAAAATTAATCTTAAAATTAAGACGGGCAAGGGCTGGAGAATTATAATAATTGTCCATCCAGACGGTATGTCCAGTATTCTCCAACCCCCGCAACAACCGCAAAACAAGATTAGGTATACTCCCCGTAATCAACCCATTGTGTATAACGGGTTCTGAGCCCGCGTGAATCTCGAACCACCACAAATACCCCGTGCGGGAATCACAGATCTCGTAGGTTTTTATGCCTGTAGCAGCGGCTTTGTTAGGGATATGCTGTTTAATATCGAGCCATCCTTTCCACTGAGTCAGAGACTCGTCGAGTGCAATATTTTGCCCCAATTTGTACATGCTGGAAAATTTTTCATTCAAATGATACACAATTGGCTTGACTTTTAAAATCTTGGCATCGGATCTGTTGATGGTGGCGGGAACATCACCATTGTTGGAAAAATGTAGACAGCGGCTAAGTAACCCCTTTCTATTTTACTGTATATTGTACTAACTAAATGGATGTTATTTCTGATAAAATAAATAATTGAAAAAAATTTAAATTAAGTAATTGAAATCTTTTCAATGGCATATTTACAGAGAAGCCTGGCGTTGCGAATATGGTTTTATCTTCCGACCAGTACTCCACTAGCTTCGATTTCACCGTGACGCCCATTGCTATGATAAGTCCAAAATATACATAGAGCTCGTCCACGTCGGTGTCTTGCCACAGTGAGATCCGGCTGAATGGCTTAATGTATCCAGCATCCATAAGGCAGGCCGCGTATTGCTGAGCATACATATTCGTTTGAAACGCGATGTGCTCCATGATTGGCCTATCCCATATTTGCACGAATGTTTCATATGGGTTTCCGGTTGGAGCAATTGTAGGGCCACATCTCCCAACGAACTCTTCTCACCTCAAACGAGGGGAGATGGGTGGGTCTGGGTACGCCCCCTAGTCAATGTTATAGAGTAATGTTGGCTGGTAAATTGGGCCCTCTTCTAAAGATTCAAATGAATCTATAGTGCCAGCAGCTTGACTCTCCTGCGTCGTATCTTCTTCTGGTTCCAGGAACATGCGGACGTTCTGGGGAATCGTAACTTCGAAATCGTCCTCATCCTCTTCTTCACTTCCTTTAGGAAAACAAAACAAAACAGTGGCTGTTATTGACCAATCAAACACAAAAACATCACTTAAAATAATGAGTGCAATTTAAAACTACTTACCATAGTTGAGGGCCAAATTTATTTCATGGTCCCTTAAGGGACGTCGATAGCGAGGCGATGTGCTCACTCTGTCGCCCGTGTGAGATGGGGTGGCCTGTCCGTCTGTGGGACATGTGATGAACCTGAAGCAATTGGATTGATTTTAATTTATAAATTACCACTATTCATTGTTATGTTAAACGGGTATTCTACTCACGTGACACTTAACGTGAGTAGAATACCCGTTTAACATAACAATGAATAGTGTAACTCACGAATCATTTGAAAGTGAAAAATTACCACTATTTTAGTTATTATATCTTACGAAGGCGGGTTTGTTGATAATACTTACTCAGATGGAGAAGGCACCGAAAAATTGGGTGATGGCGTCTCGTTCCTATCCGCAGGCGATGTGCTCACTCTGTTGCCCGTGTGAGATGGGGTGGCCTGTCCGTCTGTGGGACATGTGATGAACGTGAAGCAATTGGATTGATTTTAATTTATGTATGGCCACTATTTCAATTATTCTATCTTACGAAGGCGGGTTTGTTGATAATACTCAGATGGAGAAGGCACCGAAAAATTGGGTGATGGCGTCTCGTTCCTATCCGCAGACGTTACCCTAGAATAGAATAAAAAAAAATCAAAGGTACCTAACCCAAATGCACCATTACTCACGATCATTGAATACACATTAACTACTTACGACTCAGGTTCGATGGCGTTTGACTGATCAGTCGATGCTGTCGACTATGTGGCGGCAAGAATACTTGTATGTTTGTCATTAACAGTGTTCTTGAAATTAAAGAAGTGTTGTTGCTCCGTTTTCTTAACCAAATACGGTTCTCCTTCTGTTTTAGCCCAGCGTGCAAGCAGACGCCATTCATCCGGAGTATAAATCGTTTTTGATCGAGCCAAGCGTTCTATAAGGGCATGTACACTGTCTCCCTCGTTTTGCGTGTGCCCTTTCTCGAGAAAGCGATGTGTGATTAAAACATGAATTTTTTTGGCGGGAAACAAATACATAGCAAAGACAAACCTGTTGCGATTCTGGCCGCCACAATTATCGGACCAGAAACGAAATTCCTTAGCACCCTGTGTAGAACAATTTTCAATATAATCTAATAAACAGCTTCCTACTTCATTGGCTCTCCGTTTTGCTATAGTCTCGTCCCACATGTAACAAACTGCTTTCTTTTGGCCCATATTAAATATCGTGAAATTAAAAGGCGATAATTTTCGCTTGTAGTAGAAAATACAGATTTGCCCATGTGGACACGTCAACACTTTTTGAAAATAAATAATAAATAATGCTGGACAATTCACACAGCATCATCTAGCCCCAAGCTAAGCAGAGCTTGTGTTATGTGTGCTAGATGAATGACATACTTAATACATTATACTACATAGATAGATATTTTTATTATATATATTTAGCCACTTAAATAAATAAATAATGCTGGACAAATCACACAGCATTATCTAGCCCCAAGCTAAGCAGAGCTTGTGTTATGGGTACTAGATGACTGTTATGACTTGAACGTCGAGCGCCCTCAGCGGAGTGAGCGACTTACGTCCCAGCCGGCGCACTGCGAGCGTGGCGAGACTCGCTGCGCGATCTTCCCGATAAAACGATTTATCACATAAAAAGTATAAAAGAAATTTCAAAATAAAAAATTACTTTACGTACGTTATTAAATAGCAAATAAACTTGAATAATATTATGAATCATCGTACCTACATTTTCATATACTAAAAAATGATCAAACCTAGGATGGTAGCATTTTTAGACTGATTTTCCGCAAGTTTATTTTTTATGTGATATCAAAATACTCCTCAGGCCCAAATTTTGTTCCACGCAAGTTGCTCCGACAAGCAATATGGCCATCATTGATGATCACTAAACTAGTTTTATTTATACATAATATGTAAAAACATAATATGTATGAACATAAGTAATCTGTAAAAATAAAACTGGTTTCGTGATCAGATCAGCAATGATGATGATGATGATGAAAAAAAACATGGAATAAAACTAATAATTGTATACTCTTATTTTTAGAATAGCATTTATTTTTATACGTAAGTAGATAGTATTTTTTTAAATTCATCATCATCATCATCATTAAAGACTACAAAACAAAAAAAAAATATTTTTACATAGTGTATAATGTATAGAGTAATCATAATACTACATATGTAAAGATATAACTTAATTGTTTTGTGGTCATCAATGATGTTGATGATGATGAAATATATATATTTATTTTATTATACTACTACTACAATAAGTTTGTAAAAATATTAGAAATGATGAGATAAAACAATATTTTTACACAGTAGGTATATTATTATTTATATACTTTATCGTTAAATAAAATGCTGATGTTAATTTTAATTTTTTATTGAATAAAATTAATTCGTTTCCGGTAGTAGTCACTCCCGGTCAGGGTCGGGCTTGTGGTAACTCCTGAAGCACCCAATTATGCACAGGTTTACCTTGCATTCCTGGCACATCCACACTGACCGGGTTGTGGTCATCTTCGTATGGAAGCACCACCAACACCGGCCTCTTTTGGCGGGGCTATGTGCTGGGAAGTGTTCACCTTCTACGACCGGACGGTCTGCCTTCTTGGACGTGCAGTTCTGTTGTCTCACAGTAAGAGTCGTCTGTCTGATAGTCCGAGTTATCACACGTGTCTCTGTCGTCAATGTCGTCTTTTCTTCATCATCTGTGTCTAGCTCTTTTATCTCCATTTTCTCTTCATAGTCTGAGTCTAGCTTTTCTTTATCATCTGTGTCTAGCTTTTCTATCTCCATATTCTCTTTATCGTCTGTGTCTAGTTTTTCTATTTTCTTTTCATTCACCTCTTTTGCTTTTTTTGGAACGCAATTTTTCGTTTTCTTCCTTAAGTCTATTGTTTCTTATCCGATGTAATTGCATAAGCTATAGCCTTTTCATCTCCTGGCCTACATTTTGATTTCTATTCTTAGTAATGTTCTTATTTTGTAGTTCTTCCGCCTTCTTTCTATCTTCTCGCCACTTCAAACGCTGTTCTTCTTTTTCTGTCTCTGTACATTGACTTCTTTTGGCTCTAGTGATTCAAAGCTCTTTCAGAATCTATTTTTTTCATTTAATATTTTTCTGGATTTTTTAGTTTCTATTTCTCTCTATACTTTTTTTGCTTCTCTGCTGGTGTTAACGGCATCTGCAATTAATATGCAGAAAATCTTAAATATTTAATATTATTTACGATGGTAAAATAATGTTGTCATCCAATGTTCTGCTAATTAACAGTATGCAGCTAGCTTTATAATGCTTTTACGTTACGTAACATAAACTTTTAAAAGGGGTAACATAAAAGTAACTTATAAGTAACGGAAAAGTAACGGAAAAATAACATAAAAAGTTTCTGTCTAAAGCCTCATCACAATTTTCAAGAAAACGGGAAGGAACTGTGAGCTGCGGCAATGTTCGCACAAATCTTACGTTCTCAAACGTTAGTCTTACATAAACAAGTAGAAAAATAACTAGAACATACCTTCTAAATCACAGGTACAAGTTAAACAGTTTTTTAGCACAAAAACACGACACCGATTCACCTGTTCAGTGACCAACAAAAGAAAATGGTTGACGGCTAGAATTCTGACAGTGATAATTGGTATAAGTATTGCCAGTGTGAAAAGATTAATTACTACTATATTTCGTTTAGAATTTGTATAGAAATTCAGTAACGTAAACAGGGTAACGTAAAAGTGCGAGAATTGTAGACAACAAAATAAAATCTAAAAAATGTATATTTCATTTGAATGTTATGATTTTTGAAATAAAATCGACATTCCAGTAACCTTACGTCATGATACTAGACATGTCACTAGGAGAACCAATATATTTGGGTAGCAAAAATGGACATCTCTTTTTGTACGAAAATATTTTTAATGTTATTTTGTCTATATTTTTTTATTATTAAAATCAATGTATTCGTTTGAAATTGATGTTTACATAGCTAGTAAATTCATCACCGTTTACAGTCGGAAACATAAACTCGTCATATTACTCATGTTTTTTTATAAAGCATTGGACGTAAGTAAAAATATAAAAGTGTAATAAAATTTTGGCTTTACCCGTATACCAGCTGTTGGTATAGTATTTTCATTCAGATGTATATCAGTAATTGATATCATTTCTATATATAAAAATAAAAAATAGACAAAAACTGGAAAATTAACTGATGGGAAAAAAAACTACGTTAGATTAGGCAGTATGGTCTTAGACTATAGCCTGCTCTGAAAGGAGCGAAAAAAAAAAATAGTTTTGTTGTTGTGCCTACCTAAGGCCAGCACTTACCCACCTACTATGTATTACTCATGTATCAAATGATCAGTGTACTGTGAACGACTAATAAATCGGACGTGTCTATCGGAATATGATCTATTATTGATATTTCCCCCGCAACACAGAGCACAGTGGTGACCCCGACGTGATATTCATCTTCCCACACCAGGCAGTTCTCTGGGCCTCCGAGAATAGAGGTGAGTTGAGAGCATTCACCAAATACACCTTAGAGCTGCTGGCCCTGCTCATCTTGGAAGACTTGGTCCAGTCCTCACGCTTCTGGTTAATGATCTCAGATAGCATCATGTTTGGTAAGAATAATGCATTCATCACCATCTGCGTACTGCCATGCTCTTTCGGCAGCATGCAAGCCAAGCTAGAGGTTCTGCATATAGGAGGGCAGTCAGACACTCCGAGCTTGGAATTCAGCATTTCGGTGGTGATAGCACCGGGAATGTTAGGGATGGCGTCGTATATTCCAGCGACCACCTCTGGGAAGCAGATGATGATTCTGGAGAGGGTTGTGTTGTTTGTTTTCCCTGCTGCCTTATCCTTTATGTTTAGTTTGTCCTTAAGCATCTTCAGTCTGTTAGATGCTTCTGTCGAATTGGTCGACTCTATGATCCTAGTCAATGTGTTTCCCCTCATGATGCCGACTATGCAACACACTAGGATGTCAGACAAGTTTGCCTTTGACTCCAAAGTCTTCCGATGCTCTAGGACGTTGAAACCCGAGTAACCGAATGCTTCGATGACCCAGGCTTCTCCTTTCTCCTTGAGCCCTGCAAGTGCTGCCTTCACTGCTTTGTAGACTTCCTCCGCCCTTTTATCTATTGGGACATTTAGATCCTCCAGCCTGTTCCATATGGCCAGAGAAGCCTCTCCTAGAGGTGCGGCCATGGTCGATGGATAGGGCGACTGTGATGATAGTTCCCTTGATTGGTTGTTCCCTTGACACCATGCTATCCACTACCAGCTTGGTCTCGCCAAAGTGCACCTTCCTACAAGATATTTGGTTTAGAGTCCCTTTGGTAATGCTATAGGGTGTGTACAGTATGATTGTATAACCTTGGTCTGGGTTTCTCAAGCCTTTCCTCCCGAACCTGAAAGTCTTAGATTCCAGTAGCTCTAAGACTATGCTGGACTTTACGGATAATGAGAGTCTGATCTTCTCTCTAAGCTGCTCCCTCCCTGAGACCCCAGACATCAAACGAGATCACCCAAAGAGTCGAAGTACTAATTAAAGTCCCAACGCCCTCGTACTTGCGGAGAACTAACTCTATGAATTCTCTACTGTACTGTGAACGACTAATAAATCGGACGTGTCTATCGGAATATGATCTATTATTGATATTTCCCCCGCAACACAGAGCACAGTGGTGACCCCGATAAAAAATTAGACACTCAGCCTCGTTAATACGGATCATTTTGCTTTGCCGACCCAGTCTACGGGAACAAAGCTAAGATGTCGACGGATAAAAGTGGATCATCAAATGCCAGCTCCAGCAATGCCGAAGTTTCTGTTGTGACAGTATCATCCAGAATACCGGAATTTTGGTGCGACCAGCCACGGCTTTGGTTCGTTCAATGTGAAGCAGTCCTCGGACCACAGAAGCTCAGTGACGAAGCAAAATTCAACCTAGTGGTGACAAAATTAGGAAAGGAAGTCGTACAGCAGGTCAGCGATATCCTCCTTAAGCCTCCGGATACGAGAAAATTTGACAGCCTCAAGGATCGCTTGTTAAAGGTATATGAAGAGTCAAAGATAAGACAATTCCAAAAACTGTTAAGTGAAATGGAACTGGGAGACCAAAAACCATCGCATCTCCTACGGCGGATGAGGGACTTAGCACGCGAGAAAATACCCGATGAAACTCTTCGCATCATGTGGCAAGGGCACCTGCCTCCTACTGTGAGAGGAGTATTAGCAGTCAGTGATGGAAAAGATCTTGATAACTTGGCAGCCATTGCCGACAAGGTGATGGAGACCACACGTCCCGCGCAGATAACCGAAGTACAAGCGACACCTAGCACCAGTACCAGTGGTGACACTGCATTCATTTTGGCAGAAATCGCCAAGCTATCTATGAAGATTAAAGACCTGGAAAGCGATAGATATCATCGCCGAAATTATTATCGACCAAATCAATCACGCTCGCGTTCTGGATCTCGTGGCCGTAACCTTACCCGCCGCACGCCGAATAGCCCGGACTGGCTGTGTCCCTACCATTTTAGGCATCGCCATAGAGCTAGGAATTGCACAGAACCATGCGCATGGAATAAAAATAAATCAACCGAAAATAATAAGGAAAACTAGAAAGTGTGCAGTCGCAGGCGGAGATTTGCACTATCACACCAGTTCCCCGCCTAAGTATTTTTGACAATAATAGTGGACTAAAATTTTAAGTCGATACCGGTGCGAACATTTCAGTGATACCAGTGAATAAAAATCGTTATTATGATCGCTGTGATGACTACAGACTGTATGCTGCGAATGGAACGGAAATAAAAACATACGGTGTACGAACTCTCGATCTAGACTTCAAATTACGACGACCATACCGGTGGTCTTTCGTGCTAGCAGATGTCAAACAACCCATTCTCGGTGCTGACTTCTTGAGCCATCATAAATTGTTAGTGGATGTGAATCAAAAAAAGCTTATTGATTCCGTTACATCATTACAGACTATAGCAGCAGTGACTTTTCAAGAGCAACCTTCAGTGAGAACTATAGACTACAAAAACGAATACAGTGACATTTTATCAGAGTTTCCTAACGTTACAAAACCTTTGTGCTTTAAGGAGACGCCCCCGCACTCCGTGGTTCATTATATAGAGACGACTGGGCCAGCTGTTTACGCACGCCCGCGACCTCTCCCGCCGGACAAGTACGATAGAGTGAAAAAGGAATTCCAACGCATGCAGGACATGGGAATATGCAGACCATCGAAAAGTAACTGGGCAAGTCCTCTACATGTGTTTACTAAGAAAAACGGTGAATTGAGGCCCTGCGGTGATTATAGGCAACTAAACGCGCTGACAAAGCCGGATAGATACCCTATACCTCGCATTCAAGATTGTACGTACCTATTGAACGGGAAAAGTATATTCAGCAGAATCGACATGCAAAGAGCTTATCATAATATTAGCATCAACGAAGCGGATATTGCTAAATCAGCCATAACCACGCCCTTTGGCCTATATGAATTTACGAAAATGCAATTTGGCCTAAAAAATGCAGCGCAAACATTTCAGAGATTCCTCAATAACATAGTTTTACACGGACTGAACAATATTTTTATATATATAGACGACGTCATTATCGCATCAACTACAGCGTCCGAGCATAAACAACACGTGAGAGAAGTACTCAGGCGACTCGACAAATATGGCATAACTATAAACATGGCCAAATGTGACTTTGGTAAAACAGAACTAAGTTTTCTCGGATTCTATGTTTCTAAAGAAGGTTTACGACCGCTAGACGAACAGATTAAAGTTATTTCTGAATTTCCAAAACCAAAAACTGTGGACGAGTTACGAAGATTTTTGGGCATGATCAACTTTTACAGACGTCACCTTCCAAAGGCAGCCGAAATTCATGCGAAATTAAACGTTTTCCTCCACAATGCCAAAAAGAAGGATAAAAGTTTAATACCATGGACAGAAGATGCTAACGCAGCGTTTGAACAATGCAAACAAAGTATTCTTAGCGCTATGACATTGTCATTCCCATCAGCTGATGCTCAGATCGCACTTAAGAGATTCGGCCTTATTGTATGATTTTAAAAATAAATATAAAGGTATACATATATACTGTGCCCAGGAATATAACTAACTTTTGGATACTTATTAAAACAACACTTATTTAAACGTTGTATTTTATTCGTCGTTACCATCATCATCATCATTATCGTCATCATCATCGTCATTATAATACTACGTTATTCAGTTACGTTACCACATTTACTAACTAAATGACTCTAAACCAAAACTTCTAATAAGTAATTACATAATTTTACATGTTTAATAAATACCGTAAATCGTTAAGTAATTTAACTTAGCTTTGACTCCGTGATATTTGCAGAGCTCCGTCCTGTCCGACAGTTGAAACTAAAGTGGCCCCGTCGCTCTAGCGACGGCCTTTTTATAGAAGCAAGTAAACAACTACCACGTTGTCGAGTCGAACAACTTGTTATCTAGTTGTAATTTTACAAAATACTACAAAGTATGTGTTTTAACATAATAAATACCATAAAAATATGTATATAACAAGTTCTATATACATTGATTACTTGTGTAAAACAGAGAACTAACCTTAAATGTAAAACCAGCCTTACTCGTAAAAATATTACATTATTCAAGTGTTAAACCATAGATTTCAGAAGCATAAGTTTATGATTTCTTTTATCAAAATTATCCATAAATCTAACACGGCCAGACTGACCTGAACTTCGTTCTCGAAGTTCACATCACATTTTTTTAAACCTCCCTGTAATACCAGTAGAACAGTTTTATATTATTCATACACTTTTTACTTTTCATCAACCTCCTGCTATACAAGTAGAACAGTTTTATATCTTTCGTACATGTTTTACTTTTCATTAACCTTCCTGTTATACAAGTATATCAGTTTTATATCTTTCGTACACATTTTACTTTTCATCAACCTCCTGTTATACAAGTAGAACAGTTTTACATCTTTCGTACATGTTTTACTTTTCATTAAACTTCCTGTTATACAAGTATATCAGTTTTATATCTTTCGTACACTTTACTTTTCATCAACCTCCTGCTATACAAGTAGAACAGTTTTATATCTTTCGTACATGTTTTACTTTTCACTAACCTTCCTGTTATACAAGTATATCAGTTTTATATCTTTCGTACACATTTTAATTTTCATCAACCTCCTGTTATACAAGTAGAACAGTTTTATATCTTTCGTACATGTTTTACTTTTCATTAAACCTTCCTGTTATACAAGTATATCAGTTTTAAATCTTTCTACATATTTTAATCGTACTAGGGGGGGAAAATCTAGTGACTTTTAAACTGTTGTGTATGGTGTTTGTTGTATCTCCCCAATATCTTCCCATGAATTGCTTGGCCATTCTGATATAATATCGTATAAAGTAGTACGTCTCCACTTAAATCCCGTGTTTTCTCTCTCTTATTATTATTTTTTGTCCATTTGTTTCGTAACACAGCACAGCCGATCCCTTTACCGGCTTTGGCTATCGTCGTGCTGCTTTTCGATCTCAGGATGTTCAGCGATAGGGCGAGTTAAACCAGCTTTCGGCACCGTTGCCATTTGTCTCGGGGTCAAAAGGCGGCAATGAAATAATTATCCCCAAGTTCACAGCGTTTGAAATAGCTCTCAGCAGACTTTCCACAACACCTCTGTCCACGTCGTACGGCCTTGGCAGTCTAAAAAAAAAAAAAAGGTATTAATTTCAAATTTGAGTTGTTCAGATCGCACTTCTGATAAGAGATTCGGCCTTATTGTATGATTTTAAAAATAAATATAAAGGTATACATATATACTGTGCCCAGGAATATAACTAACTTTTGGATACTTATTAAAACAACACTTATTTAAACGTTGTATTTTATTCGTCGTTACCATCATCATCATCATTATCGTCATCATCATCGTCATTATAATACTACGTTATTCAGTTACGTTACCACATTTACTAACTAAATGACTCTAAACCAAAACTTCTAATAAGTAATTACATAATTTTACATGTTTAATAAATACCGTAAATCGTTAAGTAATTTAACTTAGCTTTGACTCCGTGATATTTGCAGAGCTCCGTCCTGTCCGACAGTTGAAACTAAAGTGGCCCCGTCGCTCTAGCGACGGCCTTTTTATAGAAGCAAGTAAACAACTACCACGTTGTCGAGTCGAACAACTTGTTATCTAGTTGTAATTTTACAAAATACTACAAAGTATGTGTTTTAACATAATAAATACCATAAAAATATGTATATAACAAGTTCTATATACATTGATTACTTGTGTAAAACAGAGAACTAACCTTAAATGTAAAACCAGCCTTACTCGTAAAAATATTACATTATTCAAGTGTTAAACCATAGATTTCAGAAGCATAAGTTTATGATTTCTTTTATCAAAATTATCCATAAATCTAACACACTCATGACAGATTGCTCAAATACTTGCGCCGGCGCGGTACTACAACAGTGGGAGAATGACTCATGGAAGCCCCTAGGATTTTTTTCTAACAAACTCAGCGACGCTCAACAGCGGTACAGTACATACGACAGGGAATTACTGGCAATTTACATGGCCATAAAACATTTTAGACCCCTGATTGAAGGCAGACCCTTAACAGTATATACAGACCATAAGCCCATTGTGTACTCATTAATGAAAAATACTGTCGGAAAAAATGATACACCACGAAGAATTCGACACCTAGATTTTATCATGCAGTTTTGTACCACAATAAAACACATCAGTGGGTCAGATAACGTGGTAGCTGACACATTATCACGCATAGAGACAATAGAGATACCATCGCCCATAGATTACAATGAAGTAGCCAAAGCCCAATCCGGTAATCAAGAGTTGAATAAACTAATGCAATCTGAGTCGCTACAATTCAAGCAGATACATTTACCTACGTGCACTCAGCCTATTTACTGCGAAGTATCTTTGGATAAAGTACGTCCATATTTGCCAGCGGAATTTCGTGTATCAGCTTTCAACGCAATACACGACATTAGTCATCCTGGAACTAGAACGACACGAAAAATGATTCAAGACCGATTTTTTTGGAGTACAATGAATAAAGATATGACGATGTGGACCAAAGCATGTAACGATTGTCAAAAATCAAAAATACACCGACATACAACTTCACCTCATGGAGTTTTCATACATAGTAATCGCTTTGAACACTTACACCTAGACATTGTGGGCCCCTTAACGTACTGCGAAGGATACCGGTACATAGTTACTATGATGGACAGAAACACCGGTTGGCCTGAGGCATATCCAGTAAAAGATATCACAGCCGAAAGTATAGCGAATATCGTTTACTCTGGATGGATTGCGAGATTTGGATGTCCTTTAAGGGTAACAACAGACCAAGGACGGCAATTCGAATCTACTTTATTTGGAGAATTAACAAAGAGGATGGGGATACAGAAATTTAGAACTACAGCGTACCATCCACAATCGAACGGATTATTGGAAAGATGGCACAGATGTTTAAAAACAGCTCTTAAGTGCAGAGGAAATACGGTTCACTGGGTTTCAGAATTGCCACCAGCACTGCTGGGATTACGAGCAAGTCTAAGAAATGATTCACACATCAGCGCAGCAGAAATGATATATGGAGAAGCTATAAGATTGCCTGGAGATTTCTTTGAGCCCGAAAAGCGAGAAACCTCAGATAACAATGAAAATTTTGTACAAAAACTACGGAGCAGAATAACGCAATTAGCATCAGTACCTAAGAAACAGAACCATCAAGGAAAAATATTTGTTCACCCAGAATTAAAAGACTGTGAAAATGTTTTTGTGCGATGTGACAAGGTTATAAAACCATTAACTCAACCATACATGGGTCCATTTAAAGTCATGGAGAAAACCGACAAATATTTTAAAATCTTACAGGCCGAGTCAAAGAAGGTCGTTAGTATAGATCGGCTGAAGCCTGCCTTTACCGTCAGCGGTGAGGAATGCAGCGACGTACCAAATAAGGCACTAGATATTGGAAACAATCAGAGTAGAGTATCAAGGTACGGACGCATCATCAAACCTGTTGTTCGCTTTGCACCGTGAAATCGCAAATAATGTATTATGTAATCGATATTTAATCAACTTGTAACGTTTTCTATGTTTAATCGTAAATTCTAAGTTATTTTCGTGAGACCTTTGTATCTATCATTTAAATATTTTAATTGTACAACTTTGTTATATTTTTTGTTTTTGTTAATAAAGGGGGAAGTACTGTGCCTACCTAAGGCCAGCACTTACCCACCTACTATGTATTACTCATGTATCAAATGATCAGTGTACTGTGAACGACTAATAAATCGGACGTGTCTATCGGAATATGATCTATTATTGATATTTCCCCCGCAACACAGAGCACATTGTCAATAAAAAAATGCTGATCAGTCGGCATAACAAAAATATTTTGAAGGTTTCAATACTATTGGTGGATATATTGATTGGTGGACCCCAAAAAAGTGAATAACTATGTGTGTGTGGGTCTTCCTGGGGTTCTAGCATTTGAATGTCTGTCATGTATTTTTCAAATTGTTCACTTACAAGGTGTTGGTGTGCATCCACAATAAAGGTGATATCATAGTCATTGTCAAGACTAAAAGTCTTAAAACGCTTTCACTGGCTATAAAACCGATCTCCGATTCACTCACTAATGAAGTAGCCCCTTGTCCCGGGAAGCCTCGGTCTCGGGATACTCGTCCTTGAAATCTGCCTCTTCCTCTGCGATTTTGACCATAACCTCTACCTTGACCTTGGCTCCGTCCTCCTCTGTATTTGCCTTGTTCCTTATTACCAGTACAACACTCATAAGACTTGTGCCCTGGTTTCCCGCATGTGTAGCAGGACATCATAAATGCGTTCTCTTGGTTCACTGTATCGGTGCTGATCTTAGTTTCGGCATCTAACAGCCTGGCCTCGTCAAAATCAAAACTCATCTTCTTTTCTGAGGCCATTGTTTCTATTGATGTAATTACAGGGTCATATTCTTTCGGCAGTGATGAGAGTAGGTAGCAAATTTGATCTTCTTCGTCTACTTTAACGTCTATGGCCTCTAGGTCGCTGATAATCGAACTGAACTTTATTAGATATTGTTGCAGCGGCTCATTGCATTTTAAAGAGATAAGTTACCGTTTTAGATGAAATCTGTTAAAAACACTCTTTCGTTCAAAGATATTTTCAAGTAGGCCCATTATTTCTTTCGCAGTTTTGCCATTCTTTATGATTTCTATATTTGCCGGACACGCTTTGTGCTATAAGCGACTTAGCTTTAGCATCGTCTCTCTTAGACTTATCTGCAGTAATTTCACCTTCCCATAATACGTACTCTACTTGCTTTTCTTGCAAAATTAGTTTTAATCGGAATTTCCAAGTGCTGAAATTCGATTTTCCATCCAAAAACAGCAAATTAGTCACCGCAGCGCCCGCCATTTTCCTTCACTTTTATTATGTGAATTGCTTTATTCGCCCAATTTTATCTTCGCAATCAACCACGCTCTGCTACCATGTTAAGTTTTGGGGTTGATTAAAAAAACTAATAAAGGTTTATTAAATAAACTTAAATTTCACTATTTATTTGTTGCAATCAATTTATAATAATACGAACACTATGAGTTGACATTTTTGACATAGACTAAGGTCGGAGAGCACACAGAGTAAGAAATGCACAGATTTATTATTAATTATTAATTAAAAATATATTTATTCACTAAAAGGTAAGGTTTACAAAACATAGTATAAATTATGCGCTAATATTAGATTGTTTAATGCAAGATGTTCGTGACATAATTCATACCCTGCCTATGATAACCCCGTAAACAATGCGTCTTCTCGTTCTAACTAAGTTGAAAACTTGTGATTAGATACAAGGGTAAGCTCTGCTCCGGCATCACACAGAGACGGTACTTATTATAATTTTAAATGCAATAGAGACGAATCTAACAATGACATTTGACAAAAGGAAAATCTTAACTATTGTTATATTTAAAGAAAAGCAAAACAAATAAAATAATTATAATATGTATACATATAAAATCATCTACACAATAAATACATTTTCAGCCGGTTTGAAAGAACGAAAGAGAAAGATAACATAATGTTTCTCAACAATCGCCCATTTTACGTGGTCTCTCCGCATATAGCCAACCGAAACACATTGTGCTTGCATGCCAACTTAGCTTTTAAAGCCCAAACTCTTACTACTTAACTCTTAATACTGACTGCTGATACAAACGATTTGGTTTCAGAAATAGTTTGCGATACTAAATCAAAACAATGCATGTATTCCGAGTGTTCAGAGTGTTTCGAACGAAAACTTAGCTTTGTTAATGCAACAGATGTTAATTGATTGATTGTTTATTGTTCAAAAACAAATGTAACATAACAGATACTTAATCTAATTCATTACATCCATCATACCTAAAAACATTAAATTCAGCTTAGTGTTACATATTGCACGACAAAGGAACATATTCATAACTTTAATACACTTTCAAAATTAATGCAATAACAACATACTACACTTTAAAATCAAATATATAAAAATAGCAATGAAGTAGAAAAAAATAAAGCACACAATTCTCATTAATAAAACAAAGAAATATAATTTATTTATTTATTTATTTTAAAGGAAAACCTCGCACGATATATATGAATAGTTACATAGTAAAAAATATGAGGCTAATTAAAGGTTTTCACGTATACATACAACATAGATACAAAAAAGGTGTGAAACAAATCAAAAGTAAACAGAAAGTAATATTATGAATACAAATCAATAAAAAAAAAGCGTTAATAAGAGACAGAATAGGATATACCTATAGTTAATTTAATTCCGCTGTAATACAAGATGATCATTTATGTAAATACGTCGTACTGAATCTCTGAAGCCAATATCAGGGGCTGATAGGGACTTTCGGGCCCTGGCTGCTGCAATAAAATCTTCCTTCATATACCGATTCATAAATCTGACGATTATTGTCTTCTCATTAGAACCGTGGATAGGTACTCGATAGAGGTAGTCAATATTTGACTTTGGAACGTCGAAATTAATTTCTTTCCCAATGGCCTCCATGATCTTGAATAAGTTTGCGTCCTTCTTTAGCGGGACACCCTTAATTCTTTTCTTTTTATTTTTCTTTTATTTTATTCGGAAGACAAACAGTTTTACAATCATAATAGTTAACTTATTAAATATACACGAACCAATTATACGTCTTCGCATAAAAAAAAACTAAATATAGCTTGCTGAAGTTAACTATCAAACTAATACTAACATATTATAAAATATAAATTTAGAAAACAAAAACTAAAAAGAAAACACAAGATAAATACTTATTAAAAAAAAAACAATCATGATGATGGCACATCGAACCAGCGATCCGACAGGATGTTTTTGACTTTTTGTGCACTTGTATTAAAAACATCTAGGTCGGAGAGTTCCACCAAACTGTTGTACGTAGCTACAGCTCTACTGAAAAAAGCATTTTGTCTGTAGTTAGTTGCGCTAAAAGGCATTTCTAAAGGAATGGGATGTCTGACCGATCTATTTGGAACTTTGATCTTTATTTTTTCTAGAAGCTGTGCAGAATCAACCTTACCTTGGGCAATTTTAAAAAGTAGTGCAACATCAGCTATTGTACGTAGTTCCTTTAAAGGGAGTATATGATGCCTTTTACACCTGGCTGAATACTCGGTGTCAAAACAGCCACATTTAAATTGAAGGTATCTTAGAAATCTACGTTGAATACACTCAATCCTGTCAATGTAGGTTTCATATTGAGGGTTCCATATTTGTGAACAATATTCTAAGATGCTACGCACATAGGCACAGTACAAAATTTTTATTACCTTTATACAAGAAAACTGGGAGCTGGTTCTAATGACAAAGCCTAATGCTTTATTAGCGCTCTTAATTATGGCGTCGATGTGCTTGTCATAGGCAAGTTTACTGTCATGAATGATTCCAAGGTCCCTTATCTCGTCTACTACTTTCAGAGGAGTCCCCTTAAGGCTATACAAATATTTAAAAGGCTGTGGACTGCGCGTAAATGTTATGGAGTAACATTTTGCTACATTCAAGTCCAACTTATTTCGTCGACAATAAAGCTCAAATCTATCCAAGTCTTCCTGCAGGAGATAACAGTCACTCATGTTATCGATACGCTTAAAAATTTTTACGTCATCTGCATATAGTAGAAATTGACTGTACGTGAAGCAGTAACTAATATCATTTAGAAAAATAGAAAATAGAAGCGGACCGAGCAAGGAACCTTGGGGTACGCCTGATGGGATATTCACCTAGCCAGATGAGGAGGAAAACCCATTGAGCACTACAGCTTGCGATCTATTTTCAATATAAGAGGTAAACCACCTATACAAATTTCCATGGATTCCTGCTCTGAATAGTTTCCGTAACAGCATTTGATGGTCTATTCTGTCAAATGCTTTGCTATAATCTGTAAAAATAGCGTCAACTTGGCCTCCAGCATCCATGTTCAAGGTGGTATAATCGTTAAAAGACAAGAGATTGGAAGTAGTTGAACGATTTTGCAAGAAGCCGTGCTGCTCTGAGATGAATGAAGTCGAGAGGGTTGAGTAAACAGCCTTATAAACAATTTTTTCGAGAACTTTCGCAAATATGCACAACTTTGATATCGGTCTGTAATTTATAATTTCACTTTTGCTGCCACTCTTGTGTATAGGAGTAATATAGGCCGACTTCCAAATCCTAGGCACAGTGCCTTCCTCAATAGAGCGCTTAAAAAGTAAACTTAGTGGATAGGCTAAACTTTCGGCACACTTTACAATAAATAATGAAGTAATATCATCCGGACCCGACCCCTTTGAAACGTCTAGTTTCTTAAGCAAATAAAAAATGCTAGCTGGTTCTATTTCAATATTGCCTATGGTACCTGGGTAATCATTTTCCATAGAGCTGTAACTTTGGTCACGATGTAACGGGGTGGAGCTTTGAGACTGAAAATTTGAGTGGAAATATTTAGAAAAAAAGTCACAGATCCCCTCTCCAGATTCAGCAGACTGTCTTACTTGTCTACTTAATCTCGATATTGTTCAAACGAGATCTTTGGTCTGCAACGGAAAGCTTGTACTTGAGGTCAGCTTCGCTAGCCTGCAGGCAGTTGATGGTCTCCTGCATTAAATCCACCTTTGAAACTCGTAGCTCCACGTCAGCAACCTTGAAGAAAGGTCTTCGATACGCGACCCCATGAATTCACAGCTGGCCTTGAGTTCTACCAGATCTTCCTTAATGGCCTTCACATCCTGAACCAGCAGCGGTATACCAGCAATCTGGCGCCTGATCTCTCGCACAATAGCCAAATATCGCTAAAAATAGCCTCTAACGAAATAGGTTCCGGCGAAGATAATGGCGCAGGCGGCTTTGGAGACAGGCCCCTACAGGAGGAGCATTTCCAGGCCGCTCTCCTATCTGTGCCAAGCTTCCTCCAGCCAGTTTCTGTGATCTGGGCACAACCAAAGTCAAGGTGCCTTGAACAACCCGAGCACTGAACCCCATCCATGAACTCACTTCCGCACGACGCGCACTTCATGATGAATTTAGAAAAAATAAAGGTTGACGAGATATGAACCTTGACAAAATTGACTTGACTTGTATTTATAAGCGACTTGTAAGCGTGCCCACTGAGCGAGTGTTCACACCGAACTGTACACCTGACTTAATATGGTAATAATAATAAATTAAATGTTCTCACAATAGTTGAGGAAGTATCTTGGCAAGAATGGACGATGGTAACCCATGAGTACAAAAAATCGGGTGTCGATAAAACTACAAAGAAAACTATATGTATATAAACTAGGAAAGAAAAGGTACTATTAATACGCTTGCGAATATATTTCAAGATGAACTTATGAAATTTAAGTCTCATCATTTTAATACTTACCACCAGCATAATCAATACTAAATAGCCATTGAAGATTATACAGGGCAATGAAGTTATTATACACTGCGATTTCTCTGAAAATTATGCTTGTATGGGGTTTATGATGGTGTGTGTGGTGTGTAGTCCCTAGGTAGGTATCCCGGAGTGGTAAATAAGGAGACGGACTCACAGTTTTTCACGGTATAATATCCAGCACACCAATTCCACATATATTTAGGTCCAGAAGGCAATTCAAAATTCGCACAAGCACCATATAGCACGTAGGCAAAGTCTAGCACTAATATAAGCAGAGTAAATACAGAAGGAATGCAGCGAGCGTCTATGTAAAAGCGCAGAGAAAAGAAGCGTGCGTTACGCATGGAAGCTAGTCTGTGACTGGTTTGACCTCTGCGCGAGCGCACCACGCGCCGGCCGTTGGCCGAGTACCTAAGGCCGCTATGTACAACACAGCACTAGTGATGTGCGCAGGTCGATGGATTAGTTACGGAAACTTGCGGGAAGTACGGAACGTAAAGGCATCGACCAGCCGATATAAATATTGAATGTAATGGGTGAATATTAATAATGTTTAAATAAACTAGAATGTTAAATGGTATACATATATGTATGTACATATAAAAGTTAACAGTTCTAAATAATATGTAGGGAAGTAGCCCACACTTGTAAAATGGCTGATGTGCAATCTATGCACTTTGCAGGTTCAAGACAACAAATCACTTCATACTGGAGTTGTATACGTAAAAAACTGTACACGCAGAAACCTATACTTCCGTCAATATCATAGTTACAGTAAGTCGGATTTTTGTCAAAACCGAGTTGGATATACAGCCGTGATGTGATCGCGACAACGACATTATTGTCTTATACATTTATTTATTTAATCCAAATTTAACAATAAAAAAATGCAGTAAGACGAGCATTGTTTTTAAAAGATATTCCACGTAATTTAATTTTTGACATACATTTATTTTGTATTGTCACAAAGATATAAAATGAAAAAATAAAAACGAAACTTCTAAACGCAAATAAAATGAAGCTCCACAACTATCGGCGTAATTTTTCTAGAAATAGTGGCACATTAATTTCACCATTCACTTCGCTCGATGACGGGTTTTGACCGTTTTTTTAAACGGCATTGTTGTTATCGCTCTTACTGCGATGAATGCTGCATTTTCCTTAAGGGTTTTCAAAAGATGGCTTATTGTTGTGGGTCTTCTCTTAAAACTTTTATTAAATTGCCCATTCCACCCTTCGCATTCATTATTTGTTCTGTCTTTCGCCAAAACAACACCACATTGCTTTCTTCGGCATCCAATAGTTTTGAATATAAGACAAGAATGGTCCGAGGTTTCGATGCGTACCAATAACTTGACTTTCTGCGAGTGCATAATTCCAGCCTTCCTCAATATCTCGATTGCAGAAGTGCTAGCACAATGCACAACCCAATAATTTTGTTCAAATCTGAGTTATTGTTTTTTTTGTTTTTTGTTTGTATGTTCAGCTTCTTTGCTTTTCTGGTCAATGTATCCTCGAAATTAAAATAACATCCAAGGTGTTTAACGTTGGGAAAGACAAATTTTATAGCACTGATAGTAAGTAGCCCGTTCAAAATCAGTAATAAATTTAGTTGTCTCCCATTCTGGGACTGCTGACTTTATAAGTTCTAGCAAAATACTCTGTATAAGTGCGTAAATCACAGAGACTACATTGTTTTTGTTTTCGCTGCTGCCTCAATCACAAAACAACACAAATAATTGAGTAAATGGTTTAGGACAACGTTTAAACGTACCATCGCCTAAAAAAACTTTTCCGTTTTTAAGCACTTCTCGCGCTTCTTCTAAAGCGAAAACTAATATACGATCATTGTCTTGTTGATAGTCAGCGAGTAAAAAATCGTCGTAGTCTCGTGGTACTTCAACTTCTTTCAAATCATTGTAAGCCATTTTTTCCACTTGTGCTAATTTCCTCTTTCTTCTATGCGCTACACATCGGTATTGGTTATAGTTTGGCAATTTATGCATTAGATCGAGACCCTTATTTCTCATAGATGCTAATGTTTTTTTGTACATAGCCGGAATTGTTTCCTCTACAGAAGAAGCTGCTGTTTCTATGCTGAAACTTATAATTGAACAGACAGTGTTTTCATTTTGGCAGGCACGTTTTCAAATGTATGGTTGATTTCAACTTCATCATGTTAACGGGACCCTACAATATAAAAAAGCTAAAATGGTAATTGGAAGATAACAAATCAGACGGCCTTAAATACAAAACTACATATGTACATGTTCACCCATGCAGACGGGCCACGGGCAATAAATGAAACCTTGCCACCATATTTAAGGAACCTTCCTCAGGTCTTGAGTTCAGTACGAACTTGGGATCGAGATTCTCCATACTCTGACTTATTTATTGAGTTATGGGCAAACAGCATGATGCTAATATGCCTATATCCAGGCTGAGTTGAAGTTATGTAAAGTTCACAGTATGAAGTGACTTGAGTAAAGATTATTAAAATAAACTTGAGACAACGATTATTTCTCATGGCTAGACGTACCCGTTTGCTTCCACACATTTATAATGCGTACTGCCAAGGAGTGGAACTGTTTGCCGGAGTCAGTATTTCCCGAAAGTTACAATCTGGGTGTTTTCAAGTCTCGAATTAATATCTTCTAGGTGGAAGCGCGCTCCATCCTAGACCGCATCGTCACTTACCGTCAGGTGAGATCGTGATTAAACGCAAACCTATTCCATAAAAAAAATAAACAAACATACCTGCATTACCGTAACAGTTCCGGTGCATTTTTCAGATGTTTTAAAATTTTTACATCGCCATATACAGTTACCATTTTCTGAAGATAAGACAGGAAACCTTCAAATAATAAAACTTTTCCTCGGCCACGTCGCACTATCTTCATTTTCGAAGCATGATCCGACGATGCCGCTTCGCACATTATTTTTTTTGTTATAATTATGAAAATTGAAATTCAAGGATGGTAACAATCGGTTCGACACATGAAATAATGAATGCGTAAACCGAAATGTACTTCAAATTATTTAAAGTGGCCAGTACTTAACGAATCAGTTAAGTGTAGGAATTATTAATTGCGACAATCCACTTCCTGGGCCCTATTACCGTTCCACGGTACTTTAAGTTTGTTTAGTAGTACCATTAATGGTACTAACGATACATCAATATTTGTGATGGTACTACTGATCCTAAACAATTGTCAATAGTACCATTAATAGTATTAAAGATACAAAGTTGTGTCACTTGTAACATCAATGGTACAAATCAATGGTACTACAGACGCAAAGGCACCATATCATCAATAATAAACGACTAGTTTTGTTTATATTTTAAAAATCTCGTTTTTCTTGGTAATATGTTCTCAAGAACAACAAAGCATCAAGTATTTTGTCGGATAGTGAGCTTCGTATTTTATTGCAAAAATATCCGGCCGACGAAAAAACACGCTCACTTTCAACACTGGTAGGCAAAATTGATGTGAGAAAAGTGTATGCCTGTGTCAAATAAACTCTTCTTTCACCTCTATTGTCGTATATTGCTTTTTCAGTCATTACAAATCCCAAAAGAACAAATTCGTCGGACGGAAGCACTGCCTTCTTCTTTTCTTTGCATTTTTCCATTTCCTTCTCAAATTCTTGTTGCAGGGTCAGCTCACTCGTTGTAGCGAGACTAGCTGTAGCTAGTGGTTCATCACCTTCATCGGAAGATAATAAAACAGCTGTCGTTGCTTCATTCTCTCTTTCTGTAACGCTGAGACGGCTAGTAGGGTTTTGTTTATATTTGAGGCGTTTTAACAAGCTTACAATAATATCATATATTTCTTTACTTGTGGGTTTCGGAAATGTATCGTCATCTGAAGCACTGTAGGTATCGCTGTAGAAGCTTTCGGTATCATGGAGGTAGTGTAATAGTCCTGCTATTAATAGGCGTCTTTCTTTTATTCGTCTTCGTAAGTTCACAGCGAGACTTTAACTCACTGAACTCAGATATGTGTTTCGCTAGTCAAGTTTATTCAGCATAAATTTCAATGCCGTGTCTGCTGTATACTATAGTGTGGCATCACGTCTTCAAATACATAGTAGTCATTTTTACCACTTCCAAACTACGAAGCTCAGAGTCGCTCAACGAGCTATGGAGAGGGCTATGCTCGGGGTTTCACTACGGGATCGAATCAGAAATGAGGAGATACGTAGAAGAACTCGGGTCACCGACATAGCTAAACGGATTAGCACGTTGAAGTGGCAATGGGCAGGCCATATAGCGCGCAGAACAGATGGCCGATGGGGCCGCAAAGTTCTCGAATGGAGGCCACGGATCGGCAAGCGCAGCGTAGGACGTCCACCTACAAGATGGGCAGACGACTTGGTGAGAACTGCTGGTCGGCGGTGGATGCAGACGGCTTCCAACCGCAGTACTTTGAGATCAATGAGGGAGGCCTTTGTCCAGCAGTGGACGTCCTACGGTTGAAATGATGAAACTACGATGGATATCAGATAATGTTTGAATTTCCACATCTGTGAAAGATATATCTGATTTAATGTCAATAAGAAGTTTTAAAATGCAGTCCTTCATTTTTAGGAACGATCCTATCATGTCATTCATGCTGGACCATCTTGTTCGACAGTCTAACTGCAACTGGATGTTTTCACCAAACTGTTTACTGACGTAAGCTCTCAGAGCATCGGCTTTAAGAGGTGACTTTCTTATTGATCTCACCAGATTTCGTACTTTGCCAATCACCTCTTTGTAAAGTCTTGGATCAGCTGTGTGAACCCTTAAGCTTTCTACTTCGAAGCCATCACACTCTGTTGACGAATCATTATCATTGTTGTGAATGAAAGGCGTGTTGGACCAAAGACTGATTTTTTTATTGTCTACCCACAACGTAACATATTGTACAGCCTAACCATCTGTTCCTATCTGGATGAGGAAGTCAGGAGTACTTCAATGAATAGGTTTTATTTGATTTGTAAAACGAATTTTTAATGCTCTAATAAATGTGCATTACATGGCAAAAATTGTAAGTGAATAAAATGAACAAAGAACGAGAGAGTGAAAGATGAATGGAGGAATGAATGGGTACACAGATAAAATTAATTTATGGATTATTGTCGTTGTTTTCGGTGGTTCCACCATGGTCGGATAGATGGCGCTGAATGTGACTTCTGAACATGCCGGCCCCCTTGGAAGCTCTAGGACGTAGCTTCCAACCTGGATTGCTCCTCACTGGCTCGATGGTTCCGGCAGCAGCGGGCAGATTTTCGAGAAGGCTCGTCGAATGATGCCGGTCGCTGTCCGAATCTCCGCCACGCGTGAAACACCGTCGCTGCCGGGGAACAAACGTGTTACCCGGCCCATCTTCCACTTCAGGGGAGGTACATGGTCTTCCTTGATAAGGACTAGGATATCCTTGTCTATGTCTTGGCTATCGACCTTCCATTTCGTGCGCTGTTGCAACTCCGAGACGTACTCCTTTGACCAGCGCTCCCAGAAATGCTGTCGAAGCTGTTCCACCAGGTGATAGCGGGTTAGGCGGGTAGGCGCGACGCTCGTCAGGTCTTCGCAGGCTGGCGCTGTCAACGGCCGGCCAATGAGGAAATGAGCCGGAGTAAGGGGAAGGAAGTCATGGACATCTGAAGAAAGAGGAGACAAAGGCCGGGAATTCAGGACGGCTTCAATCTGCGTTAATACCGTACTGAACTCCTCGTGCGTTAACCTTGCATTGCCTAATACTCGCCTTAAGTGATATTTACACGATTTTATTCCAGCCTCCCAAAGTCCGCCGAAATGGGGACTGTAAGGGGGAATAAACGTTAAACGAATTTTATTATTACTCATGAAATTCGAAACATCATCAGAATTGTCGAAGAACTGATTTATTTCTTTAAGTGCCCCAACAAAGTTTTTTCCATTATCGGAGAAAATTTCCAATGGCTTACCACGTCGTGCAATGAAACGTTTTAATGCTAGTAGATAGTCCTGTGTCGATAAACTGCCTACCAGATCAAGATGTACAGCGCGAGTTGTGAAACAAACGAATAAACATATATATGCCTTAACTAATTTAGCACCCCTGCCTTTCGATTTAAAATGAAGACAGGTCCTGCAAAATCTGTCCCGCAACGCATGAAGCAGAAACTCCCGATTTCCAATCTTTCCTGGGGTAAATTTCCCATTTTTGGGGTAAAAGTTTTACATTTCAGGCGCGTGCACGTAACGCAGTTGTGTACTACTTGCCTAGCCAAGTTGCGAGCTCCTAGCATCCACCACTGCTCACGCATAGAATATACTAGAAGCTGAGGCCCAGCGTGTAGTAATTTCTTATGTTCATACTCGCACAGCAATCGGGAAAATCGATGTTTACCACTCAAAAGCACGGGATGTTTTTTATCGTAGCTAAAATCAGTCGCATTACATAGCCTGCCGCCTACACGAATTAGACCGCTGTTATCTAAAAATATGCTCAAACCCGCAATTTTATATCCATTTTTACCATTTTCTTTGAATGGTAAATTATTTACCAGCCTATGATACTCATTAGGAAACGATTCCTTTTGCACTGCGCGTATCAGGGTGATAAGTGAACGTTCCATCTCGGCTGCAGTTAGTAAACCGGGTTTGTGACTAGGTGCGCACGGCGACGACCGCGCGTTATCAATGAAGCGAAGTAGGTATGCACAGGCGCGCTGTAAGCGAATAAACGAGGAAAAGCGTTCACAATTAAATAACGGACTCGTTTGCGTACAAATTAAATTAATTGTGTTAGATTTACGTTCCGGTAAGACATCGCTACTCGTTACCTCTCTAATGCTGGACCAGCTGCTGCTAATAAATAAAAAATAAAAAGCCTTTTATTTCTTGCTTAAATTACAAAAAAATTCTTATGTACTACTTATGTTAGTTTTATTTATATAGTTTAATTTTAAGTAGAGTACTTAAAATTATTTGTGTATCTATTTTTATCCATATTTCTTAAACTTACCGTAGTTTTACATTCTTAATTTACTTTCATTGTGTTTATCTATTGTTTACTTATTTCTATATATGTATTAGTTTCTTGCTTCTTTAACAAGAACCCCAGGTCGGGTGAAGGCCTCCTCCAAAGATGCCCATTTGTCTCGGTGTCGCGAAAGCGAAGATTTAAGTAGTATTATTATCACAGATTACAGAAACTTAGTATTATAGCTGTTATTGTCGGGATTACTCGGGTTGGATCGGGTCGGCATCGGCAGGCAAGCGCTTGCGAGGGAGCGCGGTGGCTCGCCGCCCGCCGACCGGGCATTCGGTTACGAGACGACAAGCGAGATACATGGGTGAGTGATCTTGACTTTCACAGTGCATGCAATACGAGATTTGCTATCGATGTGATAAACCCATGTGTTAAGTGTACTTACCAGTAGTGTTTACCGATGCGTCGGACTGTTGCGTACAGATAGTTGAGAATAAGAATTAGAGCGAGGCTCGGGGTGGCTGTAGGGGAGGATGGAGGCCACACGGGGATTAGCCCCCGTAATACTTAGGCTAAGCTAAGTAAGATTCTGATGGAATAGCCATTATCAAAGCTCGGATGGAACAGCCATTCAATCTAAGGACAGGTGGAACAGCCATCATACCTTAGCTTGGATGTAAAAGATATTCAGTCTAGTGGAACATTCGTTGTCTGAGGACAGGTGGAACAGCCATCAAACCTTAGCTTGGATGTAAAAGATATTCAGTCTAGCAGAACATTCGTTGTCTGAGGACAGGTGGAACAGCCATCAAACCTTAGCTTGGATGTAAAAGATATTCAGTCTAGTGGAACATTCGTTGTCTGAGGACAGGTGGAACAGCCATCAAACCTTAGCTTGGATGTAAAAGATATTCAGTCTAGTGAAACATTCGTTGTCTGAGGACAGGTGGAACAGCCATCAAACCTTAGCTTGGATGTAAAAGATATTCAGTCTAGTAGAACATTCGTTGTCTGAGGACAGGTGGAACAGCCATCAAACCTTAGCTTGGATGTAAAAGATATTCAGTCTAGTAGAACATTCGTTGTCTGAGGACAGGTGGAACAGCCATCAAACCTTAGCTCGAATAGACATTCAATCTAAGGACAGGTGGAACAGCCATCAAACCTTGGCTGGATGGAACAGCCGTTTAGTCTAATGGAACATTCATTATCTAAGGAGGATGGAAAATCCATTCAATCTGATGGAACAGCCATCAACCTTAGCTAGAATGTAAGACTCATACAGTCTGATGGAATAGCCATCAAGCCAGGTGGAACAGCCACCACACAAATTAATCACCCGCTAACAACAATATATAATATACATAAGTATATATGCACAGAATATTCGTCATAACCAATTTCATAAAAGGTACTTGGCGACATGGTGGAGATGCAGGGATCTGAACCCAGAACTTTCCGCATTCTAAAAATAGAATGTTTACTCTGGTTTTAAATAATAAATTGCGGGTAGTTCTGTTTTTGGGCTTGTTTGCTCGACATAAACTCATTGTGTACAAAAATAACAAAGGAATTCGAGGAATCATTGAGATGCAATATTTTAAAATGTTATTATGTACTTATACCTAACTACTTGTAGGTTTGTTCATAACTTTTACGAATGCTTATCTGCTACGGTCATAAACATGTACTCGTTTAACAATGGGTTCGAAATATGCAAACGTTTTAGACACAAAATAAGAAATGAAGTAGATAAATATTAAAAAGAAACTATTAAACAGTACTCGTAATAATATTACTAGCACTTACATACCTACCCAAAAGGAAATTTAGCGTTGGTTGCGTAGGTACCTACTTAGCGTACGACGACGCGACGTTGAAGTCTAGATTAAATATTTGGCAATGAATGCGGTACGTTGACACTTAAGTTTTAGTTTTGAATATGTTAACGAATCTTTATTAAAATGAAGATGTTTATAGCCTTGATCGATATAGGCATTGTAGCAGGTAAAAATAAATCAATTTTCTATTGATGTAGATTTTTGGACAGAACTGAAAAAAAAAAAACAAGATTTTGTTCTTGGGTAGTTTAAGTACTGTACTGTAAAATGGATGATGTTCTTTAAACTCGCTTGAAGTTACTGTATGAATCAGTCCAGTCGTTC
Source organism: Pasiphila rectangulata (assembly GCA_963082625.1). Taxonomy (NCBI): domain Eukaryota; kingdom Metazoa; phylum Arthropoda; class Insecta; order Lepidoptera; family Geometridae; genus Pasiphila; species Pasiphila rectangulata. The sequence continues at coordinate 17,003,392 of OY720253.1, read as the reverse complement.
ATAAACTCTGCCCAGTGTGCTCCTAAACAAGTTACGAGTTAGTTAGACGGTGATGCTAACTACAACGAATTAAATGAGAGACTTGTCACTGAAATACAAAATTACTGCAAATTATCAAAAGAACCCGACATAAATCATATAATCCAGTATACTTCAACTCAAATTGAAGCTAAAGATTTAGTGTAATTATGCACTCTAGAGGTATGGCACTTTATCGAATAAAACCAGTTACGACAAGTCCAGTATAGATTGTCGACAAGTTCTCCATGACATAGAGAGACATCTTTGTGTTTTGATCTCCTTGGGCGAAGATGTGAATCACAATCACCTCAGAGTTATGATAATGGAGAAATTCCCCGAAGATCTAATTTACGAATAAAGAATGAATAATAATAATGAACGACAGACGAAGACGAAAAAAAAAAATAGATGGAATAAGAAAATATCTAGAATACATTATATTGGCTAGAGAAACATCAAATAGACTGATAAAAGATACAGTAGGTACAAAAGTTACAAACTCGATAAAAATTGAGGGTACGAATGAAAGCCTTAAGGTCCAACCAGTCGCGGAGGCAAAGTCGTCAGTGAGCGCGGCCTAAATGTATGCTATCTCACCTGACATAGTGTGTTTATTTATTTATTAAGACACTCCTACGGCATCTTCACATGTTTACCGGCGCGCTAGAATGAAATGCAAAATGATTCATTCCTAAACCGACCGCGCAAAAATATGTGAATAGACTTTTAGCACAAGGGTTATTATAGAAAAACTTGAGTGTAATCATTTCAAAATAACATTTATTTCAACTTTTGAATAATTAAACTATGTCGGAACGGCATTTATTTTTTAATTCTCTTTCTCCTTATATTATTTAGTTTCGTCCAAAGTTGGGCTAAAATCAGTGTTGAAATACGAAAGTTTAGAAGCTTGTATTTTTGAAATAAATACTTTTTTACGGTTTGGGGTGTATACAAACATAGATTATGACAAGATAAATTGATATAATCATTAGTGTTGGATGGTTAACGTAAAACAGGGGAGTAGTTACCCTTCCACGTTTGTATGGAAAGATAAGCGACTCGTTCATCCTTAAGACGGGTTCGATACATGTCGTATTAGAAGAAAAGACAGACAGACAGCAAAATAAAAATTTTAGAAAGAGAAATGGCAACCGAAATAATAATTATAAAGCACCAGAAAATAAATCTAGTACTAGGAAATGCATATTCTGCAGTCAAGACTATTTTAATGACGAGTGCACGAAATATGCAACAATAAAGGAGAGAAAAGCACTATTATGCAACCGATGCTTTAACTGCTTACAGGAAGGTCACAGGGTAGGAAGTCACAGGGAAGGTCAAAACGCCGGTGTCAACACAGTAGTGAATTTAGCTCTCACAATCGAGCTTTATGTCCACAAAAGTTTGGTCAACCCGTAAATTCACCCAAGACTGATACACATAATCAGGTGAGCCTAACTTTTCACCAAAAGTAGATAAAATAGTTTTGGGATCTTGAACCGAAAGGTTTATGGGATTTTCTATATCTATTTGTGATAAAAAAGTTTGTAAACCATTTAATGGGATTGTCTTCTATGTTGACTATAGAATTCAAATTTAAATGTTTAGTATTGGTTTCGGTTATTTCAGAAATTGATAAGGAAAATATTAATAAAAGGTTTAATTGGTGTAAAGGTTTAATTTGCGATCATCGTTCTTAAATGTAGTTCCATCTAAAAAGACAGACACGGCTCGCAAAGAGGGACATATAATTAAATTATAACCTCGGTCTACGACATTTGTGGGATTGCGGTATCAGTTTTAATACCAGCAAAGATTTTCAAAAATTATGAAAGGATAGATTTTTATTGGATGTACAAGACGTACATCCGGTCACGACTGACCTACGCTGCACCAGCGTGGTACGCGCTAACCTCCACCACCAATAGGAAGAGCATCCAGGCTCGACAAAACATCACACTGCCAATCTGTACTGGGGCGGGCCGCTATGTCAGGAATGACGTCATCGCCCGCGACGTGCAGATTCAATCCATTGATGCCTTTGTGGTCCACACGGCGCATCGCATGTTCGACCGCGCCGACAACGGGCCACATGACCACCTGAATGACCTCGCCCCCGCTGCATGCCCGACCCCCGGAACACAAAGGTCACTGGCTCTCTCAGTCACGTGACCCCCTAGTACAGGGAGAGGAAGAAGAAAATCCAAGAAACCAACAATAATTAACACCCGCTTGGAAGGCAATAATCAAAGGACCTAGGGGTAGTAGCCCCTGGAGTTGATGCCGGGGTAAGGATGTCTAACCTCGAGGCCCCACCCGGAGACCCCTGAAGGGGTCCGGTAGACAGAAAAAGGATAGATTTATGTGGTTTGCTAACTTGAAACCTAATAGATTAGTGAATGGCATCATGTAGCATTCAAGTTTCGTGGTCTGAAAGATTTTAAGTTATTCGCTGCTACGCCCAAAGCCTAAACAGCGACGAATGACTGGGGAAGGTCTTTAGTATGCTTTACCGACTCATCAATGGATTAGTATGCGTGGTTCTTTAAGCACTAATAATATTGTCAGTTTTGTTATTGGCAAGTTCAGGTTAGTGCCGTTTAAGTACCAAAACTAACAGACTTTTAGACTAGAATAAGCATAATTCTCGTAGTAATTTTTTTGAAGGGAGACCTTGCTTCAAAATCCTTTATTGGGCGAGGAGGCCTTACGAATATACTGAATCAATGGTTAACGTAAATAGACCATTGAAGCAAAAATTGTTGCCGAAAATTAATCGCAATGCCTCGATATAAATATACAGACATTTTCCTAAAGAAATGATGTTGGTATAATTAGGTCTAGATAGAATTTTAATAGACATAGAACTTTACAAGAGCAGAAAGAACTGATACTCTTAAAGAAAACCTATATGTATGTATGGGATATTATTATACTCACAAGATAAAGGTTTAAATGGCAGAGGCTCATTTAAGCTACCAGCAATATCAGATTTACCAACAGAGAGAGTATATTATAACTTATTATATATATAGCTTAATATACTGTTTGCTTTTAGTGGCATTGATTCGGACACATATTGTGTGTATGAGGCCATTGAAGAAAATTGTGGCTCGCGTGCCTTAATATTCAGGCTATTCACATGGAGGTGTTAGAGGACCTTCCAGCGCAAGAATATTTGCTAGGCATAAGAAGATGCGTTGCAGTAAGAGGTTTACCTCAGCTATTACTTTCGGATAGCGGTGCATAATTTAAACGCAGATCATCGTATACAACTACAAAAGAAGATGCGATGGAAGTTCAATCCAGAATTAGCAGCCTGGGTTGGAAGATGTCACGAGAGACTTGTGTAACATAGTATAAAAATAACTGTAAAGGAAATCCAAATCATCAAATGATTGATGAGTAAAAAGGAGGTTTAAATAATTCTTAGGGATTTGGTAAGATGTTCAAAAATCAAAAAAAAAGTACTTGACTAGTCTAAGAGAAAGAAATCATAAGCATGGACACTCAAGAGTTGTAGTCATTAGGGCTCCAAAGTTAGCGGAGACAGATCGACTAAAATCGGAAGTTAAATGAGGCACACTGGAAGGCAGGAAAGATAGCACCGATGCTATAATGTTTTGATGAACAAAAGAGTTGCAATAGTGAAAATATAGTCAAGCGAAACAGTCACTCGTTCAATAGGACATTGTTTTCACTCGAACTTTGAAAAACAGCGTACAGTACAATACCTAAAAATAAAAGATAAGCTCCCACGACCAGAGCACGAGGTTCTGAGGAACCCGGTTGTTCTCAGGAACCTGAATGTTCTGAGCAACCCCAAAGCACACAAGCGTACCAAGCAACGGATCAACCAGATTCAGCAGAAATCCGAAAAAGGTCAACCAGGGCTTTAGCAGTCAAAGCCAGACAAACTGTTTAAGGGTGGACATCCTAGTTACTTGTCCGATCATTCCAACAGTGAATTATAAGATCCATAGGCAGATGATTATTTTGATCTAGATTGTTACTAGTATCATACCAAAACAGTCATAAATAAATATACAAATTAATCAAAATGTTTCGTTTTCTAATCTCCTTGGGGGGAATGTCGCGAAAGCGAAGATTTAAGTAGTATTATTATCACAGATTACAGAAACTTAGTATTATAGCTGTTATTGTCGGGATTACTCGGGTTGGATCGGGTCGGCATCGGCAGGCAAGCGCTTGCGAGGGAGCGCGGTGGCTCGCCGCCCGCCGACCGGGCATTCGGTTACGAGACGACAAGCGAGATACATGGGTGAGTGATCTTGACTTTCACAGTGCATGCAATACGAGATTTGCTATCGATGTGATAAACCCATGTGTTAAGTGTACTTACCAGTAGTGTTTACCGATGCGTCGGACTGTTGCGTACAGATAGTTGAGAATAAGAATTAGAGCGAGGCTCGGGGTGGCTGTAGGGGAGGATGGAGGCCACACGGGGATTAGCCCCCGTAATACTTAGGCTAAGCTAAGTAAGATTCTGATGGAATAGCCATTATCAAAGCTCGGATGGAACAGCCATTCAATCTAAGGACAGGTGGAACAGCCATCATACCTTAGCTTGGATGTAAAAGATATTCAGTCTAGTGGAACATTCGTTGTCTGAGGACAGGTGGAACAGCCATCAAACCTTAGCTTGGATGTAAAAGATATTCAGTCTAGCAGAACATTCGTTGTCTGAGGACAGGTGGAACAGCCATCAAACCTTAGCTTGGATGTAAAAGATATTCAGTCTAGTGGAACATTCGTTGTCTGAGGACAGGTGGAACAGCCATCAAACCTTAGCTTGGATGTAAAAGATATTCAGTCTAGTGAAACATTCGTTGTCTGAGGACAGGTGGAACAGCCATCAAACCTTAGCTTGGATGTAAAAGATATTCAGTCTAGTAGAACATTCGTTGTCTGAGGACAGGTGGAACAGCCATCAAACCTTAGCTTGGATGTAAAAGATATTCAGTCTAGTAGAACATTCGTTGTCTGAGGACAGGTGGAACAGCCATCAAACCTTAGCTCGAATAGACATTCAATCTAAGGACAGGTGGAACAGCCATCAAACCTTGGCTGGATGGAACAGCCGTTTAGTCTAATGGAACATTCATTATCTAAGGAGGATGGAAAATCCATTCAATCTGATGGAACAGCCATCAACCTTAGCTAGAATGTAAGACTCATACAGTCTGATGGAATAGCCATCAAGCCAGGTGGAACAGCCACCACACAAATTAATCACCCGCTAACAACAATATATAATATACATAAGTATATATGCACAGAATATTCGTCATAACCAATTTCATAAAAGGTACTTGGCGACACTCGGTCTTGTGCTGTTAGACTCCAGTTGGGGCCGGCGGTTCTATTAATGTCGTCTTCCCATCGTGTTATTGGTCTTCCTCTACTTCTTTTTCCTTGTGGGCCTCTCCATAAGGTTACTTTTGCGGTCCATCTCTGGTCTGTAAGCCTCGCTATATGCCCTGCCCATTTCCACTTAAGCTTTTGTGCAAAAGTCAAGGCATCTGTGGCTTTGTAGCTGCTGCTAGGTTCACCTAAATACCTAGGTCCACACCACCAAGAATTATTAGTGTCGTATTTTAATGAATCTAAATTCGCACCGCGCGTGATCAGGTCGGCAGGGTTTTCCGTACCCTTGACGTGCCGCCAAATCGTATCATCGGTTAGTTCATTAATTTGTACGACCCTATTCTGTACAAATGTTTTGAGAAGATGCGAAGACATACGTAACCATCCCTGCACTATTGTAGAATCCGTCCAAAAATAAACTTTATCGAAAGTTATACAAAGGGATTCTTTTATTTTTACGTATAATTTCGCTCCTAATAACGCACCGCATAATTCGGCCCTTGGAATCGAGATAGATTTGATTGGACATAATTTGCTTTTAGCACACAATAGTTTAACTGAGATAGAAGAAGTCTGATCACAATCGTGGCGACAGGACCGAACGTAGGCACAAGCACCGTAGGCCTTTTGTGACGCGTCTGTAAATACATGTAACTTGTGACGCGTCTGTAAATACATGTAACTCGGTATAATGAGAATCTACAGATGTTACGTAACGAGGAATACGAATTTCCTGTAAACATTGCAGATTAGAAATAAATTCGCGCCATGTACTTGCGATGCTATCTGGTACCTGTTCATCCCAGTCTAACTTTTGTAACCACAAACCTTGCAAAAGACATTTGGCTATGATGACTGCCGGAGATAACAAACCTAACGGGTCATAAATACCTATGAAAACCAATGAAACCAATGAAAACCATAGCAGATAGATACTCTTCGCCGCTGTGGGCAGGCCTGGTTCGCAGAGTGATCCCGGAAAAAGTCCCGCTACTCTGGTGAGATCACTCTGGGAATTAGTCCTGCGTTAAATAAATTTTTGTGTCTCGATTTGCTTACTAACCATTTACTGTATTTTTACTGTGTATTACTAACCCCATATGGATCTGTGTTGTCCGAAATAAAAGTATTTTATTTTTTTATAAATCTGTGAAATTACGGATATCATTTTGCGCTTGGTTAGCAGTGAGTCATCTTGTGACAGCTTAGTGGTGAAATGCAATTCATCACTCTCCGGGGACCAACCTAGACCTAAAGTTTTGGACATATGATTTTCACCTATATTTAGGTCTTTGCTACTCTCTGAACAAACTTCAAGATTGAATGTCCATTTGTGTAACGGAAAACAACCCAATTTCAACACTTTAGCAGTTTTATTGCATAACTCTAACAAGGTATCTGCGTTATTATGTGAGATAATGACATCGTCAACGTAAACGTCAGAATTTATGATTTCTGCCACACGCTCGTCATCACATTCTTTCGCTAATTGTTTTAGGCACCGTATACTTAGGTAGGGCGAAGACGAATAACCGTATGTGACCGTATTTAATGAAAATAACTGTAACGGTAAGTCCTTATTTTCCCGCCACATTACCAATTGTAAGTTACGTAAGTCCGGCTGTACTAAGATCTGCCTGTACATCTTTTCCACGTCTGCACAAGCTACGTACTTGTGTTGCCTAAAACGGAGAAGAATGGAGAATATGCTATTCTGAAGGGGTGGGCCTATATGTTGGATGTCATTTAATGATTTATTAGTAGTTGTTTTGGCACTCGCGTCAAAAACAACTCGCAATTTAGTGGTTTGACTAGATTCGCGGTACACGCCGTGATGCGGCAGGATATAGTACGGTTTGTTCGGGTCCGTGACATTACCCGGCACGGGGGACATGTGACCTAATGCCTCGTACTCACGCATGAAATCACAATATAACTGTTTATATTGCAATGACGAATCTAGCTTTCTTTCTAGCGATAAAAAACGTTTTTTCGCCATGGTATAAGAATCTCCTAAAACGTCAGCAGATTCCTTAAACGGAATGCGCACAGAAAACCTACCCTGCTTATCCCGCTTTGTAGTTTCTGTAAATAACGATTCGCAATACCTATCCTCCTTCGTCAAGGCAGAAGGTAAGTCAGTCAGTTCCTCTAACTCCCAAAATTTGCGTAATTGAGAATCAATTTGAACAAAATTACAGTGAACATTTTTCATAAGATATGACTAAACATTGTGAATAGGTCCAGAGATGATCCATCCTACCTTCGAGTCGTATAGGTATGGACCAGCACAAAGTTTTATTCTGTTTTCCTTGAGTAGGTCCCAGAATACATCTGCGCCTAAAAGTATATCTACCTCGGACGGGATACTAAACGTGGGATCGGCGAGCGAGACGTAGCTAGGTATACCTATAGAATCGCAGTTGACGTTTATCGAAGGTAGCTTCGATGTTATGCTAGGTAGAACCAAGCATTGGATTTCTTTGATGAAATCACTGGTTTTTGAACGAATTTGTAATTTACAAGCGTGAGTACTTTGTGATACGATTTGACCTACGCCTGTAATCTGAACAGTGGACTGTATGATTGGTAACTGTAAACGAGTTACTATTACTAAAGATTTGGTGACGAAACAGTTCTGTGATCCGTTATCCAAAAGAACCCTAATAGTATGATATCGATTATCCGAATCAGGTATATCTACTAGCGCGGTTGACAACAAGACTGGCTGTATAAACGATTGACAGGACAGTGCTGTGCGTTCACCTCGGTCTTTCGGCGCATCAGCTGACTTTTGTGAGTCATCATGAGACGGGAACATTAAACTGGCGGCGACTGCACTTATGGTTTCACTGGGGACGTGAAGTAGCGTGTTATGCTTCGCACTGCATAGCTTACAAGGGCCGTAGGTGCAGTCATTAACGGAATGCTTGTCTGAACGCAGACAATTAGAACAAAGCTTTTTAGCAGTGACTAAATGTTGCCTATCTAACACAGACATGTTTAAAAACTTCGCACAAGAATAAAGATAGTGATCGTCGCTACAATGACAACATATACGCTTTTGTGTTGTCTTATCAGCGCTCGATTTATTTGCTGACACGAATGCATGCGCTTGAGGTTGCGGGTTCGATTTATTTTGTTTCTTATTTTGCTGATAAGAATTTGCCCTGCTACCTCCATTGGTTTATTTATTTATTTATTTGATCTTATGCTCGGTACCTAGCTCATTCCGCTTGGAAACTATGATGCCCTTTTGGGATTCCCATTCACGCTCTGTGACCGAATCTAGTTTTGTCACAATTAAATATACGATTAATGTGTCCCAAGAGTCCGTGGGTTCTCCAAGGGATTTAAGGGCTCGTAGATCCCTTAGAGTGGAATCTATATGGGTTCTAATTTGTGCCGGTGACTCTGAGTGCAACGCTTGAGTGGCAAACATTGACTTCACATGATTCTGTATGAGCAATCTGTGATTTTGGAACCTTTGTTCCAGCAAATCCCACGCATGAGCATAGTTGGATTCTGTGAACTCTAACGCACTTATTACTTGAGCAGCAGTAGCAGTTAAAGATGATTTTAGGTAATGGAACTTCTGGATCGGGCCTAAATCAGTCCTGTTGTGTATCATGGTTACATACGAGTTTCTAAATTCAATCCATTTATCATAACAACCGTCAAAGGCGGGTAAAGTTATTTGAGGCAACTTTATCGAAACAGAACCATCTATACCTATCGAACCATAATCGTTTGATATGCCTTTCGCAGTGGCCATCAGAGAAAAGTATTGTGACTCAAAGGATTCCCTATACTCCATTTGAGTCACAAGATCAGATTCATCATCTACTAATTGTTCAATCTCGCCTTGAATTGCATTGAAAGATTGGAAAATGGCAGCATTGGCCTGTACACGTAGATCAAATTCTACTTTATTACAAGCTGTTCGGTTGGGATTTAGATCTTCCAGCTGAATATTGGTGATGTGCTTTCCAAAAAGAGTTAATCTACATTTGAGATTAGCTCTCTGCTTTTTTAGGGATGTAAGGCGGTTTGATAAGACATTAGGGGCCAGTAAATGTGGGGACTTTGGCCTATCAACTTTAGTAGGTTCAAGCTGATCTTGATTCATTCTATGTAAATGTAAAAACTTACGGTTTCTCTGCGGTATAGGCGATGCAAGGCACAAGGTAAGGCTTCGTTCACACGGCATTGTCCTGCACGTTTTTTTGCAGTGTACGTCTTAACGTATAAATAGTGACCATACAATGTACATAGATCCATTCACACGTCGATTGTACTGCAAAAAAACGTGTACCGCTTATACGTTTAAACGCATACTCAACGGACTTGTCAAGCAAATCGAATGAACTTTGACGTATTCGGTTCGCAGTGGCATATGGTATAGCTTTGTCTCCTTCACACGACACGATGTCATACGTTTTTTATCGAATAGCAACCGAAGAAGCGTTTAGTACCTGAGCGTCTTTTGTACGGGTGGCACGTATTGTTTGATTTGGGGTATTATTCAAAATGGTTGAGGAATCTTCTATAGATAACGAACTATTGATTTCTTTAGTGGAACAAAATCCCGTTTTATGGGATAAAACTTTGGAACTTTATAAAAATCGCGTCGCAACTCAAGCGGCTTGGAAGGGAATCATGTTAATAATTGATCCTAATTTTGAGACATTGGAAGAAAAAACAAGACAAGCCTTAGGTATGTACATTTTATTATTAATAATAAAAATTGCGTTACAACATATTTTAATTTACTCTGCTTAGTTCTAAATATATTCGTTTTGCCATGGGTCTGATCCTTCGTTTGATAAAAAATAGTCACTAAAAGTGGACCTTACGCTGTTTGCTTGAACATTTCGAACTGACGTACTTTGAATATTTTCAAATAATGGAGGATTCGCCACATCTTCAAAATTGTGTCCATCATGTTCACGAACGTAATTGTGTAATACAATGCATGCTTTTATGATTTCTGTCAATAAACTTGGTGAAACATCAATAGCCTTATGTAGAATTCTCCATTTTCCCGCTAAGATACCGAAAGCACACTCCACGTACCTCCTTGCTCTGCTCAGGCGGTAATTAAAGATTTTTTTACGTAAATTTAAATGTGTTCCTCCAAAAGGGCGAAGTAAATTATTATGTAGAGCAAAACCCTCATCACCAATAAATACGTAAGGTGTACTTTCTCCACCTTCTAATAATGGCATTGGTTTGGGTATATTCAGCGAACCATCATTAACTTTTTTCCATAAGATGGAATTTTTCAAAATGGATGAGTCACAATCTTTTCCGTATGATCCTATGTCTACGTATATAAATCTGTATTCCGAATCAACCACCGCAAGTAGCACAATTGAAAAAAAATCTTTATAATTGAAGTACATGGATCCACTATGAGGAGGCTTTAAGATTTTTATATGTTTCCCGTCAATTGCACCTAAACAATGAGGGAAATTAGTCTTTCTTTCAAAACCTTCCACTATTTTCATCCATTCACTTTCTGTAGAAGGCGTTTGAAGATATTCTCCCTGAAGGACATGCCACAGAGTCCAGCAAACATCCCAGATGATACCACTTATAGTCGATACTCCAACTTTGTATGAATAGTGTAAATCTTTCATGGAACACCCCGATGCTAAATACCTGAAAAAAGAAATGTATAATATGTACTGTATTACTTATCATATTTGTCTTTTACAGCTAAAATGATTATTCAACGGTGGACTCATATAAGAGATAATTATAATCGATCATATAAAAAGATAAAAGGTCAGAAAAGCTCAGGAAGTGGTGCCAAAACAGCAAAGCCCTATGTTTATAGTAAACAGTTATCTTTTCTGCAGAAAGTAATACAACCAAAAGAGACAATAAACAACGTAACTACCGAAAATAACAACACGGAATCCGACAATAACACAGAATCCGAAAACCAGAAAAATAATTCTGAGGGAAGAAATGAAACATTGGAAAACTCTATAGACACAATGGCGGCAAAGAGCCCAATACCTAATCGTGTACCTAAAAGATCTGTAAAAAATATGATTAGTCAGTTAGTAAGATGATGAAATTTATGGATTCTTATTCAAATAACGAATCTAAACCAATGAATCGGCACCTTTCATTTTTTAATGGGATATTACCATCATTAGATAAGTATGACGATGATGAAGTCCTCGAATTCCAAATGGGTGTGCTACAATTAATGAAAAAAATTAAAAACAGTCGCCAAATTCGTGAATCGTCGTCTTTCAATCACTCATCAGTTCACAGAGGATATTTTACACAACAATTCCAAAACAGTAATATACAAGAAGCTACTAATTCTACCAGTACAAACATGACTGCAACGACTTCTCTTCAAAGTCCAGCCTCTGTACAATTAACTACAGCAGCTTCTCTTCAAAATCCGTCCTCTGTCGAATCCTACTATTCTAACTACTCGGATATTGATTACAATGACTTAATACGAAACACGAATACACTATAGTAAAATTGGTCCAATTTTAATATTTTTAAAATTATAATATTGATTTCATTAACATTAATAAAACTTAAATAATCACAACCTGTGTATTTTTATTTGTGTACTCACCTTAAACAGATGGCTAATTTCATTTTAGTACTAATGCATTTCCGCATATTCGTATTTGATTTTGGTAGGCTTGAATTTTCCAGTCGAGTCAATAACTTTTCAAAACTTTCAATAGACATTCGAAAGTAATTAAAAAACATTTTTTCATCGTTTCTAAGATTTTCGAATAATTTTTCAAATGTGATCGTTCGCACAGATTCTTGATTAATAGGATGTACCCAAAATCTTCTGTTTTGTCGCCGGCGAGACCGTTGGCGCCTTCGATACCAATATAAAAGTACAACCAAGCGTGGATCCATCAGTACGTCTACTCACTGTGACAACTGTGTGGAAACTGCGGCTATTCGTTAAAAAAACAATTACAAAATAACGTGCAGGACAATGCCGTGTACCATATGAACACCCGGTTGACTATACGTTAAGAAAACGATTACAAAAAAACGTGCAGGACAATGCCGTGTGAACGAAGCCTTACGCACACACGAAACGCACAAAGAGCTGAAAAACGAAACGAATATTAACGCAGACTGCAGAGAAGAGGGAGAGGAAGGATGGGTGAGATGAACCGACCGTTGTATGGCGCTCGCCGCTACTCCAGACCTCCTCCAGGACTCCACCAGCTTCCAGATCTCGAACCGGGAAACGTGTCCACGTGGCCGCTCGACTCGGCAAGGGCAGGTTCTTCGTTATTTGGGTCGAAGGATCAATTTTATGAACAGCCTAACCATCTGTTCCTATCTGGATGAGGAAGTCAGGAGTACTTCAATGAATAGGTTTTATTTGATTTGTAAAACGAATTTTTAATGCTCTAATAAATGTGCATTACATGGCAAAAATTGTAAGTGAATAGAATGAACAAAGAACGAGAGAGTGAAAGATGAATGGAGGAATGAATGGGTACACAGATAAAATTAATTTATGGATTATTGTCGTTGTTTTCGGTGGTTCCACCATGGTCGGATAGATGGCGCTGAATGTGACTTCTGAACACATATAAATAGTAAACGACATAAGTACAACTATGACATCTTCCCTTAATATTATTTTAATAGTTTTCATAAGTGTACTTACATTATGATCCTAGTTTTTAGTTATAGAACAAAGGTTCAACGTAACTTTGTAGGTAGGTTTTTTTTTTTTATTATGCTGGACAACTCACACAGCTAGCCCCAAGCTAAGCAAGGCTTGTGTTATGGGTACTAGATGACTGATATACATAATACATTATTATACATATGTAGATAGATATTTTTTGTTATATATAGAAAAACATCCAGAACACCCTGAACAAATATCTGCAGATTGTGCAGACATTTGTCCCTTAGTGGGCGGAAATCAAACCCGCAACCTCTTGCGTCGCAGGCGAACCTTCGCCCGCTGCGCCACAGAGGTCGTCAAGGTCGTAGGTTACTTAACTAAATTACAAAAAATAAAAAAACTTGTACATAGGTAGGTTAGGTTAGGTACCTTAACTCTGCCGACGTTTGTACTCCTCAGTCATCCGCTCAATCGCCTTATACGGAGCCCCAGTTTGGGTTGATTCCATGACCAGAGGTAATAAGGCCACTCTACAAAGAGCTCAGAGGACTATGGCCATACGAATAATACGTGGATATCGCACCATTTCCCATGGTGCCGCCTGTGCCATTGCCGGAACACTGCCCTGGGATAGAGAAGCCGTTGTACTGGAGGCTATATATATCACCTTAAAGAGGAAAAACAGGCTGCTGGATACCATCTAGCTCCACAGGAGATCCAGCTTGCCCGATGTGAGGCACAAAAGGCTGCCCTAGATCAATGGGTTGAAGAGCTACAAGTAGCTGAGTTTGGTAGATGGACCCTAGATGCTGTAGGCCCGCTACTCGATAAGTGGATGCATCGTGAACATGGCTCCCTGACTTTTAGACTGGTACAGATGTTGACGGGACACGGTTGTTTCGGGCGATACCTACACCGAATCGCAAAAAGAGAAGCCAGCCCAGACTGTCACCATTGCAGTGCCCAAGAGGATACAACGCAACACACCCTAGAGGTGTGTCCTGCATGGGCACTGCAACGTCAGGAACTGGTAAGCGTCGTTGGACAGGACCTCTCACTAAGAAACATAGTTGAGAACATGATTGAAAGTGAGAGAGCCTGGGATGTCATGGTGTCCTTCTGCGAAGAAGTGATATCCACCAAAGAAACAGCGGAGAGAACCAGGGAAAATGATCCCAATGCAGAATTGAGGCGGCGACGCAGAACAGGAACCTATATAATAAAAAATATCTATCTTTGTGGTATGTATTAATTATATTAGTCATCTAGTACCCAACACAAGCTCCGTTTGGCTTGGGACTAGATGATGATGTGTGAGATGACCAGTATTGAGTTTTTTATTATTTATAAGTGTATTTGTACCTCTTTTTTATGCACGTTATGCTGCTCGTGAGCTTGGTGAACCCATTCGGACCTTCCTCGTCGGCATCTCAAATCGTGCACAGATACCACCCATCCGTCCTTCATCATGCTGTTCACGACTGACTACCCTGGTGGCTAATACCTTGACAAGCTGACTGGGAAGGCTTGTGCATAACATTCCTTCAAGAAAAGTTATTTTACTTCACACAGTAACCTCTTTTTCTTTTTCTGCTGAAGCTGCACTATTTTGAATTCTGTATTTCGTAATCTTCTTGCTTTGTGTTACTCGTTCTCACTTTTTAAATTCGCACACACATATCACACACCGAAATATCCCGTCTGGTGGGTAGCTCGAGACATTCCTGTTAAATTCAAAATTTCAAAATGCATTTTCTTCCAGATAATTGCAATCAACCTCCATTATGCTATTCAACAGGTGTCAGCAGCTCTGCTATGTCGGTCGGCCGTGGCCGACCGATAAATAGACATGGGCTTGGTGTTGCCTGTTTTGCGGCTAGATGTTCAGGGTTTTTGTCGAATGTTTTTTATTTTTGTATTTTCTTTGTTTATATTTTTTTTTTGTGTTCTTTGTTTATTCTAAATTGTATGTTTATTTTTTTATATTTTAATTGTATGTTATTTTTTTTTTATTTGACTTTATTATTTTTTATTAATCTGTGTACTGTTTTATGATTGTTTGTTTACCGTCTATATATTCCTATTCATTTACTATGTTCCTCTCCTGTCTCCTTCTCTCTTTTGTGGTCGTGAAGTCACCCGGGGCCCCAACTGAAAACCAGCGTAGCATCTGAGCCTAGCCAGGTGCTACACAATGCTGAGTTGGGGACCCATTTACCCACGCCACATCTGCTTCTTCTTGTTTATTTGTGATATTTTATCTTTATTTTTAATGTTATTTTTATGTGGATGTATGTTTTTTGATCTGTGCGTGTGGTAAATGTTTTTCTTCTTCTTCTTCAGGAAGAACGCGCAAGCACTTCAACAACCTGCTGCCGCTGGATGAAGGCCAGTAGGGCTTGGATTTGGGGAAACCAAGCACTACATTGCACAGGCCTACACCAACTGTTCCCTACGGACATAAATGACGGGTCTGTTTTAATCAGACAATCATAGACAGAGTCGCGGTTGATTTCAACCGGGACCCCGTGGCTCTGTTAATCACATGAGTGAGGGAACATGGATGGGTTTTTAGTCGGTATGTTGATTGCTGCATAAGCATCAATGAGTCCGACATACCCCTCTGGTCCCCCCAAGACCAGAGGAAATGCGTAAAGCATTTTCCCACCCTTAAAAAAAAAAAAGGTACCTTAACTCAAAGGCCCTTCTCAGGGCCAACCCGAAGTGATGAACGGCAGCGTCACTAGACGGGGTTCTGCCTCTTTGGATAAGGATGCGTGTGCCTTGGAGCCACGCATCATGTTGACTCGTTTGTCAACTGAGGCGATGGAGATAGCGGCGCGGGCATCCGATTCGGATGCGAGCGTAGAGACAGTAGCCTCCTCGGTGCGGGCCGGCGTGGGCCGCTTGTGGAAGGGCCAAAAGAGACGGCGCAATGATGACTCAGTGTCATCAACGCTGACGGTATGGCGCATGTTGCGCATGTTGGTACACTAGTACCAAGCACCAGTCGTAGTAAGATTGGGAGGAAGGAGTTCCTTCTTAGGAAAGAAGCGGAGGCTGAGGTGTTGCTCAAAGAGCAACTCCATAAAGCTGATAATGAGAGGGCAGCATTAGGGTCGGTGGTTTCGGGCGAGGAGGATGACCGAACCGCCAACGCCTTAAACGAGCGCATACTGGCAGATGTGGATCTGATAGTACACGTAGCGACGAAATCAAAGAACCTTAAGGGCGGATTTACACGCGCCCTTAAGGAATCAGCGGCCTCAATAAAGAAGGCAACCGAAGTCCTTCGCAGTAGGTCCTCTACGGAGGAGACCGTGAGACTGCAGAAGGACAACGAGCGCCTGCAGGCCGAGGTGGCAGAGCTCCGCAAAGATCTAGCGGAGCTCAGAAGAGCAATGGAGACACGGGTGCAATTTAGCCCCGCAACCATGGAGGTGCCGGAGACCCTCCCTGCTCGAGGTGGGACCCAAGCTGAAGAGCTGACGCGTTCAATTATGCTACAGGTTGGTGGCATGTTGAACGCGCGGCTTGAGTCGTTTGAGGACAGGCTCCTTCCGGCAAAACGCCTACGGCCACCACTTGCTTCTGACAGGGTGGTGAGCCTGCCAGTACCAGTGGTGACGCCAGCACCTGTGGTAGCGCCGGATGCAGCTGTCAGGAATGGAAAGCGAGCTGCCAAGAAAGGGCAGCCAGGTAGACCGGAAAGACAGCAGAAGAATGTGGCTCCTGTACCCATACCGCCCGTACCAAAAGCCAAAGAGGAGGGCTGGTCAAAGGTAAACGGAGTGGCAAAAAGAAGACTGGTGTAAAAACTGTGGCTTTCACTACGGCTGCACCACCTAAGGCGGCTGCAAAGCCCCCTAAGCCCAGTAAGGCGAAGTTGCGCCATCCACGAACTTCAGCGGTGGTAATTACACTGCAGCCGGGAGCCGAAGAGAAGGGCGTAACATACGCGAAGGTGCTGGCCGAGGCCAAACAAAAGGTCGACCTCACTGACTGTGTCATAGCTGGTGGGTTAAGATGCCGCAAAACGGTTACTGGCGCTCGTATCTTGGAGATACCAGGTGCCACGAGTGGCGGAAAAGCAGACTCGCTCGCGCAAAAGCTGCGAGAGTCCTTAGGCGAAGAGGTGAAAGTCTCCAGGCCCACAACCTGCACAGAGCTGCGGATCGCTGGGCTAGATGACTCTGTCATGAGGTAGCCTCTGCTATTGCAAGGACTGGTAGCTGCCCAGTAGAGTCCATAAAGGTAGGAGAAATACGTAGGGACTCACGGGGCAGCGGGGCGGTGTGGGCTAAATGCCCGGTGACAGCAGTTAAAAAGCTGCAGGTAGGAGGCCGTCTACTGGTCGGATGGGTTTCGGCGTCAGTTAAGATGCTGGAACCGAGACCAATGCGGTGCTACCGCTGCCTAGAGATGGGGCACGTGCGGGTGAACTGCACCGCAGAGGTGGACCGCAGCGATGAGTGCTATCGCTGTGGTCAGCCTGGCCACAAGGCGGCTGTTTGTTCGGCTGCTGCGCCCAATTGTTCATTGTGCGCGGCTGCCAATAAACCGGCAGATCATAGGTCTGGAGACAAAAAGTGTTCCCAACCCAGGTCCAAGAAGAAGAGCAAAGCTGTCAGGAAGAACTTGGCAGCTAAGATCACTCTCGTTCAAGTGGGGGCTGAGGAGGCGATGATCACTAACTAAATTTAGTATGGATCATCGCCTCCTTTAGGGGAATATCAACCACTCTACTGGTGCGCAGGACCTCCTCCTGCAATCCATGGCGGAGTGGCAGATAGATGTGGCAGTAGTTGCCGAGCCGTATTTTGTCCCGCCCGATAACAGAAAATGGGCGGGGGATGTCGACGGCTTGATAGCAATCATTGCAGCTGGGTCTATTCCAATAACAGTAGTTGCCAGAGGCAGAGGGTAAGTCGCAGCTAGGTGGAACGAGATGGTGATCCTCGGGGTCTACTTTTCTCCTAACAAAACCCTCGCTGAGTTTGAGGCGTTCCTTGGCGGGATAGGGGCCTTCATAGGGCAGACCCTTCCACGCCCAGTGCTTGTCGCGGGGGACCTAAACGCGAAATCCACGGCGTGGGGTTCATCTCGGACGGACGCTCGTGGAGAGGCTCTGGAGGAATGGGTAACGACGACTGGCCTCTGTATTTTAAATCAGTCAACACGTGCGTGCAACATAATGGGGGGTCGATTGTGGACGTAACGTTCGCAACGCCAACCCTGGCGAGCCGTGTTGTGTACTGGAAGGTAGAGACTGACGTGGAGACGCTATCTGATCACCGATACATTCGGTATAGCGTCTCTGCGTCCGTAGGGCAGGCATTGGCCTCGTCGGCAAGAGAGTAGGGCAGGCATTGGCCTCGTCGGCAAGAGAGGTCCCCGGTGGTCGCTGAGGGGGATGGACCGGGAGTTGGCGAAGGAGGCGGCCATCGTGGAATCATGGATGGCTGACTCAGACCTGGGGGATGTTGACGTTGCGGCAGATGCACTGGGCCGAGCCCTTGCGCGCATCTGTGACGCCTCCATGCCCCGGGTCAAGACGTCGTCGCCACCCCGGCGCATATACTGGTGGAGGCCGGGGCTCAGGGAGCTCAGGCGGGCTTGCGTCCGTAGCGCGGCGTAGTTACGCCCATTACCGCCGGAGGAGGGTGCGCGACGAGGAGGTCGAGAGGGACCGCTACGCCGACTATGGGGCCGCCTGTTCTGATCTTAAGGCGGCCATTAAGGATGTGAAGGAGTCGGCATGGCAAGAGTGGTTGGAGTCCCTCAACCGCGACTAGGGATTGCAATCCGGATATCCGGATATTCAAATTATCCGGATATCCGCTAATTTTCATATCCGAATAATGGGAGTACCTTTATCCGGATAATACGAATAATACGGATACCTAGTTGATTTTTCTAATTCACAACACTACAGCGTCCAGCAGTTTAGAAATATTATAGTATCTATACTTTATGCATACAATATTTTGTGCAGTTAAAAATATACACGTATTCGTGCATGTCTCTGAACTTATCATCAAGTAAGACCTATACAAGCGCGCACTCGCATCACTAGCGTAGAATTAGAAAGACCTGCTAATAAAAGTAGATTATTTTTAGAAATTATTTAGTGGGCTAACTGTTTGTTATTGTTATTATGTTAATTGTTTTGAGATATTTATTTAATTTGATTGATATATCACACACATAAAATGTGTGTATACTTCTATTATCCGTTTGATCTCATGACTGTGTTGTTTCTTTGTTATAATCTATATAATCATTTTAGAGTACCTATTAAAATAGGAAGTTTGATTTACGTTATGGAGGAAGGATTCTTAATTATGTTGAGAAAATAGTTCGATGGAAAGAATTAAACCGTTTTATTTCATAGATGTGATATGCTAGTGACTTTTAGTTTTCAACCCAATTGATCGATACTCTTATTTTTAACATAAATGTTGTATCAGTTACTTTGCGAATACTATCGTTATTTTAGTATAACTTTTTTACTAATTCATTTTTTGAGTATAAATTAATAAATACTATACTATAAGAACCAATTTCCTCGATTTAATTTAAATTTTATATATATTTTTAAATTATCCGAATTATCCGTAATATTCGGATATCCGAATAGTAAGTCTCACTACTATCCGAACTATCCGGATACGAAAATTTATCGGATAATGCAAACCCTAACCGCGACCCTTGTGGTCGTCCCTACAAGGCGGTGACAGGCAAGCTCCGCCCCTGGGCTCCGCCACTCACAGCAACCCTGGAGCCAGAGCTCTTAGAACAGGTGGTGTCAGCGCTCTTCCCTCATAGGGAGGCGTGGCACCCACCACTCATGGCTCCTCCTGAGGTGGAGGAACTGCTCGATGATGCCGAGGTTCCGGAAGTGACGGAGACTGAGTTCGGGATGGCCGTGTTGAGGCTGAGGGCGAAGAACACGGCCCCTGGACCTGATGGCGTGCCAGGACGCGCTTTGGTGTTGGCGGCCGGGCAGCTTGGAGAACACATTCGATCCGTGTTCTCAGCTTGCCTGGCGCGGGGCCACTTTCCGCAATGCTGGAAAAGCGGAAAGCTGGTCCTGCTGAGGAAAAGCGGGCGCCCGGCTGACTCCCCGTCGGCCTACTGTCCGATCGTGCTGCTGAGTGAGACGAGTAAACTTTTTGAGCGTGTGCTCGCTACTCTACTCACACAGCACATGAGGAAGGTAGGACCAAACTTAAGCGACGGGCAATTCGGCTTCCGGCACGGGCGCTCGACGGTGGACGCCATTGCCAAAGTGCGGAAGTTAGCGGAGGAGGCGGTCTCCGAAGGCAGGGTGTTGTTGGCAGTGTCGTTAGACATTAAAAATGCCTTTAACACCCTCCCTTGGGAGACCGTGATGGAGTCCCTCAGATACCATGGTGTGCCCCGGTATTTGAGGGAATCCGTGGCGAGTTATTTTACCGACCGGGCCGTTGTGTACCCGGCCCGGGACGGTGAATGGAAAGTGAGGCGGATGACGTGCGGTGTTCCACAGGGTTCAGTCCTAGGACCGCTCCTGTGGAACATCGGGTATGACTACGTGCTCCGCGGGCGGAACCTACACGGTGTCGGTGTAGTTTGTTACGCCGACGACACCCTGGTTACTGCCTGCAGGAGTACGCATAGGGAGGCGGCCATCTTGGCCACGGCCGGTGTAGCCCATGTGGTCCACAGGATCAGGACCCTTGGGCTGGAGGTGGCGCTAGAGAAATCCGAGGCCCTCTTCTTCCACGGACCTCGGAGATCTCCACCGCGGGGTATGGAGATTGTGGTGGGCGGAACCTCTATTGCCGTCGAGTCGAAGATGAGGTATCTAGGCCTCATCCTCGACGGCAGATGGAGGTTTGCGGAGCACTTCCGGCAATTGGCGCCCAAGATCGTAGCCTTTGCCGGAGTGCTCGGGAGACTCCTCCCGAATTTGGGAGGGCCTAGTGTGGGGTGCCGCCGCTTGTATGCCGGCGTAGTACGCTCCAAGGCTCTCTATGGGGCGCCGATATGGGCGGACGCCCTTAGCGCAGACTACCTGACCCTATTGCGTCGCCCGCAGCGGGTCATCGCCGTCAGGGCGGCCCGAGCGTACCACACCGTCTCTTTTGAAGCGGCGTGCGTGCTGGCCGGTACGCCGCCGTGGGACCTCGAGGCGGAGGTGTTGTCGGCGGTGTATCGGCGCAGCGCAGAGGCCAAGATGGCAGGAGAGTGGCCACTCCCGGAGGAGATCAAGCGGTGGAAAGAGGATGCCCGCGAGGATCTCCTCCTGGACTGGGCACAGAGACTAGAATCCCCGGCTGCTAGCCGGGAAATGGTGGCCGCCTTTCGACCCAGCCTTCAACAGTGGGTCAATCGGCGGCATGGCGCACCGACGTTCCGTCTGACGCAGATCCTCTCCGGGCATGGTTGCTTTGGGAGGTATCTGTGTCGGGTCCCACAATGAAATGCCACCATTGTGGGGCGCCTGAGGACACGGCGGAGCACACTCGCGCCGTGTGTCCGGAATGGGCGGAGTCGCGCGCAGCGATGGTGGCGGCGATTGGAGGCGACCTCTCGCTGTCTGCCATAGTAAGAGCTATGGCTGACAGTGAGTCAAATTGGGAGGCCGTGGCCGCATTTGCGGAGAATGTGATGCGGATCAAGGAGACGGCGGAAAGGGACCGAGAGGCAGATCCTCTCTCGGCCCCTGTCCGCCAACGGAGAACGGGCCGTAGGCGACTGGCGTATGCCGGCCGCATACTACCCTGAATGGGGACCTGTTGGGTTGCGGATCGGGGGATCTGCTTCCTGACCTGAGGGGTCCCGGGCTGTAAGGCGCCTCGTCATGTGTTCCGAGGTGCCTTAAGCGGAGATACGGGGAGGGCATTTTACACCCTCCCGAGGAAGGCCCTCACGGCTTCCTCCTTGTAAAGCGGCGAGGGCGGAACACCCCAGGTTTTTAGTGGGTACACTGCCTTTATCAAGGCGGGAATCCCACATAACCATCGGTCCCCCCGGACTGGTGGTATCGATATCGGTGGTAAAGATTTTCCTGGGAAACAAAAAAAAAAAAAAAAGGTACCTTAACTCAATTAAATTATATATATATTTGTGTTGCAGCGTTTTGATATGTTGGAAGAAGCTCTTAAACATTGCATGGCCCTCATCGACAAAGACTGGCCCTATATTTCTTTGGACCATTGGGAGATGGCAAAACAGTTGGTTCAAGTGCTGCGACCCTTCGAAGAAGTCACTTCCTCAATCAGTGGAGATGAGTACATGACCGGCAGTTTAGTGATCATCATGACGAACTGTCTGAAATCGATCACTGAAGACTTCTTAGAGAAAAGTGACTTCAGTCATTATACGGAGTCTGTAAAAGAAGTTCTCCGGCCAGTTAGAGATGGTGTACACGACAAATTTTCTATAGTTATAGTGAAATTTAGTAAACCTTTGCACTTTACACCTTGCTTGATCCTAGGTTCAAGTGTTACGGGTTCCAGAACGACAGTGCTTATAACGACATCAAAAGACACGTACACAATCTGATCGTGAGTCTTATAAGCCAAAACAACCCTAACTCGACTGAGGAAAGAGAGCAACCGCCCGTACAGAATAAAGACCTTAGTGCCTGGGGAAAGTTTGACGAGCTTC
This sequence comes from Pasiphila rectangulata, assembly GCA_963082625.1. NCBI lineage: Eukaryota > Metazoa > Arthropoda > Insecta > Lepidoptera > Geometridae > Pasiphila > Pasiphila rectangulata. Next base: position 16,980,672 of record OY720253.1, on the reverse strand, counting down.
TGAAAAAAAAGAAACCTCAAGGAATTGCAACAGCTAGAGCCATACGAGAACTTCAAATGTACATTGATGATGAGATGCTCCCCAGATAAAATCCAGAAGGCCGATGGAATAACCCATCTAAGTGGTGGCGGGAACATCAAGTAATATACCCACATATATCTGAAATTTATAGAACCAAATGCAACATTGTGGCGACCTCTGTTCCCTGTGAGCGTCTATTTTCGAAAACGGGACTTATTATTAATCAAAGACGCTGCAATTGAAAGACCCAAAAGGTGGAACAACTTGCGTTCCTTAATGTCAACCTAAATCCTAAAAGGTTTGACAAATAATGTAAAAACAATAAAAAAAATCCTTAAAATATGAAAAAAATAAAACAAAAAAAAATTAAATCGATTGTGCATAAAATCATTGTAAATATGGTGATTTTTAAATGCGCCACAATTTTTTTCTAGGTAATGAAGGTATGTAGGTAGCTACTTGGCTACGGTTCCTACTATTTATTTGCACCTATGAACAAATTGTGCTAGTCCTAAGCCTAGTAAAGCATGAAGGAAAATGCCCTACATTCATTTATTATTAGATGACTAATAACATATGTACATTTATTCAATACCTAATCCTTACTGGGACCAGTCGGTCGACGCGCCCCAAACGCCAGATTCTGCTTCGCCTTCGCGCTTCGTATGTGTACTGTACCTAACTTATAAAGCTGCCAAACCAACAAAAAGTCACTGCTATTAGCACTAACTTAGCTATGGTCAACCAAGCATTTGTTTGTATGTAAGTAGGTACCGACATCAGGTAATGGTTATCGATATCGATACTGAAACCAAATATCGATACAGTAACCGCTAGGAAAAATACTCAATAACGCCCATGCCTATGTAGGTGTAGGTGATGTAACAGGGACGTACTCAGAGTTACATTGATATTTTTCTATTTACTTAAAATAAACTAGTAACTACTATTAGTCTGGACATTTATAATGCTTACCATTCACCCTTTCTAGAGTTAAAAGGAGCACATATTCTTGCAATCACACTAATTTGTTGCATTTATAATAGTAGTCGGGGTCTATGGTTCCTTGGGTTATGAAGTACTATGCCCTTGGTTTTTCTTGTTTGTGTAATTATAGTTTTTCCAATTGTAACTTTAAAATATTATTAACATTAATAAGTACCTTACAGGCACATCTAATGCTCAACAAGCTGAAACTGGTTCTGCTGATCAGATTTCTGTAGCTCTTGAGTCTGGTTCTACTGATCAGGGTAGACCAAATTCTTTGCATCGTTGGACAACGGAAATCACACTGGAATGTGTCACACAGGAAAAAAAAGTCGCACAATAAAATTGTAAAGGCACGTGTACAAGGTTTGAAGAAATCATGTGTTTTTTTAATATCAAGCATGATAAAACCAAAACCTTCAAAACATCTCTCAAAATCTGCTACAATACATATAAAAATGCCTCTAAGTCATTATCAGTTTTTTTCACATTTATCACATTTACATCTGCTTCATAATTTTCCTTTGGTTTTCCTATGTTATTTATTAAATACTTTTTTCTGAATTCAACTTCACTAGACACAGTCCGTCAATCCTCATCACTTTTTTCTTTTAAATTTGATTCATCCTGTGTTTCTTCAAACTCAGGCTTCCTTCCATTGTTGTCTCATATCTTTTTTTCATCTTCGTTCTTATCAGATTTTTTTTTCTTCGATTTAGTTCTCTCCGCATTCTTTCGTTGCTTTTGTTTAAATTTTTCAGGATTTGTTTTTTTTTAATTTTTGCGATATTTCCGACATCTTTTTGCCGAGGAAAATGGCATCTAAAAAACAAAACATTGTTTAACTTTACAATTCCAGCATAATACATTAATTTAAACTTGCACGATTTTCACACATTATTATAACAAAAGGAGACTTAATCGCGTTCAAAAAGGTGTTTATTTCATTATCTCGACGTTTCGGACGTGATGTTATGTCCATGGTCTCAGGGAATCCCTTCGAGACCATGGACGTAACAACGTAACGAGCTTAAATGGGTCATTGTACGCATCAAAACAAACAACTTTATATAGAAATAATATGTTTCATTAAAAGTATCCAGTAGGTATCCAGAGGTATGAGTATGCCACGGTTTTAAGTAAATCTGACCATAAAATAAACTCACAATCAGTTTTTTTCTCTTTATTTGTTAGACTAGATAGAGAATAAAATGATTAAAATGATGTGTACGCACCTTTACGAATTTCCGTTGTGACACGTAGCACACTTTCGTGTCACTTGTCGCACAATGGAGCCAAAATACTTCACGACCTACCCTAAAATGTTTCACACTCAACAAACTAAACGAGTAACACTAGTAAATTTTGGTGTATTTCAGCAATGTACTATTATAGTTCGCACTTAATTATTCGCAAACAGAGAAATCGTGATAGAAAGCAATAAAATTATATAGCAAAGTCACACAATTTTAACGCTACGCGGAGCTTCCACCGACACGATGCTCGATTGTCAGTAAAAAAAGATAGTGGCACTATCGGAGTTTTGCTTGAGAGTTCGGAGTCAGTGTTGCCATTAAAATAATTTAAGAATCTACTGGCTTAGCTTTATAAATTCCGTGTTATGTCGTCGCTAGGGATTGCAATCCGGATATCCGGATATTCGAATTATCCGGATATCCGCTAATTTTCATATCCGAATAATGGGAGTACCTTTATCCGGATAATACGGATACCTAGTTGATTTTTCTAATTCACAACACTACAGCGTCCAGCAGTTTAGAAATATTATAGTATCTATACTTTATGCATACAATATTTTGTGCAGTTAAAAATATACATGTATTCGTGCATGTCTCTGAACTTGTAATCAAGTAAGACCTATACAAGCGCGCAATCGCATCACTAGCGTAGAATTAGAAAGACCTGCTAATAAAAGTAGATTATTTAAAAAAAAATATTTAGTGGGCTAACTGTTTGTTATTGTTATTATGTTAATTGTTTTGAGATATTTATTTAATTTGATTGATATATCACACACATAAAATGTGTGTATACTCCTATTATCCGTTTGATCTCATGACTGTGTTGTTTCTTTGTTATAATCTATGTAATCATTTTAGAGTACCTATTAAAATAGGAAGTTGATTTACGTTATGGAGGAAGGATTCTTAATTATGTTGAGAAAATAGTTCGATGGAAAGAATTAAACCGTTTTATTTCATAGATATTTTAGTTTTCAACCAAATTGATCGATACTCTTATTTTTAATATATATATGTTGTATCAGTTACTTTGCGAATACTATCGTTATTTTAGTAGAACTTTTTTACTAATTCTAACTTTTTTGAGTATAAATTAATAAATACTATACTATAAGAACCAATTTCCTTGTTGTAATTTAAATTTTATATATATTTTTAAATTATCCGAATTATCCGTAATATTCGGATATCCGAATAGTAAGTCTCACTACTATTCGAACTATCCGGATACGAAAATTTATCGGATAATGCAAACCCTAGTCGTCGCACAACTGGAGGTTGCACAATGGAAGGATATTTAGGACATACAATAAATACCCGCAAAATTTTAAATTAGGAAGGATATCCTTATGAAACTGTAACTGCTTCTTAGCAAAACCTAAGACTATCATTCATCATTTCAGCCGTAAACCGTCCACTACTGAACACCGGCCTCCCTCATGGATCTTGACCATGGACCATGAGGGGTAGTTGCCATACTCACCACGCTTGGCAGGCGGGTTGGCGAGCGCAGTATGGTATGTTGATAGGTACACGGAAAGACGCTGCTGCCCATTTTCCGGAGGTATCCCTTAGCAGGCTCTTACTGCATCCACGGGTATGAGAGGATATACATACTAAGATACTAAGACTATACATACAAATACACATGTACAAATAAACTGTATAAGTTGAGGCGTTCGTATTTTTAAAACAAAACCAATATATTATCGACAAAGCAGAGTTGGGACATATTAATTTTCTATGGGATCATTAATAAAGATAAAAAATAATATTTATTAATAAAACGTTTATTAATTATTTTGAAAATCAATTGGTTTATAAAGATTAGGTTTAATAAGAACTGTTATTTGGCGTGTTTTTTTACTCAATAAAGTAACAATAAATATTTTATTTTTAATTAGAGAAGAGGTGGACGCTAAAGTGTGACAGCATTTGCAAAGAATTTGGTCCTTACCCATCAGCCTTCTGTACTCTTCGAGTCTGATTCTGCTGATCAGCCTTCTGTACCCCATGCTAGTACTGCAGCCGATGGTAAGAAAACGCACAAACATTCATATTCATAACATTAGTACAAAACTATCTTTAATATTACCTAAACGGAAATTCCTAGCTGTCATACATATTCTTAAGTTCTTCTGTTTTAAAAATAAAAACATTAAAGTATTTGTTCTTGTTTTGTAATTCAACATAAGCATAGTTGACTTTTTATAATTAATCAATAAATCTTTCCGTAATAAAAGGTACCCTTAATGTTGACTCAGGTATTAAGTTAATGCTTTACAACATTTGGGAAAAATCAGTGTGATATCAAAAAGTGAACACACAAACAGACAAAAATTTCAATTAATATAGTTTTGGGATCTTTATCCATCACACATCGCGTACCAATAATTATTCTTTATAAATGAAGTATAATTTTTTTTTAATTCAGGTCAAAGTATCAAAGCTTGGGTATTAGCGGAGCACAATTACATAGCTGCAAGTAGATTGGAGAGGAAAAGATCTCCTAGAGGTAATATTCAAATACCTATAGGCAGATTTCAACTTAGCCAATATCTTGGTCCAATATAGATAAAATTTATGATCAACATTCTTTGACATATACCCTATATTTTTGTACAAGATTCAAAAAATTCAACAACTTTCTTTGATAAAATATATATTGGACCAAGATGTTTCATAAGTGGAATCCCACCCTAAACTAAACAATAGTGCAATCTAGCTTTTTAATACCATTGTTGCTAGTATATTTACTCTGTACTGGAAAACTAGTAACTGTGCTGCGTCGGATGCAGGGAAAAACTACATAGTAGTTATTTACAGTTTAATCAAATGATCTTGGCCATGTGTTGCTCGCCTACAACAACGAACTCATTACCCCCGCGTAAACTCAATTTTACTCCCCAAAGGGGTTAAAACACCTAGGTTGGGAACCTATGTCTTAGAATCACCTAAGTTCTAAGATTAGCCTACTGTAACTTTATACATATAACTACTGTGAAGCATTTACAAAAGGCCTGGTTTCGTTTCTTTTCGTTCATTTGATACCTGTTATAAAAAATAATAGAATGTAATTTGAAATGGCTCAATATTTTTGTGTTTCAGATACTGTTCGAAAACCAGTTTTCTCAGTTTTCGCCAAACCTCTCCAGAAGAAGGTTCGATACCTACAAAATTAAATTAGTAGATTGCGCAAAAAAGGCACAACTTTCAATAAACGTTTGGCCAGTGCAGCATCACTGTCAACCAACGTTGAGTTCCAGAGACTGATTCAAAGAATGAGCAAACCTTCTCAGTTGTTTATGCATATGCAAAAGCAAGCTGAAAAAACCCAAAAGGAAGACGTTTCACTATCGATGAAAAAATCTTAAGTTTGTCGCTCTATAAAAAAAGCCCAAAGTGCTACGCTCTCTTGAGCAAATACTTTACACTGCCTTCAAATAGAGCAATGAAAAGGTTGATAAGCCAAATAAAATTAGGTCCAGGAATAAATGAAATATTTTTGGAAAAATTAAAAAAAATATGTGTGAGAAAGATACCACTGATCGTCTATGTACTATTATCACCCTCATTTTCGACGAAATTCAAATAACGCCCCAATTTTTTTACCTGGCACATAAAGATCAGTTGGAAGGCTTTACCAACAATCCAAACGCAATTTTTGCCGATCATGTTTTGGTATTTATGATAAAAGGAATAAAAAGAAATTTCAAGCAGCCAATAGCGTACTATTTTACGAATAGTTCAAATAAGATTGAACTTAAATACGCCCTTGATGCAATGTTAACAAAAAAATTTAAACCCTTTAGAAAATTTCTTAGGAAGTATCAGGAGTTATGGGGTGAGGAAATTGCTCCAAATACCGTGGCTTTTGAAGGGGCATTTAAAGCTCTATTAATAAATAACATGAGTTCTCCTCATTCAGGCCGAGCAAATTGTGAAGAGGATTTTAATGAATGCCTACAATCCTTAGATTTCTTTTTAAAAGAAAAAGTTCAGATTGATACTTCCGAAGAAATAAATATAACTTTTAATAGAGAAATTTGCTTTGACCAGACGCATAAAAGTGATGCTGGTCAAAGCAACTATGTCTGCGGCTGGGTCTTGAGAAAGTGCTTAAAAATGTGTAAGGGTGCCAAAATTGTAAAAATACATTGTTAGACAACAATAATTCCAATAATGTCAACAACTCTTTTTATCATCATCATCATTTCAGCCATAAAACGTCCACTGATGGACACAGGCCTCCCTCATGGATCTCCATTAGGGGTAGTTGCCATACTCACCACGCTTGGCAGGCGGGTTGGTGAGCGCAGTATGGGATGTTGATACACGGATAGACGCTGCTGCCCATCTTCCGGAGGTATCCCTTAGCAGGCTCTTACTGCATCCATGGGCATGAGAGGAGGGGTATCATTCTACTGCCGGCACCCCACGGCGCAACTCTTTTATTAGGGCGAAATAATATGAAAAGAAGTGGCTGTGTTATCCTAGCCAGAAAATAGAAAACTATTTTAAAGATGTGCAATGGCCACTTCTTTTCTTAACTCGGCGTCATGGGGGTAGAAAATAACTACACGGACGGGTGAGTCATCATTACCCGATACTTTGAGTAACATATGATATTTATACATTTTCAAAAGAAATTATGAATTATTTTAAGATTACGGCTTTATTGTTTTATGGTTTAGTAAATTAAATAAGAATTTGTATTACCAGAGTATTTTAATATATCTTTAGACCTCTTCAAAAACAACACGTAAAAAATCAACAAAATTGGCATTCCTTGGCGTAATCTCAGTTTTTACCATTAATAAGTACTTTTTAATTTTTTATGGCACTTTTATAAACTTAACTAAGACATCTTTGATAAAATATACTAACTTAAAACTAATCAGAATCATCGTTGTAAATGCAGTCACCGCAGAAAGGTACAACATGTTCAGGGCAAATATACCTTTTTCAATATTGGACGCACTAGCACGGTCGCCGTCCAACTGATACTTTTTAAATAATGCTTAGCGTAGAGTCCGCGCCACCACTGAAGTCCGATAGACGCGGCGCTGCTTTCGCAGAACTAAATGTTGCCAGTAAGATAGGAAAAAATTACCAATTTTCCAATGAGGCTTGAACAATAATAATTATGCAAGTTTGTACGTTCGTTCATTCTACACACCAGAACAACAGAACGACCTTGAATAAAAGAGGATAATATAATAAATAAAACAAATATTGTATTTATTTCGTTTTTATTCACCTTTAACTTGGTACAATAATTATGCTCTTCTTGTCTCAGAGGTCTTATTCCGGACATATCGCATTCACTATCGCTTGTATCCATTAACTCACTATCGTGATCGGAATCAGAGTCGCTATCACTTTCTGTACCTACATATGATGAATCTCTCCATTTCCATATCAACGAGTCTATCATTTTTGAAGTATTGGTCTTCAACATTATTTATATGCTTGCATTGAATGTGCCAGTCTTCTGCAGTGATGCTCGCTAAAGCAGCTTCTGTTAACCCGATTATTTGTTTGGGGTCTTGAGCAACATTTTTTTCAGCAATGCGTCTTTTGGTAAGACTCCAAATTTTTTCAATGGGATTCAAGTCACAATGGTATGGGGGTAATTTTACAACTTCATGATTGTCATCCATCGCATAAACTAGTGGCTCCTTGTTTTTTTTTATTAAATCATATAACACTGGTTTTGTCCAGGTTTCTTCAAAGAATATATTTTTTTCTCTTAACCATTGTTGTAATTCAGATTTCAAGTTCGACATTGTCGGCGCTTTGTTTATCTGCGTGCAGTGGTAAGGTGCGTTGTCCATTACAACCAAAGATTTTTCAGGTAGATTTGGTACCATCTTTTCGGTCATCCACTTCATAAAATTAGTGGCATTCATGTCATCATGATAGTCTGCAGATTGCGATTGTGATCTAAAAATCAACAACGCGTTCGGTACAAATCCATTTTCTGATCCAGCATGCGCAATAATAAATCGTTTTCCAGCTGAATCTGAGATCAAAAGTCCATCTTCATCTGCGCTTTGCCAGCAACTCTTGGCATGATAAGTAGGATGAATATAGGTTTCATCTAAATACACCACAGGTCTCTTGTCTACTAATCTATTTTTTCTTATCCTTTCAATATATCTAGCTCGCCATGCCGTTATATCGTAACGCTCCATCAACACTTTGCGCTTAGACTCATATAGCGCTTGAACCGGAATCCTAACTTTTTCAATATTCTTCGTAGTGTTGTATTACTCCCTTGAAAATTTATATTTTCTTTTAGTTCCAAACGTAGCTTGTTTATCGTCGGCAGCTCCTTCTTAACAACGTAGAAAAAATGGATTTTTTGACGTATATAGCACATAAGTCAAAATCGTCCAAATCAATCTTTTTCGGTTGCAGTCGGCTTTTTCCGGGGGTGACAATTTTCTTTGAAGAACTTGCTGCTATTTTTCCTTCTTTTGTGATTCGGGAAACCGTTTTCACGGAAATACCTGAAATAAACAAAACGTCAAAGTTTTACACAATCAAATGAAAAATATGTCAACAATATTTTACCCATAAATTAGGCAAAAAAGAGCGGTGTACCCCTAAATTTTACCTGTCATGGCGGCGACTCTCATCTGCACTTTATTTAGCGGGATTATTACTTCTTTATTCTTCTGTTCCAAATTACAAAACTCATTCACTTTAAGAATCAGTTCACGTGCTGCACTTTTCAACACTATACGCTCCATGATTGTTGTTTATTTCACATAAATACGAAAGATTTTTACGACCTATGTATACTCTCCGCAAGCACTCCTGACAAAAGACAATATGGCGGAACTGTCAAATTTAGTTCCCGCTTTTGCCGTAAGACTTCAGTGGTGGCGAGCACTCTAACTCATTGACTCCAGCTACTGCGAAGAGCGTCAACGTCACTTGCATATTTACCTATCTGTAAACTAATAAAAAAGTCCCGGGTCATTTTGACCCAGCCCCCATGCATGACGCCGGGTTAAGAACGAAGTGCCCCAAAAAGTGTCTGAAACAAACAATTATTTCATTTTCAGATATGATAATAGGCGATCCCTTTGATTGTGAAACACATAAGGTTAATTTAAATAATTTATTTATTAATACCACATTAAATGTAGTGATTTACAGTTGGTGTCGTTCAGTCAACCGGATTTTATCAGGAAAATTAAGTTATGATGGTGACGATTTAACCAAACAAGCAGCCCAAAACTATTATAATAAGCATAAAATAGGAAATAAATTATGGAAACAAAATTGGTGTTTTATTTAGAAAAAATTATCTAGCAATGAGTTCTTTTGTATTTTTTTGTTAATAAATAAAAAAGAACAGAAGAACTTATTGCCGGAAAACTGCGAAAATAGATATAGTCGTCGGTTAGCCTATACGTGACTGACGTCACTATCTATGACGTCATAGTCCATAGGATTAAGTTTCTCGTTAGGAAATGCAGATGGCGCAAAATCAGACATCAAATCTATCATACAATAATGTCACGCGAGAGGGCTCTCTTTTCCAGATATATTACTTTACTCGTTGAGTCTTTCTCTTGTAGAAATAGGCGTCCTCCAGTTTGTAGTACATTTGCTTATTTTAGGGATGAGCAGTTCATGTAGTGCCTCGATTATATATTGAGACACCCGAAAGTATGTAAAAAAACGATCTTCATGTAAAGCAAGCCCGCGACACAAACGATGATATTCTCCTAAATCCGTCCTCTTTTTATTGATGTCGTGCACCCATAATCTTTTTTTCTTTGACCGTGATAAAGCATATAATAGTAACAATTCTTCCACATGGGTAAGGACCAAATTCTTTGCATCGTTGGACAACGGAAATCACACTGGAATGTGTCACACAGGAAAAAAAAGTCGCACAATAAAATTGTAAAGGCACGTGTACAAGGTTTGAAAATGTACATCAGTAAAAAATAAAAATAATTTTAAATCATGTGTTTTTTTAATATCAAGCATGATAAAACCAAAACCTTCAAAACATCTCTCAAAATCTGCTACAATACGTATAAAAATGCCTCTAAGTCATTATCAGTTTTTTTCACATTTATCACATTTACATCTGCTTCATAATTTTCCTTTTGTTTTCCTATGTCATTTATTAAATACTTTTTTCTGAATTCAACTTCTACTACTAACTACTAGACACATTCCGTCAATCCTCATAACTTTTTTTCTTTTAAATTTGATTCATCCTGTGTCTCTTCAAACTCAGGCTTCCTTCCATTGTTGTCTCATATCTTTTTTTTCATCTTCGTTCTTATCAAATTTTTTTTTCTTCGATTTAGTTCTCTCCGCATTCTTTCGTTGCTTTTGTTTAAATTTTTCAGGATTTGTTTTTTTTTAATTTTTGCGATATTTCCGACATCTTTCTGCCGAGGATAATGGCATCTAAAAAACAAAACAATGTTTAACTTTACAATTCCAGCATAATACATTGATTTAAACTTGCACGATTTTCACACATTATTATAACAAAAGGAGACTTAATCGCGTTCAAAAAGGTGTTTATTTCATTATCTCGACGTGATGTCACGTCCATGGTCTCAGGAAATCCCTTCGAGACCATGGACGTAACAACGTAACGAGCTTAAATGGGTCATTGTACGCATCAAAACAAACAACTTTATATAGAAATATATGTTTCATTAAAAGTATCCAGTAGGTATTCAGAGGTATGAGTATGCCATAAAATAAACTCACAATCAGTTTTTTTCTCTTTATTTGTGAGACTAGATAGATAATAAAATGAATAAAATGATGTGTACGCACCTTTACGAATTTCCGTTGTGACACGTAGCACACTTTCGTGTCACTTGTCGCACAATGGAGCCAAAATACTTCACGACCTACCTTAAAATGTTTCACACTCAACAAACTAAACGAGTAACACTAGTAAATTTTGGTGTATTTCAGCAATGTACTATTATAGTTCGCACTTAATTATTCGCAAGCAGAGAAATCATGATAGAAAGCAATAAAATTACATAGCAAAGTCACACAATTTTAACGCTACCGTCGTTCGGGGTTACTATGTGCCACATTTAGAGGTTTTTTCATTTTAACAAAAAAAAAATACAGGTATTTCAGTATTAATAAATAAAATCATATTGGTAATATATTTATTTATGAGTTCTGAATAACAAAAATTAAGAAACAATAATTCTTAGTCTAAGAAAACATAATATTGTTGGCATATTCTCACTTATTATTTGGGGTGAAAATGTGCCACGCTACATTTCTCTTTATATCTCTTAAAACAGTAGGAATGGCACATTGTCACCTATAGCTAATCAAAAAATGTGCATCTAGTGCCCTATTACACAGATAAAAAATATGTGTTGCCATACAAAAAAATATAATTATTTTTGGTAGAAATAAATTATTCTAACTCTACCAATTCGGTAATTCTGTACAAACCTCTTTTTGATACCAGAACTGGTTCGTTTATTGCCTGAATTATCTCTGAGTTGTCGTACCAAATTATATCAGGCTTGGAGGGCCATTTCCATATGTTATGCCCAGCTTTTTGCATGGCAGACACAAGAGCCGATTCAGGTAACTTTCTCAATATTTTTCCAGGATAAACGTTTCCATCATATTTAACAAGAACGTTACTTCCTTCCTCAACATCTAATGATTTGTTACAGTCTTCCTCATTTTCTTTCAAACTGTTCACTATGCTGCTATTATTTTCTTTCTCATTTTCTCCCCGTACTTCTTCGTCATTTAAATCGCACCAGTTGGTACTGCAGTCACTTTCTTGGAATGATATATTTGACGACGCACTTGTACTGTCATCGTCTGAACCTACATATATTTTCTTTTTCTTCGATTTAACAACATATTTGCCTTTTAATTTAGCAGGTCCTTTCGCTGATTTTTTAAGTCTCGGCAGAGATTTCTTAGGTTTACGTTTTTGTGGTCCCCCAAAAGATGTACCTGGTTGCGGCTCGATGTTTCTTACTGCTGTCAAAGTGCCATGAGATTGCTTCCCATGTTTTGTATCTGCCATTGACTGATCCGTTTGGATTGAAGATGAGTGGATAGTCCCAATTATACTTTCTATTTCGCGTTGAGTAGATGATGGGGAGATAGTAGGGGCTACTATTCTTGTCTCCTGGTTGGAATCTACATTCTCGATGTTCCTTGATGTTCCCGATGCCTCCATAACAAATTCTGAAGATTGATCAGAATCCGAAAGAAGAGGAGACAAAATGATATCTCGACTTGTTGTTTCTTCTTCTACTAAATCTGCAGCTGTAATAATTCTTGTCTCCTGGTTGGAATCTATATTCTCGATGTTCCTTAATGTTCCCGATGCCTCCATAACAACTTCTGAAGATTGACCAGAATCCGAAAGAAGAGGAGACAAAATGATATTTCGACCTGTTGTTTCTTCTTCTACTAAATCTGCAGCTGTAATACTTTTACCCGGGGGAACGTTTACGCGTCTCCTTCGATTAGCCCTTGTTTCAGTGACTTGCACTCTTGTAGATCTTAAATTCTCCAGAAAGCTCTCCCCTAATAATTCACGAACTGGGACAGTAGCCTCCAGCTGCTGATTTGGCATTCTTTGCAATACAGGATCTCGGTTTAAGGGGAACAAACCACACTTTCTGAAACCAGATTTTAAATTCTGCGAAGTGTTGGCTTCCATTTCTTGGATCATTTGTTTTAAGAGCATCGGGAACTGGTCTTTCGGCACACTGGAGCTTCTACTATTACGTGTATTATTTTTCCATTCGTTTAATATCTTCCTCCATGCGATTTTCATAGGTCGAAAATATGCTACGTCTAGTGGTTGAAGTAAGTGCGTAGCATTTGGAGGCAGAGCAATAAACGCAATATTGTTAGCTTCACATAAAGAGATAACGTGCGGGCTTATGTGCGAGCTGAGATTGTCTCCAATCAAAACTTTTTTACCGGTTTGTTTTTTAAGTATAGGCAGCATCGTGTATTCAAACCAATCCTCAAAACAACGTGCGTCAAACCAACCAGATTTGGTACGATTGTATCTTGCTTGTGGAGGACCATTTTCTGCCCACGTCCCCCACATATTCTCAGCTTTATATACTACGTATACTGGGGCTAATTCGCCAGCTGCGTTTCCGCAGATCATTATCGACGTTGCTGCCTTAGAAGAGTTTTTAATGGTCTCGGGATACTTCGTCCCTCTTCTAGTCAGAACTTTTACTGAGCCTGGGTCATCAACCAAGCAAGTTTCGTCATAATTCCAAATGTTAGAGTCAGGGACATTTTCGGTTTCTTTTTCGTAGTTATCGAAAAACTCATTAACAACAGCTTCGTTTATTTCTGCTCGACCATGGGTTATATTCTTAGCCACTCGATTGGACAACAGTGACTTGTGACGCTTTAAAAACGAATAAACCCACTCCTTGCCTGGCAAATTGTTAGCAAACTTCGGCACCTTTCTACCTTGTTTCTCCAAATACGATTTAGCAACGCAGCGTAGCTCTAGTGTTGTTATTGGAAATCCAAAGGCTGATAATGGAGTTAGGGTCAGGTAGGCAAAATGTAATAGCGGGGCAAATGTAAGGAAATGTGTTCAAGTTGTATTGAAAACAAAAAACTAGTACTGCCATCTATGAAATGCATTAGGTACTGTTTTAACAACGCACCTACCAATTTACGTGAACTTTGACCGATTGATGACCGAATGAAACGTCATAAGTTGAATGACGTCAGTGCCGCGTGGTTGTGCAAATTTACAACCTAATTTTAAATCGGTTGAAATCTGAGCCGTGGGGCGCCGGCAGTAGAATGTTGCCTCTCCTCTCTTACCCATGGATGCAGTAAGAATCTGCTAAGGGATACCTCCGGAAGATGGGCAGCAGCATCTTTCCGTGTTTTTTCACTACCCTATACTGCGCTCGCCAACCCGCCTGCCAAGCGTGGTGAGTATGGCATCAACCCCCTCATGACAATACAACAAAAAACCAGGCCCCGAGTCCCCGGCGGCCCCGCTTATCCTGGCTACGGTAGCAGTCACGGTAACGGCGGGGCTAGGGGTGCTAAGAATCCCCGGGAGACGATCGGCTACCAACCCCTACGACGACCACTGGCCCTGGTAACACACAACATCCGCACTTTGAGGACAGACGATAAGATTGTTGAGCTGGAAGAAGAAATTAGTAGATTACACTGGGACATTTTGGGGCTATCAGAAGTCCGTAGAGAGGGCGAGGACACGATATCCCTTAAGTCCGGTAACCTACTATACTACCGGGAGGGCGACCAACAGTCCCAAGGTGGTGTCGGGTTTCTCGTTCACAAGTCACTCATTAACAACATTGTCACCATCGACAGTGTGTCGAGCAGGGTCGCGTACCTAACACTCAGAATATCTAAGCGATATTTGCTGAAGGTCGTTCAGGTATATGCGCCGACCTCGTCACACCCAGATGAAGAAGTAGAGTCTATGTATGAGGACATCAGTAGAGCCATACATACGAACAACACTCACTTCACTGTTGTAATGGGGGACTTCAATGCAAAGCTAGGCATGAGAAGCGATGATGAGTTGAGAGTGGGGCAATTTGGGTATGGGCAACGGAACCCCAGGGGACAGAGGCTGGCCGATTTTCTGGAGAAAGAAGGACTCTTTATGATGAATTCTTTCTTCCAGAAGCCGCCTCACAGGAAATGGACCTGGATGAGTCCCAATGGTTCTACGAGAAATGAGATTGATTTCATCCTGACCAACAAGAAACGAATATTCAATGATGTCTCTGTGATTCACAGGGTGAAAACCGGCAGTGATCACCGAATTGTAAGGGGCACATTGAATATGAACGTTAAACTTGAAAGGTCCCGTTTGATGAAATCTACGCTCCGACCCACTCGCGCACATATCCAAAACCTCGAGAGCTTTCAACTCGAACTCGCAAATCGCTTTGACTGTCTACGAGTAGATGCATCGGTGGACGAGATCAATAACAGGTTCGTAGAAACCGTCCATACGGTGGGGTCCCAGTTTTTTAAGACCCCCCGTACTAATAGACCTCAGAAACTTTCTGATGACACCCTAAACCTCATGGCTGAACGACGTTCTTTGCGACTGCAGTCTCCCGATGATGCTCAGTCACACAGGCAGCTCAATAGACAAATTTGGAAATCCTTGCGGCACGATATTCGTACCTTTAATACAGCCAGTATTAAAGATACGATAGAGCGGAATAAAGGCTCCAAAGTGTTCGCGAGAGATAGTTCTATTGGGCAGAGCCAGATGACGAAGCTGAAGAGGGAAGATGGCAGCATAACGTCAAGTAAAGCAGAAGTGTTAAGGGAAGTCGAAAGGTTCTATGGACGGCTCTACGATTCGGTCACTAAACCTGTTTGCAGTGCGGCCAACGACCCAAGAGCTAAACTGACCCGACATTATACCGAGGATATCCCGGACATCAGCCTGTACGAGATCAGGATGGCCTTGAAACAGCTTAAGAACGACAAGGCGCCGGGTGAGGACGGAATCACTTCAGAGCTTCTGAAAGCGGGTGGATCACCGGTACTTAAAGTCCTTCAGAAGCTATTTAATTCCGCCTTGCTTGAAGGTACGACGCCAAAAGCATGGAACAAGGGCGTGGTGGTTCTGTTCTTCAAGAAAGGTGACAAAACCTTACTTAAGAATTACAGACCCATCTCGCTGTTGAGCCATGTTTATAAGCTGTTTTCAAGGGTCATCGCGAACCGTCTCGAACGCAGGTTTGATGACTTCCAGCCTCCCGAACAAGCCGGGTTCCGAAAAGGCTACAGTACCATAGACCACATACATACGCTGCGGCAAGTCATACAGAAGACCGAAGAGTATAACTTGCCGCTATGTCTTGCGTTTGTGGACTATGAGAAAGCCTTCGATTCGATCGAAACATGGGCGGTGCTTGAGTCTCTCCAACGATGCCGAATTGACTATCGGTACATCGAAGTGTTGAAGTGTTTGTATACAAACGCCACTATGTCAGTCCGAGTACAAGAACAGAGCTCGAAGGCGATTCCCTTAAAAAGAGGCGTAAGACAGGGAGACGTAATCTCTCCGAAACTGTTTACGACCGCTTTGGAAGATGCCTTCAAGCTCCTGGAATGGAAAGGGCTGGGCATCAATATTAACGGCGAATACATCACTCACCTTCGATTTGCCGACGATATTGTGGTCATGGCAAAGTCGATGGAAGAGCTCAGCACGATGCTCGAAGGCCTCAATCGAGTCTCCCAGCGGGTAGGCCTTAAAATGAACATGGACAAGACGAAAATCATGTCAAATGTCCATGTCGTGCCTGCCCCAGTTATGGTTGAGAACTCGGCTCTTGAAGTTGTCGACGCGTACGTATACCTAGGACAAACAGTCCAATTAGGTAGGTCCAACTTCGAGAAAGAGGTCAATCGTCGAATCCAACTCGGATGGGCAGCGTTTGGGAAACTTCGCAACGTCTTTTCGTCCAACATACCTCAGTGCCTTAAGACGAAAGTCTACAACCAGTGTGTGTTACCAGTGATGACATATGGAACCGAGACGTGGTCCTTCACTATTGGCCTTATGAACAAGCTCAGAGTCGCTCAACGAGCTATGGAGAGGGCTATGCTCGGGGTTTCACTACGGGATCGAATCAGAAATGAGGAGATACGTAGGAGAACTCGGGTCACCGACATAGCCAAACGGATTAGCACGTTGAAGTGGCAATGGGCAGGCCATATAGCGCGCAGAACTGACGGCCGATGGGGCAGCAAAGTTCTCGAATGGAGGCCACGGATCGGCAAGCGCAGCGTAGGACGTCCACCTACAAGATGGGCAGACGACTTGGTGAGAACTGCTGGTCGGCGGTGGATGCAGACGGCTTCCAACCGCAGTACTTGGAGATCAATGAGGGAGGCCTTTGTCCAGCAGTGGACGTCCTACGGCTGAAATGATGATGATGATGATGAAATCTGAGAAAAAAACGTAAGTTTTTGAATTTTTATTTATTCGTGTGATGTTATTCCGTATTAGGAACTCATATAAATGTATATTTTTGTTCAATTGCTGTTGGTTGTTATGTTTTGGCTATTATTACATTTACCCCTTGAAGTACTGACAAGGGGGCAAATGTAATAAGGCAGCACGGGGAAATTGTAATGTTTTATTACATTTACCCCTTTTTTTCAGATGGTGCGAAATTACGTCAAAAAGAAAGAATCTAGCCCTAAATACACTGAAGAAAAATTACAAAGAGCTCTTGATGAAATAAGAGCTGGTTCACTTACCACACACAAGGCGTCCGATCTTTACGGAATTCCATTTGCTACTTTGTATTGTCGAAGCAAAGGAACTCGAGGTGCTATAAAGAAAGGTAAAGGACGTAGAATTGGACTTCCCGAGAACGTTGAAAACATTTTGGCAACTTCTGTGAAAACACTGGCTAAATGGGGCTTTGGTCTAAGTCGAAAGGAAATTTTAGAGCTAGTAGGCCAGTATGTTAACTTAAATAAAATCGTAACCCCATTTAAAGGAGGCGTACCTGGAAAAGACTGGTTCCTTAATTTCAAAAAACGACATCATTTATCAATTCGCAAACCGGAACCATTGGAGTATGCGAGAAAGAAGGCTGCTACAGATCCATTCATCATCTATGGATACTTTGATCTCTTAAAAAAAGTTTTGACGGATTTAAACTTGGAAAACAGGCCGAAACAGATCTGGAATTTGGATGAGAGTAGTCTCAGTATAGATCCGTCGAAAACAAAAATCGTCGGAGAAAAGGGTGAAAGCTCATCCAGAGTCACCAGCACATCCGGAAGAGAAAACACAACTTTTGTACTGGCTGTTAATGCTGCCGGTGGTCGAGCGCCACCCTTGATTATATTTAAAGCAAAAAATATCTGGGACCAGTGGAAAGCCCAGCCAGACAAGGAATATCCCGGTACGGCTTACGCTGCCTCTCCAAATGGTTGGATGGAGAAAGAGATATTTGAAAACTATTTTGAAAAAGTCCTCATACCAGCTCTGGGTGACGAACGGCCAGTCCTGGTCATATACGACGGCCACTCTACGCATGTATCTCTCAACCTAATACAAACTGCTTTGGCCAATGACATAACCATTATTAAATTGCCAGCCCACACAAGTGATAGATTACAGCCATTAGACGTTTCCGTGTTCAAATCTTTTAAACAGAAATGGGACCGAACTGTTGCCACTTGGCAGAGACATAATATCGGTCTAAAACTACCCAAAGCACTGTTTTCACAATTTTTGGGTGAAACTTGGATGGAAGTAAGTGAAGATGTTATCATGAGTGGAGATAAAAAATAATATTTATTAATAAAATGTTTATTAATTATTTTGAAAATCAATTAGTTTATAAAGATTACGTTTAATAAGAACTGTTATTTGGCGTGTTTTTTTACTCAATAAAGTAACAATAAATATTTTATTTTTAATTAGAGAAGAGGTGGACGCTAAAGTGTGACAGCATTTGCAAAGAATTTGGTCCTTACCCACATCTGAATCACTCGACATCTTAATAACGAACAAACTTTTCACACTCTGCTATCGATAGGCACTGCGCTTTGGCGAATGGTACGTTGCGTTAAGGAGCGTTGGGATAATGTTTGTGTGACATGAAAAGAGCGCGACGTTAATACGCGACGCTATAACGCTATTACGCAGCGCTAAGAGTACGCGTTCTGTCTGACAAAGCTTTAAAAGTTTAAGGAACTCAGGAAAATCCTATATCACTAAGAGTAAAAAAAAATCCCTGCTCGTTGCATCAAGAAAGCTTGTAAGCGCAGATTGAAATGTTCGGAGAACGTATGTAGACGAAACTGAAAGAAAACATTTGTTCGAGAGATATTGATTGGGCTTTAAGTGATTTAGAGTTGCAGAGATCCTATATAAAATCTTGCATGATGGAGGTAAAACCAATATATAGATATACAAACGCAGCCAGACCTAGGAAACCTAACAATGCGTTCTATTTCACTATAAATAATATTAAAATCAGGATTTAAGACCTTCTTCATTAATACTTTAGGAATATGTGACCGTCCCATAAGGACTGTGAAAGCAAAAACTGATTCGGAAGGTTTCTTAGGCAAAGATAAAAGAGGCAGGCATACTGCAAGGAAGCCTGCAGATCCTTTACTAATAGAGGACATAAAAAAGCATATTAATTCGATTCCAAGAACCGAATCTCACTATTTAAGAGCTACTAGAGAGTAAATTAGTGGAGAGAAAACAATAATGGATCTGTGGAACGACTTTGATAAAGGCCAGTAGGAAAACGAAAAACAATCCTGTAAGTAGGCCAGGTAAATTGTCAACTGTCGGATGCACAGCACGGGTTTCGACCGGGTCGAAGTACGGACAGTAATATCTTTGTTTCGTGACATACGCTGTCCCAGCGGTGGACTCGGGGCAGCTGTCCCAGCGGTGGACTCGGGGCATCAGGTGGACACGGCGTACTTCGACTTTCGTAAAGCATTCGATGCAGTTGATAATGACGTCTTACTGGTCAAAATGGCATCGGTGGGATTTACTATGGATCTACTTAAGCTCTTTGCTAGCTATATGAAAGGCAGAATGCAATACGTGGACTACTGTACCCACAGTAGTCCACGTATTGCATTCCACCTTTCGGAACATTTTTACACAAATTCAGGTGTAAGTCAAGGAAGTAACCTAGGACCCCTTGAATTTTTAATAATGATTAATGACCTGCCTGGTGTCGTAAAAGATTCCGTTTGTCTTTTGTGTGCCGATGATCTAAAGCTTTATGCTTTTAACCCTTAACTGTAGTTGTGGGTCCAATGGACCCAGGTTCAATCTTCGAACTCGTGTAAAAATCACAGCGCGTGCCCGAGCGCCTCCCGCGCCTAGGTACCTTCCGACAGTAGGCCGAAGCGCGCGTAAGTGGACGGACGCGTTTCGCTCGCTATTCCTAAGGTGAGTATTGGTGTGCGAGTGGGTCCATGGGACCCACGACTATAGATGCGTAACTTTTTTCATTGATGTTATATATTCCTTTTACCATTTTTTTCAGGTTTTTGAGATGGCAAACCGAAGGAATGTTTCCTCAAACAGAGATGACATATTAGAACAGTGGTTGAACGCTGAAGTAGACAGCGATGAAGATGAAATTGGCAGAAATTCACCTTTTCGAAACAATGTTCCTACTCGTACCACCAATTCAGAAAATGAGTTTTCTGACGATCAAGAAGAGTTTGTGATAACGAGTGACCATGACTCAAACTCTGAAATGTCTGAAGGCGAAGATACCAGTCCAGATGAAGAAGCGGGTGAACAGACTAGTTCCACTGGATATTTTTATGGAAAAGATAGATACAAATGGGCCAAAACCCCACCTGCAAGAAACACTCGGATCAGGAGCCATAATATTATCAGGTTGCCGTGTCCAACATCTCGATCAAGACCTAATGAACCATTCAATCCAAATGATGTATTTCAGATAATATTTGATACGGATATGAAGAGCAAAATACTCTTGTGGACAAACCAGAAATTAGCAGGATTCAGATTGAGGTACCAATCAACCAATCGTACAGAATTAAGAAATGCACTCTGCAAGAGTTAGACGCCTTTTTAGGTCTTCTGATCTATTCTGCAGTATTCAAGTCAAATCATGAGGCTGTAATATCGCTATTCGCTACTGATGGAACTGGTCGGGAGATTTTTCGGCTGTGCATGTCTTCGTTGCGATTTTATATACTTCTGCTGTGCCTTCGCTTTGATAATCCAGAACATAGAGAAGAGCGAAAAAGAACTGATCCCAGTTGCATAACGACAGAGATAATCAATAGCTTCAATAAAAATTCGCAAGCTAATTACTCCATCGGTGCTAATGCTACTATTGATGAGATGCTGCTGGCTTTTCGGGGACGTTGCTCCTTCAAAATGTATATACCTAGCAAACCCAACAAATATGGGCTGAAAATGCAATGTCTTGCAGATTCTAAAACGCACTACGTGCTAAATACGTATCTGTACTGTGGAAAAAATTCCGATGGCCTGACTTTGACAGAAGAAGAGAAAAAACATCCCGTACCTCTCCAAGCGTGTCTGAGATTATGTCAACCAATTTTGAACTCCAACCGCAACATCACTACTGACAATTGGTATACCTCGATGGAACTCATCAGTGTCATGAAATCCAAAGGTCTTACTGTCGTTGGAACCTTGAGAAAAAATAAGAAGGAAATTCCCAAAGAGTTCTTGCCCCAAAAAGATCGTCCGATCGGATCATCACTGTTCGGGTTCACAAATGACACAACAATTGTAAGTTATGTGCCGAAGAAGAATAAGTCAGTCATTCTTGTTTCATCCATGCATCATGACAACACTGTAGATGAGTCTACTAACAAACCTGAAATAATTATGCATTATAACAGCACAAAAGGCGGTGTTGATTCTGTTGATCAAATGTGTTCGGTATATTCAAGCAGTCGCCGAACACGTCGGTGGCCGATGCCTGTCTTATATAGAATATTGGACATGAGTGCACTGAATGCTTATATCATCCAACAAAGTCATGAGAGATCTACGAAAATGACAAGGATGACGTTCTTGAAAGGACTTGCCAAAATGATGTGTGAACCCTATATGAAAGAAAGGTCTTATAACGATAGACTTCCTACACAACTCCGAACAAGCATTGCTACAGCTTTGAAACTTCATTCAGCAGAGACAACTTCAACACACGATGAAAACCTGAAATTGGAGAGGAGTAAGAGAAAGAGATGCTCTTTTTGTCCGCCAAACAAAAGGGCGAAGACTGTACATTTATGTCCTAAGTGTAGACTGCCTATTTGCATGACTTGTGCTAAAACAGTGTGTAATTCATGCTTATAACTTGGCTCATCATTTGGTGATGTCAATTTTTTTATAGAAGAAGTATATTTGTTTTTGTTTTAGTTATCTTAAAAATTGTTATCTTATGTGTACGAAAAGAGTTGATTTTAATCTTTTTATCGTGTGTTTCCATTTAATGTGATTTTTTTTCGTAAGCATGTTTTTAGGTTAAGTAAATAACGACTGATTATAAGAAGTGCCATTAAAGATAAGAATAAAAGTTCCTATAGTTGATTTTTTGTAAAACTATGATTGTTAAATATATAAATGAATAATAAAAGAGTGTAAAAATATAATTGGTTTTTGTTTTTTACACAAAAAGTACAATCTAAAATAGGTGGGTCCCATGGACCCACGACTATAGATAAGTGACTATTTTTGACCACTACAGTTAAGGGTTAATGCGCGTAGAGCAGGTCTCGGACTGCGAGCGATTGCAACGTGACATAGACCGTGTTTCCCAGTGGGGTCATAACAACAGGCTCTTCTTTAATGCATCTAAGTGCTGTACTATTACCTACGGCCGTGCAAAAAATCCTGTTATATATGAATATTCGCTGGGTTCAGATTGTGTAGATCAAGTGCATTCTGTTCGGGACCTTGGTATACAAATGGACACCGAATTAAATTTCCGAAGCCATATAGTTGATATTTGTAAGAAGGCCTTCAGAAATCTGGGATTTTGTATATTGCGACAATCTGGCGACTTTCGCAATATCGGCACCATTAGGGTTCTGTATAATGCGCTAGTTAGAAGTAGGTTGGAGTGTGGAGCCATGATATGGAGCCCTCATGAAAAAAAGTAAACATACTAATGGTGGAAAAAATGCAGAAAAAGTATTTAAGGTTTCTCTATTTAAAGCTATACGGCGTGTATCCATTTTTCCCACTAATGTATCCCTCTTTATTCGTTCTGGGTATGGTAGGGTATTTTAAGCTTGAAATGAGAAGGGAAATTTTGATAATAACGTACATTTTAGTGTGATTAGAGGCATGATACACAACCCTCTGGTTTTAATAAACATAGGACTGCACGTACCCAACAAGTATGTGTACGCGCGCCGAAGACCTAGGCTACTTGCAATCCCGAGGGCAAGAACTAACCTCCTGAGCAAGTCCCCGTTCACACGGGCCCTTTGCACCATTAATAGTTTATGTGCAGATGAGGATGTAGATATATTTTATATATCGTTGCCAAAATTCAAGGATGTGGTTTTAAAATATTTGGATAGGATGCATAGGAATATATAAAGTTGTTTTATATTTCTAAACTAGAATAAGTAGCTATTTGGTGTAATTTTATATATGTTAATTGTGTAAATAATTGTAAGTTGTATTTTTCTATATTTCTTTGTCGCTTTGGTGCTGCACTGTTATGGCAATGTAAATATGTAGCTAATATAAATAAATAAAAGTATTGGCTTTATTATGATGTTTTTACAAAATAATTTAATCTAGGATTTTTCCAACCCAAAAAGACCGTTGCGATTTGTGCTGAGAATACTAACTTGCTGTGTCAGTGTGTCTACCATGGGCTGTCACAGTAATATCTGCTGCCGTGACTACAGTAGATACGTAATTGCGTTGTTATGTTGGCTTCATTACAAAACGATGCTAACTACACTTTGGATACTTTCATCTCTTTTTAAATAATACACGACGATAGAGACAGAAGATATGTGATGTAGTAATATTAACCGACAAATGTCACCTGACTCACTTATTTCCAAGGACGTTTTATTTGCATAAACAGGACTGAGCACTGTTGACCAAAAGTCGGTCCGAGAAGGATGGGAACCACAGAGGCGTTTGTCCCTTTCTAATAAAGTGTCCATGATATTGTTGTTTTGTGGGACAAAAATGTACAGAACAATTTTATACATAATTGTATGAAATTGTAAAGCCGAGTCTACAGCGGGTGTTTTGCCCTACACAATCAACAAAAACACGTCAAACAAAAGATTCATTCACTCATTAATTACTACACATTTTTCTTAGCATCAACAATGTTTTTACTTTCCGTGCCAGATGGAAAACACGTACACAAAACACCCCCGCGCGGGTCGAAAGTATGTCTTTCTCATTCATATTGTTTGTTATACATGTCAGACATGCTTTTTAAGTAAATTTGAATTTTTGAATGAGATAATAAAATATCTTTCGGCCGAACTCATTGTTTTTTGCTAGAGAAACTAAGTTTTGTGTACACGATCCACCCGGGCGCTATAGACGGAGTGTGTTAAAAAACATGTTCCAGAAACAACATTTGTTTATGTGTTTTTGTTGAATGTTTTCAATTTTTTTTCGCTGGTGACCCGGTTTAATTCAGGCTCTGATGGAGCTGTGTGTGCAGGCTACCCTCGGGGTCTCTCAAGTGGCGAATGATGAATGGCCATCAGACGTGATGGCTATTCATTTTCCGCCACACCATGTCATGGTGTTTAGCTAAGAATATATTGAATAAGCAGTACCCGACCAAACAGAAAAATAGGGGTAGAGAACAAATAAAGAAAAAATTTTGTACATATTTTTTTTATTGCAATCAAAGATTTTCAAAGATTTTTATTAAGAATATACATAATTACAAAAAGTTACAGTATTGTAAAATAATTACATCTAAAGTTAATTATAACGCCAGCACCTGAACTAGGATTAACCTGTGTTTCAGGCTATATACGGGCTTATTTTAAACATTACGTGTAATTATCATAAAATAATCTATTTTTAACAAGTACATATCTATTTTAACCTATAATAAAATCCAAATTTATAAACATATGTTAGCTGCTTTGCTATAGAAACTATATTACGAACTAAATTATTTATTTTATTATAGCTAGCAACTTCTCTGTATCATCGTAAGACAAACCTTCAAGAACAGTTATGAGAGTATTCTTACATGCATTATAGTTTAAGGAGGAAAAATGTACTATCTTATTGAGCCTATTGTACAGAATTGGACCAAGAAAGAAGAAAAATTTATGTGAGAAAGCAAATTTTGTTTGTGTCCTAGGGCAAACATTATAGTGTAGCCTTTTTTGAGTTACTTCCGTGGTATATGGCAAAGCCCTGTGCTGTTTTAATACTGTGTTTAGTATAAATAATTGCCGAACTGTTAAAACCTTACACGAGAGAAAAAGAAGATTAGTAGAAAGCATAAAAGGTTTGAAATAAGCTATTTTAAGAATGGCTCGCTGAGCTCTCTCAATTTGTATTAGTAATGTTTTGCCTACACCACCCCAAATGATAATGCAATAAGACAAAATTGATTGGCAGAGTGCCAAATAAACGTTTCTAATCATCTTTTGATCCGCAATGCAGCGTAGTTTTTTGAAAACAAACATCAACTTACGAACTCTATTACTCAGAACATCTATATATGGTCTGAAAGAAAGTGTTTCGTCTAGTATTATACCCAGATATTTTATTTTATCCGATTTGTTAATAGGTGGGCAAGTACAAATGGTTTTTGAAGTAGTATCACAATTGTGGGCTATTAGGCTTGATTGTTCTTCAGTTAACGTTGTTTTCCGCATTGAAAATTTTAAGTAATTTGTCTTTAATGCATTAAGTGTTAGTCGGTTATCTTAAAGCCACCTGTTCACATTATCAAATCCTTTTTGTGCAAGTCTGTGTACTTCTATTTCGGAATCAGCTGAAAAAATTAGAGCTGTATCGTCAGCATATGATATGATTTCGCCCTGTTCTAGATAAAGGTTACAAAGATCATTTATTTAAATCAAAAACAAAGTAGGTCCCAAAACACTTCCTTGGGGGACGCTAAAAGAAGTGTTTCGAAGATCATTGCTGACGACGTTTCCGATTTTTAGACATTGTGTACGTTCTTCTAGGTAGCTTGAGAAGAGACTCAACTGAGTTCCTCTGACTCCAATAGACTCTAGCTTGCGTAAAAGTATAGGTACAGAAACAGTATCAAAAGCTTTTGCAAGATCAAGGAATTTGGAAAATTCCAATTGTGTGTTTGCCATTATCTAATTCCCGTGAAAGACAATCAGTGAGATGATGAACAGCATCAGAAGTAGCCAACTTTGCCCTAAACCCAAACTGAGCCTTTGACAATATAAGCTTGTCTTCTAAATATTTAACTAATCTTTTATTAATAATTTTTTCAAATATGTTAGACATAGATGATAATATAGAAATGGGTATGTAATTAGTAACTTGATCTTTACTTCCCGATTAAAAAATTGGGACTACAACAGCATTTTTCAAACTATTTGGAAAAATGAAAAAAATCAAACATGGTTAAATAAAATTGTTTTATGGAGTTTTTGACGCAGACCAATCTTACTTCCTAAATTCTTAAATGAGTTTGATTTTGCGTAATTAAATATTCTTAAATTTAAATATGAATTAGCCATTATCTTTACCAACTGTAACTCATGTGGTTCTTCATAACTTTGTACAGGGTGAGACGAGTAAAACAAAGTATTAAGTTTCGTAACAAAAATTTGCTTTAAAACCATCAAAATTTTTTTCTTGCTAATATCTTTGAAAGAACCCAGAGCTATTTCTGAAAGGAACAATTTTTCAGCATTCTTTATCACTTCAAATGCAAAGCGAGATACATACTTCAAACCGCCTTTATCTACAAAAGCGGTAAAAGATGAAAAATTTGTGATATCTACAAAATATGTGTGATCAAAATGTTCTTTAGCAATCACTAAAGAATCGCGACAGTACTGGCATGAAATTTTGTCTAACATTTTGTTTACAAAATGACCTGCTATATAATACAAGACATTTATTTTGTAATCGGAAATAGTGGTTGATTCAACGTAATACATTAAAGCATCCAATTGTTCTTCTTCATGAGGATCTGACGATTGAACTTCAACCACAGATCGCTTCTCACTACGGAATTCCAAAATTGGAGATAATTCAAAGTTATCGTCAGTGCAGTTAGCATTCATACTAGGTTTAATGCTATTACGATACAGCAATTTCCTCAGAGCATACTTAAATTGTAAGGCATTAGGGTTATTGTTTCCACCGCCTTGTAAACGGACACAAGAAAAAAACATTTCCAACTGATCTTGAGAAACTTTATACGGCAAGAAATAATTGAAACCCTTTTCAACTAAAAGATCCATAGCTAAGTTCGAAACACTGTAGGTATCCACTATTAGTCCTAAAGCTCCCATTTTTCGCCGATGGAAAAGAATTGATTTGTTAACAACATTAAGCTTTGATAAATATTCTCGTGTTTCAGTTAAGATTTCCATCCAATAATTTTTATTATTAAGTCGCAATGGGGACTTAAAGCCTTTTCCTAAAGGAGATTTAGCATTTAAGACATCGAAAACTCTATCTATAGTTCTGATGTATTCAGTAGTTGCTTCGCTGTTCTTGAATTCATCATTATTACTGACACGTAAGAAGTCAATAGCATTTGCAACCGAAGAACTCATGATCTGAGCGGCTAATTTCACATTCATTTTCTTACCTATAAAGTTAATATGGGCAGCGTTTATTTTATTAGCAAGTTTTAATCCCTCTTCGTCTTGCAAAGCATGTAATTTTTTGACAAAATTGAAATCAATGTGCCCATTTTCAGAACTCATGTTTCTTTCAGCAAATACATTACGACATAATTTAAGCATGTGAACAGGATCCAAAATACAATGAATTTTAGTGTCTTTCTTTGGATGTTTAAAATTTGTAATTATTTCTGGTAAATTGAAATTGCATCCCAAATTTTCATAAGTGGCCAAATTACTAGCAGTTCCATCACATGTAAGGCTGCAAACAGTTATACCAATATCATATAACATGTTAATTGCTGTCATTAATAACTGTGCTTGTACTGAGGCTGAAATTTTGTCAATAAAAAAGTAAGCGATGGGGCATTTGAATTTGCGTTTAAATGCCACAATCTGAAGAACAAGGACCTCTGTGGCTAGACATTCCGAATCGTATGGTACAATGCCGGCATAGTCAACATAGCCCCACATTTTATCATTATGTTTATCATAAGCTTCCTCTGATTTGATAGACATGGCATCAAATATTAGAGCAACATTTTCGAGATCATTTTCAGATACTGACAATTTCAAGTATTCGAAAACTTCAATCATAAATCCTACATTGCACTCGTTAGTCGCTAACATTTTGCGTAAGGTTGCAGGATGAGGTAGCTTAGTGTGATTTCTAAGAAACATATATGCTTTAGAAGAATAAAAGTACAAAGATAACGCAAACTGTTTGAGCTCCTTTGAAAATCTTACTCCTGTATTACTTTTGTCTGTATTAATTTGCTTATGAATTTCCACAAAATTATTTTTCAATATATGTTCAACCTCATCAAAATTATTGCTCCTTTTTTTTAAAATTGCTAGAAGTGACTTTATACTGTCCAAGCGAATATCACGCCTCTTTAACTTTTGTGTTAAAACTTTTACTTTCCGCTTGAGCATATCTTCTGATGGACTGCTGTGGTTGATGTCAGTCTGGACTGCTACTTCTTTTACGTCCCAGCAGAACTTTTTGGCAGGTGGTGTGTTGACATCAGAGCAAGAATCTCTTGAGGTTCCTGGAGTACTATGCTCGATAGGTTGAAATTCTGAGTGTATGATAATGTTACTCAGAACATTTATTTGTTTATTTTGCACCTGCAATAGAAGTATCAAATAAATAACTTAAAAAAAACCGACTCCGTGAATAGTTGTTAAATTAAAATCAGGTGTTTTCATTTCTTTAAATTTATTTTATAATTTTAAGAGACTCAGTGTCACTCTTACAGCAAAACGAATCTATCGACATATCCCTAGCCAAAATCCATCAAGCCGTTAGGCTAGAGCGTGCTAAAGTATTATACATACAGACATTCGCTCGAAAAACATAACCCTCCTTATGGCGCAGTCGAGTAAAAGGTACAAATCTCAAGGTATCCTCCCTATTCAATCTTATTATTATTTATCTATACATCTTCCATCTATACAAATAAATAAAATCGAAGTGTCTGTTTGTAATATTAAAATAACCACATTTTAATGAGTGCATATGAATGTACATACGGTGCATATACCAAAACATTTTTTTTTCAATCTGTCTGTCTGTCTGTTTGTTCCGGCTAATCTCTGGAACGGCCGGATCGATTTTAACACGACTTTCACTGGCAGACAGCTGATGCAATAAAGATTAACTTATGCTACTTATATTTTGGAAAAATGAAAAACTGAAAATTAAAAAACTGTTTTGTTAATTTCACGCGGGCGAAGTCGCGGGCACAGCTAGTTTTTAATAAAAAGTGATTATCTTATTTTTAGTACAGTAGTTATTATGCTAACGACAATTTCATAAAGGTTTTACAGGATTTTCTTTTTATACTTTATTACTGTGTACATTTTGTAAATACTACTAAAGGAGTAAGTAGTTTTAAATGATTTTTTTTACTGGATTGTATACATTAACATATTAATAACATTTAATTATGGGCAATACAATTTTCATAAAGTATGTGCTGTACATACATAGGTACCTAATAAAATAAGGAACGTATCTGGGCTAGTGCGTCGAAATTGATGAAACAGGAGTTATTCCTTACATAAACATGTTTTAGCTTAGCATACATACCGATGGAAATATAGATGGTATTACATCTGCTTTTAATATCTGTCGCGAGTTAGCTTCAAAAAAGTCTTGTTTTTTGAAGTGACGGCTACAGACAACGGAATTTTTTGTAATTTTTTGTCCCACTGGGACAACATCCAGCCACTTTTGTTTAATTTTCCCATCCTTAGGAAAACTGTGAAAGGAATAAAATCAAGTTATTATTTTCCTCGTTTATGACCACAAAATATAATAAGTAATGAATTTTGTGTAGTAAATTACAATACTTCATTTAATAAAGTTTGCCTTTGTCAGTAGTAAACACGTACTGAAATGTTCTTAAAACATATTGAAATAGGCCATGTAATAACAATTATCATCGAAGTCTACTGTCCGTAAGCTTGTTTGCCTTTCGTGTAATTAAATAAATTACATACGAGATATGAATATGATATGAAGGTGTACCCGCATGGACACCCTATTTGTAAAATATTCAACATTGTTTTGGTTTGGCTTACCTGTGAAACGATATCCCACAACCAGCATAAGATTCATTTTTACAAAATTTTACACTACATTGTTTCACCATTTAGAATTAAATAATCCTAATAAACAGATCTGAAATGAACATAAACAACGTAGTAAAAAATTCTACGTATGACATAAACACGGCAAACAACCTTTGACGAGATAAAACAGGACTACTCCGAAAGAAAGAAGAAAGGGACAAACGCCTCGGTTATGACTATCCTGCTCGGACCGTTTTGCTTCTGTAAATAATGCTAGTTAAAACTATGTCTTATGTTCATCAGTTATGGTTTGTTTTACAAAAGCAAATTTTGCTTAGTACTCAGTCCTGTATAAGCAAATAAAACGTCCTTGCTTATTTCAATGAAATTATATGCATCCCAAACATATTCGTGTTAAATCGTGTTATAACAGGTCCATTGACTGACGTCTGACATTTTGTCTGCTATTGCTATCAAAGTTTTGAATTTATAATTGTTACAACTTTTATTTGGTTACATCTAAGGTACTAAAGTGTGTGTAATAAGTTTAAAATGCCCAAAACAAGTACTATAAAAACCTATACGACGACACGTGTTTCGCCTTTCCGCGAGGTGTCATCATGGATTTCCGCAAAGAAACGCCTGATTCCATTAATTAATTTATTCGCGAAAAGGCTACAACTCGGAGGACCAGAGGAGCGTGCGGTATACGTGGGGCTAGGCTTGCGACTGACCATCAAGTTCAGGGGTAGCTATGCAAGTCAGAGCTGCCCCCCCCCCCCCCCCCCCACCTGTTCATACCCCGCAAGCTCCTGTACAAAAATATTCGTTGCACTTCTATTCCCTTTTTGAATCCCTAATGTACCTGGTTCCACGGACACGTGGGTCAGCGGCCGGCTATTTACGATGTTTTTAATTTCAGCCAGCAGGGTTTTGAGAACTTCATCACGTGGAGCTCTTTCTTTAAGGACTACTTTCAACGAGGTCTTAACACTACGGATAAGCCGCTCCCAAGCTCCACCCCAGTGTGGGCTTGCAGGCGGTATTAAAGACCATCTAGTTCCGTGGTTTCTTGCCTCGTTGATACTGTTCCTCATCTAGCTCCTACATGGACCTTTTCAGATCGGTAAGTGCCCCTCGGAGATCCATTCCGTTGTCAGAGAAGAGATGGTGTGGCCAACCACGGCGCGCGGCTATCTTACGCAGCGCCATGATGAATGAGTCGGTTGTTAGAGTGGACACTATCTCTATGTGTATTGCCCTCCTTAGACAGGTGAATAGCACTCCGTACCTTGGTTCGTGACGTCTTCCCACCGTAACGTCCATTGGGCCGAACATACCTACACCGCAGAACGAGAAGGGGCGCTGATGATGAGCCGTTCTAGCATAAGGGTAAGTCTCCAATTCTTGGAATTTCTGGTTTGCATTTTCTTATTCTACATATTGTTACGAGCTGAGGGTTCTTGGGCCTTTTCTATTTTTAATTTACATTAATGATCTACCTCATCTTGTCAAAAACAATCATGAGATTGTATTGTTTGCTGATGACACTTCACTTTTATTCAAAATGAAACGACGTACCACCGATTATGACGAGGTGAATAATGCAATCTCAAAAGTTGTTAATTGGTTTAATGTCAATAACCTATTACTTAATGGAAATAAAACGAAATGCATTAGATTTACTCTCCCGAATGTAAAACAGGCTGATGCCAAGATTAAATTAAAAGGTGAAAGTTTAAACCTTGTAGAAAAAACTGTATTTTTAGGCATAACGTTAGACAATAAGCTTCAATGGGGCCCACACATAGAACAACTATTGGGTAGGCTTAGTTCTGCAGCATATGCAGTCAAAAAAATCCGCCTTCTTACAGACGTTGATACCGCTAGACTTGTTTACTTCAGCTATTTCCACAGCATTATGTCTTATGGCTTACTACTGTGGGGATGTGCTGCAGATATAGACACCGTATTTGTGCTGCAGAAGAGAGCTATTCGTTCTATCTACAATCCAGAGAATCACTTCGCACTAAATTTAAAGAAATAAATATAATGACAGTAGCTTGTCAATATATTTATGAGAACCTGTTCTACACCCATAAAAATATTGCTTCGTTTAAGAAAAACAGCGACATCACAATGTAAGAAATAAGAATAAACTCGCTGTGCCCACTACTAGGCTCCATAAGGTGAAAATATCTTTTAAAGGGCAATGTATACGCTTCTACAACAAACTCCCAAGTGAGTTGCAGAAGTTATCATTGAATAAATTCAAAAACATTATTAAACGCAATCTATGCAATAAAGCTTATTATAAAATATCAGATTACCTAGAGGACAAAACCACTTGGGACGGAATCTGCTCCAACTCCGTCAAACGTAACATAAGACAAAATCAAATTGTTAAATGATGACTATAACGACCGAGTTAGGTTCTTCTGTTCGCTTCTTTTCCTAACTCGCGTGTCATCTGAAGTGCACAGATTCAATTATGTACCCATTATGACGAAAAATGTTCAAATGTAATGAAAATACAACGCTAATCAATAAACAAAAGACTAAGTTTTTAAAAAGAATGTCATGTTATTAAAACAAAATTAATTTGAATTTGAAATACCAAGCCATGCCAAACTTTTTTTTATTTGAAATTACCAGTACTGAAGAACGGCAATTTCATAGGTAAAGACCTATTATTTTATTTGCTGACGACACTCCAATTATTATAAGGGGTGATTATAAGATGAAATTTGAAACAGAAATTAATAATACTTTATCGAATACCATTGAATGGCTGACTAAAAATAATTTGACAATTAATCTGACTAAAACTAACATAATACAATTTGGGACATATAAACAAAAAAAAATAAGCTTGAAAAAAATAGAATATAATAAAACTTCGATTACTGAAGTGAATACGGCAAAATTTTTAAACTATAAGAGAATATCGATTAAAAAGTATCTCAATTCAAATGGCACTATAGAAGGCAGAATAATATGCTACGAAAACTATCGTTTCAGCTCGGGGGGTGAGCCGACAGTAAATTTGTTAAAACGACGCAAATCTTACCAGAATGTTGCTCTAAAGACACTGCGAATTGGGCGACTCATTAATACTGCAAAAAAAATTACATCATCCATCTTTTGACAAAAATATACGGTGAGAACTGGAAGGATAATGAGGACCTCATATGGTACAAGGAAATATTAGAAGGAGGAAATGATGGAGATGTAGGTGACGGGGATGAGGAGATGCAAGAATCTTGCGAATGTGTCGACCTCGAACACTGTCCTGTTCACATATAAAACATACGTATTTTAATCCATCTGAATTTTAATAGAAGTTATTTCGTAAATAAATTCGTTTTAATTTATTTATCCCATGTCACATTTCCTTAGACAACCTTTAAAAAAGATCACTTTTACCAAAAAGTGGTCCCACAAAAAGGCATTTTTCTTTTTTACTTAACAAAACGTAACTTCTACTAATTTATTTCGCAAATAACGTTGTAACTATACAAAATAATAAAAAAATCAAAAACACATTTGTTTCGTTGATTTTTTATCTAATTTGATGCTAAAAACTCAATACTTGTTTTCTAAGAAAAATCTAAAACGATACAGTTATTTTTAGTTTTTGTAAAATTTTAAAAAGTGGAAAAGTGACTTTCTGTTCGACCACTCCTCAAATACTATACTTGACTGATATGTCAAGTACTGGCCACTTGAAATAATTTGAAGTACATTTCGGTTTACGTCAGTCCGCCACTATTATGCATTCAATATTTCATGTGTCGAACCGATTGTTACCAAATCTTGAATTTGTATTTTCATAATTATAACTAAAAAAATTATGTGCGAAGCGGCATCATCGGATCATGCTTCGGAAATGAAGACTGTGAGAAAGCAAAATATACTCAAACAGTTAGGAAGGTACCTTAATGTCTGGGAATAGTTTGTGTTTCGGAAAAGGTCTCCCTATTTCTAAAAATAATACAAGAAATATTTGAATTTGATGAAGATGAATAAACAGAGCTAACAGAATATAGCAGCTATATTAATATTTATTAGATATTATTGTAGTTTATGAAACACTAATTTTTTATGTTCCACAATTAATACCAAAAGTCCTGGTAATTAGATTTAACTTTATTAAAAGATTTTATCTTTATATAAGTTGGTTATATAAGTTTTTTAATGTGTACCTACCCCAGAGGTTTGTTGATCTGTCTCTTTAATTATTTCATAATTTATTGAATGACATTGATTTTTGATAACATATTACATGTGAATATGAGTGATTTTAATAATTATGTTACATTTAAGTTTAGGTAATAATTTTATGTAATTATTTCATAATTTATTGAATGACATTGATTTTTGTTAACATATTACATGTGATTATGAGTGATTTTAATAATTATGTTACATTTAAGTCTACAAGACTGGTAATTTTAAACGATGATTCCTATAAATATTCTGTCTGAAAAAGTCTGAAATAAAAACATTTATCCAATCAAAGGTAGTTTTATTTTACTGCAAACGTAACAACAACAACTTCAGTATTTTTTATAATTACTTATTAAATTGCAGTATTTTCACATGGTTACTGTATTTTAGTAAGTAATAATGACACTTAAGTAGACTAAAATGCAATATCAGCCGATTTTACTGCATTTTATTAAGTTTTTTAAACAGGATTCTTTAAAAAATAACTTGCAGTAATAGGGGCTAAAAACAATTAATGGCTATAACTATTGTATCTTAAATAAATAATAATGTAACAAAGCTTAGGATTATAGTTTATTATGTTTGCTTTCGCTTTGCGTTAATATTTTTATCTAAAATGCTCGTTTAGATTTTTTTTTGTAGTCTAACTTAAAACGCCGTTTTCTCGAAACCACGTTTTTGCTGTTATTTTATTTATTTATTTATTATATTAGGATACCCAACACATGTTTACACATAAAATAATAAGAAAACATTCAAAAATAATTTATAGCATTGTGCTCCCGTACTTAAAGGGTACCACAGCATGCAAGAAAACAAGGCAACAGACAACTTAAGAGTTGTGATTAAAGTAAGTTATAATAAGTTACTGCACTTTAAGTTCAGGAGGGCAGTACTCTGACAAATGCATTCAAAGGAAGCTCAAAAGATAATCTCAGGGGGAAAACTATACCTGCCAACAAAACCAAGGAAGATCAAAGCGTCACTAATTTTATAAAAAAAATTACCAGCGCTTTATTGCCGACAGAATAGTTCAAAATTTTCTTACCCGTTGAATTCAAAAACCAAAAAAATGTGTATCGCATTTACAAGGATCAAAAAACTTTAAGTATCGACGTGGTCAGTGAGAAAATATTTTTGAACATTTTCAAGTGAATTTAATATCGGATTTCACGTTCCCAAAAAAGATAAATGCATAAAATGTTTTGAATTTGAAGCTTTAAATACTGAAAAAATTAAAGCGAAAGTAAGAAGAACATTTAAAAGAAAAAAAAAGCCAGCAAAGAGAGGTACAGTCAGTATCGGGAACTCGCCTAAAAGCGCAATGTAGTATGTGCGTCATTCGAACTGCAAAAGGTTTTAAATACTCCACATGGTGCAAAAGGTTTTAAATACTCCACATGGCGACAGTATGCTCTTGTACTATTCACGAAAATATGCCATCTACAATATTTTATGAAAATGGTACAAGAGACGGTTTCTGTTACATATAGGGAGAATCAGAAGGTAAGAGAGGAGGCAACGAAATAAGTTCTATTATCCAGAAATACTTACAGTTGGTGGACGCACGTGGGACAGTAAAACATCTAATACTGTATTCGGATTCCTGTCCTGGTCAAAACAAAAATAGAATTGTACTGGCCTCCGTTCATAACGCACTGAAACACTGTGAGAACCTTAGGGGAGGGGGGGGCATAGCGGGGACGCGAGGCACGACGGGGCTACCCACACATACAAGTAACTACGCACACTAGCCGTTTTTTTGTTTTTGCCAATAAGAGGCCATTTCGTTTATTTTTGACGATCAATTATTTTTTCCGGCGACATTTCATCTAATTTTGAGTGGTTACTAAAACGCATCTAAAAAGGTAAGTGTTTAGATTACTACTATAGTTTTTTTAATGTGTATTACTGTGGCGGCACATCACTAGCCGCTGCTACTCCCAACACTATCGCCGGGCGTCCGCAGGGGCGCGGAAGGACGCGCGGGAGGCGAGACAAAACCGGCTCCCAGTCGACCGGCGCTCGCGACCCAGCGTGACCACATGTGGTAGATCCACAAACAGCTGTATATACAGAATTTGAGTCTTGCTGGAGTCGTGTCAATATTCCCAAACCTAGTGCCAGAAAATTTAATTAAATCTATGGACAACGAATTCAAACAAATGAAATTTGATGACCAAGTGTTAAACCTCATGTCTTCCTCCAGTAGTAGTCCATCTGCTCCTGCAATTGATGTTGAACAGTTTTCGGAGGAAATTAGTAAATTGTCAAAGTACAAAAATATATCAAAATTTGCCAAAGACATGCACATTCTTCTAGTTTCTAACGAGAAGTGCGAGAGAATATTTTCAGAAATTAATAGGATTCAAACTAAAACCGAAATAGGTTCTTATATAAAAATGTAGCCGCGATTCTGCATGCCAGACAAGGCGTCACACCATGCACAGGTTTTGTACCTGATCTGCAAATGTTAAAATGTATGACAGATAAAATTTTGTACAAAGATGTTAAGTATGATACATACGTAATAAAGAGAGATGAATAATAATGTAATATAGTTTTATTTCATCTCTATTTTATCATGCTCGTAAGGTAGATTTGTGGTAGGTTTTGACCAAGGCTCTGGTAGATTTTGGTAGTTTTTTAAAGCTGCAGAAGTAGATTGACCTATTTAAATGTGGTCACACTGTCGCGACCAATACTCTTTGCTCGCGACAGTGGCACGCCGACACCTTCCCGCGACGAACCTATGCTGGTCTGCCCGATATCGCGCTTGCGTCACGCTTTGCTTCATTACCTCTGCTTTTACGGTGCTATCGCTTCATACGTATCTAAGTGCATCTACCGGACTTATCCTTCCATTCTATCGCTAGCAAACTGTTAAATATTATATGGAATAAACTGTACACGAAACCATAACAGCCGTTGTGTTATTTATCAAGCGTCCGCCTAGTAGTGCAGTACCCATATTACTACTAACATCAACTATTGATATGTTTTGAGCAAAATCACTTTGACCTAATATTCATTTTTGTTTGTTTTTTAAAATTCTAACCATCAATAGAACAAAGCTTAGGATTGAAATTATTGTGGCTCGACATTATCTTGTATCTTGTCTTGTATCTTGTAGTTCTCGTCTCGCGGCCCTCGGAGTCGGCCACGAACGGTGCTCATGAAGAAATCGCCTCTAAATGGTCTACGAAACGTCAGCAAGATGAAAATAAGTTAGGTACGTGGTCTAAGCCGTATTATATTTATTGAAAGCTTAGGATTATGTATTTACACGATGTTTTTTTTTTAATATTAGCCCTTGTTTTAAACATTCTTTTAAATGAGTATAATCAATTACATAGACATACTTATTTTTGAGGTTTGCCACTAGTTTTGTTGATTTACTGCCCGGTGGAATGAGTTTCTCAGCAGCAAAAGTGTATCAACAGGTACTGCACAAGGATCGGTATTAGGCCCCCTTCATTATTTAGCATATAAAGATAAAGAATGTATTTATTTAACACAAAATATCAACAATCAACTCAGGCGCTACACAACTGCAAACTGAAAAGTAAGCTGAGCGTTTGGTGCAGCATCTTCCCATCAGCACGGATAATTACGCAACCTGTTGGAAAATACTAAATCACCGATTTGACAACAAGAGAAATATATTTAATTCGTACATAAACAACATAAAAAATCTTGCCAACATACAGCAGCAATCGTTCGTAGGGATCGTTTGATCCCGACGTCATGAAGTCGTTTGACTTCATGACGTCACACTAGAGAGTCTCAACGCTATAAATCGTTCGTAGGGATCAAACGACTTCATGACGTCACACTAGAGAGTCTCAACGCTATAAAGAATCTAGGTATTATAACACTACGTTATGGGATCCTCTACTTGTGTACATATTGACGCAAAAGCTGGATAATGAGTCTTACTCCGAATACATAGAGTCCTTGAAGAATACGCGGGAGCTACCGATACTTCAAGAATTTTTAGACTTCCTCGAGAATAAATTCACATCCTTAGAGTCATCTCGGAGACGGCAAGACACAACATTAAACTTGATGTTTGCTGATGTTTAAACCTGATGTTTGAATAATTTGATCTGATGATGCTGTACAGCATCATCAGATGGTCCGGTCAAAGACCTTGCAGCAAAGGAAAAAATAGCAAAATGCACGAATATGCAAAATCGATGTACGTGTCTAGAGTCAACAAGTAAATGTCCGCATTGCGGTTCAGATCATGGTTTGATAAATTGGAAAAAAAATCCTTGAATCATCGAAGGAGCAAAAAATATCTTTGTTAGATAAATTAGGTTTTTGCAAGAATTGCATTTACGATCACGTCGGAGGCAAATGTTATTCATCTAAGAAATGCAATGAATGTCATCATACAATTTTACACGATTATTTTGCCAATCAATCGAAATCTAATAAAACTTCGTCCAAAGGTTCGAATAATCTGCAAGATCAACATTGCATCAACAATATTTCTCAGCAAGTTGAACCCTCGGAGATTTTATTAGCAACAGCTTTAGTAAAAGTTACAGCAGCAGATAATAGCCAGCACGTGATCCGAGCACTGGTCGATTAGGGATCGCAGGTCTCGGTAATCAGCGAGAGAGCAGCACAGTTAGGGTTTAAGCGCGAGAAATGCAATGGAGTTATCTTCGGAGTAGGAGAACGGGAAAATAACTGCAAAGGAAAGCTTAAGATTACTTGTCAATCGACTTACACGGATTTTAAGTTCACTACGGACGCTTTGATATTATCAAAATTCAAGTCAGTGATCAAGTTGCTCATTAGAGAAACTTGATCAAAAACCTGCCCAACAAGACATTCTCAAAACCATCGTGAACACATCTAGCACACATTTGCTTAGTAAACCCGGATTTTAATATAGGTCGCCCAGTTGACCTTCTGGGTGCTGAGGTTTACTCCAACATCATCATGGAAGGAATAATCCGTGGACAAGCCCAATCGGAGCCCTTAGCGCAGCATACTCAGCAAGGATGGTTGCTATGCGGAAGTGTGCGAACATCCTTCCAATGCAATATTATCCTAAACAACATCGAAGATATTCAACAGTTTTGGAAAATTGAAGATACTCAATAGCAAAATGAATTGTCGGTGGAATATGGATAAAGCATCAACAAAACATCTAGACATCGGACGTTACGATTACCAATGAAACCGGAAATGAAGGGGAAATTGGGATCAATTTAGGAAAAAGCTATGGCACAATTTAAAAATTTAGAACGTAAATTAATTAAAAAAGAAAATTTTGCAAATCAATACAAGCAATTTATCAACGAATATGAGCAACTTAAGCATATGATTTAGCATGAGTAATTAGTGGCTATTAAAGGTTATGTGTCTGCACCCATTGTTGTCACTTCGGGGGTTCCACAAGGTTCCCATTTGGGACCGCTTCTATTTGTCATCTTTCAATTCAATCAATGATCTGATTCAGCGTCTATCTTGCAACTGTCTTCTCTATGCAGATGACCGTAAATTTTTTAACGCTATATCCGGGATCGATGATTGTCTAATTCTCCAAAATGACTTAAAAACTATTGCTGAGTGGTGTACAGAAAATCAGATGACCTTAAATATTGAGAAATGTTTCGTGATAACTTTTACAAATAAAATCTATAAAATTACTTACAACTATACAATTAACGGTCACATGTTGAACAGATCAATTATAGCAAAAGACTTGGGGGTTTTGTTTGATGAAAAGCTATCCTTCCGCGCGCACATCCAACACTAATGTGTCCTCTAAGGCCAACCAACTTCTGGGATACATTCTCAGATCATCCAAGGGTTTTAAGAATATCCTCCATTTTAATTTCCCTCATAAACATGATGCTCCGCAGGGCATCCAGAACATTATTAACATATAACTAGATAGTAAATTAATATATACACACATCAACATTGTCTAGGGATATTCCATTTCGAAATGATTTTCTTACAAAAATCTTATAAACTTTTGCTTTTTAGAAAAAGTTTATATATGGAATTAAACCTCTTTTGTTCCCTTTTCAAAATTTGAAAAAAGAATAAAAATAGAACGCAACAAACAAAAGATAGAATGGGGACTCCGATTAAAACTAAACAACGTTAATTTTGCCTAAGATAAATTAACTTTTATTTAGTTATCAATAAGTGCTATCTATGTAATATTTAATTTTAACGGATCTTGTGATATTCGTAATGTCATGGAACGTCGACATTTAAGCAGAGAAGAAATGATAAGAGTGATAGGCATGTTACAAGCCGGTGCTATCCAACGCGTGGTTGCCAATACCCTAAACACCAATCAAAACGTAATTTCTCGATTATGGTCACGTTATCTTATTACTAGAGATGTAAGAGAGCGCCACACTGGAAAAATACGAGTAACCACCCTTAGACAGGATCGTTTTCTCCAAAATTCCGCCAGGAGGGAAACCAATCTCACAGCAAAGCAGCTAGTGCAAAGGCTTCAGTCAGACCATCAGCTGTCATTCACCGACCAAACCGTCAGAAGAAGGCTACATGAAGTCGATCTTCATTCTCGTAGGCCGCTTCGTGTACCAGCTCTACGACGAGGCAATCGCGGAAGGCGACTTCTTTGGGCTCAAGAACATTTGTTATGGAACAATGGCTAATGGACAATGGTTCTCTTTACTGATGAGTCTCGATTTGGATTCCATCCCGATTCACGAAGAACACGTGTTTGGAGAGTTCCAGGCAGAGAAAGTCGCCTCCAGCATCCACAAGAGATCCATTCGTACCGAGGTGGGACAATCATGGTTTGGGCGGGAATTCGTATTGGCGCGCGAACCGAATTCATTTGGATAAGAGGCAGCATGACTGCACTAAAATACGGAATCGAGGTCGTAGCATCTGTGATCATCCCTCACAGAGCTCAAATTGGCCAGGAATTTCAGCTCATGCATGATAATGCCCCTCCACACACGGCGCGATTGGTGTCATTTGCCCTTCAGGAACATGATGTCGCGGTTTTGGACTGGCCTGCACAGTCACCTGACTTAAACCCAATTGAACACGCTGAGGACATGTTGCAGCGAAGGTCTTTCAGCAATTTGCCGTCAAATTTGACCACAGAACACCAGTTTTTTTGCCATTTAAAAAAAAAACATGGGATCGCATACCTCAGCGAGACTTTGTGTACGGTCGCACACCCTGGCAATAAGGGCGGTGAACAAAAGCTGACTTTCGAAGAGTATAAATTGTACAGGTTATAGCGGTAAAGAGTTGTAATTTCATCTGATGCCTTGACAAACATCTACGCTGGAAGATTCAACTTTCACCTCCTTACCCCTGAGCAGTTACGAGACGAGATGAACACTATTACCGGATTGTTGTCCAAGGACATGATATTGCCCTGGAATCTTCAATCTGATATATCAAATATGTACCATCTTCTCTCCGTCAAAGCTAGAGCTTCGAAAAACTTTATTATATTCGAAATCAAAATACCGTTGGTCAGCAGAGATAATTTCGAGCTCTATAAGTTAGTACCAATCCCACAGCAAACTAAAAACCAAATGATCAGTTTGGTACCTAGATCAGAATACATAGCTATCAACTTACAAAAAGACACGTATGTACCACTCGCTGATAGAGATTTACATCAATGCGTAGAGTTGGATAAGGATTCACACTTATGTCCTTTTAACCAACCTACTTATCATATGAGATTAAATGAAAATCTTTGTGTCAAAAGCCTCCTATCCGACCAGTGCCAAACGTCCTTATCTGCTTGTACAAGTACTTGGATTGGATTGAGCAATATTAACACCTATTTTTATTCCTGTTGCGGTCAATGCTCTGTACGTATCATATGCGAGCATCAAGTTTCCGCTGAGCAACTACAAAGGTCAGGAATTATACAGATTAGTGAAGAGTGTATTATAAAGAGTGAATCCATTACTATCTTTGCTCACAAGTCACAATCAAATACACTGAGAAAAGCAGCAAATGTAATTAACATAGAGATTCCTCCTATCAACCATATCATCAATGTATCAACTCCTATTTATCAAGTCGAAAATCAATCAGATTTCTCTGATCATGAAAAATATTTTAAGTTGATCGACAGACAGATAAAGCAGCTAAAAGATAACGCTGCAGAAGGAGTACTGACTGAAAGAATCTCTTATCACGACGTTCATCACTACGTCGTAATTTATCTGGTGTTGTTCGCGGTCTTCTTCGGGGCTGCGGTCCTGGTGTGGCGCCGCTGGCGGGCGCGAGCAGCGCGGCCCGAGGCGCCCGCCGCGGCGCCGCGCGTCTCCCCCGCGGAGCTTTCTGCGCCACCGCGCGTCCAGGGAACAGGGATCGAGCTACGCGCGACAAGCTTCGAACCTCCTACTGAGAGATGTGTCAGTGAAAGTGCAGTGAATAAGTGCTGCGTTCGTAGTGAGGTAGAAAATAAATCGTGTAGTGCGCGTGTGATCTCCGAAAGATCAAGCTCACCCCAATTTTTCGATCAACAATTTAAGTCAATCGTGTAGAGACTATGGACTATAATGTTATTATCATTTTCTTTTATCAGTTTTAGATTGGACAATCATTTTAAGCAAACATTGTTCTATCACCTTGTAACAAATATTGTTCAATCATCTTGTCTCACATCATTCACTTATCATTTAAGCTACATCCTAGCTTCCCTATTTTCGGGCCAGGAGTATGTACGAGCCTCGTACATTGGCCTACATAATTCTATCCATCTAGCATTTACGCCATGTGTAGTTTTACCTGCAAAATCATTGAGCAATCAGTTCGCGTTTCGCTATCCAACCGAGCGCGTCTCATTAACATCATCAGTAGTATAAGTTCTCTAAAATATACCAGTTAAAATTTACTAGCGGTGTTTTTTCTGATATATCGAACTATATTACCTATTGCCAGGGTGTGGGACCGTACATCCTTTTTTTTTCTTAAAATTCGAATAAAGCTGCTGCTGCGGCGGTCGTAGGCCTGCTTAGCCCACGTGTGGTATCTGATGATACCCGCTGATGTGATACGGTGAGCTGTTTGCTCAACCGATGATGATAGGTCCACTTGCCAATGGAAATCTAGTAATTTATCAACCAACCTACTTATCATATGAGATTAAATGAAAATCTTTGTGTCAAAAGCCTCCTATCCGACCAGTGCCAAACGTTCTTATCTGCTTGTACAAGTACTTGGATTGGATTGAGCAATATTAACACCTATTTTTATTCCTGTTGCGGTCAATGCTCTGTACGTATCATATGCGAGCATCAAGTTTCCGCTGAGCAACTACAAAGGTCAGGAATTATACAGATTAGTGAAGAGTGTATTATAAAGAGTGAATCCATTACTATCTTTGGTCACAAGTCACAATCAAATACACTGAGAAAAGCTTCAGATGTAATTAACATAGAGATTCCTCCTATCAACCATATCATCAATGTATCAACTCCTATTTATCAAGTCGAAAATCAATCAGATTTCTCTGATCATGAAAAATATTTTAAGGAGATCGACAGACAGATAAAGCAGCTAAAAGATAACGCTGCAGAAGGAGTACTGACTGAAAGAATCTCTTATCACGACGTTCATCACTACGTCGTAATTTATCTGGTGTTGTTCGCGGTCTTCGTCGGGGCTGCGGT
This sequence comes from Pasiphila rectangulata, assembly GCA_963082625.1. NCBI lineage: Eukaryota > Metazoa > Arthropoda > Insecta > Lepidoptera > Geometridae > Pasiphila > Pasiphila rectangulata. The sequence continues at coordinate 16,936,514 of OY720253.1, read as the reverse complement.
CCTGGTGTGGCGCCGCTGGCGGGCGCGAGCAGCGCGGCCCGAGGCGCCCGCCGCGGCGGATATGGATATAAATTTATATAGCACCCTAATTTTGAGTATGAATAACCGGTGCAGATGTGTTATCTACGTCAGGGGAGGCAACACCAATTATTAAATTGTAAAAAAGTAAATTTAAAGTCATGGCAACGTAAAAATAGTTTCAACACAATTTACTGAACCTTGTAAATTTTCCGATTATTCGAGATTTTGTTCCTACTTTAATTTTTATTAAAAAATAATATCAAGCAGTTGTATTTTATTATTATTATTAAACAATATAAAATAAAGATTCTTGCCATACCTAGTTTTCTAAAGAAATTATTTTCAGTTTTTGTAATAATCAACAAAATGTTGAATATCCCTAGACAATGTTGATGTGTGTATATAGGTATGTATTTTTTTCATTGGTACTTGTTTATTACAGATATTTTGTTTATTTTTGCTATTTTCTAAGACGGTACTTCGTTTCAGCCGTATAACGTCCACTACTGAACACAGGCCTCGCTCATGGATCTCCATGAGAGGTAGTTACCATACTCACCACGCTTGGCAGGCGGGTTGGCGAGCGCAGTACGGGATGTTGGTAAACGGAAAGACGCTGCTGCCCATCTTCCGGAGGTATCCCTTAGCAGGCTCTTACTGCATCCATGGGTATGCGAGGAGGGGTAACATTCTACTGCCGGCACCCCACGGCAACGGTACTTAATTATCTTAATTTATGTCTGCTTAGTATTTATATTACGTTTAGCTGAGCACACATATGTTTATGTTGCAACGTAGATCGTATTTTTAGTTCTTAAACTTATTTTTATTGGCGTTGTAATGTGTTTTGTGTGTCTAATAAAATAAAATATGAAGTTAGGAACTACAGCAAGCACAGGGCAGAAATAAAATGTTTCTTACCCCACCATGCCGTGCAAAAAGAAGACTCGTGCACGACAAAACTACGAGTAGTCTTCAATGCATCGGCTAGAACTTCTTCGGGGCACAGCCTCAACGACCTTATGTACAAGGGTCCGAATCTACAACAGGATTTGTACGGTTCACGTACAACACAAAAATATTAAACTATTTCGGCTGACACCGCGATTAGCCGCGACCTACATGAACAGTTAAGCCTTTACCGCGGACTAAAGCGGATGAGTATCTTTCATAAACTTGTATACCTTTCACAATAATTATAACTGCGATTAATTTACTCAGTGGTTTAATTAAAACTATCTTACTAAAAGCTCTGGGCTCGTACATGGTCCTTCGAGCAGCGATGACGAAGATTATTACGTAATCAATGAAAAATAGAATCTTATTATATCATGCAACCTTACTGGCAAGGAGAGAAGGCGGTTAATGCACATGACATGTGATAAGGTTAAAGAAGCGAGCCATTGCAATATGATTGTGTTACAAATTAAACACGATTACAGCGAGTTACAGTATTACAAGCAGCTGTTGCTGAATCAGCATTTCGGCGATCGGTCAAGGTCTCGACGCGGCCTTGTCAATGCAGTCGGCTCTATAGCAAAATACATTGTTTGGAGTACTCGACCAAAGCTTTGCGGATAAATATCAGCATGACATTAAGCTCCTCAACAGCAACGAAAAGTATCTAATGCAACTTTGGAAGAACCAAAAATCTGTCGTAGAAGCGGAATACAACGTTTTAAAGCGAACGGAACAAGCAATAGAATCGCAACATAAACTTGTTAAAAAACACTTGAACTATCAAGTACAAACAACTACTACAGGAGGAGTATGAGCATGTCTGTTATACAGGAGTTTACTCTAGCAGCAATGGCGACCACAAACATGGTCCGAGACTTGAAGCAGATTCAGGAGACACTTATGGATACGTTGACAGATATTTATCATGGCAAGATAAACCTACACCTGTTAACCCCAAAGCAGCTTGATGACGAGCTTCAAATAGCTTCTAGCTACATATCAAACGAGCTAACGCTACCTGTAGACAACATACAATCCAACCTTTATAAAATTTATCAACTATTGAAAGTCAAGGAAAGAATGAGCAGTGATTATGTCATATTTGAAATCAACTTGTCTTTAGTCAGCAGAGACAGCTTCCAGCTATACCACTTCATACCAGTGCCTCTACAAATCGAGAACAACATGATCAGTATCAATATAATCACAGATTTTATAACAACCAATCTAATGAGGACCTCTTATCTACCAATCTCATCGACCTTCAGGGCTGTGAAAATCAAGATGAAACATACTTTTGTCAGCTACAGGGCCCCATCAAGCACTTGGGTTCAGAAGAAAGGTTTTGTCAAATTGAACAGATGGATACCTGCAAGATCAAGAGAGAAAGCTGCAAGAATAGATGGTTCCAGTTATATGACCCGTCATTCTATTTATATTTCGCATGTGATACATACTCTTTAACGATGAATATGTGACAATGAAACCCCAGTCCGCCGAGTTAGCAAGGCCGGGCTTATTCAACTTTATAAACAATGCACAGCCAAGGGTCGTGATGTCACTCTGTATAATAATAATAATATAGCCTTTTATTCAGATCTTTTTACAATAATTTAAACTTAAAAACTAACACTGGACTTAAAACTATTTATACTAATATCTGTTGTTTTGTAATCTTTCCTAGATCTGTTTGCCAGTCGGCAAAGGCCTCCTCCAACCTTTTCCATTCTTTCCTTTCTTGTGCTACTCTGTTCCACATGGCTCCTGCCACTTGTCTGATGTCATCATCCCACCTTTTATGAGGTCTGCCTCTCTTCCTTTTGCCTTCTCTGGGGTACCATCGTGTCACTCTTTTGCTCCATTTGTCGTGTCCTCTTATTACGTGGCCAGCCCATCTCCATTTAAGTCTTTTGATTTTTGTTGTTACATCTGTAGTTTTTGTTTTGTTTCTAATGGCCAGGTTTTTTAATCTGTCCGACTTTTTGACATTTAGCATGCTCCTTTCCATTGCATATTGGCAAGTTGCTAGTTTGTTCAAACTATCTTGATTTAAAGCCCATGATTGGCATCCGTACGTAAGAACGGGTAGTATGCAGGTGTTAAACAATTTACTTTTTATGTTTATATGAAGTTTTTTGTCCTTCATGGCTTCTCTCAAGCTCCAGTATCTCTTCCAGCTATTTGCGATTCTTCTCTCCACTTCTTTTTGCATAGGTTCTTTTTGAGTAATAAGTTGTCCCAGATAGATGTACTCGTCAGTATAGTCAATAATTGTGTTCCCTACTTCTATGTCACTCTGTATATCAACAACAAAATACGCTCACACTCAAATCTGACTCAGCCGCTGGCGTGTACTAGCGCGCCGCAAACATACATACATGAACAGTGTACAGCGCTTTGGCGGGAATTGTAGCGTGCGGTTGGCGTTCTATTAGAATCGCTACTGATGATTGTTTTCCAATTGAAAGTCTAAAGTCAAGTGTGTCATTGGAACGTGCTTGAAATAAGCTTGTCAAGTGCGTCAACTAATTTTTAATCTGTGGCCGTAATATATTCAAAACCAATAGAGTAAACTTACGCCAGCTGATTTGAGCGCGAAGATTTTAATTCAAGGATGTAGTTTAAAATATTTATACATTTATCTACATTGTTTGGTGTTTTAACGTAGCTTTTAATAAATCCTCTTTAAATGTAATAAAAAATGCAGGTATCCTCTAACAAAATATTGATTTAATCGCAATACTAAAATGGACCAAATTTTTACCTTTCGCATCATCTGATGCTTGGATTTAGAGTCATATAACTAATGATTGCAACTGTTTACCTCAAAAATATTCATAAATATCTGAACCCAAACAGCTAGTCTCTTAACTAAAAAAACATGTAAATGTACAATCTATTTTCCCTCTTTCATCACATTATTATGTAATTTGCACCAGATCACAGACTTGACGAACAAAAGCAAAGACATGCCAACATTATTTGCCAATTAATTAATTAATTGAGTTAATTTACTTACGAAACGGCAAAACTCGACTTAATAACATTTTTTTTTGCGCCTACCGTGTACCCCGGTTAAGGGACGTTGGCTAGCCTAGTGCGGACTGTTGCTTTTGACTGCAACATCATTTTGCAAACCCTACTCTATTTAATTGAAACAAACAAACTTTTTTCACTTATTAACTTACTAACTAAACTTACTCTAAACTAATGCATTCATAATAGCGCATAGACGCCGACTAAACAGAACCATAGATAAAAACGTTTCTTTGGAGCAATAGCGGACTGGTAGCTCTAGTTACCATGTACACTTTAGCTTCAAAATGCCTGGCATCTCTAGTTACCATGTACACTTGAGCGACTAGTACTTACAAACATAGCTCCAATACAACATCATTCAACGCCACGCTACCGGTTATCGATCCAGTACGAGACAAATATCACCTTAATACGTCGCTACAGCAACTTGGCGACCAAATCGAAGCTATGACAGCAGCAGCTCAGCAAGAGGTGACCCATACTACGCATGATGTACATCAATACGCTATATAATATAGCGTGTTAGCAGCAGGCATCGTGGCTTTCCTGTGGTTACTGAGGAGGCGACACCGACAAGCAGCTGTCAACTCGACTCCAGCCGCACCCGCCCCGGGTGTGACGCCGCAGCGCGACACAGCGACGCCGGCGCCGCCCGCGCCTGTCCCGCCGAGGGGAGCGCCTTCCAGCAGTGACAGTGCGCGTAATCAATCCGACACCGAACCAGCGTTCAGTGATAGTAGGGCCTTGCCCTCCAGTATACGTAAAAAACAATCAGTGTCTACGATAGATAGGGATTAGTTCGAACGTAATCAGCATTTAGGTTCATTATGAAACATTGTTCTAACATTAATTTAGCATAAGCACAATATTGTTTCATCCAAGTATGTTTTACTAAACCCTTAAATTGTAGCTCCTCATTTAATCTCATCCGGCATTCCTCCCTCGGGAGCATGTTAGATACATCGAACACCATTTCCAAATCATCAGGAGTTTGGCCTAAGGAGGTCGTACGCGCCGCAAGCGCGGCCGGGCGATCGACGTGAGGCAGTGCATCAGCATCATCCGGCATTCCTCCCTCGGGAGCATGTTAGATACATCGAACACCATTTCCAAATCATCAGCAGTTTGGCCTAAGGACACCGAACCAGCGTTCAGTGATAGTAGGGCCTTGCCCTCCAGTATACGTAAAAAACAATCAGTGTCTACGATAGATAGGGATTAGTTCGAACGTAATCAGCATTTAGGTTCATTATGAAACATTGTTCTAACATTAATTTAGCATAAGCACAATATTGTTTCATCCAAGTATGTTTTACTAAACCCTTAAATTGTAGCTCCTCATTTAATCTCATCCGGCATTCCTCCCTCGGGAGCATGTTAGATACATCGAATACCATTTCCAAATCATCAGCAGTTTGGCCTAAGGAGGTCGTACGCGCCGCAAGCGCGGCCGGGCGATCGACGTGAGGCAGTGCATCAGCAGCATCCACACAAACCGCACTCATTCATTAGCATTTACTTTAAGTTAATGTTGTTTTTGCAATAAATACTTAATTGTAAATTGAACTTTTTGGTTCCGGTTCCGCCCAAATGTAAACAATAAGAATTCATAGGTCTGCACTAAAATATTCAGAAAACACGAAAAAAGTGAAAATAACTGTCAAGAATTCACCTAAACACGATCCTCACCTTCAGCTTTCTCAGTACCATTGTTTTGAGAACATCCTCACAACAAATTATCATCAAAAGTGATCACCAAATATCGTAGGACACAGGATTTAACGACGGAAACTTGAATTCACCGGTTTCAACATGGTATTCTCATCAAAACCGTGAGTAGAACTTTGAATTGTAAACAAAGCGAAGTCGCAACAATACGGACTAAAATTGCTAAATCAGCTGATTCGGACATTTAACTGACACTTTTGACATTGACATTACGCAAGATCAACCAAAGACAATCGAGGATATGTATTAACAGACAAGCCTCCCGACCGTGTCATCAAACAACTGACCTGAACTGACCAAAGTAAACGCCATCTAGTGAGAAGTAGAAGAATCACTTGCATCGATATGTATCAACAAGATAATGTCACACTTAGGCGAGCACATACGCAATTAGCTGTCAGAAAAAATGAATCGAACATGAGTATCGACACACTAGATGTCACTACCGGTAGCCTTCCAGATCTATCCGGCGACAACCATACCGATAGTTTAATAAAAAAAATTGAACAACTTCAATTAGATCTAAATAGTGCACATGACGAAATTGAACAGCTATCACTTGAAAATAGACAACTAGCTAAAATAAACAAAGAATTAACTAAAAAGAATGTTCTGTACAAAAAAATATGTATTATTAGCAGCCAAAGAAACAACAATTTACAACACCAAATAATTGCTGAAAATAAATACATTAACAACTTGAACATTTGCCATTATAGGAAACCAGATTGTGGTATAAAATCGTTGCTTGAGGGAATTGATGAAAAATTAAAAGATTTTACCTTGGATGACTTCTGTCTTGTATATCTCGGAGAAGAGGATTTTCTATCAACGACTAATACCTTAGAATTAATTATGTATATAAGAGATAAGATGATTCCATTGCAGTTTACTGATATTATAATATGTGTACCGACATTTAAATGCCATAAATATACAACGATGTTCAACTGGCGAATCGAAACATTTAATAACCTGCTATACCTAAACAACGAATCATATCAATACGCATATCTTCTTGACTCAATTTGACATATGACAACAGAAGTTAAGACGAACCGGTGAAGAGAACACCAACGGTTTTCGTACCATACTTCACGATCTTGAAAATTTAATAATGAGTATTAAAAATGATCTGAACCAACGTTGCACTATCTCAAGCTTGAATGAAGAAAAAAACTCTCAGAAACAAACAAGACGAAATGCAGTTTTTTCTCGCATAACTTCATTCACATAATACACCAAAATATTGCAGGGTCACTCAACAAATCCGACCTACTGACCCTATACGTAAATGAATTAAATGAAAAACACTGCATATACTATGTCAATACATAGACATTCTTTGCATCACAGAGCATTTTGTAGCAGCAGGACATGAAGACTTAATTAGCATACCTAACTTTAATCTTGCAACATGCTACTCAAGATCGAAAAATCGTGGTGGAGCATGCATATTGGTCAGGAATGGTATAACTTAAATATAACGTAATAAGCGAAGTAGCCAAACTATGTGTGGAAAATGTATTTGAGTGCTGTGCTATTGAACTAATACAATTTAATATTACCCTAGTGTGCTTATACAGGGTGCCTAACCCTCAAAGACTTAATTTATTTTATGACATTTTAGATGAATTTTTAATGAAAGTTTGTAATACAAAAAATAAAATTATTCTATGCGGCGATTTTAATATTGACATAGAGTCTGTACAAAAAGAGAAGCGTCGTAGGAATTGAGGTCGCGCGTGTGCCAATTTACTACTTTTGTTGCAATGACAACACTGCTCTGTTATTGCTAGTACGACTAAAAGTTTTTGATACTTGGTAGATAGACATCATGTATAGACACCAACTGTTGTCATCAGTAGGTACTTGCTATTAAGTAGGTAGGTTGGTATGTATCTTCGCATAATTCTGATTAAAATTGGCTACCATAGTATAGCACATGTGTTATGTGAATCTACTGAGGTTAAAGTGCTGACTCAACATTATTTATAAAGGATAGTGGCTAGCTATGTTGTAAGTCTAACGTGCTTCCATGGAGCATAGCCTATCTATTACTCTTCTAGTACCTAGACTTAAAAAAATCAAACATGGAGACACTTTATAATTTTATTAACATTATGTTAATACGTAGATCACACTATAAGTTTCGATCGAACCATTTTTTAAAACAGGAGGACCACAGATCTGAAGCCATGCCATCTATGCAGCTTCCTTATAGTCGGTACCTCTTTTCGAACAGTATAAAATTGTCGAAATTTGCTCCGTATGGCACATTTGTCAAAATCATCCAGAATTATTGTCTTAGGCCGGCCCTTGCGTTTTTTCCCTAGAGTGCACCACACACCTCTATTAACAGCACTTCTTTTTTAATTCTAGACAGTGTCTCTACTAAGACCTGCAACATAAAATATACTTAATCAAAGTTTAATATCTAACAACGCAAAGTATCAATATATGTTAGTTGTACTACAAAAATAGGTCAGCTTAGGCTCGAGTGATTTTTACCTAATATAGTATTTCAGTTTACGCTAATCACACTTAAAACACTAAAGACGGTATTTATTTCTTCAACGAAATCAACGTACATTCCAAAAATACCACAAGAAGCTATTATACCAGTCATTGCGGCTACTCGTTCCGTAGTACTTTGTTCAGGTCGATGATTGGGCTTTTTGACGCTTTTTCGCGTTGACAAAACTGTATCACATTATATATTATTTGCCTCACAGAGCTGCTTAACGTTTTTCCTCTTTTCGACATAATTATGCAAATATTTAACACAAAAACAAGATCAACAATAATTTGTCGAGTCGAAGTTGGCATTTCACAGTTTCGTGACGAGACAGATGACAGCTGGATTGGGTGGCCATATTAAAATCTTAATGTTAGTTCACCTGTAACGCCACGACGGTACTCTTTTTGTACAGACTCTATTAAAAATATTTTTTTAATAGAGTTTGGAAACTTATTACTAAGCTACAACCTTAAATTACAAATAAGACAACCTACTAGCCTGTCGAGTAATAGCTACATAGATAATTTTGCCATTAGTTTAAAAAGAAATTGTAAAGGCCAGGTATTGGATATTGGACTATCAGATCATACAGCTCAACTTTTAACGTATACTGTTTCCAAAGTTTGTAAAATAAATAGCTGGACCGTATTTAGAAGGGATTTATGCCGTGATAATCTATCTCCGAACTCTATCAAATGAATAATGCAAATGACGCTTATAATTATTTTATTGACAACTTTAAATTATTCTAAAATCTATGTTTTCCGAAAGTTAAAATAAAAATAACAATATATATATAAGGGTATTAAACTATGTAGCAGAAAACAAAGACAGATTCTCTGGGCGTATCGTAGACGCTCAAGCTTAGAAAGCAAACATAATCTTAAAAAATATTCAATCAGACTTAAGAAAATAATAAAGCTTACTCAATTATCACAAAATAGTCACAATATTAAAAATTCTTCAAATAAATCAAAAACAATCTGGCAAATAATAAATAGGACAAAACAAAACTTACCTAAGGAAAACATTACGAACATTACTTATAATAACAACAATTACAAGGACGCATTAGATATAGCTACAACATTTAATAATTATTTCATAGACCAAATAAATCTGTGCAAAAATAAATCTATAGATCATTTTAAAATTATGAACTCACAACTTAACTCTATCTATATCTCTCCCACTGTTCCTTCTGATATAGACAAGATTATAAAATCCATAAAAAATACCAAAAGCACTAGCTACGATGATATTTCCACCCAAGTAATTAAACTCGTCAGTGGGTCTATATCTCCTCACCTAAGCTATATAATGAACCTCAGCATATCTGATGGTGTTTTTCCTGATAGCCTTAAACCTGTAGTCGTGAAACCACTTTATATAGAGGTACAAATAAATATATATATAATATAAAACCAAAATCATGCATTTTTTACAGAGAACACTCATGCCTGAAATGACAACTTCATATAAAAACCAAACTATAGAGAATACAACCTCAAAAAAATTTTTAGGGCTTGTTATTGATAGACAATTGAACTGGAATAGTCAAGCTGAAGAAATCTGTAAGGCCCTTAGTAAATTTGCATTTATGCTTTACAAACTGCAAAAAGTTATAAACCTTGACGCACTTAAGACGATCTACCATGGCTACGTTTCTTCTAAATTACGTTACGGCATAATTTTTTGGGGAAACTGCACAGATAGAGAAAGGATCTTTAAAAGTCAAAAAAGATGCATTAGAGCAATGTATGGCCTGTAGTCAACCGATAGCTGTAAACCCTACTTTCTATTACTAAACATACTTACGCTACCAGCACTCTACATCTTTGAAATGGCGATATTTGTTAAAAGTAACTGTAATCTATTTGAAAAGCCAAGCCAATCGCGTAGCAGACGTGACGAGCACCATTTGTGTCTATTAAGTGCAAAAACAGCATTGCTCAAAAAAAGTTTTTATGGAATGGCACCTAAAATATATAATAAATTACCAAAAAATATTAAGGAACTACCAGTGACGATGTTTAAAAATTAACTCAATACATTTTTAAAATCAAAATCCTATTACCATGTAAATGAATTTCTATTAGATAAGGACATAAAAATTAATTAAGCTTTATAAAACAAATAAACAAATAATAAACTAGGTTAAGTTAAACGGACTCATTTGACCCGGAAATAATTTGCATGCCTTAAATTGGTAAAACATGTTTGGAACCTGTGTATTTACTGAATAACATTTTGACCCATGTTTGCGAATAAATGATTTTATGAACTTAATAGTCTCAATCCAGCATCACGGGAAATAGCAAGTGCGACTTCCTAGACGGATAAAACATTAACACAAAAGAAAATTGACGATATTCGGCGCATGTACAAATATATGCCGGTGGTAGACAAAATGTACATAGAGGCTCTTATCAAGAAAGCTATACGACGGTAAGACGTAAAAGAAAACCGTGATGTGAATATACCTGCCGATGAAAAAGAATTAAAAAGAAGTAAAACCCGCTAAGAAGATACTCACTGAAAGAAATAAAACTAAAGGAGATAAAAATGACAAGAAACCGCACACAGCAGAAATAAATAAAATTAAAGAAGGTAAAAGCAATAAGAAGATATTCATGGTTAGCCCTCACCCTTCTGTATTAGATTAAGCCTAGATTCTACTTTCTGCATACGCAACAATGTAGTTTCAGGAATTGTTTTTATAGCTAACTAAGCGTCTAGACTAAGTCCGGTGACGGCTCTGCGATCCGCACCCAAACAATCTTACTTCATTATATTCTCGCCTCCAAATCGGCACAGACGTAATCACGTAGTTTTAATTTTAGATTAATTACCAAATATTGTTTTTTAAAAAGGCAATATTGCGTTCCCAAACCAAGAGTGGCGCAGCCGCAACGGATTTTCCTCATTTTCACGGGTTTTACGCGATTTTCCGACGTCCAAATTCGTCTGGAAATATATTCTCGAAAATTCCAAGTGATAAGAGTAAAATCTAACGAACCAAATAAATTACTCTCGTGAAACGGGTTAGGAAAAGTGAGTATGGGAGTAGCAGTCGGTTGGTGAGTAAAACTTTTCGCCAATCCTTGTTCCCCTAATCCTCCTATATATTTTATAGAGTTTAGCCAAGGTGTATGGGAGTAGTAGCAGTCGGTTGGTGAGTAAAACTTTTCGCCAATCCTTGTTCCCCTAATCCTCCTATATATTTTATAGAGTTTAGCCAAGGTACCCTTTGCAAATATCATATGTTTAACTGTTACCTAAGTAATATTAATTTATTTATAAGGTGCCTGATACTGTATACTAGTTTTTGTGAAATAAATACTTTTACTTTACTTTACTTATATATATTTTCCTAGTTTTAAAAAACGTATTTTGTTATTATTGAGATCAAACCTCTCTCATTATAACTGATCTGGTTAATTTGTATGCAATTCTATAGCGTTAACCTTCGTTCTAAAAATAGAACATAGAGTATGAAAAGTTTAGAGAGTACAAATTTTAAAATTCATTTTTGTATTGTAGTTAATTTAATTTTAGTTTAGTGTTAGTGATCTACAAATCGATCATAATTTAATGTTTAAATAAGATTTAAATTTGAGAAATATTTTATACAATTTTCAGATATCCAAAACGTTATTTTGCTTTTACTGTTTTATTTTTGTGTGTGTTCTACTGATTTTTTTACTGTTTACTGTGCATTTTTGTGTGTTTTTGTGTAATTTGTTTAAAAGTACGTATTCTCTGAGTAGTGCTTAACTCTGTCAATATGACGACGCCCGAGATAAAACTTGACCCAATTCCAAAAGAAATAATAAGTTTAATTCCTGTGTTTAGAGGAGACAAAAGACTATTAAATTTATACCTTAGAAAATGTCAATATATCATTGATCGGTTTCATCAGGCAAATAATGAAGAACAAAATTTATACGTCTTCAACGTTTTAACGAGTAGACTTTCAGAGAATGCAGCTGCACTCTAATCAGAAAGAGAGGATGTGGTGACTTGGTCCGCCTTAAAAGAACTACTTATTCAACATTTTGGAGATCCGCGTAGTGAAGCGTGTATTAACATAAAATTAGAATCGTTAAAATTTAAATCAGGAGAAAGTTATTTGTACTTTTGTAATCGAATCCAAAGTGTAAGATCACTAATGTCAAAAGTGAACACTATTGAAGACAGTGATTTAAAGCGTGCCAAGTTAATAATTTATAACAATACAGCTCTGAATGTATTTTATACAACCTTCCTGAAAATATGGTTCGGATAGTGAGGCTTAAGGCACCATCCACCTTAGAAGCAGCATTAAGTGTTGTGCTCGAGGAAGTTAATTTCCTTGAGCAATATAATATGAGAAATCGTATCCATGGTAACAATCAAATAGGTTCAAGTGCGAGACCTTTGGTAACTCAACCATCTGGGTACAGGCCCATGTTACCTAAAAACAACTTAACACCTAAATTTAATTTTGGTATTCCCCAAAAGGGGCAATTTAGGATCCCCCTAGGTCAACCACAGAACAATGGAGCGGTCCGCCCACAAACATTCGGGTATCGATCACAGTTTGGCCTTCAGCCTCAGCAACATTTTGGCCACCCCAACAATTTGGTTATAAACCACCGCAGCAGTTTGGACAACATAATCGGCCATTCCAATTTGTAGTTAGCCAACCGCAGATTCAAAAGCCTCAGGTACAAAATACCGACGTATCTAGGAGGACAGCACCTCTTAGACCTCAAGCACCTCCTCAAGGTTTTAAATTAAATGAACGGAATGAAAACGAATGCGAACCCAGCTATGATTTTGGATACGACTATGCTGATTTTGAATATTGCAACGAAAATTTTGAGGATACGGAACTAAGTGACGTTCATCAGGCGGTGGATTTTTACGATCCTGCCCCCAACGACAAGAAATGTTAGAAATAAATTGTGACCGCTGATTTTGAATATTGCAACGAAAATTTTGAGGATACGGAACTAAGTGACGGTGAATCAGGCGGTGGATTTTTACGATCCTGCCCCCAACGACAAGAAATCCTAGAAATAAATTGTGACCCAAATCTAAAACTTCCCTATATTTATATAGAAGAAATAGACGCAAAAATGATGATCGATACTGGTAGCATGAGATATACATAAGTCCTCGGAAGGCATATGAATATTTTGGTGGCTTTATTTGGAAATAACCTTTTCAGGTAGTTAGCACCCACGCGTCTAGTAGACACGATGAAGTGATGGAAATCCCTCTCTTGCCTACTTTTGTTAGTAATGAAATTCACGAATTCTATTTATATGAAGTGGACAAACGATATGACGGACTTATTGGAAACGATCTTTTACAGCAATTAGGTGCAGTTATTGATTTAAAAGAAAATCTTTTAAAAACTACCACTACATGTATTCCGATAATCAATAATAATTTAAATTACACGGTTCAAATACCATCACGATCTGAACAAAGAGTTAAGGTGCCGCTTAATCAACATTTGGGTGAAGCTATTTTTGATTTTCATGAATTCACGAACGGTGTACGAATGCTGAGTGCGATTGTAAATTGCATTAACGGTTATGCATCTACGGTCATTCAGAATATCTCAGACCGACCAATATTCTTAACAATTAGGCAACCATTAATGGTAACAAAATTTCATAGTACCGATTGCGACCTAAATATCATAAAGAACATCACGGATATAGAAACTGAGAACTTACTTGAAGAAAATTTAAGTAAACTCTTGAACTTGACCATACAAACGATGAAGAACGCGTGAAGATATATAGACTTTGTATGGATTACAAGGATATATTTTATTGTGAACAAATTCTCTTGTCATTTACTAATGAGGTTTTGGAGTGCACCCGTGCACTTAGTGCCTGTAGCTGATAGGAGGGCTGATTAAGAACACCGCTTTAGTTCTGTTATACCCATTTCACTGAACCCTAAATACCTTACCTTTGCTTCCTAAAACCTAACGTCTAGACAATATATCCTTTACATCTCAGAGACCTCCTACAGTTAGTCGGTATTCATCTCACGCGCTGAGCTCACGTTTAAACCCCATTTATTTCTTTGATTTAAAACTATCGTAAAAGTAAAATAAACGTTTTTTTTTAACAGTTTAATTATAATCTTTTTTAAAAAAAGATCCAATCCGATCCCCGGATAACATTGGTGGCAGCTTAAAGGGATCGAAAAGTGGTCCCGGGATCGCCTCTGTGCGTAAAATCATCAAAACGTGTGCCGTGCTGTGCTACGACTCTCTGTATCCACTGAATCTTGTCTCAATCCACTGAATCCAGTCGTGGTACACATCGCCTCACCTCGTCGTCTCAGTGACATCTACCGACTCACTCACTGAATCCTTCGCCGTGTTTTACACCGTATTCGCTGAATACTTTCGCCGAATCCTCTGAATACTTTCGCCGAATCCTCTGAATCCTTCGCCGTGTTTTACACCGTATTCGCTGAATACTTTCGCCGTGTCCTACACTGTATCCGCTGAATCCATTATTCGCCGTGTCTACTGAATCCTTCGTCGTGTTCTTCTCCGTATCCGCTGTATCTTCTCGCTGCATCTTTCACCGAGTCCGCTGTGCTCAACCGCAGAGCCCTTTCGCCGTGAACACCGTGTCCTTACGTGGTACCGTATCCGCCGAATCCAGTTTTGTGTGTTCCTGTCGTAAATTCTAGAATGCTGATCCTGTAAGTGAAACTTTTATTATTTTACGAGCATTCAACATTTCGTATTATTTTATATTTTATGTGAAGTGCAGTTGAAACTTTTATTTTAAACAATCGTGAAGTTATTTAGTTCTATTTTTGAGTCCTGTTCTTATTCAGTCATTAGTTTATATTACGTCATTGTTTATACTTACATACCTGCCGGGTGCCCGTGACCGTGATCTTGAGCTGGGTACTTATGTACTTTACATTGTTTTATCTCTACGCCCACTCAAGTTCATGCTTGCTACTCCTTTGAAAAAGGAACCTATTCCCCGGCCCTAAATCTTATAAAATGACGGAGAAATCTGTAGAACTAGGTATTTTGCTGAAATTCATCAACAGATTCGATGGAATTTAAATTTTAAGCAGGGATGAACTAAATGCTTTCATTAATAATTGTAAAAATGCAATAATATATAGAGTAGACTTTGAAACATGGCAACAGCTAGAAGATTATTTAAAATCGCAATTTGGCGAAAAGAAACACTATGCAGCTTTACTCTCGGACCTCCAAGAATGCCGTCAAGGCCAAAACGAGACAGTCAATCAGTTTGCCTTGCGTATCGTTCATCGTATCTGTTTATCAGAGCTCTTAACAGAGATAAATATTTCTATTCCAACTAAAAAGAAAGGCGAACTTACTGGCCGTCTCGCTGCAATGCAAGATCTGGCAACACATACATTTATAATGGGTTTAAATCCCCGAATATCCACCGTTGTAAGATGTCGAGATCCTGAAACATTAAATGAGGCAATTAATTTCGCGGTTTCAGAAGAGAAAATATTTCAGGCTACCGCAAGACGAAATTCCAACGGCCTAAATTACCAAGGTCGTCCCCCTCAAAATCAGGCGCGTTTTCCCAAAAATCGAGGCAACCCTAGCCTCTCATATGTCGTTATTGCAAAGCCCCAGGGCATATTATTGGACGGTGCCGTAAGCGTCTCTGCGCTCAACGATTCGGAAACTCTTCGGGTCAAAATCAACCAATCCATGCTGTCGAAGAGTTTGTCGTAGTCGACGATGCAGACCAACGTAAGTAAACGCATTTTTAGTTTTAGTGCACATTTAATAATCAGGATTTAGTATTACTTAGGCTTCTACAAGTGTTTTTCAGTGATTACCTAGCCGCAATAAAAAGATAACCTAATTTGAGTGTCAGTCGAATGTGTTTTCTTGTCATCGCGTTACCTGTGTTACCGTTTTTGGTACTTTGTGAACATAAGGCGGAGTTGACACTTTTGTACCACAGATTACTAAATAGTTCCATTGTATTAATTATTATCATCACGAAGGCCGGATTTTTTTTTGTTAAATGTTAGTAACTAACCAAATATTTTATTAATTTGACAACTAATGTAAATATGACATTTTAGATGCCGTTGACAAATGCAGAAAAACAAAAAAAATATACAGGGTGTTAGTGTGAACACACTTATCACTTAAACCACAAATGTATAACCCTAAAATGAATTGATACAAGTAATAATTAAAAATAATAGTCAATTCGTTTCGCTACATTTTGATAATTCATTTCTCATCTAAGGAATGTGATTTTTTGGACACCCTAATTACCTACTGTCGTACGTCGCCCGCAAATGTCGCTGCGCTCGGGCTGATGTACGTATCAAAACGAATGGATGCTTGCATAGAACTTTCCCTTCATACTTTTCCTGGCTTAGGACAGGCAAAAATAACTACTCTAGCACATTATTAAGTTATTTCAAGACAAGTACATACATACATACATACATTACAGCCGTAAGATATCCACTGCTGGACATAGGCCTCCCTCATTTACTTAGAGATCCAAGTGCATGAGGGGTTGTTGCCATACTCACCACGCTTGGCAGGCGGGTTGGTGAGCGCAGTTCGGGATGTTATTACACGAAAAGACGCTGCTGCCCATCTTCCGGAGATATCCCTTAGCAGATTCTTACTGCATCCACGGGCATGAGAGGAGGGGTAACATTCTACTGCCGGCACCCCACGGCAAGACAAGTAAAATAATTAAATTGAATCAAAAAAGCTTTATGGCTAAAGTAGTTATATTAGGCGTATTTAAAAAGTTCATTAACAAACAAGTCTTATTTACAAATTAATTACAGTTTAAATTTACAGTTTTATGTACACACACCTACATCACACGTAACCAGTTTTCAAAATGGGCTCCATTTACAGCCACACGCCTCCGCACGTCTTCTTAGGTTATCACGCACTCGGGAAAGCACAAATGGGTTATTTTTCACCTCCCTAAACGCCTTACGAGTACGTCTTTTTAATTGTCTTGTATTGTAAAAACGAGTGGCGTAAACCCTGCGCTTAATGTCTCCCCACAAATAAAAATCCAAAGGCGTGAGGTCAGGTGAACGCGCTGGCCACGCGACTGGCCCTCCGCGACCAATCCATCGCCCAGGTAACTCCGCATCAAGCATAGCCCGAACCTGCAACTGGAAATGTGCAGGAGCCCCGTCATGCTGGTACCACAAGTTCCTTAATGAACGGAGAGGCACATTCTCCAACATCTGATGCAAAACTCGACGAAGAATGTTCATGTAGGTATCTCCGTTCAAATTTCTATCTATGAAATGTGGACCGAGGAGAATACCGTCCACGATTCCCGCCCACACGTTCACCGAAAACCTACGCTGGAAATGGTCTTCCCGCACTCTGTGTTCACTATGAACATTGTAAAAGCCCGACCTCGTGAACATAGCTTCATCCGTGAAGAGAATGGAAGCGTTGTCCAGGTTATCTAAAAGCCATTGAGAGAAAACCACCCGCGGTAGGTAGTCGCGGTCTTCCAGTTCTTGAACCGGTTGGAAATGATAGGGGTGTTGGCCATCGATGTGAAGGATTTTCCAAACCGTCCAGTGCGAAACATGGAAGAGACGAGCTGCCCTTCTGGAACTCTCCTCTGGATTTTCCGCGAAAAAATTCAAGATTTGCTCTTAAAGGTTGACCGCCAACTGTTGGTTGCCACGACCTTGTGCATGACTAGGCACGATGAACTGGCCATAGTCACGTAGCCTTTGTGTAGCAGCTAGGATAGTTTCCCGGCTTGGCACACGATGTCCTGGAAACCGCTCTGCGTACAACCTACGTGCCAAGGTTAAGTTGTCACCAGCTATGGCATAAAGCCGTACCATTTCAGTCCACTGTTCGCTTGTGTACGACATTGTCACAGCACAGATAAGTTACACAGTTTACATTTTACCGCGAATTGGCACACATAAGGATCGCGACGCAATGCGTCGAACTCACGAGATTGTACGAGACTGGCGAGAGCAGCGGCGCGGACGCGCGTGCGGGGCTTTTAGGTATTTTCGCGAGGGCACGTGTTTGTCGGCGCATCAAAGAAACTTCGAGTTGCCGAAAGGCGGCGGGCGGCCCGTTTGACAGACAGAGAAGCCGCATTGCACCTACTCTCGTGTATTGTAGCGTGTGTAGGGTGAAACGCATTTATGATCTATGAGGATTTTCTTTGCAGAAATTATGTAAAAATAAATATATTTTTTTTCATCGATTTTGGGCTCTGTTCCTGATACCTAGCCTGTGGTTTCAAGGATAAGACTGTTTACACTAACACCCGGTAGAGAACGGATGAGACAAAACAATCCGGAAAAAAGAAAAAAAAAGAAATGCTCAGCGAGAGAGAAAGCGAGTAAAAAATTACCAATGTTCTGCTATTGTTCAAACCATACAAAAAAAAGATGGAGAGAAAACAAAAAAAAACAGATCTAAGAGTAAAAATAATAATAAGGCGCTCGCAATCTGCGCTCCGAGGCTGACGTCGAGAGGGTTTTTGGGTCTACAAACGTTTAAAGCGCTTCAACGGACCTGAAATAGAGATTTATATTTTTATTAAATATTTTAGTGTTTTAAATAATGTTCATTGTGTTACTGGATGTTATATTATTAATACCATAACTTACTATCAGTATCTATCTATGTGTGAAAGGGTACTGGTGGATGCTGCTGTGCTGATAATTAATATCCAATTTCTATGTCATAGTACTCTTGGTTTAATTATAGAAGTGATTCACAAAGTATTATTACTAAATCTAATTACATATATATTATTGCCTTATCCACCTAATCAAATGCTATGGACTATGTTAATTAATAACACATTTTATTTACCTCATCTTACACTTAAATTAAATAAATATGCATATTACTGTACAGGGGTTGAAAAAAAATTTAACATATCAATTACCTTATACTATTTTTTTAACCTTATTATACTGACTACATTAATTACTTGCACTTATACTGCTACTTATTATGAAGCGCTTATCACTAGTGTTAGTACTACAATTAGAACCAGTTATTCTCTAATGTATAATAAGAATACATCAGTCAGTAAGCGCAACTCCTTATCGCAACACTTTCTCTGAAAGACCTTAAAGTTGGCCTCTTCAATGCAGGATCACTAAATACAGGTCAGGATGAATTTGTGGTAGCGGTGGAAGCTCTTAAACCAGACATCCTTGCAATTAATGAGACTTGGATTGGGAGTGGACAAAAACTTAAAGCACCAAAACTTAAAGACTATCGCTTTATCAACCAATCCAGGCATCCTAGTATCAAGGGTGGAAGAGGGGGGGGCTTGGGTTTCTTTATAAGAAAAGGCATCAGAGCCACCCCTTGCACCTACCCAGTGGTAAACTCGGTTGAGCAGCTGTGGCTGCGTCTAAGTATGCTGAGTAAAACAATAATAATTGGTACGGGTTACAGAGCCCCATGGCAAGATACTACCACCTTCTTCGGTGCCTTAACTGACTCAATTTCAACTTTTCCCTCATGCGATCACTTGATACTGGTGGGGGACTTTAATATTGACCTTCTTAAATCCAACAATACTAAGGTGTCACTACTAGAACAGTTCCTGCATTGTCATAATCTTAACCAGGTGGTGGAGACACCAACACATAATAATGTTCGTAATGAGATGACACTTATTGACATTATTTGCTCAGACACCAAGGTCCGAAATGTGGCCGTCAAGCATACTCCTGAATTAGGTAGGCATGCTATGTTGACTGCACAATTTCATATAAGAAAAGAGAAGCCTGCCCCATGCCTTGTAACCTATAGACCCATAAAAAACATTTTACCCGACTTATTTGAAAAGGATCTGAACCTGATTAACTGGTATAGCTTGCCTCCTCCTAGCTCTCTGGATGATCTGGTTTTTTCATTTACCTCTATTTTGCATTTCTTGTATGATCTTCATGCCCCATTGAAAACAACCAAGTTTAAAGCCCTTCCCCATCCCTGGATTACAGACACAGTTAAGACTATGATGGGTATTAGGGACAGTTACTATAAAAAATACAAGACACAAGAGAATCCTTCTACAAGGGAATGCTACAAGAAAATGAAGGTTCTAGTTCAAAATGCCATTGAAAATGAAAAAAGAGCTTTCTTTTCTTTTAACATAAACAATAATATTAACAATCCCAAAATGCTTTGGAAAAGGTTGAAAAGTAATATTGTGCCTAACAAAAAACAGACAGATGAACTTCCCTTACAATTTAATGACCCAAATGCCCTTAACGCACACTTTTTGAATGTGCCTGGTACAGGCCAGGTTACTATATCTCAACTCACCTATTTTGAATTTCACAGACATGGCGCCCACTCTTTCTCCATCCAAACTGTCAATGAAGATGCCGTCCTCAAAGTTATTAAGAGCTTTAAATCGAATGCACTGGGCATAGACGGAGTCTCCATTGACATGTTGCTGCTCACACTTCCTAACTCTCTTACAACTATTACTAATATTATAAATGGGTCAATCAATCAAGGTTTCTTCCCCACCATCTGGAAAACTGCAGTGGTAAAACCTATTCCTAAAAATTCCCAGCCATCCGCATTTAGTGACATCAGACCAATAAGTCTTCTTCCTTGTTTATCTAAAGTCCTGGAGAGGATTGTAAGCAGCCAGATGATGAAGTTCTTGGAGGAGCACCAGATACTTCCACAGAAACAGTCCGGGTTCAGGAAAAGTCATAGCACCACCACAGCCCTACTCGATGTGGTTGATAATTTGTTGACTTCTCAGGATGAGGGAAAATGCAGTATTCTGGTGCTCCTTGACTTCTCCAGGGCTTTTGATTCATTGAATATTCCACTCCTTCTTTCTAAGCTAGTGTATTATGGTTTTGACCCAAACACTGTGAAATGGTTTTCCAGTTACCTTTAATGCAGAATGCAGTGTGTCGAATTGTCTTCATCTAGTGGTGGGAATGGTGGGGTAAATAATATGTCTATGTCTATGTCTATGGTGGGTCCCATAGATCCTCTCCTCTCCTAGTTCCTCGTGGAGTACCGCAAGGATCAGTCTTGGGACCCATTCTATTCATGATTTACTGTGCTGACATCATAAACAGTATTACATTCAGCCAGTATCACATTTATGCGGATGACATTCAGCTTTTGTATTCATTGCTGCCATCGGATTGTTATGGGTCTGTGGAAAAAATTAACATTGACCTTCAAAATATCTATCAGTGGTCCAAAAATAATTCTCTGATTCTAAATCCTAAGAAATCAAAATACATGTTGTTTGGAACTAGGAAAATGTTGGACAGACTTGCTGACAAAATTATTAACATACAAGTAAATGGGGAACCAGTTGAATGTGTAGCAGAAGCAAAAAATTTGGGCATGATCATGGATAGACATTTACACTTTGAACCCCATATTGCTGAAATGGTGCGGCAATCTCTTTTTCGCCTCAGGACTCTATACAAAATCCGCCCATATTTGAGTGAAGACATTAGAATCCTACTTTGCGAGTCATTAATACTTTCGAGGCTAAACTATTGTGACACGGTATATGGCCCCTGTCTTCTCAGTAGAACAGTGAAGCTCATACAGAGAGTGCAAAACGCCTGTAGCCGTTTCTGTTTTAACATGCCTCCGAGAACACATGTTTCTCCCTTCATAAACTCTGCAAACATGTTGAATATGAAGGCACGTAGGCAATTGCACCTGGCATCACTTTTATTTGGCATCACTAAGTATAAGACACCACCATACTTGTACAATAAATTAAACTGGGCTAGTGATACCGGAAGGTTCCCTAAAAGATCATGCACCAACCTTATTTTGTTGACTCCAAGGCACAGATCCGTAGCGTTCCGTGGGTCCTTTCGATTTGCTGCTACTCACTGCTGGAACTCCCTTCTCCCGCCGATTCGTAATCTTAAAACCATTGGAACGTTTAGAACCCATCTCAAGAAGGAACTATTGCGCAGGCAAAAATCTGAGTAGCACGATGTATTTTAATAAACTTACCCGCTTTCCGCAACAGCAAATCTTTTTTCTTGTTTTGTTTTTTTCTTCCCCGGCTTTCAAATTTTCCATAAACTCTTATTGCACATCTATTCCCAGAAATAATATTTAAATTGTTGTCTAGTTGTAATGCATGTTTCTAAATAATAATCTAACACGCCATCATGCATTACAGCTTTTAGTTTGGTTAGAGTTAGGGTTTGGTTAGGTTACTTACATACACATGGTTGGTTAGGGCTATTTGCACACACGATTTGACAGCGCTATTATACCGTAACGAGTTTCGACTGTATGCCAGTTTGGGTACAACACACAACGAAATTGCTACTTTAATGGTAAATAGGAGCAGACTGAAAACCAGCGTTGCTCCATTCCTATTCCAGGAGCGGAGCAACACAAGCTGAGGCTGCCTCCTTTTTAGTGCACATTATCAGCGCAGACCAGCCAGTAGTACCCTTAGTTAGTGTATATTAAAATATTGTTTAGTTAGTAGTATTGTTTAGTTTAATAGTATTGTTTCAACAATTTAATTAATAAGTTTTCTATAATCTGTCTTTTTTCTTAAATTGATTCATGTTTTTTGTTTTATTTTTTTGCTGTTTTAGTTTTTACCAACTCTTTTATTTTATTACTCTTTTATGTTCCTACGTCCTGTTATAAACTAAGATAAATGTGTTATGTAATGTCTTATGTCCGTGCTGTTTTTGTGAACTAAATAAATGTCTATTCTATTCTATTCTAATAAGGAAAATGAAAGTACCTACTAATGACAATTTGTATGAAAATTCCACCACTGACCATTCCGCAGAAAAACGAAGTCTTCAAAGACACTGGGCTTATGAAAAAAGTTCATATACAAATACAATAAAAAAAATTAGTACTGAAATTCGTAACCTAAAAAAGAAATGTAAAAGATAAGAAGACAAATTTATAAGTGTTAGATGATACTTTACAAAATATTAATTGACTGTAGCCTACTATTACAAATTTTGCATGCTTAATGTAGAACGTGGCTGAACTTAACTATTATGTAACATTTATTTGAATGAAAAGTTGCTTGCAAAATACATGAAAAAAGGCAGCTACGTTGACATTAAAAAACTGTAAAAAGCTTGGCATATAAGTTTGCCGTACAAAAAACAAAAAAAATTATCCTCCTAATTGGGACAAACCGGAAACCGTACCGAAACAAACCGTACCGAAACAAGGCTGGAGATTTTTGGCTTCGCCTTTTTCGTAACAGACATGACCTTTCATTGCGGAGACCTGAGCCAATAAGTTTGGCATGGTCGACAGCACTCAATAAAGCAAATGTTCTATCGACCTTCGAGAACTATAAAGAGGCGCTGTCCCGATGCCTAAAACTGAAAGCTGTCGACATTTGAAATTTGGACGACACTGTAAATTCGACAGTCTATGTGCCTCCTAAAGTTTTGGCTGCGAAAGGTACCAAACAAATTGGATCGATAACTAGTGGCGAAAAAGGGTATACAGTGACCATAAGCCTATGTTCAGATGACCGCGCGGCACCGCGCGGTTGGCTCGGCGCGCGGTTTGAGATTGTAACAAATCAATGTTGTTGTTTACATGACCGCACGGCACCGCCATGCACCGCGCGGAAGATCTTGAACCGCGCGGCAACGCGCGGCGACGCGCGGCTTGAGATCTACAATCCTGTATCGAACTGTTCAGTTGACCCGCGCGGTTCGAGGCGGACGGACGCACGGAGCTACTAAAAAATGGAGGACGAGATATCAATTGATTTAATAATTGACGAAATTGAAAAAGAGATACGATTTGGAATCTTAATTCGAATGGACATCCTAAAGTAGTTGAAAAACCGTTCTTCGTGTTGTCTTCGTGTGGGATTTATTTATTTATTTATATGGGATATTAAGTCACAAACAGGCTTAAAGAAAGTCTTTGCCTCAAAATAGGGTGCACCCAGTATCGTATTTGCTTTCGACGACGACGTCGCAGTTTGCGGTATAAAACCCACAAGCAAATAGCCTCCTCCACGTCCATTCTCACTGAATGTTCACCGCGCGCAAGCCGCCGCCATCTGAACAGCTGAACCGCGCGGCACCGCGCGTCGCCGCGCGTTCATCTGAACATAGGCTAATAGCTTCCATCAATGCGGGAGGTGGATTTATCTCTCCCATGTTTAATATCCACGGGTAAATTTCAAAGATCATATTGTGGCGTACTCGCCACTCACACCGATCTGAAGTCTGCATTACCTACTTAAAACTATTCAATCATATTTGTATCTAAATATTTAAATTCTCCCGCTTATTAACTTGGGCCTTGGCTACGTGTCGGTCGGTAATGCAGATTTCGTTCGGCGCCATCGGTCGGTGCAGCGGTGCATGCGCGCCCCGCGCCTCACCCCGCTTGCCTGTCATTCCGCCGTCATTCAACCTAGCTTGCGCACGCGTTCCTTATCTTTGCTTGTATTCAGTTCCCGTAATTTACTGTGCTACTGCTTGTAATATTTAGTATCTATCTTTCTATCATTAAATTCATTCAGTCTCGTAAATAATATACTTCATTTCATCCGTCTTAATCAAAATTAATCATCCTTCCGCTGTCAAAATCATTGCATCAAGAATTCTTCATACATACCTTCTGTTCTGTGAGTTAGTATATACACAAGACATTCTGGATGGTAATGGTAACCAACCCATTGCCACATTGGTGACCCTCAAGTGTTTTCGGACTACGCAACAACTTTGGACTACATTCCTGGAAAGTTCGAGAATTTTTGCTGGACAAGCAAATTTTGGTGTGTGGTACAAGTTCAGAGCGGTGAGCGATTTGTTTATTTTATTATTTTATGGAGATGGCGAACTCAAATTCAGTAGACGAATTTGTTGATGCCCAGCCTAATGTTGGTGCTGAAGTACTTCGTGTTGGTGTCAGGGTACCGCCATTTTGGCCACAAGAGCCAGCCTTATGGTTTGCACAAGTAGAAAGCCAGTTCACGCTATCCAAGATTACTACGGACGAGACGAAATTCTGTTACCTAGTTTCCCAGCTTGATCACCAGTATGCTGCCGAGGTCAAGGATATTATAACAAATCCACCGGCAACTGACAAATACTCTTTTTTAAAACAAGAACTAATAAAACGTCTTTCAGCGTCACAGGAAAAGCGTGTTAAGCAGCTGCTGATGCACGAGGAGCTTGGAGATAGAAAGCCTTCGCAGTTCCTACGCCACTTGCACAGCCTCGCCGGTCCAGCTGTTCCCAAGGATTTCCTGACCACCATTTGGTCGAGCCGATTGCCTGCAAATATACAGACGGTAATAGCGTCTCAGGTAGACTTACCTCTAGAGAAATTGGCAGATTTAGCGGACAAGGTGCACGAAATAGCACCTAGTACTCCTCAGGTTGCTAGCACTTCAACTGCTTCGTCATCATCATCGTCACACGATGACCTGGCCAGGCAAGTTTGTGCACTTACTAAGCAAGTGGCGAAGCTAGCCGAACAAGTATCCGGCGGTGGACGGTCGCGCCCACAACAGCAGAACAGACGTAATTATAATTCTCACCCTCGCTCACGTTCACGCTCTCGCCCACACTTCAAGCAACCACCTGCGGACTGTCCTCATTGTTTTTACCACTACACCTTCGGAGCTCAAGCTAAGAAATGTAAGGAACCTTGCACATTTAAATCAGCGGAAAACTCTCAGGGCGGTCTTCGACGACTGCCCTTCGTCTCCAACAGGCCGTCTCTTCGTCACCGATCGCGCCTCGAAAATGCAGTTCCTCGTGGACACTGGTTCCGACCTGTGTGTTTTCCCGCGGTTGGCTGTCAAAACGCCCTGTACTAAGTCTAGATATACATTAAAGCTGCAAACAACTCCGAAATACATACCTACGGTCTCACAAAGTGTTTCATTAAAAACTTGGAACGATGCTTAGATCTAATTACTAAATATAATAACAAAGAAATTATCATTACAGGTGACTTTAATATACATTTTTCATTGGAGCAGAACTCAAAAAATATTCTGTCAGATATATTAGATAGTTTTTTACTGAAGCAACAAGTCTACGAATACACTAGAGTTTATAAAACCTGTAAGTCGTGTATAGATAATATCTTCACGGACTCCAGAGTCATAAATGTAAATGTCCTCCAGGGTATAAAGTCAGATCACCTTGCACAAATAGTACAGGTAGAACTAAATCTGGTATATACTGCTGTTTCTAAGAGGGCTTTAAGAAAAGTAACTGATACTAAGTTGAAATGCTTAAAAAGTAGTTTAACAGAAGTCTTAAACAAACCAGAACTATATTGCGATTATAAGACCTACTTCGAATGCTTTTTAGATAAACTAAATGAACACATTCCAATTTCAGTAACACAGATTGGAGGTCCAGGGAAAAATAAATTTAATCAGTGGGCAACAAAGGGTATTATTATATCAAGAAGGAATCTATTTAACCTTTATGCAATATCTAGAGAAGGCAACAATACTCATCTAAAAGACTATGTGACTAGGTATAGTAAAATTTTCAAACGTGTGTGTCTTAACGCAAAACAAATATACTATAGGAATAAAATTGAACTTTCACAAAACAAGATAAGATGCGTATGGGAGATTATTAAACATGAAACTGGAAAGCAATTAAACTGTGATAAATGTGATAAAATATTTGATAATGATAATAATATGATTAGAAATAGAAACGACATCTGTAATTATTTTAATGAATATTTTGCTAATATATCAATAAATTTAACAAAAACTTTGACAAGTTCACTAAACGAATGTTTAAAATACTTAAATATATATGCTCCAAAACAAACCGACAAATTTAAGTTAAATCTAATTTCAGTAACACGAGTCATAAAAATCATTAGGCAACTAAAACCAAAAAATTCTAATGACTTTTGGTTTATCACTCCAAATTTGGTAAAAAAACTTGAGAAAGAAATAGCTGTCCCCATGATGCAGGTTATAAATAATTGTATTACTAAGGGAGTTTTTCCCGATGAAATGAAAATTGCCAAGGTGGTGCCTATTCATAAGAAAGGCGAAACTACTAGTTGTAACAATTATCGACCAGTTTCAGTGCTTCCAAGTCTGAGTAAGATTTTTGAGAAATATTTAGCTGAGGAGCTCATGGACTTTCTAATACAAAAAGAAACACTATGTAAACGACAATTTGGCTTCCAAAGGGCCAAGTCGACAAAGCACGCAATATCGAAACTGATTGAGGACGTTTATTTGGGTTTGGAGGAGTCGCAGATAACATATGGTGTTTTTTGTGACTTGTCCAAGGCCTTTGATTGCGTTTCACATGAAATAATGTTAGGAAAATTAGAGCACTACGGTGTCAGTGGAAAAGAGCTAGAAGTATTTATTTCATATCTAGAATGTAGAAAACAAGTCACGGAAATTAATGGATGTCGATCAACCACATGTAAAATAAATCTAGGTGTTCCTCAGGGGTCAATTTTGGGCCCACTGCTTTTCTTAGTTTATATTAATGACGTGTCGATTGTATTAGATAAAGTAGATGTAATACTGTTTGCAGATGATACAAGTCTAGTCATAAAAGACAAATCGGTCCATAATGTAAGTAAAAAAATACTTAAATCAATTGATGACATGAAAATCTGGTTTTCGGCAAATAACATGCTACTTAATGTAGATAAAACAAATATTATTAAGTTCTCTCTAAGTACAAGACAACATGCTACTCCGAACTGCATTGAAAATGTTCTCGAGAAACTAATGGTCTCCCCAGCCAAAAGCGTTAAATTTCTAGGGGTCTGGCTGGACTCCAAATTGACATGGAATATCCATCTGGACATCCTACTTAAAAAATTGTGTTCAGCTACTTATGCCATAAAAAAAATTAAGGAACTTGGTGGACTTAAAGCAGCTCGTGACGTATACTTTGCATATTTCCACTCACTAATGCTATATGGCATTTTATTTTGGGGTACTGCCGCAAATGCCCATAGAGTATTTTTACTGCAAAAGCGTGCGGTACGTTATATATTAGGAATGGGCTACATTGATTCTTGCAGGGGAAAATTTAGGGAATTAGGTATAATGACAATGATAGGGGAATTTATATATCAAAACATAATTTATACAAGAGAAAATATTGAGAATATGCCTAAAATTAAAGATGTACATACCTATAACACCAGGAACAGGGATCACCTTGTCGCTCCCTACACTAGACTAGCCAGGATTTCTAAGAGTTACTACTGTACAGGAATTAAATTATATAACAGAGTTCCAACCAATGTGAAAACCATGTCTGACGTTTCATTTAAATCTTATATAAAAAGACATTTAATAAATAAGAATTATTATAATTTAAGCGAAGCTTTTGCTGATAAAAAATTGTTTAAAGATGATGAAAATTTGACTTTATAATTATAATTACCTATGTTATTTATTAAAGATATTATTATAACATCCCTTTACAATTTGACGATGCTTTTGCTGATAATATTAATAATTAGGATTATCTATTCTGTATTGTGAATTTTTGTTTTTATTATTTATTGTATTCAAATTTCAAAATTAATATTATGTTACTTTTATAAGTAGGCTTACATTTATTTTTATTTTAAACTGACTTGTCCAAGAACATGTAATTTGTCAAAGGATATGAATAAATAAATAAATAAATAAATAAATAAAGCTCCAACTGGATTTAGGTCTTCGCCGTGCCTTCGTCTGGAATTTCACGATTGCCGACGTCTCTAGACCAATCATTGGGATAGACTTCCTTAGTTTCTATGGTTTACTGGTGGACTGTAAGAATCAACGTCTCATCGATGGCGTCACTTCACTGTCAGTCAATGCACTTCACTTTCGATTACCTGCTGACACTGCATCAATAAAGGCCGTGACAGGTGAATCGGATTTTCATATGCTGTTACGTGAGTTCCCGGAGATTACCAGACCTGCAGGTATACCTTCCTCTCCTAAGCACAACACTCTACACCACATCAGGACTACTCCTGGTCCTCCCGTCGCTTGTAAGCCTCGACGACTCGATCCTGTCCGACTCCAAGCTGCAAAGAAGGAGTTCGAGAACATGGTAGCAAGTGGTGCAGCCAGACGTTCTGAGAGTCCATGGTCTTCAGCCTTACACCTGGTAAGGAAGAAAGATGATGGATGGAGACCCTGCGGTGACTACCGCTCACTGAACACCAGAACCATTCCGGACAGATACCCGATACGGCACATCCAGGATTTTTCGCAACAGCTCTCGGGATGTACCGTTTTCTCAACTGTGGATCTAGTCAAGGCCTACAACCAAATAAAAGTGAACCCGGAGGATGTACCAAAAACAGCACTAACAACACCCTTTGGACTTTTCGAATTCGAGTACATGACCTTCGGACTCAGAAACGCGGCACAGACTTTTCAAAGGTTTATTGACGAAGTTCTCTTAGGTCTTGACTTCTGCTACGGGTACATCGACGACATCCTGATATTTTCTCCTAGCCTAGCTGATCACAAAAAGCACTTAAGTCAGCTGTTTCAACGCCTAAAGCAGTATGGTGTACTCATAAATACTTCTAAATGTGTACTAGGTGTATCGGAAGTAACCTTCTTGGGATATCAAGTTTCAGCCAATGGATCTCGCCCGCTAGACGTCAAAGTTGAAGCTATCCAGAACTACACCTTTCCCAAGACCGTCAAGGACCTGCGACGTTTTCTAGGAATGTTGAATTTCTATCGTCGTTTTATTCCGAACGCAGCTAAACTCCAAGCGCCGTTGAACGCTGTACTGGCTGGACCGAAAGTAAAAGGTTCGCATCCAGTAAATATGACTGCTGACCTGATGCGTGCATTTGAAGATTGCAAGACTTCGCTTTCCCAGGCAACTCTTCTTGCTCATCCAGATGCTTTGGCTGAACTTGCAATCGTCACAGATGCGTCCGACTCCTCCATTGGTGCCGTGTTACAGCAACGTAAGAGAAGCTGCGCAGATTGGGAACCTCTTAGTTTCTTTTCTCATAAGCTATCCAGCTCCCAGGTCAAGTATAGCCCTTATGATCGCGAACTTCTCGCCGTGTATGAAGCCGTCAAATATTTTAGACACATGATTGAAGCCAGAACGTTCGTGATTTTCACCGATCACAAGCCGCTTACCTTCGCCTTCTCACGCTGCAAAGAGAAATGTTCTCCACGACAATTCCGACATTTAGATTTTATATCTCAATTCACAACGGACATAAGATTCATACCTGGTAAGGAGAATGTTGTTGCGGATGCTCTTTCTCGCGTCGCAGAGATTACCGGAGTTGACTACCGAGCTCTTGCACGATTTCAGGAATCAGATCTGGAACTGCAAGACTTGTTGAAGAATGGATCCAGCCTCAGACTACAGAAGGAGAAATTTGTTGAAGGTGATATTTCCATATTCTGTGATGTTTCTAGTGGACAGATTCGTCCGTACATCACTCCACAGCTGCGCAAACAAGTCTTCAGCATGATCCATGAACTACATCATCCTGGAAGTTCAGCTACAGTGCGACTGGTTACGCAACGATTTGTGTGGCCAGGGATTCGTAGGGATTGTAGAGAGTGGTCAAGGCAATGCTTGCAATGCCAAACATCTAAAGTTACCCGTCACACTAAATCTCCACTTTCCCCATTCCTTACCCCTTCCACGAGGTTCTCCCATATCCACCTTGACCTCGTGGGCCCTTTACCATTGTCTTCTGGTTACAGGTACTGCCTTACCGTCATCGACCGCTTTACTCGATGGCCTGAGGCGGTTCCACTCATAGACATCACTGCCGAGACGTGTGCTGCTGCCCTGGTATCCACCTGGATCTCCAGATTTGGATGCCCTGCTCGTGTGACCACTGATCGCGGTCGCCAGTTCGAGAGTCACCTCTTCAAATCTCTCGCTGCCCTGGTTGGTGCGCGTCACTTCCGCACCACCGCTTACCATCCGGCGGCTAACGGCATCGTTGAACGTCTTCACAGGCAACTCAAGGCAGCGATTATGTGCAACAGTACTTCTCAGTGGACTGAAGCCCTTCCGCTGGTGCTACTCGGCATGCGCAGCGCCTGGAAGGACGATCTACAGACTTCTGCGGCTGAACTGGTCTACGGTGAGCCCCTACGCTTACCTGGTCAGTTCCTTTCTCCAAAAGATGGAACCAGCCTTGATGACATCACGCAGTATGCCAACCGACTTCGAGCCCATATCCAGAAGCTGTCACCTAAACCTACTTCATGGCACACATCTTCGTCTTCACCATTTTACATGCCTCGTGATCTTCAATCTTCATCGCACGTATTTTTGCGCCAAGATCACGTGCGCGGTGCACTAGAACCGCCATACGCCGGACCTTATCGCGTCATCGAGAGGCAGCCGAAGTTCTTCACCTTAGACGTCAAAGGCATGAAGTCAAACGTCAGTGTTGACAGGCTCAAACCGGCATACATGGCCAAAGTAGCGCAATCACCAGCGACCTCTACCATGCCTACCACGGAAAAAGAAGAAGAAGAAGAACGACCCGCTTCAACTACAAACACATCCCCCATCAAGGAGAGAACAACCCGGAGCGGCAGAAGAGTACGGTTTCCCAACTTCTATCGACCGTAGTCACGGTCTGGTTGGGGGGAATATGTGGCGTACTCGCCACTCACACCGATCTGAAGTCTGCATTACCTACTTAAAACTCTAGGGTCGGCAGACTAAAGCACTTAAGTCAAAAAAATGATATTTTTTTTTAACATACTAACAACATTATTTTAAATTAATACATCGACCAACTAAAGAACATAAGTCAAAGTCGCCTATTTCAATTTGAACTCTAATGGTGCACCTTTTCAACCTTATGATCTTCTCCAAATCCTGTGACGTTATAAACAACATAAGTTAGACTTAAGTTAAAAGGAACACAAAAAGTTCTGCACTTAGCGGACTGAAAGTATGACATATGTCATAAGGGTCGTTAAATGCGTCACGTTATCGCTTTATTTTGCTTGAGGGTAGGCACTTGAAAATGAGATTTATTGAACAAAAACTATGAAGTGCCCGAGTGGTTTGAAACGTGAGACGCCAAGCCAATCAGTAATGCTCTAACCATTCACTAGTTTAGTTTTGTGTTGACTTTGTCTCATTATGGATTCTCAGCGTGGAAAGAAATTAGTTGAGCTGGCGTTACTATCTGTAACTACTACAAGTTGATAATTTTATTGTTTCAAATTTCGTTAAATTTGGTAGGGAATTAATAATTTTAAATTAATAATAATCTACTTTCATAATCACTTTTAATACAGTGCACTCTTTTGGTGCCGTACGTTGTAGCTTTGTGATTTCGTATATTGTTTAAAATAAAGTTTTTTTTAGGCAAACGGAATGATCAGCAACTTAGAAGCGTAACGGTGGAAGAGGAGCCCATGCCTTCCACATCATCAGGGCATACCGGTAACGTGCCTGTTAGTCAAGAAATTGAATTTTCAAGTGATGACTCAGTCCAGGATCCACATTATGAGTTATCAACAGACGCAGCAGTCTCGTCAAGTTCAAGTAACGAATCTACGCATCAAAGTACTACCTTAAGCCATAGTTCAACGTCTTCCAGAGCATTTAAAAAAAAAAGCGTTCGCGTGAGAAAACATGAAAAAAAAGTGAAACGCAACACAGGTAAGACTTATGAAACTTTAAAAGGAAAAGTAATTGCTAGTAGAAAAATGACAGAACTTACAACATGTCGAACGAAGTGCAAGGAGCGTATATTATTTAGCGATAGACAGGCTATTTTTGAAGAATATTGGCGAATGGGGACCTACCTCAAAAGATCTACATACATAGCTTCATTAATGGAGATCCATGACAAAGCTACTCAAAGACAGCGGACACTTGATCCTGACCGGCAAAAATGTAGGACAAAGACATACAAATATTTTTTATTAATTAACGGAAAGCGTGAACCTATTTGTAGAGGGTGTTTACTAAAAACGTTAGGCGAAAGTGATAACTTCATAAAAACCGTTGGATTGAAAAAACGATCATCAGTAGCTGGTACTCAACTAGACGATAGCCGCGGGAAGAGTATCCCCAAGCACAAAATCTCTGACGAAAAAAGGCAAGATATAAATAAACACATTTTGTCATTTCCATCTTACGAAAGCCATTACACGAGAAAAACTACATCTAAGAAGTATTTGCCTTCTCACCTAACCATCAACAAAATGTACAAATTATTCTGTGAAAACCGAGACAATCCACCATCAATAAAAATTTACAGCCAAGAGTTCCATAAATTAGGATTGTCATTTAAAAAACCCCGTGTTGATACTTGTTATACATGTGACAAATACAAAATGCAAATTCAGCTTTGTCAGGAAATGCAACAAAAGACTGAAATTATCGCTCAGCATGATCAGCACAAGGCAGCTGCGGATCAAGCGTACGAAAGAAAAAAAAGTGACACACAGGTATACAAAAATAACAACACTGTGCAAGTGTACACTTTTGATTTACAGCAATGCTTACCTACTCCAGCACTAAGCTCTTCTGTAGCATTTTACAAACGTCAGTTGTGGACATTCAATTTGACTGTTCATGACAACAAAACCGGAAAAGCTGTGTGCTACATATGGTACGAAACAATAGCTGCAAGAGGAGCTAATCAAATAGCCTCTTGTCTTTTCAAACACCTCCAAACATACTTACCCGAAAACACACAACATGTAATATTTTATTCCGATACATGTGGAGGCCAGAACAGGAATTCTCATGTAAGTTCAATGTTTACCTGGGCTTTGCAAAAACTCGATTTGGAAGTAATTGAGCACAAGTTTATGATTCCCGGCCATAGCCATTTGGAAGTAGACACGGATCACGGGATTATAGAAAAGAAGAAGAAAAAGACTGAATTGCAAATCTATCACCCGCATGATTGGATACAACTGATAAGATCAAGCAGTAAAAAATTTGAAGTGGTTGAAATGCGCAATACAGATTTTTTTGACTTCTCTTCGCTGCTAAAAGGTCCATTAGTTTTAAGAACTAAAGATAGCGATGGACGTCAGTTTAAATGGCTCGATAAAAGATGGTTGCGCTATGATTCCAACTTCGGAGTCATTTCTTACAAGGATACCTTAGAAGAGGAACCTCAATTTTTCAAATTAAACTTAAAAAGAAGAGGTTCTACCATACCTGACAATATTCCAGTTATATCTTTACAGCCTTTGCCTATATCCAAAGAGAAAAAAGAAGATTTGGTCTCTTTACTAAACTTAATACCTGATGTTTTTCATAAATTTTATATGGATTTACCTACTGCAAACGATTTACGGAATACTGACCCTGATATTATAGACAGTGAGGATGATGATTAACTAGATTAATGTTACAATACTTAATTTAGAGGTTAATAAAATAGATGCATAAGAAAATATCTCTTAGTACCTTATAACCTAAGTCTTAAGTATAAATTTATATTTAAGGATAAAGTAAGTGTTCTTAATAACTTAAGTCACAAAAATAGCCTTATGCTATTGTGCTCTTAAATGATATGTAAATGCATGTTAGTAATAATTTTGTGCACCCCAGTAAATAAATAAAAAATAAAAAAAAATAAAGCGTTATTTATTTATTTAGTTTTTTTGAGTTCCTGAAAACTATGATATTTTGACTTATGTACTTTAGTCTGCCAGCCCTAGAACTATTCAATCATATTTGTATCTAAATATTTAAATTCTCCCGCTTATTAACTTGGGCCTTGGCTACGTGTCGGTCGGTAATGCAGATTTCGTTCGGCGCCATCGGTCGGTGCAGCGGTGCATGCGCGCCCCGCGCCTCACCCCGCTTGCCTGTCATTCCGCCGTCATTCAACCTAGCTTGCGCACGCGTTCCTTATCTTTGCTTGTATTCAGTTCCCGTAATTTACTGTGCTACTGCTTGTAATATTTAGTATCTATCTTTCTATCATTAAATTCATTCAGTCTCGTAAATAATATTCTTCATTTCATCCGTCTTAATCAAAATTAATCATCCTTCCGCTGTCAAAATCATTGCATCAAGAATTCTTTATACATACCTTCTGTTCTGTGAGTTAGTATATACACAAGACATTCTGGATGGTAATGGTAACCAACACATTACCACAATATGATAGTGGGCGCTTCAGAGGGGACTATCGGTGGAGCGAATCCTTCAGGATGGTCCGACGAAAGATTGTTTTTACAGTTTTGTGTTCCGTCCTAATCAACCACCATTCATCATTTTTTGTCTATGGGTTGCCATTCAGTATCAAGCCGTCTGTTCGATGACGCATGCGAGACCGTATTCAACATCGCTTGGTGCAGTCAGTCACAGAACAACCACCGGACGAACCACGCGCGAATATCATATCGCGAAAGGCTTACCGCTAGAAGCCTAATTGCCCGGGTCAAAACAAGTATTATATTGTTACAAAAATGTTGATGCTGGGTGCGAAGCTATCCCCTCAACTACAATCCATTGAACATAAATTTCTCGTACCCGGTCATACTCACATGGAGGCTGATACCTACCATGCGTTGATTGAGCGTAAGAAGAAGAACACGAGTATGGATATTCACTTGCCAAGAGATTGGTACCAGCTAATGCGTACAGCTTCAAACAAAACAGCAAAGTTCACTGTTATCGAGATGACTCTTGATATTTAATTATTTAATTCTTTATTGCACAAAAAAATACAATTGATTACACAAATGGAGGACTTAATGCAAAAAGCATTTTCTACGAGTCATTCAAAAAAAGGTAATAACAATATATATATATATATATATATATATATATATATATGTATATATAAATATTAATATATATATATTACACAATAGTGTAGTTCAAGAAAGTAAGTAAAAATAACAACTGATATGAATATAAAATAAAATCCTAACGACATATAAAAAGTAAACAAATATGTACCTAAAGATAAAAACACAATAATAATATATACCATAAATAATACATAATAATCATAAATAATAATTATGAAAAAGTATTTTTTTATTATATTTAGATAGTATTTAGATAAAGATCATGGAAAAGACGTTTGAAGACCAGTTTACTAGAAGACTGTTTAATATTTAAAGCGAGAGCATTCCACAGACTTACTGCCGTCACTTCAAGAGTTATACCACGACAAGCGGAGTTAACCTTTTCATCTACCGTCGGAAGCACTTCAACATCTAGCCAATTTGATGTTTTATGATTTCAAATTTGGGAAAGAGTATGGTGATGAAGAGGAGCCACTGAATCGAGTTTGACTGAAGGAAATAAAGTCTACGTAAAAGGAATGGAAATGCCTAATGAGCTCGTTTTAACTTCCGGCCTTACACCCTATACAGTAGACATGAAGGACATGTCATTGCGAAACGATTGGGCAGGTCAAGCTCTGAGGAGGAAGTAGCGAACTGTCACTGTCACAATGAGAACTATCATGTGAGCCGTAAGGGCGGCGAGGACAAGAGCTTTTCATGTGTGTTAGATCTGTGAGTTCGGGGTGAGATAAAACCTAAAATACCAGGGCATTGTCGAGCCAGTGTGTGATATAGATCTTTACAACCCCTACAACCTAACACGACTTTTTGATAACTCTCACGGTTTCAGACTTCGCATAAGTGGCTTTCAAAATAAATTCACCCGGTATCTATATAGATGTATTTTTTTTCTTCAAATGCGCCATCTGAACGATCATTACGAAAGTTGCAGTTAGAAAGAAGGGCAAGCATTCTTTAGAAAATATGCTTCATGCTATAAAACTGAATAGAAAAGGAATAAGCTTACGAAAAGCCGCAAATGAGTGCAATATGTGTTATCCTGCACTGTTCCATTACATCAAAAAACATTAAAAATGACAGTGATGCATTATTGGAAGGTCAAAAATTTACACCTAACTACGACGTTAATAAAACATTTACAGACGATCAAGATAAAGCACTCAAAATTATATACGTAATTATAAATATAATATAGTTTGGCTAGTGCCACTGCATTCAATAAAAAACGGTCAAAGTTTTCTATAAGAATCTTAAAGCTGTTATGGATCGTCATCCCTCTTTTGGCGATGGTACAAGAGTGTATAATCTCGACGAAACTGCCACCACAACAGGGCAAAAGAGAGTCTTGGCACCAAAAGGAGAACAGAATATCGGCAAAGTAACTAGCGGGGAAAGGGATACTTTGGTGACTTTATATGCCATTGTTTGTGAGGCAGGACAAGCATTACCTCCGGTTCTTGTTTTCCCGGTGTTCCGGTGTTTGTTTTTTAATGATTTGCGAAAAAACCCAAGCCGAAAAGTTATTTCTCGATGTCGGTGTTTTAGAATCATCAAGAATAACTAATTGGAAGGACGTGGACGTCCCTGAAATGAAAATATTCCTGGGTTTACTATTCCACATGGGTTCCATTCAGATGCCCCGACTACAAGATTACTGGAAAAAGAGCCGGCTATTTTCAATGCCTATTTTTGGTCAATTTACAGCGAAAATTGGCACCAGAAAGCACATGATAGGGACCAGTGGAGAGAGGGAAGGGAGGCCTTTGCCCTGCAGTGGGAAGAATCAGGCTCATAAATAAATAATAATAATAAATAATAATTTTTGGTCAACAGATGAGTAGAAATAGATATCTACTGATAATGAGATTTCTTCACTTCAGCTCAGAGACAGAGATTGTGAATAACGACCCACTGTACAAAATACGTAGTGTCGATGAACACATGCTATTATCCTGGCAAAGAGCTGTCGTTAGATGAGAGCATGGTTCTGTGGAGAGGGCGTCTGAGATTCAAGCAGTATATAAAAAACAAGCGCCACAAGTATGGTATCAAACTATACATGCTGACTGAGCCTGATGGTCTGATTTTGAAGTTTCGAGTATATGCAGGGAGTCAAGACCATGATGTTGCTGGAAAAGGGCATGCCGATAAAGTTGTAATGCAATTGATGGAGGAAAAACTTCAGAATGGACACTCATTGTTCATGGATAACTATTATAATAGTTTCCACTTGGCTAAAGGACTTTTAGATAACAAGACATACTGCACTGGAACTTTGCGAAAGGATTTGAAAGAAAATCCAAAGGATGTTGTTTAAAAAACACTGAAAAAAGGTAAAAATATTTCAAGGTTTCGAGAAGGTGTGCACATTGGAAAATGGAAAGATAAGCGTCCAGTCAATCACTACGCAATATGAAGACAAAAGGATAATAATATACAGACAGAAAAACATTAATTTCGGAATGGACCCTGAAATCTCTACATGGGAGACATCGCCTCGATTTGAGCCATCCCACCGTCGACATCCAGGCGTCGAACGAGTGGCTCTATCGAGGGGAACTCTTCCCAGAGACGGAAGGGTTCATGATTGCCATTCAGGACCAAATAATAGAGACTCGTAATTACAAAAAGCACATCATAAAACAACCAAGTTTAACTACTGACTTATGTAGGCGCTGCAACCAGGCTTCAGAGAACATCCAGCATATTACCGGGGCTTGTAAATCTATCGTGCAAACAGATTATAAATACAGGCATGACCAAGTCGCCAATATAATACACCAACGTATTGCGACCAAATTTAATCTCATAGAAACACCTGTAAGACCAACGCCTTATTACAAATACAACCCTGATACCGTGCTGGAAAGTTCCACACATAAACTTTATTTCGATAGAGCCATCCTTACAGACAAAACCATCCACTACAATAGACCTGATTTGACTCTTATAGACAAAGTTAATAAAACAGCACTACTGATAGATATAGCAGTCCCTAACACACACAATTTGCAAAAAACCATATCTGAAAAACTCACAAAGTACATCGACCTAAAAAATGAAATAACAAGAATGTGGCGTTTGGATAATGTGTCAATTATTCCAATTGTACTCTCTACAACCGGGGTGATACCTCAACAACTATTTCAATCACTCGCCCAACTAGACCTGCCTAAACACACATTCGCACTTTTGCAGAAAGCAGTTATCCTTAACACGTGTAGGATAGTGAGAAAGTTTTTGCAAACTGATGTTTCGATTGACGCACCACAGTCCTCTAACGGAGGTGCATCTACAAATGCAACTAATGTGCACTTGGCTTAGGCCCGTGCACTTTAGGTAAATTCCGGCCTTATTAAAGCCGAGCTGATGAAAATCTATACCCAAAATAATAATAATAAAGCCTTTTTATTTCCTTAATAAGTAAGTAGTTACATGTAATATGTATGTTTAATTCACAGCATGCACTTTAAATATATACTTAATCTATATTATATAAACAATTTAGTTTTAATTAATGTTTATTAAGGACCTCTTCATAGAGTAAGGGCCTCCTCCATTTTCCTCCACGTAGTTATATCCTTTGCTTTTTCAAACCAGTTAGTAAGGTTTCCCCTCTTTTATCTCTTTTTTCGAAGTTTGTGTTTCCCAATACTCTGTCTTCGCATTTCAATTTTCGATCAATTCGGGCATTAAAATCACCCATTACTATAAGGTTAGCGCTGCAGTATTTAAGAGATGCCTGTTTTTGGTCATAGAATTCTTTTATTTCTTGTTCAGTTGCTTCACAGGTCGGTGCATGTACTTGGACTATAGATAAATCTGTACTCTCAAACTTCAGGTTTAATATGCAGATTCGTTCATTGATTGCTGTGAAACTTTCTATGTAATTTTACAGGTGTTTTTTGATAAGGAATCCTACACCATACTGACCCTTAGTCTTGCCAAAATAACAGAATACATGATTTTCACTTTCTTCTATATTATAATCCGTACGTCTGATTTCTGATAAACCGATGATGTCATATTATTTAATCGTTGATATTGATTGCTTGAACTCTATTTGCCTTTCTTTTGATAATAGTGACCGAGCATTGTATGTACATATGTATATAGGGTGGAGTGGAGGGTTGTGGTCTGTGACCCCCGCGGTGACCGGCCGTGGTGGGGGACAGGAAGAGGTCGCTTGTTTATGTCATATCTTCGTTGGTGGTTGGTGCGGTTGGGAGTTACTGTCTGTGTTAATATGTTTATTTTTTATTAAATATTGTTCCATTTTTTTTTTGTAGGATTTTTAATAGTATTTTTTTGTTCCTTCCTGGTTGCGCTCTGTGTTTCTGGGGACTGGGATAAATTCCTTTTTTGACGTTTGTGCTGGGTACCTGTATTCTCCGGTAGGATAACAAGCTTATTGTATTTAATATATCCGCTTTTTCCTTGGTGTTTTTC
Organism: Pasiphila rectangulata; assembly: GCA_963082625.1. Classification (NCBI taxonomy): domain Eukaryota; kingdom Metazoa; phylum Arthropoda; class Insecta; order Lepidoptera; family Geometridae; genus Pasiphila; species Pasiphila rectangulata. Next base: position 16,895,963 of record OY720253.1, on the reverse strand, counting down.
TTGTTGTAGTATGGTGTTAAGTTTTTTTCTCTCTTCAAGAACCTGAGGAAAGAAATCCTCCTTGATGTAATTGCCAGTTTCCTGCAGCGACTTCTTATTTTTTAGTAGTTCAATTTTTTTCCCCATAGTTGTTAAGGTGACAATTACCGGTCTTATTTTTTCAGACTTTCTCCCCATGCGTGAGACACATTCAATATCTCTTTGTTGACAATCTACTTTCATAATATTGTTTATTATATCCAAAATTTTTTTCTGCAAGGTAAAATAGCTATGTATGTTCTGTTTCCCCCACTCCGAAAAAAATCAGATTTTTCTTTCTTATAATTTTTTCAAAATTCTGTATTTTTTGTGCTTGTTCTTCTGTAATTTTTCCTAACTGCTGTTGTCTTGTTTCCAAAATAATACATTTTTCATCTATATTTTTATTTATGCTATTTGTGATACTTTCTTTCATTTCTTTTAATTCCTTCGATTGTTCATCAAACTTTGTTTGCAAATTTTTAAACATCTCTGCAATTTTTTCCATTTTTAATGTACACTGCCGGCCAAAAGTTTGAGACCACTTGTAAAAATCTTTGTAACCACCAAAATATTTCAAAAGTACACATGATAAAGAGCTAATTTAAACACCTGCGTATTCTATTGTTATCAAAGAATTTCTGAGAGTCATTTTTATTGTATATTTTTAAGTTATCATCCTTTAAAGGTCTATTGTTTCAAAAAATAAATGAGTACCGCGCGCTTACCAGGTGATAGAGTCATTGTTATATTTTTTATGGCCTGCTCATTTCTAATTATTTTGGTTTTGTTTTGCGGTAACCGTACTTCCGGATTATTTTAGCTTCCTTAAACATATTTTTTACCTGAGTTTTGATGGAGTAAATTTTTCATTATCTTAACTAGTCTGAGCTCGTCGTTGTTACAGTGAACACATCTTAAAATGAGAAAAGTGCGCGAAATTAGCACTGAAACTCGTTCTGCCATAGTTGTTTTACACGGCGAAGGCAAATCTGAAGGTGCGATTGCCTCTCAACTTAAGTTGTCGAAGACTTGTGTTCATAACGCAATAACCCGATACAAGGAGACTGGCAGTAATCAAGATCGTTCGCGATCGGGGAGACCGAGAGCTACCACTTCTAGCGAGGATAATTTCATCGTCGTTACCAGCAAGCGGAATAGACGCCTAACCGCACCAGAAATCCGCGCAGAAGTGAACAAATCCCGATCAGAACCTGTGTCATTGACTACAGTTAAAAGACGATTGAGAGATGCTAAGTTATTTGGTCGCGTCGCCGTTCGAAAACCACTACTAAGGCCACAAAACAAAAAGAAACGGATGCAGTGGGCCCTTACCCATCGAGACTGGACTGAAGAAGACTTTAAAGAAGTTCTTTGGACAGATGAATCCAAGTTTGAAATATTTGGTTCAAAACGACGAATTTTTGTTCGACGTACCGCCGAGGAAAAGATGATGCCAGATTGTGTGGTGCCAACAGTTAAGCATGGTGGTGGTTCCATTATGGTCTGGGGATGCTTCTCGGGCCATGGAACCGGAGATTTGGTACGAGTCGAAGGAATCATGAAAAAGGAGCATTATAAACGAATACTACAGCAAAATGCCGTTCCGTCTGGTTTAAGATTAATTGGAAATGGTTTTTTTTTCCATCAAGATAATGATCCTAAACATAGTTCAAAATTATGCAGGGGTTATTTAGAACATAAAGAAACAGAAAGGGTGTTAAAAAACATGGTGTGGCCCCCTCAGAGTCCGGATCTCAACCCCATTGAGCTATTGTGGGAAGAGCTTGACAGAAATGTGCGCAGTTGTTGTCCCTCCTCACAAGAAGACATGTGGAAGGCTTTACAAGAAAGCTGGAACAATATCTCACAAGATACAATTGATAAATTGATTGCTCGTATGCCGAGACTAGTGAAAAAAGTTATAAAATGCAAGGGAGGCTTTTTTGACGAAAAATCCGTTTAATGATTTTATTAAATATGAACGTCATTTTTAACGTAAATGGTTGATATTTCTTGATTTTTTTTTCTTCTTGATGAATGTGTATTAGTAAATAAGCATTTTAATTAATATCTAAACCTCTTGATTTATATTTTGAGTTTTATTTCATTTTGCTACTTGGTCTCAAACTTTTGGCCGGCAGTGTATATGCCCTCTATCGGAATGTTGTGGAACGAGTTCGATGTCGCGCTTTGCTTGTTTGGTGACCCTAGATCGATGCGCTCGCTCGCGTAAGCTAAGCAGTTCTACTGATTTTCAACAGATGTCGCTACTATGTATAGGACAATGACGAATCGTAATTTTTATGCCGTTTTTATAGGTTATGTTACACACTGATTAATCTGTAAATGTATTTGCACTATTATTGTTACTTGTATGCAAGCTCACTGTCGATATTTTATATTTTTAATATAGTTTATGCATGTATGTTCTGGATTTCACGCACGAAAAGTCAATAATGTTTATTCTGTATCACACTGATTTTCTAGCTTTTACGAGTTCTCGCACAGCTACATTTTTTAAGACACTTTGTTTTAACTTAGTCTTGCTTTTTAATTAGATTTTTCACTGTATGGCACGGTTTTATAATTTTTATAACACGATAAACACAGAGCCGATGTTTACTGTTGCGTAGTAGCGACCTCTCTTTCGCAAAGACAAAAGGATACCAGTTGCTAATAAGCGTGGCCAGATCAATGAAAAACATGAAACTATTGCCAAATACAATGAGTTTATGTCAGGAGTAGACCGACAAGACCAACTACTCGCATTTTATCCATGTGAAAGAAAAACTCTCTGCTGGTATCTCAAGCTAGCCATCCACACCTTTCAACTTCTGTTCATAAACTCTTACAAAATGTACAACAAGTATTCTGGACAACCAAAAATGACACTCTACGACTTTCGTTTAGCTGTGATAAATGAGCTTTTACCTGAAAAAAAAAACACTTCAGTAGCTGTTCCAACCGGCCTAAGCAGAGCAAGAACGAGCAGAGAAGTGCCACACAAAATCGGTAAAATAACTGAAAGAAATTCCAAAGGAAACATCAAGCGTAAGATGTGCCGCATGTGCTCAAAAGTTCAAAAAAAACGGAAAGACTATGTGGCATTGCGAAACTTGCATTGACAAACCTGGTCTGTGCTTTGAGTGTTTTGACGAATTCCATTTGTCTATCTACCTCTAGATTTTATTTTGATGCCAAAGCTGTTAATTATTTATAGATCTGTTAGAAGCATTAAAGATTTGTTTTGTGTTTGCAGCTGTAGAAGAAGCTTTTTTGTTAAACTGATTTTGTTATTTCAAACTTTACTTCTGTGTAAGGGCCTCATCACATTGGCGGTTTGCGTACGTTTTCTAAGCGGAGCGGGCTCGCAGCGAACGAACACGCCGCGGGTGTGCAACGAACTTATATAAATTACTGTTTACTTGGTGATAGTGGATATGGACAGTCATCATTTATGATGACACAACTGGCAACAGTGACTTCCACAAATCATAAAAAGTGAAGTGTTATTTTATAACTTACCTACTTTAAGGCCCACTTGTGCCAAAACTTTGAGTTAAATAAATAACCCGAGGCTTACTAACTCAGTGTTATCGTTTTTAATTTTTAACTCATAGTTCATATTGCATCAGAAGAAATTATCCCAGAGTTAACTAACCCGGGTTAATGTCATGTTCGTTCATTCTTTTTACATCCGGCCAAATATGATAGAGCGAATGCTGAATGATTTAAGTGTACTGCTCACTCTTGCTCCACAGTACTTTGAATAAGTCTATTTCTTTATGTCAGTTTTGAAATGACACGTTGTTCTTTGTCGCATTATATTGACCATCCGGCCAAATATGATAGAACAATGTGAATGATTTAAGTGTACTGCTCTCTCTCTCGCTCCACAGTATTTTAAAAAAGTCTGTTTCTTTTTGTCAGATTTAAACTGAGACAAGGTTTTTTGTGGCATTTTATCCACGGCGTCATTTTGTCGTTGTGCGTGGGTGTTGTGTTAATTTGTGCAAATAAATTAGGCGGAAGATGATAAACATCGAAAAGAAACGTTTACGCGGCCCAAATTTCACAAATAGCGACAATTTGCTATTGTGCGAAATAGTAGCCAAATATAAAGACATCATAGAAAATAAAAAAACAGACGGAGTAAACCTACTCCAAAAACAAAAAGCTTGGTTGGCAGTGGAAAACGAATTTAACAGTAACGCGCCACTGGTCATTTCCGCAAGGTGGAAAGCCTGCAACAAAATTACAAAAATTTAAAAAAGAAGGCGAATAGAAATGCTTCAGATGCTAAAATGGATATACCAGGTATAAGTACATTCAATAGCTACCTATGGTTTCATATGAAGTGAAGTGTTATTTTATAACTTACCTACTTTAAAACTTACAGTTGATACTATAGTTCTTGTAGAAAATATTGAAGAGTATGGCACTTCATCTGAAGGCTGGGAAAAAGTTGCTGAGGGTACAGGAGCTTCGAAAGATGATTGTGAAAGAGAGTTCGAAGTACTAAGGAAAAAGGCAGTAAGAAAAGATAACTGTTTTAAAAAGAAGATCTTGGGTACAGGTTAGTCACTCATATTCAATTAATTGTGGCATTTTTTATTCTTTTCCTGCTAACATAATCCATGTTTATTACATATTGGGTGCTTTTATTTCTAGGCGGGGGGCTACCACCAAGAAGTGATGATGACCCATTATTGGAGAAAGTAAAAGCATTAGTTGGGACATCTTTTGAGGGTCTTAATACCATTTATGATGGAGACAGCGGTATAATGGCATTGCAGCATGTTCCACCCATTGAATTAAAAAACTTTAAGAATGAAAAAGAAATAAATGGAGACAATGTGGATACAGGTAACACTAGCTACTTTTGAACTTATTCTTTTGAATATTTTGTAATATGAAGCTCCTGTGTATAGTGTTTAATTTTGATCTAATTTATTATTTTTAGATGAAACGGCCATCACAAGAGGAGACATGTCAATTTGTCGCGACTCCCAAGACACATGTATCCCAGGATAATGTGTCACCTTATTTTACAAATGACAGAGCAAGAAAAGGAAACCACATGTTTTATTAAGTCGTTAGTATTGTGTTATTATTTTAAAGTATGTATGTATGATCCCAGGTTTGGTTCCATGCTGTAATTGCATGGTGATTACGATGATGATGATAATAAAAGTATCCTAGGAATGTAAATTAAATTGAGATGTATAATATTGATTTTTATTTTAGGTAAACAGAAGCTAGAATCGGAAATGCCACTGAAGCAATCTGTTTCCGCAAAATTCAGTAGTCTAGCTACTGAAAAGTTAGAGTTGGTGGCTATGCAAAAAGAACTGCTCAAGTGTCAGCTAATTGAAGAGAGAGAAAAATTGCAACATAACCAATTACTGCGGGCAATGGAACTGGAAGATGCTAAAAAACGATACGACCATAACAAATTAATTAGACAGTTACAACTACAAACTTTCAATAAATCATAGACACATTTACTTTACATGTCGGAAAGTTTGTACTAAATTTATTCTTAATTTTTAATTCATTTTGTATTTTTTCTAGACTGCATCTAATATTTTGTTTTATTTTAACTGACTTAATTATAAGAAGGAGGTCCTCAAATTTCTGTGTTTTTTATTTTAGTAGATTGATTTGATTATTTTGTAATATGTTGCAAGTCACTTTATAGCTAGGTAAATAAATAAAATTTGTTTTTGTCTTTAAATTGTTATTTATATAAACATACAACCTTACACTACACAAACAAATTATCTAAAAAAAATAAGGCAGAACTAGTTCATTAATCTACTAAAATGTTCTTCTATTAGGACTTGTCGAGCAAAGTTTCCTGATATACTTCTGACTGAGCCATTCATCATTCATCATCATTTCAGCAGTAAGACGTCCACTACTGAACACAGGCCTCCCTCATGGATCTCCATGAGGGGTAGTTGCCATACTCACCACGCTTGGCAGGCGGGTTGGCGAACGCAGTACGGGATGTTGATACACGGCAAGACGCTGCTGCCCATCTTCTGGAGGTATCCCTTAGCAGGCTCTTACTGCATCCATGGGCATGAGAGGAGGGGTAAGATTCTACTGCCGGTACCCCACGGCCACTGAGCCATTGCTGGCTGGTAATTCCAATCCATCATTTAAATCATACGAACTGTGAATTATAGGAGGATATTCTGGATCAATGGGTGGTTCTTTGTCGATTTGAAGTCGCGCAATATTATGAAGCACACAAGTGGCAATAATGATGCCAGGTATTCTGTTTAAATGAACTAGAATCCCTCTTGTCACAATAGGGAACTTTCTTTTCCATACTCCAACGGTTCGCTCAATAGTGTTTCTAGTCCTTATCTGTGATTCATTATATAATGACTGATTTGTGGAAGTCACTGTTGCCATTGTGTCATCATAAATGATGACTGTCCATATCCACTATCACCAAGTAAACAGTAATTTATATAAGTTCGTTGCACACCCGCGGCGTGTTCGTTCGCTGCGAGCCCGCTCCGCTTAGAAAACGTACGCAAACCGCCAATGAGATGAGGCCCTTACACAGAAACTACCGAAAAAAAGGGTGCATCTGATGTCACTTCTCTGTTACTACACTATTTAAATAATAATAACTTAACATCAGAGAACCTTATATTGCTGAGCGATGGATGCAGTGGTCAAAACAAGAACCATGTAATGGTTTATTTCCAATACTTCTTAGTAGGTACATGTGCTGAAGCTGTTTAAGATTGTAAAACATGTATTTCCTGTAAAAGGCCACACTTACCTTCCAAATGATGCAGATTTCGCACTTATTGGAAAAAAAGGAGTTTGTTCTCCTGAAATACCAGCTGACTGGGATGATATCATTCAGTTAGCTAGAAAGTACCCGACCCCATTTAAACTGGTTTCGGCAAACCAAGATTTCATCTTTAATTTGAAAGATGCAGTGACCCCTTACTTTCTTAAGATTCCAAAACCTGCACTCAGACTGTGCCAAGCACGTATGATATAAATCAATGAAAAATACCAGCACATAAAAGTGAAAGATTATTTTTGAAGAACTTCTACTCGGAGTGAAATTCGGAGAAAAGTCAATTTACCCTCCGAGTTAGTGCTGAACCCTTTATAGAGGTATATGGGACCTATTAAAATGTCTCAAAATAGCGAATTTACTTAACCTAAGTAAATATATTAGTAAACCAGAAAATCGCGATTACTACCGTCTTTGTAATGAAGGTGATAATAATATTGATATTGTTATTCGGATTCATATCTGGATTGGATTAAATATAACCATTGGATTTGGCGAGCGTCACAACTTCTACGCGGCCGCTCAGCAGCAAGGTGAAACTCATTCACAATGGGCGGCTAGGTTGCGTGGCTTAACAGCAAAATGTGGATTTCACAACGTCGAAGAGGCTATATGCGACAAATTCATAATGGGAATGCTGCCGGGTCGAGAGAAGGAGGAGCTGTACGCCAGAGATATGACCGACTTGACGCTGGCCAAGGCCGTGGAGACTGCGGAGAACCACAGCCGAGCGCGGAGCGCCACAGCCGAGCGCGGAGCGCCGCAGCCGAGCGCGGAGCGCCGCAGCCCTGCGCGAGCAGACAGCCGCCAGCCAGGCATTCGCCAACGATGATCACCTGTTCAAGATTTTTAATAAGGGGAAGAAAGGAAGTGCTAAAGTGAAGTGTACCGTCTGTGGTTTTACAAATCATAAATCGTCCGAGTGCAAATTTGCAAATTACGTTTGCAAAAAGTGTCATATAAAAGGCCACTTGCGTAAAATGTGCCCAAAAGTGGATTGCGGTGACAAGGGTGAGGACGATAATGATGATGACGGTAAGTTATATTATATTCGTTCAGTCAAGGGAGAACCGATGGTTGAAACTGTGCTTATAAATGGGTTGCAAGTTCAATTTGAAATAGTGGTGCTACTGTATCGGTAATTTCCGAGGGCTTTTATAGTATGCATTTCAAATATGTGCCATTGTCTAGTGCAACTAAGCAGCTGATGACGTATAACGGCAATAAAATCGTGTGTCTAGGTACTTTACGCGTACCGATAAGCTATGCGGGGCAAACAAACGTCATTGTTTTCTATGTCGTTCGCGATGGCGGGCCACCGCTATTAGGACGCGATTTTATTTCTAGTTTTGGATTACAATTAGTACCGGTTAATTACTGTGAAGATTTGTCCATTAGCCGAATTTATTTCATCTAGAACAAAAAATATCCTAAGCTTTTTTCAGATAAGTTGGGAATATTTAACAAATACGAGATAAAATTGTTAGATATTATCAATAATAATTTATATCGGTGTTCCGGGTTCGATCACAGTGACATCTGTGGCCTCCTGTGCGGGGTGGCGAGAATTGTGTTCCCCATCACCATTACCAAGGAAGGGAGAAAGCCGGTAGAAGAAACCAATTACTCCAGCAGCGCCATCTAGTGGCGCCGTGGTGAAACAAATCAGTTCGTGACCCATCGAACTGACTCATCCCTGGACGGATAGGGTTACCATATGACAGGCGTTTGCCGCATTTGACAGGCATTTTAAGGTTTAGACAGGCGTGCGGCCGGCATTGGTCTGAGACAGGCATTTTTAACGCTAACGCTGAAAGCTTAACTACACAGTGGTGCAATTTTCTCAAAAGATGGGAAGTGAATGGGGACATTACAGAATTCGTGAAAATCTGCCAGTTTGTGTTCTCTATTTTGGCACACAATGCGAACGTAGAACACAATGATGAACACGTGACACGTAGTCACAAGGAGTGAGGTGTTTGGCCTGCTGCGCTTCTGACGTCACAGCAGTGACGTAGAGGATACGTCGTCGGTCTCTGGGAGCAGATAAGTGTCAAGTAAAACGGAGTGAAATTGTGAGTACTTTTAAATTCATAACAAGTTAGTGCAGTGAAGATTTATAGAAAAATCAACCTTAAATCAAGCAGCTATTAGACTAAAATTTTACCGACTAGAATATTTTTGGTGTAGTTAGTTAGGACTTAGAATAGTTTTGCAAAAAGTGATCTGACGGGGAACCTATGCCCAATTTTCCGTCCGTTCCACCTAGTTACATTGTAGTTACATTGATGTAACCAGCTGGACATTTTTATTCCAAGTAGTTACATTATTTAAAAATGTAACATTAACGTAACTAATGAGACTTTTTTGTTCTACCCAGTTACACCGTAGATAGGTACCATCGTAGGTTCAAAAGATATATTAGTTAGCTCTCGTGAGTCATGTACTCCTAGTACTTTCATGCTCATGGCAACCAACGTCTTAATGAACTTACTTAATGAAACCTCTTTGGTGAGGAAATGTACTGGCCACTTATAAATGATAACGAAGTCATCGACGTCAATGAAAATTTTCAAATTAAAGTCATAACTTTGATTGTTTACAATTGCTGTTCATTGCATTGTGAAAATATAAAATAATTTTGAATTTTCTTAAAAAAATGGACGAAGTAAAAATAAAAATCATTAATAGAGGACGAGGACGTGTGGCCATGCACCAAGGGTATCAGTAATATCGGCATTGTGTATATAAAAACGGAAACTCTTTATGGAAGTGCAACCAATACAAAAATACTAAATGCATTGTCTACTGTAAGTAATATTTGTCCTACACACCTAATCGCTTTTTAGGGTTCCGCACCCAAAGGGTAAAACGGGACCCTATTACTAAGGCTCCGCTGTCCGTCTGTCACCAGGTTGTATCTCATAAACCGTGATAGTTAGGCAGTTGAACTTTTCACAGATGATGTATTTCTGTTGCAGCTATAACAACAAATACTAAAAATTAGAATAAAATAAATATTTAAGGGGGCTCCCATACAACAAACGTGATTTTTTTGCCATTTTTATAGATAATGGGTACGGAACCCTTCGTGCACGAGTCCGACTCGCACTTGGACGGTTTTTTGTTTCGATAAAATTTGACTATCGAGTTTGGAATTTATGTCTAAGTTACATCTTATGACGATTTCATTCGAACGCAACGCAGTCATATAGCTATCGATAATTTGTCAAAAAGCGATCTAGTCTTACCTGCTATTTTTAAACTTCACATGTTTGTTTACATGTTTGTTGGTTAGATTTGTACGCCACGTACATACTGTATGTGGCGTACAAATCTTGCAAGCCTAATTTGACACACACTAACGGTTTTGCGATTTTCTTTTTTTTTGTGCGTTTAAGTAAAAGCTTGTCGTGAGAATGTTTTTTCTTTTAATTTTGTTTTATTTTAAGGATGAGACAGTGCTAAAATTAAAACCTCATATCAATAACTGTCAGCCCGATGATGTACAAAATACTATTGATATAATTATCAATGAGGCTTGTTTAGAAGCCGTGGATGGTAGAGAACCAGCACCAAAAATTTTTAATAAATCATTGCAACATATTAATGAGAAGGGTTATAATATGGCTGCCAAAAAGCCAGTGCCATCTTTTAAAAATAAAAATCTGCTATTTACAAAAGAAGAATGAAACAGCCGGTGTGAAAAAAAACTTCCGCTACAAATATAGAGGAAGCGGAAGTGCCACATCAATTCAATTCATTTTTACTGGCGGACTACAAAAATGGAAACATGCGTATCATAATATTCTGTTCGCAACATGTAAGACAGTATATTCAGACCGTTAAAGAATATTTTATGGACGGTACGTTTAAAACTTGCCCAACGCCGTTCCATCAACTATTTACCATTCATGGAGATGTTGGAAGTGACATTAATAATACAAATATTATACCAATGATTTATGCCTTTATGACACATCAAAACAAGGAAGCGTATATTATATTATTTCATTTAATTAAAGCACAATTAAATGATTGGAAGCCACAGAAAATAATGATAGATTTTGAAGAGTGAATAATTGCAGCGCTAAAAGAGATTAACACTGTTCACGAAATAAAAGGTTGTCACTTCCATTTTACAATAGTTTGAAACGCAAAACAAAGCAATTGGGTATATTTAAGGATAAAAGTCACAAAAGAATAGTTTTACTCTGCAGTAGTCTAGCATATTTACCAGAAGAGGAAATATTATCAGGTTGGAATTACATAAAGAGTGAAATTGTACTAGAAGATGATCGAATAGAACTTGAACAGTTTCAACATTATTTTGAAAAAATTTGGCTTAAAGAAAAAATGGTGAAAATGTGGTGTAACTATGGTGAGCTACATCGAACAAACAATGTCGTAGAAGGATGGAATTATAAAATTAATACTAAAATTTGTAAAAATCAAGGCAATTGGCTAACCGTCTTACATTGTTTGTTCGATGATGCTCAATTATCCTCTTTTAGAAAACGTCAACTTGAAAAATTTTATTCAAGCACTCAACCAAAACGGAGAAAAGTAGACAGAGAGAAGGACAACTTTATATTAAAATCGCGTTTGCAATTACAGGTAACACACAATTGTATTGTCAGGAGATATAACAGTAAATCATTTTCTCGACAAAATCTTGGCTTTTTTAAGTTCTTAATAATAATTGGTATATCTCCTGATCATAGGTTCAACGCAAAGCAAATTACAATGCCATCTTCCATTTGCTTTAGTATTTTATTATATTATCGTTCGTTAAAAACCGTGTTTTCATTAAGTAAGTTCATTAAGACGTTGGTTGCCATGAGCATGAAAGTACTAGGTACATGACTGAAGAGAGCTAACTAATATATCTTTTGAACCTACGATGGTACCTATCTACGGTGTAACTGGGTGGAACAAAAAAGTCTCATTAGTTACGTTAATGTTACATTTTTAAATAATGTAACTACTTGGAATAAAAATGTTCAGCTGGTTACATCAATGTAACTACAATATAACTAGGTGGAACGGACGCAATTTTCATTAGAATTTGTAAAATCTTAAACACTTGTAATTTTTTGCGTTTTGTAATTAACATAAATTATTTTACAATGTCTTTCTCCGCACTATTAAAGGCACAATTAGGTTATAGGTCAATGATAGAAAAGGCGTATGAGAATTTGAAAAAATCCCCAAAAGAAAGACTTGCCAAGGAATTATACCTACTTACTAGACTTGAGAATTTAGAAGAAATAAATAAATAAATAATAAATAAATAATGCTGGACAAATCACACAGCATCATCTAGCCCCAAGCTAAGCAGAGCTTGTGTTATGGGTACTAGATGACTGATATAGTTAATACATTATACTACATAGATAGATATTTTGATTATATATATAAAAACACCCAGAACACCCTGAACAAATATCTGCAGATCGTACAGACATTTGTCCCGAGGCGGGAATCGAACCCGCAACCCCTTGCGTCGCAGGCGGACCTTCGCCCGCTGCGCCACAGAGCTCGTCATATAAATATGGAGGATTTTCTCAGAAAATCACAGGAAAATTCTAACTGAAAGCGAACTAGAGGCTCTGGCAGAAAGCGCTTATATTAAAAACTGTATGTATGAACTGCAGGGCTAGCATGGGCTGGGGATAAAACTTTTGTCCACCGGTTATTTCCACTGACAAGGGATAAAATTATTTTATCCACCTGCCAAAGCACGGCAACAGGGGGAAAGAGAATTATATCACTTTTTGACATTAGACGTGGACAAGCGTTTCCCCTGGTTTGTTGACCGTGAATAGTTTATCCACCCTTGCCGCCATGCTCGGAGAGTGGACAAAATTGACAGAGGGGAATAGTATTTTGTCCTCTCCCCGTGGATAAAATATCTCACCACTATGTTATTTAAATTAAATTAATATTGCAATTGCATTTTTTCATAAGTTTTTATATAGCCGAAATGTTGGCTCAAAAACGGTTTATTTCATGTGTTTTTATAGTACTAGGATTTTACGTACACTGGAACTGTAACTTGTTATTTTTATGTGTTAATAAAGAACCTTTTAAATTGAATTGAATGAGATAGAAAAGCAACTAAGAATGGACCGGGCCCATCAAGAAGACTCGACTCGCCAGATCAATAAGTTAACCAAGATGATTGCCGAATTGATGGAGGCCCTTGAGACTAAAACATTAGAACTCTCACGTCCAGCCCAGATTAAATCAATGACAGCGATGCGGCCTCCTACCGCTGGATCTTCGAGTTCGCACCAGGGTCCCATCTCGGGCACTCTTCCCTGGATCCCAGGAAACTCCTACAGATCAGAGATGGCCGTAGTGAACATTGGACCTAATGGGGAGATTGCACTTCAGCCGCAGAGCACCGTTGGACGAACATTGGCGGAGATAATAAAGTTAAATCTCCCACCGCAAGCAATGGTTGCTATATTGAACCAAGATCTGGTACAGCTGGTGTGTCGCATCAAATGTAGCCCAAACTTCGTGAGCCACTTCAACAGCTTAACCAAGAAGGAGGAGAAAATGGCATACCTAGACAAACAAATAGGGGACATTTCTGACCGCGACAACCAGTGGGTTCCAATTTAAACCCACCATGCGGAACAACCTCACTAACCAGCCGCATGCACACGTCTACTAATCTTATTTACTACTAATCTTATTTCCTTATATGCGGACGATACAGCCTATTACGCCTCATCGTACAGACCAGCTTACGCTGTTAAGAGACTACAACCCACACTAGACACCCTGCCAGAATGGCTGGAAAGATGGAGGCTACGAGTCAACGTCGCCAAGACCCAAGCAATCATCACCGGGAACTCCCATCTACCGATGCCTCTGAAGCTGATGGGCGAAGATATCAAGTGGCTCCCGGATGTCAAATATCTGGGAGTTACTATTGACCGGCAGCTCAGCTTCAAGAAGCACGTGGACCAGACCGTCGGGAAAGTGAGGGGAGCACGTACGCGGCTTCTACCGATCCTGTGCTCGAAGCTACCACTCAGAAAGAAGCTGATGATTTACAAGACGTATTTCAGGTCACGGATTACCTACGCCAGTGCAGCATGGTATCCGTACCTGAGTGAAACTAACAGACGCCGACTTCAAGCACAGGAGAGCATAACCTTGAGAAAAATCGTAGGGGCCCCTCGTTATGTACATAATGCCACCATCAAACGGGACCTGATGACGGGACCTGAAGATGGAAAGCCTGGACGAATTCATCCGGAGGCTGACCACGGGATTATTCGAGAAGGCCGATAAATCCCAATTCAGCCACATCAGAGGCTTAGCCCCACAGCACGCCACGCCAGACCACCAGACGAACCCGGAAGAAAAATGAAGCCGTACTCTAGAGATCTGCTGCCCTTAAAGGAGAGTGCAACTTAAACAGAAAATCTGCAGCCTGAAAAGGAGAGTGCAACTGACACTGGGATGCTACCTTCGGTGGTCACTGTCTCGGTCGCTGATCGGTCTGCTGGGCCTTCCCTGGTTACCCAGGGATCTCACCCGGCAAGGCTAGATCGCCCGAACTCTTAAGTGGCCCTGGAGGTAACATCCCCAGAAACTACAACCCAACAGACTCGCCCATAGTAATGGGTGAAGACGAGCCAGGGTAGAGGGACCCAGTCCCGAAACCCTTTCCCCACTCCAGAAAGGGGTGAGAAGAAAATCAAACGAAACGAATAAATAAGCTTTTTAGCTCACAATTCTCCGGTGGTTTTTTCTACCTGTACGGCTCCTGGTCCTTCTAGCCGGATGAATTGCTTATTCTGGAATATTTTTGCATTAAGTTGCAACACGCACGCCCATCAGGAATGGCCGATCGCTGTTCGCGGGTGTTCCGGGTTCGAGCACAGTGACAGATGTGGCCTCCTGTGCGGGGTGGCGAGAACTGTGCTCCCCATCATCATCATCGAACCAAGGAAGGGAGAAAGCCGGTAGAAGAAACCAATTACTCCAGCTGCGCCATCTAGTGGCGCCGTGGTGAAACAAATCAGTTCGTGACCCATCGAACTGACTCATCCCTGGCGCGGATAGGGTTACCATATGACAGGCGTTTGCCGCATTTGACAGGCATTTTAAGGTTTAGACAGGCGTGCGGCCGGCATTGGTCTGAGACAGGCATTTTTAACGCTAACGCTGAAAGCTTAACTACACAGTGGTGCAATTTTCTCAAAAGATGGGAAGTGAATGGTGACATTACAGAATTCGTGAAAATCTGCCAGTTTGTGTTCTCTATTTTGGCACACAATGATGAACACGTAATACGTAGTCACAAGGAGTGACGTGTTTGGCCTGCTGCGCTTCTGACGTCACAGCAGTGACGTAGAGGATACGTCGTCGGTCTCTGGGAGCGGATAAGTGTCAAGTAAAACGGAGTGAAATTGTGAGTACTTTTAAATTCATAACAAGTTTACTAACTTGTTATGAACAGTAAAGATTTATAGAAAAATCAACCTTAAATCAAGCAGCTATTGGACTTTTAAAATTTTTCCGATTAGAATATTTTTGGTGTAGTTAGTTAGGACTTAGAATAGTTTTGCAAAAAGTGATCTGACGGGGAACCTATGCCCAATTTTCCGTCCGTTCCACCTAGTTACATTGATGTAACCAGCTGGACATTTTTATTCCAAGTGGTTACATTATTTAAAAATGTAACACGTATGTGAAAATATAAAATAATTTTGATTTTTCTTAAAAAAATGGACGAAGTAAAAGTAAAAATCATTAATAGAGGACGAGGACGTGTGGCCATGCACCAAGGCTATCAGTACTATCGGCATTGTGTATATAAAAACGGAAACTCTTTATGGAAGTGAAACCAATACAAAAATACTAAATGCGTTGGCTCAATTACATTGTCTACTGTGAGTAATTTTTGTCCTACACACCTAATCGATTTTTAGGGTTCCGCACCCAAAGGGTAAAACGGGACCCTATTACTAAGGCTCCGCTGTCCGTCTGTCACCAGGTTGTATCTCATAAACCGCGATAGTTAGGCAGTTGAAATTTTCACAGGTGATGTATTTCTGTTGCCGCTATAACAACAAATACTAAAAATTAGAATAAAATAAATATTTAAGGGGGCTCCCATACAACAAACGTGATTTTTTTGTCATTTTTATAGATAATGGTACGGAACCCTTCGTGCGCGAGTCCGACTCGCACTTGGACGGTTTTTTGTTTCGATAAAATTTGACTATCGAGTTTGGAATTTATGTCTAAGTTACATCTTATGACGATTTCATTCGAACGCAACGCAGTCATATAGCTATCGATAATTTGTCAAAAAGCGATCTAGTCTTACCTGCTATTTTTAATAGCTTTTATTAAACTTCACATGTTTGTTTACATGTTTGTTGGTTAGATTTGTACGCCACATACATACATACTGTATGTGGCGTACAAATCTTGCAAGCCTAATTTGACACACACTAACGGTTTTGCGATTTTCTTTTTTTTTTGTGCGTTTAAATAAAAGCTTGTCGTGAGAATGTTTTCTCTTTTAATTTTGTTTTATTTTAAGGATGAGACAATGCTAAAATTAAAACCTCATATCAATAACTGTCAGCCCGATGATGTACAAAATACTATTGATATAATTATCAATGAGGCTTGTTTAGAAGCCGTGGATGGTAGAGAACCAGCACCAAAAATTTTAAATTTTATTAATGAGAAGGGTTATAATATGGCTGCCAAAAAGCCAGTGCCATCTTTTAAAAATAAAAAATCTGCTATTTACAAAAGAAGGAATGAAAAAGCTGGTGTGAAAAAAACTTCCACTACAAATATAGAGGAAGTGGAAGTGCCACATCAATTCAATTCATTTTTACTGGCGGACTACAAAAATGGAAACATGCGTATCATAATATTCTGTTCGCAACATGTCAGACAGTATATTCAGACCATAAAGAATATTTTATGGACGGTACGTTTAAAACTTGCCCAACGCCGTTCCGTCAACTATTTACCATTCATGGAGATGTTGGAAGTGACATTAATAATAAAAATATTATACCAATGATTTATGCCTTTATGACACATCGAAACAAGGAAGCGTATATTATATTATTTCATTTAATTAAAGCACAATTAAATGTTTGGAAGACACAGAAAATAACTATAGATTTTGAAGAGGGAATAATTGCAGCGCTAAAAGAGATTAACACTGTTCACGAAATAAAAGGTTGTCACTTCCATTTTTACAATAGTTTGAAACGCAAAGCAAAGCAATTGGGTATATTTAAGGATAAAAGTCACAAAAGAATAGTTTTACTCTGCAGTAGTCTAGCATATTTACCAGAAGAGGAAATATTATCAGGTTGGAATTACATAAAGAGTGAAATTGTACTAGAAGATGATCGAATAGAACTTGAACAGTTTCAACATTATTTTGAAAAATTTTGGCTTAAAGAAAAAATGGTGAAAATTTGGTGTAACTATGGTGAGCTACATCGAACAAACAATGTCGTAGAAGGATGGAATTATAAAATTAATACTAAAATTTGTAAAAATCAAGGCAATTATAGTATGGCATATATAATTATAATATGGCTAACCGTCTTACATTGTTTGTTCAATGATGCTCAATTATCTTCTTTTAGAAAACGTCAACTTGAAAAATTTAATTCAAGCACTCAACCAAAACGGAGAAAAGTAGACAGGGAGAAAGATAACTTTATATTAAAATCGCGTTTGCAATTATTGTCAGGAGATATAACAGTAAATCATTTTCTCGACAAAATCTTGGCTTTTTTAAGTTCTTAATAATAATTGGTATATCTCCTGATCATAGGTTCAACGCAAAGCAAATTACAATGCCATCTTCCATTTGCTTTAGTATTTTATTATATTATCGTTCGTTAAAAACCGTGTTTTCATTAAGTAAGTTCATTAAGACGTTGGTTGCCATGAGCATGAAAGTACTAGGTACATGACTCAAGAGAGCTAACTAATATATCTTTTGAACCTACGATGGTACCTATCTACGGTGTAACTGGGTGGAACAAAAAAGTCTCATTAGTTACGTTAATGTTACATTTTTAAATAATGTAACTACTTGGAAAAAAAATGTCCAGCTGGTTACATCAATGTAACTACAATATAACTAGGTGGAACGGACGCAATTTTTATTAGAATTTGTAAAACACTTGTAATTTTTTGCGTTTTGTAATTAACATAAATTATTTTACAATGTCTTTCTCCGCACTATTAAAGGCACAATTAGGTTATAGGTTAATGATAGAAAAGGCGTATGAGAATTTAAAAAAATCCCCAAAAGAAAGACTTGCCAAGGAATTATACCTACCTACTAGACTTGAGAATTTAGAAGAAATATGGAGGATTTTCTCAGAAAATCACAGGAAAATTCTAACTGAAAGCGAACTAGAGGCTCTGGCAGAAAGCGCTTATATTAAAAGCTGTATGTATGAACTGCAGGGCTAGCATGGGCTGGGGATAAAACTTTTGTCCACCGGTTATTTTCACTGACAAGGGATAAAATTATTTTATCCACCTGCCAAAGCACGGCAACAGGGGGAAAGAGAATTATATCACTTTTTGACATTAGACGTGGACAAGCGTTTCCCCTGGTTTGTTGACCGTGAATAGTTTATCCACCCTTGTCGCCATGCTCGGAGAGTGGACAAAATTGACAGAGGGGAATAGTATTTTGTCCTCTCCCCGTGGAAAAAATATCTCCGGCCATGCTAGCCCTGCTGGTGGAGGAAACTTATATAGAATGCAAAACTGAAATTAGAGAGAAAATAGAGTCCAATAGTAAACAGTCAAATAGCAAGCAAGGTACCACTTCGGGTACGGCCCCTTCAAGGTTTGAGCATGTGCGGAGCTTATTCCGAGTGGACTACATTCAAGGACCTTTATGTTTCTTTATTGCACAATAACGCGTCCTTAGATAATGTGCAAAAAATGCACTACCTCAAAGGCTATTTAGCTGGAGAAGCAACAATTATTGAGGTATGTTCCGATCACAGCCGCGAATAATGAGGAAGCCTGGTGTACTCTTAATAGTAGGTACAATAATAAAAAATATCTAGCTAATTGTTTGTTGCAGCGTTTTGTAAGCTCACCCAAGTTGGGAACAGAGTCAAGCAGCGCCATAAAAAACCTATAATAAAGTAATTTGTAATGATGTGACGTAATAATTTACCATAACACAACAAGAATATTGAACTTTTTGATATAATTTTATTCATTTAGATATACATATGCTAGGAGTGGACGATATACATCAATGTTTTAAAAATACTCGATGTATAGTAACGATGCATCGAATCAAACCGATGTATTGTTAAGTTTTAAACATCGTGTATACATCTATGTTTTTTTTTTCGATGCATCGAAAAGGCAAACAATCAAACCTACCCCTCTCTCTATCTACGGTTAATAACTATTTTTTTGTCTTTTTCAATTACATTATTTAGCACTCGCAAGGTGTTCGTCAAAAAGTGGTATCACTGGTTGAAAAGGCAGCCAATATTATAGAGGTTAGTGCAACCAACCCATAAAAAATATAAATGCAAATGGCCGACTGAATTGACCCGCCGTCTCCCTCTTACTTACAGTTAGTTGCAGTCTCTGGCTTCAAAAATCATATTATTTTAATTTTTGTATTAATTAATTACCTACTCAGCTTGATTCAGAATTCATTTTAAAATTTGCTGTGTCGTGTTAGCAATAATATTTATAAATCGAAGTGTTAAACTGAACAACACGTTATATGTACTATTAATATCATAATAAGTCTGTGAACACGTTGGACAAGTAAACAAAGGTAAGTGCGTGCATCTAAATAATATATGAGTAACAATTTTCGAGATTTCCGTAAAAGCATGATTGTAAATTAAACAAAAATTCCGTAACTAATACTTTAATTGTATTTTGTGCTAAATGTCGTACCTATTATTTAAGTAAAACATTACATCGCGTTTTAGTATTCTATGTTATAAAAATATACAAATATTTTTCATATTAATCTGTCTAATTTAAGTAATCATGTAAATGTCAAATTATTTACTTTAAAGGGAGTAATTATTTGTCATAACAAATGATATTACGGTAATCGATACATTTTTATAGATAAACCGAAGTTAATAACGAATCTTTACTACTACTTTTCATGTTATCGATATCACGTTATCGTTATTTTTTTAATTAAAAATACATTCCTTTTTTATCTATTTCCGAGTATAATGGCGCCTAAAAAGAAAAGTTTAGTCTGGAAGTTTTACGACATTATTGATGACAATAAATCTAAATGTAAGTTATGTCAAAAAGTTATCAAGTGTACTGGAAATACAACAAACTTATTTGGGCATATTCGTAATGTCCACAAGGCTGCTTACCTTGAAATTGTTCCGTTTCAAAGGACTACATCGGAGAAAGAAAGTATCACGCAATCAGTTTTAGGGCCAGCTGCTTCAAGTTCCAATGAGACACCTTGCATTGTTATTGTTGATGAACTTAAATCAGTTCAATTTGATTCCGAAACCGTTATTCCTTCGACGAGTAGTTCTCAAAGTACGTCAAAACCGTTGGATAAAGCTTTAGATTTTGACTCGGAATTAATATACATATACATACATATATGTATAATATATAAAACGTCAAAAATCTATCAAGACCAGTTTTCAAGAAATCTCCTCTTATTCAGAATCCGGCATGAAAACAAGAAAACTTAACAATTGTTGGTTATATAGGATTTGTAAAGATCACCACTCACCAGCCTTTCTCAATAGTCGAGAATGAAGGTTTCAAAAATCTTATGAAAGCAGTTGCTCCTCAATATAAAATATCAAGTAGAACAAGTATAAGACGATGGTTGGATAATAAATATGAGGTTGTTTCAGAAACTTTTAAAAAGAAATTGTCTTCGATAGAGAAGACTTAACCTTGACGACAGATATTTGGTCTGATACATTAAATATGAAAAGTTTTAAGTAACTGTTCATTTTGGAATAGAAATTGAACTCATTTCAGTTACTCTCGGCGTGTACGAACTCGATGAAAGACATATGTCACAATATATTTCTGAAACGCTTTTAAAAACTTGTGCAGAATGGGGTGTTAAAAAAGATGACGGATGTGACGGCTGTGTGACGATGTGACGGCTGTTGTAACCGATAATGCTGCCAATATGGTGAAAGCTGTAGAATTGACGTTTGGTAAGAAGAAACACATTCCATGTTTGGCTCATACCTTAAATTTGGTACCTGAGGGCACAATGGCATGTACTGAGTGGCAAAAAATTGATACTAAAATTAAAGCAATTGTGACCTGGTTCGAACAAAGTTGCGTTGCTAGTGACGAATTGCGCAAAGCTAAGTACTGAGACTAAACTTATACAAAGCGTACCGACGCGCTGGAATAGTACTTACTACATGGTACAAAAATTTTTAGAACTGCGGAGTGGCATAAATGATATTCTTTTTCTACACGCCACCGCACCCCCAATGCTCAGCAGTTCAGAAATATTCATTTCCTCATCCGTCTTTCTGATATTGCGGCCTTTGGAGGTAGCTACAAAAGAAATTTCTGCAGATAAATATTGCACAACCAGCAAAATTATACCTTTAGTCCGCTGCATATTTTCCAAAATTACTTCAGCAGGTGTCGTCGCAGGAGAACCTGTGGCACGAGAAGTGCAAAAACTGGCTCTGCAAGAAATTACGAAAAGAATGGGTTCCACTGAACATGTAACTCCTTTTGCTATAGCAAACATTTTAGACCCACGTTTTTAAAAAAAACACTTTAACGATGCAATAGCTTGTAGCAATGCTGTATCGAAAATCAAAGATTTAATGAAGATTAATTTGCGTCAAATTTAAGAAATCGAGTCAGACTCTGATAAGTCTGATAAAAGTGAAGAGACTTTCTCATTATGGAGTGATCATTACAAACTGGTATTGGTTTTCTGAGGTCAATCGAGATACTCAGGCATCAGTTTTTGTAAGTTGTATAGAAGACTACCTAACTGACATGATAAACCACTCAGAAAACGGATTTGATGCAAAGCCCATCATTATTTGGTGTGGCGGTTGTACCTATCAAAATCGAAATGCGATTTTAGCAAATGCTTTATCAAACTTTGCTGCTCTGAATGATGTGGTAATTTACCATAAATACTTAAGAGCCTTGCCATACGCAGATGGAAGTTGATAGCGTTCATGCAGCTATCGAACGTGGTATCCAAAAACATTCTGCCATTTATGTGCCAAGCCAATACGCTGACATAACGAAAAGCTCTCGAAAGAACC
This sequence comes from Pasiphila rectangulata, assembly GCA_963082625.1. Lineage (NCBI taxonomy): Eukaryota > Metazoa > Arthropoda > Insecta > Lepidoptera > Geometridae > Pasiphila > Pasiphila rectangulata. The sequence goes on along the minus strand of OY720253.1, from coordinate 16,873,784 downwards.
CGTACCCGTACGAAGTGAAAAAAGAAGTGAGAAAAGTATGATTTTTTCAAAAAATTTGATGACCCTAAAGTTATGCAATACGAAAGTATCAGGCCTGGAAAGAAGAAGGGAGATCCGGTAGTCACAGACCTCAAAGCAATTTTGTACAAGCCTGATGGTAAAATATACTTCAAAACTAGTTTTTTAAGATGAAAATTACTCCGTATTACCAAGAACATAGATTTTCCAGTGAGAACCTACGAAAACCTCTTCAAAGAGCCACTGAAACTTACGTCCACTAAGTACTCAGATTTGCAAGCTCTTAAAAGTGTAATCCCTGCAGATTATCACTCTTTTCACGATAACTTAACCACACAACTAAATAACGAAAATCTTCAACACGTTCTTTACGTCACGGCTGACTGCTAGTAACTCAATTAATGTAAGATTTTTTTGAAATTGTCTACTCGTAACTAATTATAAATTTATTTTCTACAAAAAAACCCTAAATGAACCATTATTTTTTTCATTTCCTTATAAAAATAAACGAATTATCTACGAAATTTCATTGAACTTAACGCCATTGCACAGTTTTATATACTTGTAACTTACGACAAATATGTATTCGCAAGCAAAAAAAAAAGTCATCAACAATAATATTTTTTTTAATTTTATTACGCTTTCGGCGCTTGTCATACCGCATTACTACACTAAACAAATAACAATTTTATTTAATACAACACGCGCACGACAAAATCTCTAATCCAAAGAGAGTGTATGTATGTACGTTTGACACGTTGCCGCCCGGCGCCCGGTTATTTTTAACAGAACGTGGACCGACTCAGATAAAAAAAAACAACTATCCTTCAGATAGTAACATGAGGTCGTTTTCAGATACATATTACAGTAAAAACTTACAAAACAACGAAATTATTCATCGAGTTTGGCTTGTATATTCCACATCTACTGATTTTGTATTTTGTTTTCACTGTAAGCTTTTTAATAATAATGTCACTGCATTTAATGCCCCCACTGGTTGCAAAGACTGGGGGCATTTGTCGAGAAATATAGAAAGAACGACATGAAAAAAAAAATTATACTTAATCTACTTTGGGTTGCCTTGCTCACGTTCTGGACTGGACGTTTGGAGCGGCACCAAATTTTACCTAATTCAGTACCGTAGCTGAAGTTTATTTCTACAGTTGGCGCCCTACTTACTTTTTAACTTAGTTAACTTTCCGTACACACACATAATTTCAACAATATTAAATTACCTAAATACTTTATAAATTGTCACTAATGCAATTCATCTCAAGGAAACCCACATAGCCCATAAGTCTCTATATAAGCAAGCTAAGCCGTGGCTGAAACCCTTTGTAATGCTAGGTCAATAAAGACAACCTAATTTGATTTCCTTGTTTTATTAAATTCCCAGTGGGACCCTAAGTTTCCAACCTACCCGGACTTTCCTAGGTAACAATAGAAAGAAACTTACAAAACTAAAAGTAGAAGTACAATGGGCGGCCTTGTCACTATAATATAAAAAACCACTATAATATAAAATATAACAAAGCCAAGGGTGCTGTTGATTTATCTGACCAAATGACAGCATATCAGTCACCCCTAAGAAAATCTATCAAATGGTTTTGATTTGATTTTAAATGTGGCTGTTGCAAAGAGCGTAACCAAAAAAAATATCGCGATTGTTGACTTCAGGAAGGACTTAATAAAGAGTTTTCTGGCTAAAGAAGTTCCTCCGCCAAGAACAAGGAGAGTGAGACACGACATGGGATCACAAACGGGGCCCTCTAAAAATGTAAGACGGCAATGCTTGGAATGCTACAAAGAAAAAGTTACTCACGGACGCATTTTTGCTAAAAATAAAACTAAAAAAGTTAAAACTTATTATTAAAAGGCAAAACCTGCCCCAACCTCCCCTTTCTATGTGCAGGATGTTTTGTTAAAGTTCATTATTAAATAATTACTTAAGATTTGCTATTATGTCTATATAAATAAACGTTTTTTAATACTATTAACTGTTTTTTTACACTAAAACCTAGATTTAGGACAAACTTGTATTTGAAATTCCAAATTGTAGGTCCTTGCCACTTAGATAACTATGTTTTAATGAAAAAATCTACTATTTAATGTATCTTTATTCACTTAAATTTAATTTAATAAAAAGCGTTATTCCTTTTTGTATGTATTTGTCACCTAAATTAATATTTTTCTAAGGCTAGTAATGGTAGGTAACGTAAGAACCATAATGCATGGAGATATAAGAGGGCCAGGCCGGTTAACCTCGCAACAAAAATAAATCTGAGAACGCACAAGCCCACTTTGTAATATCTTTCAATGATATATGTACCTCTACATGACTTTAGTCAGCCACTTGTCATTTGAATTGTCGCGTCGCTTTAATGATTGAAAATAATTGTAATTGCATATAAAATTTTATCATTTTCTCTGCAACAATGGAAACTAGTAATGAAAAATGTGATCCAGAGAGTTCAGCTAGTATTCAGAAAACATTCGAGTTCATTCATAGTACACATAACGGAAAAAAATTAGTGAGATCCGGATATAGACACTATCTGAAACGAAGCAACAAAAATGGTTCGTCGGTCTGGATTTGTTCCGCAAAAGGAACATGCCAAGGCACGTTGGTTCTAAATGATAAAAAAGAAAAAAATATTCGTGAAACTAGGCATTGTTGTGTACCTGATTTCGAGAGTATCGACATAGAAAAAAAGCATCGAAATAAAGAAAAATGTCGCGATGGATTATCGACATGTTGTAATCGCAGAAAACTTGGGACAAATTTTTTTGTGCATTCAATTTCAAATTGGCGGTATTATTGTTTTTATAACTCCACAATGTAAAGAATGGATACAAAATGTAAAAACTTTTATTGTAGACGGTACCTTTAAAATGGTCCCCAAGCCTAACTATACCATAACTAGCTGCTGCCCGCGGCTTCGCCCGCGTTTTTAAAGGATGTAAATCAGCATTTTTTCTGGGACTCATATGCAAAGTGGATAAGGTACTAAGTAGATGAAATCTATAATATGTGTCTGGTCACTATAGAAGAGTCTGTATTACCCCCACTTCGGAACTTGAATACCATTGGAACTTTCAGAACCCATTTAAAATTGGAACTTTTAATGAAACAAAAAGCACAATAAAGCAAGCAAAGTTCTACTTTTTCCACCAATTGATGACGTATCTGTCTGCGCTTGCTACGCACGTGGCGAAGCAAGTCTCGCAAATGATTCCTCTTCTTTTATTACTCCTTGCAGTCAGCTGTCAGGCTGACAGTGATGGATATTTATTTCATTATTTTATGCCCACTGTTATATTTTATTTTAATTTTAATGTAATATTTAAAAATACAAATGGTTTTAAGCACTCTTCTTAATTATATGTTTATATATAAAATTCACTGCTTCTCCCATCTATGATTGGCTTATGATATTTAAATGTTTTTTTTTTATAATTTTCTTGTTATTCTATAGGTGTGTAGTATGTGACGTCACCCAACAGGAACAGTCTGAAAACCAGCGTTGCTCCGCCCTACGCCTAGGGTGGAGAAACATCAAAGCTGAGACTGTTCCTTTTTGGTTCGCAGCAGAGCAGACAATGGTACTGGTAGCACATAATCGTAGGTAGGTTTTAAATGTTGTTTAGCTGTTAATTTTTTTTATTGTATTTTTCCTGTAATTGTACCTACCTTTTTTTCTTCTTCTTTTGATTTCTGAATGTTCCAAAATGTGTATACGGTTTTCTGTCTGTGCTGTTTTTTGTGAATCAAATAAATGTATATTCTATTCTATTAACTTAACATTAGAAGGACAAAACCTAAACCCAACCGGGCCTAAAGCAGGTACCCTTAATAAAAGTTCAAATTTCTATACCTAATTCGGTGCGACTGTACGGGAACATGACCCCCGCCATGCGGGTCCCGCGGCAGTCACCCGGGGTCCCGCGGCAGTCACCCGGTCCACCTGTGACCAAAAATATGCGCGTTGCGAAGCGAAAAAATAAAACGGTGCTTTTTGAAAAAAATACACGGTAAGTTGATTGTGTTTTCATTTTCTGTATGTCAGTTGTCTTAATATCAGAATGTATGTAGTGTTTTGTATGTACATATCTAGGAGTGTTTTGGTTATTTTTACTCTTGTCTCTTTAAATTAGTTAGAGGTTAGAATTTGGTAATAAGATAAAACCGTTGAAAAGGGCAAAGCAGGCCGGGCATAGCGGACATGCCCACTTTGCCCGGCCCGCTATGCCCTTTGCTCTTTGCCCCGCTCTAAATCAAAAAGGTTTATCAGGCATTTGCTTTTTTTGTTGTAGATGGTAAACAAGTATAACAGGAAAACCTTACAAGCTGCCTGGGATGCAACATAAATGAAAATAGCCCTTAAAGACGTCAAAATAAAAACCAAATTCAGTAAAAAGTACAGCCATAAATATGGCATTCCAAGGTCTACCCTCCAAAGACATCTTCAATTAGGATCTGCCAAAAAGAAACTAGGACGGCACACTACGGTCTTCACTCCTGAGCAAGAAATACATCTTATAGAATATGATGTAATGATTAAGAAGAAGTAACAATAAATAATGAGTAATTGAAAAGTTCCTGCCATAGATAAAAAAGACAACTTGTGATTTTCAACACGTTTATAAATAAACGATAAATTGAACATATTACATACTTTTAACTTTAGCTTCGTTTAAGATAAGTAATAATAGAAAATTCTAAATATTTTTCTTGCTGATGCAAACACTATTTACATGCCCACTTTGCCCAAAACATGTGCCCGCTTTAGGCTTACTCCTTGGGCAAAGCGGTCATCAGTAAGGGTTTTGTTTTAACACGATGACTGTCCCGCCTATTTTTGGGGAATTACCTGGTACGTCCAATGGTTTTTTTTTAAACTGCTTTATTTTATGTTCCTAAGAAGGGCTGATATGTTGATTACTGCGTAATTATACAGGGGGCCTGAATTTCAGCATGAATTATATGTAATGCATGGACGTCTCAGCTAGATTTTCGAGAATTATATGTAATGCATGGACGTCTCAGCTAGATTTTCGAGAATTACATGTAATGCATGGACGTCTCAGCTTGATTTTAGTGGATTACATATAAATACATGGACGTTTGAAATAAAATATTAAAAAAAATATTGTTTTTTTGCTGTGGTAACCCTGTAAAAAGTTGCATTCATTCACTCAGCTGATTGGGCTATCAAAAATTTTCGTCTGTCAAAAAGGTTTACAAAGTTGTTGTACGTTGTTTTACGGAAAGTGTGAAAAGATGTCGAGACCTTTATCAGACGAACAAATGCGACATATTTCAGAAGATAGTGATGGAGAGGATAATTGAATATGCAAGAAATGGCTGACCTAGCCATTCAGGACTCTATGGCACAAGAAGATTTTTTAGAATCAGGTACTTACGATTCAAATGATACTTATCTTTCAATGGAAGAGGATGTGATTACTATCCAACAATTTATCGATGAGACTAATCCAGGTTGTGTAAATGCTTTCGAACCTGCCACTAACCCTGTCTTGCCTTTTTTCCAATTTGAAAAAGGACTTACGGGGCCGGAGATTTTCAGATGACAATGAAATGATAGCCGCCGTAAATACACATTTTGAAGACAAAGACAAAGAATATTTTTTTGGTGGTTTAAAAGCATTATACTCCCGATGTGAGAAGTTCATATCCCTTGAGGGAGATTATATTGAGAAATAAAAAATATAAAACTTGACTTTTCGTTTTTTTAGTACCTTAGGCCGCTGACTTACCAGCCGCCCCTCGTAGATAATTATGTCTTACAACAGATTCACTTTAATCTTGAAATGCTGGCACTTCAGAAATAACGCCGAAGTTCGCGGATCGCGTGAAAGATTGTACAAAATTCAACCATTAGTTGACAAAATAATAGATAATTGCCGAAAAATATACACTCCAGGTGAGCTCATTGTCGTCGACGAGTCAATGGTTGGATTCAGGGGAAGACTTGGATTCCGCCAGTATAATCCGCAAAAAAGTAACAAGTACGGCATAAAAATATATAAGTTGTGCATTGACAAGGGTTACACTTGGAGCTACCGCATTTATTCCGGCCAGGACCATCAATTACCGGAATTATATAAGCCAGGATCGGTTGTTATCCTTTTATGTGACGGCTTGCTGAATGAGGAAAGGTTTATGATCACTGACAACTGGTACACGAGCATTCCGTTAACAAAGTACCTAAAACAACATAGAACTGATTTATGTGGAACTCTTCGAAAAAACCGCCGAGAACTGCCGCAACAAGTCATTCAGCAACGGCTGACTAGGGGTCAAATCGCTATGCAACAGAAAAACTGCATAACAGTGCTGAAATGGCTTGATAAACGCGACGTGTATATGCTGTCCACTTGCCATAATCACGAGATGCGTATGTCTGGAGGATATCGTAATGTTTTGAAGCCAAAGATGATTTTGACGTACAATGAGGGCAAAAAAGGCATATACAGTGTATCCCTGGATAAAGTGCAACCCCGAAAGGGGGTGAAACTAGATCAAAAATTATCGACAAAAATATAGAAAAAAAAAATTAAAAAAAATTCGTATATACTTTATTGATGAATTAAAATTTTTATTACTCACTAATGACTCTATTTAATAAAAAAATGATTTCTTCCAAAGTAGTGGGTCTATTTCGTTAAAATAAAAACCATAATCATGTCAGATATGTGACGATGATGATAAAATAACAAATAACTCACAAACGAGTGGCTATCGTGACTTAAAGTTTAATTTTTGTATTAAAATTAAATTTTTTATGCTGTTTTTTTCAAATAATTTCCAAAAATCTTAAAATTAAGCCTATAATACTAGATATTTTTATGACTTTTTATTATTGTCTATCATAATAGCTTTTAAATAAAAAAAAAACCTACGGTCTAACATAAAAAATGCGCTGGCTAGGAGCTTTTAAAGTTGACCACTGATTACGTCACCACTCAGGTAGAGACACTTTTTTAACTTCTATTGTTGTCGATTATGGTCGCTGGGCCTTTTCTATGAAAGATGAAGGGTGGGGATCGAAACAGGACTCACAACAAGGCACGCCCGCCACTCGCCAGTCGCTCCGATATTCTCGCCGCTGCTACCGCCTACCGTATCTTACTGCGCCTTCAAGTTTTTGTTACGTTGTTTTGCTTTTGTTTTGTTATTGACTTTTTGTTACGTTTTTGACTTTTTTGTTACGTTTTTGACTGTACTTTGTTGTGTTGTGGAGATGCCGCGATTGACTGAGTTCTCTCCGCGAGAAATCGCTGACATCCATTATTATTATGGTATGTCACGTGGACACACAACAGTCGCTCGTTCTGCATACATAAATGCGTTTCCGAGCAGACTTGTACCGTCAGCACGAAATTTCCAAGAAGTTCACCGAAAGTTATCCAACATCGGACTTGGATTAGTAAGAGATCGCCGTGAGCAACAAGCTACCATTATTGACCATTCCATAGAAGAGGCCGTTTTAAGCGATTTGTTTGCTGATCCCACAACCAGCATTAGACGCTTAGCTTTGCGTCACGGTATATCAAAAACATCCGTATGGCGAATTTTGAAAAAGAAGTGATTGCATCCATACCATTATCAGCGAGTACAGCATTTGCATGAAAATGTAGACAATCGTGCAAGATGCGTAATGTCTACGTGGATTCAACAAAAAATTAGAAATAATCTACAATTCCTAAAAAAAAATTTATGGATGGATGAAGCGAAATTCACCCGGAATGGAATCACAAATTGCAGAAACTTACATGTATGGTCCGAGGAAAATCCACACCTAAAGAGGGCGTCTACTTTTCAAGTGCAATTTTCAGTTAATGTATGGGCAGCTCTAATAGACGACACGCTGATTGGGCCAGTTATTTTACCCGCAACATTAAATGCCGAAAGTTTTTTAAACTTATTAAGAGACGATCTGCCACTACTGCTGGAAGATGTTCCGCTGGCTACAAGGCAACAGATTTGCAGATGGACGGATGCCCTGCGCACTACGGGCGCAATGTGTGAAGTTTTTTAAACGAAAACTACGCTAATAGGTGGATCGGCCGGGATGGACCAGTCGGGTGGCCGGCACGTTCACCTGACATGACACCCCTAGACTATTTTCTGTGGGGTGTTATGAAACAAAGAGTCTACAGAACGACCGTAAACACCGAGGCAGAGTTACAAGATCAAATCATGCGATGTGCCGATGAGATAAGAAGTGACCCAGAGATGGTGCTTAGAGCCACACAACAAATCGCTCTTCGTGTGGCAATGTGCCTACAACAACAAGGAAGCCATTTTGAGCATATAATGCATTAAACAAAACCCTTATTTCATACTTACATGTAATAAGTTAAATAAAAATGTTGTAACTAAAATTTGATTTTTAATACTACCTGAGCAGTAAAAAAAAGTGTCTCTACCTGAGTGGTGACGTAATCAGTGGTCAACTTTAAAAGCTCCTAGCCAGCGCATTTTTTATGTTAGACCGTAGGTTTTTTTTTTATTTAAAAGCTATTATGATAGACAATAATAAAAAGTCATAAAAATATCTAGTATTATAGGCTTAATTTTAAGATTTTTGGAAATTATTTGAAAAAAACAGCATAAAATATGTAATTTTAATACAAAAATTAAACTTTAAGTCACGATAGCCACTCGTTTATGAGTTATTTGTTATTTTATCGTCATCGTCACATATCTGACACGATTATGGTTTTTATTTAAACAAAATAGACCCACTACTTTGGAAGAAATATTTTTTTTAATAAATAGAGTCATTAGTGAGTAATAAAAAATTTAATTCATCAATAAAGTATATACGAATTTTTTTATTTTTTTTTTTCTATTTTTTTGTCGATAATTTTTGATCTAGTTTCACCCCCTTTCGGGGTTGCACTTTATCCAGGGATACACTGTATGTGGCTGACCAGCTGGCGAGTTACAACTCGCCAGTGAGGAAAACCGTAGTATGGTATAAAAAGATCGCACCGGACATGCTAGCCATTAGCGTTGTCAATGCCATCTTGATATATAATGAGCTGCACCCCGGTACAAAATTGACGATGCTTGATGGCCATCAACTAATAGTAAAAAAGTTACTTGGGCTAGAAAACAATGACCTCGCTTCCAACCCAAGATCAACGATTTCTCTTCGGCATAAAATGTCACGTATGAAAGCCAATGCTTTCCTCGGGATACGTGACATTTTATGAAAATGGCAAATCTTGCCCAATGGCAAGATTTGCCATTTTCATAAAATGTCATAAAAAAAGAAACGCAGCACCAGTTGTTATAAAAAATTAAAAGAAACTGGATGCACAACCGGATGACGCAAGAAAAAAAGCTCCACAGGTTATAACAGAGTGCCTTCCATGCAAAAAAGCTTATTGTCTATTGTGTTTCAATGAAGCTCACTAGAGTTTCTTTCCACAGATAATGACGTCCATAAATAAATAAAAAATAAAAAAAATCGATGGGACATTTGTGTTTTATTTTCACCAATTCAATGTTCATACGTCCCTAGAAAATCAAAGCTCTAGCTCACACGTCCAGCCCAGGAAACGCGGTTTAGTTGCCTATGGCGAATGCATTACATGTAATGCACGGACGTCACAGCCCGACCAAAAATGCATTACATGTAATGCACGGACAGTCAACGTGTTAACTGTCCACGTATTGTCATTTCAAGAGTTTTTAATTATTTGACCAAGCAATATAAAAGTTTATAAAATGCAGTAAAAGCTATGATAAAAGTTTAACAGTAAATCTTTTTTTAACGTTTTTTAGCTGACATTTTCACTAAAGGGCCCTTCTCCCCTAAAGGTGGATTATGCACGAGTCCTGTGAGTATTCTTATTCTGTTCTTTCAATTTCGCTGGTGTTATAAATTTTCCTTATTTTTGAGTTAAGGTCATATAACATTCTAGTATTATTAACAAACGATTTTAAAAAATATTCATATCAACAAATAATCAAACAGTTTTTGAGTTTTAACGACACATACGAAAAGCAATATATTTTTATTAGTGGCCTGTCCCGGCTTCGCATGGGTAGATATTGATATTTAAAAAAACATTTAATACCATAAGCCAAACTTTACGTGTCTTTTCCTTGGTTGCACTTAGAGCGATGTTTCTTAAATTTCAATTTTGGTAATTACACCCATGGTAACTTTTGAATGGTATGCATGATTTGAATTATTCAAAAAGTAATTTAAAGGTAATGATATAGGCCTTGAATAAGAAGTGATTTACTAGGATAAGGATTAATACCAAGATACGAATACTGTGGCCTTGTTTGCGCGGCGTTACTATTGCATACTTTAACATAAAAATGTAGTTATGTATTGTGACATAACTGGGTGAACATAAATAGTGAAACATCGTCAGGTATCGTGGACTTTTTTGTAGATATTGATGTCCTTTACAAAACTGTAGTATGAGATTTTTTTTATATTTATTTTACACCTTGGGTCATCGAAGTTTTCATACGGATCCCTAACTTTTTTGAAAATAATCTATAGCCTATGTTCATCAAGGATAATGGTAGTGATGATTCTATTAATGAAAGTATTATTCAAATTGGTCTAGGTGTTTCGGAGCCTATTTGATACCAATTATCAAATACTTCCTCTTCATAATACGAGTGTAGATATACTACGAGTGTATGTATAGTACTATAAATAAAATACTAAAATAAATAGGTTTTCAAATAAAGGTCAATTTAAAATTGTGCTAAGTCAAATAATTGTTGTTTAACCATTTCTGGTTTGTTTTAGGAAGGAAATGTATCAAAAGAACAAAAACACACAGGCTGTGTTCCAAATATTGCACAAAATGAATTATGTGTGCAAGAAGTCCGCAATAAAATATTATCGATGCAGGAGAAGATATCAACCGTCCTTAAGGATGTTATTTCCGAATATGAGGATTCTGGATTACCGCTCATCGAGGAGCCCCCAAATGTGGATACTCACATGAGCAAGTTTTATAAAATCCGCAATAAAAATGCAGGTGTTAGAAAACTGCACTACAAAGATGTAAACGAAGTAGAGATTCCGTAGCGATTCAACGAATTTCTTCTAGCTCAATATCATGACGATAATTTAAGAATACTGGTATTTTGTTCACCAGACATGAGAAGAAGAAGAAGAAAAGACATGAGGAATTAGATAAGCATTTTTTCCCATATTTTCCTAAGGTACCTGAGGTAATTAAAGCCCGCGGCATAATAAGGCCCACTTTCAAAATTCGCGTGACTACTGACTCAAACCAATTTCCTTCTACACCCACACATACTCCATGACCATAAACCCCCACCGCGTAAACAAACCGCACCCTGGCTCCGCAATCTTGTCAGTGGCGAGCTGTGTTGTAAAAGTGAGACGCGTAACGTGATTTTAGAAGATTTGAATGCAGAAAACCGTGAGTTTCTTTGTTTTTTTACTACTTTAGTACAAAATAACTTGTTTAGATCATATGTTAGGTCAACCTCAGTGTGATTACACGTCTCGTTAACATAAATAACTGTTTGTTTCGACATGTTGGGGTATCTTTCTGAAGTTAGCTTTAGGATAATAAGGCCCAGAAAAACAAGTGCTGGGCCTTATTTTCCTTAAGGAGAATGCAGTTAAGTGGCCTAATATTTTAAAGTTTTTTCTTGCAGATGCAGCCACATACCGCCCAAAAGAGCTTTATGAACGGAATCAAATCTTCAATGTGATATGTTAGCTGTTCAACGAAGCCAATTTAGACGGCGTATTGCAGCTATTCGTTATAATATTCTAAGACGAATGCTGAGAAACCATTTATAAAGTGGAATAACCTTCAAATATAATAAATATGATGTGATAAAGATATTACCGAAACGAAAAGCTATAAACGACAAAGAACAGCAGATTACCAAAGACCTTTTAAAAGGCATAGAGAAAAATAAGAACCAAAAGAAAACAAGAAGAGAACAAAATAATACGAAGAAGGCAAAACTAGTTAAAAAGATAAAGATCTGAAACTACTGAAAAGGAAAAAAGTCTAAACCACCACCAGAATATAAGTGACAGTGGTGTTGTCATGCGTGCAGAGAAAACTATGTGTCAGACATTCGAAAATGTGTCCAATGCACCATGAAAAATGTTTCGGTCTGACCAAAGAAGACAAAGACGCATTTTATTGCTAGGAGTGCGATAGTAAGATATCATAGCATAGTTTCTCATTTGTTAATTAAGAATTTGTTATTAATGGGAATTAAGCCTTTTTTAGGTGTAAGATTTTTCAAAGAAACCTATGTTTCTAAAACTATTGTGATTGATGTTGCTGATTTTAAGTTTCTTAAATAAATGTATAAGAAAAACACTGTTAAGTTTATTTTAATTAATCATTTTTGATTGTGTTTGAGGTTTTTAATAGATGTAAATGATCCCAAAATATCTTTCGGTATCCAGATCCCGGTATCGGTGGATAAAACTTGGCGGTATCAGTGGCCAATTAAATCTGATCCCGGGATCCGTGGACACAAACCCGGGATCCGTCTAGGCGAAGGCTATGGAAATCTATTCCATTTTATTATTATTATTTAATACACAGGCAGCTTAAGCTGATGTGTGTATATCAAGTTTATTGTCAGTGCACTTTAAATGTTTATCTAGCCGATTTTTAAAAACTGTTCACTGAAGGGGCACTAATCACTGATTCTGGAAGCCGGTTCCAGTTCTTAACAACACGGTTGGGCAAAATATGCTGTCTTGGCCTGCTAGTACCTGGCCGCTTCTGCAGTTTCAGTGAATTTCCTCTCAATATCGTGTTATTGTTCATGTTAGGTATATGTATATGTTTGATAGTCCTGGTACGTTATAGTGATTGTGTAGTATTTTAAATGTTTCTATTAAGTCTCCGCGTTTTCTGCGTTGTTCCAATGTGGTTAGTCCAAGTTCTTTAAGGCGGTGCTCATAAGGGTGGTTTTTTAGACAGGGAACCATTTTCGTTGCTCTGCGTTGAACTTTTTCTAGCAACTCAATATCTTTTTTGAAATAAGGATTCCAGATCTGGTATGCATACTCCACTAGTGGTCTCAAATACGTTTTGTAGAGTTTAATGAATAGGTCTTTGTCTATATATGAGAATGCTTTCCTTATAACATACATAATTGAGTTAGCTTTTTTTACAATTTCCAAGATATGAGTTTCCCATTTCAGGTCTGAAGTTATATTGATACCAAGGTCTCTTTGACAATCTACTTTAGTGAGTTCATGGTTATTGATATAATAGTTTAGTCTTGGGTTTTTGTTTCCAAGATGAAGCACTGTACATTTTGTTTCATTAAGAGTTATTAGCCAGTCCTTAGTCCAATTAAGAATGTTGTTGATGTCAGTTTGAATGATGTTGTGTGATACTATACTATTTGACCAAAAAGAACATAATTTTCCGCCACGGTAACAACAAACCATTAGAACGCCTTTCGAATACTTCGAGGACTATTTTGACGATGCATTTTATGAGAAAGCTGCTTACTGCACAAATAATTACTACTTGAGGCAAACTGGAAGGGTTCCTCATACCAATCCTGTAGAAATGAAAAAGTTAATTGGTGTGCATTTTATAATGGGGTGCATAACTTATCCACGACTTCATATGTACATGGCATCCACATGGCAAGAAATGAGACTGGCATTAGTAGCTGTAATTCCAAGAGACCGACAGAAGCTGTTGCGCACAAATTCTCATGTGGTGGAAGAGGATATCGCCCCAGTTGGTAATAAGAACAGTCTATGGAAAGTACAACCGGTATTAAATCAGGTAAAAAATGTCTCTGAGAAAATAGAAAGGCTAGGTACCGGGTTACTATTCTATAGACGAACAAATGAATGACAAATGAGGTCTACGCCAAGTCATAAAGTCTAAACCTAGACCCACCGGCTTGAAAGCTTTTGTAGCCACAACAAGCGATGGTCTAATGCTCGACTTTGAAGTCTATCCAGGGGCTAACACCCCATTCACAGATAAATCTCTGGGTGTGGGTGCAGCAGTTATTTTGCACCTTTCCAAATCCATTCCCCCAGGAAGTTGCATTTACTTCGATCGTTATTTCACGTCAATACCTCTCTTGGAAATATTATTTGAAAAAGGAATGCATAGCACAGGAACGGTATGATGAATAGAATAACTGACAAAAAATATATGACTTTTAAAAAGGACCGTGAAATGAACCGAGGAGATACTGAACAGTTCGTAAATAATGGTGTTGTAATTGTGCACTGGATGGACAACAAATCCGTTCTGGCGGCATCCAATTAAACTTGCACTTCGACAGACAATCATATTTTCATGAAGCGATGGGATAAAAAGGAGAATGCGTACATCGATGTCAGGCAGCCCCTTATCATTGCCATTGAGGCGTTTACATTAAGAAGTAAAAACTTAAAATATCGAACCATATAGATGGCGTTAGTTTTCTTTTACTGGTAGGCACAATTTCGACAATGACAGTATTAATCACAAACTTGCTAACTCCGCTTGCCAGCTCCATCTGTTAGGTTTAGTAGAAAATTCTTTTTCTTTTTTTACTGAAAATGGCTCATTATAATCGGAACATAGGAGTTGACATCCTCGACCAATCAATCGAGTATTATCTAACTTTTATGAAGACCAGAAAATGGACTTTGAAGATCATGTTACATTTTTTTGATCTTGCAGTCGCAAATGCTTTTGTATAAACAAAATACACTGCCAGACGGCTCACATACATAGAGGCCAAGTCTTTGACTTACTTCAATTCAAATTGCAAGTAGCTGATGGTCTTACCAATACCCCTGATCGTCCAAGGCCAGAACAAGATCCTGTTGAAAACATGGAAGGTTTGGAGACTCAAGATCCGGAAAATGTCGACCCAAATATATAAGCCAAGAGATACCGACCGGCTAATGTACCTTCAGAGGCGGAACGTCACAATGGTTATGAACATTACCCGGTATTTTACAAGATCGAAAACCCTCGATCCTGTAGAATGGAAGGGTGTACAAGTAGATCCAAGATAAGATGTGAAAAATGCAACATGTATCTTTGTCTTAACAGAAAAGGCAACTATTTCACATCCTTTCATAAGTAATAATTAGAGGCTAAGTTTCCTAAGATTTTATTTCAAAGTGATTGTACCAAAACGTTTAAGAAATTATTGATCTCAAGAAGTTATTTTTTTGTTTAATGTTGATTAATTATTTTTTTATTTATATAAATAAATAATTACGAATAATCATGCCTTTTTTTCATTATAAATTACAAAAATATACATAACAAAATTATACCTTAACAAAATTCTAATAGACTAGGTTAAGCCGACATTGCACTATCGTGACATGGCGTTTTCTCAGGTGGGGGAGGGGGCGGGATGTTTTTATTATTTTTCTAGGATGACTTTGGACATGGGGACTTAAAATATAAGATCGAAAATGAGCTACGCAAGATTTTTTTTCCCGGCCGTAAAGGGATATTGCCCCTTTGTTTATATCCAACTCGTGGACAACGGGGTTGATTACACTTATAGTTACATACATAGTTTTTAGGCAAAGGTTGTTTTAGATTCATGTGAGTGTAATTGTTTGCTGTCCCAAATAAAAAAATAAATACAACCTCAACAATGAAGAGGAAAGATTTTTGAGCAGAAGAATCCAATGGGCTCTATCACCTCGTGGGTTGTTTCAATCAAGTTAACTTTCGATCACGATATTTTAGTTTTAGTCACAGGCACGGGGCACGTTAGGGCACGGCACAACCATCCATAGCGTGGCCAAAAACAAGCGGCGCCGAACAAACTTTCTATATGCGCTTCCATCCACTTAGCATCTTCTAGTAATCTGTGCATCCACTGCACTGCAAGCATGCACTGCACCAAAGAGTATGCACTGCATCACAGAGCAAGGCACTGCACATGCCACAGACAACAAGAGGCAAAACTTTCCTTTATGGACCGTCGCTTTGGAAGTCCATACCTACTTTTATTGTAGTAAAAGGAAGCGTTTTCCCACTTTTCAGGTTGCGGAACCTTACGGTTCATGAGATATATTTATTTTTAGTTTTCATACAAATTGGGAAATAACACATAATCACCACTTCAATTTGACAACTAATTGTCATGTCAGACGTCAAAGTCGAAACTTTACGTTTCGTTAACAGTCGAGTTGTATTTTATTTAATTTATATGTCAATTTTTTTTTTCATTAATATTTTTTTTTCACATATTATTATTGGTGTTTATTAAATACGCAATATTACGCTTTATGCGCACTAATATTATCAATGTACATAAACTTATTTAAACAAAAAATAACGGAGTAGTGTTTACACTGCTCTGAACGGAACGCGAAGCGACGCCATTATGTTTCTTCTTCTTATTCTTTTTTGGCTTCTGGAATAAACTCTATTATGGACCATCGATTTATAAGTCCAAATTTTAATCCACATCTAACACAGAGCACCCCGAAAAGAGTTGATTAGGTTCGATTTGAGTGACAAATCCGACACAGATTACCCCACTTTCCACGTGGTCTTGTCTAACGTACCCCTCACAGAATAATTATCTATACAGTATTTTAACTCGGCCGTATTTTTGAAATAAATACCTACAGCCGCGCGGTACGTAAACATGCAATAGGGCTGCCCGCCTCCAGCATTTTAATTAAATTTGCCTACTTTGTGTTTCCATTTAGTTTTGTGATTGTAAATATACTTTTTTTATATAAACAAATATAATACTTTGTGAATTTAATAGATAAATTGGAAATATAGTGTAGGTACGCAGAAGTACTATAAAATAACATAGTTATAAATTATTAAAATAACCTACAATCTAAATGATATAAGATAATAAGACCCAGTACTTTTACCTAATTTTTTAAAGTTCCACTCTTACTGATGAAAGCGTGATGTAGGTACTTATCTAAAATTACGCTTAACGTAGGTATTATTTAAAAATATTTTCACCTTCTACGTAAACGAAGTCGTGGGAAAAGTTAGCGTTAGCCCAAAGAAACTATTCCACGCGGACGAAGTCGCGGGCAGAAGCTAGTTAATAATAAATAAAATACCACGTCTTTACTTTGAATTATACAAACTAACAAAACGAAACACATATGCCCCGAGGTTTTTACACAAGCGTGTCATGATTCATGAACCGCCTATAACTACCTATTTCACTCGTGTCAATCACTTTCCTTTATTCACTTTATTTAAGAATCCAGACATCTTTTTTTTCGGGAGATAACAGGAAATACTTGTCTATTAAAAAGACACACATTATGTACCTACCTAGTAGGTAGTAAGTAAAATTATTTTATAGTCTTACCTTTCAGAGTTTCCAGGTAATCTAAAAAAAGTTATCTCTGGATGCGTTCTTGAAGATTTCATGTAACCAAAAACAGCACAATATATCCTACTCGACATATTAAATACGTAGGTAGGTACTTGAACTTATTTTTTGTGAAAACAACACACCTCCGTTCGTCACTGCGGCACAGTCGCGACTGTTTACATGCCGAGCGCGTGCCGAGATCGAGGCGCGTAGGTATAGCTCGCGCTTCGTCCGTTTGTATAAGGTTGGACCACTGTATAGATAATTCCGCCGTGTACCCCTAGAGTGTATTCATTTATTTATTAAGGACTCCCAACATAAGTAACACAATACAAACAAGGTAACAAGCTTCACATTAAAATATCTAGTGCACTTATAATTACAGGGTGTCACTGCATGTACTGTAAATTATTATTCGACTAAACTAAACAACAAACAATATTCATGTGCGCCATGGTAGGTGGGTAATAGTTACAAACAGTAGGTAAATTATTTTAAACAATTCAGCATAGGTTGATTATATCTAAAAAATAAAAAAGAGACATAAAACAAAGAAGATAAACAGAAGGTAGAAAAATCTAGATTATTTTTTAATTTTTTTTGGCAAAAGAATCTTACTTAAACAATTTTTAAACTTTGCTAGCCTGTCAGAAATGTCGAGGTCATCGCTCTTTGAAAGAGTGTTATAGTGCCTAAAGAGTCTTGGGAGAGTGCAGTATCTACCAAGGTTAGTCCTAGAATATTGGGTGGTAAAAAGATTATACGAGCATTTCCTAGGTAATCGAGTTGGTGCATAGATAGACAATTGTTCAATAAGCTCAGGAGAGTCAATGTTTCCATTGAACAATTTGTGAAGGAACACCCAGATCTAGGTATGTTCTGCGATTCGATAGTTCATGCATGTTATAGTGTTGAAGTCTGTCTTTATAGCTGGGCAATTTTTTTGCATTGTTGTCACCATATGAAACGTGGTATAGGAAACGTCTTTGTACACTTTCGATTCTCTTCGTGTAAATGTCATAATGTGGGTTCCAAATTTGGCTGCAATATTCAAGAATAGGTCTTACAAGGTTGTGATATAGCTTTATTTTTGTAGATGAGCGTTTAAAGTCTTTACTATTCCTAATGACAAAGCCAAGCGCTTTAAAGGCCTTGGTAGTAATCTTAAGGATGTGCTTGTCAAATTTTAGATATGGATCAAAGACAACACCCAAGTCTCTGATTTCGCTCACTGTTGAAAGTTCGAGATTATTCAGATGGTACTTGTATATAAGAGTTCGGAGGCGCGGAGGGAGACTAGAGGTAGTCTCCACCCGCTGTAGCAAAGCGCAGGCACCAGCGCCGCCGTAACGCCTGAGGCTGAAAATAGCCGAAGGTGTGAAGCGAGCCTCACCAACCAACAGGCAACCCTCTTCCCCCCTCCCCCCGAAATCGACGGCCCGTATTCTAAATTTTAACCCGGTTCTACAAGATACCCAATACTCAATATTATACATTATTGTGTACTATAATGTAGGTAGGTACAATGATGTTGACAATGGTGTTAGGTAGCATTATAGACCCTGTTGGGCACAACAATAAATATAGAAGAGAGGAAGACGTCATCGTTAATATACATACTGATAATA
Source organism: Pasiphila rectangulata (assembly GCA_963082625.1). Taxonomy (NCBI): domain Eukaryota; kingdom Metazoa; phylum Arthropoda; class Insecta; order Lepidoptera; family Geometridae; genus Pasiphila; species Pasiphila rectangulata. The sequence goes on along the minus strand of OY720253.1, from coordinate 16,854,767 downwards.
GGGTTATATTATATTCTTAAAAGCAAGCAAATAAAAAAATGATTTTGTAATCGTGAGAGTTAAACTTATGTCATTGAAAAGTTAAATAACTAAAGGTAAGATTAGTGTAGATCAAACTCAAAAAACTTATTATTATAATATTATTTAGAATGTTATTCAAAATTATCACTAAAGAATTCATCGATCGTATGGTATCATTTTTTATGAGGATTTTTTCAGTTATTTTATGAATCTTTGGTCTCATTTTTTAAATCGTCAGGTATTACATTACCTATATATTTTTATCGACATAACATAACTTAGGGACTATGTAGATGAATGCAGTTTCATTTTAGAAGAAGGTTTGGTTAATTTATTTTTATAATGTAATGAGCAAGTTGTGTAGGTTTCCGCACGAGTTTTATAGAATTTATTTTTAACAAATTTGCATATTTCCAAAATATTACAGGGAAGCGTAAGTATATTATATTTTTGGTAGTACGGTTTGCAACTATCTGTTTGTTCTTTAATCGCTAGTATTATGTATCAGTTTCTTTTGTTGTCTGAAGACCACCTGTGCATGGGTGCCTGTTTCCCCATAAGATAACGGAATAAGGAATCTTGCAGGAAGTTAACTTCTACAAGCGACTTGCATAGAGAAATTGCAGTCAGTGGGAACAGTGCAAGAAATTGTTAAAGTTACTTGCCAGTGGACACTTCGCATTACTCAAAACATCAAAAAAGTTACCTTTTTTTAATTCATAAAGATACATTAAACTTTCCGACCTCTTTGCGCCGTAGGGATTTAAGCTGGATGTCTTGTGCAGAAAGTGAATTAACTATGACGCTGTCTGTACCAACTAGAAAAATATAATTTTATAGAAACATAATAAATATTATAAGTAGTTTTTATCTGTAAGTCAGGGCTATTCCTGACACGATCATTGTAACGATGGTCGTTGGATGTTTTTGCATCGGCGCGGCACGGTGGCGCCGGCGCGCGGCGCGCTGGACTTGATTTTCGGTAAAATAGACGCAACCAAAATTATTAACTGTTTTCTTTCACCTGTCAATGTCATTAATTAATGTTTAGTCCCGCCCGTGGGTGTGTGTACCTGCCTGCCTGTTTTATGTTTTTATAAGAATACGTCGTACGACCACCATATAACGTAAAAAATTTGATAGAAGAATCAAATTGTTAATTTAGTGACAATGGCTGCACTGCGTCGATGTAAATAGCAACATCTGTGTACCGAGTGCCTCATGCAATATTATTATCGTTCAAAAACATTTACCTTAAATCATGTTCTTAGCGGTTGTTTTTCACTGGATCATGTAAGTTTATGTAAGCATTGCTGAGGGGTGCCGGCAGTAAAATGTTACCCTGTGTATGTGTGTAGAATGTTGCCCCTGGATGCAGTAAGAATCGGTTAAGGTATAGCACCTTCGGAAGATGGGCAGCATCTATCCGTGTATCAACATGCCATACTGTGCTCGCCAACCCGCCTGCCAAGCGTGCTGATCATGGCAACAACTCATGATTAGTATTGAGATACTTATGGGAGGCTTATGTCAACAGGCCTATGTGATCATGTCAGTACTATTTTTCCTATCATAAAGTGAACGGGCTTGAATTCACTAAGTATTCCGGTTTTGTGTGTCTTTAACAGGGCTTAGCCCTCTCACTCATTTCATACATGACCATATTACTAACCCAATTGAACAAATGTTTGAAACTTATGAAGATACAGCTGTGTTCTTTTGTGTAATATCTTCTAATCATTTATATAAAAAAATTATATAATAACTGTAATATTGGAAATTTCATAAAACACCATCCCTGCCTGTGGAACCAGATGACTGATTGTTGTTTTATTGAACACCTAGACTGGGGCTAGACAAAATACTATATATTTAATAAATATAATAAGGCTTACACCACATACCTAACCATGCGGCCCTCGGAGTTGGCCACGAACGGTGCTCATGAAGAAGGGCCTCTAAATGGTCTACGAAACGTCAGCAAGATGATAATAAGTTAGGTACATGGTGTAAGCCATATTATATTTATTAAATGATGTCAAGCCTCAATAATTTCAATTGAAAATACTATAAATAAGTAAATAATTTTACTGTCATAAAAAAATTTCAACAATTGTTCCTATCCCTATTGTAAAAGCAAAATTTGTGTATGTATGTTCTGCTTTCACATCAAAATGGCTGAATTGATTTTGATGTAGGCACAGGAATAGATAAGACAGCAAATTTTGGTTAACTACCTATCAATATCTTTGTCTTAATGAGGGTGAAACTGTGCGGGTCAGCTATTTCTGTTATATGTTGTTTTATTATTATTATTATACATGTGACCCTGAATCAATACCCAGTTAGATGTATAAATTGATTCCACAATAAGGTAGGCAACGAATTTCAGAGCTTGCTAGCGTGCACTGTGAAAGAGAGACTATAAGAGTGGGAAGTGTGGAAGGGGGTTTTAAGCTGGAGCGAGTCAGATGAATGTAAGGATCTAGAGTGGGATTCATGAAGATATTCAAAACGATATTTAAGATATCAGGGAGTAACAGGAATAAATAGGATGCTGTAAAGGAGGGAAAGAAAGTGTGCATCCCGGCGAAGGTGGATTGATTCTGAAAGCTCGAGATCCACATCCTTAATGACCCCATACGAGTAGCCCACTTCTAATAATTTGCTAAATTGCTTTATTTTGTAAACCGTCAATGGATAAGAGATCGTCAAAACTTTTTTCTTCATCAAATGTAACTCTAATTTTATATGGGTTTACATATTTTAAGTTAGATATGTCACATATTTTTGAATCCTTAAATAATCTAACCAAAGCGAATTGCTTCAGCAAGGTTTCATCACTCGATATGTATGTCTCTTTCTTTCCTTTTTCTTCTTCTGATACTTGACGCACCATCTTGTTTCTTCTCGATACTGTCTGCCACTCTTCATCACTATTCTCCTTTTGTTCACAGTTTCGTTTCACTCCTTTATTTTCGTTACTCTTCTCTGCTTCATATTCAATACCTGATACCTCAACTTCATTTTCACAAATCTCCATTATCGGAATTAACACGGGCGCGGAGACTCGCCAGGCAGGTAGCACCGGGCGGCGCGCACGCGGCGAGAAGGATTGTTCAAAACACGTAAACACGCTCGCCTCGCACGGTCACCGCAGCGATAATAACTTAAACTACATTCATGATTTTTTATCAGACTTGTAAAGCTAGTAATTTAGATTTTAGATGGGGCGATGCCCAAAAAAAAGTTTTATACTTTTACTATTTCGTAAACGGAATTCTAAATCGAAAAATTGTCTTCGCAACCCCTAAATGGTTTTAAAATAGGCACCTATTTAACGACACCCCACACCAATGGTAAATCAAGAAAATCCCGACCTTATGTGGATCGGAGGGAGGTACTTACCTACCCCAAATTATTTATTGTTTCAGCATTTTTTATAGCGTTTCTCGCCGTTGTTATTTTATATGTCCATGCAAAATGACAGCTTTGTAGGACTACTAACACAGATTACAGAAACTAACTAATAGCTTTTTTGCAAAACCGGTGACGGATAAACGATAAAGTTTTCTTGTTTTACTACGAAACCCTAAAAAAAGGCGGCCGGATAGTCCGATGTGAGATATCCAGACAGAGATTTCAGCCCACTGCCTTGTTTATTCTCTCTCATGTCCAAAGTGCGCTCGTGCCTTCACCAACAAACTTGGGTACGCATGCCACCAGAGAGCGCACCGACAGATGGAACAACTGCATTGCATATAATAAATAAATAATAATAATAAATAAATAATGCTGGACTAATCACAGAGTATCATCTAGCCCCAAGCTAAGCAGAGCTTGTGTTATGGGTACTAGATGACTGATATACTTAATACATTATACTACATAGATAGATATTTTTTATTATATATAGAAAAACACCCAGAACACCCTGAACAAATGTCTGCAGATCGTACAGACATTTGTCCCGAGGCGGGAATCGAACCTGCAACCCCTTGCGTCGCAGGCGGACCTTCGCCCGCTGCGCCACAGAGCTCGTGTAATGTACACACAATCATGATTTTTTTATGTTATATTTTTATAGTGATGAATAGAGTTGTCTCGCTATGTCTATCTCTATTTGATTCATACAAGCACTTTTATTATTGACCTTAATTGAGACTAACTTTCAGGATCCTGGTCATCATCCCAGCAGTGTTCGTGAGTCTGCTCCTGCTCTTCGCCTTCGTGGCTGTTCCGAGCGCGCTGATCTTCGCGTCCTGGTACATGAGGATAAAGGAACGGAAGCTGCAGAGGAGAAGGCGAGATGGCGCTAATGTGGCCTTCTTCCATCCGTATTGTAATGCTGGAGGGGGAGGGGAGAGAGTGCTTTGGGTCGCCATTAAAGCAATCTTGACAAGGTTAGTATTACAATATTAATAAATTATTATAATAAATAAAATTGTTTTTTTTTCTGTCATGTTTTGTAATGTATCATTTTTATTGTTTTAGATAGATAAACTCTTTATTGTACATTCACCATATAACATATGTACATTTCACAAAGAGAAACACAGACAAATATACTGCAGTTTTCATACATTTTACGACGACGATTTGTAGCGTGTGGCGGCCACCGGCGTCAACCGTGTGCGGCGAGTTCATATAAAATGTATGAAAACTACAGGAAATATGTCGGTGGCGGCGTTTTGTGGTTGAGGCCGGTGGCCCGTGTGCGGGGACTCTTAAGCTAATAAAAGCGTGTTAATAATTGACGAAATCTGTGGCGCAGCGGGCGAAGGTCCGCCTGCGACGCAAGAGGTTGCTGGTTCGATTTCCGCCTCGGGACAAATGTCTGTCCGATCTGCAGATATTTGTTCAGGGTGTTCTGGGTGATTTCTATATATAACAAAAAAAATATCTCGTGTGTAGTATAATGTTTTAAGTTTACTAGTCATCAAGCCAAGCTCTGCTTAGCTTGGGGCTAGATGATCCTGTGTGAATTGTCCAGCATTATTTATTTATAATAATAATAATAAAACTTTATTTCAGGCAACAAACTTAGTTTAGTACAAGATGTTATAATACTTAAACTATAATGATGATGAAGCAGTGAATGTTAACTTTGACTTGTAAAACTTTTCAGATATCCTGATACAAATATCCACATCTACACTGTTGAAACAGCGGAATTGAAAACTATCTTGGACAAGGCACTGAACACTTTCAATGTCAAGGTGGAGGCAGAACGGGTCAGGCTCATCAGACTTTCCTCGAGCAAGCCCATCGAAGCCTCCACATACCCTTACTTCACGCTGCTGGGGCAAAGTCTCGGCTCCATGATCCTCGGCATGGAAGCTTTCATGAAGTTAAATCCAGGTATCCCTAATACATCTACACTAATTGTGTTTGTTTGTTTGTATCATCGTCATCATCATTTCAGCCGTAAAACGTCCACTGATGAACACAGGTCTCTGTCATGGATCTCCATGAGGGGTAGTTGCCATACTCACCACGCTTGGCAGGCGGGTTGGTGAGCGCAGTATGGGATGTTGATACACGGATAGACGCTGCTGCCCATCTTCCGGAGGTATCCCTTAGCAAGCTCTTACTGCTTCCATGGGCATGAGAGGAGGGGTATCATTCTACTGCCGGCACCGCGTGGCGGATAGTTTGTTTATATGCATGCATTGAATATCCTCCGAAACTACTAGACCGATTTTTAAAATGATTTCACTATTAAGGCCGCTCTACATTCTCACGAGAATCTCGCGAGAACGCGAGAAACATGCGAGAAACGTGAATGTGGAAGCGATTCGCGTATTCTTCTCATCGCTTCCACATTCACGTTTCTCGCATGTTTCTCGCGTTCTCGCGAGATTCTCGTGAGAATGCAGAGCGGCCTTAATACATCTAACAATTTCCCAGGCACTGCAGCGTATATAAATCTGTATAAATCATATACCGGGTGACAGGAAATTAGTGGCTAAGGCTTTAAGGGGTGATAGTATTTACAATTCCAGTCGATATTACTATGAGACCTACTGTCCTAAAGTTAACCCTTTCCAAGATACTTTAAAAAAAAACAAAAAAAATCTACTCTAAATCTTAAAATAGCTGTAATTCCTAAAAAATGGTCCCTTTGGTCCATTTTTTTTTGTTTTCTAACAAAGATATTCTAAAGTAATATTAATAGTCAAATCATCGTAGTAGTTGATATCTTACGCGAAAATCTTTAAACAAAAACAAAAAATTGAACAAGAATACGGTAACTGCTTCTAAAACGTCAATTTACTAAAAAAAAGTCCCCAAATTGTTTCGTACATAATAATTGAAAAACATCTACCTTTTATTACCCTTCAAATGAGGTATTAAAATCTAAAATCGGTTAAGAGAACCCACGAAGATATGATCAATGGAAAAACCCGGGTAGAGCCGAGAGAACAAAGGACTCTTGAGGACAAAATGCTCGGACGACTCGGGCGCAGGAGTCGAGCGCCTTTTTTATGTTGTTAGGACTGTAGGTCTCATAGTAATATCGACAGGAATTGTCCCATACTATCACTCCTTAAAGCCATAGCCACTAATTTCCTGGTCACTCTGTATAATAACAGTCACAGTAGGTTATCTCTGAGTGTTATTATTGTTTTTGTTGTTGCACTTTTCCTTAAATGTATTATAGCTAATTAACTTTATTTAGATAAGGGCTGTGAAATTGTCACTGTACTATCTGAACAAATCTTTTGAATAGTACAAAGATGTTAAATAACTTATTCCACGGCCCATAGATACACACATACCTTAAAACTTAACATAAGTACATTTAATATAAAGTAAAACTAACACACGTTAAGACGGCGAATTATGACGCATTCCTGCCTCTTAGCGACGATTCACGATTCATTTCCTTTGCGTACGGAACCCTAAAAACGATATTTATTTTAAACACACACCAACCGCGCCGCGCTCTTGTTGTTTTGGTTAACACCACAGAACATAAAGAATAGAAAGGATTGGATAACACGCGGCGGTCGACGTGTGCTCCCATCCCTAAATGCTCACTTGACATTGCTAGTTGTCATCAAAACTAGGCACGCTCGGTTTTATAGATGTTAAGAATAAGAATATATTTTATTACACAAAAACAAATTTGCAAGCTTAAATTAACAGTATGCATTTAAAGGTGAAGGTGTTATGACTTTATTTAGTGTGAGTATGCATGCATACAGTTAAAGGAACCTAATGCCTCCCGTGCTAGTACAAGACTGTGTTACGGCGAGGCGGATGCGATGTTGACAAGCTTCACTCACTAGTTATTTTACAGCTCTGCGGTTAAGACAAATAAATAAATAAATTATGCTGGACAGATCACGCAGCATCACCTAGCCCCAAGCTAAGCAGAGCTTGTGTTATGGGTACTAGATGACTGATATACTTAATACATTATACTACATAGATAGATATTTTTATTATATATAGAAAAACACCCAGAACACCCTGAACAAATATCTCCAGATCGTACAGACATTTGTCCCGAGGCGGGAATCGAACCCGCAACCCCTTGCGTCGCAGGCGGACCTTCGCCCGCTGCGCCACAGATCTCGTCACATCAAATACACACGTGTCAAATTAATTTAGGATGACATTTTATCGCAAGCCGAAGACGTGGAAGACCTAGAAGAAGATGGCGCGATGAACTAGACGCCCATTTAAGATCTTGGCCTGTAGCAGCGTTAAATCGCGAGGAGTGGAAGAAGGGAAGGGAGGCCTTTGCCCTGCAGTGGGATAATAACGGCTGAAAAATAAATAATAATAAATAAATAATTTTATCGTTGCGCTTTCAGATGTATACATAGACACGACGGGGTGCGCCTTCACGTACCCCATATTCCGGCACCTGGCGGCGAGCCGCGTCGCCGCGTACGCGCACTACCCCGCGCTGACGCGCGCCATGATGTCGCGCGTGCAGCAGCGCGTCGTGGCGTACAACAACGCCAGCTCCATCGCTAGGAATCCCCTCTTCACTTGGCTGAAGCTGCTGTATTACAAAGTGTTTGGATGGGTGAGCTGTTCTGCTTTCATTCGCTCTAAGTGGGACCGATGTCTGCGTCCACTGCTGGACAAGTACAGTCAGCGTCAAATTGATATGAGCCTCTAGAGTAGTCAAAATGATCTGAAAAACATAAAAGCAATTTGATATACGCAGTTCGAATCATCATATTGTTGCAAGCACCTAAGGTGTTCAAAATATCTTACTACTCATTGCTTCATATTTATATGAGCAGTCAGGGTGTTCAAAATTATCTTAGTAAACAAAGCTCTCAAAGTTATCTGTGCATAAAATGAACCTTTAAAAAATTATAATAATAACAGAATTCATATATTTCCATAGTGCATTTAATAAAAACAAAATAAAACTAACGACCCTTATTATTTCATTATTTTTCAAGTATCTATGACATTTCAAGTATTCGCTCTAAAGAGTTTGCAAACCTTTGAGAGCTTTGTTTACTAAGATAATTTTGAACACCCTGACTGCTCATATAAATATGAAACAATGAGTAGTAAGACATTTGAACACCTTAGGTGCTTGCAACAATATGATGATTCGAAATGCGTATATCAAATTGCTTTTATGTTTTTCAGATCATTTTGACTACTCTAGACGCTCATATCAATTTGACGCTGACTGTACCTCGCGGAGTGTCGCAAACACAAACCTATCCTAGCAAACAGGAAGGGATGTGGCGCGGGTGAAACTCCTAGGAGCCTATTCAGTGCGTACAAACTATCGAATCATTCCTCTTTATCATTGGTGTAGATGTAGATTATCGAACCCCACCTCTCGCGTCGTCTCAGCCGCAGCACGACCACTGCTGGACACAGGCCTCCCTCATGGATCTCCCAAGATCATGAGGGGGTAGTTGCTATACTCGCCATGCTTGGCTGGCGAGCGCATTACAGGACTTTGATACCCTGATGCTGCTGCCCATCTTCCGGAGGTATCCCTTGGTGGATTCTTACTGCAGCCTTGCCCGTAAGCGAGGAGAGGCAGGCACCATTCTACTGCCGGCATCTCACGGCAATGATATAATACATGACATGCATGATGAGTACAATACATCATATTGTATTCATCATAGTTATCTGAAAGATATCTAAGAGGCTGAGATGATAATATTATATTGTATAGCTATTTTATTCACATTGCCAGACATAATAACAGCTGATGGGAGTCTACTTAGTTAAAATCTAAACTGAAAAATTGTTTTATTCAATGAACGATGTGCCGTGGCGTCCCAGTAGAATGGGCAGTAGAATGTTAGCCCTCCTCTCATGCCCGTGGAAGCAGTAAGAGCCTGCTAAGGTATACCTCCGGAAGATGGGCAGCAGCGTCTTTCCGTGTATCAACATCCCGTACTGCGCTCGCCAACCCGCCTGCCAAGCGTGGTGAGTATGGCAACTACCCCTCATGGAGATCCATGAGGGAGGCCTGTGCTCAGTGATGGGTGTCTTACATCTAAAATGATGATGTATTAACGAACGTGTATTGTGATATATTTTAATTTTATTGCTTATTTTATTTTATTTTATTGTAAATGGTGTTAAACTGAGCTTTATTCATCATTTCAGCCATAAAACGTCCACTGATGAACACAGGCCTCCCTCATGGATCTCCATGAGGGGTAGTTGCCATACTCACCACGCTTGGCAGGCGGGTTGGTGAGCGCAGTATGGGATGTTGATACACGGATAGACGCTGCTGCCCATCTTCCGGAGGTATCCCTTAGCAGGCTTTTACTGCATCCATGGGCATGAGAGGAGGGGTATCATTCTACTGCCGGCACCCCACGGCGAGATATTTATATGAGCTTTATTACACTATTTTATTTCATTATTAATTCATTTAAAATTGTATTCTTATATCTATTAGTAAAACGAATTAATTATTTGACTATGTTCCAGTTTTTTTCCAAAGAATGTACTTAAACGAATTGTTATTTTTGATTACCTTGATTTATGTGTTACTTACCACCTACAACTACCTGCCTTATTTATCTATCGACCTGTAAATTGATTTTACCAATAAAATGTATTTCTTTATTATTAGTTTTTAAAATACAGGAATTTATCGCGTACCTTTTTTATTATTTTCCGATGTTTCGAACGGATTGCGCCTGGTGATGGTCGCGGGAGCTATGTAAGAACGGCCACATAGGACAAACTAAACGGACAATAGCCGAACGGGTCAAGGAGCATATCGCAGCAGTCAACACACGTAAACAAGTCGGCGATTGCTGGACATCTACTGGATAGAACTAATCACAGGATAGAACTTCATGACCCAAAAGTTATATCCAAGGAACGCCACTATTATAAAATGATAGTTCGAGAGGCGATTGAGATCAAAAAACACCAAAATTGATTAAAATTTCATTGATTCAGTGAAGATGGTTTTCGTCATCTGCGTGGAATCCTGTAATTAATAAGTTTATGCGTTGTACGACTGAGCAACCCGACATAGTCAGTGTAGTGTGTCGTAATATGAACCGGGACGTTCTGATTCTGAAGACGAATTGAGGGTAGTCGTGGATCCTGCCATCAATTCGCAGTAGATCCCAGAAATTTCAGTCCTCCCGCGACCGTGACCGGATGCAATCCGTTCGAAACGTCGGGAAAATAATAGAAAAGGTGCGCGATAAAATCCTGTATTTTAAAAACTAATAATATGTTAACAAATAGCGTAAGTTTAACAAGTTTTATTTCTATATTTGTTCAGTTATACGGCGTAGTGGGGCGATGCGCAGACGTGGTCATGGTGAACGGGACGTGGACGGAGGACCACATCAACCAGCTGTGGGGCGTCCCATTAAGCACTTACAGGGTGTACCCGCCCTGCGAGGTATGTCTCCCGAACCGCCCTGTCACGTCTCATCATCACTTACAGGGTGTACCCGCCCTGCGAGGTATGTCTCCCGAACCGCCCTGTCACGTCTCATCATCACTTACAGGGTCTACCCGCCCTGCGAGGTATGTCTCCCGAACCGCCCTGTCACGTCTCATCATCACTTACAGGGTGTACCCGCCCTGCGAGGTATGTCTCCCGAACCGCCCTGTCACGTCTCATCATCACTTACAGGGTCTACCCGCCCTGCGAGGTATGTCTCCCGAACCGCCCTGTCACGTCTCATCATCACTTACAGGGTCTACCCGCCCTGCGAGGTATGTCTCCCGAACCGCCCTGTCACGTCTCATCATCACTTGCAGGGTGTACCCGCCCTGCGAGGTATGTCTCCCGAACCGCCCTGTCACGTCTCATCATCACTTACAGGGTGTACCCGCCCTGCGAGGTACACGGAGAAAAAAAAACAGTTGGAACAACTGAAATTCCATTAGAATGAACCGATTTGCGCATTTAAAATAGTGACAACCGAGTAAATCGGTTAATCTAACTGTTTTAAAACGGTTAGTGCAAAACAGTTAATTTTACTGTTTTTTTTCACTGTTTTCATGTTACCGATTAAACAGTAATTTATGATTACTGTTTAAACAGTTAAATTTTAAATATAATATACTGTATTATATTTAAAATTTAACTGTTTTAAACAGTTAATTATACTGTTCTCAACAGTAGGATCTACTGTATAGACAGTAAGAGGAACTGTTCCTTTACAGTAGCATTAACTGTTTACACAGTAGGAGGAACTGGTTTAAACAGTAACGAATACTGTCTTTCCTACTGTGTAAACAGTTAATTATACTGTTCTCAACAGTTGGATCTACTGTTATAGACAGTAAGAGGAACTGTTTCTTTACAGTAGCATTAACTGTTTACACAGTAGGAGGAACTGGTTTAAACAGTAACGAATACTGTCTTTCCTACTATGTAAACAGTTAATTATACTGTTCTCAACAGTAGGATCTACTGTTATAGACAGTAAAAGGAACTGTTCCTTTACAGTAGCATTAACTGTTTACACAGTAGGAGTAACTGGTTTAAACAGTAACGAATACTGTCTTTCCTACTGTGTAAACAGTTAATTATACTGTTCTCAACAGTTGGATCTACTGTTATAGACAGTAAGAGGAACTGTTTCTTTACAGTAGCATTAACTGTTTACACAGTAGGAGGAACTGGTTTAAACAGTAACGAATACTGTCTTTCCTACTATGTAAACAGTTAATTATACTGTTCTCAACAGTAGGATCTACTGTTATAGACAGTAAAAGGAACTGTTCCTTTACAGTAGCATTAACTGTTTACACAGTAGGAGTAACTGGTTTAAACAGTAACGAATACTGTCTTTCCTACTGTGTAAACAGTTAATTATACTGTTCTCAACAGTAGAACCTACTGTTTTCAACAGTAGGATCTACTGTTATAGACAGTAAAAGGAACTGTTCCTTTACAGTAGCATTAACTGTTTACACAGTAGGAGGAACTGGTTTAAACAGTAACGAATACTGTCTTTCCTACTGTGTGAACAGTAAATATTACTGTAGAGGAACAGTACCTCCTACCGAGTAATCGGTTGAGGTAACTGTTAGGCCTCGGTTGTATCTACTGTACGTGCACAGTAAAAACAACTGTTTAAATCGGTAGGCGCCACTGTCAAGGTACAGTTGCTTATACTGGTTGCACACAGTAGACGATACTGTTGAAGAACAGTACCCGTTACTGGTACATTATGTAAAAATGCCTGTCGGAGCCGTAAAGATTAGGTATAGCTAATCCTTACAGCTCCGACAGGCATTTTTACAAAATGTATACATAACGGGTTGTACCGTTCTTCAACAGTATCGTCTACAGTGTGCAACCAGTAAAAGCAACTATACCTTGACAGTATCTCGACGCCTACAGATTCTTCGCAGTATCTCACTGTGCAGATACAGTACATACAATCTTGGTGTCTCTTTAAAAGTATTATGACATTCTACAAATATACGGTCGATACAAATTAAAGGTAATTTTAACATTAATATATTTTTAACATATCTTTGTAGAAATGTCATGAAACCCTTTTAGCGCCACTGACTGAAATAAAGAAAAACAACCATATTATTCAAATGAAACATTATTTTAATGAGTGTGTAATATTATTTTAAAATATACAATTCAACATTCGTAACTTCACATTACAAGTAGTTACGTTAATGTTATTGCTAAACAATTTGTGAATCACATACCTTTACAAAACATATATTACTAGGTACTTAATATTAAGAAGATCGTGTGCGCGCGAACTTTCATACAAAAAGTGATATTGTTTTCCACCCCTTAAAAATTGTCCGATTTCACAATTGAGATATTATGAAGAACTATGCTCGTACGTTTTGATTTTTAAGAAATATTATATATTTTGGTAAATATAAGGATCTAAACATTCATATGAGAACGTGTCTGTCTCAAACATGTAAAAAAATGTGAAAATCGGAGAAGGTTTAAAGGGGTGGAAAACGATATCGCTTTTTGTAAGGAAGCTCGCGCGCACATGATCCTCTTAAAGGGGCTCAGCAAGAGGCGTGCTCTGCTATAGTCATATTAAACATTATTGAGTCCCAATGGTAGGTACTACCTATCTTAATAATGTTTTAAAATATACAATTCAGCAATAGTAACTACACATTATTACAAGTACTTATTTATTAGTTATTACATATAAGAAAATTATCGTTTCTATAAAATATTATTGCTAACAATTTGTCAATTACATACCTTCACAAAACATATTTTTACTAGGTACTTAATAGTAAGGGGGCTCGGCAAGAGGCGTACTCGTGTTATAGTCATATTAAACATTATACATTATAACCATTATTTTATTGAGTCCCAATGGTAGGTACTACCTATCTAAGTAATATTTTAAAAATATACAATTCAACATTATAATTACAGCAATCACTGCTGGCTACAAAACGTAGCGGAGAAACCATAACGCCACAAATATAATCGAGTTTTGCGGACACCTTTATTTCAAGGGCCGTCTTGATGGTGCCACAGAATGTGACACTAGGAACTAATTGGTGACAGGTGTCTGGTAGTTGTTAAAAGAGGCGTGCACTGCAATAATTAAAATCCACCCTCTGCACCCTCGAAATAACAACGCCTACCCGCCATCTTATAAAATAGAACATAACGCCACGAGGGACCTAAATTTTTATTTTAAAGGCCCTCTTGATGGTGCCACAGAATGTGACACTAGGAACTAATTAGTGACAAGAGTCTGGTAGTTGTTACAAGAGACGTGCACTGCAATAATTAAAATCCACCCTCTGCACCCTCGAAATAACAACGCCTACCCGCCATCTTATAAAATAGAACATAACGCCACGAGGGACCTAAATTTTTATTTCAAAGGCTCTGTTGATGGTGCCACACAATGTGACACTAGGAAATAATTGGTGACAAGTGTCTGGTAGTTGTTACAAGAGGCGTGCACTGCAATAATTAAAATCCACCCTCTACACCCTCGAAATAACAACGCCTACCCGCCATCTTATAAAATAGAACATAACGCCACGAGGGACCTAAATTTTTATTTCAAAGGCCCTGTTGATGGTGCCACACAATGTGACACTAGGAAATAATTGGTGACAAGTGTCTGGTAGTTGTTACAAGAGGCGTGCACTGCAATAATTAAAATCCACCCTCTACACCCTCGAAATAACAACGCCTACCCGCCATCTTATAAAATAGAACATAACGCCACGAGGGACCTAAATTTTTATTTCAAAGGCCCTCTTGATGGTGCCACAGAATGTGACACTAGGAACTAATTAGTGACAAGAGTCTGGTAGTTGTTACAAGAGACGTGCACTGCAATAATTAAAATCCACCCTCTGCACCCTCGAAATAACAACGCCTACCCGCCATCTTATAAAATAGAACATAACGCCACGAGGGACCTAAATTTTTATTTCAAAGGCCCTGTTGATGGTGCCACACAATGTGACACTAGGAAATAATTGGTGACAAGTGTCTGGTAGTTGTTACAAGAGGCGTGCACTGCAATAATTAAAATCCACCCTCTACACCCTCGAAATAACAACGCCTACCCGCCATCTTATAAAAAATACAAGATAAGGGTGCGTTTAACATTGAAGCTCTTGCTGCGCTTCTCAGTATTCCGCATCTGCTTGGACCTGTACATACAAACAAGAAGAAATTTTCTGCAGCAGAAGTACGTGAAAGTTTTATTCAACATATAGAAGAGGAAAGGCTGCTTATTGAAGAACGGCAGAAACGGCGCGACAGGTACAAAGATCTTGGGATGACTGTTCAACCTTATATTATAATATCAGGACCTCTTGAAAATATTACAGCAAGGTATATCATTATAGACGATATCGTCTACAATCTACCAACCATAGGCAGTGCTGTAGAAACATGTTTTAAGATAATATGGGCATTGTATCTTGAATATCCCAAAGAATGCCTGACAGTTTGGCAATTTTTAGAGAGAGCTATTTATAATATTTCTTCAAAATTTGACCAAAAACAGGTACCAGTATCAGTCTTTAGTTTATTGAGCGATTGTGGCATCGACAAACAATAAAATGGTTATATGTTTCTTGTGTACAGCTGAAGTTTTAGATATGCGAGCTCTAAAGATACATTTCGATTTGTTCCATACTAGTCATTCCTTCGAACAATACAGGTGTGGTGAAAGCGGCTGTTTTAGAGCCTACCATCTTTTTAATTCGTATCGCAGACATTATATTAAAGAGCACTCTAGGAAAAGCACCACTGGTATAGGACATTCAGAAGAACCTTTAGACTTATCTTTAGAAATATTATTACAAGAAGAAACAAATATAGCACGAGAGGAACCTGTTGTAGCTCTAGAAGAACCTATTGTAGCTCTAGAAGAACCTATTGTAGCTCTAGAAGAAACTATTGTAGCACCAGAAGAACTAATATCTCTATCTTTTATTGATTTTGAAACATCTGTCGCGTCTTTGATAGCGACGCTCTATGGTTCCGCGAATTTGCCGCGAAACATTGTGCAATTAATCGTCGATAGAATTGAAAGTATTGTTACGCATGCTTTGGTTCCAATAACAGGTGAATTTATGCAGTGCATGATAAATGATGGAGAAATATCATGTAGCGAGTCCATTTCACGTTTGAAAAATTTAATAGGTTCCAAAATCACTACAGTTCTTAACAGTTTTTCTACAGAACATCGCAGATTTCAATTCTTTCAGCACAATCGTACCTATATTCCGCCTATAACTATAGTAGTAGGTGAAAGGTACCGTTTCTGCCGTTCTTCAATAAGCAGCCTTTCCTCTTCTATATGTTGAATAAAACTTTCACGTACTTCTGCTGCAGAAAATTTCTTCTTGTTTGTATGTACAGGTCCAAGCAGATGCGGAATACTGAGAAGCGCAGCAAGTGTGTTCGTTTCTGGATCGGGATCTATAAAACAGAGCAATTATAAGCGAATGCAGCAAAAATATTCAAGAACAAAAGGACTAAAATTGACTAAGTAGTTATAATTTCTAACAAATTTGTGAGCCTACTTTTTAGAAGCGTCTTCAGTTGCGTTATAAAAATGCTCTTCTTTGCAGTTTTTTCAAAAATCGATATTATTTTTCCTTTTATTAACGGGAATCTGTTGTCGAAGCTACAGGAATTGTCTGGATACCACTCGTCGAAATCGGCAGTGAGCTGCAATTAAAAAGTAAATTATAGCTCATTACTGAGTCTTATCTCCAAGTAATATCTGTACCTCCTGGAGTGCACATCAAAACTTACCAAGGTATGTCCGAAAGAACGTTGCAAACAGGGAAAAACCTGCAGATATGAATGCGTATCTTCGGACGATAGTATGTGGTTGCGGCGGTGCTTTCTTGTTTTAGCCCACTTTTCCTGGCACAGGTTGTAATTGTCTGCAGATGAACGTAGCCACTCCATGCATTCATCTATTTCTAGGTCTAGCAATAAAGTCTCTTCTTCCGTTAAGTCCTTTGTTACCAATTCATCAGTTCTGTTGTTGATGTTAATAGGAGATGACTGTGGAGTAAGGGTTTTATCTAGACAACGGCGTGCTCTTGGCTCGTAAATTTTATTTCGACGATATTTGGCTTTTGTATTTGTAACGGCATCATATAGACGTCCGTGAGCCCTCCCTGGACCTCCAGGCGGGCGGGTATAATAAACGGAAACGTTTTCTGCTGGAAATACGCGTTTTATTTCGGCAATCCAATGCTTGTAAATATCATTAGTTACAGGTGCCTTTGGATTTTTTTTCAACATGTGTCTTGCAATCTCCTTGGTTAGAATTTTTCTAAATTCATGTTTTAATGGTTCCAGACGCTGTTTGAGTAGTAACTTTCCGTCTTGTGTTTGATTAAGGAGAACACTTAAGTCCTGCTCCTGGATTACACTCTGAAAAAAAAAAATACTTAGTACAAATAAACCAAATAAAAAATTATACTTACAGACTTTAAGATAAGTCTTTATTTGTGAGAAATGGGTGCACAAAAGCTTTTACAAAAATGTTACGTCTCACCATTCCTTGCCCGCATGCTGTGGTGTACAAAATTTAGCTATGAATCGACTACTAACTAACACAAAGTAATTCACATTATTAAATATAGAGAAAACATTAAGTAGGTAAGTATGTCAAAATATAACTGGATTTATTACATACTAAAACATTATTATTTGATGTCAAAAAACTCTACTAGGTACTAGCACTAAAAATGTTGAAATAATTATGTAATAAGTTCTTGAATAATGTATAATCTACTCTAATACAAGACAAGACAAAGGAAGACCAGCGTTGGTTGTTAACATAACCAACTTATGCTGAGACAGAGACCTTTTTGTGACTCAAGCATGTCACCTACTTCTCTTATTTTTGTTATAAAATGTTCATTTGTATGTGAATGCTTGTTTTACAAATAAATAAATTATCTTATCTTATCTTATCTTAATACATTTTGTGCTAAGCTATAATTTGTAGAAATTTTATTTACAAATTAGTATAGATTTTATATAGAACAAATGGCGTGAAAATAAGCTTAAGAGCTTGATTACTGCTGTGAAAATAGACCGAGTAGGATGTACATAGTAGAGACTGAGAGCCACATGCCCAAGGGAAGTAATATTTTTTGGGTACAGTGATGCGCCTCGGCTCACTTGTTCCTTAGGTCTACTACTAAGATCGGACTAATGGGAAGGTTGTACTAATGGGAACGGACTATAGATGGAAAACATCGGACTAAAGATTAGTTACATTGCTAACAAAAAATAATAAATGTCTTTAGGTACATACTTCACATGATGTTGGCACATCACTTGTCCCAGAAGACACAGAGACCAATGACGAGCTTGGTGATGCACTGACGCTGGAAATAATTTCGTCTATGTTGTCATCTAGCAGAGAACCTTCTGACGACGTCAGTAACTTCCACTGCTTAAGCGCTTTTTTAAATTGAACTTGTGGTTCAATGGAAGGAATCAATGCTTTGATTTGCTCATCTTGTAATAGTCTTAAAGCTTCTTCGTCCACTTCATTATCTGGCAAAAAAACAAATAGTATTAGTTAATGGACAGTCTTATTGGATGGATACTGAAGTGACAGCTGACACAGTCAAACCACCGACACAAAAAGCTTTTACAGGATGAAAGCCTTAAACATAATGCCACTATTTGCATTTTGAAAACAAAAAATATTTCTAAAATAAAGATATTAAAAAAAAAAAATTCTGTATGTCTGTCTGTTTGTTTGTTACGACATCACACTTCATACCATAGAGAAATATTTATTTATATCTTTTATATATCTGGGACATTTCACCACCTGACCCCAAACTAAGCAGAGCTTGTACTATTGGTGCCAGATACCTGATATACATTACATACATATTAATAATAATATACATACAACACCCAGACTCAGAAAACCATCAAACATGTTCATGCATGCCCACAAATGTTGGTCCCCAGCGTAAATTATATTATTTCATCAAAAATTTTAATTGAGGCCCGTTAACTAAATATAGCATAATATCTTAATAAAATCATAATAAATACTGGTGTTTAGTACTTATTGTGAGTTACAAATAGAGTGATTAAATTAATATGAATGTAAAGGTATAATAATAATAAAGCTTTATTTATTCCATTCAACAAGATTACAAAAGGTAATCCCAATGTAAAGGTATACCCAAGCATATTAGTAGGTGCAACACACAATCACAAATAGAATAAAGCCCGGTTTACATTTTTGCTGGGGAAGTAAGCACTAAACACTTGTTACTCGCACTTGTTACTAATCAATATATAAACCGGGCTTAATGTTAGC
Source organism: Pasiphila rectangulata (assembly GCA_963082625.1). NCBI lineage: Eukaryota > Metazoa > Arthropoda > Insecta > Lepidoptera > Geometridae > Pasiphila > Pasiphila rectangulata. The sequence continues at coordinate 16,835,445 of OY720253.1, read as the reverse complement.
TACTTATCACCATAACAAACATTATTTCTTTCATTTGGAACAATAATTACATACCTAATTTGTCTATACAATTATCTACTTAGTTGATATTTGCTGGCAGTAGATTCTGAAAAAAATTTAGGTTTGTAGGATCAAACTTAAAACCCGGTGTAGCTACACATTGACCGTACGTCATCAGGTAAATGAGCTACAAAAGAAAGGCTATCACGAATATTAAATTGTAAGGAATGGAACACACAACTTTTAGTTGAACAACTGTTGCCGTGGCCTGGTACATTACTACTGAGTACTACAGCTGGTGCCAAGCATCAGGGTAAAATAAAAAAATTCGCTTACCTTGAAATATACTGACGTATTTTTCAAATCCCCATTCTTTCAATATTTCCTCCATAATGGTCTTTCTGGAAAACATGTAAGTAGGTAAGTACTACATTGGTAAGTGCATACGCCTGTTCCTGTGCCCTTGAATGTCCTTGTGTGTTAAAATTTTTGATGAAATAATATAATTTACGCTGGGGACCAACATTTGTGGGCATGCATGAACATGTTTGATGGTTTTCTGAGTCTGGGTGTTGTATGTATATTATTATGGCCGAGTGAAGGCCTATACCAACGCATAGACAGTATATTAGCATTGTCTTGTCATCGCTCGGTGTCGCTTGCCTAGTTGGCCGAGTAAAGGCAAGCGCTAACGTGTATTAACTAATTTGGCGTAGCTTGTCACAACTTATGCACAATACAATACAAACTAACAGCGCCCAATGTGTGGGCATCTCTTCAAAACTCGTTTTTATTAGCCAATTGCATTGGCTTACGATAAACTTACCGAACGTCTAAGTAGCCTTGTAATAACTAGCGTACACTCGCGTTGTTCTAAACTCGATCAACATTTGTATTGCAGGCTCAACAAGTTCCCGTCTACATTCACTGTGCACTTTATAGTAATGATTATGCTATGCCAAGTGACGTGCTATCGCCGTCGTGCGACTTAAATCAACTGAACGTTTGAAAGTTTAAAAGTAGTACTGAGACGCTCCCGCGTCGGCGGCGTGGCGCGCGCGTCGGCGTCAGTTTAGGGATGAATAGATATCGATAAAATAAATTAATACTTACAATATTGATCCTTTTTTGATCGATAAAACACAATCACAATTATTTAAGAAAAGACGCAACAAATTGAACTACTTGACGTGACATGGAAATTAAACCGCTAGCTAAATAAGCTAAAGAAAATTATATTCATCATCATCATTTCAGCCGTAAAACGTCCACTACTGAACAAAGGCCTCTCTCATGGATCTTCATGAGGGGTAGTTGCCATACTCACCACGCTTGGCAGGCGGGTTGGTGAGCGCAGTACGGGATGTTGATATACGAAAAGACGCTGCTGCCCATCTTCCGGAAGTGTCCTTTAGCAGGCTCTTACTGCATCCACGGGTAGGAGAGGAGGGGTAACATTCTACTGCCGGCACCCCACGGCAAATTATATAAAAATATATTTAAAAAAAAAACAAATCAAAACTGCGGCGCTGACTTATAATATAACAGTTATAGTCATACAGTACAGCCAAACTAAATCAAACTGTAATTTATCAATTGTATGTTAGATTTTGCCTTGACTATTATGGTGGGTGCCTTAGTGTTATTTTGAATTTGTAAACAAGCTTGGCCATTGTCAAGTGTCACTTGTCGGTGCGACAGCCACAGATTATCTATAGAATTATTGATGTTAACATTTTTTGAGTGCGTTCCTAAATAATATTAATCGGAAAACCTAAAAAATATACTTTCTGTCAAGTGGAGTAACAGCTAGGCTAGGTGCTAAAATATAAAAATAGTACGCAAATCGACGGAAGAGTACGCGAGTAGGCAAGACCAAAAAATAGTACGCCGTGCGTACTATTGCGAACCCATCTGGCAACGCTGATAATTATATTATGAAGCTGTGAGCCTTCTTAAGAAATAAAAGTGAATATAGTAATGAAAAATATATAAATCTAAGCCATCATCACTTCAGCCGTAAAACGTCCACTGATGAACATAGGCCTCCCTCATGGAGCTCCATGCATGAGTGGTAGTTGCCATTCTCACCACGCTTCGCAGGCGGGTTGGTGAGCGCAGTATGGGATGTTGATACACGGATAGACGCTGCTGCCCATCTTCCGGAGGTATCCCTTAGCAGGCTCTTACTGCATCCACGGGTAGGAGAGGAGGGGTAACATTCTACTGCCGGCACCCCACGGCATCACGTTAACATCATTATGTAATCTAAGCCATAATTTCTCAAAAATAAACAGATTATGCGCCACTGTAAATTATTATTTTTTTATTTGGAGTTCACATTTCTTTTAATTGTTAAATTTTAACAGTGGTTACACAGAGTTTGATGAAATTTGGTAGAAATAGAATAGAAATACCCAGACTCAACCTTATTGCATAATCCACTTCTTTGAATTAGTTTTCTTAATATGTGGAATGCCTTATGCGTTTACGTCGAGGGATGTCGATTATCGATATATGACATTCATCATAGCACATCACTATTTACACGTGTCATCGGATTTTACCAAGGTGAGAGAGAGAGAGACAGACAAGTTGCAACTGACGACAGCTTTGGCAATCTACTTAGGTACATGTGTCGTTTGAATCGTCTTGACGAGTAGTTTGTCTTATAATGGAAACCAGGGTCTGATGATGGAGCTGCCCGGAGCTGCCCGGGAACTATCTTAAATTAGTTACTCAAGCTCAGCACAGCTCAGCACCAACTACCGAAATACCTACCTACCTTTAACATTTAAGTAAGATTGGCTAGGCCTACCAGCGTATTTAGTTAGCTAGATACCTATGTATTTTGAGGTTTATTGTAGTTTTTTTAGTATCTACTACATTGAAGCATTAAGGAATATAGGTACCTACCTACAATAAGGTTTTGTAATTTTTGAAATATTATACCTATCTACCTATATAATAAAAGGTACCCTGTGAGTCAAAAAGAAACAAACGCCTTTTTATTTGTAGGTACCTAATAAATTCTATCTATACATATGTACGTACATAAAGTTGAAGAGGGTAAAAAGTCTGTACATGGAAGATATTCGAAAAAAGTTAGCTGGGGATAGCCTACTTAGAATGAATAACAGAACACGTTCCAACAATTTTTAGAATTTTTGTCTGTTTGTTTGTTTGTCTGTTCATCAAAGTGGTTGTTTTTAGTTCTAATTTATGTAAGCATCACGTGAAAACGGCTGAACGGATTTTGATACAAACTTTACTAATTTGTCGAGAAAATCCCCGGCCAGGTTTTAGGCTATAATTAATCACGTTTTTCCCTTGCGGGTTGACAGAGCACTATTGTTTTCCCAGATAGAGTCTCGGGAGGTAAAAGTCGAGTACTAGAGAAATGTAGGGGGTAGATACTCCCGTGACCTTGGGAAAATCACGAAACCTCGAGGATCTGCTCCTCATCAGGGAGACCCTACGGCACGTAACAACGGAAATAGATAGAACGTAATAAAATTGTAACTGACCAATCGTTTAGATTAACTGTCTGGCTAGTAAATGTTTTATTTTTAATGATGTAATAAGTTGATTTCTAACTGTCTTAACCAGTAAAAACTACCGGTATTGTCGGTGACTGGAAATGTTCAATCGATAAAAGTTTGGAATTAAATAACAGTTATATTTACTTGAGCAAACGGCAAATCTAATTGTTCCTAGAACGTAATTGTAACTGACCAATCGTTTAGATTAACTGTCCTTCTAGTAAATGTTAAAATCGGTTATTTTTAATGAATAATAAGTTGATTTCTAACTGTCTTAACCAGTAAAAACTACCGGTATTGTCGGTAACTGAAAATGTTCAATCGATAAAAAGTTTGAAATGAAATAACAGTTATATTTAATTGTGCAAACGGTAAATCTAATTGTTCCTAGAACGTAATTGTAACTAACCAATCGTTTAGATTAACTGTCTGGCTAGTAAATGTTAAAATCGGTTACTTTAAATGAATAATAAGTTGATTTCTAACTGTCTCAACCAGTAAAAACTACCGGTATTGTCGGTAACTGAAAATGTTCAATCGATAAAAAGTTTGAAATGATATAACAGTTATATTTAATGGTGCAAACGGTAAATATAATTGTTCCTAGAACGTAATTGTAACTGACCAATCGTTAAGATTAACTGTCTGGCTAGTAAATGTTAAAATCGGTTATTTTTAATGAGACGGTCAGTTGGTGCAAATGACTGCTACATTTAAAATAATGGTTGATTTTATTGTAAGTAAAGTATTTTATATTTAACTGAGCGAAACATTAAAGTTAACTGTGAATAGAACGTTATTTCAACTGACCATTCATTTAGATGTAATGTAAGATCGGTAACTACGCAAAGAAAGTTCTTACAAATGTGATAATAGGTTGATTTAAATGACTGCTACTTTAAAATAATCGTTTTGTATCGGTAAAATTAACTGTTCTAATGTAATCTAATCGGTAAATACAATTTTTTGCAATTTTTTTTTTCATTTTTAATGTTTGTCGAAACATTTTACTGTTTAATCGGTAGAATCTACGTATTTTCCACTAACCGATTTAAAACGGTTGTTGCAACTGTTTGTAAAACGTTATTATTACTGCTTTTTCAGTTATTCCAACTGTATAAATGCCAACTGTTTTCAATCGGTTAGTTTAACCGATCCATTTTTGTCAGTGTATGTCTCCCGAACCGCCCTGTCACGTCTCATCATCACTTACAGGGTCTACCCGCCCTGCGAGGTATGTCTCCCGAACCGCCCTGTCACGTCTCATCATCACTCAGCCGTAGGATCCGCCGTTGGAGATAGGCCTCATTTAATGTTATGTAACAGCATTAAGTTTGCCTATGTACATTTTTTTGTGCAATAAAGAATTTTCTTATTTTATTTTATTTTACATGTGCGTTAATAAATAAATTAAATTGAATTCACCCTTGGAAGTAAATGACGCCTATGTTTAAAGGTGATTTGTAGCATTTAAGTATCTATGGTTAAAGATTATTTATTTCTCAAAAGAAAATTGTTGATACTATTATATCTTTAAGATCTTTATGTATTTGTACCTACACAATTTAACCATAAAACTATTCTTATTCTAAATTATCATTTCACTTACATACATGAGAAACTATATCTATTTAAAGTAATTTAGAGATGCTTCAAACAATTGAAATAGGAATAACTAGATAATTTGACAAAAGTATAATAAACAAAGTGTAAATAGAATCAGAAGTCACTACCCGCAAAAATGCAAACAATATCGGTCAAGCGAGTTTACCTCGGAACTACAGCAGCGAACGACGCAGGTTAGCTTTACGTGCCACAGTGCAAGTAATATCGGTAGGTTAGTTTATTATTTTAATAACGCTTGGTCATTCAATATACATATGTTTATTTGGTTTATTTTTAAATATGCCAAACAATGATGATTAACCTCCTTGGGTAATTTATTTTAAGGCTGTACACACACAAAACTAATAACACTTAGGTTTTCATTTTAAGGAAATTAAAAACCTCATTCTGCATTTCAGCGGTATCGAATACGGGTTCCGTAGCTTAGTGGTTAATGCACTTCCGGCTTTAGGAAGCGTCAAGGATCGATTTGACGGGCGTGGGTTTGAATCCCACCGGAATCGTAAATTTTTGACAAGTATTCTTTCAATACTCAACGGAAGCCGGAAGTGCTTTAAACACTAAGCTACTATTTACAATTTAAAATCTAACTTTAAAGCGTCAGCACACAGTGAGATAATATCTACTACGAGTACAATATCCGGCGATTAATTTGCGCATCGAACTTTAAATAGCCAATCGGCTAATTTCGGCTACGTAGAGCGATATCTGTGTCGCACACACAGAGAAAATTCTATGGACGCACACTACATATATGACGTTTTGACAGTCGTTGTTCCAGTGCGGTCGCGTCTAGTTCAAAATAATTTTATAGTATTATAATAAATAAATAAATAAAAAGCCTTTTATTTCAATAACTTATAAAACAGTTGGGTATTTGATTATGATAAAGTTAACAAACAAAATATATAAGTTAAGGCCCCTTTCGGGTAAAGGCCTCCTCCATACTTTTCCATGCGTCTCTGTCTTCTGCTTTTTCCATCCAGTGCGTCAGTGCGCCAGTATTATAATATAATTTATAATATTCAAAATTATCTTCAAACGTCGATATGCAAAATTTATAGCCAGGCATTTTACTTTGTTTCGTGATTGCAACATGAAAGCTTTATAATGGTTTAAATCCTAAAGATACGACATACACATTTCAGGTGAGCCAGTTGAAACAGCTCCGTTCCCTCGTAAAGGAGTCGGATCCGATCCGGATCCTATCGGTGGCTCAGTTCCGGCCGGAGAAGGACCATCCGCTTATGCTGCAGGCGATGTATGAACTGCGTAATCTGCTGGTCAAGAACGAACAACTCTGGAGCAAGGTATGCAACAAACTCACCTTAAACCAGTGTTCTCGAACGACAAAGTGCGAAATCGGTAGAGATGCCCACTAAAATCGGTATATTTGTCCACAAAATCGGTATATGACAAAAGAATACAATTCTCAATAAAATTTATCAAAAAATAAACTTAGAAACTAAATGCTAAAAACTAAGTAAAAAATACTTAGCTTTCTAAAACGAATTGTCTCTTCTTAAAACCGAAGACCGACAGACAAACAGATTCACACTGGATCGACTTCGAAATTAAAAGAATTAAAAGAATCTAAATTCTTGTCTAAATAGACAAGAGAATTCCCGAGCGGAAATCTCCTTTAATTCTGCAATTTTAGTTAACGTTACGGGGAATCCCTCAACAGTAGTAGAAAAGGAAGTGTAATATCGATTTCCATGTATTCTCTAAAATCGTGTAAAAATCTTTGCCCAAATACGCGTAAACTAAATATTGCGTTGTAAAAATACCCGGTTATATGTATATTACCAATAGCCCTTTGTATATTGTTCTCCAGATAAAGCTCGTCCTCGTGGGCTCGTGCCGCAACGCGGCGGACCGCGAGCGGGTGCAGCACCTGCGCGACCTCGCCAAGCACCTGGCGCTGGAGGACAGCGTGCAGTTCCACGTCAACGTGTCCTACGGAGCCCTGCTCGGCCTCTACCAGGCCGCCAGCATCGCCCTCCATGCCATGTGGAACGAGCACTTCGGCATCAGTGAGTGTCCAGATGTGTGTCGTGTCTAGGTGTGACCTCGCCACACCTGGCGCTGGAGGACAGCGTGCAGTTCCACGTCAACGTGTCCTACGGAGCCCTGCTCGGCCTCTACCAGGCCGCCAGCATCGCCCTCCATGCCATGTGGAACGAGCACTTCGGCATCAGTGAGTGTCCAGATGTGTGTCGTGTCTAGGTGTGACCTCGCCACACCTGGCGCTGGAGGACAGCGTGCAGTTCCACGTCAACGTGTCCTACGGAGCCCTGCTCGGCCTCTACCAGGCCGCCAGCATCGCCCTCCATGCCATGTGGAACGAGCACTTCGGCATCAGTGAGTGTCCAGATGTGTGTCGTGTCTAGGTGTGACCTCGCCACACCTGGCGCTGGAGGACAGCGTGCAGTTCCACGTCAACGTGTCCTACGGAGCCCTGCTCGGCCTCTACCAGGCCGCCAGCATCGCCCTCCATGCCATGTGGAACGAGCACTTCGGCATCAGTGAGTGTCCAGATGTGTGTCGTGTCTAGGTGTGACCTCGCCACACCTGGCGCTGGAGGACAGCGTGCAGTTCCACGTCAACGTGTCCTACGGAGCCCTGTTCGGCCTCTACCAGGCCGCCAGCATCGCCCTCCATGCCATGTGGAACGAGCACTTCGGCATCAGTGAGTGTCCAGATGTGTGTCGTGTCTAGGTGTGACCTCGCCACACCTGGCGCTGGAGGACAGCGTGCAGTTCCACGTCAACGTGTCCTACGGAGCCCTGTTCGGCCTCTACCAGGCCGCCAGCATCGCCCTCCATGCCATGTGGAACGAGCACTTCGGCATCAGTGAGTGTCCAGATGTGTGTCGTGTCTAGGTGTGACCTCGCCACACCTGGCGCTGGAGGAAAGCGGAGGAATCCTTAATTTAATATAATAATTGATTTTAAATATGTTTGTTTTAATAATCGAAAAATAAATAAATGCATAGTAAAATGTGTGCTAAATAAAACGAAAATACACCAAAACTCGCGCTGGCAACCCTAATTTCACAGACTGAGCCCCTCTCGAACCCCTTTTATCATTCCTTCCCCTCAACGCCCTAAAAACTGTGTACTGCGCAGTCACTGAAGCTAACTTCACAGAGCTCAAGAAGTTTTGCGCGAACTATACTATCGAAACCAGATTATTGATGGAATGCTTATACTCCAGCCACTTTCGATGTAGCATGTTTGTCAACAAACCGTCAATACTTAACCTAAAAACAACTGTTTATACATATTTAACTTAAGTACCTAATTAAATTTAAGTGTGACAGTTTGCTTACAAACATTCTACATCGAATGTGGCTAAAGTATAGATACATTTTACTTTTGTAAATACATACATAACATGCATAGAAAAATGCCCAGACCCGGAACAAATATCTACAGAACAATTACAGGCAATGGTTCCGTGGCGGAATTCGAAACCGCTACCTCGTGCGTATCAGTCGGCTTTTACACCACCTGAGCCGCGGAGACAGTCAAGACGAACTATCCAATACCTTTGTGTGTACCATGAGTTGTCACTGTTAGATCGCCTGCCGTTACTACAGTAGTAATAGTACGTCACTATGACATCTGTCATGTGAGATTTGCAACTCACCATGGGTTACAATTCTTACAGATGTCCAAATTCTTAGCAAATAAAGCCCAAACTACAGTCGCTGTAGTTATAGTTTACTGCGTATTTTAGTACCTAACTATCCCCTTGAGGCACTGTACAAGTTTTCATACATTTTTTTAACTACAGTCGTATAGATTGTGAAAACTCATGGTAGACGTACTTGTTAATGTCGCAGGCGTGGTGGAGTGCATGGCGGCCGGGCTCGTGACGATAGCGCACCGCTCGGGCGGCCCGCGCGCCGACATCGTCAACGAGGCCGGCGCGCGCCGCACGGGCTTCCTCGCCGCCGAGCCCGAAGAGTACGCGCGCGCCATCCTCGAGGTCATCGCGCTGTCGCAGCCGGAGAGACAGGAGATTGTGGACGCGGCCAGGTCGGTATAACGAGGCCGGCGTGGCACGGGCTGCCTCGCCGCCGAGCCCGAAGAGTACGCGCGCGCCATCCTCGAGGTCATCGCGCTGTCGCAGCCGGAGAGACAGGAGATTGTGGACGCGGCCAGGTCGGTATAACGAGGCCGGCGTGGCACGGGCTGCCTCGCCGCCGAGCCCGAAGAGTACGCGCGCGCCATCCTCGAGGTCATCGCGCTGTCGCAGCCGGAGAGACAGGAGATTGTGGACGCGGCCAGGTCGGTATAACGAGGCCGGCGTGGCACGGGCTGCCTCGCCGCCGAGCCCGAAGAGTACGCGCGCGCCATCCTCGAGGTCATCGCGCTGTCGCAGCCGGAGAGACAGGAGATTGTGGACGCGGCCAGGTCGGTATAACGAGGCCGGCGTGGCACGGGCTGCCTCGCCGCCGAGCCCGAAGAGTACGCGCGCGCCATCCTCGAGGTCATCGCGCTGTCGCAGCCGGAGAGACAGGAGATTGTGGACGCGGCCAGGTCGGTATAACGAGGCCGGCGTGGCACGGGCTGCCTCGCCGCCGAGCCCGAAGAGTACGCGCGCGCCATCCTCGAGGTCATCGCGCTGTCGCAGCCGGAGAGACAGGAGATTGTGGACGCGGCCAGGTCGGTATAACGAGGCCGGCGTGGCACGGGCTGCCTCGCCGCCGAGCCCGAAGAGTACGCGCGCGCCATCCTCGAGGTCATCGCGCTGTCGCAGCCGGAGAGACAGGAGATTGTGGACGCGGCCAGGTCGGTATAACGAGGCCGGCGTGGCACGGGCTGCCTCGCCGCCGAGCCCGAAGAGTACGCGCGCGCCATCCTCGAGGTCATCGCGCTGTCGCAGCCGGAGAGACAGGAGATTGTGGACGCGGCCAGGTCGGTATAACGAGGCCGGCGTGGCACGGGCTGCCTCGCCGCCGAGCCCGAAGAGTACGCGCGCGCCATCCTCGAGGTCATCGCGCTGTCGCAGCCGGAGAGACAGGAGATTGTGGACGCGGCCAGGTCGGTATAACGAGGCCGGCGTGGCGCGGGCTGCCTCGAGGCAGAGGTTCGAATTGAATTCAGGTTGAAATATAAAACTAACGGGACTAGAACAGCCTTATTTATCATATAATGTTCGGGTATGCTTACAATGCCGCTTACGAGCTTGTCCTTATCCAACAGCGGAAGTCACTGTTGATCTGTTTTGAGGGTTTCGTAGTAAAACAAGAAACCCTTATAGTTTTGATTTGTCTGCCTGTCTGTCTGTCCGTCCGTCCCCGGCTTTGCCTGTCACCCTGAGACCAGTAAGAGCCCATGTGCCCGTGATTTCACCGGCCCCCTTCTCACCCTATAAGGCGCTGTAGTGAGCCAATGACCTTGATAGTTTCGTTCCTCGTGCCCGTAACGTTGTAGGAAGAGTTTATAGTTTTATCCTTGCACACGGTCGTATTTGCAATAATAATTCATAATAAATTCAGTTACAATTTTTCCAAAATGTTTACGGGGAGCACTTTGACCATAAATAAATCGAACCTTTGGTGTAAAAATAATAAAAAAAAAAATACCTCAACTTTAGAAGAAGATAAAAGGTTCTGTGTTTTTTTTTTGAGGTTTCTTTGAGAATTTGAGAAGACGAGCTCTGTGGCGCAGTGGGCGAAGGTCCGCCTGCGATGCAAGGGGTTGCGGGTTCGATTCCCGCCTCGGGACAAATGTCTGTACGATCTGCAGACATTTGTTCAGGGTGTTCTGGGTGTTTTTCTATATATAATAAAAATATCTATCTATGTAGTATGCTGAAGACAGGGTGAAATGGCACAGATTTGGGGAGGCCTATGTCCAGCAGTGGACTAATATAGGCTGATGATGATGATGATGATGATGATGTAGTATAATGTATTAAGTATATCAGTCATCTAGTACCCATAACACAAGCTCTGCTTAGCTTGGGGCTAGATGATGCTGTGTGATTTGTCCAGCATTATTTATTTATTTAATTTATACTGAAGTATGTTAGCTAAACTTTAAACGGGGACTCCGTCATATTACAAAAAACGACTTTAAACTAGGTTTTAACCAGAACTACGTGTCAATATTTACATGTCGAATATTTTTCTTGACCTTTCAGTTATGTTTCACTACCTGTATTTATAGAGGATAGCATCTGAAGAACAGCAAAGGTCCGCGATGAGCTCCCTACCGCGCAGTCTTTAGTGAATAATCTGTAACATTATCCACTTTATCTCTTCTATCCGCCCTAACATTACTTGCTTTAGGGCCTCTGTCTTCAATCTGCGTAATGCGCCTAACTGTTTGTCCTAATACTTTAAATTTCCTTTTGCAGGGCATCGGTGGACCGTTTCTCCGAGAAAGAATTCGAAAAGTCCTTCCTAAGAGCAATCGAAGGAGTCATGGCGATAGATTAGATAAACAACGTTCCATTAGTTTTAAGGCAGAAGACTTAAATAAAAGCCTTACCAAAGTTTACTGTTTTTATTATAAATCATATTATATTAAATCATAACGTAAAATAAAATATACATACAAAAATAATGCTTAGGTTAAGTATGGAATGGTTAAGTGGAGGCATGGCCGACGCGATCTCTGGGGATAAGCCGCAATTCGGAGCCGTGCTTCAGAAACACGTTACCTGGAACAAACCAAACCTAGTTAATACAAATAGTATTATATTACATTTCAAAATGATTTAGAGGACAAAATATTTCTCGATTATTCTAATATATCAACTTAATTTAACTTTCAGTGTAAATTTTTAGTGTACCAAATTGTTATAAGTATGTTCTTTTTTTATACCAAAATATGTTTATTTCTCAAACAAGAAATGAATCCAAAATAAAATAGTTTATTTCTCTAACTTCATCCATTGAAACAGTTGTAATGTCAGGAATAATCAAAGGTTACTGTATATTTTGCCGTGTTCCTGATCTCTACTTTTATTTTAACACTTCTACTTGTTATAAGGTAGTACAGGGGTTCCCAAACTGTTTCGTAACACGCCCTCCTCTGCAGAATACAAAATGTCCAAGCCCGCTACTGTATATCTTTGACAGACCAATGATAAAACCTCTAAGAACAGCTCAAAGCAAAGAATTTGTAACGTAATGTTATCGATGTACGAGTGCGGGAGTGTTTATTTGTTAAGTGACAAGTGACGGACGATTGCGCTGAGCGGAGGGCGAGCCGGCAGGGTGATTACGTATCTCGCGACAGGTTTTGCAACAGGCAATTGACAGCAATATTGCTGTCTAATGTCAATTTTTGTATTAGAGAACGGCAAGGACATTTGACAGCAATATTGCTGTCAATTGCCTGCTGCAAAACCTGTCGCGAGATACACAGGCAATTGACAGTAATATTGCTGTCAAATGTCAATTTTGTATTAGAGAACGGCAACAGGCAATTGACAGTTATATTGCTGTCAAATGTCAATTTTGTATTAGAGAACGGCAACAGGCAATTGACAGTTATATTGCTGTGAAATGTCAATTTTGTATTAGAGAACAGCAAGGAATTGAAATTTGACAGCAATATTGCTGTCAATTGCCTGTTGCAAAACCTGTCGCGAGATACACAGGCAATTGACAGTAATATTGCTGTCAAATGTAAATTTTTGTATTAGAGAACGGCAAGGAATTGACATTTGACAGCAATATTGCTGTCAATTGCCTGTTGCAAAACCTGTCGCGAGATACGTAATCAATCACTCTGCGGTGCGCCAGCTGGTGGAAGCGTCTCGCAGGATAATAGTGTTCTGTGCGTCTCGCGCCCCCCGCAAGCTTGTCTTACTACGTTTACTAGTTTGGGAGTCCCCGAGGTAGTTACCGGCGGTCTGCTGCGGGTTGATGCCGATGCCGTCGTCCGTGATGACGGCCGAGGTGGCGGGCTCCACTCGAAACTCCTCCGCCGCGAACTTCAGCACCGCCGTGAACGGGGTCGTCTCGGGCACGCTCAGCCTGCATACAACACACTCCGTCACCATCTCAGCCGCAGGACGCTCATGGCCGACTAGGTACTGATCATGAGGGATTATTGCCATACCACGCTTGGCAGGCGGGTTGGCGAACGCAGTACGGGATGTTAATACTGGCAGGTTCGCCTAGGCAGATTCTTGCTGCATCTACGGGTAAGACGGACAACATTCTTAGGCCGACACCCCACGGCGACACAGGTAACATACATAAATAAAAGAGGGTATCATTTCCTTTTTATCTGGAGGTATACCCTCCGAAAGATGGGCAGCAGCGTCTTTCCGTGTATCAACATCCCGTACTGCGCTCGCCAACCCGCCTGCCAAGCGTGATGAGTTTGTTAACAACCCCTCATGATCAGTACTTGCAGATCCATGAGGGAGGCCTATGTCCAGCAGTGGACGTCTTACGGCTGAGATGATGATAGTTTTATCAATAAGGTGCCTAATAAATAATTAAATTTGTTCCAATAGACCTGTCCCAAGGAAATAAAAAACATCAAAAAGTTTGGATTTAGGTGGGATGAACCACATAAAAAAAATATTATGGCTTTTAATTTCCTTGAAATGTTCTGTGTAAATAGGTTTAACACTACAAATTTACAAACTATTGTAGATCTGTCACCTATATTGGATAACCAAGTAGAATTTGGTGTCGGCACTTTGCTGGCCGCTGCCGCGGCGCGCCGCTCCCTATGCTCGCTCGGCTCGTACGTTGTTGTTGCAATACAACCAGAACCAAACCTAGTATTTTTGTGAGCAATTCAACTAGTTTTGATATCACTAGGTGAATCATTCTAGGTGTCAGACCTATGTTTAAAAGAACAAAATATAATAGAAAGGATTTGCAGTTATGTGACAAAAAACTTGATGACAGAAAATAATGTTTCAAAACAAAATAATGTTGCAAACAGAAAATGCTTCTTATGGTAGTGGTCTACTTAGGACTTCTATGTCGTATAACCCAAAAACGTTCTGAGTATCTTAAAGTTAAACAAAATCAAACACCTATGAAAACAATACATCTACAGTCAATACTCAGGGCTTCTAAGGTTACATAAATAGAAGTCCTGAGTAGTGATTGTAGATGTAGTACAGTTATATAGGTGTTTACTTAAGATACTGGTCAACTAATGCTACTTACATGTGAGCAATTAATATTGATATTATCCATAAGTCATTCACAATACTCCAATGAGGTTGGAAAATAAAACAAAGAGTAAGTATATTATTTTTATAAAAGGTTTATGTATAAAGTTAGAACTAATTAATACCCTAATTGCATAATTTAATTTAAAATATCAAACCAAAATTCAGCATCTGAATCATTCATTTTGAATTCCAATAATTCATGATTTTGAACTAAACCTACAAACTGGGATTTCAAAAACTTGTTTTTAACTAGCTTGTGTACAATACTGACCAACTCTGAATATGTGAATTCTATGTAAAAATACTCAGCCGACATGTTTTCTTTCAAAAGTTTACCACAGTTGATGAGTGCTTCACACATATAAGTGTACAAGTCACTGTTTTCAACACACATCTTTATCAAATATTGCTCATCAACATTGAAAAGTAGTTTCCAAAATCGCTTGTACTTGTTATCTTTACTTAACAAAACATGTAGGAAACACTCAGAAACAATATTCACACTAATTTGGTATTTAGGATCAGTGTTGCATAAACTTACAACTATTAACTCCATTGTGTCCTCATTACAATTGTCAAGCAAGTCTTTGACACAATCTTTGGAGTCATTATTCAATTGACATAGAAGAAGTTGACTTTTGAACTTGAGTATCCTTTCTCTAGATAATTCTACATTCATGTGTTTTAGTAATGTCTCTTTGGATGCAGCTTCCACCATTATATCAGTTAGGTATTCTTCCAGTTTGTCATCAGAGAAATGATTCAGGAATATTTTAAAAGCTATATCCATTTGGCTGATGTTTGTATTAGAGTTGATGATCTTTTTCAAAATATATTTTGGGGGGTCAGAAAGACAAGTTTTGAGGAAAATATCTGATACATCTTGAGTGCAGTTGAGTGAAAAGAGAAATTCGTTTAGGAGGCTCCGTTTTTGGAATTTATTCATGCATTTTTCAATGTGGTTAGAAATAAGGTAAGCATTTTTGAATTCCTCTTCTGTAGTATCATTATTTGGCCAGTTCTTCCACTGGCAAAGGTTTATGAAGTCTTGAAAAAAAGTTAGAAATTGCCGCACCACGTCTGTATCCATTTAACACGATGTAACTTCAACTTATAGACTGGATCCAACTCAGCATCTGCCAACATACATAGTAAGCCATGATTTACTAATAATTCCGTGAATATTTCATTTCAAATCAAGTTCTAACTACGTTGAAGTTACATGGTGCTATATTTGGGAGTATTTTTGATTTACTTACACTTTAAACGGCAATTTGGGGTCCGAAGTCAGGGTGATCTTGAAAGTTACTTTCGACCTGAGAAAATAAGTTTTTCTGTGTAACGAACCATTTATAAACATTGTTTATGGATACCTACTATCAAACTGCTTAGATTTTACTTACATTTTCAAAGGATATTATTTATTTACTTGAGAAAATTACTATTTTCGTCAATGCATGGATTCCAAAATGCAAAACCATCGAATTCGAAATTCATTCAAGTGACGTGCCTTGCTTGTGTCAACCTAATCAAATGTAATGAGTGTCAATGTCAAAACTTGTAAACTTTCATGCGTATCTAACATTACGTTGAAATAGCTATCAATCAATCAGCTGATCTTCCTCCCTTCGCTCATTCATTTCTTTGTTTGTCCGTCAGTCAGCAACTGTCAAAGAGTATAATCACTCAGCAATCTATGGTCAGTGAATTAGGCGAATGAAATGAAACTTCTTCCGTGAAAGGGTGAACGGGTGAAAGCAACAAACAAAATCAAAACATTCTGTCTGACTGAATCAGTGTAGTGTACCTATGTAAGTGTAATAATACACAACAAGAACTCTAGTGGATTGTGAAGAATTTCCATGATTTTGCCCTAGCATTGATAATAAAATACATCTCAACCATGAAAATGCTACTAAAAAGGAATCTTCTCGAGAATATCACCATAATTTCAAACTGTGGGACAATATTTTGTATTCTACTTCACTACCTCACCGACATATCTCTTCTATCTGGAAAATGGTTTCTACTCTTCATTCTGGCTGTGTTTTTCGTGTCTGCGTTCTTCAGTTTCCGTGCTATCCAGTGGCTATTGCGGTTGAATAAGCCTATCTGTTACGATATTGATACTATTGTGGCGAAGTACCCGTATCTAGCTCCTCTGAGAGGTTTCTTGCCTGAGTTACCGAAACCCGCCAAGCAGGAATGGAAGGAATATGACACTAATGAGCTCAGCGTTATCTCCACGGTGCTGGAGAGGAAACTGGTGTCTTCATGGTATGTGCCACACATCTCCCAGGAGATTGGCTTCCCATTTGCTTGCAAACAGATGCTGGACCAAATGATTGGTAGAGCCTTTCAAGTAAGTGCATTATATATTACTTAAAGTATTTTTCTAATGCTTTATGGGACATGTAAAATGAGTTCACCAAAGTTTTAACTTTTGTAAACACTAGTTTCTGGGGGCAAGGATTGCTCGACCATTCTCCAGAAAAGCTTGACACTGAACAAACCTGCTTATAGTTAGAAGCCTGATTGCAGATAAGAATAGAACACAAAAATACTAGTTAAACTAAATTTAAATCATTTATATTAGATACAAAGGCCTTACTACTACTATCTAATTTACCATCTACCATCTATATGCATTATTTCAGATCTGCAGTAATATAGAAACCAAAGATGTTTTTGTAGACATTAGTACAATTCTCATCTCACATCTGAAGGAATACGAAAAGGCTGTAAAGCGTCATGAGAAATCACCCTCAAGCAGCATTGAATCACTTTACAAGAAATCCCACTCTATATCCAGTCCCAATAATAAATACACTTCGGTCGAACACTGTACCAACATCCTCAGGATTATGATGAAAGAGCTGCTACCTTGGGAGCTAAGAGACACACCACATTCAGAACTGCTGGTGCGAATACTATCAAAGAGACTTGATAGCTTCATTGTTACCACATTGGCTGATCCCGTGTGGCTAAATGATAAGCTGATGACATACTTGACAGGAAAAGAATACATTGAAGTTAAGAAAGAAGAACCTTTACAGGAATCAACAAAACCACCTGAAGTAGTTCAGAAAGAGGAAGTAGAAACTGATAAAGTAGCTAAAACAGTAGAGCTCAAAAAAGAAGAATTGGTTGAAGTAAAGGAAGATTGTGTTGGTAAGACAGAGGTTCCGATCGAGGAAGGGGTGATGCTTGAGCCGCAGGATGTGAGGTCATCACCAGTGCTGAGGCAAAGAAGAGGCAGGCAGGGACGGAGCGAGGTCAAAATCTATGACAGAATTATTGAAGGTAATTTTAGGTTTAGATTAGATCCTCTATGTATTTAGAAGCTCAACACAATTAAGTAAAAATAAAAGGACAATAGCTGTGGGGTGCCAGCAGTGGAATTTTAACCCTCCTCTCATGCGCGTGGATGCAGTAAAAGCTTGCTAAGGGATACCTCCATAAGATGGGCAGCAGCGTCTTTCCATGTATCAACATCTCGTAATGCGCTAGCCAATAGTTATACATGATGATAGCTCATGGATATACATGAGGGTGGCCTGTTTTACGGGTGAAGTGAGTGTAAGTGTGAAAAGGAAAATGACGATTTTGGCCCCTGATGTGTACAGACAGAGTGACCATGCCTTCTACTAACCCTGACTTTAAATCTGAAGTTCTTTGATTCGCTACCAGCTGTGTATCAATGGATTTTCTATCTTGAAAAAATGTATGGGCACATTCAACACATGCCTTAACGGTGAAGGAAAACATCGTAAGAAAAGCCGCGGCTTAGTTAGCTTCAGACATAGATATTTAACTTGTTCTTTCCTCTGAATAATAGCTGATGTAGCTGAGAGTACCTATTGTACCAGTTGCTGACTGTGTATAAATCATCTACAATAGATACTACTTAAATGATGATTTGTTACACTGTACACAATGTATTTTTGAAGTTAAACTCATAATCTTAATAATTTTCATAAAGTTTTTTTTTATACACCTGCAAAACTGTACATGTGTGAAGAGACAAATAGCTAATAGTTATATCTATCACTCAGGCAGCGTGAAGACCTGGGAAACGGACATGGACCTGCAATGCATCAGCATGGGCCAGGACCTGCTGGCTAGTCTCGACGGCGAGATTACCTTCAGTCGACTGTGGGGGCATGAGGACCCCGACCACAGCCCCGACGCCGGCGGCAAGTCGCCGCAGCCTCCCACAGGTACCCTCCACAGCTGACCTGCTCGCCAACCTAGACGGTGAGATTACCACACTGGTTTCTGCAAGGAGGCTTCCGCTTCTTCTTCACCTCTGTGAAGCCCTGTCACATGTCTCCTTCCCTGGAGGTTTAGCGGGCACAGCACTGCGACGTGGTTCAGAGCTGTGCTTTCTTCTCGTTGCGTTCGGGACTGTAGGGGTGCTGGCTGCTGCAGTTGCCCTTCCTCTTTTGCCCCTGGCCCCTGGAAGATGGACAGCAGTGTCTTTTCGTGTATCAACGTATCCCGTACGTGCTGCGCTCGCCAACCCGCTTGCTAAGCTGTGGCAACAACCCCCTCACGCTCAGTAGATACTTTGAGATCTGTGAGGAAGGCCTATGTCCTCTGTGAGGAAGTCCTATGTGCTCTGTAAGGAAGGCCTATGTCCTCTGTGAGGAAGTCCTATATCCAGCGGACGTCCAACGACTCGTGATGACTGCCGTCCGCGTGTCACCATTATGTATTTCACAAGTTAACTGATCACCAGTTTTCCAAAACCATTTCTCTTTCACAGCACAGAAAACAGTGTTAAATTGTGATTCCTATCTTAGGTAGTTCCAGTGGGTCGGAAGAGCTCCTAGAAACAGAAGCAAACACCAGCCCCCGGCAAAGTCCGATGCGAATTTCCCAAACGGCAACGGGGGCCCACCCCGAAACAGCAATTGAAGCCCACCCGCAAACAGCAATGGCTGCACATCTTCACACGATTGTAGGGTCCCACCCGCAGAGTTCCCAGGGCGGGTACGTTCTGGGGACACAGGCAGGCCACACGCAAGCTTTCGACGCCCATCAGCAATCGCCGGGAGGCCTATCGCACACGACTATAGGAGCCTACTCGGAGACGGCACAAGAGAGCCACCCGCAAACGGTTTTGATAAGCCATGCGCATTCGGCCCAAGCCAATCCACTGTCAACACTGGGGGGCCACGCGACACCGGGGGGCCCGCAGACGCCAGGAGAGGCCCTCCTCGCCCTGCAAGCCTCCGTCTCGCACGCGAAGCACAAGATAGGGGACCTGCAGGTCAAGGAAATAGATGTCAGCGGTGCAAGTGTATGTTCTGCATGATCTATCCGCTTATTTCCTCTTTATCGCGATGGCGGAAACTCAGTTGCGCGAATTTTAAAGTTCGCTTCTGGAAAATCAATGTTTCGCTTCGTTCCTGGGAACGAGTTTCAGAGGATACGCGCCCAGACGTGCGAACGAACAAATTAAAAATTGGTTCTACGTCGAAGATCTTTGAAATGGCTTAAAACAGCCTTTATGGAGATTATTAAGTAGGATGGAGTAAACATAAAAAATAACAAAATTGTAACCTTTGTTATATTAAACGGGTAGAAAACCCGTTAAAATTATTCTTTGAAAATAGGCTCCTTCCCTCTCGTGGAGACGGTACCGCGTATAAGCTCCATTCCCTAACGAAAGTTCCCCTGGGAGGAACTGAACACGTTGGAAACCTATTTTCAACGAATAATTAACGTGAGTAGAAAACCTGTTTAACATAACAATGAATAGTGTAACTCACGAGTCATTTGAAAGTGAAATTGTAACCTATCTACATCACACAGTGCCGTGGAAAATACTTTTCTTTTTACTGAAAACGGCTCTTGAAATACAAGCATTGGGAGCCCTCTGATTCACAAAATGGTAATTTAATTGGAAGGCTCGGAGGAAGCTTCGAAGACACCCTTGGACTTTAAAGAGTCTCTTGATGCAAAATTGAGTTTTCGTCATCCAGTTTTCTTTCTGTCTTTAAATACCTACGAGAATCGCTATCGGTATTTTGTTTAGCACATCTGTGAGTCACCTGACACACTTTTGGTTTGGCTGTTGCATGTGTGTTGTGTTCAATGGAGTGTGATGTTGCGTTAACATTATTATGTGGAAAGCATGACTTTATTAAAATATGGGATTATCGGGTATTTATCGCGTAATTACCTTTATTTTATTCCCAACGTTTCGACCGGATTGCACCTGGTCGTGGTCGCGGGGAGACTACATAAACATAAATAAAGGTAATTACGCGATAAATACCCGATAATCCCATATTTTAATAATGTGTTGTGACCGCGAAAGTTTAAATAAGACTGAAAGCATGACTGTCTAACAAAACTGTAAATCAATATAAAGGTCTTCCTTCGCACACCTTGATTCATCATCTCAGCCGTAAGAAGTCCAATGCTGGACAAAGGCCTCCCTTATGAATCTCTAAGTACAGATCATGAGGGGCTGTTGCCATACTCGCCACCCTTGGCAGGCGGGTTGGCGAGCGCAGTATGGTATGTTGATACACGGAAAGACGCTGCTGCCCCCATCTTCCGGAGCAGATTCTTACTGCATCTACGGGCAAGACAGGAGGGGCAACATTCTACTGCCGGCACCCCACGGCCAACGATGATTGGTTGAGTTAAAAAGCCTATGTAGTATTTATTCCAGGTACTATAAAAAATTCGAATATTTTTGCAAACTATCACAATTGTAAACACTATATGCAATATTTACTATGATTTGAGTCTTTTTTAGTTTCCCGACATTTCGGTGCGGTTACATGATCACGGATAAACTGAAGTGTTTGAAAATAGTCTGAAAGGGTATCCCACCATATACCCACCTCCGGGTATAGGCCTCCTGTCGCTTATGCCAGACTGGTTTATTTTGTGCTCGCATCCAAGATTGATTGCCCTTAGGTAATATTACACGATTCAACCAAATTGAATGACTGGTTGAATGGAGCACAAATTAAAGGCAGAAACGACATTCAATGACATTGAACGATTCTATTCTAAGTATACATGGATCAATTCAGTTGCTTCATAAAAATTGAAAGGCAGAAGTGAAATGTGTATTATTACCGACTTTGGCTATGTCAGTTACTATTTTATTACGTACTTGGTCTTTAGTTTTGTTATTTTTATAGTGTTTAAACACACTTAGGTAGAACATTTTCAATGAAATGTTATCAATTTTTTTTACAGTTCCGGTGGGATTTGAACCCACGTCCGTCAAATCGATACTTGATGCTTCCTAAAGCCGGAAGTGCTTTGACCGCTAAGCTACAGAACCCATGTCTGAATTCTTAATAAGGTGATATCGGTTTAAGCAACCGATTAGAGCGCCATCTACGGGTAACCACTAGAGTTCTCCTGTTCATTGTCTGGAGTTGCATTCAGTAGCAATGCCTAGAGATGTCGCTACAGCTTATTCTATAGTTTTGTTATTTGTATAGTGTTTAACCACACTTAAGTAGAACAGTTTCAAAGAAATGAATTACCTTATCAAGAATTTTTCGAAATCAAAAATTTTCGAGTTCGAATCCCACCGGAACCGTAAAAAAAATTTGGTCTTGTTATTTAATTTTTTTATAAAGTAATCGTAATATCTAAATAAACAACAAATATATAAGTAGGTAACAAATCCCGCCGTGGGGTACCGGCAGTAGAATGTTATCCCTCTCATGTCCGTGGAAGCAGTAAGAGCCTGCTAAAGGATACCTCCGGAAGATGGGCAGCAGCGTCTTTCCGTGTATCACCATCCCGTACTGCGCTCGCCAACCCGCCTGCCAAGCGTGGTGAATATGGCAACTACCCCTCATGGAGATCCATGAGCCTGTGTTCAGTGGTGGACTTACGGCTGCAATGATGAACAAATCCCGTAACTATGTGTTAAGCGCTTGAAAAACACTCATAAATATTAGTATTTTTTAAACTTTCGCGATCACAACACATTATTAAAATATGGGATTGTCGGGGAGACTAAGAGTCTCCCCGCGACCACGACCAGGTGCAATCCGGTCGAAACGTCGGGAATAAAATAAAGGTAAAATAAAGGTAAATACGCGATAAATACCCGATAATCCCATATTTTAACTCGACACGTGTTTCGCCTCTACAAGGCATCTCTTCAGGAGAAATCGGCTCCTCGTTTGTCACGGAATACACTAGAAACAACGAAGACGCAGAGGTAGTTGCCCAGTAACGAACATCACCATCGCTCCCTGGACGTGCTGCCACTGTGACCGCCGAACAGAAAATAAAAGCGTGTGCGTCTTGGGACACACGACAGAAGTGATAACTTAGGCTAGCGCTGCGGGTTAGAGTGAGAGAGGAGGAGCTTGCCTCCCGCTCCCGTATGCGTGAGAGGGATCGAAGCCAGACAGACTGGCGCCGTAACGCGTTACGTAACGAAGCGGTTTACCCTCCCATAAGAAATTATCACTTCAAAAGTCAGTTTCTTGTCGGCGCCGGCGGCGGCAATATATATCTAAGATACAATAACCTATAGATTAACGGATTTGTTACTATATATCATCATCATTCCAGCCGTAAAAGTCCACTACTGAACAGGCCTCCCTCATGGATCTCCATGAGGGGTAGTTGCCATACTCACCACGCTTGGCAGGTGGATTGGCGAGCGCAGCACGCGATGTTGATACACGGAAAGTCGCTGCTGCCCACCTTCCGGAGGTATCCCTTAGCAGGCTCTTACTGCATCCACGGGCATGAGTGGAGGGGCAACATTCTACTGCCGGCACCCCACGGCATAATGAATCAATAATTTTGTTGAAAGTAAGCGTGTGACGTAGGACGAAGCGGCTGGCATGATGGAGGGGCTCTTGGACTATGGCATCGCGGGATTGAAGAAGGGACTGCGCTTCACGGGACTCAGTGATGACTCGCAGGTACGTCAGAATGAAAAACTAAAAATATTTTATTTGGAACAACACAAGGAACCTTAAAGTAATTACAGTGTTATAAATAAGAAATGTCTAGCATAATAGACCTCTCCTTCAGAGATTCTTTTCTCTTTCTCTCTCTCAGATAACTTGGGGGTGCTTATTACAAAAATAATGTTATTTTTAAAATCAACCGCAAGCTAATTCGGATAAATAGTTAAAGATCAAAATCATTAGATACATGTTTCAGTGTTTCTCAAAAATCACCCCTTGTGTAGTAAATTAGGGGATGAAAGTTCGTAAGATTGGATAATAATAGCTTTTCACTTGATTTACTAGAAATTTCGCATAAATATTTAATAAAATAAAATATATTAGAAATTTAAAAAAATGATTTCCCTTCCCTTGAGTGAAAATATAGGCTGGATAAAACTGTGTAGATTATTTATTTTATTTTTCTTTCAATGCAACATTTTTAGGGTTCCGGACCAATATGGTAAAAAGGAACCCTTATAGAATCACTCTGTCTGTCTGTCTGTCTGTCTGTCACACATGGATATCTCGAGAACTACTGATGCTATCGACTTGAAATTTAAAATGGTAAAAGACAACACTTTTTTACTAATATAGCATATTTAAAAATGTTAAAAAATATTCTTATTTTGATTGCAGGGGGGCGGATAGGGGATCTCAAAATTTTTAAGTGAAGTTACTAGGCCGTGTGGGGTATCATATGAAAGGTATTCATTTGCACATTAATAAACAGTTTTTATTTTTTCTTTAAAACGCATCGTTTTTGAGTTATTTACAAAAATGTTGAAAAAACGACCGTTCCCCCCCCCCTTATCTCCGAAGTTTGCAGAGATAACCCCGTGATACTTTTAAAGCTAATAGAAGTGTATGTAAACTTTATAGGAAAATTATAGCGAACTCTCTAATTAGCATAGTTTTTTGGACAAGGGGGGTGGAAGGGGGGTTTTCAAATTTTTTGTAAAGTAAATAGTTAATGTGGTGTATCATATGAAAGGTATTCATTTGCACATTAATAAACAGTTTTTAGTTTTTCTTTAAATTGTATAGTTTTTGAGTTATTTACAAAAATGTTGAAAAAAATAGCGTTCCCCCCCCCTTATCTCCGAAGTTTGCGAAGATAAACCTCTGAAACTATTATTGCTATTAGAAATATATGTAAAGATTAGAGGAAATTTATTACAATCTCTCTACATAGCATACTTTTTTAGAAATCATCGAAAGTGTAAAAAATCTACATAAGTTCCGCTATCAGACAAGAGATGGCGCTGTCAAGGTTCTCCTACAAATATAAAACCGCCTTTGTCATATATTATATTGTATGCTCCTCTCCTGCCCGTGGATGCAGTAAGAATCTGCTAAGGGATATCTCCGGAAGATGGGCAGCAGCGTCTTTCCGTGCAAGAACATCCCGAACTGCGCTCACCAACCCGCCTGCCAAGCGTGGTGAGCATGGCAACAACCCCTCATGCACTTGGATCTCTAAGTCAATGAGGGAGGCCTATGTCCAGCAGTGGATATCTTACGGCTGTAATGATGATGATGATATTGTATGATGGCACGGAGCCCTCGGTGCGCGAGTCCGACTCGCTCTTGCCCGGTTTTATTTAATGATGCTCCGCTCCTATTGGTAGTAGCGTGAGGTTATATAGCCTTCCTAGATAATTGGACTATCCAACGCCAACAGAATTCGTCGTAGTCGTAGAACAAAGACGGATCTGATATTTCATACATTACTTTACAGTAGAGCATTTTACAATTTCTAAAAGAGATTTCATGACATAGTATGAAAATGGCTTTCCCTATCAATTCAATTCGATTTTAGGAAAGTTTACAGTAAAATTAAAAAAATATCCTCATAAATCGATTATGTATAGGTTTAAAAGCACAATGGTGACAAAAAAAGAAAATTGAAAAAATCAGATCCGTCTTTGTTCTACAACTACGGCGAATTGTTCATTGATCATTATTGGTTCAGGACAAGTCTCCCTCGCACGGCCGAGATCGCTCGGACAAGTCTCCCTCGCACGGCCGAGATCGCTCGGACAAGTCTCCCTCGCACGGCCGGGATCGCTCGGACAAGTCTCCTCCGCTGGAGTGGACCAAAGTGCTGCCCGACGCTCACGCGCATAAAGGTACCAAGGACTTTTAAGGCTCGAGCAGACCGGATGCGTATGCGTAGACGTGCACGTACCACTGAGTTGTAAGGCTCGAGCAGACCGGATGCGTATGCGTAGACGTGCACGTACCACTGAGTTGTAAGGCTCGAGCAGACCGGATGCGTATGCGTAGACGTGCACGTACCACTGAGTTGTAAGGCTCGAGCAGACCGGATGCGTATGCGTAGACGTGCACGTACCACTGAGTTGTAATGTATGGAACTGACATATGACACGCACGTCTACGTTACGCAAGCGGTGTGTCCTGTCTCATACAGTTCCATACATTACAACTCAGTGGTACGTGCACGTCTACGCTTACGTCTACGCATACTCCGGTCTGCTCGAGCCTTTATTGTAGACTAAGAATTAATTTATTTTGAGAACAGTATAATTTTATTATTGTGTTGTGAGAAATAAATTCATTAACTTGTCTTATTTCCCTATGCTGAGCAACTACGTCTTAAGGGTAGATGTTGATAACCCGTTAGTAACGGGTTCTTCTTTCGGTCTTTGTTATGTTATATTTTTTTTATTATATTCATACTCAATTATATCTACTAACCACTGTGGCGCAGCGGGCCTGCGACGAAAGAGACTGCGAGTTCGATTCCCGCCTCGGGACAAATGTCTGTATGATTTGCAGGTAGTTCAGGGTGGTCTGGATGTTTTTCTATTTATAAAAAAAATATATATCTATGTAGCATAATGTATTAAGTATATCAGTCATCCAGTACCCATAACACAAGCTCTGCTTAGCGGGGCTAGATCATGCTGTGTGAATTGTCCAGCATTATTTATTTATTTACTTACCGGTCGGATATGTGTTTACTAAATTTCTACAACGCTTCACTTTCAAAATTAACGTGAGATATACTATTCATTTTGTAAAAACGGGATTTACTCACGTAGTATTGTAACGTCGAAGATTATTCCGACACGTTTTGATTTTGCGTGGGGCCGACACGACACGGTGTCAGTGTCGTGTCGGCCCCACGCGCGGACGGGCATTCAATCCCATGATGATGATTTTCTTGAAAAATCGAAACGTGTCGGAATAATCTTCGACGTTACAATACTACGTGAGTAAATCCCGTTTTTACAAAATGAATTCTACAACGCTGTTTGAAAAAAACACATAATTTTATCGATACCGGATATTTTAGTCAGGAATGAGAATTTGTCTGCTATTTTATGTACTCATGACTTTAAACTGTTCTTTCGTACTGGACCGTAATTGGTTATTTTTTTTCTTTGTCTTTAACGGTTTTCTTTAAAACTTTTAAACATCTGGCAGCTTCTCTTTTGCGTGGGCTTCTAGATTATCAAAATCGCGACACACGAGCGAGCGGGTAGTGGGGTTATGCCAGTAATCTATGGTTATGCCCGTTACATAAACGCAATTTTTTAATTTGTTTATGGGCTTATTTAGGACTTTGTTTCAGAGGAGAATGGCAACGGGGTACCACATCTAGTGAAGCAACACCGAGTGACTTCACAGGACAGTATGGTAAGTTAACACATTTAATGTTCCAGTGTAAGAGAACTGGTAAGGGGGCCTATACCTTGGAGACAGAGGAGAGTTGAAACATTTTTTACATAACCTTGGATATATCAGGCAAGAAGTCTCATAAAAAACTTATCCTAAAATACTTTTTTTTCCGTGTAGATGTCGTATTGCAAACAACCAGACATGTAACGTTTTGTTATGAATAAATAAACTATGATCTATGTAACTATGAACTATTCACTAAACCGGAGTGGTTTAGTGAATGCGCTCAGGCCGCCGCCGGCGCACATTGCATCAAAGGCGTCCAGGATGTTGCCATCCCGCTAACGGTTATTAGTTCCGAAAAGTTGACGTTGTTTCAATTCTCCATGTTTCAACTTACCTCGGTCTCCTCTACGTCTCAATAATTTCATGTTTTTTTTTACTTGTTTATCGACACTATATTGCAATTACACATCTAGAATTAATTTTATTGCCATTAAGGTTAAATTTGACGTCAAGAGTTGTCCACTGTTGACTTAGTTGACTAGATGTCTTCTTGGCTAGGGAATGAAGACAGAAAAGATAACTCAGCCAGATTTACGGGCAGAACTACAGCCCATTAGCTTCCGTGTAAGCTCAAAATGCGTCCCGTGCTCACGTATTGTCCATCGTTCCAGCCGTCGGGGCCGCGCGCGCCCCCGCCGAGCGAGTCCCCCGAGCCTCAGTACGAGGAGGCGGCGGACCTGTCCACCTCCATCGCCAAGCTGCGCCGCCTGCTGCGCCAGCGCGCCGAGGCCGCGCCCCGCGACCCCGCGCCTCTCCCCGACCCCGCCCCGCCCAGGTACTAGCACGAGGGAGCGGCCCAGTCCACTCCATCGTGTACCTTGTTGACGGCCTCCTAAACTATTTCTGTCGCTTCTGCATAAGTTCTGCCAGCCATTATGGATTGTAATGTCTGAATAAATATATTTTCAATTTCTTGAATGTCACTAGTACATAATAGGTATAGGACTGGACCTAAAATACTTCCTTGTAGCACCCCAGCTTTTATTTCTTTCATTTCAGAGTGGGCACCTTCTTGTCGTATTCTAAATAAACTGTCATGTAAGATTCTAAGATGTCTACATATTCTTTGGGTAGTGTTTTTCTTATCTTGATTATAAATCGTCATCAGTATACCAAACTTTATCAAAAGCCTGGGCTACATCTAGAAATATAGTAGAGTTGTATCGAGTCTCCTCGGAGGTGTGGTGGGAGGGCGCGGAGGAGACGCGCGGCCGCACGGCGCGCGTCTCCTCCGCGCGTACCCGCGGCATCATACAGCTGTGTTGTAGCGTCGTGTCCGTTGCAGCGCGCCGGAGGTGTGGTGGGAGGGCGCGGAGGAGACGCGCGGCCGCACGGCGCGCGTCTCCTCCGCGCGTACCCGCGGCATCATACAGCTGTGTTGTAGCGTCGTGTCCGTTGCAGCGCGCCGGAGGTGTGGTGGGAGGGCGCGGAGGAGACGCGCGGCCGCACGGCGCGCGTCTCCTCCGCGCGTACCCGCGGCATCATACAGCTGTGTTGTAGCGTCGTGTCCGTTGCAGCGCACCGGAGGTGTGGTGGGAGGGCGCGGAGGAGACGCGCGGCCGCACGGCGCGCGTCTCCTCCGCGCGTACCCGCGGCATCATACAGCTGTGTTGTAGCGTCGTGTCCGTTGCAGCGCGCCGGAGGTGTGGTGGGAGGGCGCGGAGGAGACGCGCGGCCGCACGGCGCGCGTCTCCTCCGCGCGTACCCGCGGCATCATACAGCTGTGTTGTAGCGTCGTGTCCGTTGCAGCGCGCCGGAGGTGTGGTGGGAGGGCGCGGAGGAGACGCGCGGCCGCACGGCGCGCGTCTCCTCCGCGCGTACCCGCGGCATCATACAGCTGTGTTGTAGCGTCGTGTCCGTTGCAGCGCGCCGGAGGTGTGGTGGGAGGGCGCGGAGGAGACGCGCGGCCGCACGGCGCGCGTCTCCTCCGCGCGTACCCGCGGCATCATACAGCTGTGTTGTAGCGTCGTGTCCGTTGCAGCGCGCCGGAGGTGTGGTGGGAGGGCGCGGAGGAGACGCGCGGCCGCACGGCGCGCGTCTCCTCCGCGCGTACCCGCGGCATCATACAGCTGTGTTGTAGCGTCGTGTCCGTTGCAGCGCGCCGGAGGTGTGGTGGGAGGGCGCGGAGGAGACGCGCGGCCGCACGGCGCGCGTCTCCTCCGCGCGTACCCGCGGCATCATACAGCTGTGTTGTAGCGTCGTGTCCGTTGCAGCGCGCCGGAGGTGTGGTGGGAGGGCGCGGAGGAGACGCGCGGCCGCACGGCGCGCGTCTTCTCCGCGCGTACCCGCGGCATCATACAGCTGTGTTGTAGCGTCGTGTCCGTTGCAGCGCGCCGGAGGTGTGGTGGGAGGGCGCGGAGGAGACGCGCGGCCGCACGGCGCGCGTCTCCTCCGCGCGTACCCGCGGCATCATACAGCTGTGTTGTAGCGTCGTGTCCGTTGCAGCGCGCCGGAGGTGTGGTGGGAGGGCGCGGAGGAGACGCGCGGCCGCACGGCGCGCGTCTCCTCCGCGCGTACCCGCGGCATCATACAGCTGTGTTGTAGCGTCGTGTCCGTTGCAGCGCGCCGGAGGTGTGGTGGGAGGGCGCGGAGGAGACGCGCGGCCGCACGGCGCGCGTCTCCTCCGCGCGTACCCGCGGCATCATACAGCTGTGTTGTAGCGTCGTGTCCGTTGCAGCGCGCCGGAGGTGTGGTGGGAGGGCGCGGAGGAGACGCGCGGCCGCACGGCGCGCGTCTCCTCCGCGCGTACCCGCGGCATCATACAGCTGTGTTGTAGCGTCGTGTCCGTTGCAGCGCGCCGGAGGTGTGATGGGAGGGCGCGGAGGAGACGCGCGGCCGCACGGCGCGCGCGCACGCCAGCCGCCCCGTCGACTGCGCGTCACTCGCCGGTCAGTACCACTGCACTACTTCATTTATTAGTCCACATCATTTATTTTCAGTAGAATGTTACCCTCCCTCTCAGCCCGTGAATGCAGTAAGAGCCTGCTAATGGATACCTCCGGAAGATGGGCGGCAGCGTCTTTCCGTGTATCAACATCCCTTACTGCGCTCACCAACCCGCCTGCCAAGCGTGGTTTGTGTGGCAACTACCCCTTATGGAAATCGATGAGGGAGGCCTGTGTTCAGTAGTGGACGTTTTACTGCTGAAATGATGAAACTCTAAAAATATTTTTTATTATCCTACTAATATTATAAAGCCGAAAGTTTGTTTGGAGGTTTGTTTCCTCTTCACGCAAAAACTACCCAACGGATTGAGCTGAAAATTCGCACACTTGTAGATGTAGACCAGGAATAACACATAGGCTACTTTTTATCTGGGTACAACGCATGCGAAGCGGCGGGCACAAGGTAGTAAAGATATATAAAAACAAATAGTCTACAGAAAAAATACATCAAAACGGTGAATCACCGGCCGCGAAGCAAGGCTCAAGCGGTCGGTGACTAGGGCTGCAGGGAGAGGAATCTCCTCACTATACGTGCCGAGTCCAGGAGTACTGCCTTTTATACTTCTAATTGACGAGACAAGCTAAAGGCCCACCTGATGGTAAGCGGTAACCTCTGCCTATAACAACTGCAATTTCTTATTATTTAGCCCTCACCGTGCCACTGCAGGGTAAATTGCACTTGGTGACAGACGACTCAAACTCAATCTCACAAATACTTTGTTCAGTGTGGCCGCAAGAGCCTTTTGACGCCTACGCGAAAGGTAGTAGCTAGTAGGGCCATCATTCGCAGTCAGAGACTTAGAAAGAGGGTAGACCGCTTTGTCTGCCAATGACCACCCACTCGCAAAAGACTTCAGTTTTTCTGTGATCATGGCGTGTGGAACTGCACCGAAATATCGGGAAACTCAAAAAGAATGTCTTTACCTTGTATAGTGAGATATTTTATCACGGTTTTATTTGTCAGATTTAATTGAAACTTTGCATAGTTATCAAGGACCGACGCCAATACAATAACTTGGTGTGTTGGTGGTCCGCACCAAAAATAGTAAACAGGAACCTATACCTTATGGTGTGACTTTATTTGTCTGTCTGTGTTCTTGAGAACTACTGATGCTATCGACTTGAAATGGCAGTTAGTTTTCAGCGAGGTCCGGATAAAATTATGATGTTACCTAGCCGATTTCGACTATGCGTTCAGTTAATGAAGGACTAATTTTTAGGCATAGAAGGGTTTTGAGGTCTGGATAGCAAACATCGGCAAAGTCGAGTTTAGGGTGATTGGTTTGGTTAGGTAAGTTTTAATAATTTTGTAAAGAATTTTTAACCATAAATCTATATTTATGTCTATACATGCCATAATACAAAACATTCCTTGTGAACAATTTAAAAGGTATTTTAACTGATAATGAAATATAACGATCTATATTTTAAATGCCAAGACTATTTGAAAAGAATGCCTTTCTATGGTTTCGTAATAAATCTGAAAATATCATGAATACTCTTTTAACTATATACTTTCTAGGAAATCTATAACGGTTGAGCCAGCTTTTTTAGTTTCGAAGAAATTGTCGCTCAAGTAATAGCGGATTACTTTGAATCGAAAACTCAATTAATTCCTGTTAATATGTTTTGGTGAACGTAAAAAACACACTAATTTCTAACAACAGGTCTACGGTTAACTACGGAACCCTCCATAGCGCGTGGCCCGACACGCACCTGGCCTAATTTATATTATATAAATATGGATGTAAGTGCCGTTAAAGTCATGTTAAGTCCTTACATTGTAGCAGCATGGTTCTGCTGGTCAGTCTGGTTGCCCTGACGTGTGTCGCGGCTGCTGCAGCAGTCACTAGACTGCACCCTCTATCTGACGCCTTCATCGATAGCATAAACTCCGAACAAGACTCTTGGAGAGCCGGCAGGAACTTTCCAGAAGATACCCCTCTCGAATACCTGAAAAGACTCAATGGGGTTCGCAAAGGTGACAAAGCAAGATTCGAGCTACTGCCGATTATCGAACACGGCGCTGACCTCATAGCCAACCTACCTGAAAGTTTTGATCCTCGGGAGAAATGGCCAAACTGCCCCTCTCTGAACGAGATAAGGGATCAGGGATCCTGTGGGAGCTGCTGGGCGCATGGAGCCGCCTCCGCAATGACCGA
The DNA here is from genome assembly GCA_963082625.1 of Pasiphila rectangulata. NCBI lineage: Eukaryota > Metazoa > Arthropoda > Insecta > Lepidoptera > Geometridae > Pasiphila > Pasiphila rectangulata. Next base: position 16,803,328 of record OY720253.1, on the reverse strand, counting down.
TCGAATCTGTATACATTCTAAGGACAATAAGCAGTTTCACGTTTCAGCGGAGGACATAGTCGCGTGCTATGGTAAAGATGTTGGCGGCTGTCACGGGGGCAGTCCGCTACAGGCTTGGTCAACCTGGCAATCAAAAGGTTTCGTGTCTGGCGGAAATTATAACTCCAGTCAAGGATGCATGCCATATTCCATACCCGGCTGCATCCATCACGCCAGCGCAGTAGACGGACTGGAACCGTGCTCAAAGGAATACCAACCGACCCCGCATTGCACAAAGCAGTGTCGGAGTGGATACAATGTAACCTACGATAATGACAAACTGCGTGCTAAGAAAGTTTACAGCGTAGAAGGCGAAGAACAAATAAAGGCGGAGCTTTACAAGAATGGACCAGTAGAGGTTGATTTCGACGTGTATGAAGACTTTCTTCATTACAAGGAAGGTGTTTATCATCATCATTCTGGGAAAATGCTGGCCGGCCACGCCGTTAAGCTGATGGGCTGGGGAACGGAGAATGGCAAGAAGTACTGGCTCCTGGCAAATTCCTGGAATGAGCATTTCGGCATTCAAGGATACTTTAAAATGCTTCGAGGAGTTAATGAATGCGAAATTGAAGAAGATATAGTTGCCGGTGTTCCATTATTCAACTAATAAGGAAGTCTAATGCTGGAAAACGATACCTAATCTTAATAGACTGGTAAAGATTGGCATTATGATAATTTTCTATAAAGAAATTAAATTATTATATGGCCTATTGAAATAAACTATATAATACCTATTTCTACAAATGTGCTTTTATCTATATTAATAAAACCCTTTTAGTTTGTAATTTCTATAGTGTTTAACCATACTTAGGTAGAACATTTCAAGAAATGAATAACCTTACCAAAATTTTACGATTCCAGTGGGAACCGAACCCACGTCCGTCAAATCGATACTTGACGCTTCCTAAAGCCGGAAGTGCTTTGACCACTAAGCTAAAGAACCCATGTTGGGACCCGCTGAAATTCTTAATAAGGTGATGTCGGTTTGAGCACCGATTAGAGCGCCATCTACAGGTAACTACTAGAGTTATCCTGTTCACGCTCTAATCAGGCGCACTAATATACTGGCTGACCCGCGCGGTTTCACTCGCGTTAAGACAACGATAATTGGGAAGGGTCATGATTATAGCAGTCTATGTATGTAGGTTTATTTACGGTTACCGTATTTTGATAAATAAAGTGTCAAAAGATTCATTAACAAACCTTCAAACAGTGGGAAAAAGTCCTAATTTTATGCTCATAAAAATATATAATAAAATACCGGAAGAACTAAAATCAGAAATAAAGGACAACTTATTCTACAATAAATTCAAAAAAATACTTATAAAAAAATGTTATTATTCATTGAATGAATTCATGACTGAGAAATTTTTATTACAAATCTAAATAATGTAGTGTTGAATAAAATACAGAAGCAGCAGCGATACCAGTTTATTCATCAGCGGACGAAAAGGAAAAGAGAGCTGTACATCATGTTTTCTTAATTTATAGGCTTGTTCTATTACCACCTCCACTTGGTCGGGCCTACCGACATTCATCATGCCGGCCCTTCTGCGACAGATGGCAGCACTAGTCTTAACGTATCCGATTCGTAACATTTCTTATAAATTATTTTAATTGTGGCCACACTGTGACAGATACCATGGAATGATTTAAAACGAAATGTCAACGTCAAGACCAGCTGTCACAAGTCAGTTGTTTACATTTGAAAATATCAATTATATTTAATGCATGAGATTGCGGTTAAAATATTGTAAAAGTTACTATTAATGACAGTAAATAACATGAATAGTGAATACTAGGTTACAAAAAGGTGCAAAGCTTGCTTTCAGACATAGTGAATACATGGATTACTGAATTTATTTAAAATGATGGCTTACACTCGGCCTTTCCTGACAAATGGTTACGCCCTCGGAACAGTGTATAGAAAAGATAATACAAAGGACCTTTCAAAATAACCTTTTGAAACAAATTAAAATAAAAGTTTATCATAATCAGCCAAACATTTTGACCAAATTTACAATTTAAAACCAGAAACTTAAAAATTAACCATCACATCACATTCGATTTCACATCCGCAGTCGGCCTTTCCTGACAATATTACGTCCTCGTAATGCATGTAGTACACAAATTTAATGAATACTAAATACATTTATACAATATTTGTCTTTTGCAAATGAACCAGTGCTTATTGTGATCTAATTAAATTTCTTATGCTATGTTTACACAGGTCTTGATTTTCATTTTGTGGTATTTATAGAGTACAGTAGGTATATACCATATAAATTATTATTCTAAAACAATAAATGACAATTATAGTTGGCTAAAATAAACATTTGCTATCATAACATTTTGTTTTATTTGCTTACAGATTCAAATCCGTTTATAACAGTGGGACAAACCCGTTTTATAATAGTGGGACAAACCCATTTTATAACAGTGGGACACACCCGTTTTATAACAGTGGGATACACCCATTTTATTTAAGTGGGACACACCCGTTTTATAACAGTGGGACACACCCGTTTTATAACAGTGGGACACACCCGTTTTATAACAGTGGGACACACCCGTTTTATAACAGTGGGACACACCCGTTTTATAACAGTGGGACACACCCGTTTTATAACAGTGGGATACACCCATTTTATTAAAGTGGGACACACCCTTTTTATAACAGTGGGACACACCCGTTTTATAACAGTGGGATACACCCGTTTTATAATAGTGGGACACACCCGTTTCATAACAGTGGGACACACCCGTTTTATTAAAGTGGGACACACCCGTTTTATAACAGTGGGACACACCCGTTTTATAACAGTGGGACACACCCGTTTTATAAAAGTGGGACAAACCCGTTTTATAACAGTGGGACAAACCCTTTTTGTATCTGCGGGACAAACCCTTTTTGTATCTGCGGGACAAACCCTTTTTGTATCTGTGGGACAAACCCTTTTTGTGCATATAATATAATTGCTTTAGATTACCTGTTAATAATAATTCAATTATAATTACAAATATACGAAAATTTAACATAGCAACCTCCTACAAAATTATCAATATCAAAATAATATATTTATAGTTTTCTAGAGGTAGATCAAAGTAATGAATTATTTAAAGGTTTAACTTCATTTACATACATTGCATTAATACCTGTACAATATTCATTAGTAAGACAACATAATTTGGTATTACTCTTTTACTACAGATAGTATTGTAAATATCTTTTGTTTGAAAAAAAACAGTTGCTCTAATTTATACTCTTATTTTTATATATTTTACTCAAATATCAATATTCACCAACAAAATAAAGTACTCGTTGTTCAATAACATAAACGATGATTTATAAAAACTGTGTCGCAGTCGCACACTTGTCTACAACCAACTAATTGTTATAACATTATCATAAACATTTATTTCTTTACAGATACCAGCATACTTTTCTAAACTTGTTTTTAATTATTATTCTATGTTCATCATTATAATATATTCTTAAATTAAAATATATATATTTTTTTGTAGTAACATTTTGTGCAAGAGCTCGGAGTTGTGGTATGTTTATTAATAATCATTTATTTAGTAAATTGATTTTAAAGTAGGATCTAACTTCGAAGGTATGGATATTTGTTAGTAGTGCTAGTGTATGGGGTGTTGATACCCTTGTGTACCCACAAATTCTCATCAATGTATATTATTATATATATATATATTTTTTTTTTTTAACATCGCACTAAGAGATACCAAATACCTAGAACAGTTTGACTATTCAATTTGCCTATTTATGCGAGAGCATGTCACAGAATTCAAAATATGCCTTATTTGTTTGCTGTTATAAATCGATTCAAAATCATTACTGGTTAAATCTTTATCTGTGCTATATTACTGCCGGATCACATACTTGACCCCCCTAGCCTATTCTCTAAAAAATAGAAAACTAACTTAAAATCATGGCTGGTCGAGAAGGCGTTCTACAATGATGATGATTTTGTGCCTATAATTTGTTGACATGATTTAATTTATTAACTGACATTGACGAATTTATTATTTTATCAACTATTATACTGTTTTACTTGTACCTATCTATTTGATTTGACTTGTGCCCAAAATATATTGCTTAATTTTACATATAATATTTTGTCTAATTTAATTTTTGCTGAATGGTTGACCTCATAATTTTTTATAATTGCCTTGTCATAAGTAATATTATTATTTGAATTAGAAATGTTTAACCTATAACGATTGTTGTTACCAATAATTTGATTATGTTGATTATTCTTTACCTTTAGAAAATAAAACTATCGAAAATAACTTTCTACCTTATAAAGTGCCACGTGGTTCATGTAAGTCTGTTGGTGTAGTACCTACACTTTTAATAACAGATCACTATCTATAGTACTTGAAATCATTTTACTAGGTGTAATCATAGACACTCACTCAAATTGGACACCACACACACAAAAGATTAAATCCAAATTATCAAGCTTGACATACGCACTCCAAAAAAAAAAACTGATTTAAACGTTCCCTTGCAATTTATTACGCCTACTCAAATAGCTACATATCTTAATCCTTTATCTTATTAAGGAATAGCACCCATGCATAGGTGGTCTTTATGCAACAAAAGAAATATGTAAATCTGTTTGAAATAATAAACAATTCTATAAAACTCGTGCGGGAACCTACACAGCTTACTCATTACGTTATAATAATAAATTAACGTTAACTTTTTTTTTAAATGAAACTGCATTCATCTAGTCCATATGCTATGTCGATAAAAATATAAATTATAATACATTCTATTTAAAAAAAAAATGAGATTAATTAAAGACCCATTATTCATAAAAACTAAAAAAAATCCTAATAAATGAAATGTTATTATACGATCGATGAATACTTTGGTAATAATCTTTATTAACGCTCTAGTTTGTATTATATTAACATTTTTTTTTTTAATTTTGACCTACATAAACCTGACCTAGATATTTAACTTTTAAATGACACAAGTTTAACTCTCACGATTACAAAATCATTTTTTTTTTTGCTTGCTTTACAGTATACTAGCTTCTGCCCACCGCTTCGCATGTGTTGTACCCGAATAAAAATGTAGCCTGTGTGTTAATCCTGGTTAACATAAATACGTGTGCAAAAAAAATAATTTTTTAGCTCAATCCGTAGCCTAGTTTTTGCGTGAAGAGGTAACAAACCTCCATCCAAATAAACTTTCGGCTTTATAATATTAGTGGGATATTATAACCTTATTATCTAGTATGAACATTAACAATGACGTCTTCCCGTCTGACTGTACTTAACGTGTAAACATGGCTACGTAGCTGCCTAGACGGCTTATAAACAGAGAATCGACTAAACGCGTCATCGACCAAGCGCTACGGCGGCACTATAAAAGGGATCTCGGCAAAAGAAGACTGACGTAACGAGATTCATTTTAAGGGGTTTCGAGCCAACAAGAAAACGACATGCCGGGCATTATTCCTCTCTCTTTTATAGTTATTGTTGTGCCCTACATGGTCTGTAATGCTACCTATCACCATTGCCAACACCACTGTAGGTACCTACATTATAGAACAATAAAATATTAAGTGATGATTATCGGTAAGATTCTTCCTAGTTTACGTTAGTAGTTGTCGATTTAGTTTTTCAAGCTATAGCAAGCTAAGCTAAGCTTCCCCCGTACCAATGATTGTTGAACACGATAAATTCCCGTGTTTATGTTAATTTTTTTCTGACTACCCACTTCTATCTCATCATTTTGAATACTCGTAACAAAACAAAATTATTCTAGGAAACTTTATGCTCTTTACGCATGTGACGTAGTTTGTTGTAATGAGAACACATTTTAAGCCTACAATTCTCAGTTTTATGCCCTGCTTTTCACATGAGCCACATCGAATAGAATCTCTACAGACTGCCACAATATGACCCCAACGATCACATTAAAATATTTAGTTTGCCTGATATTTTTCTCTTTAGTAACGTTAGCTTCTTTGGGATGAGATGACGTATCTAATGAAGCATTATTAATTAACTAAGTAAAGAACGCGTACCAATACCACGAGCTCCTACGTTCAATAAAGGGTTACTTAATTTAAAAATAATTACATCTCCTATTAAGTCATCAGAAAGTTTACAAGATTTACCCTTAGCAAAAATTTTTTTTTTTTAAGTAGAAGTTAAGTACCTTTTCTTCCTGTTGCATGTTCATGGTGACGAAGTAGTAAAGCTTTGTTGCTAATCCTCGGCAGGCTGTCATGTGGTAGACCAGTGTTCATTAATCCCAGCCGTAGATTTTCGCCAAGGACTCCAGACGGTGTAACCATGTGAAAATAGAAGTAGCATTAATGTCACCATCAAATTTCAGCACGTTTTCAAGTTTTACATAAAATGTCAGGTAATGGATATTCTTATTTGGGTTTATGTCGATTGGATGTGTTGGATCTAATGTTACCTAATGACGACATGCTTGGAATTGAAAATTATTGAAGGTAGATAGCAAAATTTATGAACTGGAATGTGCTATTGTTTCTAATCAATCGCCTGCTACATTTTCAAAGAATTATTTTTTTTGTGTACCTTGTATTTTCTGTTGAGGCTTCGATGAGGTTATTGTTCTATCCGGTTGTACCGTTGATCCGGATCACCTGGCTGCTTGATTGCTCATGAACTGCTCCAGCATATTTTCAAGCCGATCGTTGTTGGTTGGACGAGGTGGATTTTTCTTTTCTTCTTGGAAGGTGGCTCCCGTGGCGATGGTGGTGGTGGCGTTTCTTGCGGATCCGGTTCCTCGTCATTGCTTATAACAGGAAGCCTTCGACGTTGGCTCATGGTTCAGGATAGAGCACGCAGCGTGGACTCGACGAACACTTCTGATTTGTTGAATAAAATACAGAAGCAGCAGCGATACCAGTTTATTCATCAGCGGACGAAAAGGAAAAGAGAGCTGTACATCATGTTTTCTTAATTTATAGGCTTGTTCTATTACCACCTCCACTTGGTCGGGCCTACCGACATTCATCATGCCGGCCCTTCTGCGACAGATGGCAGCACTAGTCTTAACGTATCCGATTCGTAACATTTCTTATAAATTATTTTAATTGTGGCCACACTGTGACAGATACCATGGAATGATTTAAAACGAAATGTCAACGTCAAGACCAGCTGTCACAAGTCAGTTGTTTACATTTGAAAATATCAATTATATTTAATGCATGAGATTGCGGTTAAAATATTGTAAAAGTTACTATTAATGACAGTAAATAACATGAATAGTGAATACTAGGTTACAAAAAGGTGCAAAGCTTGCTTTCAGACATAGTGAATACATGGATTACTGAATTTATTTAAAATGATGGCTTACAGTAGGTACCCAATTTTGACTTTAGTTCCCATTAAAATTATTATTGTATTTTAACTATCTCACCGGGACTTTTCTAAGAAATTATATAATATTGAATCATATGTACCGTTTCCTTCATTTGACCTCTATATGTTATTGTAATGTTATTTGAAATGATCTCAATAGTTTTTAGGCAATCCGTATTGTTCTTAATTAACTTGACTTAATTTGAATCTTATTTTATCTATGGCTTATTAAATACCCACTGAATGTGTACTCACTATTTATTGACATAAAAAACAATGTAAATTATTTAATGATCTAATATTATATAGCATAATTATGACTCTTGAAAACTGACTAAACTTGCAACGCCCTAACAGGGTTCATGTATGTTACTTATAATAATTATGTATTACCTAGATATAATGCAAACCATGTACATGAAGCAATGAATAAATAAATTACAAAATAAATAAATATCTAGGCTACATTTTAACCAAGTCATTTCAACTCCTAGGTATGTATTCCAACTTAAGTAATGGCTTTTGAGATATTCTGCTGAACGTATTTAATTATTTTATTTTCTAAACGTTCGTACACATCCTCTCAGTCGTGGAAATGCCATAATCACTTGGCAGGCGGGTTGGCGAGCGCAGAACGGGATGTTGATACACGGAAAGATACTGCTACCCATCTTCCGGAGGTACCCCTCAGCAGATTCTTACTGCATCTTCAGGCAAGATAAAAGAGGCAATATTGTACTGCCTGCACTCTACGTCAAGGGTGATATAAGGAAATTAAAAAAAAAAACATGTTTAATTTTGTATATTATAGTAGGTACCCATTTTCAAGGATCTCAAGTAAAAATATAATGTGTCCCACACAAAGTTTCATCCCCCTTTATTTTCACGCAAGGGAATGGCTGATTTTTTTTTATTTCCTGAAATACTAAAATTTTGATGTCCCAATATTTGTGCAAAATTTCTTGTCACTCATCACTTCAGCCGTAAAACGTCCACTACTGAACAAAGGCCTCCCTCATGGATCTCCACGAGGGGTAGTTGCCATACTCACCACGCTTGGCAAGCGGGTTGGCGAGCGCAGCACGGGATGTTGAAATACGGAAAGACGCTGCTGCCCATCTTCCGGAGGTGTCCCTTAGCAGACTCTTACTGCATCCACGGGTAGGACAGGAGGGGTAACATTCTACAGCCGGCACCCCACGGCCAAATTTCTATTACAAATTTATTTTTTTAATTTAAAATTATTTTATTACAAATTTCTTGTAAATCAGGTAAAAACTATGATTTTCCAACCTTTCCCCTAATTTGCCACTAGAGGGTTGATTTTTGAGCACTGAAACATGTGTTTAATAATTTTAGTGTTAATTTATTTGTTTTATTTCATGTGTTAAAGTGTGAAATAAAAATAAATTTGCTAACTATTTATTTGAAATTTCAAGTACTTATATCAAAAGAATCAAATTATTCCCCAAACAAATTTTCATCGCCTTTATAGTGAAAACACTTAGAGGACGATTTTCGAGGAATTCTGAAACATAGGTTCATTAATTTGTAATACAAAATATTATATATGCAAAATTTTAAGTACAAAAATATTTTAAGTAGGTATTGTAATTAAAAATAACGATTTTTCCATACAAACTTTCATCCCCTATTCTAACACCTAGTTTAATTTACGCAACGAGAAGTAGCCTGTGCCCGTCTCCATGGTCTAATCTATTCCTAAACTAAAATTCATCAAAATCGACGTGAAAACGAAACATACATACCATACATCCACACTTTCACTTTTATATATCAGTAGGGAAATCGGCTCAGCGGTTTTGAGGTGAAAACGGAATATACGTACATACTACATACTAACATACATACACACACTTTCACTTTTATATTTTAGTAGGGATAGGGATGATGGCACGGAACCCTCGGTGCGCGAGCCCGACTCGCTCTTGGCCGGTTTTATTAAACTCTTGTTATTATTTACAGATGAATATGACATGTCTATGGAGCGCAACTCTCCGAACCAGAGTTCTAACAACATGCAGCGGCTCGACAAGTGAGTACTTAGTTTAGAGCCGATTGGTGCCGGCAGTAGAATGTTTCCACGCCTCTCAATGCCCGTGGATGCAGTAGGAGATAGATTGCTTGATGCATTGTTAGATGAGGCTTGCCCAGCACCTATACCGTCCTCCCAGCTTCACTGAAAAAAAAACTTGATAACATTGATAAAAAAAATGTTTGCAGCTATCAAGGAACTTGTTTATATACGAGCACATAAAGTAATACGATTATGGCAATAAAGTTATGTTGAATAAGCAACAGACAAGTTGTCTTGATGATATACTAAGTTGTATAACTGTATCGCAGAATATGTACCAGTAAGAAGAATATCTAGTGCTCCAGTAAAATACTTATATCCGACTTGGTACTCCAGGGAAATTATAAATAACATTCAAGCCAAATATTTTAATTTAAGAAGGTTTAAAGAGACAGGACACTTATATAACAGAGAGTTATTCAAGTACTATAGAGAGCACGTTAAAAAGCTAATCGATGTTGCGTACAATAACCATATAAAACAAGCCCAAGACAACATCGTACGTGACCCTGCTAAGTTCTGGCAATACGTACAAGAGAAACGGAAGAATCGGCAGGCACTTCAAGAATTTAAAATAGGCGATGAGTTGGTATCTGGACAGAAGGCTGCTGATGCATTCGCAAATTTTTTCGGTTCTGTGTTTCATGATAATGTTCCTGATCTTAACCCAGAACTGGCCCAGGCAAATATTGATGGTTTTGGATCTGATTCGTTTCGCATTGCCATCGATACTGTAACGTTGCCTGAGTTGAGACGAGCTATCAAAAAGTTAAAACCAAGATCCTCAGCGGGACCTGATGCTGTTCCAGCATACATAGTGAAGGATTGTATGGCTGTTCTTGAGCAACCACTCCTGTACCTCTATAATCTTTCGCTTAAACAGTGTCAGTACCCAGAGCGATGGAAAATATCCAAGGTCACTCCTGTGCCCAAGGGCAGCTCAAAGTTGCAAGCGAGTATCGAGATGCATAGACCAATAGCTGTCCCATCAGTCTTCGGCAAGATCTTTGAGTCGATAGTTGATTCTGAGATCCGTCGTCAAGTTGGTCCCCTTCTGACTAATTCCCAGCACGGTTTCAGATCGGCTAGGTCCACATCAACCAATCTCATTAACTTAGCCGATTATGTTTCACAAAAAATGGACGAGAGATTGCAAGTGGATGCGACATACTTCGATTTCAAAAAAGCGTTCGATCTGGTGGACAATGACAAACTCCTAAATAAATTGGCTACTACAGGATTTACACCTAATCTTCTGCGCTTTTTTGCTAACTACCTTAAAAATCGAAGTCAGTTTGTAAGCCTTGGACATCATGTTTCGAAATCGTATTATACCCTCTCGGGTGTAAGTCAGGGAAGTACACTGGGCCCCACACTTTTCCTTTTGATGATAAATGACCTTCCTTCTGTTATCAGTACTGCAGAATGTCTACTATTCGCTGATGACCTGAAGCTGTTCACAGCTATCGAATCGAACACTGACTGTCTGGCTCTTCAACGCGACATTGACAGTGTGGCTGCATGGAGTGCTGATAACTCTCTGCCTTTCAATGTCTCAAAGTGCCAGACTATAACATTCACTCGTCGACGCTATCCTATTTGCCACACCTACATTCTTGGCGATACTACAATCGAGCGTGTAGGCTCGATACGGGATTTAGGATTGATGTTGGACACTAGACTCGATTTTAACTCACACATAGTCGCTGTTTGCAAGCAAGCATGCAAGACCTTAGGTTTCATAATGCGTGTCACATGGGAGTTTCCAGACGCACGTGCAGCTCTCATGCTCTATAAATCATACGTACGCAGTCGCCTTGAGTATGGAGCTGTAGTCTGGGATCCTCATGAGTCCAAGTACAAATTGACACTGGAGAAAGTCCAACGCAAATTCTCACGCTATCTGTATAAAAGGATATACGGGTATTATCCATATCTGTATCCTTCTTTGTTTGTTTCTGGCATGGTGGGACTGGACTCTCTTCAACTGCGACGGAAGTTGCTACTAATAACGCATTATTTTATGTTGTTACGTGGTGAAGTAGACAACCCAGATTTGCTTGAGAGGCTGGCTTTAACTGTGCCACGACGTTACATGACGGGCGCACAAGGTTCAGCGGGCCCTCGTCGCCGCCCGCCTCTGTTTGCCGCGCCGCCTGGAGTCCGGACTTGCACCGGCGCCGCTGCTCCCACTCCGCGTGCAATCTCACTACTTAATAATTTTATAGCTCAAACCGACTTCGACATATTCGCTGACAATTTCGCTACTTTCTTTAGACAATTAGTGACATTTTTAAACATTATTTGACATATTTTTTGAATATTATATTATTGTTTTTTTTTGAATGTATATTTGACATAATTTTTTATTTTTATTTTATATTGAATCTGACTTTTTGATCCTAATTATAATTTAGCTATTGTTTGTAATTTGTAAATGAATATATTTGTATTATATAAATCAATTTAATATTTGGGTGCTTTGGCGCAAGCTGTTAGCCCATCTGTGTATGTTTTTAATAAATAAATAAATAAATAAATAAATATCAAACAAAGTAATTGTCAATACAATCAAGTTTGGTTAACATGCCAATGATTTATGTTGATTGAATTTACAACGAACGTGGTAATGGTTATCAAGTATTTTAGTAGTTTCAGTAATGTATAATGCTTAATTTTATAAGGCAAAGTTATATATAATATAATATAGCGGGTGTGAGCGGGATTTCGTCAAATGAGAGGGCGTGAAGATGGAATTAAGAACATTTATTCAAATTAACCAAATTTAACTACAGACTCACAGAGGGTGTCTCAGCATTCTATACGCTAGCCCAAACAAGGAATGAAGCTAGGCACGTGCCGCTTTGACGAGTGGTAGTTGTTTATGGTGAACAACGTTTATGGTCAAATCACAAAAAGACCCGAGACCTAAGTAAATGGGTGAAACACTTCGATAGCGCGTTCTAATTTTTCTAGTTGCGACATCTAGTTCTGTTAAATGTAAACACTGAGTGTTATTTGTGATGTTACAGTAATTGTATTCTACAATCAATGGACCTGATTACTGTGTATTGGTAACTTGATTAATTTGATTCTGTTCGATACTCGAATCAAATATTTGTATGTTTACATTTACAATAAAATCATGTTTACAATAACATAATCATGATATCTTAATTCCTTTGATGAAGTGAATGTTATAGAAAAGTTGATCATTTCACCTTTATTGTGACAATAAATAGTGATTAATGTAGTTTTATAAGTTTTTGATTGCTTCATTCATTTATTTTTCTATCAAGCAAAATGTCATGCTTGATTGGCTGGATTTTTTTCAGTGTTAGTCAGCTATTAGTCAGAGGAAGGAAAGAACAGGTTGTTAAGAGGTTAATTGTCCAGTACATTTGAAGCTGACTTTGCCTCACGATGTTTTCCTTCACCGATAATTCACGTGTTATATGTGTACATCTATTTTCCAATAGCGATATCACGATGCACGAAGAAGATCTCCCTCGCCAGGATTTATTTTCAGACAACTTAAGAACAGTACAAAGATGTTAATTCCCATATTATTAATTATTAAGAGTACTTCCCCTTTAGGTGGCATTACAAAATTCCACCCTGTAATGTCGTATCATTAAGATTTAAATCGTAATAAAATCGGCAACACCCCTGGACTCGGAAGTAGTCGCTACCGAAGTTGAAGCTAGAGTAAAGATCGTAGGATCGACTCTTACCCTCAACCTTACTTCTCAAGAAGGAAGTGTAGAAGACCCATTTGATGTTTTGTAATCTTTTTTGCAATTTGATAACAAACTGTATGTCAAAGTCTTGTTCTGAGTAAAAGAAGTACAGACCACAGCTGAACACTGTACTAGTTTTTATCCTATGATTTCTATTGTCTATGTCGCGTTTACATTACATAATATATGTAGACGCAACATAGAACTCGATGCCAATTTCAGACGTTTCGTGAAGGAAAACATGGAATAATTAGCACAAAGTGTTTAGCTGAGGTCTGTACTTCTTCTTTTGCTCAGAACAAGACTTTTGACATAAAGTTTTTATTTATTTATTTATTTATTTGGGACAACAAACAATCACACTCACATAAATCTAAAACAATCTTAGCCTAAAAACTATGTAACTATAAGTGTAATCAACCCCGTTGTCCGCGAGTTGGATATAAACAAAAACACAGGGGCAATATTATAAAAGGTAAGTTAAGTAGTTACCAAATACAAATACGTATGTACATTGCGTGCATTTATACAAATGCATAAAATGTAAGTGTTGTGTAATGGCAAAATAGCATTTATAGCAAAAATTTTGTTATCAAATCTAGAAAAGATAATTATTACAAAACGAAACAGAGTTGTTTCCGAAAATACAATGACTTCCCGCCCTTCCATAGACAGTGATCCGACTTCCTTTAGTCTATGACACACCTCTATTATGGTATTCTGACTTTGACATTTGAATGTGTTGTTTAACACGAAACCTCGTCCTGGCGGTTGTCAAAGAATTTGGAGTCAGCCGAAGCAAATAGTTTTTAAGTACTTATCTACTTTGTTTCGTCTTGCATTATGAAGTTTTTGTTACGATTTAAATCCCAAAGATACGACATATATATATATATATATATGTATATATATTTGTATATATATATATATATTTATTCACAAGTTTACTAAGGAGGGTGTCTGCCCGTCAGGTTGTTCCAGCGAACTGTGACGGGCGTGTTCAACTCACTGAAGACGGCGGTGGGCGGCGAGGACGCGGCGCCGCCCCACGCCCAGCAGTGGGCGTACGTCCACACATCCAACGAACTCAGCGTAAGTTTTTTGTGTAGTGGACTTGTGCCTGTTATAGAAAATTATATTTATGTATCCATGATTACCTGTATGCCGTGGGGTTCCGGCAGCAGAATGTTACCCCTCTCATGCCCATGGATGCAGAGAGCCTGCTAAGGGATACCTCTGGAAGATGTGCAGCAGCGTCTCTCCGTGTATCAACATCCCGTATTGCGCTCGCCAACCCGCCTGCCGCGAGGCGAGTATGACAAATACTCCTCATGGAGATCCATGAGAGGCTTGTGTTCTGTAGTGGACGTTTTACGGCTGAAATGATGATGATGACGATTACCGAATATATAAAATAATAAAAAAATACACAAATCAAATTCACTAAGCGTGACTATGTATTGCGCCCGGCCCTCTGAGAGTTGTATTGTAAGGTCTCATGTGCCCGTAACTTCACTCGTACTGGCGCCCCGTCTGTGGGACTTCTTTCATGGAAATGACTCTGACGTTTGATTAGTTAATTGTTTATTGGTTGCGCGCAGGTGTGCGTGGTGGCGGCGCGGCTGGCGTGGGCGCGGCGCGCGCGCGGCGTGGACGCGGCGCTGGACCCGCTGGCGCAGCGCGCGCCGCCCCTCCCCGCGCCGCCCGCGCCCGAGGACCTGGGTACTACACGTTTATTTATTCGTCTCTTCCCAGATCACTCCTCTCCCTCTCATTTCTTTCTTTCTTTATTGAATATGACATCTTTTACCATTGTTTTTTATCTAAACACAGGATACTCGTAGTCATTTTCACATTTACATTTTTTGAAGTGATAACTTATTTTGGGAGGCAGATATTTGTCAGGGTGTTCTGGATGAAAATATCTATTTATGTACCTCAATGTATTAAGTATATCAGTCACCTAGTACACGTAACACAAGCTCTTAGCTTGGGGCTAGGTGATGCTGTGTGAATTGCCGAGCGTTATTTGTTTAATTGAGAGTGTCGTGTTGCAGAGGAGTGGCTGGCGCTGCACGCGCGCGCGTGGTGCGCGGGCGCCGGGCTGTGCGCGCCGCTGCGCTCGCACGTGGCGCAGCGCCTCGCCTCACTGCTGCTGGCGGGTGAGTCCTACAGGCGCGTGGTGCGCGGGCGCCGGGCTGTGCGCGCCGCTGCGCTCGCACGTGGCGCAGCGCCTCGCCTCACTGCTGCTGGCGGGTGAGTCCTACAGGCGCGTGGTGCGCGGGCGCCGGGCTGTGCGCGCCGCTGCGCTCGCACGTGGCGCAGCGCCTCGCCTCACTGCTGCTGGCGGGTGAGTCCTACAGGCGCGTGGTGCGCGGGCGCCGGGCTGTGCGCGCCGCTGCGCTCGCACGTGGCGCAGCGCCTCGCCTCACTGCTGCTGGCGGGTGAGTCCTACAGGCGCGTGGTGCGCGGGCGCCGGGCTGTGCGCGCCGCTGCGCTCGCACGTGGCGCAGCGCCTCGCCTCACTGCTGCTGGCGGGTGAGTCCTACAGGCGCGTGGTGCGCGGGCGCCGGGCTGTGCGCGCCGCTACGCTCGCACGTGGCGCAGCGCCTCGCCTCACTGCTGCTGGCGGGTGAGTCCTACAGGCGCGTGGTGCGCGGGCGCCGGGCTGTGCGCGCCGCTGCGCTCGCACGTGGCGCAGCGCCTCGCCTCACTGCTGCTGGCGGGTGAGTCCTACAGGCGCGTGGTGCGCGGGCGCCGGGCTGTGCGCGCCGCTGCGCTCGCACGTGGCGCAGCGCCTCGCCTCACTGCTGCTGGCGGGTGAGTCCTACAGGCGCGTGGTGCGCGGGCGCTGGGCTGTGCGCGCCGCTGCGCTCGCACGTGGCGCAGCGCCTCGCCTCGCTGCTGCTGGCGGGTGAGTCCTACAGGCGCGTGGTGCGCGGGCGCCGGGCTGTGCGCGCCGCTGCGCTCGCACGTGGCGCAGCGCCTCGCCTCGCTGCTGCTGGCGGGTGAGTCCTACAGGCGCGTGGTGCGCGGGCGCCGGGCTGTGCGCGCCGCTGCGCTCGCACGTGGCGCAGCGCCTCGCCTCACTGCTGCTGGCGGGTGAGTCCTACAGGCGCGTGGTGCGCGGGCGCCGGGCTGTGCGCTCGCACGTGGCGCAGCGCCTCGCCTCGCTGCTGCTGGCGGGTGAGTCCTACAGGCGCGTGGTGCGCGGGCGCCGGGCTGTGCGCGCCGCTGCGCTCGCACGTGGCGCAGCGCCTCGCCTCGCTGCTGCTGGCGGGTGAGTCCTACAGGCGCGTGGTGCGCGGGCGCCGGGCTGTGCGCTCGCACGTGGCGCAGCGCCTCGCCTCGCTGCTGCTGGCGGGTGAGTCCTACAGGCGCGTGGTGCGCGGGCGCCGGGCTGTGCGCGCCGCTGCGCTCGCACGTGGCGCAGCGCCTCGCCTCACTGCTGCTGGCGGGTGAGTCCTACAGGCGCGTGGTGCGCGGGCGCCGGGCTGTGCGCGCCGCTGCGCTCGCACGTGGCGCAGCGCCTCGCCTCGCTGCTGCTGGCGGGTGAGTCCTACAGGCGCGTGGTGCGCGGGCGCCGGGCTGTGCGCTCGCACGTGGCGCAGCGCCTCGCCTCGCTGCTGCTGGCGGGTGAGTCCTACAGGCGCGTGGTGCGCGGGCGCCGGGCTGTGCGCGCCGCTGCGCTCGCACGTGGCGCAGCGCCTCGCCTCACTGCTGCTGGCGGGTGAGTCCTACAGGCGCGTGGTGCGCGGGCGCCGGGCTGTGCGCGCCGCTGCGCTCGCACGTGGCGCAGCGCCTCGCCTCGCTGCTGCTGGCGGGTGAGTCCTACAGGCGCGTGGTGCGCGGGCGCCGGGCTGTGCGCGCCGCTGCGCTCGCACGTGGCGCAGCGCCTCGCCTCACTGCTGCTGGCGGGTGAGTCCTACAGGCGCGTGGTGCGCGGGCGCCGGGCTGTGCGCGCCGCTGCGCTCGCACGTGGCGCAGCGCCTCGCCTCACTGCTGCTGGCGGGTGAGTCCTACAGGCGCGTGGTGCGCGGGCGCCGGGCTGTGCGCGCCGCTGCGCTCGCACGTGGCGCAGCGCCTCGCCTCGCTGCTGCTGGCGGGTGAGTCCTACAGGCGCGTGGTGCGCGGGCGCCGGGCTGTGCGCGCCGCTGCGCTCGCACGTGGCGCAGCGCCTCGCCTCACTGCTGCTGGCGGGTGAGTCCTACAGGCGCGTGGTGCGCGGGCGCCGGGCTGTGCGCGCCGCTGCGCTCGCACGTGGCGCAGCGCCTCGCCTCACTGCTGCTGGCGGGTGAGTCCTACAGGCGCGTGGTGCGCGGGCGCCGGGCTGTGCGCGCCGCTGCGCTCGCACGTGGCGCAGCGCCTCGCCTCGCTGCTGCTGGCGGGTGAGTCCTACAGGCGCGTGGTGCGCGGGCGCCGGGCTGTGCGCGCCGCTGCGCTCGCACGTGGCGCAGCGCCTCGCCTCGCTGCTGCTGGCGGGTGAGTCCTACAGGCGCGTGGTGCGCGGGCGCCGGGCTGTGCGCTCGCACATGGCGCAGCGCCTCGCCTCACTGCTGCTGGCGGGTGAGTCCTACAGGCGCGTGGTGCGCGGGTGCCGGGCTGTGCGCTCGCACGTGGCGCAGCGCCTCGCCTCACTGCTGCTGGCGGGTGAGTCCTACAGGCGCGTGGTGCGCGGGCGCCGGGCTGTGCGCGCCGCTGCGCTCGCACGTGGCGCAGCGCCTCGCCTCTCTGCTGCTGGCGGGTGAGTCCTACAGGCGCGTGGTGCGCGGGCGCCGGGCTGTGCGCTCGCACGTGGCGCAGCGCCTCGCCTCGCTGCTGCTGGCGGGTGAGTCCTACAGGCGCGTGGTGCGCGGGCGCCGGGCTGTGCGCGCCGCTGCGCTCGCACGTGGCGCAGCGCCTCGCCTCTCTGCTGCTGGCGGGTGAGTCCTACAGGCGCGTGGTGCGCGGGCGCCGGGCTGTGCGCTCGCACGTGGCGCAGCGCCTCGCCTCGCTGCTGCTGGCGGGTGAGTCCTACAGGCGCGTGGTGCGCGGGCGCCGGGCTGTGCGCGCCGCTGCGCTCGCACGTGGCGCAGCGCCTCGCCTCGCTGCTGCTGGCGGGTGAGTCCTACAGGCGCGTGGTGCGCGGGCGCCGGGCTGTGCGCGCCGCTGCGCTCGCACGTGGCGCAGCGCCTCGCCTCACTGCTGCTGGCGGGTGAGTCCTACAGGCGCGTGGTGCGCGGGCGCCGGGCTGTGCGCGCCGCTGCGCTCGCACGTGGCGCAGCGCCTCGCCTCGCTGCTGCTGGCGGGTGAGTCCTACAGGCGCGTGGTGCGCGGGCGCCGGGCTGTGCGCGCCGCTGCGCTCGCACGTGGCGCAGCGCCTCGCCTCGCTGCTGCTGGCGGGTGAGTCCTACAGGCGCGTGGTGCGCGGGCGCCGGGCTGTGCGCTCGCACATGGCGCAGCGCCTCGCCTCACTGCTGCTGGCGGGTGAGTCCTACAGGCGCGTGGTGCGCGGGTGCCGGGCTGTGCGCTCGCACGTGGCGCAGCGCCTCGCCTCACTGCTGCTGGCGGGTGAGTCCTACAGGCGCGTGGTGCGCGGGCGCCGGGCTGTGCGCGCCGCTGCGCTCGCACGTGGCGCAGCGCCTCGCCTCTCTGCTGCTGGCGGGTGAGTCCTACAGGCGCGTGGTGCGCGGGCGCCGGGCTGTGCGCTCGCACGTGGCGCAGCGCCTCGCCTCGCTGCTGCTGGCGGGTGAGTCCTACAGGCGCGTGGTGCGCGGGCGCCGGGCTGTGCGCTCGCACATGGCGCAGCGCCTCGCCTCACTGCTGCTGGCGGGTGAGTCCTACAGGCGCGTGGTGCGCGGGTGCCGGGCTGTGCGCTCGCACGTGGCGCAGCGCCTCGCCTCACTGCTGCTGGCGGGTGAGTCCTACAGGCGCGTGGTGCGCGGGCGCCGGGCTGTGCGCGCCGCTGCGCTCGCACGTGGCGCAGCGCCTCGCCTCGCTGCTGCTGGCGGGTGAGTCCTACAGGCGCGTGGTGCGCGGGCGCCGGGCTGTGCGCGCCGCTGCGCTCGCACGTGGCGCAGCGCCTCGCCTCGCTGCTGCTGGCGGGTGAGTCCTACAGGCGCGTGGTGCGCGGGCGCCGGGCTGTGCGCGCCGCTGCGCTCGCACGTGGCGCAGCGCCTCGCCTCACTGCTGCTGGCGGGTGAGTCCTACAGGCGCGTGGTGCGCGGGCGCCGGGCTGTGCGCGCCGCTGCGCTCGCACGTGGCGCAGCGCCTCGCCTCGCTGCTGCTGGCGGGTGAGTCCTACAGGCGCGTGGTGCGCGGGCGCCGGGCTGTGCGCGCCGCTGCGCTCGCACGTGGCGCAGCGCCTCGCCTCGCTGCTGCTGGCGGGTGAGTCCTACAGGCGCGTGGTGCGCGGGCGCCGGGCTGTGCGCTCGCACATGGCGCAGCGCCTCGCCTCACTGCTGCTGGCGGGTGAGTCCTACAGGCGCGTGGTGCGCGGGTGCCGGGCTGTGCGCTCGCACGTGGCGCAGCGCCTCGCCTCACTGCTGCTGGCGGGTGAGTCCTACAGGCGCGTGGTGCGCGGGCGCCGGGCTGTGCGCGCCGCTGCGCTCGCACGTGGCGCAGCGCCTCGCCTCTCTGCTGCTGGCGGGTGAGTCCTACAGGCGCGTGGTGCGCGGGCGCCGGGCTGTGCGCTCGCACGTGGCGCAGCGCCTCGCCTCGCTGCTGCTGGCGGGTGAGTCCTACAGGCGCGTGGTGTGCGGGCGCCGGGCTGTGCGCTCGCACATGGCGCAGCGCCTCGCCTCACTGCTGCTGGCGGGTGAGTCCTACAGGCGCGTGGTGCGCGGGTGCCGGGCTGTGCGCTCGCACGTGGCGCAGCGCCTCGCCTCACTGCTGCTGGCGGGTGAGTCCTACAGGCGCGTGGTGCGCGGGCGCCGGGCTGTGCGCGCCGCTGCGCTCGCACGTGGCGCAGCGCCTCGCCTCGCTGCTGCTGGCGGGTGAGTCCTACAGGCGCGTGGTGCGCGGGCGCCGGGCTGTGCGCGCCGCTGCGCTCGCACGTGGCGCAGCGCCACACACAAACATTCTACGGAAAAAAAGTTTTTTTTTTTTTAAGTTTTCATTAAATTAAAAAAAATTATCATCTACCCATCTTCCGGTTTCCCTTGGTAGATTCTTACTACATCAACGTAAGTCATCACGCGCAAGAGAGGCCGACTTACGGCAGTTTACTATTAATTACGAGTATTTTTGAATTCTCGCCTCTATTCCAGACGCAGCAGAGTCGTTAATCACGTACTGGCTGTCGGCGCTGGCGGGCTGGCTGCGCGCGCAGGTGTTCCTGTGGTTCGCGCGCGCGGAGGAGGGCGCGGCGCCGGCGCGGCGCCCCCTGGATGAAGACGCCACGGGCGCCGCCATCTTGGAGCACGCCCCAGGTCTGACATACTTAACTCCTTTAACAGTTCATACGCGTGTGTGACTCATAACATGCTGTGACAGACAGACAGGACAGGCGCCCGAAATAAGTGTTTCTTTGCACTAACTATAGTGCAAAGTTAATTTGTCGTGCATAATTTAACTTAAATATAAAATTAATACTAATGAATAGAATGTTGACAATTCAAATAAAATAGATTAAATGCTTTTTTCGATGATTAAATGCTTTTTTTGTTTTCAGTTTCGTTGAACGTAATCACGCAAATTTTTAGGGTTCAGTACCACTAGGTACCTACATAAAAGTTCCAGGTACTTAATACCTAGATAACTACATTTTTGATTTAAAATTTAAAAAAAAATCCCGCCAATTTTTTCTAACGGTATTGTCATTACCATTAGAGGTGGTACATCAATATACCAAAACAAAACATCAATAACCAATTTGAATTTAGAACAAATTGCTGTCCGTGTTCGAATGGTATGCATGATTTTGTTGCGGCGAATGGCGCTTCTTAGAAAAATGTATGGGAATTGTATTTTTTTAAATTATTGCCAAAACTTACGATTTGATTTGGTATGTTGCTTTAGGAAAAGTGTTCCTGGTTGGAAATAGAGTTACTCTAAACCAACCAGCCAGGTTCCAACCAGGAACACTTTTCCTAAAGCAACATACCAAATCAAATCGTAAGACCAACTTGTTTTTTTTGACAAATGTCATTTTTTGGGTGAACCGTATTTTGTTCAAAATCACCACAACCACTGAACACAGGCCTCACTCATGGATCTCCATGATCAATGGGTGATGGTAGTTGCCATACTCACCACGCTTGGCAGGCGGGTTGGCGAGCGCAGTACGGGATGTTGATACGGAAAGTAGCAGCTGCACATGTTCCGGAGGTATCCCTTAGCAGGCTCTTACTGCATCCACGGGCATGAGAGGAGGGGTTCTACTGCACCTGAAGGCAAAAAAATAATTGTAAACTTAATATTCGTTCCAGCTCTGACGGCGCTGTTCGGCGAAGACACGGCGTCGGCGTGGGTGCGCCGCGCCGTCGGCAGCGTCGGCGGCCGCGTCGCCAACCGCGACGTCGCCTACCGCGTGCTGGATCTGTTGGTGCTGCATTTCAAGAACGCCGCCGGGGTCAGGAACCCCTCCTTCGATAATAACTGAGCCGTGGGTCATGAGTCGTGGGTCATTAGTCATATAGATGATCAAACCGATATCACCTCATCAAACATTTCAGCGGTACCCGACATGGGTTCTGTTGCTTAGTGGTCAAAGCACTTCTGGCTTTAGTAAAGTATCGATTTGACGGACGTGGGTTCGAATCCCATCGGAATCGTTGAATTTTTGATAAGGTTATTCATTTCTTTGACTTATAGATGATGTCATACATAGGTATGATATGTCTTATGAGTCACCATGTCAAATCACAGCGAGCGATGGGTCGTCAAGCGGCAGGCCACAGCGTCATCTAACGAGCGAGCCGAGCGAGCATCGATTCATACTTCGTTAGCTCAGCTCCGTAGTTAAAAAAAATTAAAAACATTTATTTGGGAACATAAAACATGGCATAATATCATAAATTAAACGTTAGTAAAAGTTTGAGGAAAACTGCGTAGCAGTGTCAGTTCGCAGTGTGAACTGACGTAGGAAAGAGGTTAGACAATGCTTGCTCGGTAGCTGCTGGTGTGGGCCTTAGATAATCTCGATAATAATTGTGCCGTGAGTCGTGGGTCCCGTAGGGAGTCATGATTCATCTATGATACGACTCATTACTCACCATAACAAATAACAGGTCCTTTATGAATTGTTATGTGAGTCTAGAAATGTATTGCACAAGCCATTCCTCGCGACTCATTAGTCATTTGTTATTTATCATCTTAGTTATGGGTCATGCGTTACCTACAAATGTCCCAAGCATTGCAGCTTCCCGCACAGCATGATACTTACTAGTTAATGACGCTGTATAAATCATCTGTACCAAAACTCACAAATACACTGTTTCAAGGGCCCTTTTAACTATTCCTTATCTTCTTTATTCCCTTGTCTGTGGCATCGGCTGCTGCAGCCGATGGTCAAACTGTGGCACAAGCCGATTGCGTATTGATTCGTTTGTTTTTAAAGTTTCATACAATAGACTTTATTTTAACTGCTCTAACTTGCACAAAGTATAGGGAAGGAAACATGGATGGCATACATATGTTACACTTGTTTAATGTCTAGAAATCAAAATCAATGACTATGAACTTTTAAAAACATAACAGTCACCCGCGCCGCTCTGTTGTCTTTTCGGTTAAAACTAATTAATTTTGGATAATTAAATGTTCAACCATTGATTAAAATTGAATGGTTTCGTATTGATCAGTATTTATTAAGTAGAATGTGTATATTATAAAGATGTTAGTATAAGAAATAGTAGGCACCATGACTCATGTGATGATGAGTCATGGTGCCGATAATATTGATCGACGACCAGATAAATTGAAGATGTATTAACAAAGAGGCTATTGAACATTCCTAGAGTTATTTTAACTGAAAAACAAAATTATTATTGAGTGTGACTAAATGTTTTAACGTATGTTGTGAGAATGCTAGATCTGAACTGACTTGTTATATTTCTTCTAATGGGTGACTAAGCTGGGAGGATGGTAGGGCCTGTGCGGAAAAAATAGCGTCGTGGCGTCAAATAGAACTAACATTATGATTGATATCATGCCTTGAAATAATTGAAGAGCGAATCTGAAAACATTATTTATTTATATATTTATTTATGGAAAACAAATAGCTTGAGAAACTTAAATCTAGTAGAAGAGTAAACATAGAATATAACTAGCCTTGAGTAGTTTTCACTTATAGCTTGGTTGTATACAGTCCAGTTTTACACTAACATAGAATTATAAACACTTAAATTATTGACACAATTACACTAATCTAACTAAAGTTTGTAAGCCTTATCCACATTCGTTAACGAAAGGTTTTTTTTTAACGATAAACTTTTTCGTATAATCTATAATCTTATTGAAAAAAATTAATACAAGCATTAATTTTAAATACATTATTTCTCGCCATGAACAAATCAACATTTTCAGAGTAATTTGAGTTAAACATATTACATACTCTGATAAAGTAAGCATTTTGTCTATAACTGTTAGATATAATAATATATCTAACAGTTTTAAAACTTCTAGAGGTTACATTCGCACAATTTTTTTGCCACAATGATGAGACTAGCCGAGGGCACACTTACAACTGCAGTACCGCGGTGATAACGTTCACGAAGCGCGTGACCAAGTAATAACGTAACAGTGTTCTCAATTTATCAAATGTTGTAATTAAACACAGCAGCGCCCGTAAATCTTAGGACGGTTGTCTTTCCGCACAGACTCTTAACTTGCTGGGCAAGCCATCTTGTTTATGCTGTAAAAATCATCTGTAATAGGTGCAAAAGGCACTTTTACCCCCTTCGTCCACGTTCGTAACTAAGATTTCATAACTGGTGATTAAACAAGACTATTTTTTTCATTTTAAAACCTGACACATAACCAGTTATAAAATCTTAGTTACGAACGTGGACGAAAGGACTTACTGTTAGATCTAAATATCCAAAAACTTAAGTTAATTCTGTATTAAGTACCTATTGTTAAAGTTAATCTAGTCATAAAAAGAGTTAGGCTTAAGAGATGTGATTAAAAACAGAGTCTTCATTCCATATACCGTTTATTGTTGTAAAATACAAATATCACAGATTAACAGCATTTTGCTTAAAATCCATTTTCTAAAATTATTTATTTATAAAGATATAATTCTGTTTATCCATTAAAACTTGTCTAATAAAATATTTATTTAATTTTAAAGCTTTGTTTTTATTTAAAACAACCTTCACTCATCATTATCTTTAAAAAATATATTTTTTTACTCATTACTATGGTCTTGTTGTGTTTAAGTCAAATGTACACGTTGATCTAAAGTTGAAATGAATATATTATACGGAAGGCTTTAAACCCCCGACAAAAACGAGGGGTGTTATAAGTTTGACCGCTATGGCACCATAGCTCTTAAACGAGTGGACCGACTTGGACGCATTTTTTTTATACATACCCGGGTTTTCTAGCGATGGTTCTTAAACAAGTTTAATGAGATATATATATTATATTATTATGATATACGATTAGCGAACAGAAACACGTTTGTGCTATAAGTTAAACAATAATATAGGGAACCGGCAGTGCAATGTTGCCCCTGCTCTCTTGCCCGTGGATGCAGTAAGAATCTACCAAGGATGATGGGCAGCAGCGTCTTTCCGTGTAAAAACATCTCGTACTGCGCTCGCCTACCCGCTTGCCAAGCGGTATGGCAAAAAGTAACGGTCTATGAAGGAAGCCTATGTCCAGCAGCGTAAGTCCTACGGTTGAGATAGTTGCAGTAGTTAATGCACAGTAAACAAATACTTTGTTTTTACCCAAAGAAAACAGTTTTCACCGTTGAAGGTCTTGTGCAAACAATAACAGCCATGTTTAATGTACGGCAAACTAGATGGCAGCACAAGTAAAATTAGAACGCGCTATCGAAGCGTTTTAACATTTGTGTGGGTCAGCTTGCTTAATAGTTAAGAATTTGTTTATGTATTCTACTTAAAAAAACATTTAATAACACCTGATTATTAAACGATTTTTTAATGCACGATGACGCCTGTAATGGCGGGTCTCGTGTAAGTAAATGAAACCGAAGATTTATGGTGTGGTCGATCACAGAAGGCTACTTTTTATCCGGGTGCAACGCATGCGAAGCGGCGGGCACAAGCTAAGTTGGTTTTATCGTCTCAAGTACATATTTAAAACAAAAGACTTTCTTTTTACTGCATATAATTTGAACAAATGTTTAAGGAGATAATACGACATGGAACCGCGACCGTGTCGTTAATCTATTGAGTGATATTTCTATTAGACGGCTTTTCACCTAAACATTATTTAGAATTTTGTTATTTATCGGTTTGTTTAGTTTGCAGTCTGAAACATTGTTATCAGAAATGCGCTGCTGCGTCACGATCATGTCCGTTCGCTATTCATAATATTGAGTCCAAATTATTATTCTTGTTTTCAATTTTACAAATAAATAATGCTGGTCATTTCACACATCACCATCTAGCCCCAAAGTAAGCAGAGCTTGTGTTATAGATACCAGATGGTAGATAGAATACTAAAATATACCATACATACTTACCTATAGTACATAGAAAACACCCAGAGTATATGTAAAGTTCAAAGTTCAAAATATTTATTGTAACCATGTTGTAACATAAAGATCATAAAACATAAAAGTATCATACATGGACCCAGCTAGGGCACAACAATTTTAAGATGCTCATAAGTATCTAGAAGTATCATCTTATTTTATACACTAGGTTCTTATGTCTAACTACCTAAAATATAAAATTTTATTCTTATGTTTAACTGAAAGATACAATCTTAAGGTAGCAAAATTAAAATTTACTAACAATTCAAATCCCTACTCGGCCACCATCTGAATTATAAAGCACATACATACACGTAATATAATACATAATAAAACAATCAAACTCGTAAATTCTTCAGTAGTACAGTACAGTAGGTGGGTATTATTATTATTGATCTAAAAACTCTTGTAATGAATAAAAACTATGTTGTAACAGATATATTTTTAGTATTTTCTTAAATTTGGGAAAGTTATCTTCATTTTTAATCTCTGTCGGTATTTTATTGAATATTTTTATGGCCATAGCATGAGGACCAGAATGGAAGAGCTGTAGCTTAGAAAACGGGATGTCTAATCTCTCCCGAGGCCGCAAATGCTGTGGTCGATTATAGGCTTTGAAGAAATGTTTATTCTTTTTTACGAATACACATATTTCTAATATATATATACATGCTAATGTTAAAATGTTTTCATTTATAAAAAAGGGTTTGCAACTTGTCATTTCATTAATGTTATGGATGATTCTTATGCATCGTTTTTGTAGTATAAATAGTTTATTTGTGTCTGAACTATTTCCCCAGAGAATTATCCCATATTGTAGCCAGGAATGCGCATAAGCATAGTAGGCGGTGGTAGCGGTCTTGATGTCGGTAGATTTCTTTAGTTCGTATAATGCATACGTGAATCTAGATAACTTTGTCGCTATTTGTTGTATATGTCCTTTCCAATTTAAGTGCGAGTCTATGTGCATGCCCAGAAGGGGGTAGTTATTGACATTCTCTAGGTGGGTATCTTGAAATGTGTATGATATATTTAAAGGGTTTTTTTGGTATGGTCTGAATTGCATGAGTTTTGTTTTACTAAAATTTAATTGAAGATTGTGATCGCTAAGCCAATTTACTATTTTTGTTAAAGTTGTGTCTAGGATTGTATTTATATGAGAATCTGATTTACACGGGACAACTATTGAAATATCGTCTGCAAACAAGGAGCAAGAAGTTTCTATAGCTCTAGGTAAATCGTTGATGTAAATGAGAAAAAGAATACAACCAAGAACACTGCCCTGGGGAATTGATTTTGTGACATTAATCGGTTTAGAAGTTATTTTTCTTATTATTCCTGTATTGTGGTCGTAATGTTCTATTTCAACGTATTGGACTCGATTTTTAAAATATGAGACGAACCAATCCAATCCAGGACCTCTGACACCGATACCTTGTAGTTTATTTAAGAGAATATTGAATAGAACTCTATCATACGCTTTACTCATGTCAAGTAACATACCTACACCGTATTTTTTATCATTAATAATATTCAAAATTTCGTTTACATATTTATAAACTGCGTAAGATGTTGATCGATTTTTTCTAAATCCGTTTTGGCAATCAAAAGATCTTAAATTTTTCGCAAAAATAATTCAGTCGGTTAGACATTGCGGTTTCGATAATCTTTGTGAATGTTGGTAGTAATGCAATGAGCCGTTTTCAGTAACAAAACAAAAAGAGTTTTCTACTAAACCTAACAGATGGAGCTGGCAAGCGGAGTAAGCAAGTTTGTGATTAATCCTGTCATTATCAAATTGTGCCTACCAGTAAAAGAAAATTAACGCCATCTATAAGGTTCGAGGTAACTATTTTTGAAGTTTTTACTTTTTAATGAAAACGCCTCATTGGACGATAATTGTCAATAACTTTATGATCGCCTTTTTTGTAAAGTGGTTTTATCACTGAAATTTTCATTGCGTCGGGAACACATGCTTCTGCAAATGACTGATTTATGATAAATGAGATCGGTGAAGCTAGCTCCATTGCACATCTTCTTATGAGCATAGGCGGTAGTTCATCATGACCATAGCTTCTTTTGTTTTTCAAATTACGTATTATTTTGTAAACTTCAAACGGTGTAGCGGGTTTTAGATACATTGAATTTTCAGTTGGCGCTATAACTGGTCGCCCCAGTGGTGTCGACAGCGATTCATTATCTCCTATTGATGTGAAAAAACAGTTAAATGCGTTTGCAATTAGATTAGGATTGTCTGTTGTATTGTTATTAATTTTAAGCTTTATATTATTTTTAGTTTTTAAGGGTAGTTTGTTTGTTTTTTCTTTAACGATGTGCCACATTGTTTTTACAATGTTATCAGAGTTTCTCATTTTCTTTATGTTTTGGATTTTTTTAGATGTTGTGACAGATTTCTTTAGTATTTTTGCATATTGTTTGTAATTTTTTGTAAGAGTGGGATCATCTGTTTGTGTTATAATGTTTTTTAATAATCTTTTGTTTCTGCATGATTGTCTGATACCTTTAGTAAGCCAAGATTTTCTATTATTGTATTTTATTTTTATTTTGACTTTAGGTATAAACCGGTTTAGTATTACTTT
This sequence comes from Pasiphila rectangulata, assembly GCA_963082625.1. NCBI lineage: Eukaryota > Metazoa > Arthropoda > Insecta > Lepidoptera > Geometridae > Pasiphila > Pasiphila rectangulata. Next base: position 16,774,822 of record OY720253.1, on the reverse strand, counting down.
AAGGGCTTTAGAATATGAATTATAGTTATCAGTGGTATTTTTTTCGTTTGTAACAGTTAAACTAAAATCAACCTTCCGCAATTCTGTCAGAAAGTATTTTATATTATTTTCGTTGAATAATCTTTTTTCTATGACCCAATAATTGCGAACTTTTGGTTTTTGAACTTGCATATTTATAAGGACTCCCTTGTGGTCACTAAATCCATATTCCTCCACAGTTACATTAAAGTTAATTTGTTGAAAATTTGTAAATACGAGATCTATACAGGAGCTCTTGATTTTATTAGTTTGTCTACAAATTCTTGTTGGATCTTTAACATGTTGGTGAAAGTTGAAACTTCGCATCAAGTTTAGAAGTAATTGGGAGCCGGTGCTATCTAATATATCTACATTGAAATCCCCTCCAATTATAATAATTATACTTATACTTACGAGTATTTTTGTGAAATAAATGTATTTTCCGCCGTGGGGTGCCGGCAGTAGAATGATACCCTCCTCACATGCCCATGGATGCAGTAAGAGCCTGCTAAGGGATACCTCCGGAAGATGGGCAGCAGCGTCTAACCGTGTATCAACATCCCATACTGCGCTCACCAACCCGCCTGCCAAGCGTGGTGAGAATGGCAACTACCCCTCATGGAGATCCATGAGGGAGGCCTGTGTTCATCAGTGGACGTTTAATGGCTGAAATGAAATGTATATTCTATTCTATCTGCACAAAAGCAAACATTTATCCCTCCTCCGGCGGGGATCCAACCCGCACCCTCCCGCATCTCAGCCGGCGTCATACTGCGGTGATCACGTTCACTAAAGCGCGCGACCAAGGGCCAGCGCAGACAGAACGGAGAGGATTTTATCGACGCACTTGAAAATAAACTTTAAAGTTATTAAAATAAAGTGCAAAACGCCGCGCGGGTATTCCCGCGTGTCTTCGAGGACGCGCGAGCATCTTTTGTCAGGTTCAAGCATTTATGCACTTTATTGTAATAATTTTAAAGTTTATTTTCAAGTGCGTTAATAAAATCCTCTACGTCCGCTGCGCTCCGTTCTGTCTGCGCTGAGCCCAACGCTGCATTGCATTACGCCCGTCACCCTGTGACATAGAGTTGTAAGGTCTCATGTGCCCGTAATTTCACCGGCCACCTTGCCCTTCAAACCGGAACAGCAATGCAGAGATTACTGCTTGGCGGCAGGAATAGGTATGGTGGTAGTGCCCAGATGAACTCTTCACAAAAAGTTCTACTAGCAAAAAATAAGTAAAGAGAACCTTGCGCCCTTATGCATAAATATTTATAAATATTGATTCCGGTGCCGATTCTGTTGTTGCACTTCTAAATCTAATTTTAACTTGAAATTTGACGTTATTAAATTTAGAGCTTTCCACGTAAAAATAGGTGTTGTCCACGTAAAAATAAAAAAATGTTCCGTTTAATTTTATAACGGCACGGTCTACTTTATGAAATTCTAGGTAGGAAGTGCTGTCAATGCTGTTTTTTCCTAAAGCTAATTATTATTATTAGATATAGGTATGACGTTCCTTTATTTAGAGCTGTCAACATAAAATTAAGCAAGTGTTCCGTTTTACTTATAGAACGCCACTAACCAAATACCTTCGTCATTTTAGCCCATTTACGCAATTTTTTGTTGTTATCTTTGGTTAGGAAATGTGCCACCAGAATTGTCCAACACTGTCTTATTATTTCTGACATTTTACTTCAGGGAAAAGTGTGTTTTACTAATCTGTGGTTTTACTTCCCACGTTTAAATACTTTTACTGTGTAATTTTCTTTGACATATCCATAACCAGTGCTCCAATAACCTGACTGAGGACACACAAAAGGTCGCTTTAATTATACCATCTGGTGGACCCTGGCCTTAACCACAGTGGTACATAAATTGATGTGACCCCCGTACCTGTTATCGCTAGAGGTCAGATTGTGCATTTTTCTCTAGCATTCGTTGTACGAGTTAACCGGGAGAATTGTTTTACGGCTTGATTCGTTAACTTGACAGTTACAAATATATTACTTGCCGGAGGTAAAATGTTCTTCTCTTGCCCGTAGATCCAGTGATAATCTGCCAAGGGATACCTTTGGAACTCTCATGATCGTGGAGATGCATGAGGGAGGCCTATGTCCAGCTGTGGACGTGTACAGCAGTCCCACGGCTGAGATGGAATAATTGATAGCTATTAATCTGCTTGTCGTGTTCTCTTTTATGTAAACTGAAATCTGATGAAATTAATATATCTTTACACAAGATTCTCGAAGTAATTTTCACAACTACATTTTTTTATTATTTTAATTATTTGGTTTACAAATCGGGATAAGCATATAACTTAAGAACTACTAGTAAATAAATTAAAATTAAAAAAAAAACTTTTAACAAACAAGCTTTTATTTAAACGTACCCACTAAAAATAATAAAGTAAACATTTTCCATTTACACAATTTAATTATGTAATAAAAAGCTTGTCGCGCATTGAAACAAAACATAAACAAAACGTGTCTATTTTGACCTAATTAACTAGAAGATTCTATGAAATATTTCATGCTTACCTGTAAAAGTAATATTGTTATACCTGAGTACTTCTTTTGTTTTTCAGATCTGTTGTGACACAATTTGATTGCACAAACCGTCATAATTATTTTTTTGCGCGAAACACGTTCGGCGTGATTTGACATTGAACACTACGGCGCGGCTCGCCAAAATGACTCCAAAGAAAGTTCTTCAAAATGGGCGCGCGGACATTTTTCTATACTGTTATTATTATAAGTTAAGAGATGTGATTAAAACAGTCTTCATTCCATATACCGTTTATTGTTATAAAATACAAATATCACAGAACACGCATTGCATTTTGCTTAAAATACATTTTCTAAAATTATTTCTTTCAAAAGATATAATTCTGTTTATCCATAAAAACTTGTCTCATAAAATATTGATTTAATTTAAAAGCTTTTTTTTAATTTAAAACAACCTTCACTGTTATCTTTAAAGAAAATATTTTTTTACTCATTACTATGGTCATGTTTTGTTTAAGTCAAATATACACGTTGATCTAAAGTTAAAACTTATATACTATACGGAAGGTTTTGAACCCCCGACAAAAGAGAGGGGTGTTATAAGTTTGACCGCTATGGCACCGTGGCTCTTAAACGAGTGGACCGACTTGGGTGCAGTTTTTTTTAATTCAAAACCAGGTTTTCTAGCGATGGTTCTTAAACAAGTTTAAAAAAAAAATATCGAGGGCAAATTGGTAGGGGGGCGATAGTGATTATGAATAATTTAATATGTTTAGATATACCAAAGTTTGTAGAAAGGAATAGTGTATGCATGTGAATAGTGTAGAATTAAGAATACAAAACTGAAAGTTTCATAGACAATTTCTATGAAATTGTCGTGTTGAGCCATTTACAAGGTTGATACCCCTCCACCTTGTGACTGGGGGGATGTACAATCGGATATAGTCAAGTTTAACATCAAATGAATGATAAAATTATAATAAAAAAAATAACTTAGCAAAATTAATGATTTTGAAGCCAGCTGTTCTAGCTAGTTCTCTTTGTGAAATTTATGTTATATGGTGAATGTATATTAAAGAGTTTATCTATCTATCTCTCTCTTCTTTCGGGGGTTACTTAATTTTATACATAATATTACGAAGTACGTTGAGCAATTCATCTTTTAACAATTTCTACAATGTCGCCATTTAGCTGTCTATTTAACGTCTTAAACAGTTAATGTCATATAAATTATACAGTCTAAATATATGTAATTATACACAGCCAGCTGACCTTTAGCTGGTCGTTATCGTCTATCAGCTGTACTTGCGGTCTTTTCTTGAATAAATAAATAATGCACACACTTTATTATTCTATCAACCATCTGATACCCATAACACAAGCTCTGTTTACTTTAGGGCTAGATGAAGGTTTCCTGAAATTTCCAGCTACACTATTTTTGTCTTTGCCTATAACCTAGCATTGTCGCGGCTAGCTCTTAGTACCTACAACTAGTTAATGCGCCATTTTCAGTAAAATGCAATTTAGTCCTTCGGTCATATAATACAAAAATAATAGACACGTATTTTTTGCTTTTTCAAATGAATCAAAACTCAAAAAATACTTTATTCAGTGCGGCCGCATGGACCTTATTGACGCGTCACGAATTACAAAATAACACAAACACAAATTAATAGAATAAAGGCTCGAGCAGACCGGATGCGTATGCGTAGACGTGCACGTACCACTGAGTTGTAATGTATGGAACTGACATATGACGCGCACGTCTGCGTTACGCAAGCGGTGTGTCCTGTCTCATACAGTTCCATACATTACAGCTCAGTGGTACGTGCACGTCTACGCATACGCATCCGGTCTGCTCGAGCCTTAAACCACATTGAATCTGTTCACTTCAGATGACACGCTTTGATTATTTATCATCAAAGATGACACGCGAGTTAAATGAAACAATACTCAGGTAAAGCGAATTAAAATTAAGGAGTGGGGGCTCGTGACGTCATAATTCTGTACCGAGGCACGTCGGTGCCTGCGTGTGACGTCACGCGACATTTCGATATATTGCATTGCGGTTTGTTTTGTATTACGTTAAAAAGGAAAAAATACGTGTCCAATAGGTTATGTTTATCCACATGACTGACTAACAATTAAATATTAGTCATCAAGCCTATCGTCAAATTTTGTTTCCTGATTTTTTTTTCTGGTAAAAAAAATTCAACGCCATCTACAAGGTTCAAAGGAACTATTTTGGAAGTTGAAAACGACTCATTGTTCATCTCTTAGAATAATGACATAATAGAAGTAAGGCTTAAATACAATTCTGTCTGAGCCTTACTTCAAGTTTGTTAGAAGTAATCTTTATAGCTAACTTCACGTTTATTATTGCTTTATTTACCTTTTATACGTCATAAGTAGAACCAAATTTAGAACCATTTGACTGTTTATTTATGCCATCCTTGTAAATTCCAAAGAGTATGACTGTATATGCATCTCTTTCAAACTCGGTTATAATGCCATAAGTAAAAGGGACACAGAATGATTGATTTTCGCTGCTATTTTAGCCTGGTTTCTATTACGTTATTATTCTAAGGTTTATTTTATAACTATAGTGATGTGACGTCGTGCGTCCGATGCGGCGTAGGGACGGGCTCTATCGACCGTATGTCTATCTTATCTTCGACGTGACTCTTGGCAGAGTAGTCTAGGAACATCTGAAAGAAGACAAAATTCAAAATTATTACATTATCGTATTACATTGGGTGTGCCTGTCAGGCGTCATGCCAGTCAGGTTTGCGTAGAGGGTTAAAAACGGTAGCCCTCATTACTTTATGGAGGTACATGAAAGAGGCCTTTGTTCAGCAGTGAACGTCTTACGACTGAGATAATGATCACCATCATTATTTTAGTCGTAAGACGTCCACTACTGAACACAGGCCTTCCTCATGATCTCCAGGAGGGGTAGTTGCCATACTCACCGCGCGTGGCAGGCGGGTTGGCGAGCGCAGTACTGGACGTTGATACACGGAAAGACGCTGCTGCCCATCTTCCGGAGGTGTCCCTTAGCAGGCTCTTACTGCATCCACGGGCATGAGAAGAGGGGTAACATTTTATACCCGGCAGAGATGATTATGATGACGTATAAAATCTTGTTATTTTTTAGACACGGTTACGGCTGACATGATGATGACGTATAAAATCTTGTTATTTTTTTAGACACGGTTACGGCTGAGACGTATAAAATCTTGTTATTTTTTAGACACGGTTACGGCTGACATGATGTTGACGTATAAAATCTTGTTATATTTTAGACACGGTTACGGCTGACATGATGATGATGAAATATAGTTTAGATGTTCACTCCCTTCAGATAGGCTATTGTGGAGGATGGGATGGGGCACGTACTTGTTCTAGCGAGCTCTGTGCGACGGTGTAGTGGTCGACCAGCCCCGCGGCCTGCAGCGCACTCATCACCCTGAAGATGGCGCTGAGCGGCGTCACCACGTCCTTGCCGTCCACTGCAAGCAAACACAAATATTATCAAATAAAATCAATAGTTATTTGTTATGCAAGAGTGCAAAGTTGTTTTTTAACCGCGTGCTTAATTTTTATGACCGAGCAAGCGAAGGATTCTAAATTAGAATTCAAAAATTAGAATCCTGAGCATCAGCGGAGGAATCTGAGGTGAAAAATCTTTGCACTCGAGTGCAACACGTAACTTTTCATCCGAACTCAGCGAGGAAATGACTAAATGACTAACCACTCATTATTAGGTTTTTCTCTTGTTTTTAACCTAAGGTTTTAACATTATGACGTGAAAAGAAAATGGCGCGCGCAAAGCAAATTAAAAAAAAGTACACCAAGAAGGTTCCGAGTCTGAGTTTTTATAAAAAAGTTATATAAATTCGGCACCATGGAGGGAGATGTAAAAAGGTGTAATGATGTTTTGAATTCACAAACTTAGTGCACACGCACGATGTTCTAAATTCAATTTAATCCGTAGGTAAATATAAAAAAAAAATCAATTGGTACAAGCATTTTCAGAATGGCGGGATGGTGACTTTAATGTGTTTGTCTACTGTTTGTCACTGTAACGGGATGTTGACTGATTTGTGTACAACGTGTTTTATAAGCATATGTAGGTACACTACTCTAGTGGGGGGGAAAAATCATACATTTTGTAAGCGATACAATCAATTATTATTGATTACTATATTCATTCACAGAAGTAAACATTAATTAATTACTAATACCTAAGTGTCAAAATGGGCGATCTTACCGCTAGATGAGAGAGAACCCATTTAGCGATAAGATCGCCAAAGGCAAACAACCTTTGGGCGGATTCTTAGCATAGTTAGTAGGTATTCAGTATTGCGTCGTTTATAAAGGTATGTATGGTAGTCTGTTACCCGTGGTCCTGGTGGGCACGTGGAAGTGTATAATGGTGTGTATGGTAGTTACCCGTGGTCCTGTTGGGCACGTGGAAGTGTATAATGGTGTGTATGGTAGTCACCGGTGGTCCTGGTGGGCATGTGGAAGTGTATAATGGTGTGTATGGTAGTTACCCGTGGTCCTGGTGGGCACGTGGAAGTGTATAATGGTGTGTATGGTAGTTACCCGTGGTCCTGGTGGGCACGTGGAAGTGTATAATGGTGTGTATGGTAGTTACCCGTGGTCCTGGTGGGCACGTGGAAGTGTATAATGGTGTGTATGGTAGTTACCCGTGGTCCTGGTGGGCACGTGGAAGTGCAGCGTGCGCGCGTGCAGCAGGCGCAGGCGCGCGGTGCGCGTGCGTGACGTCACGGCGCGCCACGCGGCCGCCGCGTCGGCGCCCGCGCACTGCACCACGTAGCCGCCGCCGAACCTGACGGGACAGCATCAGAAATATTGGTACCTACATGTTATTACAGCTTGTCCATTCTGAACATACAATAACTTATGCTGAGACAGACCTTTTTGTGACTCAAGCATGTCACAGTATTTTTTATTTTTTGTTCATTATCATCATCGTCAATTTTTTTTTGTTATAAAAGATCAATTTGTATGAATAAATTTGTATTTTATTCTGTTATTTACGTATTCATACATTATACAAATAAAAAAAAATATCTTATCTTACTGTTGTCTTCCTTGACGCTATTAGATTTTAAGAAAGCTTACTTAAGTGGTTAGAAGTAAAGGTCGTTTATACGAATGCAACCGAATTTTTCGAAAGTTATTAGACGATAACATTGTATAGAAAAGTAATTTCACAAAAAAAATTGAGAGTTTGGAGAAGAGTATGGCACGCACGTTTTGATATAAGTTTCATAAAAAGTTACGTTTTGATATAAGTTTCATTAAAAGTTCAAAACTGTTTGCACAGTTTTTGAATACATTTAAGGTGAGTACGTGTAACACGCCCGCGTTGAATAGGTCACAGGCCGGCACTGGCATAGCACTGACGCAGTCATAGCATCTGACATAGGAGCTGCAGACCTTACCAGCTCGTCCGCCCATCTAACTGGTGGACGTCCTACGCTGCGCCTGTCTGTCCGTGGCCTCCACTCGAGAACTTTGCGGCCCCATCGGCATACTGCGCGCTACATGGCCTGTCCATGCCACTTTAAGGCGCTAACACGTTTGGCTATGTTGAAGACCCGAGTCTACTACGTATATTCTCATTATATTCGATCCCGTAAATAAAGAAACCCCTGAGCATAGCCCGTTTCACGAGATGACGTTGCGAAGTTTCCCAAACGCAAGCAGCGCGGCGCGCGGGCACATACCTGTCGAGGCAGCTGGCGAGCGACTGGCACGCGATGAGGCGGCCGGCGCGCAGCAGCGCCACGCGGGAGGCGGCGCGGCGCGCGGGTACATACCTGTCGAGGCAGCTGGCGAGCGACTGGCACGCGATGAGGCGGCCGGCGCGCAGCAGCGCCACGCGGGAGGCGGCGCGGCGCGCGGGTACATACCTGTCGAGGCAGCTGGCGAGCGACTGGCACGCGATGAGGCGGCCGGCGCGCAGCAGCGCCACGCGGGAGGCGGCGCGGCGCGCGGGTACATACCTGTCGAGGCAGCTGGCGAGCGACTGGCACGCGATGAGGCGGCCGGCGCGCAGCAGCGCCACGCGGGAGGCGGCGCGGCGCGCGGGTACATACCTGTCGAGGCAGCTGGCGAGCGACTGGCACGCGATGAGGCGGCCGGCGCGCAGCAGCGCCACGCGGGAGGCGGCGCGGCGCGCGTCGTCCAGCGCGTGCGTGGACAGCAGCACCGCGCGGCGCGCGCCCTCGGCGGCCGCACAGCCGCGCCACACGCAGCCGCGCGACACGGGGTCCATGCCGCTGGACACGCACACAACCAAACATTATTATACTCTCACCCAGACATCTGCAATGTTGCTCACAGTAGGTCTACCATGAGTTTTCACAATCTATACTCGCTAGCGACTGTAGTTAATAAAGTGCATGAAAGCTTGTACAACGCCTTTTGCGGATAGTTTGGTACCTACTAAAATACGCAGTAAACTACTACGAGGGGCGTTCAATGTATTCTCGATATATGTATGAAATAATATGCAGAAAATTCTAAATAAAGTGTATTTTTCAATATAGTCTCCCATAGCCTTAATACATTTATTTGATCGGGTAAATCACTTTTCCATGCCCTCTAAAAAATATTTTTTCATTTCTCATACTCGGAAAGTAGTGTTGTTTTGATCTGATTATTGGGTGGAAAATGCAAGCAGCATTTTCCCTCCATAGAGAGGGAACAACTCATATACAAATTACTTCCCACCTAAGGGCCGGAATGAACTTTAAAAATAGAACTGTTGTCAGCTATGAAGAGTTTTATGTAAAAAAACTAATTAAAAAAAATGCTGCGGCCATGTGACTTTCTAAACAGCCAGTGTGAACTTAGCGCAAACTTCTTTGAGCGGAATAAGCCGAAACAATTACGCGGTGAGTTCCATATTTAAAAGTTGACATAATTTGGCGGGATAGTAATCTGTTATGTATCTGTGACGGAATTTAAAAAAATAGGTCCTAATTTGACAATTAATTTTAAATAGGCAAGTACCTACTACTAATATTATTATATTATTATCAATAAATATTTTAGATAAACAAGATACACAATCGAGATAGATAAACAACTAGTTTTATTTTCCTCATATTCGAAATGAAAAGTAGAGTGTTTAACGCGGGTAAAAGAATCAATTCCTACTCGGACTATAACCGGGTATTTATCGCGTAAATTACCTTTATTATTTCCCGACGTTTCGCTTGGATTACACCAAGCATGTGCCCGGGAAGACCAAGCGAAACGTCGGGAAATAATAAAGGTACCCGGTTATATGTATGTTAATAATGTGTTGTGATCGCGAAAGTTTAAAAAAGACGAAAACATAAGCATGATAATTTATTCATAAATATAAACCTTATAAAAATATTATATATTTAGCGCATCCATTCTAGTTAAAAAACTGTGTTATGGCTAGGTAAGGTCTCTCAAACCGCACGTCCACATAAAAATACCTTAAGTATAAATAGTAACAAGAAACACTGATAAACAACCATCACTCACACACTGATCACACAACCTCACACTAACACGCACACTCACTCATACACGCTGGTCTCCTTGGTTACCCAGACTCTTATCAGACTGGTGTTATCGAAGTAGACCCCAATCAATCACTCACTCACCTGCCGAGCCAATAATAAAAATGTAATTGTTTATACCTACATATATTTTTCTATCAATTTTTATCTTTCCCATCAATTTTGTTTACTTTTTTCTCTTCTTTATTTTGTTTTAATTCGACTAGGTATAGCATTCCATTGCTGTTTTCTTTATGTTTGTCTTATTTTGTGTAACCTTTATTGGCCTTAATATTGTATAAATTTAAAAAACTAGATACATTGTCACGCTGTTGGTTTACCATAAGAAAAAAATAAGAAACAAAGTGTAACGACAGGTGTGTCAGGGTGGCACAAAATTAAATCTCACTTAAGTAGTTTCAAACTTGTATTCACAGAGACAAAGTTTAGGCGCGGCGTGCTCTTCGTTTGAGCGTTACACACAGTCTGAATAACTAAAACATCTCAGCACCAAGTATTACTTCCTTCAATAATCAAAATAATAGTTCTTTATTACTACGCAGAAGTACACAATCAAAGCTTTAAGTCGCACCGCCCAACAGGTAAACAAAACTATTCTACGCGGCACATATCAGATTCGGAGAATCATTATAATACGTTACAAAGACGCCGTTGATGGATAGTATTACAGAGGGCGACCGACGTGAAGCAATTTGTAACAAAAGTGACAATGTCGTATGCACGTACCTAGTGGGCTCATCTAACAGCACGAGCGGCGTCCGCCCCATGAACGCTATGGCGGTGCAGAGCTTGCGTTTGTTTCCGCCGCTCAACGCGCCGCTGCGCACGTCGGGGTACTTGGCGAGGTCAAACATCTCGATCGCGCGTTCGACCACCTAGGTAAAAGGAAATTATATAATACAATTTTTTTTTCCGCCGTGGGGTGCCGGCAGTAGAATGATACCTCATGCCCATGGATGCAGTAAGAGCCTGATAAGGGATACCTCCGGAAGATAGGCAGCAGCGTCTATCCGTGTATCAACATCCCGTACTGCGCTCACCAACCCGCCTGCCAAGCGTGGTGAGTATGGCAACTACCCCTCATGGAGATCCATGAGGGAGGCCTGTGTTCATCAGTGGACGTTTTATGGCTGAAATGATGATTTTATTTTATTTATATGTATATTTCATTATTTCAGCCGTAAAACGTCCACTACTGAACACAGACCTCCCTCATGGATCTTCATGAGGGGTAGTTGCCATACTCACCACGCTTGGCAGGCGGGTTGGCGAGCGCAGTATGGGGTGTTGATAAAGACGCTGCGGAGGTATCCCTTAGCAGGATCTTACTGCATCCATGGGCATGAGAAGAGGGATAACATTCTACTGCCGGCACCGCACGGCACGTGCATAGCGAACGTGATTACCGCGGTATTGCATTATACTATAATGTATAATAATATGACGACCTCTGTGACGCAGCGGGCGAAGGTCCGCCTGCCACGCAAGAGGTTTGATTCCCGCCTCGGGACAAATGTCTGTACGATCTGCAGATATTTGTTCAGGGCGTTCTGGATGTTTTTCTCTATATAATAAAAAAAATATCTATCTATGTAGTATAATGTATTAAGTGTATCAGTCATCTAGTACCCATAACATAAGCTCTGCTTAGATTGGGGCTAGATTATGCTGTGTGAATTCTCCAGCATTTTTTAGTATATGTAAGTAATGTACAATTAATTTAATTGGTTATTACCGTATTTATTATTTATTAAATTAAAATTTAAAATTAAAATATATATGGGTGTGCTCACGTGGTCTTCATCCGAGATCCCGCGGAGCCGACAGTACAACTGCAGAGTCTCTCGTACAGTCAGCAGCGGGTCGATGGCGTCGCTTTGCGGACAGTAACCTGGTGACGTCACATTGCTATGTAAACACTTCTTTTATAAGAACTGTTTCAATTAGGTGAAATTGCATTAACATAATTTCACCTAATTGAATGGAAGTGCGTGAATCACGTTCTGGAAGGTCCACTCCAAAGGAGATGTTTCACGAATGTATGGAATCCAGGCTAACTAGGTGTACACGTGCACAAACATGGCTAAATATTTATTAAACATTTTCCCACTATCAGTTTTTTAATATGTTGCTTCGTTTGATGCATTTTCCTAAAAATAACTAGCTAAGTCGAGCAACAAAAAACTGTAGAACAATATGGCGGACCAATACAGTTGGTAACGTCATTTTGACAGCTGTTGACATAATAGTGAAATGAATGATTTATGATAGAAGCTAAATCAAGTCAACCTGAGGTATTTCAATTTTCGAGTACCTAAGTACCTCAGGCTACCTACGTAAACTACATTAAGAGCCTAGCTACTGTTAAAAAACTTCAAAATCTTCAACTCAAACACGTAAAACCATCTGTCAAAATCATTAGGCAGTGACAGTTACAAGAATTTATTAGAAACTGTCTTGGCTGCCTAGTAAAAATGTTACCAGTGATTAATTATGCCTCGTATTTAAAACATTAATAAAACAATCATTTTAGTTTAAATTAAATAAAGAGTATTTTTCCGAAATCACCGATTTTTGCGCAATTTTTCAGTCTGGGTACATAGACCTAGCCCATTTTGAAACATCTCCTTTGGTAGAAATTCTTTTTACTGCGTAAACGTCGGGAAATAATAAAACAAGGTAATTACGGGATAAAGTCCCGTTAAACAGTTTAAAGTTATAATCGCTAATTCAAATATTTTTCTCACAATGACTGAAATGTCAGCCCCACATAGAATATAAACAATAATACTAGTTGTTAACGCCTGATAAAATATTAATCGCAAGTGTAGCTTGTGTTTGCGCGACCTATTTGAAAAGACAGTAGTTTTGCGTTAGGTACCTGTCATTCTTTCACTTCAACTTTAGCCACGCTAAGAACAACACTGTTCCCAAAACCCACATCCATCAAACGCTGTAAAGAGACAATATAATCTTCAATTTGAACTCTGGAATTTCATTAATGTTCCTCTGTGCATTTCGTAAGCTTTCGCGATAACAATTCATTATAATCTAATTACAAAAACACAGGAATTCATCGCGTAGGTTGCATTAGTAGGTAGCATTTCAGTAATTGTGAGAAAAATATTTGAATTAGCGATTAGGTATAACTTTAAACTGTTTAACTGGACTTTGTCCCGTAATTACCTTTGATTGTTCCCGACGTGTCGACTGTGTTTCAACCACAGGTTTCAACAATCGTAGTCTCGCAGGGTGTTTGATTAGATTACGTATCTCGCGACAGGTTTTCTAACAGGCGATCCCTGCCGGGTTAACTCAACCGGGTTTCTCGTGTTTTTGTAATTATATTATATCAATAATGCTGTTTTACCGACCTTCGGTAGCTGGCGCCATCTATCGAGTCAACTGGACCACATCAATGATATTTGAAAAGCGCACTATCATTCAAAAAACATACTTTTTTGCCACTGATTTTTAATATTTTATTTACTTGGAAAACAAAAAGCTTTATCTATTACTAATATTATAAAGGGGTAAAGTTTGTGAGTTAGTGAGGTAGTAGAGGGTAATCTCTGGATCTACTGAACAGATTTTCAAAATTGTTTTACTAATAGAAAGCCACAGTATTTGTGAGTGTCATAGACTATAAATTACCGCCCAACGGAGTGGGCATCGGGTCAGCTAGTATTAAGTAAAGTGGTACCTACAAACATATTGTGGCTCAACTAGAGCTAGAAACAGTTTCCACGTTATAGGTAACTAATATGAATATAATGTAAAAGTCAACAAATTTAACTTAAATAAAATTTACATTGGATGGATAATACATTAACAGAAGAAAACTAACACAAGAAAATAGCTTTGTTTGTTGCCTTTATGTGATTATTAAAAATACTAGGAGAAATGAACTATGAGAAAATCCTGTGTGCGCAAAGTAGAAGTAAATCTAGTACGCATTACTTCGATTCAGGCCACAAATTTGTGTTTGCTGTTTCTGCCGCGAAATTTTATTTTAGTTAAGTTTGATGTTAAGTTAAACCACGTACCTTTCGCTGTAGTTATAATAATATTTTCTTCATTCCAAAACTAATTGCTTTTATGGGCTGAAACCCCCCCTTTCGGGATAGTACGCATATTATAATACACCCTGTATAACGCACGGCCTGTAACACGTTGCTGTAACTCACTGATAAGTCCTCGTGCGAGCCCCCTGGCGTCCCTCGCCTTGCCGTCCAGGTAGACGTGCCCACGCGTGGGCCGCTCCGCGCCCGTCAGCATCGAGAACGTGGTGGACTTGCCGGCGCCGTTCTCTCCGAGAAGAGCCATGCACTGACAAACAAATAAATGATAAAGTTGCGTTTATTTTCACACATACTAAGGCCTTTTGGTTTAGAGAACTTTATTAATACTCATAAAGAACAAAGCCGTGGGCCGCAGGGCGCCGGAATGTTGCCTCTCCTCTCTTGTTTCTACATTAGTTCCGACATCAGACAAGAGATGGCGCTGTCAAGGATGTCCAACAAATATAAACCTCCTGTTACACACATGTTATTGTATGATGGCACGAACCGCGAGTCCGACTCGCTCTTATTTATGAGCCTGATTCTTCCCACTGCAGGGCAAAGGCCTCCCTTCCCTCTCTCCACTGGTCCCTATCTACTCGCGTCCCGAGTCCCGGTCGACTCGCTCTTGGCCGATTTAATTCAAACGTCCTCCTAGACACAGCTGATCACATTTGTGAGGCTCCCCTATCCTAGTGTGACGTCACATATTTTCCAATATCTTAATATATAAGAAATTTTGTGATTCCACGGAGGTGTAAATCATATTTTGAAATTCAAATTCAATATTTTAAAACCTATTTCTCTCTTAATCTTTATTACGCATAATTTATTAAGTTATTTAGCTACAAAACTGTAATATAATAAAATTATCATAGGAAAGAGAGACCTTCTAACACAAGTGGAAGGTCTCGCTTAGTTATAATTAATTTATGTATTAGGTTTTTAATTAGTAACTATAAAATGTATACCTAGTTATCTACTAATTAAAAACCTAATACATAAAACCAGGCACCAGAGGTTTTAGAGGTAAATCTTAGATTAAGTAATTTCATGTCATCATCATCATTTCAGCCATAAAACATCCACTACTGAACACAGGCCTCCCTCATGGATCTCCATGAGGGGTAGTTGCCATTCTCACCACGCTTGGCAGGCGGGTTGGCGAGCGCAGTACGGGATGTTGATACACGGATAGACGCTGCTGCCCATCTTCCGGAGGTGTCCCTTAGCAGACTCTTACTGCATCCACGGGTAGGAGAGGAGGGGTAACATTCTACTGCCGGCACCCCACGGCAATTTCAATTTCATGTATCTCATTTTAAGTGAATCATTTGTGTTCTTATGAGAATAAAGTTCTTTATACCATGCTCTTTCTCACTCTGAGGAAGGTCTCTATCACTCTCCATGTTTGTTACTATTTTTTAAAGAAATAATGTTCGGGTAAACCGAACACTCAGCAAATACGCATTCTGCTGCGCTTGCATTGGCATACGTATTCGCCGCGATTCACCCGCTTTGAGTTAGTTCGCGTTCAACCATCACCGTCGCGAGTTCATACAATTTTACCACTTACCAATAAGGAAAGGGACAATATAGTGAAGTCCGTACCATAGACCAGTGACTTTTACTTATACCAAAAAACCCTTTTCTTCCAAAAGATAAATTATTTTCATGGTCCTTCGAGATACCAATACCCACCAGTACCTACCAAGTGATACAGCTACAGTGTAAATTCATTGGATTACAGTGATTTATTGAGGACAGAAGCAGGTTGCAGAATAAGGTCAGATCAAACCATTTTATATTATCGCTTTTATTACTCGTACCTTTCTTTTATTCACCATGGATAACCTTTTCATCAACCAAACGGAAATTTACGAGTCCATCAAAAAGCTGCTGGCTAATTTCAAGAAAGATGGAACGGTTAGAAAGACGTACGACTATTGTAAGCGCAAGAATGATTTATTAGAGGCCTATTGGTCCGATTATCTAAATAATCACAGGCAGATGTGTAAGCTAGCAGAACTTGACCATGTGTATTACCAAAAAAATTGTTACGAAACTGCTGAAGGAATTTACATGACTGCGAAAAGCATTATCCAAAATACCATCGATCAGTTACAGCAGGGACGATCAGCTTCCCAGGAAAGTAGCCTACGTGTACCACCTACGGCGAACCGACCAGGTACGTCATCGTCGTCTCAACCAGGCACTCCCCAACCAACGAAAACGGTTTGTCCTTCTATGGGGAGCACCACCAAGCTAGACGAGTTGATAAAGAAGCAAAAAATAAATATTAGAGCTTTTATGAGAACTCTAAGCGGAATAAAAACCGACGAGCTTGAGAAAAAATGGGAATTTGAGGACGCCCTAAAATCCCTGGATTCTCGTTGGTCTGCTATAGACATATTACATTGGGAAATAGAAGGTGAAAGTGGCTGTGAAGATAGTCAATACCAGGAGGAGTTTACCGACTACGAGCGCATTTTTAATCAAACTAAAAAAGCAATCAATACCAAAATGTGGTCGGTATCCCATCGAGAAAAATCTACCCCGCAAATTGATATTCCTGTTTTCAATGGGAATTACAAGGCCTGGGTATCCTTCAAAGACCTCTTTACCGAAACCATCCATAACAACCCCTCTATGACCGACGCGCAAAAAATGCAGTTTTTGAAAGGTAAACTAAAAGGAGAGGCTGAGCATCTGATCCAACATCTACCGATCAGTACAGAGAATTACGCAGCGTGCTGGAAACTTCTCAACAATCGCTACGGGAATAAAAAACTAATATTTACTACCCACGTCAACACTCTTCTCGGCCTTCCTACTATGCAGCAACAATCCTTTCCGTTGATGAAGAAGTTGCATGACGTCACCAACGAGTTTCTTCATGGTGTTCAAAATTTAGGTGTTAACACAACCACCTGGGGCCCGCTCCTAGTGCATCTACTCGCACAAAAGCTGGACAACATTTCTTTCACGGAGTATTTGGAGTCGCTGAAGAACCCCAGGGGGCTACCCTCTATACAGGAGTTCCTGGAATTTTTAGAAGCCAAATTTACAGCTTTAGAAGCGGCCCGTCGTAGCACCGAACCTAACAACCAGAAGAAAAACCAGCAGAAACCACCACCAAGCTCTAATCAAAAACCAAACCAAAATCAAAAGGGTGGAAAGAATCAACCATCCAACGATGTCAAAACGAAGGCTAACATGAATGCATACCATGCATCTAAGTCATTGACCTGTGGCATATGTGGCCTGGATCACGGCACGTGGCATTGTCGTCAATTTACTTCGTTGAAACCTGAACAAAGATTACAGAAAATAATAGAATTGAATTTCTGTCAAAACTGCTTAATTGACCATTCTGGTGAAATATGTTCGTCAACAAAACGATGTCGCAAGTGCTTAGGTACTCATAATACTTTGCTTCATAACGCATTAGACAAGCCAAATTCGCCTTCGCAATCACGACCTACTCTCAAGCCCAAAAATGAATCAATATCAGCATCTTCAAACGCATCTTGGGAAAACACCACGGAGATACTTCTAGCGACCGCCATGGTTTACATCACGGGTGCCGACGGCTCCCGGCACTCCATGAGAATATTAGTGGACGGGGGAAGTCAGGTGTCTCTGATAGATGAGCGTGCCGCCCAGATCTTAGGTTTAAAGAGAAATAAATGCAAGGGTACAATATTTGGCGTCGGGAAAAATCAAAACAACACCAAGGGAATGATAAACATTGAAGTAAGCTCTATTTACAACGAGTTTTCATTCACTACCGACGTCATTATTATGAATAGCTTGATAAACAACCTACCTCATAGAACCCTACCAAAGCCATCTTGGGCTCATATACAAAATATAAACTTAGCAGACCCAGAGTTTAATATAAGTCGACCAGTAGACTTGCTGTTTGGGGCTGATGTTTATAGTAAAATAATGCTAGGAGGAATCTTAAAGGGAGATTCAGACGAGCAACCAATAGCCCAGCAGACGAAGCTAGGATGGCTACTCTGCGGCACAGTGAAACCCCATTACAACTGCAACGTCGTTCTTCACAACACAGATGATCTGCTCAAGTTTTGGGAAAACGAAGATATCAATCAGATTGATTACCAAGAGGAGATGTCAAGTGACGACCACGAGTGCTTGCAATATTTTCTCAACACCACCACAAGGCTCAAGAACGGAAGATATGAAGTTCGCCTACCATTTAAGCCAGACCTCAAGGAGAAACTGGGTGCTACGAAACCACAAGCGCTAGCGCAGTTTCGTAACACGGAAAATAAATTGGAGAGAAATAGTGAGTTAAAAAATGACTACCATAAATTCATGGCCGAGTACCTTGGGCTAAACCACATGCAGCTGAGTTGCAGCAACCAACCCTCCGAGTGCTACCTCGGACATCATGGGGTCATTAGGGCTGAATCAACCACATCGAAGATTAGAGTCGTCTTTAACGCGTCGGCGAAATCGGCAACGGGCTTGAGTCTGAATGATGTGATGTACAGAGGTCCCAATCTACAACAGGACCTACAAACACTCATTCTGAAATGGCGCCAGTATCAATTTGTCTACACAGCCGACATAGAAAAAATGTACTGGCAGATAATTGTGCACAAGGATGACCAATCTTATCAAAAGATTATCTGGAGGTTTTCACCTAGCGATAAAATCCAAACTTACCAACTAACCACGCTGACATACGGCACCAAACCAGCCGGGTGGTTAGCGATGATGTGTCTGAAAAAGCTGGCTACAGATGAGAGAACCAATTTTCCGGATGCTGCGCGAGAGTTAGAAGAAAAATTTTACATGGATGATTACTGCGGTGGTAGTCATTCTTTTGAAAAAGCTAACCAGCTGAAAACGGACCTCATAAGGCTGCTTCAGACCGCGGGATTTAACCTGCGAAAATGGTCCTCGAATAAAAAGGAGCTTTTATCGGGACTAGGATTAGACCAATGCAATCAAACAACTTACGAGTTCAAGCAAACGGACTCAACCAAAACTCTGGGTCTTGGTTGGAACCCTCAAAAGGACAAGTTTTTATTCGAGTCGAAAATAGAATCAAAATCATCTGTTGAGGCCACGAAGAGGTCGCTGCTTTCCGACATCTCTAAGCTTTTTGATCCTTTAGGGTGGCTTACCCCAGTGAGTACTACCATGAAAATTATATTCCAGAAAGTTTGGCTGAAAAAGATGGATTGGGATGAAAAGCTGCCAAAAGATATTGACGCTGAATGGATAAAACTACGTCAAGAGCTGAGCTTAATAAATACCATAGAAATAAATAGATGGCTAGGAATAAGTGAAAATGATTCCATAGAGTTACACGGATTCTCAGACGCGTCAAACCTAGCGTACGCTTGCGTTATCTATTGTAAGGTCACCAGAAATAACCAAACCATCATTACATTAATCGCTGCCAAAGCCAGGCTGAGACCACTGAACAAGATCGTGTCGATACCTAGGTTAGAGTTAATGGGCGCCTTACTCTTAACTCAGCTATTAGAAAAGGTTCAGAGTTGTTTATTCGGCTACCAGATCAGAGTACACTGCTGGACCGACTCTACAGCGGTTCTAGGATGGATCCAGGGCGATCCAGCGAGATGGAAACAGTTTGTAGCGAATCGCATGAAAACGATTACAAACATCGTACCCGCGAAGAAATGGCAGTATGTGAAGTCGGTTGACAACCCGGCGGATTGCGCAAGCCGTGGCCTTTATGTACAAGAGCTTAAGGATCACGCATTGTGGTGGCAAGGTCCGTCGTGGCTTCCTTCTTACGAAAACCAAAATCAACAAACCATTTACCAAACCAACCTGGAAGAGAAAAAAGCGTTACTAGGTCAAAGCAATACAGTAACCTTAGAACAAAGCTCGCACATAATTACCAACATAGTAGATCATTTATTAAATAAGTATAGTTGCATCACAAAAATAACACGTATTTTTGCATGGATACTTCGTTTACCTAACAACAAGAAACGAGGTCACCAGCCTTACCTCGATTTACACGAGTTGAAACACGCTAAAACGCTGATTGTCACAACAATTCAGTTCGCTGAATTTAATGACGAAATAATTAGTTTACACAACCATAATAAGGTGCACTCAAAGAGTAAAATCTTAAACTTAAATCCAATCATAGACAAAAATGGTATAATGAGAGTTGGAGGAAGATTGAGAAATGCGCAGATAGATGATGAGATGAAACATCCAATCATACTACCGCACAACCACATCGCAACCACTTTGTTCATCAAACAAGCTCATGAGTTGACTTTCCATGGGGGAGCGCGATTGACTTTGGCGAATTTAAGGCGCAAATATTGGATAATCAGCGGCTACATGGCGACCAAAAAGTTCATAAGGCAGTGCGTGACGTGTAAACGACAAGACCCTGTTAAGCAATACCAGCTTATGGGAGATCTCCCGAGTTCTAGGGTAAATCCTGAAAAAGTGTTTTACCATTGTGGTGTGGACTACACAGGGTTCGTAGAAATAAAAGCGAACAAAGGACGAGGCGTCAAAACCACAAAGGGATACATAGCGATTTTCGGTTTTGTCGGACAACAAAAGCTTACCTTCGAGGAGTACAGCACGGTGCTAGCCAGGATAGAAGCGTGCCTCAATTCTCGTCCTCTCTGCGCCCTAACTGAGAACCCAGACGATCTCGATTTTCTAACACCAGCACATTTTTTGTCAGGACGCCCAGGTATGACAGTAATGGAAACTGAACAAGATGCCAGAACCAGGTGGCACTTGACTTCGAAGATATTCCAAGATTTGTGGAAAAGATGGAAGACGGAATACCTGACTCAGCTTTCTGCAAGGAATAAATGGAAGGATACCCAGAACAACATCACCATCGGGGACCTTGTGACCATACGTGATGACAACATACCAGCTGGGAGATGGGCAATGGGCCGTGTCGTCGACACGCACCCGGGCGATGACGGTCTAGTCCGGGCCGTCACTCTAAAAACCAAAAACGGCTTGCTAAAAAGGCCTGTCGTTAAATTATCGGTCCTACCGGTAAACCAAAATAACCACAAATTACCAGAAAG
This sequence comes from Pasiphila rectangulata, assembly GCA_963082625.1. Lineage (NCBI taxonomy): Eukaryota > Metazoa > Arthropoda > Insecta > Lepidoptera > Geometridae > Pasiphila > Pasiphila rectangulata. The sequence continues at coordinate 16,753,553 of OY720253.1, read as the reverse complement.
TAAACCAGAAACCAAACCAGAGTCTAGAAGGAAAAGACGCCGACCCGACTTCTTCACAATAGCAACTGCATTATTTTGTTTCATGGCATTATTAGCGCCAGCGCACGGAAACTACAGTGTGAAACAATTACCAAACAACCAAACGCTATATTTTGATCCCATTTCTAAAGTACAGCTTATCAGAGACAAATGGACATTAATTGTTTACCATGATATGGAACCCTATTGGTCAGGAATAAAAGCCTATCAAAAAACATCAAACTATTTAGATAAGCTATGCGCCACCATTGAAAACCAATCCCATTGTAATATTATCCTGCAACAAGCACGGCACGAGTTCCAGGAACTGAAATACTACAACGAACTTTTGCTTACGCAACATTATAACGTACAAGCTAGACGACGCCGGCGCCGCGGGCTTATCGACGGTGTCGGATATCTAGCTAATGAGTTATTTGGAGTCCTAGATTCGCGATTCGCAGACCAGTATGCCAAGGACATCGATACTATACATCGAAACGAGAAACACCTATCTAGCCTCTTAAAAAACCAAACTTCAGTTATTGAAGCGGAATTCAATCTCATGAAGAAGATGGAGATAACAGTCGACCAACAACATAAGTTAATAAATAAAAAACTTAACGACCTACAGGAGAACTCCAGCATCCTTCAGCGAGAACTTCAAAATGTTTCGTACATACAAGAGTTTACTCTAACTGCGATGGCTAGCAACACCTTACTACACAGTTTACGTAGATTACAGGAAACGCTCATCGATACTATAACAGATATCTACCATGGTCAAATAAGTACTAATCTGCTTACACCGACACAGCTAAAAAGTGAGCTTCAAACCATAGTCGGACAGATGCCAACAGATCTCTCTCTACCAATCAATAATATCGACACAGATTTCCAATATATCTACAAGGTTCTGAAGGTCAAGGCCAGAGCTACCAAAGCGTACGTCATAATAGAAATAACATTCCCGCTCATAGCCAGAGAAAGCTACCAACTATATAAATTACTGTCTGTACCTCACCAAATAAAAACCATGATGGTCAGCATATTACCAATATCAGAATATGTAGCAGTCAACCTAAAAAGAGACTCCTACTTCACTGTTACCAACGTCGAGCTTATGGAATGCGTGCACCATGGACTGTCCTATCTATGTCCACAGCGCAAACCTATAAACAGGATAAACAGCGACGAAAGTTTCTGCACAATGAATCAAACTTCAAATAAATGCAATGTAGAAAAATCATTATGTGCGGACAAATGGGTTACTTTACGATCGTCGTCTCAGCATTTATTCTTTTGTTGTGACGTGAAAATAATTAAAATAATATGTAACGATCATGTTACCGTAAGACAGCTGAGGGGAAGCGGAGTCGTCGCGACCAACCAAGAATGTATTCTCAAGGGCGACGACTTCACACTTTACACCCTTCGTCACCAATCAATTCAGGTTAATATAACACCAGATATTTATATTCCTGAACTAGACCAGATCAACCATTTAGTGAATATAAATATACCAGAGTACGAGTTGAATCGAGAAGGGAGCCTGAACTCATCCTTTGTCAGTTTAGGAGAGTCCATCGAGAAACTAAAGAATAGTAACACCGAGATCGAGGAGATATCGTACCACAACATCCACCATTACGCCATCAGCTACATCTTACTAGCAGGCTTAGTGAGCGCTGTCATAGCGTGGATGTGGAGGAGCGGACGCTGTTGCCAGTGCGGGAGCGCTGCGTCGTCTGGGCGCCGCGGGGAGGGTCACTGCACGCAGGACGCCGAGGAGGCTGACAAGCCTCGCCGTCGACGCGGAAGTTATCATCATCGGGAGCCTGCCGAAACTTCCGCGCCGCCGAGGCCCACCAATGTACCACCACCCCCACCAGTGCAAATAATTAGTGCTAGTGCGTCGAATAGGCACCCAGAGGGTCTAAAAGTGTTAAGTGCTAATCGTTTAACTAAGGAAAGTTTACCGCTCAAAAGTTACGCCAATCGCTGGCCTGATAGAGCCAATAGGCGGGCTCAAAATGACATTGGACAGAACAATCACTGTTTTGAAGAAGAAGAGACAGTAGTTTAGTGTATATTAATCATAAGTTTATTTGTTTACCATTCAAATTTACCATGTTTTATAATAATATTCACTTATGTTTTACCTTCATACACCTATTTTATGTTTCAACTATTGTGCTTTTATACTTGCTTTTACAAAACCATAAGATAACTTGAAATGTTACTACGTTTATAAGACAATAGAATAAGATGTAAGAACTATCACCATCATTCACAACATCCTCATCTTGTCGTCGGGAGTATGTTCGGGTAAACCGAACACTCAGCAAATACGCATTCTGCTGCGCTTGCATTGGCATACGTATTCGCCGCGATTCACCCGCTTTGAGTTAGTTCGCGTTCAACCATCACCGTCGCGAGTTCATACAATTTTACCACTTACCAATAAGGAAAGGGACAATATAGTGAAGTCCGTACCATAGACCAGTGACTTTTACTTATACCAAAAAACCCTTTTCTTCCAAAAGATAAATTATTTTCAAATAAACATTATTATATTTTATATTTACCGAGAAATCGTTGGCGGGACGATCTCGTCACCTTCGACAGAAATTGGTGGGAGACAGCGAGGGATAGGAATGGTTGGAGTAGTTTGACGGAGACCTTTGCCCAGCAGTGGGACAAAATGGGTTAAAATATATAAATATATATTATATATATATACTAGCCGCACCCCGCAGTTTCACCCGGGTAGTTCCCGTGGGAATTTAGAAGAATCCCTTCTTAGTGCAACTCTAGGATACTCAAGGTATATGTATGTGTGCCAAATTTCAAGTATCTAGGTCCAGTGGTTTAGGCTGTGCGTTGTCTGTCAGCCACTCAGTCAGTAACGGAAGAGTTTTATATAATGTATTGATTTACCTGGCCAGGCGCGATGCCCAGCGTGAGGTCGCGCAGCACTAGCCCACGCGTGGGATACGCCTTGCTGAGGCCCACGCACTGCGCCGCGTCGCGCGCCGTCACCACACTGCGCTGTAGGGAGTTTTTCTTGCCTTCCGTGTGGACGAAGCCTGGAATGATTCATGGGTTCATTTATTATCCTACTAATATTATATATCTGAAAGTTTGTTTGTATAGACGTATGGATGTTTGTTACCTCTTCACGCAAAACTAGCCTACGGATTGAGCTGGATTAACACACAGGCTTTTTATTCGGGAACAACGCATGTGAAGCGGCGGGCAGAAGCATTATCATTTCAGCCGTAAAACGTCCACTACTGAACACAGGCCTCCCTTATGGATCTCCATGAGGGGTAGTTGCCATACTCATCACGCTTGGCAGGCGGGTTGGCGAGCGCAGTACGGGATGTTGATACACGGAGACGCTGCTGCCTATCTACCGGAGGTATTCTTTTGATGAACAGAATGCATTTTGACCTTTGACCTCAAATAAAATTTTAATTCGGCCAAGAGCGAGTCGGACTCGCGCGCCGAGGGTTCCGTGCCATCATACAATATAATATATGATAAAGGCGGTTTATAATTTCTGGAGAACATTGACAGCGCCATCTCTTGTCTGATAGGGGAACTTTCGATGATTTAAAAAAAACTATGCAAATTAGAGAGTTCGTTATAATTTTCCTGTAATCTTTACATATACTTTTATTGGCTATTTAAGTTTCAGGTGATACCACACACACAAAAATACTTTTTGCAACATTTTTGTAATTATCTCGAATGCTATGCTATACGGATTAAAGGAAAACTAAAAACTGTTTATTATTGTGCAAATGAAGCCCTTTATATACGACCTAATCAATGCATACAAACAAACAAACAAACAAACAATCAGATTATTAGGTACCCTAATTGAAATACTTTAAAATATATAAGTACCTACCTATATTTCTTTTTTTTAAGACGTATCGTAATTTTCTGAACAATTTCTGTTGACAAATTTATTTATATGCTAGTCACCACGTTGATATAAATTCTCCCTACACTTACCTAGCGTTAAATGTAATTGCTCGTTTTGAAGCTTGCTTAAAAGAAAAATATTTTTTATTATCTAGTGCTTAACGTAACTTATACCTATATAGAATCAACTAGCCTAATTTTACTTATTGTTTAAAAGTTTTGAAAGGTCGTTGGCCTAAAAACGTTGTATGTTGTTTTATGTTTGTATAGATCTAGGATAAAATTCACACTGGAAATGTACTTAATATTTTTTACATCAATAAAAATCTTTTAAAATTGAAAAAAATTTAATCAGATTATTATAATTATTATTATCTGTAATCATAATCAATCATTTATTTGCCAGAATACATAAAATATCACAGTAACAGATCTTAGTGCTAAACGTCAGTACATGTATTCGGCCTGCATGCAGGCGTGCAAATATTAATAGAATTTAATTTATTTAATAATCTAAATATTCAATTATATTATAAAAACAATTACACATTAACCAATCATTAATTTTTCTCTTAAATATATTTCCATTTAACACCTTAAGCTCTTCCGGTAATTTATTATATATCAGTATACACATATTATAAACATTTTTTTTATATATATCTTTATGGCGAGGAGGTTGATACATAAGTTTATAAATTTGTCTCTCTTCTGTCGGGTCACAACTTCACTCCGTCTTTTAAAATGGGATGGATGTGTAGAAAGTCAGGTGCGTACCTCTGTTAATGTTGCCGAGAGTGGGCACCGACAGGGGGCGGTCGCGCGTGTCCGCCAGCGAGGCCGCTACGCGCCGCCGCTCCGCCGCCACGTCCGCTGCCTCGTCCGCTGCGCCAGCCTCCACGTGCGCTACGCTGCTGAACCTGATACAAAATAAATAATATCTGTGTACCTATCTTCAGCGACACTTATAGTGGTCGTTCCGGCCCGCGGGCTAAGCTGACTATAAGAAAATATAAATAAATTTCGTAGTGGGCGTTTCGGCCCGCGGGTTGAGTGAGGTGTGGGCTGAGTTGACCAAATAATCTTATAGACCTGTAAGATTATTTAAGTCACCAGTTGACTATGACGTCGAAGAATCCATACTAGATCGAGAAAACAAAAGAAAATACTTAGATGTAGAAAACAAACTTGACAACTGGTTGCCAAATAAGAAACTGTTAGCAACACGAAACAATTAAGTGTGTTCGCAAACATAAGACAAGACCTTTCAACACTGTGACAGACAAATCAGCGCGAGCTGCTCGTCTATAAGCAAATAATAATAATAATAGATGTGGTACGGAGAGCCGTAAGCTAGGGTACAGAGAGCCGTAAGCTAGGGTACGGAGAGCCGTAAGCTAGGGTACGGAGAGCCGTAATCTAGGGTACGGAGAGCCGTAAGCTAGGGTACGGAGAGCCGTAAGCTAGGGTACGGAGAGCCGTAAGCTAGGGTACGGAGAGCCGTAAGCTAGGGTACGGAGAGCCGTAAGCTAGGGTACGGAGAGCCGTAAGCTAGGGTACGGAGAGCCGTAAGCGCGGGATCGGCAAGCCGACCACGCACCGCACCGCGGTCCGTGAGCTTGTCCCGAGGCGAGGCGACTACGTTACGATTCCGATTAGTGTGCGTTGCAGTAGGGAGTTTCATATAACTAATACTGAACGGCTCGAGTTGATACGGTGACGATCCCTTTCCGAGTTGATACGTGTGCTACGACCTTATAACGTCAAACCATAATTACTCGATGTGATGACTTCTTTTTTGCGTAGATCTTGACCTTGACCTGGACGTGTTGCCTCTTTAACCTTTCTGCTCGGCGGTCGAAGAGCAGAGGTGTTGTTCATTGCTGGGCATTTGCCTCTGCGTCTTTGTTGTGTCTAGTGTATTCCGTGATGAACGGGGAGCTGAATTCTCCTGTAGCTGCCTTGTAGAGGCGAACACGTGTCGAATTCTTTATGAGTTTTTTTTTCAAGCGCTTATTAAATAGGTTAGCGGATTTGTTGCTTAATATTCGTTGTTCATTCAGATATTTGAATAGATGTTTATCATCAAATTAACCTATTGACTACAGTATCGAAACATTTATACATGATGAGGTACTATGACTTTAACTACCAATTTGACCTTAACCTTGACTAGATGTTTCACGTTAAAGTTACCTGTTGACTACAGCGTCAAAGCATCCAAATTAGATGTGGTTCGAGCACCAATTTGACCTTGACCTTGAATTGATGTTTTGACATCAAAGTTACCTGTTGAGTGCAGCGTTGAAGCATTCATACTAGATGTAGAACAATATCTGCAATCAGACTTTGACCTTGACCTTTCACATTAAAGTTACCTGTTGACTACAGCGTCGAAGCATCCAAATTAGATGTGGATCGAGCACTAATTTGACCTTGACCTTGAATTGATGTTTTGACATCAAAGTTACCTGTTGGGTGCAGCGTCGAAGCATCCGTACTAGATGTAGAAGAATATCTGCAATCCGTCTTTGACCTTTCACATTAATGTTACCTGTTGACTACAGCGTCGAAGCATCCAAATTAGATGTGGATCGAGCACTAATTTGACCTTGACCTTGAATTGATGTTTTGACATCAAAGTTACCTGCTGAGTACAGCGTTGAAGCATTCATACTAGATGAAGAACAATATCTGCAATCCAACTTTGACCTTGACTTTTCACATCAAAGTTACCTATTGACTACAGCGTCGAAGCATCCAAATTAGATGTGGTTCGAGCACTAATTTGACCTTGACCTTGAATTGATGTTTGACATCAATGTTACCTGTTAAGTACAGCGTTGAAGCATTCATACCAGACGTAGAACAATATCTGCAACCTCCACTTTGACCTAGACCTTTCACATCAAAGTTACCTGTTGAGTGCGGCGTCGAAGCATCCATACTCGATGGTCAGGTTGAGCAGCAGCAGCGCCGTGCCGACCAGCGCGAGGGCGCACACGTGGAACCCGATGAGGTCCGAGGAGAGGGGGTCCTTGTATGTGTCCATGCCGTAGCGATACAGCACCTGCGAATAAAAATAGCTTTTATGGTTAATTAATTAATTAACAAAATTTTCTTATAAGTATTACAATTAAACTAATTAACTTAAATCTAAAAGTTAAATTACGTCTAGTCGTTCGGCCGCAGTCGCCTCTGCGGCAAAGGCCTCCCCAAGATCCTTCCACTCATCTCTCTCCCTCGCTATTTTTTTTTATTGTTTGTTTCACAACTCAGACAATGTTATTACATACATTATTATTTAGTGTGAGCTTTAGTGTATATTTCATACACTAAAGCTCACACTAAATAATAATGTATTGTATGTAATAACATTGTCTGTGTAATTTCTAACTGCAGTGAATACAACATGCATGTAACGAACAATCTAAAAAAAGATAATATAAACTAGGAAAATAATTAAAAGTAGGCAGGAAAAAAAAAAAAAAAAAATAAAATTACACACAAAAAAATAATCAGGATAAATTGAGTATTTAAAACATTTTTTTACTATATTTTAGCTGAGACTAGAGAACCAAGAAATAAATCATACTCTTTTTGTATTCCGTTATAAGTTTTGAGCATTCGGTACATAGGACTATGTTGACCAATATTTGTCCTATAATGTGGTAACCTATTTGCAATCCATTTTCGCGATAATTCGACTTATCAAAATCATCCTCTTAAATAAATTATTATTATTATTATTATTATTATGAGCCATTTGAGTCATCATAGTCCCACTGCTGGGCAAAGGCCTCCCCCAATTCCCTCCATACATCCCGATCCTGAGCTGTTTCCCTCCAGTCAACGATGTACTGATCGAGTTCGTCCCGCCATCTGCGCTTCGGTCTGCCGCGGCGCCTTCTCGCCGGGTCAGGCCGCCACTCCGTGACTATCTTTGCCCACAGCTCACTCGGCATGCGGCAGATGTGGCCAGCCCAGTCCCACTTCAGCTTAGCAGCTTTCAGAGCTACTTCCGCGAGCCCAGTCCTGGAGCGCAGTTCGGTGTAAAATAAATAAATCGATCAAATAGTTTACATAATCCTTTATTAGAAGGAGGAGACAGTGGAGCACGTGCTATTGCATTGCACCGCAACAAAGGACGCCAGATCGGAAACGGGACTGCAGGAGCTCACAGAGTCATGCCCTTCTTCTTCTACAACATCTGCATATCCTTCGGGAATGCTCAGGGAATGCTGCCAGCGGCCCAGAGTCCTTCTCCGGTACTTTAAGGAGTTGGGCTGGCTAGGGTCGGGCTAGCATCACGGGGGACAATGCACAATACACCCCCATGCGGGACGTCAGTGCAGATCTAGTTACCCCCACTAGAATAAGAATAAGAATCGGTCAACGCGTTAATCTCACCTGCGCCTGGATGGTGTTCTTGGCGATCTCGAGCATGCCGTCTCCCAGCGCGAACTGCGGCGAGAGCAGGAACACCTTGTGCAGCACCCAGCGCGCGCGGTCCGTCGCCTGGGGATCACAAGCGGTTATAACGCTTGGCCACCTCTGTGGCGCAGCGGGCGAAGGTCCGCCTGCGACGCAAGAGGTTGCGGGTTCGATTTCCGCCTCGCGACAATTGTCTGTAGTTTGTTATTGTTCAGGGTGTTTTTGATGTTTTTTTATATAAAAAATATCTGTCTATGTAGTAAAATGTATTAAGTATATCAAATACAAATACAAAATATGTTTATTTCCAAAAAAACCTCAGTGCACCTCTAGAATACACAAGGTAAATGTGTGCCAAATTTCAAGTCTCTAGGTCCAGTGGTTTAGGCTGTGCGTTGTCTGTCAGTAACTCAGTCAGTAACGGAAGAGTTTTATATACAGGGTGAATTTTTGAGACAGGACAGTAAGGGCAGGTAGCTTAACCGTTATAGTTACAGGAAAACGTTTTTAGAAGACTATCCATAAATTTTTAAGATATTCTGAACTGCATTTGGAAAAAATGTACAGTCAGCAAGAAAATTGTCATTTTACACAAAAACTTTTTTTGATGCCAATCGATCCTCTTTCTTTTTAGGATCAAAAGTCTCTACTGGACCGACTGAGGTTTGAGTACCTAATATTAGTCACCTATATTTTGGCTATTATCGAAATAGTTCACGAAATTAGAAATAAGTCAGTTTTTTTACTATAGTTATTTTTAAGTTTAGTCATCATTTTCATCATTTCAGCCATAAAACGTCCACTGATGAACACAGGCCTCCCTTATGGATCTCCATGAGGGGTAGCTGCCATACTCACCACGCTTGGCAGGCGGGTTGGTGAGCGCAGTATGGGATGTTGATATACAGATAGACGCTGCTGCCCATCTTCCGGAGGTATCCCTTAGCAGGCTCTTACTGCATCCATGGGCATGAGAGGAGGGGTATCATTCTACTGTAGGCACCCCACGGCGCCACGTTAACGTTAAGTTTAGTGTGTGAGTCTAATATATTATGTATTACTTCTTCTTGTTCTCCTCGTCGGGTGCGGTACTCACGTCGGACTCGGAGATGACGTCCAGGATGAGCAGCACGGCGATGCCCGCGAGCCCCAGGAAGGCGTTCCCGCAGAACAGCAGCATGTTGGCCAGCGAGGGCGACTGGAACAGCTTCTCGAACACGTGCACGAGGCTGCAGCACGCGTAGCTGGAACCAGAGCATACGTCAGGGTCCGACTTTCTTTCGTTAGGAAAAACCGTGGGTGTAGTAAGAGTCTGTTAAGGGATACCTCCGGAAAATGGGCAGTAGCGTCTTTCCGTGTATCAACATCCCGTACTGCGCTCGCCAACCTGCCAGCCAAGCGCGGTGAGTGTGGCAACTACCCCTCATGGAGATCCATGAGGGAGGCCTGTGTTCTGTAGTGGACGTTTTTATAGCTGAAATTACTAGGAAAAATAACTCAATTAAACGAATTCACATGCATTTTTCAATTTAAGTATGTTTTCTTTATCAATGCATGCAGAAAGAATCTGCTCAGAGATATCTCCGGAAGATGAGCAGCAGCGTCATTCCGTGTATCAACATCCCGTACTGCGCTCGCCGACCCGCCTGCCAAGCGTGGTGACTATAGCAACAACCCATCCTGCCTTGTGCTTGGAGTTGCATGGAGGAAGCCTATGCCCAGTTCTACGGCTGAGATGATGCTTCCAACTTAGTAATTTACCATATGATTTAAATAGTGTAGAACTAGAAACCAGAGTAGTACAACTTTTTGTGAAGAGTTCATCCGAGGAAGTTCTACCACAGATTACAGAAACTAACAGATACATCACTTCAATACAAAAGCGAAAATACCTACGCTATAATAGCCTACAAAATTGTATTAATAATACCAGCAGTTCACAGAGCGAAAGAGTGTACCCGCCTTACTTACTTGCAAGTAATCTGTGACGCGGCATCGAATGAGTCGCTAGGGTTGCTTCTACGATAATTTTTATAATAAAACGAATGTGGTGAAAAAAACAGTTATTTTTACAACCTCCTCTTTTTTTAAGTCGGTTAAGAAAAGCAGCGACCTTTGTATAGGGAGGTAAGGACCTACCTACTCTCCGTACGCAGTATAGTAATAGGTGTACTATGGTAGTAGTTATATTCTTTGACATAACTAACTAGGACATAACACCACTCTTTATCTATAACCTAGGTATTCAAATACTTCGCCAGCATAGATTTGAATCTTTGTTCTCCGGTGGGTACCTACTACTTTTTGGCTTGATTTTAGGACTGTTGTTTTTAAAGCCACAGTTTTACAGGCATATTTTGTGTGTGATAGGTAGCTATTTTTTATACAAACAATACTGTTTTAATAGCTGAACTCCTTTATTTACGAATATTTACATAGTACCTTCCTACGTTCTGACCATTTTTAGAGGAAAGAGAAAAAATGATTCTAAAAACTTAATATTTAAAATATCTTTGATAATAAAGAAAAAAATGACAATTTTTCATTCGTTTTTTTACTTTGGCATCCATCCACTGCACAATAGTTACGCGGTCTCGGCATCTACAGAAACGTTTTAACATTTAACGTGCGCGCACAAGCTCAAGCGCTCAAGCGGGCGTGTGGCAGCCTTAACTACTGGCGTATCGCGGACTCCTCGCAAAGCGGTAGGCATTTAACGCGTGCCCTTGAGCGAGTGACGGACGCCTGGTTCTACCAATTAACCTAACCTATTCGTACTTCTAACCAATTTCAGCCGCCAAGCAGTAATGTCTATATTGCTGTGTTCCAATTTGAAGGGGGCCGGGGACATTACGGGCACATGAGACCTTATGAATAAGCTTAGAGTCACTCAAGGAGCTAAGGAGATATATAATCAGAAATGAGGAGATACGTAGAAGAACTCGGGTCAGCGCCATAGCCAGACAGATTAGCACGTTGAAGTGGCAATGGGCAGGCCATGTAGCGCGCAGAACAGATCAGACAGAACAGACTTAGCGGCCCCATCGGCCGATGGGGCCGCTAAGTTCTCAAAAAGAGGCTATGACCGGAAAGCGCAGCGTAGGACGTCCAACTACAAGATGGGCAGACGACTTGGTAAGAACCGCAGGTCGGCGTTGGATGCCGCTTCCAACCGCAGTTCCTGGACATCAATGAGGGAGGCCTTTGTCCAGCAGTGGACGTCCTACGGCCGATGTGATGATGAGACCTTACAACTCTATTTCTCAAAGTGACGGGCGCAATGCAATGCATTGTTGGTCACGTGCTCAGTGGACATAATCACCGCGGTATTGCAGCTGTAATAGGTAGAGGTTACGGCCTAACATCAGGTGGGCGAAGGCCCAAGGCTTGTCTCGTCATTTAGTAGTATAAAAAAGTTCTTACCCAAACAGCATGATAAGAATGCAAATGGCGGGCAGATTGTTTCGTTCCACGAAGACAGGGAAACCGAAGGCCAGCATCAGTGCGCTCGTCAGCAGCATGTTGATAAACATTATCTGCAACACAAACGGATGTATGCACATAAGATAAAAACAGACTTAACAGAGAAACAGACAACCGTTGGGTGCCGACAGTAGAAGACATTCAACTGTCGGCACCCTACGGTTGTCTTCTCTCTGGCCTGTAAATGCAGTAAAATCTCGCCTCCGGAAGATCGGCAGTAGTGTCCTTCCGAGTATCCAAATTCCAAACTCGACAACCCGTCGCGCGCCGCCACCAGCGGCACGGCGCCGCCGCGAGCTGGTAACTCACCGCGAGGTCCTGTATGAGCGCCGCGGCCCAGTAGAGCGCGGGCGCCACGGCCGCCAGCCGCTGCAGCGTCTTCTGGTGCGACGTGCGCGCCGCCACCAGCGGCACGGCGCCGCCGCGAGCTGGTAACTCACCGCGAGGTCCTGTATGAGCGCCGCGGCCCAGTAGAGCGCGGGTGCCACGGCCGCCAGCCGCTGCAGCGTCTTCTGGTGCGACGTGCGCGCCGCCACCAGCGGCACGGCGCCGCCGCGAGCTGGTAACTCACCGCGAGGTCCTGTATGAGCGCCGCGGCCCAGTAGAGCGCGGGCGCCACGGCCGCCAGCCGCTGCAGCGTCTTCTGGTGCGACGTGCGCGCCGCCACCAGCGGCACGGCGCCGCCGCGAGCTGGTAACTCACCGCGAGGTCCTGTATGAGCGCCGCGGCCCAGTAGAGCGCGGGTGCCACGGCCGCCAGCCGCTGCAGCGTCTTCTGGTGCGACGTGCGCGCCGCCACCAGCGGCACGGCGCCGCCCGCCGCCGCCGCGCTCAGCGCCACCAGCACCAGCGCCGTCACGCCCGCGTCCGCCACGTGCTGGTAACTGCACAGAACAAATACAAATATAATATTAGCAGAAATATAAATTATTTATTCTTTATCTAGTGGCCTCCGAACGAGGCGTCAGCCTGTATCTCGGGAGACCGGATTTGACATTAATAAATATCCATAGTGGCCTAAAACTAGGTATCAAACGTCAGCAAGCGGCAGCAAAGAAAAATTAAAGCAAATGGGGTCAGAAAACCTCTTCACAGTAGGGTAAGAATACACATAACGTAACTTAGGCTAAGAACCGTCATATCAAGAGTGAGCAGCCACTTACGAATTCTTTCTTTAAACTCATACTGTAAGTGTAAGCTCGGCGGTAGGTAAACGGAAAACAATGGGTTATACTCGTATAACCTCCGATGGCAGGCCGTAACAGAGTGGTGGCTCAGTTCCAGCCAGTGAGGTCAAGAGATCGATCGTTGTGTAGAGAGATCGTCCAAAAGCGCGATGGATCGACGACATTATCGTAGTAGCTGGACGCAGCTGGATGTGAAATACATAGAACAGCAGGAGGCTGGCAAGGCTGGCAAAACTTAAGCAGGCCTATACCTAGCAGTGAGTGATTCCGGGCTTAGAAGAAGAGGTGTAAGCAGTATCCGAATTTAACCGTAAACAGCCAATTTAATGCTCGAAGAAGCCCCGAGAATATACCTCTAGAGCGGCTGAAGGTGGCCGGAAAGGTTGAGAACAAAAGACAAAAGATGGGCCGACCAAGTGGCCGAAAATCTGGATATACCACAGCATTACATCAAGCAGCTGGTCGTAGCCTGCTTCAAAAGGGTGACAATCCTCAACAGTGAGGGACCGACGGAAGAAGCTGACTTAATATGTCATCACGTCGTACTTTCCACTTCGCTACACTGCTCTTCAGTATCATTAAGAGCCAGCGTCCTCTTAATGAGAAGCTCCGCTTTTTGGACCGCCATATACGAACGACTACCCGATTAGTGACTCCCCGCTAAAGAACGGCTGCCTTTCGAGGTAACTTTAAATATGCTGCCACGAAATGTTGGAACAACTTGCCACTACCAATTTAGAAACTCTGGATCTAATTGGACTTTTCAAAAACGCTTAAAGCTATTTCTAGTTAAATCTCAAATGAAATTATCCAAAGTAGGCTTGGTAACTTTATGTATAATTTTATCTATGACACTAAAAACTTTTTATTTCCTTTTCAAATAAAAGATCCTGAAATGTCTCAGACAGAATTTTTGTTATCCTTATTCGTTTGCAAGGAAATAAGCTTCAAATCATTCAAATGCCACCTAAAAATAGCCGTGGGGTGCCCTGCAGTAGAATGTCGCTCATCCTCCCTTGTCCGTGGATGCAGTAAGAATCTGCCAAAGGATACCTCCGGAAGCTGGGCAGCAGCGTCTTCCGTGTATCGACATCGCATAGTGCGCTCGCCAACCCGCCAAACGTGGCGAGTATGGCAACAATCCCTTACAATCTTGGGGAACCAGACCAGCAGTGGACGTCCTACGGCTGGATGATGATGATGATGATCTAAAGATGTTTTTTTGACTTTTCTTGTATTAAGATACTCACATAGTATCCTTGCTGAGCTGTTCCTTAGATATCTTCAAGGGATGCGAGTAGGTGGCGATGCTCCGGTTAGTTCCGGCCGCGGCCCGCAAGATGGCGTTATTCATGGTATTCAGAAAAGCCGGCATCGCGTGATGCCCCTTATTGTTGTACCAGACCACTAGGTTCGTTCTGTTGTTCTTGAGGGTAGACGTGAAGCCGCCGTATCTGTGGAAGATATACAGAAATAATAAAAAAAAATATATTTATGTCTCATTTACAAAGACACTAACGGAACTGCACCGTTAAAAAAATATATTAATATACATAAATCGGTCACCAACTCAGCGTACGCTGTGTTAGACACAGCACTGGTTTTCAGTGGCGCCGTGTACAAGGTTACTAGCTTCTGCCCGCTGCTTCGCATGCGTTGTAACCAGATAAAAAGTAGCCTATGTGTCAAACCTGGTCAACATAAATACGTGTGCCAAGTTTCAGCTCAATCTGTAGCGTAGTTTTTGCGTGAACAAGTATATCAAACATCCATACATATTTTTTATAATATATAGAATAAGCCGTGGGGTGCCGGCAGTAGAATGTTGCCCCTCCTATCTTGCCCGTGGATGCTGTAAGAGTCTGCTAAGAGCTACCTCCGGAAGATGGGCAGCAGCGTCATTCCGTGTATCAACATCCCGTACTGCGCTCGCCAACCCGCCTGCCAAGCGTGGTGAGTATGGCAACTACCCCTCATGGAGATCCATGAGGGAGGCATGTTGTCATCAGTGGACGTTTTATGGCTGAAATGATGATACTTATATTTATGATATCCAGACTACCCTGCACAAATATCTGCAGATCGTACAGACATTTGTCCCAAGGCGTCGAACCCGCAACCTCTGCGTCGCAGGCGGACCTTCGCCCGCTGCGCCACAGAGGTCGTCAAATCAAATAATAGTACTACCTCTTTTCCATGTATATCTCCAGGGAGTCTGTGAGCCAGTGGTTCAGCGTGCTGACGTCGGGTAGAATCATCATCTCCGGACCAGCCGTTGCGTTGCCCTCGCAGACCTGCAGTGACTCTGGTGAACACCTGCATTTGGGAGAGTCCTGAAAGAAATAAGAGCTTTACCATGTTGCTCCGGCTTGATATCTCAACTCATATAGCAAGACGGATTAGCACGTTGAAGTGGCAAAGGGCAGGTCATTAAAGCGCGCAGAACAGATGGCCGATGGAGCCGCAAAGTTCTCGAATGGAGGCCACGGAGTGGCAAGCGCAGCGTAAGACGTCCACCTACAAGATGCGCAGACGACTTGGTAAGAATCACCGGTCGGCGTTCCAACCGCAGTACCTGGAGATCAATGAGGGAGGTCTTGGCTAGCAGTGGACGTCCCGCGGCCGGCTTGATATGCAAGGCACTAAATTCTGCTTAAAAGGTGATGCGTCCGAAAATGTCAACAAACATGGCAAATCTTTATCGTCGTTTAAACTCATGAGCCTTTCATAATCTGTAACCGATTTAATAATTCTGCATTGCCATCTGACTGTGGAGAGGCCTACATCGACGACACGGGCTCATGATGACGATCTGACTGTGGCCTGTTCTGGCTGAATATTATGTCATATTTCTCAAGCTCTCAATATTATAAAGAGGAAAGATGTGTATGTTGTATGTTTGTAACGAATAACTCGAAAACTACTGGACAGATTCTCAAAATTCTTTCACCATGAGAATGCTAAATTATTTGTTTAATTTGTGTACCTGTTCAGTCCACATCTTCGTCATCTTGTGTTCCTGCAGAAAGCTCATCACATGTCGCGCGAACGCCGGGTCCATGTCTTCTGAATAAACAGATGGATTTGACCTGCAAATGATAAATCGGTTAATTTTATAATTATACTAATACCATACATATAACCGGGTATTTATCGCGTAAATTAATTAAGGTAATTTATGCGATAAATACCCGGATAAATGCTAGCAGCATGAGCACTAACCACCTGGAAACTATGTACTTACACCGCATATTGCGTCGAGCGCGGGTAGAGCCGGGCGGAGAGCGGCAGCGCGCGCTCGTTGTCGGGCGGCGGCCGCAGGCAGCTGAACGCCATGGCGGCGCACAGGAACAGCGCCGGCAGGACTAGCAGCATGAACACCAACCACCTGGAAACTATGTACTTACACCGCATATTGCGTCGAGCGCGGGTAGAGCCGGGCGGAGAGCGGCAGCGCGCGCTCGTTGTCGGGCGGCGGCCGCAGGCAGCTGAACGCCATGGCGGCGCACAGGAACAGCGCCGGCAGGACTAGCAGCATGAACACCAACCACCTGGAAACTATGTACTTACACCGCATATTGCGTCGAGCGCGGGTAGAGCCGGGCGGAGAGCGGCAGCGCGCGCTCGTTGTCGGGCGGCGGCCGCAGGCAGCTGAACGCCATGGCGGCGCACAGGAACAGCGCCGGCAGGACTAGCAGCATGAACACCAACCACCTGGAAACTATGTACTTACACCGCATATTGCGTCGAGCGCGGGTAGAGCCGGGCGGAGAGCGGCAGCGCGCGCTCGTTGTCGGGCGGCGGCCGCAGGCAGCTGAACGCCATGGCGGCGCACAGGAACAGCGCCGGCAGGACTAGCAGCATGAACACCAACCACCTGGAAACTATGTACTTACACCGCATATTGCGTCGAGCGCGGGTAGAGCCGGGCGGAGAGCGGCAGCGCGCGCTCGTTGTCGGGCGGCGGCCGCAGGCAGCTGAACGCCATGGCGGCGCACAGGAACAGCGCCGGCAGGACTAGCAGCATGAACACCAACCACCTGGAAACTATCTACTTACACCGCATATTGCGTCGAGCGCGGGTAGAGCCGGGCGGAGAGCGGCAGCGCGCGCTCGTTGTCGGGCGGCGGCCGCAGGCAGCTGAACGCCATGGCGGCGCACAGGAACAGCGCCGGCAGGACTAGCAGCATGAACACCAACCACCTGGAAACTATGTACTTACACCGCATATTGCGTCGAGCGCGGGTAGAGCCGGGCGGAGAGCGGCAGCGCGCGCTCGTTGTCGGGCGGCGGCCGCAGGCAGCTGAACGCCATGGCGGCGCACAGGAACAGCGCCGGCAGGACTAGCAGCATGAACACCAACCACCTGGAAACTATGTACTTACACCGCATATTGCGTCGAGCGCGGGTAGAGCCGGGCGGAGAGCGGCAGCGCGCGCTCGTTGTCGGGCGGCGGCCGCAGGCAGCTGAACGCCATGGCGGCGCACAGGAACAGCGCCGGCAGGACTAGCAGCATGAACACCAACCACCTGGAAACTATGTACTTACACCGCATATTGCGTCGAGCGCGGGTAGAGCCGGGCGGAGAGCGGCAGCGCGCGCTCGTTGTCGGGCGGCGGCCGCAGGCAGCTGAACGCCATGGCGGCGCACAGGAACAGCGCCGGCAGGACTAGCAGCATGAACACCAACCACCTGGAAACTATGTACTTACACCGCATATTGCGTCGAGCGCGGGTAGAGCCGGGCGGAGAGCGGCAGCGCGCGCTCGTTGTCGGGCGGCGGCCGCAGGCAGCTGAACGCCATGGCGGCGCACAGGAACAGCGCCGGCAGGACTAGCAGCATGAACACCAACCACCTGGAAACTATGTACTTACACCGCATATTGCGTCGAGCGCGGGTAGAGCCGGGCGGAGAGCGGCAGCGCGCGCTCGTTGTCGGGCGGCGGCCGCAGGCAGCTGAACGCCATGGCGGCGCACAGGAACAGCGCCGGCAGGACTAGCAGCATGAACACCAACCACCTGGAAACTATGTACTTACACCGCATATTGCGTCGAGCGCGGGTAGAGCCGGGCGGAGAGCGGCAGCGCGCGCTCGTTGTCGGGCGGCGGCCGCAGGCAGCTGAACGCCATGGCGGCGCACAGGAACAGCGCCGGCAGGACTAGCAGCATGAACACCAACCACCTGGAAACTATGTACTTACACCGCATATTGCGTCGAGCGCGGGTAGAGCCGGGCGGAGAGCGGCAGCGCGCGCTCGTTGTCGGGCGGCGGCCGCAGGCAGCTGAACGCCATGGCGGCGCACAGGAACAGCGCCGGCAGGACTAGCAGCATGAACACCAACCACCTGGAAACTATGTACTTACACCGCATATTGCGTCGAGCGCGGGTAGAGCCGGGCGGAGAGCGGCAGCGCGCGCTCGTTGTCGGGCGGCGGCCGCAGGCAGCTGAACGCCATGGCGGCGCACAGGAACAGCGCCGGCAGGACTAGCAGCATGAACACCAACCACCTGGAAACTATGTACTTACACCGCATATTGCGTCGAGCGCGGGTAGAGCCGGGCGGAGAGCGGCAGCGCGCGCTCGTTGTCGGGCGGCGGCCGCAGGCAGCTGAACGCCATGGCGGCGCACAGGAACAGCGCCGGCAGGACTAGCAGCATGAACACCAACCACCTGGAAACTATGTACTTACACCGCATATTGCGTCGAGCGCGGGTAGAGCCGGGCGGAGAGCGGCAGCGCGCGCTCGTTGTCGGGCGGCGGCCGCAGGCAGCTGAACGCCATGGCGGCGCACAGGAACAGCGCCGGCAGGACTAGCAGCATGAACACCAACCACCTGGAAACTATGTACTTACACCGCATATTGCGTCGAGCGCGGGTAGAGCCGGGCGGAGAGCGGCAGCGCGCGCTCGTTGTCGGGCGGCGGCCGCAGGCAGCTGAACGCCATGGCGGCGCACAGGAACAGCGCCGGCAGGACTAGCAGCATGAACACCAACCACCTGGAAACTATGTACTTACACCGCATATTGCGTCGAGCGCGGGTAGAGCCGGGCGGAGAGCGGCAGCGCGCGCTCGTTGTCGGGCGGCGGCCGCAGGCAGCTGAACGCCATGGCGGCGCACAGGAACAGCGCCGGCAGGACTAGCAGCATGAACACCAACCACCTGGAAACCGCACAGTTACAGCGGTGACACACGTTTTTTATGTGACAAAAGCATTGATTTTTTTTATCACAGACTATAAGTCGCCCGCGGTTTCACCCGCATCTTTGGTTACTGCTCCGCTCCCGTAGGTCGTAGCGTGATGTTATATAGCCTCCTTAAATGGGATATCTAATGGATATCTCCTTCCTCGATAAATGGGATATCTAACACTGAAATAATTTTGCATATCGGACCAGTAGTTCCTGAGAATAGCGCGTTCAAGCAAACAAACAAACTCTTCAGCTTTATATATTAGGAGTATAGATGGGCCATATGGGTGCCATAAAAAACGTAAAAAACAAACGGGTACGAGATTGGATATTGAGACGTGATGATTTAGGTATTCAAAGCCAAATATTAAGAGAACTCCAAAGCGAAGATCCCGTACAATTAAAAAACAATTGGAGATTAATCTCGTATAAAGATATAAGTTTCACCGTGTCTTCACGGGACCGTACCTTTTTCTCGCACATGTTAAAGTTATTCATTTAAAATTTGACATGCAGTCAATCGTGACAATGAACTTGCTCTAAGAACTTCGAACTTTATTGTGTAAACAAAACAAAGACACAAGCGCTAGCTGGAAGGTCAATACAACCGTGTACACTTGCAACTTGCAGCAAGTTCGACAAGTCACTTAAACTTACAGAAGTCAACTTGCGCGTTTACACGTTGGAAGTCGCTTGCGAAAGTCAACTTCCGTAAATTTTATTGCCAGTGGACACTTCGCTTTACATTACTAATACAGATTGAGATGTCAGAATATGGACATGAAAGCCTTCTGCATACATGTGGCGTCTCCCGAGGTTCAATTCTGGGACCTATTGTTCCAATCCTATTATTTCCAATTTTTGTAAATAGCATCATCTTAACAGTCAGACAAGAAACGGAAGAATCCATTGGTGAAACTGATCTATAATCTTTCTTAAACTTACAGAATCACGAAACATTTTCAAATTCCGCGTTACACCTTTGATTATTCCCGACGATTTGACTCTGTTACAACAGTCGTGGTCCCTGGTAGTCTACCTATTTATATAGGAACTGACCTGTTCCTGATGACGTGTAAGTAGCGAGCCTTCAGTAGGGCCAGGAGTTGCTGGGCTCTGGTCCCGCGCCGAGGTCCGCCGCTGGGGATTAACGTCTCGCTGTCAGTGGAACTGCTGGCTGATGGGATGCTTCTCTTGGATGGAACTTCTGACACTGGGGATAAAGGACAACGTTAGAAGATATATTATAAGTACTAAAATTCAGACATAGACATAGTTTTTATTCAGACAGTAACATATGAAATAAATGACCATCTCGGTAAGGTAAAATTAAAAATACGAGAAAATAGGCTTATTAAAACACTTTTACAGATTCTTTATCTTAACAGTTTCTTAAAATGCTCCTTACGAACGCAGGCAATTTACTTTTTGTTGACGATCAGTTGAATAGTTAATGAAGAAAACATTAAATAAATATTTACACTATGTTTAAATATTACAGACTATTTTGTCAATAATGCTGGACGCTACACACAGCATAATCTAGCCCAAAACCAAGGAAAGCTTCTTTTATGGAAACCAGATGCATTTTTTTTGTAAATAACAAACATTTCACTTTCAAATGATTCGTGAGTTACACTATTCATTGTTATGTTAAACGGGTATTCTACTCACGTTAACGTTGTACGGGATCTTCGCTTTGGAGTTCTCCTAATAATTGGCTTTGAATAAGTGCAACGCGAGCGCGTGAGAGGGAAGGAGACGGTACCGCGTAAAAAAGTTCCATTCCCTGACGAAAGTTCCCCTGGGAGGAACTGAACACGTTGGATACCTATTTTCAACGAATAATTAACGTGAGTAGAATACTCGTTTAACATAACAATAACAAACATAGACAATACCCACACCCAAGACAGATCATCTCAGTCGTAGGACTGCTGTACACGTCCATTACTGGACATAGGCCTTCCTCACAGATCGAAAATCGAGGTTGTTGCCATACTCGCTACATTTGGCAGGCGGGTTGGCGAGCGCAACACGGGATGTTTGTACAAGGAAAAACGCTGCTGCCCATCTTCTTCCCAGATTCTTGGTGCAGCCACGGGCAATAACAGAGGCAAAATTCAACTGCTGCCCCCACGGCAAGAGACCCGAGACCAAAACCTGCAGACATGTTGTCAAGAATATTTGCCAGTACCACTTTTACTGCGCAAACATAGTTTAGCTATAGCCATTAAATTGATAGCTTACTCTTGCATGGTTCCTCGGTGACGCTGTCAGCCTGCCGCACGATGTCACAGAACACGTCCTCCAGGCTGCTGCAGTCCAGGGTGAAGCTGGCGACGCCCAGGGTGGTCTGCTGCGCCTCCAACGTCGAGCATAGCTGGAGGAAGCTGGAAGAGATGGGGCGATTGATTTGATATTCTGGAATTATGTTATGTTCGAGAAGAAAGTGCCCCCTTTCGGATTTATTCATTCACTTAGTCATTCAGTAATTCACTTCTCAGCCGTGGGACTGGTATCCACGGCCACTGCTGGGCATAGGGCTCCCTCATGGACCTCCAAGATCATGAGCGGGTTGTTGCCATACTTTCCGCCCGAAGCGCAATACGGGATATTGATACACGGAAAGACGCTGCTGCCCATCTCCCGGAGGTATCCCTTGGCAGATTCTTACTGCATCCACGATCTATCCTGAGACCGTTATTGCATAATCATATCGTAGCATTATTGTTCTTAGCGCGTTCTTCTTCGACTGCTTAGCCTGAAACTAATGCTGTTGTAATTTAGAACAGCATATTTATGATAAGGTACTCACTTGTTAGCCCCATGTGCATGATAAAACGACAGAGCGACATCTAGCGGCGTACTAGCGTCGACAATAATTGCGTCGGGCACTATCCCTCTCACTGTAGCTAGCAGTTTCTTAGAGCGCTCTTCCACGCTCTAAAGAAGAATGCATGTGGTGTCCCTTAGGGTTCTATACTAGGTCCTTTATTGTTATTCCTATTCTCTGTCACTCGAATTATTATTATATTATAAAGTACTCACTCGTTGTTAGCCCCATGTGCATCATAGAACGGCAGGGCGACCTCTAGCGGCGTACTGGCGTCGACAACGG
The DNA here is from genome assembly GCA_963082625.1 of Pasiphila rectangulata. Lineage (NCBI taxonomy): Eukaryota > Metazoa > Arthropoda > Insecta > Lepidoptera > Geometridae > Pasiphila > Pasiphila rectangulata. The sequence continues at coordinate 16,731,187 of OY720253.1, read as the reverse complement.
TTGCGTCGGGCACTATCCCTCTCACTGTGGCTAGGACATTCTTAGCACGTTCTTCTTCGCCCCACTCGGCGGGTTCCAAATGGATGGTTAATTTGTAGCCACTGCCGAGAGAACGCTTGATGTCTATGGGAGAGCCGGTTGTGTGGACTTGACCCTACGAAGATAAACATACGTTACGTGTAAGGCTTATAGAATAAGAAGCGACTCTGCTGCGCGCAGATGAGCCAATCATCTTGTACGAAGAGTTGACAAAAATATGACTATCCAAAGTCTGATTTAATTTAAATCTGAAGGGGTTAAAATTGTGGGATAACGTGGTTTTGCACAGATCCACAACTTACCTTTATTTTTGGTATACGTTTTAATGACTAAATGAGACCTAGAAGGGGGACCAAGAGATCAGCACGCTCACCTTGTGCATGATGACTATCTGGTCGCTGAGGATCTCCGCCTCGTCCAGGTGGTGCGTGGTCAGCAGGATGGTGCGGTCCTCCTTCAGCTTCACTATCATGTCCCAGATCTCTCTGTGGGATAACGTGATTTTAACAAGTTTATAAAATTAAAAATGTAAGAAACCCCCGACACTTTACCTAGACTCGGAGGTTACCAGTTTTCTTACTACCAGATCCTTCGCAGCGCTAGATCACTTCAGTAAAGTATTGTCCTCGAAGTTAAATATAAGGGCGAGGTATAGTCAGTTCAAGCGTAGATGTTTCTCATTGTATTGGGAAACGCGATGGGGCCGTGAAAGGACGACCGTTCTGACTTTATTACCTCCTAGAGTTAGGATCGACGTCCGCAGTATGATGGGATTTTGTGGGAAAACCTACGTCCAATAACGTATTACTCCCTAAAGTTACCTCCGCCCTATGACGTATTACCCCCCTAATATTACAGATTACCTCCGTCCTATGACGTATTACCCCCCTTAAATGACATCTTACCTCCGTCCTATGACGTATTACCCCCCTAAAATGACGATTTACTTCCATTCTATAAGGTATTACCCCCCTACAATGACGTATTACCTCCGCCTTATGACGTATTACCTCCTCTACAGTGACGTATTACCTCCTCTACAGTGACGTATTACCCCCTACAATGACGTAGTACCTCCGTCCTATGACATATTTCCCTCCTAGAATGACGTATTAACTCCTTCCAATGTCGTATTAACCCCCTACAAGGACATATAACCTCCGTACTATGACGTTTTACCTCCGTCCTACGACGTATTACCCCACTATAGTGACGTATTACATCTGTCTAATGACGTATTACCTCTGTTTAATGACGTATTAATCCCCTGTAATGACGTATTACCTCCATCCTATGAAGTATTACCTCCGTCCTATGACGTATTACCTCCTAGCGTTAGGGTCGACGCCCGCGGTGGGCTCGTCCAGCGACACGAGCGCCGGGCGCGCCACGAACGCCAGCGCCACGCACACGCGCCGCCGCGTGCCGCCCGACAGGCGGCACACCTGCTGGTCCGCGATGGCGCCCAGCGAGAGCACCTCCAGCATCCTGTGGGTGGATAAAGCTTTTTGTTTTATTTAAGCATTTATTGCTAAAATGCTAAACAATAAGTAACAAACGCAAGCTACGTACAAAAGTAAGCAAACTACACCCTCCCTCAGAGACTCACCTGTCCACCTCCTCCCGCAGAGCGCGGCCGCGCAGGCCGGCGGCCAGGCCGGCGTACAGCGCCACGTGCTCGCGCGCCGTGAGGCAGGCCACCAGCACGTCGTGCTGCGGGCAAACTACACCCTCCCTCAGAGACTCACCTGTCCACCTCCTCCCGCAGAGCGCGGCCGCGCAGGCCGGCGGCCAGGCCGGCGTACAGCGCCACGTGCTCGCGCGCCGTGAGACAGGCCACCAGCACGTCGTGCTGCGGGCCAACTACACCCTCCCTCAGAGACTCACCTGTCCACCTCCTCCCGCAGAGCGCGGCCGCGCAGGCCGGCGGCCAGGCCGGCGTACAGCGCCACGTGCTCGCGCGCCGTGAGGCAGGCCACCAGCACGTCGTGCTGCGGGCAAACTACAACCTCCCTCAGAGACTCACCTGTCCACCTCCTCCCGCAGAGCGCGGCCGCGCAGGCCGGCGGCCAGGCCGGCGTACAGCGCCACGTGCTCGCGCGCCGTGAGGCAGGCCACCAGCACGTCGTGCTGCGGGCAAACTACACCCTCCCTCAGAGACTCACCTGTCCACCTCCTCCCGCAGAGCGCGGCCGCGCAGGCCGGCGGCCAGGCCAGCGTACAGCGCCACGTGCTCGCGCGCCGTGAGGCAGGCCACCAGCACGTCGTGCTGCGGGCAAACTACAACCTCCCTCAGAGACTCACCTGTCCACCTCCTCCCGCAGAGCGCGGCCGCGCAGGCCGGCGGCCAGGCCGGCGTACAGCGCCACGTGCTCGCGCGCCGTGAGGCAGGCCACCAGCACGTCGTGCTGCGGGCAAACTACAACCTCCCTCAGAGACTCACCTGTCCACCTCCTCCCGCAGAGCGCGGCCGCGCAGGCCGGCGGCCAGGCCGGCGTACAGCGCCACGTGCTCGCGCGCCGTGAGGCAGGCCACCAGCACGTCGTGCTGCGGGCAAACTACAACCTCCCTCAGAGACTCACCTGTCCACCTCCTCCCGCAGAGCGCGGCCGCGCAGGCCGGCGGCCAGGCCGGCGTACAGCGCCACGTGCTCGCGCGCCGTGAGGCAGGCCACCAGCACGTCGTGCTGCGGGCAAACTACACCCTCCCTCAGAGACTCACCTGTCCACCTCCTCCCGCAGAGCGCGGCCGCGCAGGCCGGCGGCCAGGCCGGCGTACAGCGCCACGTGCTCGCGCGCCGTGAGGCAGGCCACCAGCACGTCGTGCTGCGGGCACGCGCCCACGCCCGCGCCGCCGCCGCGCAGCACCACGCGCCCCGACGAGGGCCGCACCATGCCGGTCAGGATGTTGCTGGAACAAACGATCACAACACATTATTAACATACATATAACCGGGTATTTATCGCGTAAATTACCTTTATTATTTCCCGACGTTTCTTTGGTGCAATCCAAGCGAAACGTCGGGAAATGATAAAGGTAATTTACGCGATAAATACCCGGTTATATGTTTGTTAAAAACGTAATCTAAGTCCCGCAGTAAACGTAAAGATAAGATAAAGATACTTTTAATTTGTCACACATAATGTAGTACAAGCATTCAAAATATTTATTATTAAGGTACTAAAACCACACGAACCACAACACCGGTCTTCCATAGGGACCAAAAATGTTCGGTTGGTGGTTACCACAATGCACACGCTAATGAAAAAAATTAGGTACATTCATTATATTAAAAAAACAATAAAAATTAAAAAAAAAGTAATGTTTTTATTTATTTTTAGTGTCAAGACGCCGAAGCAGGCCTAAAAGATGCTGGCATGACGATCAGGCCGCGAGATCTGGAGTTTGATTCCTAGAATCACTTGGGGAACGAGACCGATGGTCTCTAGTTTTTAGGGTTCCGTACCTAAAGCATAAAAACGGGTCCCTATAACTAAGACTCCGCTGTCCGTCTGCCTGTCTGTCTGTCTGTCACCAAGCCGTATCTCATGAACCGTGATAGCTAGACAGTTGAATTTCTCACAGATTATGTATTTCTGTTGCCGCTATAATAAATAAATAATAAATAATGCTGGACTGATCACACAGCATCATCTAGCCCCAAGCTAAGCAGAGCTTGTGTTATGGGTACTAGATGACTGATATACTTAATACATTATACTACATAGATAGATATTTTTATTATATATAGAAAAACACCCAGAACACCCTGAACAAATATCTACAGATCATACAGACATTTGTCCCGAGGCGGGAATCGAACCTTTGAATATAACTTACACATAAATACTAAAAACAAAATAAAATAAATATTTAAAGCATTTTTTTCCGTTTTTTGCTCTATATTAATAACGGCAACAGGTAGACGCTTGAAATATTCAGACTGCTACGGAACCCTTCGTGCGCGAGTCAGACTCGCACTTGGCTTATTTTTTCGATGTACAAAACTTACGTGAGCGTAGTCTTCCCGGCGCCGTTGTGCCCCAGCAGCGTGGTGACCTGTCCGCTGCGCAGCTCCACGGACACGCGGTGCAGCGCGGGCCGCGCGCGCCGCGCGTACGTCTTCGACACGCCGAGGATGCTGACGCCGGCCTCCTCGCTCGGGGCCCGGCTGATGCTGCTGCGGACGGACTTCACGCCTGCGGGGTGAGGTTGGAGGTTTCATCATTTCAGCCGTAAAACGTCCATTACTGAACTAAGGAACATGGACCTCCATGAGGGGTAGTTGCCATACTCACCACGCTTGACATCCGGCTCGAAGGACCATAAAGATGTAAGGTCTTACACCTTTTAAAATAATAAGATGTTGATAGTTGATAAATGGATTTTATTCCAAAATACTCTACGAGCTAAATAATGATAATGATTATGATAATGAGCCACGCGCCCGGTGTGAGAGGCTGACACGAACTGACGAGAGCGCGGCCGTTGATATTACAACAATAAACGTAAAATGCTGACGAGAGAGAATAGTGCGGTTAGACCGTACAGGCGAGTTTTCAAGTGCAGTACGGGATGATCATTTATTGTTACACGATATATAGAATAAGATTTTTGAAGACTTCTCGTATCACTTACCATTGTATCTTTCTTTAAGATACCCCACAACCAGACACATCAAAAAAATACTTCGGCGAGATTGACGTCCTCGTCCGTCATCATTTCGAACACGTCGCGCCACACCACGACAAGCCCCGTCACCTCCAGGGGGGGGGGGGGGGGGGGTACGTGGAACAAGTCGTAGCATAGGGAAAAGAAGAAGGCAGGTCAGGTCAAGTCAGATCGGATCAGGTCAGGTCTCTTCCTGCAATGTGTATCTATTTATACAGTTTCGTGGGAGGCACCTTATCTGGTAATTTATCGGTTACACGATAACTGGGTCCATTGAAATTTTCAACACTTCTTGTTCTCTTCACCCACCATTATATATGTCAATATGATTCCTTAAGCCCGGTACAGTAGCGCGTCAAACGCTAACATGGCGAACACGTCGGCGAGACTGACGTACTTGTTTTCATCGTGTCGAACACGACGCGCTACATCAAGCCGTACCCGGCGCCTTCAGACGGGTCACGTAAAACGAGTCGCATAGAGATAAGTCAGGTCAGGTAAAGTCAGGTCAGGTCAGGTCAAGTAAGATCGGACCGTGCCATTGGGGTCCCTATGATTGCATAAGGCTTTCTCACTTCACTCACCGTTATATCTGTCAATAAGACACCCCACAGCCAGGTAAAGCAGGGCGTCTAACGCCAGCATGCCGAACACGCCGGCGAGACTAACGTCGTCGTCCGTCAGGGTGTCGAGCAGGCCGCGCCACGCCGCGCCGCGCCCCGTCGCCTCCAGGCGCGTCAGGTGGAACAGGCCGTACGTGAAAGCAGATGACATAGACAGGCACTGCAATTATAAACAATAGTCTTTTTTAAACTTTCGCGATCACGACACATTATTGACACATATTTAACCGGGTATTTATCACGTTATTTACCTTATAGCCCGACGTTTCGTATATAAGGTCGGGCAATAAGGTAAATAACGCGATAAATACCCGGTTAAATATGTGTTTATAATTATAAACAATTTTAGGATTAGAAAATATAAACAGAAATAATACGAGACTTAAATTGGTCACCAACTCAGCACACACCGTGAGAACACAGAACTGATTTAAAGTGATGATTTTTAAAAATCGTAGGTATCTAAGAAAAGTGGGCGGACACGGTTGATATGAAACATGTACATCTAATCGAATCAGCCCGTTGGATCCCACTGCTGGGCAAAGGACTCAAAGACATACACACAAGGCCGTCAAGTGCCGGCAGTAGAATGTTGCCCTTCCTTTCATGCCCGTGGAGACAGTAAGAATCTGTCAAGGGATACGTCCGGACGATGGGCAGCAGCGTCTTTCCGTGTGTCAACATCCTGTACTGCGCTCGCCAACCCTCCTGCCAAGCGTGGCGAGTATGGCAACGACTCCTTCATGATAAAGATTTTTAACGTCTCAGGGTGCATATCCTGTAATGTTTCAAATCTACTGTGTAAATACATAAATAAATAAGTACATAAGTAAATAAGTAAATGAGTGAATGAGTAAATAAGTAAATGAGTGAATGAGTGAATAAGTAAATGAGTAAATGAGTAAATAAGTAAATAAGTAAATAAATAAATGATCTTGGAGATCCATGAGGGAGGTCCATGTCCAGCAGTGGACGTGGACAGCAGACCTCCGGCTGAGATGATGATGATGATGAGATACTTATTTATTTAATTAGTGATTTATCATAAGGAGAGGCCTTGGATCTAGTTTATGTATGGTATATTTTGTGATTACTTTTATCTCAACGTGCACCATAATAACCCCTTATCGTATTTTTGCAATCCAATCCATCCCAAGGTTGCCTGGTAGAGATCGCTCTTTAGCGATAAGGCCGCCAATTGTCACTATGTTCTCAAGTTTCTTTTGTTATTATGTTTAGTTTTAAGGTGTGCAATAAAGTATCTTCTATCTATCTATCTATCTCGAAACACAGCCTAGGCTAGTTCAAGATCCTAAGGAATCAACAATAAAATTATAATATTATGTGTAAAGTAAATAAATGATTATGATTATGACTTACCACCATGAGTTTGGAGGCATATCCGATGACCGCTTCCAGCGACAGGATGATGACGAACGGCATAAACGTCAAGAGGTAGGCCACGGCCGCGCACACCGCCGCGAAGCTGGCAGACGAGAACAGCTTCGACATCATGTAGCTGGAAGAGAAGGCTCGATAGTATAAAGAATAAAATCAACTTTATTTGGAGCATCAAAATTTTTTACAAACTTAGAACTAGACGTTATGACATATATTATAGGTCAATACGTCTGGAGCTAACTAAACCGTGGGTTTCCTCGCGATGTTTCCTTCAACGTTAAAGCACGTATCAAGTGTTTCAAGAAAGAAAAATCCATTGGTGCACGATATATATCGATGGATATTAGAACACCAGAAAATATGGGAACGCAGACCAGACTGCAAGCATATCAAACCCCCAGAGAGAAACAAAAAGATAACAAACACTTTGCTTAAGACGACAAGAGAAAACCCAGGTACGGATGATACCGTCACGGGACACCGATCTTAATGAATCGGCGCTCCGAACAAAAGCAGCAGTGGACTGATGTAGGCTAATGACGAAGATGATTTTACAATACTTACCAGAAGCTCAGAATCGACGCTCCGAACAAAAGCAGCAGTGGACTGATGTAGGCTGATGATGATGATGATTTTACAATACTAACCAGAAGCTCAGAATCGACGCTCCGAACAAAAGCAGCAGTAGACTGATGTAGGCTGATGGTGATGATGTTTCTACAATACTAACCAGAAGCTCAAAATCGACGCTCCAAACACCAGCAGCATCGCCAGCAGCAGCGAGGCGTCCGTCCGCGGCAGCACCGCGCCGCACTTCAGCACCAGCGTGATGCCGACCATCGTCAGCGCCATCTCGCAGTACGAGGCCAGGAACCAGGACAGGGTGTGGTAGTTTAGGTTCACGCCCATCACTGACATTAACTGTGAAGCGGAGATTATCTTTCAGATCAGAAAGACGACCGCGCAAATACATGCAACATTTACGCAGTTACACCATGATGACGGATTAACTTTATCCGTGACTAGCCGCACCCCGCAGTTTCACCCGCGTAGTTCCCGTTCCCGTGGGAACTTCGAAAAATCCCTCCTTAGTGCACCTCTAGGATACTCAAGGTATGTATATGTGTGCCAAATTTCAAGTCTCTAGGTCCAGTGGTTTAGGCTGTGCTTTGTCTGTCAGTCACTCAGTCAGTAACGGAAGAGTTTTATATATATTGATTATGGCCTGTGTAACTGCGTCGAAGTATCGGGAAACTCAAAAAGGCCCAATCATTGCATCAAACTCATATCTGCTGTAACTTTTCAGATGGATTTTAAAGTACTTTTCTAGCGGTATACTTACTAGAAGGTGCTCGTAAAAACACTTTGTTTTTCAATAACAAGCTTGGACTCACCATGGTACCGACTTCTGTACTGCATTAGTATACTTATATCTGCTTTATCTTTTTAGATGGATTTTAAAGTAGTTTTCTAGCGGTATACTAGAGGGCGCTCGTGAAAGCACTTTGTTTTGCATATTATCCAAAATAAAGTGTTTTTACGAGAGCGTTTAGTTATAGCAGCTATGAGTTTAATGCACTACAGAGAGTTGGGCAATACCATGGTGAGTCCAAGCATCTCACTAATATATAAAGCCGAGAGTTTGTTTGTATAGAGGTTTGTTACCTCTTCACGCAAAAACTAGCGTAGGTACGTATCGAGCTGAAATTTTGCAAACGTATAGATGTTGGCTAGGATATAGGACATAGGCTACTTTTTATCCGGGTACAACGGATGCGAAGCGGCGGGCACAAGCTAGTGTTATAATATAACTAAAACTCATATCTGCAGTAACTTTTCAGACGGATTGTAAAGTAGTTTTCTAGCGCTATACTAGGTGGCGCTAGTAAAAAAAGCACATATTTGGTTTTGTTTAAAGTGTCACTCACCATGGTGTTGCCCGACTCCTTGTCGTGCACGATGAAGCGGGTGGCCGAGGCCACGGTGAGCAGCAGGGCGAATGTGAACACCACGAGCAGGGCTTGCGACTCATACAGGGACGTTTGGAAGCTGAAAGACAAAAATCATTTGCATAAATATGTTTAGGGTAGCTTGATAAGTTTTCGGTTGCATGTTCGATGTAGGCGATCAAATTTGACAGTCACAGTTACATGAGCGCAGCGAAAAAAATTGTGGTGAAATGAAAGACTTATTACTTGAAATTATGGGCACATGAGACCTTACAACTCTGTCACATGAATATTATTTTTAGACAGGCGCAATGCAATGACCAACACACCGCAGTGATCACGGTCACCAAGCATATGAAGGTCATAGAAGCATAGGTTACCGCTTAACATCAGATAGGTCTTCGGCTGGTCTCGTCGTAATAAAAATATGTTAATTTTTATGTTTTGACGAGGTTATGTGGTTCCATTAAACACAGTGAATTCCGTCAATAAAAAAGGTTATTACATTCAAAAGATTTAGTTCCAGATCATTAGCTGCTCCGAGTTTTCACTGACGCGATTTGTACATTTTATAAAAATTAGCAGCGCCATCTCGTTTCATTAGGTAGGAACTACTTAACATCCGACAAACTGAGTTGGTTTAAATCAGTGTTTTTTTTTAAACTGATAAGTTTTATGGAATCTTTTATTACAAATAAAAAAATTAAGCTGTTTTAGGTTAAACGAAAAAAAATTACGTAGTTAAATATAATAAAAGATACTTATTTTTTTAACCCATTATAAAAAATATTTAACAACTGGTTGTCCACTTTACTCTACTACCAGCAATTTGTAAATCGCCCTCATGAGCTCAAGATGAGTTTCGCAGACACATGTTATAATTATAAATGTTCTTTTGGTAAATAATGCTTTTATTTTTAACTTACTAGTCCTTCCGGTAACATGGATACGGTTCTTGCTGCGTATAAACCGCCCAGTCAAGCTCCCCCGTTCCCTCCACTTCCCTCTTCCTTCTAGAACCTTCCAAATCCTTCCCTCTATCCTTGTCAGCGGCCAGTTGTATGATGGCTTTGTCCACCATATCCTGGACCTGAATGAACCCTCGGAAATAGCGCATGTTCTCGATGAAACTGTCTTCGGGACCTGGGATCCAAAACCTGGAATCGTGTCGAAAAATATAAGAAATGGCAGTGAAAAATGTTCTAAGCAGAGGCACGTCTGTGCGTGTGTGACTTCACGCGACGTTTCGACCTACTGTATCGCGGTTATTATTGGATAACGGTAAAAAACTAAAAAATGTGTCCAATAGATTTCGTTTAACTACATAACGGACTAACAATACGTCGGGAAAATAATGAAAAAATGTACGCGATAAAATCCTGTAATCAAAAACTAATATTATGGTAACATGGTAGACACAAAGACCGAATGGAGTCATAAAAAGGAAGGCCTATACCCAGCGGTGGGTGCATGTTGACTGATGGATAGATAGATTCTGAAATGTAAATACACTGAGTGCATGCGAGCAGTACTTACACGGAATGCATGCGAGCAGTGGTGGGGACATTCTCTATATCCATCCTGATCTTGTACTCGACGTTCGAGAGGTCCTTCTCTAAGTTATCTTCGTTCATGAACACGAGGCCTGGAATAAAAATTATAAAAATAATAACGTTGGACTATACACACAGCATCATCCAGCCCCACGCTAAGCAGAGCTTGTGTACTAGATGACTAATAAACTTAATTGCATAAAGATATTTTTATTATACTCGTTTCAATAGAAAAGGATCCAGAAAACCCTGAATAAATGTCTGCAGATCCTACAGACATTTGTCTTGAGGCGGAAATCGAATTCGCGTCGCAGGCGGACCTTCGCCCGCTGCGCCACAGAGGTCGTCAAGGGATAAAAGGTTTTATAATTTTGTTTGATAAATTGATAAACTCGATTGTTCAGATTATGATGATGATGATGGTGTTGATGATGGTGGTGACGATGATGATGGTGGTGGTAATGATGATGATGATGATGATGAGAACGTACCTGCAGAGAACTCGTTGAGCATCGTCAGCCTGGCCGCCTCGTGCGTCAGCGCGCTCTCGTTGGGCGCCGCCGCGAACCGGTCCAGGTTGAAGCAGCGGAGCAGCTCGGAGGCCTTCGATACCAGCTTGCCGATGCTCTGGAAGTCAACAATCATAATCATTAGAACGCCGTGCGGTGCGCGCAGTAGAATGTTACCCCTCCTCTCATGCCCGTGGATGCAGAGCCTGCTAAGGGGTACCTCTGGAAGATGGGCAGCGTCTTTCCGTGTATCAACATCCCTTACTGCGCTCGCCAACCCGCCTGCCAAGCGTGGTGAGTATGGCAACTGCCCCTCATGGAGATCCATGAGGGAGGCCTGTTCAGTAGCGGACGTTTTACGGCTGAAATTATGATTAGAATGATAACCATAATCGTTTATTAACTTTACAAAGATACTGCCTTTGCATCTTTTATAGATGATTAACAGAGCGTCAGCAACTGGATTTCATGCTGTATGGGACGCAGCAGCGCCTGGGACATTGTTAGATGGATTAGGCTTGCCCAGCACCTGTGCCATCCTCTCAGCTTAGTCAGCTATTATTAGAGGAAAGAACAAGTCAGTAGTTAGGTCTGAACCTAACTAACCCGCGAGTAAAGATACTGCACACAAATGCAAAAACTTTTTTATTACGGATCCATGTAGTCCGAAATAAATGTTTTTTTTTTATTAATTTATTTGTTAACGAAGAGGCGAGACGACAGGCGATGGACAAAAGTGGTAACAGAGTGGTTTCCGATGGAAGCGAGACGGCCTCGAGGCAGACCACCTGCCAGATGAGCGGACGATCTAGCCAGGGTTGCCGGACGAGTGGATGAGACTTGCACAGGACCGTTTACGTTGGCGTGCTGAAGAGGAGGCCTATACCCAGCTGGTTGTCAACGGGCTGATGTGATGATGATGTTTAATATTACTAACCTCTAAGTCCCCAACATCGCTGAGCACTCCTTCCACATCCACATTGAGTTGTACGTCCCCAAGGATCTGCCTCCTCAGGGCTTCCATGCCAGGGCTGGAGACGAGCTGCTGCAGGGCAGACACGCCGGCGCGGTGCGCGGACACCGCGCCCAGCGCTGGGAAAGCGCTGGAGAAGGAGTGCACTAGAGATGTCATCTGGATCATGGTGGCGAATGATGCGTTTGCCTGGAAATTAGCGAATGTTTTTCACTTTTAAAACGTGAGACAAACCATATCTACATCTTCACTAATAATGACGAAGAATGATTTGATTGTTTCTTTGTTTGTATGCATTGAATATGCTCCGAAAGTACTGGACCGATTTGAGAAATTCTTTCATTTCACCATTAGAATCCTACATTATCCCGGAGTAACATAGGCTATATTTTTTCCCGTATTCCCACGGGAACGGGAACTACGCGAATGAAACGCAGAGTGCGGCTAGTTGTAAATAAATACACAAGTTGCCTTGGGGTCCTCTCACGAACGTGGATGCAGTAAGAGCCTGCTAAGGGGTCCGGATGATGGGCATCAGCGTGTTTCCATGTATTAACGTCCCGTACTGCGCTCGCTAACCCGCCTGCTAAGCGTGGTGTTCGGGTAAACCGAACACTCAGCAAATACGCATTCTGCTGCGCTTGCATTGGCATACGTATCCGGCTCGAAGGACCATGAAAATAATTTATCTTTTGGAAGAAAATGGTTTTTTGGTGTAAGTGTGAGTATGGCAACTACTCCTCATGAGGATCCATGAGGGAGGCCTGTATATACTGGCATAGTCGTTGCGCGACTAAAAGTCCTTTGATTTATTGAGGCCTGTGTTCAGTAGTGGAACGACACGGGTGTGGTATTTACCTGGTGTATGATCTCGTGCACGGCGGGCGTGGGCGGCGTGTACAGGATCTTGCCCATGAGGAGCGGCTTGATGAAGCTCCAGACGATCTTGCCGCCCTGCATGCTGATGATGTCGAGGTACATGGAGCGACAGAATTCAGCTGGAAACGACAATTCCATCTCTGTAACTTGTTTTCTGGGTTCCGTAACCGAAGGGTAAAACGGGACCCGGTTACTAAGACTCCGCTGTCCGCCTGTCTGTCTGTCTGTCACTCAGGCTGTATCTCATGAACCGTCATAGCTAGACAGTTGAAATTTTCACAGGTGATGTAATTATGTTGCCTCTATTACTACAAACAGAATAAAATAAATATTTAAGGGGGGCTCCCATACAACAAAATCCCAAACAATCAAACAATGGTTTTGATTGATAATGTTACGGGACCCTTCGTGCGCGAGTCTGACTCTCACTTGGCCGATTTTTATTTACCCGCGACGGAACGAAGAGCCGTGGGGTGCCGGCAGTAGAATGTTACCCCTCCTTTCATGCCCGTGGATGCAGTAAGAGCCTGCTAAGGGATACCTCCGGAAGATGGGCAGCAGCGTCTTCCCGTGTATCAACATCCGTACTGCGCTGGCCAATCCGCCTGCCAAGCGCGGTGAGTATGGCAACTACCCCTCATGGATATCCATGATGGAGGCCTGTGTTCAGTAGTGGACGTATTACGGCCGAAATGATGATGATGGAACGAAGAAGCGGTTCTTAGAATGGCGTTGTGGGGTTACTCGCGTCGCGACTCACAGGGCACTGTCTTGGGTTGTTTCAAAGTTTGAATTTTGTATCATTATTTTTAGGGTTGGTGATGATTGACGTTTGTTCTGATGATGATTGATGAGCTGGACATGTGCTGTGCTGACTGGTCCACCAACGCCTTGGACCGGGAAGTATGGAGAGAGGGAAGGGAGGCCTTTGGCCTTTGGGATCCTACAAGCTGATTGGAGTAGACAGATTTTCAGGGTAGCGTAGAACGAGCACAACAAGAAATCCTTTTAGTTTCGTTTTGTCTGTCTGTTTGCCCGGCCGCCTGTCTGCGGCTTTTCGAAGAGACTATTCAAAATTAGATGAGTTTTGTTGTAGAAGCGTAAACATTGTCCTTTAAAATATATTTTGATCTTATGGAGCTTAGGGCACAGCGAATTTATTTTTATTTCTCGTATTTATTAGAACAATGAATATAAGTGAAAGAGTGAGGTTTCTTGTTCGCTTCTTTCCTTCACTTGGAAAAAAAAGTTATCTGAAGCGAACAAATTCAGTTATGTGCTTTATTCAATTAAAATGTGACTTGTTCTTCTTTTGTAAACTGACTATTCTAAGTAGCGTTTTGCTCTATTGAATAAACACTTATTGACTTTGACTTTATTAGAACTTAGCTGAGTTTGTTGTAGAAGCGTATATACATTGTATTTTAAAAGATATTTCGAGTTTATGGACCCTAGTAGTGGGCACAGCGAGTATATTTTTATTTCTCGTATTTATTAGAATTGATGGGTGCTTGCCGTGGGGTGCCGGCAATAGAATGTCACACCTCCTCTCCTGCCCGTGGATGCAGTAAGAATCTGCTAAGGGATATCTCCGGAAGATGGGCAGCAGCGTCTTTCCGTGTAAGAACATCCCGAACTGCGCTCACCAAGTCGCCTGCAAAGCGTGGTGAGTATGGCAACAACACCTCATGCACTTGGATCTCTAAGTCAATGAGGGAGGCCTATGTCCAGCAGTGGATATCTTACGGCTGTAATGATGATGATGATTAGAATTGATAGGACTGACGCAGGTTCGTGGCGGATGGCACAATCTAAGGGAGGCCTATTCCCAGCTGTGGGTGAAGTGGGGCTGTGGATAAAGATGATGATAAGATAAGATAAAAGATAAGATAAAAATCATTTATTTAGACATGTTACAAAGGCACTTAAATTCTAATAAAACGATGACACTACCGAAGCTTTACAACTGTGTGGCAGTGCCAACGCCCAACTCCTAGACATACATGGATTCTAAATATTTAAATGATGATGATTAGAATTGAACTCACTGGGTAGGAGGTCGAGCTGCGCCTGGCTCGCGCCCGCGGCCTGGTCCTTGGACTTGATGACGTTGCCTATGAGCCGCGGCGTGGCGGAGTGGAAGGGGGCGCCGCACATCATGCTTCCGGCGTGCGCCAGGAACTCTGATGCTGAAGACATATTAATTGAAATAAGATCTGTAGGTCTACCATGGGTTTTACCAATCTATACTCGCTAGCGACTGTGTAGTTAACAGTATGAAAACTTGTACAGTGCCTCTAGCGGAAAGTTTGGTACTAAAACAGGCAGTTAACTATACTACAGCGACTATATTTGGGCTTCATTTGCTTAAAATTTGGTACCATGAGTTTCAAATCTGACAGATGTCGTAGTAACGTACTATTAGAATAAGAATAAGAATAAGAATAAGAATAGTTTTATTGTTAAATTGTGTATGTACAAATACATGAAGATCTTAAAGATATAATAGTATCAACAATTTTATCATATTTATGACGTACAATAATGAATTGACAATATTAATATAAATTGCACAAAACAGGGTACCAACATATAGGTCTTAATTTTAAAATTACCTACCAAATTAAAAATATTTTACACATATTATAATGACTAATTATCAAAAAACTCTTTAAGATTATAATGTACTCTATTAACAAGCCATTTCCTTAATTTAATTTTGAACGGATTCCCAACAATTTGCTTAATATCTAATGGTAAATTATTGTAAACTTTAATCGCAGTGATATACGTGCTTTTGTGAAACATAGAATTATTTACTTGGGGTATACATAGATTATATTTATATTTATTTCTCAAATTATCTGATCTGTTTGATTTAATATTGAAGAAAGCTGAATTATTTTTTGCAAACAAACATAGTTCTAGAATATATATATCAGTAAGAGTTAAAATATCTTTATCTTTGAAAATACTTCGTAAAGATTCAGTACTTTCGAAGTTATAAATGGCTCTGATACATTTTTTCTGCATAATAAAGACTGATTCCATTTCAACTGAGTTTCCCCAAAATATAACCCCGTAACATAATTGAGGAAAAACGTATCCATAGTATGCATTCTTTGCGATTTTTACTGATGTTATATTGCTTAGCATATGCAATGCATAACAGTACTTGGAAATTTTGCTATTTACTTTATTAATGTGAGATTTCCAATTTAAATATGTGTCAATTTTTATACCTAGAAAATTAATATCACTGACTTCTTCTATTAAGTTTCCTTTGTTATGAATATTTAAATTGAATATAGGTGTTTTGTAATTTTTAAATCTCATATATTTAGTTTTATCAATGTTCACTTTTAAATTTATTACGTTTAACCAATCTATTATATCATCGAGCGTTTTATTAATTTCATTTTCAAAGTCTTGTATGTTATTATTTACTTGCGGTATAAATACTGTAGCATCGTCTGCAAACATTACACAGAGATGTTTCGTGACATTTGGGAGATTGTTGATGTATATTAAAAATAGAAGTGGGCCTAGGACACTACCCTGCGGTACTCCTTGTGAAATAGTGTCATAGTCAGACTCCACGCGTTCTATAGTTTTATTATTTTTATTATATACATCTATTACAGTTGATTGCCTCCTATTGCCTAAGTATGATTTAAATAATGAAAGTGCTACTCCTCTTACACCCATTTCTTCTAATTTATTAAAGAGAATATTATGGTCAACGCAATCAAACGCTTTAGATAGATCTAAAAACAAAGCAACCCCGTGTCTTTTGTTATTAATTTCTTCCCATGCTAGTTTTAACGTTTTAAATATTGCTAATGTGGTATTTTTCCCCTTTTGAAAACCATACTGATTTGAGTTCAGTATATTTTTTGCATCTATAAATCTTATAACTCGATCGTATATAGCTTTTTCATAAATTTTAGATATACAAGGAAGTATGGCTATGGGTCTATAATTTCCTATATCCAATTTTGAACCTTTTTTGTGTAAAGGTTTTATAAAAGCTTTTTTTAAATTTGTAGGAAAACAGCCATGTTCTATTGATAAGTTAATAATATGAACCAGGGGTTTTACTATTATGTCGATGCAATTTTTTATAATTTGAATTGGAATTTGGTCATGTCCTGAGCTCTTAGTATTTTTAATTTTCTTAACTATATTTATGATTTCTCTTTCATCAACTGGTTTGAGGAATATACTCGTACTTTGTCTAATATTATGACTATTTAATTCCTGATTTTTAATTGTTACTAAATTGTGTGTACTGAGATTGATAAAATATTCATTGAATAATTTTGTAATTTTTAAGGGATCATTTACTTCTTCATCTCCATTTTTTATTTTGTCTACAGTTGTTCGTATTTTATTTGTATTACTTGAATATTGTTTAATGATTCCCCAAGTCGCCTTTGTTTTATTTGTACTCTTATTAATATACCTAATGTTAGATATTTTCTTTGAAACACGAATAACTTTTTTAAGTATTTTATTGTATTTTAGGTAACTATCGCTATTATTTTCACTTCTATTGTTTTTCAATTGCAAATACATATGTCGTTTATTTTTGCTTGATACTAAAATTCCCCTCGATTTCCAATTTTTTTTCTTTATATAAGTAACCTTAATTCTTTGAATAGGGATACACAGATTAAATATCATTTGTAATAGCTCCATAAATTTATCATATGCTTTATCTGGATCGTTTTCTACAAAAACTTCATGAAAACTAATCTGGGGTAGGTATTTTTCAAATTATTACTACTGTAGTAACGGCAGGTGATCTTACAGTCACAACTCATGGTAGACAAAAGGATATATGGTTAGAATTACTGTAGTATGGAGGTAATTTATTCGGTTAGTCGTGCGTCAGTGTTTTCAACCAGCGTTTGATGGTTGATCGGGCCTCGTTAGGGCTGCTGGCTGAATGATGTGACCTCACCTTTTGAGAAGCTTGTAGTTCTTCAATATAACAACAGATGTCGCTATTCAACTTACACGTCAACAGGTTTCCCACCGAGCTGAAGTCCTTTAGATCCTCAAACAGCGGCTCGTCCTTGAGGTCGTGCATGACGTCAGACAGGCTGGCCTGCAGGGTCGGCAGAGTGGCGGCCATGCGCGGGAACCGACGCAGGAGCTCCGAGCCCTGGGCTTCCGTCAGGTCTGACGCGGCGTACAGCTTCGATAGGATGTGGTCTTTCACCTGGAGATAAGTAGAAAACATATATAATGTTTCCTGATCGCGTCTTTCCCTCATTTGGAGAAAAAGATATCTGAAGCGAACGAATTCAATTATGTGCTTTATTCAATTTAAATGTGTCTTGTTCTTCTATTGTTAATTTACTATTCTGTGTAGCTTTTTGCTCTATTAAATAAACACTTATTCAATTTGACTTTGAAAAAAATAATTATGAGTCGATAAGCAAAGTTACAGGTGGAATCCGTGTAATAGATAAAAAGTCATATAGCCCGGTCAAGAAATTGATACAGTTCTTGAGTAAGTACACTAATACCAATTAAATATGAAAAGTCCCCGTAAGTCCTAGTCGGCAAGAAATATTATGCGGACACAATTATCAGTTTTCTGCATTTTTCTTGTAAACGATATTTTTTTCACATAAAATAATTTCCCCAAATTGTAGTTCGCGTCATAATTTCCAAAATTGTTGGTTTTCTTCCATTTCTAAGATAAGCGAATCTAAAAATTTCTCCCACTCGATGGACAAAAGATAGGTATAAAAATTTCCAAAATACAAGGACAAACATCTGCAGTTTATACAAACATTTGTTTCTCGGCGAGAATAGACCAAGCTACCTCCTGTGTCTACAGGATATCGTATTAGACTACCCTACTGCATCACTAAAGCACTTATTCATAATAATAATAATAATACTTTATTCACAAAATAAAGGTGTACAGGCTTACCTAAACCAAACAAAATAAATTTTACTTATAATCTAAACTAAAAATTTACAATTGTTACTAAGTAAGAGATTCATCTTAAAATATAATAACAATAGGCATAGGGTGACATAATAAACCTTGTTAAGCTATTACAACAAGTAGCGATAGGTTAAGGCTGTAAA
This sequence comes from Pasiphila rectangulata, assembly GCA_963082625.1. Classification (NCBI taxonomy): domain Eukaryota; kingdom Metazoa; phylum Arthropoda; class Insecta; order Lepidoptera; family Geometridae; genus Pasiphila; species Pasiphila rectangulata. The sequence goes on along the minus strand of OY720253.1, from coordinate 16,712,479 downwards.
CACGTGGTCTAGTTACAGTAAAGTTGACTTTCCTCCGTACGAGTTCACACTGTATGACGGCAGGGGTCTTGCTCTTCCTCACTAGGATTCGTTTAGTATTGCCTAAATTATTTTAAAACCTAATTTGCGTTTAATTTGGGCACTTAGTTGAAACTCTTATAATAACGAAGGTATGTACTTACTATGACTATGAATATATACAATTTATAAACCTCATAATATGAATATAAAAACCTAGAGAGTAATGTATAAATTATTTGTATTAACTATGATAACTTTATTAGAAAACCTAATTAGAATTTGATTTCACTTAGAGTTTAAATTATTATGATAAAGAAAATATGTACTATGACTATGAGTATAAACAATAAACGAATATATGTATAAACCTAGAGAAGCTAAATATAATAAAATTACTAATAACTACATGGCATATAATAAAGTTCAAAATATGTAAATTATTTACTAAAATTAAAGAAGGTTTTAGCATATGTTATTAGAATATTTGCTTAATGAGCATTTCGGTTTCCGTGTAGTCTAATGATCCCAGATAGTTATCTATTTTTCGTTTACAAGTGTATGTGGTTTCCTTTGCAATATTAATTTTCTTATTTATTTTGTTGTAAACAAGTGGTCCAAGGTACTGGAAAAATCTATGAGCAAACTGTGTACGGCATGTAGGAGTTCTGTATACAATATCATAACGTCTTTTGGTGTATCTATTTGCGTTACTTGTTATTTTGTGTTGATTAATTAATACTGTTTTAATAAAAGTTTGACGGACAGAGAGTAATTTGGATTCACTGTAAAGATTAGTTGTGGGATACAAGTATGGTTTGAAAAGCATAACTTTTATAATTGATCTTTGAGCTCTCTCAATCTCGAGCATATGTGACTTCCCAGCACCGCCCCATACTTGGATGCCATAAGAAATTATGGAGTGGCAAAGTGAGTAGTATACAATTTTCAGTAGATCTACATCACCGACGTGTCTTAGATTTTTGAAAACAAATATAAGTTTGCGTACTCGTCCGGCCAGTGATGAAATTTGTTCGTCCCATTTAAGATTTTGGTCCACAGTTATACCTAGGTATTTTAGGCTAGATGTTTTAGCCAGACTTTTGCAGGTGCATGAGTTGGCGTCATTGCATGTGTGATTCCTAATTTGAAATGACTTTTGAGGTTGATCGTTATTTTTAATCGTAAAAGTGATATACTTGGTTTTATCTAAATTAAGTGTTAGTAAATTGTGATTCAGCCATTTAGAAATCTTAGAAAATCCATGCTCTGCAAGTGTCTGCGCTTCGCCCCATGTCTTACCGTTAAAAATTATGGCAGTGTCATCTGCAAAACTTACTATACTGGCATTCTTTAGTTGCATTCTACAGAGGCTGTCTATATAAATGAGAAATAGTGTGGGGCCAAGAACACTGCCCTGCGGAACTCCGTAAGACACTAATTCTGGAGTGCTTATATCTGAATCAATTCGAAGACATTGATGTCTGCCTTCAAGGTATCCCCTCAACAGATTAAGCGTCAGACCCCTTATACCCCTGCATTCCATCTTCTTTATTAGGAGGGGAATAGAGACGGTATCAAATGCTTTCGCTAGATCGAGGAATATACCCACGCATTTCTCTTTCTGGTCAATGTTTTTAACTATATGGGCAACCAGAGTGTCCATGGCGTCAGTAGTCGACTTTTTCCATCGGAAACCAAACTGGTTGTCAGATAACAGTCGGTATTTCTCAAGAAATTGCAGTAGCCTCTTATTTATGACTTTTTCTAAGATCTTGGAAAGCGTGGGTAATAGCGAAATTGGTCTGTAATTATTAATATCGTCTCTATTTCCCTTCTTATGAATCGGTACCACAATAGACCTTTTCAACACATCAGGGAATACACCGCTAGATATTGAGTAGTTGCACAGGCATGCTATGGGTTCCGAAATAACTGCAATGGCTTGTTTGAACAGTATGGATGATAAGCCATCCCACCCAGAAGAAGAACTCTTGCGAAGTGATAATATTATACTTCTTATTTCTTCACTATCTGTAGGCATTAAAACTAGTGAGTTCACTGAGTAATCGCAGTCATCAATGTGTTTGGTGACAAGTTCATTATGATTCAATTGAAGTTTACTGAGTATGTTATTCGCCAGGTTATTACCGACATTAACAAAGTGCGTATTCAGATGAGACGTTGAGGTAGAATTGTTAAGGAGTTCACTAGGAGTGTTAGATCTTTTATCTAGGTTACATATTTTCTTAATAGCCTTCCATGTTCCTTTAGTATTATTTTTATTTTCCTGTAATATATTTTTTTCATGTTCTCTCTTGAGACTCTTTAGTATCCTGTTACAGTGATTTCTGTATCGCAGGTATATATTTTTTTTAGTATTGTCATTTGGCGCTTTTTTTGACTTAAGATGGAGAATATCGCGGAATCGTATACACCGTAATAAGCCTGGGGTAACCCATGGTTTGAGACAGCGTTTTTTTGTAGATATATGGATAATCTTGGTGTGTTTTATATACAATTCCGATAATTTCGTTAGAAACTCTTGAGTTGATGAATTGACATCGCTGCATTCAGATATCATTTTTACCCAATCAGTGGAAGCGAGTTCATTAAGCAATGATTTGTAGTCTGTTTTTTGTGTTTTCATGTTATTTTCACATCTCCTGGCTGATTTATTGTGTATATTTATGATAAGAGAGTAATGATCGGTGACGGTTGATTGGCAGACTATGGTAGTAGTTTCATTTTTAGTTTTAGCGAAACAGTGATCTATGCAGTTATTGAGTCTTGTTGGAATTGTATGTGTAGGTATTAGGCCATACGATGCTAGTAAATTATGATATTCAGAAGAGCGACTATCTTTGTTCCCATCTTTGATATCTATATTGATATCACCTACCAAAATAACATCATTAAAATTCTTAAGATCGTTTAAGAGCTTGTCAAGTGATATCTGAAATTTACTAACCGTAAAACAACATGGTGGTCTATAGATGCATAAAATTGCCGTATGATTACCAATCTCTATGAGTAAACAGTTAGCATCATCAACTATCGGCTCACGTACTTTAACTTGCTTGATTGAATTCTTAATGTAAATAGTTACTCCGCTGTTCTGGTTTATAACCTTATCAGTGATGTGTACAGTATATCCAGGAATTAATGGTAACAAAATATTTTTGGACAGCCAGCACTCTGTTAACACAATAAAATCTCCATTAAGGTTAAGTCGTGTAAGCAGAACCTCAAAATCATTAAAGTTACGGCTTAAACTTCTTATATTTTGTGTAATAATTGTAAACGATTTGCGAGTATGTTTTATGTATCGCTTACAGAGGCTTGGATTAGCGATCGATATTGCCTTTCCAGTGGAAATAGAATCGTCAATATCTGGAAGAATATCATTTACCTCATTCATGTTTTAAAAACGTATTGAGTATTAGTATATTTAGGGTACAATTTTAGTATAACTTATGCAATAAAGTCCTATGTGGACCATACTCAGTATTTGACTCGTATGTAGTAAAATCAACTTAAGTACCTATTGTTTGAGAATTTGTATAAACAACAAGAATTAATTAAAGAAGGGTTTGATCAAGAAGGATTTTAAAAGAAAAAAAACAATAATCCTAAAACTAAATAAGAAGGGTTACTTAGAACAATGTAGATATTTAAAAGACAAAACCCATTTCTAAAAATAGCAAAAAACATCAAAAAGTATTGAAAACTTAATCTTATCTATGTCGACTGCACTTGGTTAGTTTATATTTAGCTTTTCAATATCACTTTCACAGTTGATACGGATTCTCGGGGATCCTTCAGATTTGCGCAAAAATACTCTACCAAAACTTATCCAGCAGTAGGAGTATCCGTTTGCTTTTTGGAATTCTCGTGCAAGGTAATAGATTCTTCTTTCTCTGGGAGTTAAATTTTCAGATATGTATACTAATTTACTAGGTCCACTTATGGCAAGATTATTGGTGTTGAACTTTTTAAGCTTATTTTCCCTGTTAAACTTCTTGAATGAACCGATGAGTTTGTCTCTCGCAAAGACTGTTGTGAAGTCCGCTATAATTGGCTTAATATCAGATCGCGTTTGTAAACGGTAGACGTTTTTAATTTGAGACAAATTTACTGGAGCCTCTAGAGATTCTGATGCTTTCAGGATTATATTTTTCAAGTCTTCCCTTGTCTCTTTTTCGGCCTGTGGAATATTTCTTAATTCTAGGCTAGTTTCTTTTGTATGGCGTTCTAGGCTTTCGATTTTATTCTCTAGCCGTTGAATGTTGGCAGAGTAATTTGTTCTTTCGTCTTCAAGAAGGGTCAGTCTCTCAAGTATTCCGTCATACTTTAACGACATTAAGTCCATAGACACCTTTATGTCGTTTACAGAGCTCAAAAGTGCAGAGAATTTTGCGTCTTGGTCTTCTTTTATAGATTTGAACATTTCCAAAATTTCCGCTTTACTACAATCATCGGTATCCTCTCTTTTTCGTTTTATGTTACGAGTAGCGATATTTGTAAAAGATAAGGTCGTAGTTAGCTCCGCGTCACCTGTTGGTGCCTCATTCATCATCATCATAGCGTAGGCCTTTGCGTCTATTTCAGACGATTCCGGTAATGCATGTCATTTGGGTGTTGCATTTTTTTAAATGACTACAATAACCAATAAACAATATTACTATAAACAATATTGGCCGTGGGGTGCCGTCAGTAGAATGTTACCCCTCCTCTCATACCCGTGGATGCAGTAAAAGCCATTTAAGGGATACCTCCGGAAAATGGGCAGCATCGTCTTTACATGTATCAACACCCATACTGCGCTCGCCAACCCGCCTGCCAAGCGTGGTGACTATGGCATCTAACGACACATAATTACTATATATATCCCATATATCATATATCCCTCATGGATCTTCATGAGGGGTGTTCAGTAGTGGATGTTTACCGGCTGAAATGATGATGAATGATGAAACAATCCTATCCTATTAAATTATAAATAACATGAGGTTAGTTTAATAGCGGTACCACCAATTGTCAGCAGCACTTACAGTCGTGTTTAAAACCTTTAAGTTCCGCTAGCAGCACAGAGATGTCGCCACAAGTCTACGTTGAAAAGAGATGTCTTTGCACTAGGAGTTCATCGTTTAATAGTAGTCTATCAGCAGCGGCGGTGCCATGCTATAGGTGTTTTCAGAACAGCTTTTCATCATCATCACCATCAATTTGCATACCGTACAGCGCTGCATGTTCCCGCGGGTCAATTTACGTTATTTAGTTAGGTCCCATTTTATCCAATTTTAGGCGCAAATACACATACCTTATGCAATATTAAACTCAAAAAGAATCAAATCGTGGTAAATATCGCGTAAATATTGCATTATTGTGTTCACAACCATGATAGTTTAAAAAGTTATACACATACCTTATCAATAACAGTGGTGTAATCAGCATTCCTGAAGAGCACCATCGCCGTCTCCTTAACAATGTCCTCGGTGAGCGCGCAGAACTGCTCCACAGTGGCCGCAGACACCTCCTCGGCGGAGACCACGTCCAGGCCCGCGGGAGACAGGACCTCGGACATGGCGTCTATCTCGCACGCGTAATTGGAGATGTGGAAGTTGCGGTCTTTTGATGTTAACACCTGGTGAAAGACGAATAACTTACTCGGACGAGTGAAATAAGTTACGGACTTCTAATGTTGCCGTGTGGTGCCGGCAGTAGAATGTTGCTTCTCCTCTCTTGTTCGTCGAGGGATCCCTCCGAATGGGCAGCAGTGTTTTTCCGTGTATCAACATCCCGTAGTGCGCTCGCCAGCCCGCCTGCTAAGCGTGGTGAGTACGAGGGAAAGTACGGGAGGGCGACGAATAAGGGAGGCCTATATCCAGCCGTGGACATTGATAGCAGGTTATGAGATAGTAATCATGAATGTCTCCTAATATAGGAAGGGATAACCTTTATTCCTTCGTTATATTAGGTGGCATTGAATTGGCAGCGCTCCTGACAAACCACTTTAAAGTTTCAAATTGGTACGTCCAGATAAGTTAGTACTGCAATAATTCGCTAGACAGCGCTTTTTAACGGGACTTTGTTGCATACTAGGCTACCAGACATCCAAAGAAGTTAGGTAGCTTACTTAAAAGTTCGTACTCAATACCCAGCTTTACCGAGTTGCTTCTGTTACTATTCGCTGGATGGCGCTTTCTAACGGGACTTCGTTGCATACCAGGCTACCAGAATCCGAAAGAAGTAGAGGAACTTATTAGTTCGTAATCTATGCCAAATCTTTCCGAGGTAGTTGAGTAATAATGCGCTGGATGGCGCTTTTTAACGGGACACCGTTGTGTACTAAGCAAACAGAAATACAAAGAAGTATGTATTTACTTAAAGCCCGTACCATTCTTTCTGCGGCGCGGTTGGAACGCAGTATAAATTATGATATTAGAAATTAGGTAAACTAATACATAGTTTATAAAACTTGATCGCTGCAGCAGATGCCAAGTGACACGATAAGGGATGGGACGATGTTGAAAATATACTATTATAATTATCGATTACCTCATCACCCATACAGTATGACGTTGGTTGCCAAAGATCATCATAACCGTTATAAAATTCAGAACTTGATGAGCGTGATGACAATTGTTATCATCAGGCTCAGCGATCAAGCTAAGTTTTATGAACTATAAGCGATGACTTATCGTGTCGCCATTGCCCTTTCTGGCCTGTGTAATATGCAGTCCCTTAGCAGATTCTCTAAGGGATACCCCCGGAAGACGAGCAGCAGCGACTTTCCGTGTGCGCATCCCATCCCGTACTGCGATCGCCAACCCGCCTGCCATGCGGGCCGATTATGGCAGCAACCCCCTCATTCTTTACTTGGAGATCCATGACGGATGTCCAGAATTCGTCCTACGGCTGAGATGATATATTATGCCTTACCGGCTTCAGCTGCAAGTGTCCGGCGTGTATCCTGGGCGCCGCGAGCGACCAGAAGTTGGTGTTGTTGATACCGAGGGCACCAAGACCTTCCTCCACCGCCTCTGCCTTTGGGAAGTACGTTGATACTTGCACTGGAAACAAAATTAATAAATTATGTTTTTACGGTCTCATTTCTTTGCTCATGTAGACTGCGGGAAAGTAACGCGCTATCAAACTTGGATAGGAAGTATGGATCCCTGTTAGTACGGACTAATGAATAAGTTAAGTAATGACTTCACTGTGCTTCGTCGGTCGAATTATATTATTGAATGCTTTGGTTTACAGGAGTAGGTTTCCAGCCTGGTTGTGATTTTCATAAGATGTCCGTGAAACAACATTGACGTAACTTCGTCATGGCACTAGGAGTTCATAGCATAACAGGAGCTTACTCGGCAATTCTAACGAATGACGAAAAACGACTAGATGGCGATAAAAAAGTTTTAAAGCGCTTTCGCCGATTGACCAGGAACGTATAGCCTTTCAGGAGTTGTTCAAATATAAGTTATTTTCGGGATGTATTAGAATGCCGAATATGCCCAACAATCTAACCCGTGTATAGCCAAGGTGGCCCAGACAAACATTCGTATTCGCACAGCAAAAGCGTTTCAGCGTCGCGCTGAAACGCCAAAAGCGGCAAATTAAATCGTGCTGAAATGGTATTAAAGCTAAATCTAGATGAAAACGGGATAAAATTAAACGAATTCAGGAAAGTACCAGGGTATCAGAACAATGGAGGATGTTAACAAGACGTTGTTGGGGTTGAAAATCTGATTTCAGTCTTATTTACGTTGTGGTGGGCGGGATAGGCGTGCTGGACGGAAACTCCTCTACTCTTTCTCTCAATATTTTAATGAGGAAAGATTTGTATTTTGTATGTTACAATATGTTGTATTTTGTAAGTTACAAACATACAAAATACAACATACAATCTTTCATCTTTCCTATTCTAAACACGAATAATCTCAAGAACTACTAGATCAATTTTCAAAATTCTTTCACCATTAGAATGATAGTATTATAGATAGATAATCTCTTTATTTGTACATCCTACTTTCCTACTGCCGTTACGCAGCATGGTAGTAGTAGGGTAGTTGTAGGGTAGTTGTAGGGTAGTTTTAGGGTAGTTTTAGGGTATTTGTAGGGTAGTTGTAGCGTCTCAATGGCGCCTCAGCGGCATACATCTCCAACATTACCAACTTTCTCCAACACTTGTACCATATTGTACTATTACGTCATTTGCAACTGACAAACACTTTCCTGCCCTCTTTAAAACCCTCTTTTCTGAAGTGTCGAGTTTCAAGTACCTATTGTTTTTTTAAACGTTTTCGTCCAAGTGTTTGTGTTTTGATAGAGAAGTATTTTCGATAAGGCGAGTTGGACAATAGGACCTGCCTGAAAATCAGCGCCGCAAACTCATAGATACACTTCCTTGCCCACAGAATTAGTGAAATTCTGTGTCCTTGCCTCAGTAGGTACTGTATTACCGCTAAGACTTGACCCGCTAACTAACAGGGCAAGTTTAATTATTGACAATAAATAAATAATTTACAACTTTATGAATGCAATGCCCCGACTCCTCATTTTACTCCCTGCCCTCAATATCAGTACGCCAGGTCTGGAAATCACAAGTTTTCAGGTTGCCTCAAATAAGTCAAAAGTATACGACTTTAGTATTATCTTTATTTTGTCTGAAACGCCAAAAGGGAAAATGAAATTACAAAGGAAAACAATCGGGTTGAAACTGAACCGAAATGAATTCAGGAAAGTACCAGGATCTCAGAACAATGGAGGATGTCAGTAAGTAAGGTGCTGTAGGGGTGAAAATTCAGTCTTCAGTCTGTTTATGGGCGTTATGTTTGGCGGTGGATCTACTCTGCAAGTTAAATGTTTTCCCCGACATGACATCTCCACTGGAGATATGCTCTCCTGGTAAATTGCGATTCATAGTTCTTTAACATAACGTTAGCAGCGCTTGTGACCTGACTTTACTAGTAATAGCTGCCATCTGTTGGGTATTATAAAAGTTATGATGGCTGGGAGGCCTGGGAGCAGATTAATTTCATATCCTTGTGTCAAATTAATTAGAGAACGCGCCACGCAATCCGATAGACGCGGCGCTGCTAGCAAGACATACTGTACTGTATCGACTCTTCACCGAGGAAATTAAAGTACATAGTTCGGACTTCTTCTTCTTCTTAGTTATTGGCGAATAGATATAGGTATACTAAAATGTTAGACATTGATATACGCTCAATATATTGGCGTAGTCCTTGCTGTGAAAGGAACAATAGCATAAGACAAGGACTTACCCGACTATGCTCTGATCTAAACCCTACTTGAAGGAAAATAGTTCTGTCTTTGAAACGAGTATTAATAGCATTTAGTAGTAGGTAACTATTTATGACCAAATAAATAAATGGGTGATTTATCTAACACTAAACAAAAGAGACATTTTTAGTGTTAGATAAACCATTTATTTGGACAATATTTCGGTTCTTTTTATCATAAAACACCACCAGCCTTAATCTTAATTTATTTGACCACGAAGCCATATTAAGGAGATGAATATCATGCTTCAAACTTTTTACATATTACCTACATGGATAATATGATAAGGTTAAATTAAAATGTATTTTAAAAAGATAATGCCAGCGTAAACACTGCATTATCCACCAATAATTTTGCACAAGTTTTACAACTATTACGAACATAATATAACAATATTTCGCCGTTATTTCGCCGCGTTCCAACGCCATACAGCAATGGTCGCGCGTGGTGAAATTCAGTGCAGCCGAGAACTGTACCAGGACTTTAGAGGTGCAATGGAGGTTACTTTCAGTGTGATCTGAATCCGCCCCCTGGTTGGACGCTATACTACCTAATATTTAGTCTATGACACTGTGGATAACACGGACGTACCTCTAATAACTAGATTTGGTTTTACATTTAGGTACTAACTAAAAAGATTAAACATGTCCATCGGCATCTTAACGGTGTAGTGCTCGTAATTATGCCATCGATTTTTACACCTTTAATTTACGTGTTGGTATTTTTTATTGGTGGTTCAAAAGAACTTTGTTGTTCAAATGAACCTTATACTTTAATATTATTAGGGGAAAATCAAGCACATTGTTTTATCCAGTACCAAAGTTAGTTCTTCGGTCAATAGGGTAGGGGTGGTTGACGCATGCGTTTTAAACGGAGAGCTTCCCTTCCACATTACCTGAACGTGTACACCGCAATCAATACAGCCCACTTCTTAGAAGCTATGTAATCCTGGTACCTATTTTGCTAACTAGAACGAAATTGGCTCAGAATGCTCATCCCTAAAAGGATAGGACTGCCTGCCATCTAGCTGATACAGAATACGATTTTAGGTAGAAAGTGCAACCTTCTAGATTCCTATGAACTCCTGGTACTTATGGAGCAAATTGGACTGAGTTACCCCTAACCCCATCTATTCAAAACCGCTTGTAGCTGTCACAAGGGCCGATTTCAGGGTTCATCCAAGGAATTTTGATGCAATTCATTTCACAAAAATTTAATTGCATCAAAATTCCCGTTTTGAACTAGAATTGGTCGATAACTCTTAAGTTTTTTTTAATTAAACAAATTACATACCGTTTACAAGGCCAAGGACGCCAAGGATATTTCGATGAAATCTTAAGTCTACAATCACTTTTAGTTTTTTTTATTGCAAAGCAAAGAAAAGCTTAAAATCATGTTTTACCCCTTTTTGTAATGTTTGCAGGCTCATAACTTTTTATCTAGCTGTTATCTGCACCAAACAATAATTTTAGAGGAATCTACCGACAATCGAGACAAAAACAAAAACAAAGTATTGCCAGTTTCGTCTATCCTACATAAAGTAATAAAACTTCAAAGTTTTCAAACTCATGAAAATCTGTTATTAAAAAAAACAATATAAAAAAAATCTATGGGTCAAAGTATTTGGTAGATAGCAGACAACCCCACCTATCTGCCATTTTCGTATGTTCAACGTTTTGCCGAGCACTCTGTATATAGGTAAACTAAAAAATTGGATATTTTAGTGTGTATTACCGTACACTAATCTAATCAAAATTCCACTTACGTCTGAGATCCGCCTCGTCCACCAGATAAGTCTTGAACTGGTGCAGTGTCCTAAGGCCCGTGTACAGCGCCTCCAGATCCCCTTCAAGGGTGCTCTTCTGCAGCAGCGGATGCAGCTCCCAAATTAGACCTTCCATACTGGAAATAAAGCTCGTTGTACAAAATACTAGAGAAAAGGTGTATGTAAAAGTAAAATTTTGGAACATTCACTATCTCTGAAACCATCGGAGTGGACTCACAAGAAGAGAAAATCCTGTAAAAGTCCACTCAGAATCAATATTACAAAAGTTTCATAAATATACTTCTAAAAACCTCGCACTCCACCCCTGCCCTATGCATCATCATCACCACCGTGTAACAGTCTACTGCTGTAATTAGATTTCTCCTTATTTGCGGTATTTTACCCTGTCTCCAGTCACTTTCAGCTTCTGCGGTCAGCCGTTTGCAAATCGTCACTACCTAGTTGGTGGGCGTCCTACACTATGCTTGCCGGGTCACGGTCTCCCTTGAGAACTCACCTATAATGTACCATACTGTCAACAGTTTTATCCATCAGGATATTGGCCAGCAAACCTAACATAGCCGCAGCCGCCCCTCCATAGCCCCCTTGAAGTCCAGACCATTGCCAACGCAACAGTCTACTGCTGGACTATAATCTGAAAATCTTAATTTTGCATAGGTTTCCATGAATCTCCAGCCGCATGTAGCATTTGCGATCTGCCGTGCGCAAATCGCCGCGGTCTCTACCTGAGAACTCACCTATAAAGAATACTGTCAACAGTTTCATCCATCAGGATATTGGCCAGCAGATCTAACATGGCTGCAAGTCGCCCCTCCATGGCCCCCTTGAAGTCCAGACCACTGGCTACGCCGGACAGACGCGCGGTGTGCGAGAAGATACCCTCGATGTGCTCCAGAATGGAGCTGATGAAGGAGAACCGCCAGTAATCTGAGGTTTGGAGGGTAGACAGCTGCAACAGAATTGTTGAACTGAAATTATCGTGGCTTGACATCCGTCCGTATCCAAATAAAAAAAAATGGCTGCCAACATGGCCAGCCAAATAACATAAGAATTTAAAAACTTGACACTGGCAGAATTGTGTAAAACCAATCACAAAAAGCCATAAAATAAAAAGACAAGAAAAGACAAATTAATGAGCCGTTTTCGGTAAAAAAAGAAAAAGAGTTTTCTACTAAACCTAACAGATGGAGCTGGCAAGCGGAGTAAGCAAGTTTGTGATTAATCCTGTCATTGTCGAATTGTGCCTACCAGTAAAAGAAAACTAACGCCATCTATAAGGTTCGAGGTAACTATTTTTGAAGTTTTTACTTCTTAATGAAAACGCCTCATTGGAACATAAACAATGTCAAAAATATATGTAATACGGTCGAATTGAGAAACCTCCGTTTTTTTCGTCGGTTAATAACAGGTTACTTTATGCAAATATGAAAGAATATACGATAACAACACAATTTTTTTTTTATCTGTCTGCCTGTTGTTACACGTTAATCTGCAAAAAGGCTGGACCGATTTTAACGGGTTTTTCTTTCGCAGCTAGCTGTTTATTTAAAGAGAAATCTAGCCTACTAACAATCTTTATAAATAAAAAGTGATCCGTGAAATGAAAATATGTGGCCAAAATTATGCAAGCTCAATAATACTCACATCGTTAGCAGCTTGGTCCCAGTTCAAGCTACTGTTGATGACAGCGTAGATGTCGCCACAGTCGTAGTCTCCGCAGATGTACTCCCAGCGGTTGGTTTTCAGGCGGATCAGGTCCACTATGTCTTCGCTCCTGTTCTTGGCCTGCAACGGAAGTCACCCTTAGGACCTTTACTAATGATAGGGTATTATAACTATTTACTCAATTAAATAAATATTTGCCGCCATGGGGTGCCGGCAGTAGAATGATACCCCTCCTCTCATGCCCATGGATCCAGTAAGAGCCTGCTAAGGGATACCTCCGGAAGATGGGCAGCAGCGTCTATTCGTGTATCAACATCCCATACTGCGCTCACCAACCCGCCTGCCAAGCGTGGTGAGAATGGTAACTACCCCTCATGGAGATCCACGAGGGAGGCCTGTGTTCATCAGTGCACGTTTTATGGCTGAAATAATGATGACGACTCAATTAAAGTAAAAATATAAAAAAAAATATTATTGAGATACTTGGGAAAGACCAATGTTTTGTAATGTTGTGTATTTTATACCTGTTCTGTGTGTTTTCTTTTTGCCTTTCTGTACGTGCGTGTGTGTCAAGTAAATAAATCTTTATCTTTAGATAGCTATGACAAAAATCAGTCGGAAAATGTGTTAGCTTTAATTCATAAACAATAAATAAATAATCAAAATGGCACTATTCATACACACTTATTTGGACTTGGTTCAACGTCGTGGAGTAAACAAAGCCCGTGGCCTCCGTAGTAACAAATACCACAACCGCCTTCTCACAACACCGCATAAGCAGAGAAAACCTGAAAGGTCCACATCAAGGGCCCTTCCGTTTATAACCGACCGCTACTACTGCGATATTTAAAATTAAGTTAAAAAAGTGGCTTTTAATAAAAAAAAATTACCCCTTAGAAGAATTCTATGCGCTGCCCAAACTTTAAAATTTAATTTAATAAGTAATATAGTTTTTGTTTTTTTTGTAATGTACATAGGTATAATTATTTATTTTGAATTTTCTCTTTGATCACACACTTCTTCAAACATATTCTCTCAAAGCTGAGTATCATTTATAGGAATGAAAAATGAAATCAAAATTTTATCTCCGACGGGACTCGAACCCGTAACGTTCAGACGAACACCTTTAACGTAGGCTGCCTTTACCAATTCGGCTACAGAGCAAACTAACCGTCGGGTCGAAAATCTTGACTGCCTTTATCGGTTTTGTAGCACCGAGTATCATTGTCACTTACCTTCCGTAAATTGACATCAGCCTCCATCAGATCCATCACCACCTCATCATCAGCGACCGCCCTCTTCAGATCCTGGAGATCAGCGCCAGCCCTCAGATACTCTTTGAGTGGTCGGTAGATGTCCAGACGATGCGCCACGAGTGAGTACAGTTGTTTTAGGTAAGGAAGGTCTTTCAATCCATCTACTTTGTGTAAGTGGGGGGTTTCAGCGCGAAGGAGCTTCGCTGTGTGCGCTAGTAATTGAAAGATCCTGTGGAAATGTGAACAAAATTTAAGTGTGTTTGTGTTGGATTTATTCATGATAAAACAGAGTCACATTTGGTTCTAGTGTCAACTTTTCTCAGATTTCTTTTGGTATATTTTTTTCAAAAAGTTTCTTTTTATATTACCTAACTTGTCCCGCTGCTGGAGAAAGGTCATCCAAAACTCGCATGTGCGTTTCTGTTTCTGAACAGTATTTGTACGATTTGGAAACGTTTTTCTTTAAACTTTCCGTCTTGCCTGTCTTAGATTTCATTTAAGCAACAAGATTTAACTTTTTCTTTTTCCAGAGTTGTATTAAAAAATCTCTTTTGCTGAAATATCAAAAAGTCAAGAACTTACAGTGAGGCATTTCCAAAGGCATTCCCAGTGACGTTGCCCGCGAGACACTCCGCGAGGCGGGGGGTGGGCGCGCGCATGTCGTCCAACAAATGCACCTCAGCCAGCCCCAGGAACTCCGTCAAGGACTTGTTCAGCTCGAGGGTGGTGTAGTTCCGGCTGGAGAGAAGCTGGGAAGGTGGAAGTCTTTATGAGTATAAAGTATAATAAGATTAGTGTGCTAGAACACTAACGTCAATGTGGTCATGGTATAAACAATTAAATAAGAATGGAAAAACTAGTAGTTTAACTTTTGTTTTACGTAGTATAATTTTTTAAAGTCAAATTAAAGTTGAATGGTGAATTTGATACCCTAGTACCTGATATAAAAGTAAAGGATGAAGTGTGATTTATTACTTACAATGTTAAATGTGGAGCCTTAGTAATGAAACAGTCATATCTAAATAAAATTGGTAGTTCGTTTAATTTTGTCTGTCATGTTCGAGTTTTAATTGATTGCTGTGCATATCAGAAACATTATCACAATCAACATACTCACCTCTATAACAAACATGTCCCAATGGAAGTCGTTCTTCAGTGTGTAGTAGATGTCGTCTAGACTCATCGTGTGCAGATGGCATAGGAGATTGTTGTACTCCTGCTTCTTGTATAGTTGCAGGTTCAGCTGCTTGAACCACGTCGTCATTTGAGAGCAGAGCGTGCATTGGCTACAAGATTTGACAAATTAATTTATGGATTCTAATGAGTGGATGTTTTTGTGATATATTTAATTAAAGCTATAGGGATCACATAAAGATGAGGACTATTCCCAACATTGGGTGAATGCTAGCTGATAGTTACATAGATGGTTGGTCAAATAAAACTTTTAATATGAAACACGTTTGAGAAATAAGTCATGTCGTTGATTAGTAAGACATGAAATTAAAATGTATCTATTTTGCAAAAACCTTATGTCTATAATGATATTGTCTCCCTGTATCCTGGAGAAGCAGGCGCTGTGGCCCAGGTAACAGGACTCTTGCTAAGGGTCTAATTTAGGTCTAAATTAGATACATTTTAAATAACATTGTAACTTTACTTAAAAAATAAAGGTGAGCAGTAAATAATTTAAAAAATAATATATAGTTTACAATGAAAGTCTAAAGTGAACTAGCCTTAGACTTTGGACTTTTTTTAGGGTAATAATCTGAGGCCATAATTGTTTATTAAGTCCATAATTGTATATTAAAATCCTACAAAAGATAATACTTCTTACCTATTATCCAAATACAGAGTTCCAGCATCTACAGCATTAGACAGTATTCCAAAAATCATTTTCGTTAAAGTTTCCTTTGACAAAAGATTAATAACATTGTTCCTGAACAAGTCCAGTCTATCTTGTGTGATCCATGTCGGTCTGAGCGGGTCCTTAGGGCCATTCGATATAAGGTCTACGTTAGATTCTATGTACGATATGTCCTTGTTTAAAGCATCGTAGTCGATTTCTTTTGACATTCTGAGGGAAGAGTCATAGCCCTGGAAATATAAAAACGATATTACCCAAAATAATAATCACAAATCACGATTTAATTTTGAGGTAACAGGAATTTAATGTGAGTGCACTAAAATATACATCGTGTTATATAACATTTTTAATACACTTATAATATAGAACAGGTAAAAATAGTAATAAACCGACTACCGTAATAAACATAGAGTCGTAGAATCCATATTTTTGAATTTGCTTATTACTAATAAATATATGACAGAAGTTCCTCGTAAGTAAACCAGCTACCCAAAAGTTTAACCACGGCTGAAGGAAACGTCTTGTCATGCTACATTTTTACCCGCAACTTTGTAGCTTTCTGTGTCCCATGTTTTAATGTTCATCTGTGTCTCTCATCAAATAAAATACTCATTATTTTATATTCTTTCGGATAACTTAAGTGTGTCAGTATAGAAATAAGCGAGCATATTGTATTTCTGTACTGACGCCAATCTAGGCACATGACCGGAACTGGGATGAGTTACAGATAGAGAAGCAGACCTTAATCGGGTACAGATAATTATATCTGCCAATACTTCTTCCATAAAAAACGGATTATTGTATTGTGTAAAAATAGATCATAATGAAACAGGAAGTTACCTGTGCAGCGACGAGCAGAGGAGGCAGTTCCTTAAACAAGTTGACTTTGTCAGGTGCACAGAGTTGTTGTTTGAAAGCGGACAGCGCACCCGTCGAGTCAGGTATGTAGTCAGAGAGAGTGATGTCGGCCTCGCAGATAGAGCTGGACTCGTTCAGGTTTATCTCGCGGATTAGACGGACCAGCTGGAATATTAAATTGTATATTAACTAGACATTGAATATGGAATAGGTGTGTTGGGCAAGTGGTATGTACCCCAAAGTCAGATCGAAACGCACAACCTAGATTTTATCTTGATGATGAAGCACGATTTAAACACTCAAGAGTCACAGCTTATAGAACTCCCTGTGTACTAGACATCAGAGGCAGCAACACAACAAATTCTAATCACTGTCAGTTATCGACGACCTCTGTTACGCAGAGGAGGAAGGTGCGACGCAAGAGGTTGCGGGTTCGATTCCCGCCTCGAGACAAACGTCTATACAAACTGCAGATATTTGTTAAGGGTGTTCTGGATGTTTTTCTAAATATGATAAAAACTATCTACCTATGTAGTATAATGTATTAAGTTTATCAGTTATCTAGTACTCAAAACACAAGCTCTGCTTAGCTTGGGGCTAGATGATGCTGTTTTAATTGTTCAGCATTATTATTATTTACAATTACATGTCAAAACAGCAAAACTTACGTGAATCCCATCAAGGTTGTTCAAGAAGTTGTCAGCGATTTCGAATCCCTGCTCCATATATTCAAAGAACTTGCTCGCCTCTGGTCCTTTGTACAATCTCCTCAATTCACTCCACCAATCTTCTCCCGCAAGGAAAGAAAGTAGCACTTTGTAGCCTTGCAGGTTGAACTGCAGTTGTTTCAGGTAGATTGGCAGACCCACGTCGTAGGAGAATGAGATTGACTGCTTTAGGGATTTTACTAGTTGGGATCTGGAATATTTATTAATTTTGATAATCTATATCTCGTTTGAAGAGCCTATTATGAATATTTGTGATAGCGTTACAAATGGCAAGAAAGATAATTAATCGAGGATTATAATCGAAATGAATTGTTGGTTTTGAACGTAAAGTTTAAATCTTTCTGGAGTAACCATCCAGTGCTAATAAACCGTAACATATAATTATAAGATTGTAAATTAGGCTGTAGATATGATGTGGAATATTAACGGAAACTACCAAAGACACTCAATAATTTTACATTTTAATTCTACGTAAAAAGACAACGCACCTGCCGTTAAGAAAGTCAAACAAATCCACTATCTCGCTCTCATCGCCACTCTGCAAAACCTTGACCAAGTTCAACAAACTCTGTCTTGTGGCTTCAAAATCTCCTACCACTGTATTTTGTACCGCGATATACACAACTTTGTAGCTTTTTGCACAAATCTGACCTTTTACTCTCCCTTCATCTGATAGAATAACCTTACTCGTATTAGTGTTTAAATCACTGCACATATTGTCTATGGCGTCAATGATAGTGTAATTATCATCATTCTCCCAAAGAAGGTCTGTAAGTAGATCGTAATGCATGGCAATCACGTCGACTGCTTTTCTTTTGAATATGTTTTTTATACTTGACAGATCTGCATTAACTTTCGCAACATCTTCTTGTTTGATGTTTTCTTTGGCTATAAAGTTTTCATCTATGTTTAAATTGGTAATACTTGTAGCCAATTTATTCACTATAGCGACAAGTCTAGTCAAATACACATGAGATATGAACTGATTTTTGTTAACTTCACTAAACAGTTTGAAAGCTTCGTCAGTTTTATTTAATCTGTAGTTAATGATACTGTCAATGAAGTTAGTAAGTTTTGTTCGTAAATTGTCTTGACTAAATGTGTCTTTGACAGATGTTTTGTTCTCTTTAGATATCTCAGTTATAAGTTCAGCTAGCGCGACGCCTTTCTGGAAAGTTCTTGCGAAACTGCTGTTGGCGTCTTTTACATGGAACGAGTAGAAGTAATATTGCTGAAAGAAAAAAACATATTTTACAAACTATTTAGACCCCATTCCAAAAAACGTATCAACCTTAACGTGAATTGTATTCTGTACCCTATTACTTACAGGTTTAGCCACAGTATTGAACAGCACGTTATCGTCTCTAGGCAGAGACAGCCAGTAAATCAAAGACGGACAAATGTATGGCTTCACTCGTTTGATATCATCCTCTTGTATATTACTGCCTGGTGCTGGCACTAAAGCCGATACCACCGAGTCGCAGTCCCAGAATTGAGTTCGTGTCGCTCGACGGATCTGGAAAAAACTCAGTTGTAGAACGTGAAATTACAACAATTATATATTTTAAATAATCCTCGACACATAAACGACGTTTAGAAATATATTTTTAATAAAACAGGTCAAAGTTACCGTGTTCTTAAAATGTCAATTAAGTAACAGGATACCAAATCTCGAATCAATTAGATCCGTTCGTCTTATTCTGGTCATCAGACCACGGAGTATAGATATCGTTGAAGCCTAAACTTTCAAGCTCAAACATTTGATCTAAGCCGAAATGATGGCTTGAATTTCTTTAAATATTCAGACCTGATTATCTTGGAAGCGGCTGGTCCGATTTCCACCAAACATAGCCAAGAACATTCTCGATCAAATCAGTTTGAGAAAATCGTTTGAGAGCTGAGATGCAACGAAACACACACACACACACACTTCGAACGTATCGTGCACAATCGTTCTGTTTCCTTGAAAATACTGTCAGTTTGTTCAGATTGTCAAGAAAATTATGAGATTATTCAATTCTTATATATTCAATACTTGAAATAGTACCTGGCTCATAAACCCGTAGTCCCAATAGGAGTTGACAAGCACACCGATGAACTCTGGCAGTTTATTGTACAGCGAGTAGAGAGTCGTGCTCTTTGTGAAACCAAGCACCTGCAGCACATTGTGATCTGGGGCTGGATATGGAATGTTGGTTACTTGCTTCGTTAGATATAACACTAAATTTATTAAAATGAAAAATGCAATCAAAATTTTGTCTCCGACGGGACTCGGACCCGTAACGTTC
Source organism: Pasiphila rectangulata (assembly GCA_963082625.1). NCBI lineage: Eukaryota > Metazoa > Arthropoda > Insecta > Lepidoptera > Geometridae > Pasiphila > Pasiphila rectangulata. The sequence continues at coordinate 16,692,704 of OY720253.1, read as the reverse complement.
AGACGAACACCTTTATCGCAGGCTGCCTTTACCATTCGGCTATAGAGCAATTAACCGACGGGTCGAAAATCTTGACTGCCTTTATCGGTAATTATTGCAGCACTTTTTCCATGATATAGACGAAAAAACACTTAAACTTTGATTTTTAGGTCAAAAACATAGAGTGAAATTTACAGCCGTTACGTCAAACCGCCAAGACGTTACGTTATAGCCTTGCTAGTAAATTTGATTTCATCTATTAATCCTACAGGCTTTGCTAAATGGATCAATAAAGTTGGCGCAGTCGTCTGGATATCATAAATCATATTTTGTTCTAAATTTATTCTGCAATAATCATATATTATATTATACCAGAACTTATTAGACATTGTTTACGTACCATTAGCCTCAGTGAAGTAAGTCGTCATATCCGTAGCCATATCCTCCAGGACCACCGACAGGATCCTAAGCCCGCTCTTGTAGACGGCGCGGCCCTCGTGCAGACAGGAGGCATTGGAACTCGAGATACAGGCAGTGTAGCCTTCCCATAGTGTGTTTAGGGAAACTGATGTGTTGATGGGCGCAGTGTCGACGGTTTCGAGGACCGTGTCAAATTTAGTAAAGAATTTGCTGAAAATTAAATAGATCGATAGATTAACACTTTATTGTAAGTTATTTCTTTAATGTTTATGGTAAAAAGCATATTTGTTTTATTTAATGACGTAATTGTGATGCACACCATTTCGTTCTCAATTACAAATGGGGAATAACGAGCATCTTCGCCGTAACACAGTTTTACTAGCACTATCCGAAGCCATAAATCTTATTCGAGGATATGAGGTGCATCCCCGAATCAATTAGATTTCTATAATTTAAGTAAACTTGCTGAGAGGCAAGTAGGCCTAGTCGGTAAGATAATAATCTTACCCTATCATCTCCACCCCTTGCGTGCTGTTAGCGAAGTCCACAGCAGTCCTCCACGCCTTGAGCAGACCGAACTGGTCCGTCTTCTCCTCATCCAGGAGATGCTGCACGGCATCCTTCACCAGAGCAATGTCATCGACGATCGCGTTGTACACCGCGGACGTCTTCAGGAAGAGATGCGGCTCGTATTGTGTCGTGTTGAAGGTTTGATTTGACTGGAATATTTAATATATTAATTTTTATTATTATATTTGTTCGAGTAAATTTTAAAATAATTATTATTATTTAGCCTCCACTGTCCCACTGCAGGGCAAAGGCCTCCCTTCCCTTCTTCCACTCTTCGCGATTTAACGCAGTGACAGGCCACGTGTTCATATGAGTGTTAATAGATATAATAATAATAATAATAAGTAGAAAAAAATGTTTTTACTTGCTACTAAACCTAATAGATGACGATAAAGCGCGGAGTCAGCAGGGTAACAATAGCCCTGTCAATGTCACTTGTGTTTGCTTATAGTAAAATAACAATACCGCCATCTTTCAGACTGTAGGAAGCAGTTTTTGACGTTTTTAATTCCTTTTTTTTCAAAATGCCTCATTAGAATGCCGTAGGTACCTAGTGTTTCTGGTCCGGAACTGAACTATTTCCAGAATGTATTGAGTGGATACTGTAGTAGGTCATTCTATTAAAAAGTTTTCATAGTCGTAAAGAAATTTTAGCGCAAGCAAAGTATTTTAATAAAGGTACTTCCCGTTTATCAAATTGAATAGATCCGCCTTTTGTATTCCTGTGTTATTTTTCATGCTTAGAGTTTTATAATCTTACTAATTTCGCCATTGTGAGCGATTAATCCGACACCCTGATGCTAAAATTATTTATTTAAAAGCTATCAGTTAACTTTAGGAGAAGCTTTAAGCTTCTTCCAAAGTTAGATAATAAAGTTTATTATCTAACTTTCTTGCAGTTGGTGTACTCGTATCTGGACTGAAATTCTAATTTAAGTAAGCATTTCTAAGTTTACTTTTTAGAGCTCTAGGTACTGAGTGAACGTCATAAGGTTCCAAAAATGTACATATTACCACAATTTCTTCTAAAATAACTTTAAATTAGCTTCCACATAAACTTACATTTATTTTTACACCTGTCTCATTAAAGTATTTGCTCCATTCATCCTGCAGCCCCCGATCCATACAAAGCACCGTCTCGAAGGATTTGATGGCGTCTTTGGAGGATGACGTCATGGTGAGCAGTTCCGATAGGCTAGCGGTGGAACACGGCCAGGGCGGGGAGGCATTCATTAGTGTTATGATCGGTTCTATCTAGAAGGTGAGGAGAAATAGCAAGATGAAAAATACAAACAACAAAGCAATCCTGTATTTTTAAAAGGTCTTCTAGAGGTAGTATCTTCTTAATATTATAAGCAACAAAACGAACATTTTGTTTTCGAGAAAGTAAAAATATTGATTAAAAAAATACACCTAGTCATAGTTCGTACTGGACTGGACAAGACAATATCAGAATTTAGGAAGATCCTAAATTTGAAACTAAGGTTTCATGAGTTATTTTATTTTGAGGGTAAACCAACAAAATGGTATCATTTATATAACTTCTTGATGTCAAACAGTAGGCAGAATATCTCCTGAGATTTCTGCTAGATGGCGCTAACGATGCTTTTAACGATAAGCAGTCAAGATTTTAAACCTATAGTGACTACTAGTGATTCTGTGGAAGCGTTTAAGGCAGCCTGTGTTAAGGGTGTTCGTCTAAACGTGTGGGTTAAAATACGAATAGAATCAAATATGTCAAAATTGTCGTTGATAAATCAATCAACATTTTGAGACATGAATGTAACATGTAGCATCAGACCTTATAACTCTGTCTTATGGTGACGGGCGCAATGCAATGCAGCGTTAGTAACGTGCTTAGTGAACGTGATCACCGCGGCCGGCGTTGCAGTTGTCGTAGGTGTTCCTCTTAACATCACCCCTTCGGCTTGTCTCGTCATTTAGTAGTATAAAAAAGTATAATATAAAAAAAAGTTGAATAACAAAAAGTAAGCACTCACATCAGTATCATCATGAATGACGATGAACACAGTGTCCATGATAAGTTGTGGTAGGTTTGGTATGATCACGTTCATAGCAGACACAGTGATGGGCGGCAGTCTTGTACTCTCGTATGTAGAGTTCGTTAGTAGAGCTGAAATCATGCCGAACGTCACTATAGTAACTGTGATAAAAAAATATTTTAACAGGAAAGGAATTGGAATACATTTAAGGTGTTTTAAACTGTTTGATGACGGGATTTCCCGGTATTATCTTTCACAATAAAACGAAGTACGAAAGTCTGGCATAGTTGCTGCGCGAGTAAAAGTCGTTTAAACTTATTAGAATAAAAATAAAAAAACGAAGTAAAAGACAATGGTGAAAGTAATATTAAACTCAAGTAATATTTTAACTCAAGAGAATACCAAGCAGAAACATATAGATAACTTACCAGTAGCAAGTTTGACAGTGTCATCCATCACAGCTAAATATCCCACAACTTTAGTGGCCGTGAATTTTATGTTTAACCAAGGGTTACTCGTAAAATTGAATATACCATGATCTAGGAGGTCAAGTAGCCGGAACCCTAAATTAACACTGAAAAAAAACAACAAATACAATTTTGTTATAATAATAAATTTGCCATAGCTGTTTTGGTCTGAACATAATATATATTATGTTCATATTTTGTTATTATGTTCCTATATAAAGAACTCAATCATAGCCCCCTGGGTTACACCATACATAATGTTCACGGAATACCTGATATCAAATACGATGGATTAGTTAATTACCTTAGATGCAATCCACGTTGCAGATTATTTATAGCGAACCAGTAATCTTTGGCATTTTTACACATATCCTGCATATCGTTCTGAGTGGTTTTGTTCATACTATAAGTAGAATACTCAAATAAGTACGGATAATCTTTGTCCAGGCTAACGTATAGATTCTGTATGTTGTTTATAAGTTCTGTCCAATTAACCTCGGAAAGTGATGTGTGAGTTGCCTTCATTATTTTCACTATCTGGAAAAGTAAAACAAATGTGCGAATACGGGGTTATTCGGGTGGTCATGAGAGATTGAGAAATAAAAAAAATAACACCAGCTAGTCCTAAGTACCTTTATTGAAATGTACGTTTTTTCTTATTTAATGTTTTTTTAATTACAAAGTACTTACTGCTTTTGAAACAATAGAATCATTCTTTAATCCGTTCTCAATAGCTCTAGAAGCGTTACACAGAACTTCAGTTAATCTGCCAATGTCTGCGCCATTTGGAAACTGCATATAGTTGGATGCCTTCTGACCACCGAAGCAGAGAATATCTTCGCTGTATGTGGACATAGATTTAACCGTCTGAAAACAATCAAGTGCAATTGAAACACCTAAATCACTGTGGTGATTTCTATGTTGATAACATAACCATAGCAGCGAACATACGATAGTAATAAATGAACTTCAGCTTAAATTTGTATTTATTTAGAATTGTTGCTTAACGTAGGCAGCAAGAGAATATCACCGCTTTTAACTCAATGACAGAGTTTCTTTTCTTTCAACTCTTTGCTGATTTGAAGAAGCAGAGTGACTAATCTAATCTAGACACTGTCATGCTGTTTTCGCAGTGCACACAAATGTTATGCTACATAAAATAACATTTGTGCGCATCTGAATCTCATGATGCGCACAAATGTTATTTTATGTAGCAATCAGAAAACAGCATGACAGTGTCTAGATTAGATTAGTCACTCTGCTTCTTCAAATCAGCAAAGAGTTGAAAGAATGTTATGTAGCATAACATTTGTGCGCATCTGAATCTTATTTTAATTACTTTGTTTTTTTTTTGATAATCATGTGTCGTGTATTGTGTGCCTTAATAAATAAATCTTATCAGCCTGCTGAATCTAACTGATTGCTATCTAATTTACTTTTCCACTTAACGTAGTTTAATGCGGACTATCTAGTGCGAGATGGTTGATTAGTATAAACCTTGATCTCGTAGTAAACGGCTCGTTTTAGACTTCAAATCAAGCCTATCTGCAGTTCACATCAATAGGGACAACTAACAATTTGTATGTGGCTACAAGTTCATTAAAATCGATATCTATGGCAATTCTTACCTTATTTTCATCCGTAGCAGTCTTGAGAACAGTATATACTATATCTCCATACATCTCCTTGAGGCCCTTGCTGACATGAACAGGCGTGGCTGCTAGTTGGTCATTCAGTGCAGCCACAAACGTGTTGATATTGATGAGGATAGGTGAGATCTTATACTGTAAAATGGTGTTCTGTTTCACTATCTCCTTGGCGATGGCGCCGTTTACTGATATTCTAGAAACGAAAAGTAATATGATTTATTGAGCTTCTGTAATTCTATATAAAAGGGTTGAGTTTCACGTAACCTAATTTTTCTCTTTTATCATCATTTATTATCATCATGAAAATCATACATATACTTCATTTCTTTTGTTTGTAATTACAGAGCATATAATATAATTTATTGCGTGACATTATGCGATGAACACCACATAATGTCTTAAAGTTTTTTTAAGTGGATAGTTTGAATGTAAAACGTATTACGTTAATTATATAATCTGACTGTCTCTTAAAATAAGATGGTTTAGATTCCGTATTCAATTAGACTTACAGCATCAGCTTCCCCAAATGCGCCTTCTCATTAAAAACCTTCATCATCTCATCACCGAATCCCAGCACCTTCCTCCATTCGAACACTGGTCTCGTCTCCGCGTCCATAGTGATCAGTACACTGGTGAACCTTTTGAGGATGCCCAGGTCTTTGTCGATCGAGTACATCTGGGACGAGGTGTCTTTGCCTAGGGTCTCTTGGATCAGGAGGGATGCCATTTCGTTTATCTGAAAGATGAATGAGGTTTCTTAATCTTGTCCTTGTAAGCTCTTTGATTGCCATTTTTTACACAGAAAAAACATTTTTATATTGATATCTCATCTTTAGATAACCAAATTTGTATTATTTAAAACCATATCACCTACGGCCATTTCATTGAGAACAATCTGCTAGAAGTTGGTGAAATTAAATAATGAACAGTGATCACTTACATTGTCCCTTACTTCCCTTACACCAAAAGTATTGAAAAGATCATCAACAAAGACTTTCCAAGTATCGGAACAGAGTCGTTTTTTCACTGAATCTGCTTGGGCCGGCGAAACCAGCAGGAATTTCTGAACCTTGTTGACGTCACAGAATAGTTGACTTGGTGTGTTAATGTTCGATGTAAGGATCTGAAATAAATAAACTGTTAGTAATCATATCAAAATAGAATTAATATTAACCCGTGTATACCTCTCCTTTAGTAACGGCTAACGCCATCTAGTGAGTAAATTAGTAACCAACATATGAATTGTATGACAGTCGTTCGTTTTTATTAAACAGTCTGTTGCGAATATCCAACGAGTTTTAATAGGTTATGGGCTACTCCCGAATTTGTCAGTTATTTTAAGTAAGGGGAAACATAAACTCGAACTATATTGCTAGTTTGTCGAAGTTAAAAGGCAGGGAGAACTATGATTAGTGGTGTTTTGCGGCTGAAAACTTACTGGTCTTGGATGGCATGGACAATTACATCAAATCACCGGATTAAACTACCACTAACCACTAAATTCGAAGTCAAGCCAGCGGAAGACGCAAAAACGAAGGCAAAACTAATATTGATAATTGACTCCAGTTTAGTGCATATCACAAACACGGAAAGTTCAGCGGCATTATGGACTAAGTTGAAGACCATGTTTGACGACTCCGGTTTCTCGAAGAAGATAACCTTGCTTCGACATTTGATTTCAATAAGATTGGATAATTGTGATTCGATGGGTACCTACATCACACAAATCGTCGAAACAGCTCAACGGTTAAATAACACAGGATTTACAGTAACCGACGAATGGGTGGGATGATTATTATTAGAAGGTTTGTCTGATGATTATTCTCCGATGATTATGGCATTCAGGTATTTCGATAACTGCTGATGTCAATCCAACTAGACGCGGAGGCAAAGTGGTCAGTGGGCGCGGCCTAAATATATGCTATCTCACCTGACATAGTGTGTTTACCCGCGCGCTAGAATGAAATGCACAATGATTCATTCCTAAACCGACCGCGTAAAAATATGTGAATAGACTTTTAGCACAAGGGTTATTATAGAAAAACTTGAGTGTAATATTTTTAAAATAACATTTATTTCAACTTTTGAATAATTAAACTATGTCGGAACGGCGTTTATTTTTGAGTTTTCTTTCTCCTACTATATTCGATTATTTAGTTTCGTCCAAAGTTGGGCTAAAATCAGTGTAAAAATACGAAAGATTAGAAGCTTGTATTTTTGAAATAAATACTTTTTTTACGGTTTGGGGTGTATACAAACATAGATTATGACGAGATAAATTGATATAATCCTGAGTGTTGGATGGTTAACGTCAAACAGTTGAGTAGTTACCCTTCCACATTTGTATGGAAAGATGAGCGACTCGTTCATCCTTAAGTCAAAGTTGCGGGATATGGAAGTTCCCAATGAGTCGGGAAATAATGCTGCATTCATAGCGAAAAATAAATATTATTCTGACAACACTAAGGCAAAGAAAAATGGCGGTGCAAATACGTCTAGCAAGAAGACAGAGACAGAGACAGAAACAATAACAAAATAAATTGTTTGTTATAAATGTAAAAGCATCGGACATTAGCAAAACCAGAGCCCATTATTGAAGAAAACCACAAATAAATGCGTTTTTAACGTTGTTTTTATAAATGGAAAGTTTAACAAGACGGACAGGTACGTCGACAGTGGCACGACGATTACATCGCCGCGATTCCCTCGCTCGTGGAGACGGCCCCTTAGTGTTAGAATGGGAATGAGCATAACTCATTTAGATGTAACTACTGCTTTTCTAAATGGTGTTTTAAAAGAGAAAATTTACATGTCAATTCCTGAAGGCTTTGCGAACAAAACTGAGGGATGTGTTAAGATTAAAATGCGCGATTTACAGTTTAAGCAGTCATCCCTAGCATGGTATGAGAAGGTTGAATTGTCTATGTAAATTAGGTTTTATTAACAGTCAATATAAACCATGTTTGCTTGCAAACACTAAGGGAAATGTAAAAATAATCATTGAGTTGTTCCTAGATGATTTCTTATTTTTTTCAAATAATGACAGAGAAACTGAAAAATTTAAAAATGTTTGGCTTCAGAGATTGAGTTAAAGAATTTGGGTCATGTTAGACAGTATCTAGGAATAAGAATAGATGTAAATGTCGAATATTAAATGTATGTATGGAATTTCTTTCGTTACCTTTGACGGTGACCTTTTTTGAACCCTATTTGTTTACTGCATTGCCCAAGCCATGGTCAATATTTTCTGAACGCGAACATTTAAAAAAGGTTATCTTGAACCAGTAAAGCTTACCTGCGTTCTTTCGGCACTGACTAAAGCATCAAAACCTTTACTGACGAACACTGGGTCCAGCCCTTTTAACAGTTCCATAGCTTCGGGGTTCCGCAAGATGATGTTATAGATGTTCTGCTCTATATGCATGTTGGTTTCTATCACCTTAAGGGCACTTTCCATGAGCTTAGACAATAACGTAGAATAGAATAAGACTTCGTGTTTTTTGTCTTTTGGTAGAAATTTAACGATCATGTTGGCTAGTTTTGCAAGTCTGGAAAAAACACATTGATGTTACAAATAGTATCTTATGCACACCAAGAGATTCAATGATTCCATTAGCGAGGAGGTAGAACCTTATCAGTTAAACAAGGTAAGGCTACTTATAGCTACATTATATTCATAAAATTATTATAATACAGTTTGTCGTTAAGGAAAAGTACTTACATATTAAAAAGATCAATCGTCTCATCCTTTAAATTAACAGATTCTACATTTTCCAGCATCTTGTTCAAATTGTCCACGTCAATGCGTCCAGCATTCGCATTGGTTCCATCAGCGTCCAAATCACCTGTATCGTTGGCTACATTACCAAATATCTTACTCATGTATCGGACGCTAACAACAGCTGTATCAGCTAGGTCTTTGATCGCCTGGTACTGGTTGGTGTCACCGAATGTGGGGGCGAACAGTTCGACGAATTTCGGTATTCTAAAAAGAAATTACAGTAATATAACTTGAGGTACATTATTAAGTTTTGTAAATAACTACAGTTACCGGCGAGAACACGATAATAAAGTTAACAACGTTTAAAGAGTTAGGCAGAGGGTCTACCTATGTACCTATACCTTTTTCACCTATGTCTATTAGAATTGTCCTATGACAATCCTAATTGACATAGGTGAAAAAGTTACATCTTTGATGTTGCTCCACCCTAGGCGTAGGACAAACAGCGCTACTTTTTGAATCAGTCTACTTACAAATCTAGTTTAAGATAGCTGAAGTCGGTCTTTTTCCTGTAGAAGATGGTCATTGCTTCAGGCGGTAAGAAGTTTTGTAGTTTCGTCATCCGCAGCACAGCTGTCACGAAGTCGCCTAGATAGGCAAGACGGCTGTCACCTGAGATCTTAGCATACATGGTACCTAGCTGAAAAATAAATAGGATTTTGATGAAGTTGAATAACGACTGTGTGGACTGTGGACATTAGTGGACGGTTAGAATTAAAGTAAGTAGAAGAGCAAAATAAATATTTCCATACAACATAGGTACATAACAAAAAAAACTTTGGTGAAATCAAATAAGGGGTACGTTTTACGGCTGTCGTTATTAGACAGAGAGGATGGAGAGATGACGAAAACTCTAGCGTAAGGTTTACGGAAATGGAGGACAAAGATGTAAAGATGTAAAACGTATTGTGATCCCGAAGGTTTAAGAAATAATTTTAGGAAATAGATTAGCACTGCCGGACAATATAAGAAAATTCCAGAAACTCACCATTTTAATATACTTGCTGAAGTTGACTTCGTATAACATCTCCATGAACATGTTCTGTAAGTCCTTCTTGGTCATCTCACACAGACGCGTCGTGATCATCTGCAGATGGTCTTTGTTCTGGACCTTTAGGGTCTGGGAGATTGAGTCTGCGTTGCATAGGTTTAGGTTGCCGTTTAGTATCTGCAATTACAGGGGTTGTTGAAAAATATAAATATATCTAACGATCGGACGATCAGCATATAACAATGGTTTATCAGTAGTTGTAGGTATTATTCCTACATATATAAACATTAAATTTAGAGATTCCTCTCACGTTTAAATCACTTCTGGTTTATATTTGTTAGCAACATTATTTTTTTCTAAATTACTTACACCTTGAAAGCTAATCTCTGACGTCATCAAACTCTGGGCAACGTCATCGTCAAGCTGGATCCGTGACGTCACGTAACGCTTCACCCTCGACGGGTTTATAAAAAGATCCATTAACTTTAGACCGTTCTCTGAAAGTAAAAGGAAGAGTTAAAGTATGCAACCGGAAATTGGCAATGTTCAAAGATGTTGAAGAAAGAACCTTGTAAAAAGAATGATTGGGTTAGGACCATTCCTTCCAGATATTTTAATTGCCATAATGTGTAAAAACCATAATGCCCTAGTGTTTTTAAGAGCAATGGGGATGCCATTGCTATCAAAAGCACTAGGGCAGTATGTCTTAGCTATATTCGCGTACAAAGAAATTGTTTGTAATCTTGATGTGTTTAGATAAGTGGTTCGAGATGTGGTACACGTACGGACTAAGCTAATTAATTTTAGCTTAGGACGTTGTCGGGATCATGTCTTAGACAAGATAAATCTGGACTACCCACCAATGGACCTTCACCTCTGCCACGCTTGTACGCAAAAAATGTGTGTGAAAAAATACTAACGGGTTTATAAAAATTAATGTAGTAATCGATACGCCAGTTACAGAATCGCTTTCGCCGAGACAGGCGCTCCAGAGAAATATCATATTATGTGTTGATGACGCGTGTAAACGTTAATAAAAAATCACAAATCTATTAAAATATGTAGAACGTTTCGGATGTGTGATGATTTTGTTTATTATTCCATCAGAATACTGTTATTCTGATGGAATAATAAACAAAATTTATCTTGTCTTAGGATGATGTTGATAAAGATAAACAAATAGACTTAAACAAATAAAAATTAATTGACAATTATAGGATACTAGCTTGTGCCCGCCGCTTCGCATGTGTTGTGCCCGGATAAAAAGTAACCAGTATGTGTTAATCCTAGTCATCATCTATATGTTTGCAGAATTTCAGCTCGATACGTACGCTAGTTTGCGTGAAGAGGTAACAAACCTCCATACAAACAAACTTTCGGCTTTATACCTCTAATATTAGTGAAATTGTAGAGTAAAGATGACGTCAATGACAAATTAATTTGATCACGATGACGTTGAAGTTATTGCCGCTAATGAAGATGAATCATGAAGGACACAGCTCAAAAGACACATTTAGCAACTGACCAGCACCTCCATCTGCGTCCAAAGCTAAGTCTTAGGTTTCCTCGTGATGTTTCCCTTACCCGTTATAGCAGGTGTTAAATGTGCACATACGTTTTTAAGAAAGAAAAATCCATTGGTGGACTGCTGAAATCGAATGCTATCGAACCCGAGTGCGATGGTGTTGATAATCAAAACTGAGTTGAACTCACTGCTGAAATCAATGAAGGTGGGCTCGTCAGCGGCGCCTGCGACGGTCGCGAGGAGTTTCACAGCGTCAGGCATGCTGCCAGCCATCTCTAGCACTGAGGAGTTGAACAGCGGAGACAGTTTACTCTGGATTTGGGTCAGCCTGCAAGGAGCAATCATCAAATTAATAACCTGAACAAGTTTATTCCATTACCGTCATAAAGTATAATGAACAAGGCAGGTTTCTGATCACAAGGCAGACCACCAGACAGGTGGTCGGTCAGACAACATTGTGTGAGTAGCGGGAAGCCAATGGGTGCAGTTGGTGCAGAGTCGAAAGGAATGGCGTGATGAAGAGGAGACCTGTACCTAGCAGTATGTGAATGTGGTTTATAGATAGACTAGCTTTTGCCCGCGACTTCGTCCGCGTGAAAATCCCCTTTTTCACGCAGAGCCACTTTGTTGCGAAAATATGAATCTCATTTATTCCCTATCCCGTGGGAATTTCGAAAAATCCCAATTCTTAGTGCACCTCTAGGATACTCAAGGTATGTGTGTGCCAAATTTCAAGTCTTTAGGTCCAGTGGTTTAGGCTGTGCGTTGATATATCAGTCAGTCAGTCAGTCAGTGAGTCAGTCAGGACTTTGAATTTTATATACATATATAGATTATGTAATAGACAGATTCACACAGCACCATCTAGCCGTAAATTCGACAGAGCTTGGGTTATATACGTTTCAGATGGTTGATAGAATACTAAAAATACATTAATTATTTAAATACATTGACTGGGGACAAACATCTGCAGAAAATTTACTTGATTCCCGGCGGTAATTGAACCCTCAAATGCAACCTCCTGCCGCAACCGTGTTCAGAAGCAATAAACTGACAGAAACACTGCATTTGATACCATTAAACTATGCGAATACCAAAGCCATGTAACATGTAAGCCTTTTACACCTATAAATGATTAATGCAGCGTTAGCGGTATTTATGCTATACGGGATGCTGCAGTGCCTGGGACATTGTTATAATGTTTAGGCTAGCCCAGTAGGTACCTATACCTAATCTACCAGTTTACTAGGCTATCAGTCAGAGAAAAGAACAGGTAAATCTAAACAAAGCCGGGGTAACAGGTTTGCAACAGGCGATCTTGCGATCTGTCAAACGTCAATTCCTCGCTCCGAAGCAACTGGACAGATTCGCAGCTAAACAGATTAGCAACTGGACAACATAATACAAGTACAAAAAGAAACAATTTAAATTCTAGAGAATTTAATGTTCATAAAAATTCACAAAATTTTTATTTTAGTTGTGGTAATGCTATAGAAACAAGATCAATCACTCCAAAGAGTTTTACTCCATCTTCGTAACTTATTGACGGCAGCCATAAACTTAGTGCTTTTTACAGGAATTATTGTTCAATGAGTATATATTAAGAATTTTGTTAATACCGTCGTTTCCTGTAGATTCCGTCGTTTCCCGATTCCTGGTAGAGCAAGTCTGTAGGATGTTGAAACGGCTTACAATACATGACTTTTTTTTGTGTACCTATAAACATCCCGCGCTGTGCTCGCCAACCCGCCTGCCAACAGTGGTGAGTATGGCAACAACCCCCTTATGTTCAGGACTTGCAAACCCAAGAGTCTGACAGCTGATATGATGATGATGACCAATCCCTGTGAAACACCACAGACTACTTACTTGGACTTCTCGTACGAAGGCACCTCTTCGAATTGGTCCAAAGGCGAGCACTCATTGTTGACGCTGCAGATGAAGGACTGGAGGAAAGGCAGCACCCCAGCGCTGGGCAACGCGCGGGCTGCGAACTGGCCTGGATAACGGATGGAAAGTTTGTCAGGGGTCTTTTAACAGAGGTGTCGGACTTACATAGCCTCATCAACAATGAGATTTGCGTTACTGAAATTAGATGACCAGTAGAATGTGCATTGAGTTAAAAAGCCTTTTCATCAATTATAGATGATTTATACAGCGTCAGCAACTGGTAATCATGCTGTACGGGACGCTACAATGCCTGGGACATTGTTAGATGGATTAGGCTTGTACAGCACCTATACCATCCTATCAGCTTTGTCAACTATTAGTCAGAGGAAAGAACAGGTCAATACGTCTGAAGCTAACTAAGCCGCCGGTTTTGCTCACGATTCAGATTCAGATTTCCTTCACCGTTAAAGTGCGTGTGCTGTGCATATACATCTTTCAAGAAAGAACAATCCATTGGTACACGGCATATTCTTAGTAAACCCCCTTAAACTTACTAATGTCTACATTCATACAATCATTTCACGCAGCGGGATTCGAACCTGTAACATCCTCCAGTGTTCCAGCCATAGGCCCATTATGCTAAGAAGTTCACTCATCACCTTCAACTGTCTCATTGACTCTAGCCAGTCCAACTGCCTAAAATAACGTAGGACCCTGGGCCTCAGCATTCCATGAAAATGGGTGCTTTAGAGGAAGAGCATATATATAAAATGTCGTGTTTTATCATCATCATCACATCAGCCGTAGGACGTACACTGCTGGACAAAGGCCTCCCTCATTGAACTCCAGGTACTGCAGTTGGAAGCAGCCTACACCCAACGCCGACCTGCGGTTCTTACCAAGTCGTCTGCCCATCTTGTAGGCGGACGTCCTACGCTGCGCTTGCCGGTCCGTGGCCTCCATTTGAGAACTTTGCGGCCCCATTTTGCGACTGGCGTGTTTAAAGACTGGGAAAGCTAGTTTTCCACCGTGTAAGAAGATTTAATTAAGCAGGAAGTTGGAGTTAGCTAACCACAAGCTATATAGGTTTGTAATCATGAACACTTACATGTGGGGAAGTCCTTGTTATCTATATTTATCCTTACTGAGTAGGCGCCGATCATTATTCCTATAGCCCATAGTATACCAGCTAACGTTATCTGGAAGAAAAAACAACAAGTTATTATACAAGCATGACGACCTAGTATAGTTAGTTTGATTTGACTTGGAAACACGTTATCTGAAGCGAACGAATTAAATTATGTGAATTTTAATTTATCTTGTTCTTCTTTTGTAAATTGACTATTCTATGTCGCTTTTTGCTCTATTGAATAAACACTTATTGACTTTGACTTTGATAGCCGGCTGAGACGCAGGGGGTTGCGAGTTTGATTACCACCAAGGGCCTAATTGTTTGCCACAGATATTAATCGGCAATCTTGTATCGGACAACATTCACTTGCTCCACCTCCACTTTCACTTCGCTGTGTGTCCTACAGGTCGAGTAACAGTTTAGCGGGACTTCATCGCGTAATTTACTTTCTTTGTTAGTTTCGAGTGCATTGCAGCCGTTGTGGTCACAGGTGTGTCTTAATGATGTAGGTCTGCTGTCTCCTCTATTGGATCCCCTATGGCAGATATCAGGAAAAAAAATGTCTTCCCTATAGGGGAGATATCAGATCTTACTTTTAAAAAAAGATTTAAGTACATTGTTGTCTCCAGGCCGGGCTTATTCAAGATAATAGATCTACGGATCAAGTCTACGGATTCCGAAAACTTACAAAGCACTAGGTAAAGCCGAGGAATGGTGCCAGTACTTACAAACTTCCGTTTCCGTATCAGGTAGTCCCTCCAGAGCAGCAGCCGCAGCTGCTGCCTGCCCTCCATCCCGCTGCCCAGCTCCGCGCTCGCACATTACTGCAACAAACAACATTTTAATAAATTAGTTACGTAATCAAACAAGACTCTTTTATTACCTATCCTTTTTTTATACCTACGACAGAAGGACGAGACAAGCCGAAGCCCCACCTGATGTTAAGCGCCAACCTTTACCTACTCGTATTACAACTGCCGCCGGGTATCGGCAGTAGAATGTTGCCGCTCTCTTGTCCGTGGATGCAGTAAGAGCCTGCTAAGGGATATCAGGGCAGCAGCGTCTTTCCGTGTATCAACATCCCGCACTGCGCTCGCCAACCCGCCTGCCAAGCGTAGTGAGTATGGCAACTACCCCCATGGAGTTCCATGAGGGAGGCCTGTATTCAGTAGTGGAAGTTTTTTGGCTAAAATGATTTGGAGAAGGAAAACAACGTAATAAACCCGCGACTTTGTCAATTCTACAGACGTCATGACCTGATTTTCTCCTTTGAATATGGCAAGAAGTGAAACATCGCGTGGAAACCGGTTCCTCAGGAACGACTGAAGTTATCAAGTTAAAATTAAAATCCACATCCTACCGCTTCTGGCCACGTGGTTCGACTGCATGGTTCGATCAATCGGAGTACGTGAACTTTTTTTCCACTTGGTTCGATTTTCGAATCTTACTAAGCGAACTACTAAACCATAGGACCGCGTAGTTCGACTCCATAGTGGAACCACGATGACCAGTTCACCTGGTTCGATTCATCGAAACATAAAGTAATCCCAAGTTCTCCTCATAGTCCGACTACCGACCTCTATGCAATAGGTTATCAAATCTCTTAGAAAGTAATAATTCAATGTTAATCATAGATGTCTAGTTAATCAAATATTTTCCTTTCCTACCATAAGTATAAAATCTTTCATACGGTGCCAGAATCTGTCATACGAGAGCTTAAGAAGAGAAACGTCGTATGGAAACCTGTTTCACAGGAACAGCTGAAGTTATCAAGCTAAAAGTTAACATCAACAACATACTTAAGAAGGTACATAATCTTTCATTCGGTGCCAAAATTGCACAATATATCAGACTCGTTTCTGCCTGTTGTAGTTTTATTTAATATGCTATATCTTAATTTTGGTTAACATCTACATGTGTGCAGTTTTAACTAGATTTGTTCGGTAGCTTTTACTCGAAGAAGTAACAAACATATGTACTTTCGGATAACATTATAATGGGGTGGGATTGACATTATTCTTCTTAGTGTTTTGTTTCTGTGACTAGCGGTCTCCTTCTTCCGACGATTGTTTTAAACGTCAAACACACAGGTCAAGCTTCAGAATAAGAACTTTATCATTCAGCGGGTCAAGCCACGGTAATTTCAATTCAGTCATAGAGAATGGTTTGGCCAGTGATTACTCTTCAATTCAAACGAATTTAAACAGAATTCTTCATTCGTCAATGTTTAGTATAGTTTTTATGAGTTTGTTAGAATACTAGTTATAACTGTGTCTAAATTCATTGTTTTATATTTAAGTATATCCTCACTAATGAGTTTATTAAAATGTATAACTTTCATTAATACACGTAGTGTATCAAACTGGGTTGGATCAAAGAGTTTTTTATAAAAAAGATCTAGTTACTAGTTCTATCTATATGTTAAAACGTCCACTACTGAACACAGGCCTCCCTGGATGGATCTGAGGGGAAGTTGCCATACTCACCACACTTGACAGGCGGGTTGGCGAGCGCAGTACGGGATGTTGATTGATACACGTAAAGACGCTGATGCCCATCTTCCAAAGGTATCCCTTAGGCTCTTACTGCATCCACAGGCATAAGAGGAGGGGTAACATTCTACTGCCGACACCCCACGGCAAGGTGTTTCTTAAACGTCGTGAATAACATGACGCAACCATGTACCTAGGCCACAGATTAAATGAAACGACGATTGTAAAATTGAATAGGAAGCGAAGACAAGTAAATATTTTGTAATAGATATGCTGTGATTAATAATAGCGTTACTGAGAAACAATGATAGATTCCTGTAGCTTCTAACCGCTGGAATTGTTAAGGCCACGATAGATAGATAGATAAATAAACTCTTTGTTGTGTAAATCATACGGAAATTAAAACAAAAATAACAAAAAATAATTTAAACTAGGTACAAAAACAACATTACGAATGCATTGATGAGGCATTGCGCTTCCATACAGTGCCACTCTACCTTCGACGATTTGTGGAGCACTACCTGAGGGAACGGGATGTGCTATACATTAGTAAAGATGGAAGGGTCTGTACCAGGCGAATGACAACCGGTGTTCCACAAGGATCAGTGATAGGACCTTTGCTCTGGAACATCGGTTACGATTGGGTTCTTCGCGGTACGCTGCTTCCCCGGACGCATGTTATCTGCTACGCGGACGACACATTATTTATCGCCCGGGGACGCAGTTACGAAGAAGTTGCGCATCTGACTTCAGTGGGCTCTACCCTCCTAGTCAAGCGAATTCAGCTCCTGGGATTAAAGGTGGCTTTAGAAAAAACAGAAGCTCTACTGTTCTATGGAAGAAGAGTTAAACCTCCACCTGAAGCATACATTAAAGTAGACGGCGTTCAGATAATGTTATCGACTCGCATGAAATATTTGGGACTCACGCTGGACAGAGCTTGGAAATTTACCGAGCACTTTCAGCTACTGAGTCCCAAGGTACAAAATGCAGCTGGATCCCTCGCTCGCCTTTTACCCAATCTGAACGGACCCAATGCCTCTTGCCGCCAGCTATACACGAATGTCATCCGTTCTATGGCCCTATATGGAGCACCAGTTTGGGCGGATGCCCTTACAGCCAAAACTAGATCGCTCCTGCGTAGACCGCAGAGAATTATGGCTATTAGAGCAATACGTGGGTACCGCACTGTATCATATGGGGCTGCTTGTGCACTCGCAGGATCTCTCCCATGGGACCGCGAAGGAAGGGTGCTTGCAAAAGTATACGAGCACAAAAAACAGGAGCAAGCGCAAGGGCACTGGTTGGCTACTCAAGAAGTTCAACATGCAAGAGAGGAATCGAGAGAAGTAGCGATGCAGGAATGGGCAGAAGAGCTAGACGTTGCTCCATATGGCCGGTGGACTATTGATGCCTTGCGTCCTGTTTTAAATGAGTGGGTGCAACGAGAATACGGTGCTTTGACTTTTAGATTGGTGCAAGTACTGTCTGGGCATGGGTGCTTTGGACGGTACTTGCACCGAGTTGCAAAGAGAGAGGTCAACCCTTCATGTCATCATTGCAGCGCTCCTGAGGATACGGCACAGCATACCCTTGAAGAATGCAGTGCATGGGTATCGCAGCGCCAGGCGCTGGAAGCAGTTGTTGGCCATGACCTCTCGCTGTCGAGCTTGGTGAATGCCATGCTTGACAGCAATAGGGCTTGGAATGCCATGGTTTCCTTCTGTGAAGATGTGGTTAGACAGAAGGAAGCAGCGGAGCGTGTCAGAGAGGAAAACCCTCAAGCTGAACCGCATCGCCGGCGGAGGACTGGAAGACGGCGACGGCAATTCCATCGCCTTCTTCTGCTGAGACGATCTAGTGAGAGTAATCCAGGCAACTGATACTTTATGGTATTCCCTCAAATGACACTCACTTGAAAAAATGACATGAAATATTGAGATGATTTATACAGCGACAGCAACTGGTAACCATGCTGTACGGGACGTAGCAGTGGCCGGAATATTGTTAAATGGATAATCTTGCCCAACACCTATACCATCCTCTCAGCTTAGTCAGCTATTAGTCAGAGGAAAGAGCAGGTCAATACGTCTGAAGCTAACAAGCCTAGGCTCACCACTAGGCTCAGTCTGTACCGAGAAAGCCATGTTGTGTCGTAACGTAGCCGCTGACAATGCCTGTGAACCATAACATACACAAATACAAAATAAGCAAACTATGAAACAAGAGCCAAAACAAATAATGCATTGATCCGAACTGTAAACGATGAAAGCAAATAAACTGTACTATATCGTGTACGTGATTACCTAAACACTGAACTTAGAATACAACTCCGCGCTGCGATTCTCGTATTCTATGAAAACTTAATTATGTCGACAATGTAATTCAAACAAACAAACAAAAATACATTTATTTATAATATTAATTTTACAATATGTAGCCGGTTAAATAGGGAGTTATCTCCCTGAACATTTTAGACTAAACTAAACACTTCAATATTGTAAATCTAACAATATAAAATGGACACTGATTCAGCATTCAGTTGATTATCTAGCAAGCTAGGTAACCAACGCTGATCTTCCATCAGCACCATTTCTTGAAATTACGGATGCCTTACACAGAAAGTATTAAAGTTAAACAAACAAGATATGATTATAAATAATAAGCTAAAAAAGAGAGCATTGTAAAAATTACTAGTGAAAATCAATAGCTAACTACAACCAAAGTGATAAAGAGTCGGTACAGTAAGTAAAGAAAACAATCAACAATTTACAAAACACTAGTGTCCAACCTTTGACCTTCCTGCTCCTTCTGACAATTAAACAAAAAATTCTTTAGTTTAAATCTAAAATTGTGTATATTTTGCAGGCTCCTTATCGGTGGTGGGACGTTATTCCAGCACTTAGATGCTGCGTAGCGAAAGCTACCCTTAAAACAAGCGGAGCTATGGCGCTGGGTGGCAAGCTGCCTCGCGCCCAAACGCGAGCCGCAAGACCTGGAGTTATACAACCATGACAACTTTTCATAGAGATACGGCGGTGACTTATGGTTTATTACACCAAACATAAGACATGCAAGGTGTATTTTGCGGCGATGCTTCATTTTTAGCATACAATGCTTATTTAAAAACGGTGTCACATGATCTCTAAACGGAATATCAAAACAATATCGAGCACAGGAATTTTGGACTCGTTGTATTTTATTTTATTTTATTTTATTTATTTAGGAAAAGCAAACAGCTACAAAATAATATAATAGGTAAGCAGGGATAATAAAATTAATCTTACATAATAATGCAGCCCACAGCGCTATTCACAGAATGCTATGAGTATTTCTTAAATACCGCTAGGTTATCTGACCTACAAAACAATTATTATTTAGATAAGTGAATTAAATTAAAAACGAATTAAAAATAACACATAACTAAGACAAGCAGATATTTCTAAGACACTTTTCAAATGGCCTAAAAATATAGGAGAATATCAAGAATATAAGAAATAAAATAAAACTTAAAAACTGCTACAATTTCAAATTCTTCATGACTAAAATCTTAAATTGATACATACTACAAAAGAAAATATCTATGTCTGCGAAGTATTTGTTATAAGACTCCAGCATCCTGCGTGTGGGTGAACGCCATCCGGAGTTGGTACGGCAAGTGTTGAGTGCAAATAAGCGACCGCCACGCACCTCTCTGACATGTACTGATCTTGGGACAGCATAGCAAATATTCCTTACCAACTCAATACAATTGAACTTATTGTTGACGATCTTATACAGAATAGTAGCTTCCAAGTAGATACGTCTGGACTCTAAACTAGGTACCTTATACAAGTTAAGCAGGAGGGAAGACGATAAATATCTTTTATGACATCTATAGTGCATAGCACGCAAGAACTTTTTCTGAACCTTTTCAATAGCCGCTGAGTATTTGAAATAGTACGGGTTCCAGACTGGAACTGCATATTCAAGTTGAGAACGAACGAGTGTCTTGTATAGATATAAATATGTATATGTTCGTTTGAAATCGCCAGAGGTCCTCATTATGAAGCCATACATCTTAAAAGCCTTGTTCACAATTCTGTCAATGTGCAAATTCAGACATAACTTAGCGTCCAGCAAAACCCCCAAATCCTTAAGTGAAGTCACATGAGCAATACTTGTACCAGAGAGATTGTAAGAAAACCGGATGAAATTAGTATTTTTCGTGAAGTTAATGTAATTACATTTGGGGATACTTAGTTGAAGCTTATTTTCAATACAATATGCCGAAAGTCTATGTGTGTCGTTGTACCAGTCTTTGCGTTCTTGAAAGCAATCGTGGTCCAACGACTACATCCGCATATACCAATTTCGATAGTACAATAGATTCTACTAGCCTAATGCGTATCTCAGTACTAAGGTACGGTCTCAATCTGTAGAGGACTTTCAGTCTGTAAAAGCGATTTCTTACAGCTTCGGCAACATGCCTTTCAAACCGAAGGTTACAGTCCACCTGTAGACCGAGATTTCTTGCCTCGTAGACACGCTATTGGACACGATAATTGGTGGATGTTTATTGGCTCGTTCCAAAAGGCTCGTTTAGCGTGTGCAAAATGCTTGCGTTAAATTTTGCTTGCCCATACCGCGACGAGCTCATATAACACCTTATATTAATAACCACGGCTTGCTTAGCATGCCACATTACTGTTTGGAGTTATCAATAATGAATTACCTAATATTTTTATGAGAAGCTTCAGTTCTCGGATCACCACTTAAGATTCGCCGTTCGACAATTTTATTGTGCCCACAGCTTATAACGACTGCTTTTCGTGGCAGTTTCAGGTACGCTGCCACGATTGTTGGAACAATTTGCCACCTCCAATCCTCTTCCAAATTGAAGAAATTAATTAAAGAAGTACCTTTTACATACTCAAAAAATAGTATAAAATAAGTTTTAATACTTATTGTAGAATCTTGATTTTAAACGTAATTTGTATTGAAATTATTTTTGTTTAATTCAACTGAATGTTTTGTACGTACTCCTTTTTAATTTATATTTCTTTTCTTTTAGTCTTTTTTAAGCTTTCGCGATCACGACACATTATTAACACATATTTAACCGGGTATTTATTCTTTTCTTTTTGTAAAATGTTAAATGGTTTTATTTTTTATGCAGTCATATAAATATCTGCAGAACAATTACAAACATTTGTCCTATGGCGGGAATCGAATCCGCTACCTCCTGCGTACCAGTCGGCTATTAGACCAACAGAGCCGCGGAGACAGTCAATTAGTAATAGGTCCAGCCCTAATTTAGTTGTTTTTTTATGTTTCGTCTGTATTTTTTCTTTCTTTCTTTCTTTACCGCTAATTGGTTAGGTCCTTGTTGCGCTTGCCTTGTCTAATTAATGGTTTTTAAAAATAAACTTGATATCTATCAACGTGGAAAAATCTTATTGTACACGTCGGCCTTGCGAAAACTATAATAATAGCCTGTAATAACCGTCTGTTCGTCCGTTCTGTTTGGTCATTTCCGCTGGCTGGTCGCGTGACTGGCTTTGACACCTGTCAATTTGTGACGGGTCGGCTGGATTTTGTAAATTGTAGGGTTCATAACAAAGATTAAAATCGTTAGATGAGCCCTGACGCTCAAAACTGTGGCATTGTCTTCATATCAGCTCAGAGTTTTTCTATTTCTCTGATGAGGAAAGGATGTAACGTTTTATTTAAATAATTTGTGACTGGTAATTATTATTAATTTCTAATTTTGTGTTAACTTTTATTTCTTCTTTTTCAGTATGTATGTCATTTAGTTCATTTTTTGCTTGTTAACGCCTATTACGTGTCAAATTTTCTTTCTATGCGTGAAACCTTTTAGTAGCTTAATGTTTTGTATGTCTATTTTTTCTGTATTTATGTGCTGCTGGTTTCCTAATTAATAAATAAATATGTGTGTTTACAATAATGCCGACGCACACTGATTTTGCCAATAAACCAACCTTTAAGAAAGTTTTAAAAAGTAACACACACCATATCAGGCTCTTTTTAAAACTTTCGCGATCACAAAACATTATTAACCGGGTATTTATCGCGTAACGCGTCAAGTTATTCCCGTGACTGTGCCTGGTGCAATCCAGGCGAAACTTCTGGAAATAATAAAGGTAATTTACGCGATAAATACCCGGTAATACGTATGTTAAGGTTCACTGATCCCAAATGAGCTCACTCACTCATGTTGAAACAAAAAGGTGAGGTGTCAATACGGTAAAGGCGTATCTAACGATTTAAATCTTTGGTTAATAATTGATAGGGCTTCTTTGTCATATGTCATGGGTTATTACGGGGGCCATGAGCTGGTTTATTCGGGGAGTTAATTGACAGCTTTCAACTTGGGTCGGCTGGGTTCGGAAAATTGTAGGGTTAGCAATTGATCAGGTAGGATCAGCGTTTTGTCATGTGTGAACTTTTGACTTATAAAGTACCTACTTACAATACAAGTTATCAAATTCACACTTTATATCATGTCTAAGTTGTCAATAGTTTTTTAAGCAAGTAGGAATATACCTTAAGTTATGAATAATATGGAGAAGGTACACAAACACTATTGCTATAACAGGTATGCTCGGGATACCCTGTGTTACAGCTGCTAAAACGTTTGTAACAAATAAACTCAAAAACTACTGGACCGATTTTTTAATTATTTCACCAATGAATGCTACATTATCCCGAAGTAACATATAAGCTATATTATTCCCGTATTTCCACGGGAACAGGAACTCCACGTGGGTGAAACCGCGGAGTGCGGCTAGTAAGTGATATTTATGGACGGTTTTAGCGCTGTACAGTCAATATTTTAATGTCATCATCATCATCATTCCAGCCGTAAAAAGTCCACTACTGAACAGGCCTCCCTCATGGATTTCCATGAGGGGTAGTTGCCATACTCACCACGCTTGGCAGGCGGGTTGGCGAGCGCAGTACGGGATGTTGATACACGGAAAGACGCTGCTGCCCATCTTTCGGAGGTATCCCTTAGCAGGCTCTTACTGCATCCACGGACATGAGAGGAGGGGTAACATTCTAATGCCGGCACCCCACGGCTAATTTTTTTTTTTTTTAATGTAACAATGATAAAAAATATACAATTATATTAGAGACGTTAACATCACAACATTTCTAGGGATAAATATCGACAGTAAACTTAATTGGAAACCACATTTAAAAAGCTTGAGCAAGAAAATAAATAGTCTGGTATATTTCCTGTATAAACTGTCGCCTTTAGTTAATATAGAGGCTATGTTAAGCGCATATCATGGCCTTATCTCTTCTAACTTAAGATATGGAATTTTATTTTAGGGGAAACTCTACTAACGTCATTAACATATTCAGATACCAAAAACGATGTAAAAGGGCCATGTTCAGCCTGCAGGTATATAACATATTCATGCAAACCATTTTTTATCAAACATAATATTCTGACTGTCCCGTCATTGTATATATACGAAACAGCTATGTTTGTAATCCCGATCTTCTCTGTCGGCTGTCAGATGCTGAATAAACATAATAAACATAAAATAAATGATATTGTAGGTATATCATTTATTTTAAATTTATTTTAAAGTCGATACAAAAAAAAATGTTGTACCTACAAGTATGATGGGGAAAAGCTTTATTAATAATGCTCCTTTTGTTTACAACAAACTACCTAAACACATTAGAAAACTGCAATTTTCAAGGTTCCGAGGAAAATTAAAAACCTTACTTTCTCTCAAGTGTTATTACAATTTCAGTGATTTTGTAAACGATAAAAATATACCTACAGTATGCAACGTAATACAATTTAAAATTTGACTTTAATATCAGCTGACATCATGATTGGTGATCGTAATCTGTAATAATTTTATATGACATGTTTTTAATTATATCAATAAATTAGGGTACATTACTTATTGTATTAATACGTTGCACGCCAATCTCATAACATTAGTTAGTAGAATACATTGTTACCAACGTACATATTATAATATACATATTATAACACCTTTTATACATGTACTTTTATAGGAAGGTACTGTCCCACTGCAGGGCAAAGGCCCTGCAGGCTCTTAATAATAATAATAATTTATACATGTATGTCAGCAATAAAGATACCTACTTTTACTTTACTTTAAAACATTGCACTCAAATAAAATCTTTTGCTAAACAATAATAACAAGATGCCGTGGGGTGCCGGTAGTAGAATGTTACACTCACCTCTTGCTTCCTGACGCTATGTGCAATCAACGATATCTCAAAAGTTTTAAACATAATAAAAAAATAGTATGACAGTTTTTAGCTATAGGTAGGTTTTATATATATATCAGTTTAAATAATAAACATCTTTTGCCTGCGCCTACGCACTTTGTTACTTGGATAACTTACGTGTTATTTTAAATTGATTCCCAAAGTTTGGTCAAAGTTCGGGAAATAGATCCAGCGCTCAACTATAAAAAATATTAGAAGTTAAAAGTCAAAGTCAATAGGTATCTAAAAAAAAGTAAGGCCTTCGCATCTATTATAGATGATTTATACAGCGTCAGCAACTGGTAATCATGCTGTACGGGACGCTGCAGTGCCTGGGACATTATTAGATGGATTAGGCTTGCCCAGCACCTATAGTATACCATCCTCTATTAGTCAGAGGAAAGAACAGGTCAATAAGTCTGAAGTATAAAAGCCGCGTTGGCCGAGTGGTATGCACCCCCGACTTTCAATCCGAAGGTCGTGGGTTCGATACCGGCCGTGCACCAATGGATTATTATTTCTTGAAAAATGTATGTGCACACTTAACACGTGCTTTATCGGTGAAGGAAACATCGTGAGGAAACCCGCGACTTAATTAGGTATCTAAGTTCTATTGATTTTCCATAGAGCAAAAAGCTACATAGAATAGTCTGTTTACAAAATAAAAACAAAACATATTTAAATGAAATAAAGCACATAATTGAATTCGTTCCCTTCAGATTTTTATTTCCAAATGAAGTAAAGAAGTTTCTTAGAAACATCACTCTTTCCAAAAAACTAAGCGATTTAGCAAAAAAAAAAATGGTATTTAAGAATACGTTTGTCTGTTTGTTCCGGATAATCTCTGAAATCTGTGTCATCCCTGATGCTAAAAAATAATTAGCCTTCCTCGTAAGAATTTAGTACCATGTAATTGTGATCAACATCCGCAAGTCCATGAGGGAGGTCTATGTTCACCAGTGGACGTCCTACGGCTGAAATGATGATGATGAATTGTGATGAACATCCGATTCAAAATGTACAACGCGCGATAAACACGTGCAAAGCCACGGGCAGCAGAAATCTCTCATCTCTCAATATTAAAAACAGGAAAGATTTGTATGTTGTATTTTGTATGTTTGTAAAGAATAAACTCAAAAATTACTGGACCAATTTTCTAAATTCTTTCACCATTAGAATAAATTATCCCTGAGTCACCTGCCGTGGGGTGCCGGCAGTAGAATGTTGCCCCCCCTCTCATGCCCGTGGATGCAGTAAGAGCCTGCTAAGGGATACCTCTGAAGCAGCAGCGTCTTTCCGTGTATCAACATCCCGTACTGCGCTCGCCAACCCGCCTGCCAAGCTTGGTGAGTATGGCAACTACCCCTCATGGAGATCCATGAGGGAGGTCAGTGTTCAATAGTGGACGATTTACGGCTGAAATGATGATGATGATGATCCCTGAGTAACATAGACTATAATTTATTCCCGTATTCCCACGGGAACGGCAACTACGCGGGATGAAACCGCGGAGTGCGACTAGTGTTTTAATAAGTAAATTATTAATAGGCTATTAGCATTAAGTCCTCCTCTGTACATTGTTTTTGTGCACAAAGTATTAAATAAATAAATAATAGGTACATGCACGTATCGACAGGAAACTTGTGAATGCCAATTACATCAATGATGATCTAGGCGGTCTACTACGTGTGAATTCAATGGCGCCTTACCGCCTTATCGCGCGAACGTGATGATCTGCCTAATAAACCTAAGGTAAGTACATACATGTACCGTCATTTAACTCAAAGATTAAAACAATTTAAATCTTTAGTTTGTATTTTTTAGTGTTTAACCACACTTAGGTAGAACATTTTTTCAAGGAAATGAAAACCTTATCATAAATTAATGATTTTGGCAGGATTCAAACCCACGTCCGTCAAATCGATCCTTGACGCTTCCTTAGTCGTGCTCAACCGATATCAAGAATTTCAGCGGGTTTTCACACCGGGTTCCGAAGCTTAGTGACAAGGATTCCTGCTCCAATCGGTTCCTGATACACGCCACCTCTCACAATAAAGGCAAGCGCCCACTATCCGCGCCACCCGCATCGAAAGCCGGCATTTGAAATCCGTTCAATCCGTTGCGGGCCGTGCGTGCAGTGCGTCCCGCGCGGGCCAATGGACGTGTACCTTTGGAATGGAAGTGTTCAAGGACATGGACAATTTTCACTCCTAACAACCAAATCACTCTATAATACCACCATCGTGTGACCAACAGATACTAAAGCGAGTAAAGTACAAATAAGCGATTCACAGAGCACGATTGAATCATAATGGCAACTGCAGAGATTTAAATAGTTAGATGTGCCCTGACACCAAAAACTGTTGCATTGCCTTTAAATGGTAGACCTACGCTGTGGCAGGATGTATTCTGCCTCAGCTTACGCTTACGCTGACTTTTGTGATAAAATAACCTACACTACGTCCGGCTAACACTGTGTTTAGAGATACACTGATTCTGAGCGTGCTCACTCACTTCGCGTGGAAACAAAACGGCGCGGTCTCATCACGGTAAGGGCGTATCTAACGATTTAGATCTCTGGGCAACTGGCGGCAATCATAGAATTATGCTCAAATTATGCTAGCCGGCCCGCCGACCGTGAACCAATCAAAAACGAGAAAAAAAGTGGTTTTTCTGTTTGTATTGAGGATAAAGATGCATAGCAATACCATTGTCTATATTCTTTGTTAATTAATACTGTGTTTTAGTTTCTTAGGATTCAGTACCTATCTAGGCGATTTTGTTCAGGGGACTTTACTGAAGAATCTTTTTAATATGTATTCATTTACTGGAAAATAACAGCGTTTGAAAAGAGTTGTATGAAGCGGTACATGTTATCGCGAATCGGTTTCTCGTCACAAAGTATAACATAGGTAGGTATGTATTTCATAAATAGTTACAATTTTACTTGTTTTATAGGGATAAAGTATTCCAAATACTATGCTACTCTGACACTCTTGTCTCCCTTTGACTAAATTATTTCTCATTAAAAATTATATGTCCACTGATATTTTATTTAAGAAAATAAAATTACAAAACAGTGAAAATTATCATCATTATACATTAACGGTGACACCACCAGCAGCCTTTAGAGAGGAAGATTGGGAGGGCCGATTGATGGGCATAGGCGCCCTTATGGACAGCAAACTAGTGGCAGCTGTTGCGGTCAGACCGCCGCCGGTTCCGGTTCCATCTATGGGGTGGCAGCTCCACGCCCTCCAAAAGGGAAAGGAAAGGGGAAGGCGCTTTCACAAAAGACCTCTCTGCCTGCGGTACAGCCGGCTACCACCAGTGGTAACAAGCCTGCGCCAAGTGCTTGGACGAAGGTGGTTGTCAGTATACTATTTATCGTCGCACTGCATTTTGTTGTTGCACAGGCAATGCATCACCTTGATAAAGTTTTACTACGCATTAAGATTAATTTTACGACCAAAACTTTAGGAGTGTTACGAGTATATTTAGGTCAAGAAGTTTCCGTAGTCAAAACATTGCGTAGACAATAAAAAATTACCAGCGAAGATGAGCAACCGACGATCGAACGTCCGGTATTGCCTTGCGTCGCGTTGTCGAGAACATCAAAGCCTGTAAACTCAGGTAGGTTAAATAGGCAAAAATTATAATTACTTATTAGAAATCCTACCTTAGGAACCGAGACGTGGTCCTTCACATTGAAAAGCGCAGCGTAGGACGTCTTACAAAATGGGCAAACCTCAGGTCTGCGGTGGATACAGGCTGTTTCCAACCGCAGTACTTGGAGATCCATGAGGCAGGCCCGTGTCTAGCAGTGGACTATCATCGTAGCCGTAGGACTGACATGATGAACACAATTCCCGTAAATATTGTTAATAGTGTTCATAATAATGATAAGCGTTATTTGCTGGACACAACACAGTCTAGTCTTAAACTAAGCAAAGCTTGTACTATGAAAACTGGATATTTTACAGAATACTAATAAGTAATATTTTTTTTGTAAATATATTAAATACTGTTTTCAAATTGTTGAAATATGGGATGAAGTTAACAATAAATCTTATGGCGTTGCAAATTTTTAGACTGGTCTAAAGCTTTTGATTGTGTAGTCTATAAAAGATACTATAAAAAGAGAGAGAAATGGTATTTTGTTTTATTTTATTTTTGTTCGGAGGGCATACAGTTCTATAAGTTAACAAATAAATATAACGAACCAATTTAACGTCTTCGCATAAAACAGCTACACATAGTTTGCTGAAGAATGAAAAACGATTGAGACTTATTAACTAACAAACCACATAAAAATTCGAAAAACAAAACTAAGAAAATAAAAACAAATACTAATTTAAAATTAAAAACACACTTAAGATGTTGGAACTTCGAACCAGCGGTAAGTCAGGATATTTCTGACCTTTTGTGCGCTAGAATTAAATACATCTAGATCTGGGAGTGCCAACAAAGTGGTGTAATGTAGCTACAGCTCTACTGAAAAAAGCATTTGTCTGTAGTTACTTGAGCTAAAGGGCATTTCTAGATTATTTTTATTTAGACTATTTCTTAAGTTCTCTGACTGATCTATTGGGAACTTGAGTTTGCGAGGTTGAGGCTGAGCAGCTCTAGACTTATTTGAATCCTATACATACCTATCTGATATATCTGCATAGCATTTACAAACATTTTTCCCGCGGCCGGAAATGAACTCGCTACCTCCTGCTTATCAGTCGACTATTAGACCACATATGATAGCTTCAAGAGTTATTTAAATAAGACAGATTTTTTACCTTCTTTTATATATACTGATGCTTATAGATTAAACAATTTGTTATATAATTTTTTATATGATAAATAACAAAAAAATATATACCTACATCTTATATATTATTTTTATCTATCTATTTTTGCGTATGTATTAATCGTACACCGCCGTTTTTACTATCTTATATCCTGTCCATCCAAAGGTTGTCTCGCTTTTAGCGATAAGACCGCCCATTGTATGTTATATTTGTCTGTGTTTCTCTTTGTGAAATTTATGTTATATGGTGAATGTACAATAAAGAGTTTATCTATCTATCTTGAACATTTCCTTGTGAATTGCTTAGTAAAGATAACATCGTATAATTAGAGGATCCGCCTTAATAACAGACGTATCTGCGTGCGTCAAGCGCCTATGCTTATTACTTAGATAGAACTAAGTAGTAAGTTACATATGTATGTACATAAGTATTGGTTATCTTACCTCCTTAGTTGTACGAGTGTTTTTGAGACACATTTGTGTGCCTCTTTCATAAACTTTATTTTGAAATTAAAAATGATAATTAGAATAATTTAAATAAAGTCTGTACTAAGATCCATAAGTATTTTGTTTATAAGTTGTGTAAGTTTTGGTTATCTATTTTTATGGTCTGTTCAACCATAAAAATAGATAACCAAAACTTACAAATTACATAACTTATCAACATTAGCTGTTTTCAAACTGTTCTGTATTCGGCACACTTTTGCAACATTAACGCTTGCCTTATAGCACTTGGACACATCGAGCACACACCGATCAGAAGATGTCGCTTGGTGTTTTTGATTTATCGAAAACTGTGCAAGTTGAAATAGCCTAAATCACATTTACTCCAAATGTGAAACAGGCTATTTCAACTCAATGTACCAAGAGCGCATAGCATTAAAAGAGATCATTCGGTAATTTACTACTCTTCGAGATAAGGTTGCTTTAACAAAACGATTCCTATTCCAAAGGGCACAGAGTTTTAATTTTTAATGCGACACTACTCGTACGGGAATTAATACCCGTTGCTACCTCTGCGATAGCTCTGTTCTCCTGGTATAAGCGGGATTGGGAGCGTGTTGTCGTGGAGATGGGTTTTTGATGCATGCAGTATGACGCTTAAGCTTTAAAATGTTACCAAAGGTTAAGTATTTGACTGTTCAAAGATATAAATAAACCAAAGGCCGATAAACCTGACCAAAAGAATAATTGGCTTGTAAAAAACCCAAAAGGAACCACAGTCACGAGTGGCGATATTATACACGAATGAACAAAAAAATTTTTGGAAGAGGTTTTGAGCAAGGTTGACCTCAGTGTTCTTTAAAAAATTATAAAAAATAAACGCAAAAATATCAGCGCTGATAATTAATAATTTGGATAACACTCGCGGCAAATAAAAAAAAACATTTTTTGTTAGTTTTCGTAAAAAGTTAGTTGATATTTTATTACTTTCTAAATATCGAATTGAACCTATTCGGAAAGTTTATTTTCACGCACTCTACGTTTCAAGGTATGAACTACTATGAATTTACCTCAGCTGTGGCCGCTTGCAGTACACAACGCCAGATCGTTGTAACATGAAAATGAATGCTATGGAACAGTGTCTAGAGTCAAAATTGCACGTGGCTATAGTTCACAGAAATCTCTGCAACAGCTTTGTTATCCTGGTACCTTTTGGTGGGATTGGAACGTGTATTGTCGCGGAGAAGAGCATTGCATCCAGGCAGAGTGGCGCTCTGTAGCGAAAAGTTGAAGTATTTGAGATACAATTTAACTAAAGGCCAAGAAACAAAAAAAAAAAACAAAAAAAAAAATATAATGTTATTTATTTAATTCTTCGGATTTAGTACGTAGATACGGTTTTAAACACAAATGAACAAAAATATTCATTATAAAGAGAGTTCTCTATATTTTCCTAATTTTATTCTTTCTAGTTTTATTTTTATTTATATTTGTGTTCATTTTTATTTTTCTATTACAAACTCTTGGGTTTTATTGCAAGCCAATTATGTGATTAAAGAAATGTATTACCTCAAAAAAACGTAACATTTTGCTATATGAGAATTTACAAGTCTGGGGCATGCAGAACGTTATAATATTTTTTTTTGGTAAGTTTATTTATTTAGTCTTTGGTTTATTTATAAATACCTACTTCAATTTTTCGGTACAGAGCGCCGCTCTGCCTGGAGTTGTTTAAGATTAATATTTTTGTGTATGCGTGGTTGTTTATCAAAGTATATTTCCTTTAAAGCATTTATAATTAGCAAATTACAAATTACGTTCCGTTTTAGGTTCCGAACTAATTTCAGGCGACGCGACATCTATGAGTACAACTCTGTTGGGCCGCTTATACTTTGAGATCGGTTAAACATTTAAATTAATCCTATGCCACAGTGTCTAGAGTCAAAATTGAACGTAATTTTAAGCTCTGCTACTTCTGCGATAGCTCTGATCTCCTGGTATTAGCGGGATGGTGAGCGTGATGTCGCGAATGTGGCGGAATGGAGTGTGGCGCTTGTCACCCTCAATATAACAAAGAATGTTTAAACCTGTTAAAACAAATTATAACAGACAATGGTCCAATTAAAAAAACTACTGTTCAAACCATAAATCTAGATTTTTATTACTAACGTAACAATCTCTACGCTCATCAAACTATAATAAAAATAAACTTAAGCACCTAAATCAAAGTAAAATTGTTATGTATGAATAAAAATAAAGTATTTACTACTGCACCTAATAGATGGAGCTAGCTCAGCTAGCGCGGAGTTAACAAGGTTACTAACACAGTCCTGTCATTATCCATTGTGTAATAGAAAAAAAAATCTAGCGTCATCTCTTAGGCTGTATGGTGCTATTTTTGTGATATTTTTCTTTGTTATGAAAATACCTTAGCGTAAGCGACGCGTTAGATTGCTCGCGGATTTTAGTAGGCACTCAGGGGTGCGTACCTACCTCTAGTAAATAGATACGTATCTAGAGTTGAAAATTAAAAGTTCTTTGTGACGAAAATAATTAATTATTGAGTCAAATAATTAAATATTAATCACAATCTATACTCGCTAGTGACTGTAGATAAAAAATGTATAAAAACTTGTACCGCGCCTCTAGTGGATAGTTTGGTACTAAAATGCGCAGTAAACAATACTACAGCGACTGTAGTTTCGGCTTCATTTGCTTAGAATTTGGTATCATGAGTTACAAATCTGACAGATGTCATAGTAACGTACAATTACGTACAATTACGTACTACTACCATCTGTGCTACTACTACGTACGTAGTAGTAACGGCAGGCGATATAACAGTGACAACTCATAGTAGACGCACTGATACACCTACCAAAGTTCTGAATTCTTAGTATACAAGACATCTAAGAGACGTCATGCTAAACTGAAACAAACTGAACGTCGCCGTACCACGTTCGCCGGTAGTTTTCAGTACATAAGATAAACATTTCATATACCTACTGCGACGCCGACCGTGCTGTGATTTATTAATCGCTTTAAAGTTCAGATATCCTGGTACATTGCGAAACAAAGAGATCAAGGGACGCTACCAAATGCTAAACACAAGTCGCACTAAAGCAGAATTCTTGCATTACACTATTTATTGACAAGAAACAACCTAACGCCGCATATCCACAAAAATCAACGTGAACGTGGATGTACACGCCCGGAATCAGAGTCCCGCTCAATCCGAACTCGAATCCGTATCCTACCAAGTTCTGTACTCCTGGTAAAACACGGAACTAGAGAAAATTGATAGGTCGCGCCACAAGACGATGCGCGACAGGCGTATCGTATCATCAGATTCACGCGTGCGCTAAGTACACCAAACACCGTAGTTCCATTGAGAATTTGCGAATGGAGCACTTGCATAATACGCCATCTTGTACCAACAGAAGGTAACGCTTATTTCCTGAGGTGGCGTGGGATAAGCGGGAGTTACTCCCCTCCCCATTCCAAGTGCCTCTTTGTCTATTTACCGCCTATCTACCTGCTGGGAACGTTATATAACTCTTCGTTAGGTCTAAACTCTCGCCGTTGGTCGACGACAACGGAAAGCTTTTAGAGAATGTGAGGATGGTATTGTGTTAACACGCCATCTAGTACCAAGGAAAAGGAACTGTTATTAACTGGGTGAGCGGGTGACTCCCACCCCATTCCAAGCGCCTCATAGCCTCCCTTCTGCCCATCCCCCTTGCTATCGTCGGAAAATGCGGTGGGCGGCAGCTCAATGTAACTCTTTGTTAGTTGTGAACTCCTAGTCTTATCGCAACGAACATTGAGAATGAATTGTGTAACACGCCATCTAGTACCAACAGAAGGAAGCTACTGTAAACTGGGTCTGTAGGGTCCGCTCATACTGCTTGCCCTTCTACTCCATTGCAAGTGCCTCATTGCCTATCAACCACTCTCTTGCCCTGGTTGCAGATAACTCTAGAACACGGCATCTAGTACCAACTGAAGGAAACTACTATTTATTGGGTGTGTGGGGTGAGCGAGTGACCTCCCAATTCCAAATGTCTTATTATCACATTTAAACCACAACCCCTTGTCGGAAAACTAGCGTCTGGTGGGTGCTCAACATAACGCTTCGTTAGTTCTGAATTTCTAGTCCTTCACTTTCTAGATCGCGCAAGCGACTACAAAGCTTTTTCGACTGATGTTTCATCATTTTAGAATGGTCAGTCATTGGTAGGATTCTGACAGTTTTTTGTAAGGCCAACCAACCAGACGCTGGTTAAACCTATGCATAAACCGATCGGTGGAAATTCATTCAAATTACCCTATACTGGGGCTATCAAAGGCAAGAAATAATAACGATTAATCATAGCCTTAATTGATAAACACAAAAAAAATCGATTATTTTTTCTTTGAATTGGCATGCAAATGTCTATCTATCTATCAGCCCACACTCACCCACTCCTGGGTATAGGCCTCCTCTTTGTAACGCCATTCTTTCCGACCCTGCAAATACTTTATTCAAATTCTTATTTCATTCATAGCATTTTAGCCAACACAGTTATTGCTATTATTAGAAGTGCAACCTTAAAAATGAATAGCACAAAAACATAAGCACAACTGCGTCACAAATCAAACAAGTCATCAACATCACGGCAGCACTCACAGCTCACACAAACCGACAAGAACGGAATCTTACGTAATAGCCCTTAACATTTACATTCATAACTACGGAAACTGGCACTAAAATGCATTAAAATCCAGTTTGGGTGAAGTTTAAGTTTGTTATGTGAACCAAGGTGATCTGCTCTGCGGTCTAGTTAGGCCCGATATGGCTAACAGGCCGGCTTTTAAAGATATCTAAGTTTGTTTAGACCGCATTTAAAGTAAATTCAAATCATTATTCAATTCATATTCGAGCTTATGATATACAAAGAAAAATATCTAGTTTTAATTCCTAATTTTGTTTATCATAATAATATGGATTTCCGCAAAGTAACCCCTGATTCTATTAATCATATTCGAGCATTAGGCTGGCATCATACTAAATAATTACGTACCCTCAATGAGCCAAAATATTGCCCCACCCTGTATATTTAGTGTGGTTGGAAGAAACCTATGAAGAAGTGCAAAATTGAGCCCTCTCGTTGGGAATCGTAGGCAGGAAAACGGCTAGTATTGCGACGCAATCAGATGCAATCTCCAATCTTTTGAAGACGAACGCAGGCGCGAACTAGACGAGACGCGAGACCATCTCAAGAACAAACCGCCCGCAAACATACCCTACAACTTTGTGAACGATACTCTGACTTGTGCTATTTGCGCACGCACGTTTAAAAAAAAAGTCCATTCACACTCAGTAAAAAAAATGTAGCCTTGGTCGAAATCGGTTAGACTATTACTCGTAATAAGTGTGTATTTTTTTTACCCTACGGGAATCTCAAAAAGACACAAATCATGGATAAAGATCCCGTACATATTGCGTAGGTGTATCATAATTTTCAACTTCTTAAGTTCAATACAAATGCTGCTATTGGAACAGGTTATATAGCTAATTATGACAAACAGTCCTACTGCATTGTATTTTAACTAATTATCTACAGACAATGCAAAGCGGTTGTACTAGTATAACTGGTTTTTGCTTAAATTATAACCTTAGGTTGACAGCTATCTCTACACCTATCATTTGGAGTAACTATAGTCGTTACACAAGTAATACATGTAATTCCATACCTTTTACATTGTAAATCTCTAATTACTAAAAGGTGGGTACATAAATTGTTTAACACGCGAAAGTGAGGTTGAATAGTATCTTGTTTTTTCGTATTTCTTTTTATTTGATTCACTTCTTTATTTTTGGAAATAAAAGAAATAAATAAATAGAATGATTATTTTTAAAACATAAGATAATAATATGCGAACCCCAGTACATAAATATACATATTTAGAAAACAACAAAGTGTACAGTATATGAGTAAAACTTCTTACATAAAAAGGAAGGGATGCATTTCAGATGGACTTATAACTAGGGACGTAATAATCCCCATAGATAAGTAACTAAAGCTCACAAACCAGGAACACGGGGCCAATTCTCCTGAATCGTGATTTTGAGTGATACTTCATCTCATCTCACTTCTCATTGTCTACTCCGAACTTATCGCATCATTATAAAAATCTACAATCATCTTGATCTCGTTCTTTGTCGATACTTGACAATCGGTAAGCAGTGGACATTTGTCTTTCGTGGGATAACGAGAATGCAGAAAGTTCTTTAGTATTATTTATGTACTTGCTTCGGCAGTAGGTACATATACTAAAATTGGAACGATACAAAGCAGATTAGCATCGCCCCTGCGCAAGGATGACACGCAAAATCGTGAAGTGTTCCACATTTTTGCCCCTCAAAGCCAAACCTCAAGACCTTGCTGACCATTTATGCCACGTGAGGGGCGGACAATTACAGCGAAATGACCGCGAGTGACCAAAAGGCAAACCCATGATGATGGAGAAAAACGATCAAATTAATACCTGACACTGGCAGAAATGTCAGAAACCAAATACAAAAGCCATAAAAGAAGACAAAGAAGAAGACGAAGAAGAAGAAGAAGAAATACATCTGTTGGACACACACAGTAAACTTAAAAATAACTATAGTAAAAACACTGACTTATTTCTAATTTTAGTCTAGAAGTACCTACCCAGTTATATATTCTGCGACATAGTGACAAATAGATGGTAAGCAGCTCACTCAGCGGGTCAAAGCAGTATGAATAATATTTCAAGTAGGTACCTAATGAACAAAAGAACAAAGAAGATGAAGAAGTTCTTTTCAATAGATATTTGGACAGTTTTGGGAAAATTGATTATGAGCGTTTATCACCAGGATCACGATGCACGAGAATTTGATCTTGATGGCCCATTTCCTCTTGGACGATAACTTAGTGATTTGATTTTCTCGTTGGTAAATAAAATTGACTTTTGTGAAGTTTTCGTGAGTTTAAATTAATTAGGATTGGGGGCGTCGACCACGGATGCACCGACCACTGGGGGCCAAGCCACGAACCCGTTTAATTTACCTCTTTAATGACAATAAATGCGCTTATTATTTTGGCCCCAACCAGCCCTTGCCTTTGCCAGCCGTGGGGTGCCGGCAGTAGAATGTTACCCCTCCTCTACTCACCACGCTTGGCAGGCGGGTTGGCGAGCGCAGTACGGGATGTCAAAACACGGAAAGGCATCTGCACATCTTCCGCAGGTATCCCTTAGCAGGCTCTTACTGCATCCACGGGCATGAGAGGAGGGGTAACATTCTACTGCCGGCACGGCAACTATACCGACCTACCGCCTTGCCCACAGAATTATTAAAAGGTCTTTTCTGTGGCCTTATTCCACGCGGAAATATTTATAATATTACCATGGACCCGACAGACCTCGTCCTACCCGCAGATTTGGAGATATACTTAACTGGCTGCAGCGCCACCAGGTTCAATTGTGTCGGTCTAGCTGTTCAGAAAGAGTTAGACGTTCTGAGAGTCAGACGCACCGCTGTAATAAATTCGTCGCGCGAGAGTTTTAACTTCGCTATTGTTTATTTATGAGCCTGGTCGGGAGGCGGCGAGGGCGTTCAAATAAAGACATTTATTTGAAAGATGGGCTGACCATTCATTTATTAAATATTTCTTACATAGACACGACAGTGACGGACAAGCGAGTGTACAAATTTACAAATTAGACAGATGATAGCTCCACTTCACATGACATTGACATCTATCTCTAAAGCATAGATAAGACCATAGACTACAACAGCTATAACTCGTAAGATATTGATTTAAATTAAACGGTCCAACGGGCAATTATGTTCTATATGAACTCCCCGAGATGTTAACAAACTTATTTCGACATACATAAACACCATGTTTGTTTAACGACTTTGCAAATAATGCATAAAGACGCGGCGGAGGACTTTGTTTTATAATATGTAAGGATAAGGATTCTTATCATACTTAAAGCTTCACAATGGCTAGGTATACATCCCTCACTACAGTTTCCAAGACGCTCGTCAGGTCACATGAAGGAGGTCAGGTGCAAGAGCCGAAACCAGTTCCCTCGCCCGCCGCGCGGCGAAGCCCGCTTTTGCGTAACAAGAATATGCAAAATCGCATTTCGACTCGATTGCTTAGCTATGATCAAGGTTAATTTTAAGTATTACTAGCTGACCTGGCGAACTTCGTATCGCACCTATAACTACAACCACCACTTACAACTTACCCTACAACTACCCTACAACTTCCCTACAACTACCTTGCAACTACCCTAAAACTACCCTACTATTACCCTACAAATACCCTACATCTACCCTAAACCTACCCTCTAACTACCCTACTACTACCCTGCAACTACGCTACAACTAACTCTGAAACATGTGTTTAATATTTTTTTCCATACCAAGTTTCATCCCCTATTTTAACCCCTTCTGATTTAATTTACGCAACGAAACGTAGTACCTACATGTCCGTCTCCATGGTCTAATCTACTCCTATACTAAAATTCATCCAAATCGGTTAAGCGGTTTTGACGTGAAAAGGGAACATACATACATTTTTACTTTCACTTTTATATATTAGTAGGACAGGATTGAATAAGGGTCACGGACTTGGAATTATCCTACTTTCATCATTAATTATTAGGGACGAGTCGATTTACATATTACATTACAGCTGTTTACTAGATTCACTCTCGTTTTCGATTTTACTATCTGGACTCGTCTATGTCACGTGGGAGTTAGCCAAAATAAACCACAACGTATTTTTTTAAATAAATAGACTGAGAAATCATTATGATTACCAGCCGAATACCAAGACGATACTAAAATTACTGCCGTGCGGTGGGCAGTAGAATGTTGCCCTCCACTCTTGCCCGTGGATGCAGTAAGAAGATGAGCAGCAGCGTCCTTCCGTGTATCAACAACCTGTACTACTGCGCTCGCCAACCCGTCTGCCAAGCGTGGTAACAACCTTTCATAATCTGTAGATCCATGAGGGTGGCCTATATCCGTAGTAGGTGTCTTACGGCTGAGATGATGATGACTACTCACACGAGCTTTAATGGTGAAAGAAAACATCTTTTTACTTAGTGAACCTTACTTAGTGATATGGGTATATGTATATGTGCCGGACAACTATATAAGAAGTAGTCGTAGACACCTTAAGGTGTTTAATTATTTTCCAGGGCGTACACAGCATGCCAACCACGCACCAACACTGCGGGCCCTCGCATTATTTAATAAGTTTCTGTCTCAGTTCCAGCAATCGTCTTTTATAATGCGCACTGCTCTCGACTGGAACAAACTACCATCGTCTGTGTTTCCAATCTCTTATGACCCGATTACGTTTAAGAAAAGAGTTAATAGGCATTTTTTAGGGAAGCTCGCTCCATCGTCGATCTCATTCTTGCGATAGCAAGGATGAAATCATGTGCTAACCTATCTAACATAAAAAAAATGTCGACATATTCGTTGAAAGCTTAAATTCTATTTATTTAAATTAGTTATTGTTTTTAAGTTCTGTGTAATTTGTGTAGATAGTGGGTAAGCGTTTTGATTTTTTTTACTTTAAGCTTTATTTAAATGTGTTATTGATTTTAAGTTATGTGTAATGTGTGTAGATAGTAAGTGTTTTGGTTTTATTACTGTAAGCTACTATTTTTCTTAATAAATAAATGTCTAAATGTCTTATCTCCCTGCTGCTCAGTCAGCTTTAGACGTATTGACCTGTTCATTCCCCTGCAATTACGTGACTAAGCTGAGAGGGATAGTGCTATTAGGTAAGCCTAATCCAGCTAACAACGCAGTGCCGGATTCACCCGTAGGCTGAGTAGACTGGTACCTAGGGCGGAAGTTTTAAGGGGCGGCAAATTTGTACCATTTCTTCTTCAGTCGTAGCGAAAAGAAAAAAAAATCATCTACACACAGGAAACGGCTCGGAAATTAAAAAAAAATATGATCATACCTACTCATAACGGGAAAGAGCTGATGTAATGAAGACGGCAATTTCATTGTTTCTTAACATCGTACGTAGTTCAGGAGGTTTTAAAAAAGCCGTGTTGGCCGAGTGGTATGTACCCCCGATTTTCGATCCGAAGGTTGTGGGTTCGATACCGGCCGTGCACCAATGGATTTTTCTTTCTTGAAAAATTTATGTGCACACTTAACACGAGCTTTAACGGTGAAGGAAACATCGTGAGGAAACCCGCGGCTTAGTTAGCTTCCGACGTATTGACCTGTTCTTTCCTCTGAATAATAGCTGACTAAGCTGAGAGGATGGTATAGGTGCTAGGCAAGCCTAATCCATCTAACAATGTCTCAGGCACTGCAGCGTCCCGTACAACATGATTACCTGTTATTATTTGTTATTTATTTATTAAAGTGAATAATACAACTAAATATTCTATGAACGACACATGAAATATTAACAAAATATTTAGATTTTAGTTTTTACCGTTATTTAGATATTATACAGGGTGTAAAAGGACGACTACCGAAAACTTCGGGGGGTTAATGTACTCATCAATATGAACAACTTTTACTAAGGAACTTTCGCTGTAAAAAAATGTGAAGAAACAGCTGTTCCATACAATAGTACAATACCAACTACTAAAATATATGGAACAGCTGTTTCTTTACATTATGTATAAACACTCTGTCTCAAATATATAAACACCCTGTATATTTATCCCACTAATATTATAAAGCCGAAAGTTTGTTTGTATGGAGGTTCGTTACCTCTTCACGCAAAAACTACCCCACGGATTGAGCTGAAACTTTGCACACGTATAAATGTAGGTCTGGATTAACACATAGGCTTTTTATCCGGGTAAAACGCGTGCGAAGCGGCGGGCAGAAGCTAGTTTCATAATAAAAAAAGTTATTAAGCACTTAATTTTATTTGTGTATCACACGCGGGTTCATCAGAAAAACAGAAGAACCTAACTTAGTCGCAACAAAAAAGTGTCATCTTAACCAGGAAACCAATGAACAGAGCATAATTACTATAGAGAGATTAATTTGATGTGACAACATAATATGCAAACTTGTGCATAATTATAATAATCAATGCAATACAACAACATGAGTGACCACACGCTAAACAGGCCATAGCATGATTACACTTGATGTTCAATTACATATGTGCTCTTAACACCTATATAAATAATGACGCTGGAAACTACAAATATTTAAATCGTAGATACGCCCGTTTGTTTCCACACGAAATGAGATAGCTCGCTTATTTAGAATCAGTGTGTACTTCTTAACACATTGTTAGCTGGACGTGGTGTGTGTAATTTTTTTCACGAAAGTTCGTGCAACATGAGTTGCTAAATAAATGGTTACAATAACAGTTTGGTTTATTGACAAAATCAGTATCATCATCATACCCTATAATCCAATGTAAAGTAATAATGTGTTGTGATCGCGAAAGTTTAAAAAAGACCAGTGTTCGTACGTCGCCATTATTGTTAACACACATATAAAACAATGCCACAATTTTTACTGTTAGGGCACCTAACGATATAAATCTTTGCTCTGGTCTGGGTATGTTTAGATGTTAGTAAGTGTTGATGCGTCTGTAAAAGATTAGGTATCAGATACATTAAGACGAGTAAAACCCCGGTATCGTTTGACGTCAATAGTCTTAAAGCAATCTGTGCAAACCACAAAATATAATTATAAGGTAAGGTTTCACTGCGCATATTTCATTACGAGATGGCCGACAAGATGGCCGATGGGGCCGAAAAGTTCTCGAGTGGAGGCCATGGACCGGCAAGCGCAGCGTAGGACGTCCACCAACGAGATGCGGGACTACTAAGTTCCTGGAGACCATTGGCTAAGGTACTCGTATGTGGCGTAAGATAATATATCTTGATGTGTTAAACCTTGCCCTGCTCATAATCAGGTACAATTAGCTGAATCAGCACATACGTATAACTGAAATTGCTCTACTAATCTAATTAAGCTCCCATCACTTATAGGTTTGCTTAGCGAGTTAAAATAAAATTATATCAAATACTGTTTGTGTACACATCCGCAGTTTGAGGACAGACGAAAAGATTGTTGAGCTGGAAGAAGAAATTACTAGATTACACTGGGACATTTTGGGACTATCAGAAGTCCGTAAAGAGGGCGAGGACACGATATCCCTCAAGTCTGGTAACCTACTATTCTACCGGGAGGGCGACCAACAGTCCCAAGGTGGAGACGGGTTTCTCGTTCACAAGTCACTCATTAACAACATTGTCACCATCGACAGTGTGTCGAGCAGGGCTGCGTAACTAACACAAAGAATATCTAAACGATATTCGCTGGAGGTCGTTCAGGTATGTATATGCGCCGACCTCGTCACACCCAGATGAAGAAGTCGAGTCATCATGTATGAGGACATCAGCAGAGCCATACACACGAACAACACTCACTTCACTCTTGTTATGGGGGACTTCAATGCAAAGCTAGGCATGAGTTGAGAGTGGGGCAATTTGGATATGGGCAACGGAACCCCAGGGGATACAGGCTGGCCGATTTTCTGGAGAAAAAAGGACTCTTTATGATGAATTCTTTCTTCCAGAAGCTGCCTCACAGGAAATGAACCAGGATGAGTCCCAATGGTTCCACGAGAAATGAGATTGATTTCACCCTGACCAACAAGAAACGAATATTCAATGATGTCTCTGTGATTCACAGGGTGAAAACCTGCAGTGATCACCGAATTGTTAGAGGCACATTGAATATGAAGTTGTATAGTAGAAATATGAACTTAAAAGGTCACGCACAATTTTAAATATTCCTCAAATCTATGATTAAGATTAAGATCACGTGCACAGCCTGTGAGCACGTGTCACTCTTAAGCACGTGTTAAATGTGCAGATTATTATTCTATTGGTGCACGGCCTGATCAACCCGAAATTTTAGGAAACGTCGGAATCAGGGTTAAATGGAATTGGGCTGGACACTTGACTAGACGAGGTGACGGCAGGTGGAGTAAAACTTTGACCGAATGGTGGCCGTGGATTGGCCAGAGAAGTCGTGGTCGAGCGAATGGGGTGATGGGTCGACGACATTCGCCAGGTCGGAGGAAATTCCTGACTTAGCACAGGGAGCCAATTCTCGTCATTCGTAATTTTGCGTGATACTGCGTCTCATCTCACTTCTCAGTGTCTACACCGTATTAGTCACATCACTCTAAACATCTACTATCATCTCGACAGCCACTCTTTACCAGGCGATGCATCATGATCAGTTTGACATTCGAGAATGCAGAAAGAGAGTTCTTTTCAATAGAGATCTTGACAATGTTTGTGAAATTTATCGAAATGGAGCGTCAATCACTTGGATCACGATGCACGAGAATTGCACTCCTGAACATGACCGTCTTATGTCGCGTTCACATAGGGAGGCCATGTGTACAGTACCCAGCAGTGGGTGCCTACGGGCTGAGATGATGATAATGATGACTGCCGAAAGGTGAATCATCATCATCATTTCAGCCGTATATGTCCACTACTGAACACAGGCCTCCCACATGGATCTCCATAAGGGGTAGTTGCCATACTCATCACGCATGGCAGATGGGTTGGCGAGCGCAGTACGGGATGTTGATACATGGAAAGACGCTGCTGGCTATCTTCCGAA
Organism: Pasiphila rectangulata; assembly: GCA_963082625.1. Taxonomy (NCBI): domain Eukaryota; kingdom Metazoa; phylum Arthropoda; class Insecta; order Lepidoptera; family Geometridae; genus Pasiphila; species Pasiphila rectangulata. The sequence continues at coordinate 16,648,611 of OY720253.1, read as the reverse complement.
GATATCCCTTAACAGGCTCTTACTGCATCCTCGGGCATGAGAGGAGGGGTAACATTCTACTTCCAGCATCCGCACTTGGAGCACAATTCACGAGAATGGTACACCTGAACAGGACCTTATCAGGCTTATGTCGCGTTCACATAGGGCGGCCATATGGTCAGTACCTGAGATGATGATGATGATGACTGCCGAAATGTGAATAAAACACAAAAAAAAATCTGTGCATGCTCGCTGCAGTGAGGCTTTATGCATATCGACAAACCTTGAATATGACAGACGCACTAGAATCCATCTTGAATTTAATGCTCGAAGCTTAAAAATTCCAAATGTATCTCAAATAGGTACATACTTCTTATGTACTACCACTTACATATAAACAGGTAGTTATAAACAATGCCAGTTTTTTACCCGCATAATACATAAGCTGTTTTCGCATGCTCTAAGATTTTCTTGAGATAGGACTTAGATGTAGGTGAGATAGCGCTAGATCCGGTAATTTGGTGTGTCCCTGTCCTCTAAGTAAATTAATATTAATATAGGTAATTGGCAGAAGGCCGCAAGCCTGAAGTGGACCTGGGCCGGACACGTTTGCCGCATGCCTGACGATTTTTGGGCAAAGATAACCACAGAGTGGACCCCAAACGTGTCGGCCGCGCGGACGACCCAGGAGGAGATGGCGGGACGAGCTGAACACTCATCTGAGCACGTGGCCTGTCACTGCGTTAAATCGCGAAGAGTGGAAGAAGGGAAGGGAGGCCTTTTCCCTGCAGTGGGACAGTGGAGGCTAAATAATAATAATAATAAATAATAGGTAATTAATAATGTTGGACATATCAGTTACCGTCAGGATGATGAGTCACCTGTCGTATTTAACGCCGAAATGCTATCCAAAAATTGCTTCCCAAATGCTTCTATCTTCTATCCTAGAGATTTGCTTCCTGCATATTTTAGATGAAATGAAACCTTTAAAGTTCACCGGTCATTCTGACGTCAGGATGGCGGGTCACTAGGCTGTAAACAACGAGGACATACCCAATAGAGAGTAAATGTCATTTATTTTGTTTAAACAGCAATTCCGCCAAAAATGTTTCATAATTGTACGGAAAAGTACACAGGTCGGCTGTTGACGCTGTACTGTCAAAGGCGAGAGACAGTGGTCATTGCATTAGTGCAAAGCACTAAGGTTTTTTGGAATTCTTATGACCTTATTTCGCCTCTATTTGATTTGTGCTCGATGGCTGTAAACTACGTTCTTCGGTGTGATAGCTGAAATCTATATATACCAATAGATGCTTCCAAATTGCTTCCTTCAAAGCTTTTAAACCTAGATTCTGTACCTATCTAATTATGCTTATGTGATTGCAAAATTTAAAAAAATACATAGGAAGTATAATCTTTGGGATACTTCTCGAATTTACCTCATACGTCCATTATCATTAGCTTCTAGCATTGAACGCTAGATGCATCGTAATTTACGCTTTTTGTGTCTATTCAAGGCTTTCCGAAATTAATTACCGGCCAACATAGACCCGTCAGCTCACTGCAGCGCGAGGACATAATACCACAGATTACAGAAACTAAATATTATATTGGGTTGTATTCTATTCACCTATCGTCGGTACCTTGCCCATAACCTAAGTTAAGTTTTACATTTAATTTAATTTTCTTACGTAAACGTAAGAAAATTAAATACACGCACATTTATTTTAGTACGAGTAATTCTATGTTTTCTCTGTAGGTAATAAAATTGTAGACAAGAAAATCTTAGAAAATCTCACAATAGAATAAAAAAAATCTTACGTGATTTTCGTCCATCGTGAAATACCTACCGAGCAAAATGATTTATATGCCATGTCTCTATCATGTCTCCGTGAAGCGCACGCCGGCACGTCTAACCTATTTGCGCTTAATCTGTTGATACCACGATTATAATGTCATTACAACGATCGAGACGGCACTACAGCTACTGGGTATAACAGTGACGTAAGCATTGCCCAACACTTGCGTTGCATGCGATGGGAATTGGCGGTAAGCGGTGCTTATCTTACACGGCTGCGCAAGTTGAACTGTTTTATGATTTTATAGCTAAGTGGTGCTAAAACGCAGAGGGTTTCGGGTTCGATGCCTGCTGGGTGTCAAGTATGTATGTTAAGGCTGAATTTACGAAATAAAACGAACAAATGCGAGCCAGAATTTAGTTCCGAAATAAGAAATATCTGATGAAATATCTAGGCTAATTCCGAGGAAATTCAGCCATTTTGTTTTTTGCAATAAATTTAAAAGTAAGAAAAGAACCGAAACTAGGCAAACACGTAATATTTCCGAATTGTCTCTGTATCACGTGTCAAAAATATTTCCGTCTACGTTGTGCCTACTTTTTATCATAAAAACCTACGTAATCATGTGTCTCAAGTTGACACGTTTCAATAAGCTTACTAAAACTAAGCTTAAACTAACTTTTAACTTTAAAATGAAAAGTCTTACCCACTTTCTTATATTTTAAACATTATAACTTTTATTAGTGTATGTAGTGTATGTAACAGTGATTTTAATGGTAGAATGTGATATTTACAGGATATTTTCCTTGATTTGGGTCTTTTTGAATGTGTAATAAATAGCGTCAAAACATCGGGAAATTAAAAAATACTCAAACCACGCTAAATATTGAATATCATGTTCACAACTTTAATAGCGTCGGTGCAGCTATCTACCCAGATACACATAACAGTTGCTTATAGTGTGTAATCAGTGTAATTTCAGATATGCTGCATCGAAATGCTGGAACAATATTCCACCATAAGGAAGCTTAATATTTTACTTTATTTTTAAGTTTCAGAATAAAGCAAACAAAAGGCTTATGATAAAAAAATTCAATAAAAATAAAAATATTTAGTTTTAATTCCGCTTATGCTGAGATGCAGGAGCACCGCCCTCCCGCCCGCTAATTATGCACATGCAGGGAGAACTAGCTTGTCAGTGCAGCATGCATACCCAAACCTATACGACGACACGTGTTTCGCCTCTCCGCGAGGCATCATCAGGTGAGACGCCGAGGTGTTGACAGGTCGGCGGCTGGAACGAATTCGTTCCAGCCAGTTGATGATGCCTCGCGGAGAGGCAAAACACGTGTCGTCGAATAATTAAAACTAGATATTTTCATTGCATTTTATTGTCATGTATTTCCGCAAACTAACGCCTGATTCCATTAATTACCCAAATTAATTTTTTTTAGCATTTTTTTGTTTTGTAATCTCGGCGCTGTTATTTTATATGTTCATGCAAAATAACAGCTTTCATTCAAGGACTAATCGTCTCTTCGCAAAGCCGGTGACGGACAGACAGACAAAGCGAAACTATAAGGGTTTCTTGTTTTACTACGAAACCCTAAATATTGTCTCTCTTGCCCGTGGATGCAGTAAGAATCTGCTAAGGCATACTTCTGTAAGATTGGCAAAAGCGTCCTTCCGAGTATCAACAAGCGGTACCACGCTCGCCAACCAGCGTGGCGAGTATGGCAACAACCCATCCTGATCAGTACGTAGCGATCCATGAGGGCGGATTCCTACTCGCTGAGATTATGATGATGAGTAGTTTGTGTTTTTAACACGCAAAACAGGCTTTTAACTTTTAATACATAAAACAAATACTTAAACTTTAATTAAACCAGTTTCTAACAACCTCAACAGGAAAAACCGGCATCCTTAATCACTCGTTTGTTTGTCTGACTGTCAAGAGCCTTTTCTCCAAAACGGCTGAAGGTTTCAACTTTAATCTAAAAACTGTTTAAGGCTTAATTTGTTCTAATACTACTTACCATTTCTTTGTTATTATAAGCTGTTTGTTTTCCAAGCATCAATAAAATAAAATAAATAAATTGGTTAAATATTTTTTTTAAATAACTTACCAAACAATAAGGTCTGCAGACAGATGATGCTCTTCAAAAACCAACGTTCTACGCCAGGGCCGCCTTCGGAAGTTATTGCAACAAGTGGCCAAGTTTTGTATCAAAATGGAAATTATTATATCGTCACTTCATTCTTCAGATATATTAGTAACAGTAGTATCGATTTATCCTACTTGGCAACGCACTTTTAAAGTAAGGAATCGATTTTAATCGAATCCATTTTTTTTGCTGACACCCTGTGCTATCCATCGGCCCATCCGCACTTTATCATTCCTTTAGAGAGAAATTAAAATTCATAAAGGGTTGTGGGTTATGTTTTTGGGAGGGTGATTTTTATATCTTCGAATGAAGTGACTCATATAATAGCGATCGAACTTCACTTAGTAAGTTCGTTTGATCATCTAACCTCTAACACTGGACCTTTCCAGGAATATCACGACCTCGAATTCGAATTCTATCGCATTTTTCATTAGTTAGCCTTCATTAATTTAATAATTATTTTAAGATAAGACATTAAGATTAAGTTTATGTGTCTTTATTAATGGTCTAATCTTTAATGGCCGAACGTCATACATATCACGCGATATAGGCCTACTTAGCATTATTTCATCTAATTTTATAACTTTTACTAGCTTCTGCCCGCGACTTCGTCCGCGTGGAATAGTTAATTTGGGCTAGCGCTAACTCTAACCCGCGTCTTCGTTTACGTAGAAGGTGAAAATATTTTTAAATAATACCTACGTTATGCGTTATTTTAGGTACCTACTTCAAGCTTGTATCAATAAGACTGGAACTTTAAAACGTTAGGTATAAGTACTGGGTCTTATAATCATACATATATCATATAGATTGTAGATTATTTGACGAGCTCTGTGGCGCAGCGGGCGAAGGTCCGCCTGCGACGCCAGGGGTTGCGGGTTCGATTCCCGTCTCGGGACAAATGTCTGTATGATCTGCAGATATTTGTTCAGGGTGTTCTTCTATGTTATAATAAAAAAATATCTATCTATGTAGTATAATGTATTAAGTATATCAGTCATCTAGTACCCATAACACAAGCTCTGCTTAGTTTGGGGCTAGATGATGCTGTGTGATTTGTCCAGCATTATTTATTCTAAAAACTCAAAACTATGCTATTTTATAGTACTTCTGCGTACATTATATTTCTAGTTTTGTTTTCTCCCGGCAGAATTAGATATTGATTTTCACCAGAACCAGATCTCGATATGGCAACATATAGTCCGTGCGAAAAACACTTGTCGTAAACCTATTCTTACGTGCTTAAATGTTTGCCCCTGGGCCTTATTAATTGTTACCGCAAACGATACCATCACCGGAAATTGAATTATTATTTATAAGTTAAAAGGCAAATCCGTTGGTATCATAGGGATGCGAGGTATCGGCGCTGTTTTCCTACTGCTGGAAAAGTCAAAACTGTAGCACCAATCATGCTATTGCGAAGAAATTTACCACGTATTACGTAGGTATCTATCTAGCGACAGGTTTGCAACAGGCGCGGATGTCGTGATCATCGCTATCAAGCGTCAATTTTTAGCGCGTTTTTTCAAGAAAGGCAAATCCATTGTCCACGGCCTGTATCGAACACACTCCCGTAGGATTAATAGTCTGATCACCACTAGGCCAACACGGCTTTTTATTTAAGCAATTAGCGTGATTATAAATACGTCAGCTAATTATTACAACAACTTCATAATTTATAACCTTTGCCTGTTTTTCCTTATAGCATGCAACAAAATTATTCTACCTACTTTATATGTTTATGTGTTGTTTGGCACCGACTATAAAACTAAATATTCTGAATAGGTAAAAAAATGACTTATCAGGCTATCTTGTTATGCCAGTTTTTTACCTAATCAGATAGTAAACTTGTTCGACAAGTTTTTTGGGCGCAAGCCGAGTCTATTCTTCAGCCAAATTCAATGTAGAATGCTTTTAAACAAACTTTACCTACACTGAATTGCTTCCTAAGGGTTGGTTTTGTTACCGAGTAAATAGTAATTTAAAATGAAGGGAGAGATCGCATAATTGAGAAATATAAATAAAGACCATCAGAAAGAAAGTTATTTTTAGGTAAGACACGTTTCAGTTCCCGTTCTGGGTCTCGCTGTTGGTACGACCAGCCGCCTAATCGTGCTCTGAAAGCAGTTAACACATTTATTTTACGTGGAGGAAGAACTCCTTCCATTACAGAATCAAAGTTGCACTACGTTGTGAAACCATATCCAGTGAAAAAGGTAAATACAGATAGAAGAAGAAAGAGAGAATACATTTATTAGACACACACACTAAACTTAAAAATAACTATAGTAAAAAAAACTGACTTATTTCTAATTTTAATCTAAGAGTACCTATCCAGTTAAATATCCTGCGACATAGTGACAAATAGATGGTAAGCAGCTCACTCAGCGGGTCAAAGCAGAATGAATACTATTTCAAGTACTGAACAACCAGTTCACAAAGTTGTGCGAGTCCAAAGGGGTCTGACTCAGCATTATGCTCCTTATAAACTTACCCATATAAAATAGATAAACTTACCCTTACTTGATGCACGCGGGGTATTTTGTGAGCTCACGACAGTCGATACTTCCTCGCCTTAGACGCGTGTACATACGTTCAGCCAGAAACTTATTGAACGAAACTGTGTGTCTACCATGAGTTGTCACTGTTAGACCGCCTGCCGTTACTACAGAGTAGTAATAGTACGTTACTATGACATCTGTCAGATTTGTAACTCTGGTACCAAATTCTAGGCAAATGAAGCCCAAACTATAGTCGCTGTAGTTTACTGCGTATTTTAGTACCTAATTATCCGCCAGAGGCGTCGTACAAGTTTTCATTCTTTTTTTAACTACAGTCGCTAGCGAGTATAGATTGTGAAAACTCATGGTAGACCTACTGGCCGTGAGTTTCGCTCGTGTTCGACAAACGTTCTCATAGTGACCCCCATGTTCTACATTTCAGCTATGTTTACTTTTTGTTTAATTTATTATACTCGTACTAATAATAAATAATTTATTTTTCATATTATGGCGAGATATTAACCATGATTTGAGTCTTTTTGAGTTTGTTTCACGGATGAGTTTAGCCGTGATCATGGCGTGTGTAACTGCGCCGACATATCGGGAAACTCAAAAAGACTCAAATCATGGTAAATATCCCATAACACTCGTTTTTTTAATAATTACTTTTCCACACAGCACAAGATAATTATTATGTCCTGTTATGAACTCTATATTTACCGTTTTTATTTATTTTGAATATTTAACTGAACTTGCAGACTAAGCAAACCGAGACATTTAAAAGTTTGTTATAGAATAAAAACTTACCCGTCATTAAATCTCTATCTTTATCTCAAAGTTATGTGGATGTTATGACGTATTGACATGTGTGTCTTACATGAGTTGTCACTGTTAGATCGCCTGCCGTTACTACAGTACTAGTAGTACGTTGCTATGACATCTGTCAGATTTGTAACTCATGGTACCAATTTCTAAGCAATTTGAATTTGTTTAAATTGATTAAAGCCATGTATGCCTTCAGGATTATACACAATTAGAACTACGGAAACTTGTTATGATCCATGGTACATCTGGGTGGACTACATACACTTGTTATGATCCACGGTAAACCTGGGTGAACTACGGATACTGACGCAAATCCGGTGTATATATATAGAAGATTACTATACGGGTATATATATAGAAGATTATTAAGTTTTTTCAAGACATGCCCCAACACATTTCACGGTTTAATAGTTTAGTTCTCATTGGAATTGGGTGATTATTAATGAGAAAAAAACATTTTTTTTTATTGTTTACGAAGGAAGTATTGGCTTAACATAAATACATTTAATGGAAAAATAATGAATTGACTATCATGATAGCGAAAGGAGCGATTTCTATATTTATAATATATTTATCTATATTTATTATATACATATATATATATATATATATATATATATATATATATATTTTCCATTAAATGTATTTATGTTAAGCCAATACTTCCTTCGTAAACAATAAAAAAAAATGTTTTTTTCTCATTAATAATCACCCAATTCCAATGAGAACTAAACTATTAAACCGTGAAATGTGTTGGGGCATGTCTTGCAAAAACTAATTTTTGTTTCGAGTACGCTCAGGAGAGAGTGTAAAACGTTTCTTTTTTGTTTATGCTTGAAGAAAAAATACACCACGTTATTTTAATTATTAATAGTATTTAATTTATTTAATACTAAAATATCATCTGCATGTCCAAGAGTCAATTGTCGAATATGTTATGTTTTAAACTGAGGTGTACCTAGGTCAGAATAAGTCCCCTTTGTCCACCCAGGTGAACTTGTTAGGTGGCCCACGGATAAGAGACGGAATAACGTACCACTAGTACACCTGGTGTACCACGGACACATCATTTTTCAATGTAGCAATAGACCACCCGGTCAGGTGAACCGTGGATAATAATAAATAATAATATAAATACCTCCGGGGTGTACCATGGGTCAAAACAAGTCCCCTTTGTCCACCCAGATGAACTTGTGAGGTGGACCACGGGTAAGAAACGAATTTATTTATTTATTTATTATGAGCCATTTGGGTCCCACTGCTCGACCAGTACATCGTTGACTGGAGGGAAGCAACTCAGGATCGGGATGTATGGAGGGAATTGGGGGAGGCCTTTGCCCAGCAGTGGGACACAATTACAAATACTAAATAACCCATGGATTCCATCATCAGAATCGACTTAAGAAAAATGGGACCTATCTGGAATTGTACAAATACACAAATATAATTTTCCAAATCGGTTCTTAATCAGAATTCTTAGACAACAAAGGTTAAAAAATATACAGATGACTTGAGAATCTCTTGCTTTTTTTTAACCTCCGACAAAAAAGAGCGGGGTTATAAGTTTGACCGCTATGTTTGTGTGTGTCTGACTGTAGCACCGTAGCTCCTAAACGAGTGGACCGATTTTCACGCAGTTTTCTTATTTTTAAGCAAGTTAAAAAAAATGCTATGAAAATATTTCGTTTTAATTCCGCTTTTGCTGAGATGCATGAGCACCGCCCTCCCGCCCGCTAATTATGCACATGCAGGGAGAACTAGGTTGGCAGTGCAGCATGCATACCCAAACCTACGACGACACGTGTTTCGTCTCACGTGGGCGTGAGGGCGGTGCTCCTGCATCTCAGTCTCAGTCAAAGATCATTGAGAGGAACGAGGAAATTAAAGCGCTCACGGAGGTAAGAGGGAACTAAGGGATTATGGTAAATTTATAAGTATAAGTGACAAATCCCTCATAAGAGTAGCGCATTGTTTAGACAGCTAGATTTCCCGGAAGAATCGACTTCGCTGTTGCGACATGCCCTCACCTTCGTTCTGACTACACAGTACCTACGCGTGTTGTTTAGTCTCTCGACTTCTCAGAACATGCGTACGTGGTACAGCTCGCCATATCCGATTCAATATCCGTAAATAGCAATCCGATATCCCTGCCGTGTGCATAAGATTTTTTTCCTCTCTTACCCATTAGTAGTAAGGATTCGCCGGTTCTAGATAAATCTAGAACCGGCGAATCCTTACTCGTTCTCCGGTTCTAGATGAAGCGGTTCTGCGGTCGTCCAGTGGCAGGATCGCCGCCTAAAAAAAAAAAAAAAAAAAAAAAAAAAAAAAAAAAGTTTGGTATCAAATTGGGGGTTTTGGCATACGCCCGATCGATTGCACTTGTCCATTTTAACGTATCTTAACTCATTCCAAAGTTACAGAAAACGATTAATAAAACTGATTATCACCTTCAAAACTAATTACTAATAGCACTTCGCCACTTTCATTGTGACTAATTAGTTTACTCGCTTAAACATTACCTTAATTACCTCGGTGATTAGGATGTTACTCATAAACAGTAAACATTTTTGATTTTATTCCATATTTTTATTTACCTTAAAACATGTATTAAATAACTTAGACAGAAATATATCGTTTTTCAGCTTACTGCTACCAAATAATTTTACAAAATCCATCATACTATTCCCGTTATACTTGTAATATAAATATGTTAGACAATACTCTCCACAAACTGAAGTCAAATCATGCTGTAGCCTGTACCTATTGAAATCCCACTGTCTTGTGGTTCGATTCAAGAAACTTCTATGATTCCCCGTAGGTGGTCGTCCATAAGAATCAAAATACTGGCCAACTCCATTTCTCTCTATGTGAATGGCTATCCAATGAGAGCCTGGTTCACTATCGGGGTCCAAATTACTTATTATGCATGTTGGAGTGTTAATTTGTAAAGGTAACCTGTTTGCTGCATAAACATGTTTTTGTAACGTAGGATGTATGAAATGCAAATATTTTTGAATTTCAATTGTGTTCATCATACAGTTGTGACACATTCAATTTTCAAACCAAGAATGTAAATCTTGGTAGGCTGAACTTCTTTATAAAGTATGGAAGGAAATAAAAGGATTGGAATATGTTTTGATGTTTTTTATTTCGTATTTATAACTAGGTTTATACAATGTGAACTTAACTACTATAATCTACGGTTACATTACGGTTCATATCTATTTCAATAACATTATCAAATTCTGCATAAACAATACAGTTAATTGTCTGAGTAAGTGCAGATTCAAATCGAACTTCCAACCTAACACTACCATGTTTTATAAGGTTCCAATGGGTATTTGAATTGGAACTGAGATCTGCTGTTAGATCAAAGGCTAACAAACAGTATCCTTTCGCATATTGTTCCCTAGATATCCCATTACCTTCATTGAGAAAATGTATTCCTGTCCCCGAAAAAAGTGTGTGATAGGCTGCAGTAAAAATATTACTCTCAAACGATGTTTGCAAAGCTTTTGAAGGTATTTGATGACCATCAATGTATAAACAAAATGTATTCAAATCAAAGTTTTCAAAATTAAATGGGTTTTTAGTCAAACTCCCATTAAATGCTGCATTGTTTACAAATCCAATAATATGTAAATCTTGGTAGGCAGAACTTCTTTATAAAGTATGGAAGGAAATAAAAGGATTGGAATATGTTTTGATGTTTTTTATTTCGTATTTATAACTAGGTTTATACAATATGGTCTTGATAGTGGTGAAAGACTGGTTATAAAGATATGCAAGGAATGTGTACTCAAGCAATCACATTTGAACTTTGCTTTGTAATCACATTAGGAGTAATTAGGTACTAATGATCTTGATATCGTTGAAATACTTGGTATATAAGTCACGCATTTCTTCAAATGTTCATATTATTGCTAGTGCATTGTGAATCATCAGCTTATATTTAGTGAATTGTGTTGTGTGTTAAAAGTGATCTACAGAAAACAATGGAGGTAAGTTATTCTCTATGTATTTAAACTGTATGTTAAAAAAATAAATCATAGTTATGGTTTCAAAAGCTTTAATTTTTATAACTTTGATTTTGCAGAACTCATTCAATCTGACTGAAGAAAACACATTCAAACAGTACTATTACACTTGTTCAGATGATGATGATGATGCTACACAGGAGTTGAAAATTGCAAAAGATTGGCCATTACAGAATTTAATAAAAAGAAAATCATCAGAAAGCTTGGACACACTCTTTGATATCACAAAATCAAAGAAGAAAAAGTTATCATCAACAGTTTCTCATGCCCACCGGGATGGCGGGAATGTGTTTATATCTACCAATGAGGACGATGGTCCCAACTCTAATTTTATGATTAAAATTGAGGTTTACGACATGCAAAAGATTAGGAAAGTGGCTTCAAATGAACAATGGAAGCATGCAAATTATAGACTTAAATATTTTACTACTGAAACCAATCAAAATTATGAAAGTGTAAAAAAATTAATGTTTAATGTCACTAAAGAAATCGCTGCAGCTCCAACATGTAAAAAATATCATTTTAAAAATTAATAGGTAGATAATAATTTAAATCTTTTTCATTTTTATGATATAATTTTATTTAAAACTTACTTTATGTTATATTTGCTTCCAAGTAATCAACAAATTTTTAGTTGTAGATAAGGTACTCATTACTTATTTACTTGAAACAATGATCCCTCATAAAGTAATCACTTGGGGTACTTATTAAAGTTTACATGTTTGTCATATAAATAGTACACACAGACATATTGGTAGCATCAGTTGAATTTAAAATCTATAACTGTGAAGTATCTCTGATTATTATATCTTGAAGAAAATGGCGAATGTGAACTGTGTTAGTGTCTTTTTCAATACTGATTCTAAAATTGAAGAAGGGTTATGTGAAAAACTAGATACTTGTATGGCGTTTGAAGATGAATACGATGAGGAACTATACAATATTTGCGCCGTTGTTGAGGAAAATATAATGTAAGTAATATCCATAACTATACCAGCGCTTTTATAATTTTTTTGATTTAAAACCAGGATTGTGTCTTATAACGTTTTTTCATTGTTGTAGACAACAAGATGGAGGAGCTCTAAAGAGAGTGCATAACACTGAAAATGATGACATCATTGTAAAACGAGCACGATATGAAGTTGGATCATCTACTAATGCAGCAGGATCTAGCAGTGTAAACGGTGAATCAACAACTGAATCTATCAACGACAATGGAGGTGATGCTGTTATGGTGACATGTAGCACATGTCATGTTTTAGTTAAAAAAAGGTATTTAGCAAATCATTTGAAAAGTAATCTCCATAAAAATAAACTTAAGAGCGTTTACGCCTTCCATGCGCAGTTTGGCTCAAAAACAGTACTTTTCAAACCCGTTAATATCATGAACCACTTATTTTACACCATATGTTAATTAATAATAATTTTAGGAAATTTAGTTGTTCAAATAGTTAGTAAAGAAAATATTTCGATTAATATAGTATGTACGCGTTCTATCAAGATAACTTGTTAGAGGTTTTCTTAATTTCCCTTTCAGCATCAGTTTCGACGCTCAAAATATTATGAAAATACTGATATATCTAATTAACAAAAAATAATGACCAATCAATAAGATCCTTAGGAAAATAGTTAGTTAGTTAGATGTTTGATTTTGTTATCTTACTATGAGAAATTAAAATTAAAAAAATGTGAAATATTACGAAATTAAAATGATTTTTTCACCGATATACCTTATCTAATTTAATAAAATAATCGCTTACCAATAAAGTAGAGCATCTTCTTTAAAATCGTACATTTAAATTTTTTATTATTTTGTTGTTATTATTTTTCTGTAAATATTTTAAAACTACGATAAAACGCTGCGCGCAAATCATTACAAGTCAGTCCGCCGCAAGGCTTCCTAGAGCGTGGACATGTCGCTTGGCGCTCTGACTGACCTGTGTTGACCTTTGTCGTGCGTATAGGGCGAGCGGACAATTATAGCGTCATCGAATAATTTTGGTACTTTGGTGAGTAAAATATTTTATGATTATTTTTGATGGCAAACATATTTTTAGAAATTTATATTGTAACAAATCATATTTCAGACATAATGGGAAATAAAACAAAGTTATTTTTAGCGAAGAAACGAAAGCGCAAAAATGTAGAACACATGGAAAATGCAAGAGCTAAAAGGTTGGTATATAAACAAGTTACTATGTTATACTAGCTTCAACCCACGGCTTCGCCAATGTTAGATACACATTACAGATTTTCCTATCCTTATACATGTACTATACTGATATGTTTATTCATATTATATAATAATATATTTTTGTATATTGTAGGTCTATGTGGGCTTCTAAGCAAATGTGGCAAGTTTCATAATATTTATTTATGTATGTTTGTCCGCGCATTTCTCTGAAACTATAAGGTAGATTTTTTAATAATTTTGGACTGGCTCCGACTTTAAAAAGAATCCAAGAATTTTTCCTTCTGAGCGTTTCTACGTCTTGAGGTCTGTTTAAATTTTTTTAGTTACTTATTATAAACCTACGTATGTTTCATCAACATTATTTTCTTTTATTTATTTACTGCATTTTGCCGTGGGTGCCGGCAGTAGAATGATACCCCTTCTCTCATGCCCATGGATGCAGTAAGAGCCTGCTAAGAGATACCTCCGGAAGATGGGCAGCAGCGTCTATCCGTGTATCAACATCCCATACTGCGCTGACCAACCCGCCTAGCAAGCGTGGTGAGTATGGCAACTACCCCTCATGGAGATCCATGAGGGAGGCCTATGTATGTTCATCAGTGGACGTTTTATGGCTGAAATGATTTACTGCATAATGCTTGCTTTCAAATAACAAGGTGTGTGCTTATTGGTTGATGGTTTCACTTCAGCCAATATAAAAAAAACTCAAGTGAAGAAAATTAGAAAGTAGTTTAGTGTGAAAACCAAAATATGGAGGTACATAGTATTAACGTCATTTTAAACTTTTAAAATGTAAATTACTTTTTTCTCCTTTCACGTCATAATACGCCATCACCGATGATTTAATAATATATACTGTTTTTTTTTCTACAATTCTAAAGTCTACAAACCATGTGTGTTACCAGTGATGACATATGGAATCAAAACGCGGTCATTCACGATTGGCCTCATGAATAAGCTCAGAGTCGCTCAACGAGCTATGGAGAGGGCTATGCTCGGGGTTTCTTTACGCGATCGAATCAGAAATGAGGAGATACGTAGCACGTTGAAGTGGCAATGGGCAGGCCATGTAGCTCGCAGAATAGATGGCCGATGGGGCTGAAAAGTTCTCGAGTGGAGGCAACGGCAACTGCGGCAAGCGCAGCGTAGGACGTCCACCAACAAGATGGGATGATGACCCATCTTGACGCAGGTGGATGCAGATCGCTTCCAACCACAATAACTGGAAATCCATGAGGGAGGCCTATGTCCAGCAGTGGACGTCCTACGGCTGAAATGATGATGATGACTGTATTTTTTTCAGAATTCTATATTAGTCAAAAAGAAAGGAAGGTTATCCATCCTCGTGCGCGCTCCATTCTACCCTAAGTATTTTATAACATTGTTGTTATCATGTAAAATATTTTTATGGCGTAACGTTCTATTGGCAAATATTTTGCAAAAGGAACGGAACGTACCATTTCTATCTTCTTCTTCTTATCGTATGGCTTTTGTGTTTGGTTTTTCATAATTCTGCCAGTGTGAAGTTCGTAATCTTTAGAAAGTTCAAATTATTGGATAAAAGTTAACAAAAAAGGAAACAGTTCTTTTAACAATTTTGAGAGGAAATCTATTCTAAGGTCACAGATAATTTAGTTCACTAGTTGGTATATTTTTCTATGTTCCGCTTTACATTTCACGTTCCATGCTTTTGCATGCTTTATTCCTATTCATTTTATTTTTGTTTTAATAAGTATTTGTTATTGTTTAATTATTTATGTTTTATTTTTCAATTAGTTACAAAACCGCTGGCCACTGCTCGTGGTATCACTTACCTTTTAGGAGGGGTCTGAAAATTAGCGTTCCTTCGTGTTATGGTGCGAAGGAACACAAGCTGACATCCGTCCCTTCTGGTTTTACTGCAGCACATCTTTCACTACCTACTCTTAGGGTCAATGACTGGATTACCGGTAGGATAGTACCTAGACAAGTATATTTCTTGTTGTGGTTGGGGCATACGGCAGCTTACTGCCTACTATGTATTTTTGTTTTAACTTTGTTTAAAGGTTCGATTTATTGTTATTATTATTATTTTTTCATTGTTATCCTTTGCCTTATGTACCTAAAATTACCCAACCTGTTTAATTTTAATTTGGTACTTGCAATGCTATTGCTATTGGTGCTAGGTACTATGTTATATATTATTTTTCTTTGTGTCTTTTGTTCTATGCTTGTGCTGTAATGTAAACCAAATAAATATATTTCTATTCTATTTTATTCTAATAGTTAATAAGTTAATAAATTTGACAGTTCTATGTTTTCAGATGGTGAGCATCTGAAAACATAGAACTGTCAAATTTGGTAAGCTATCTTAAGTAGTTAAAAAAAATCAGACCACTAGATTCTGCACTACTTTATATTATAATCTTTTTACTATTTTATGCTTATGTTAACCTAAACAAAAAAAAAATATGTTGTTTAAATTCTTATGTTTTAATTTGCAGGCAAAATTCCAATTCAAATAAATACGGTGTTTGAGGGCCGCAGAATAATTGAAAAAAAAAGTCTAAGTCGATGCCGCTAAGAACCACGACATATTAATTTTATTTAATAATAATGTAAAATAAACTCGACTTTATCCGTACCAAAGAGTTTTATTTGTACCTACTCGTAACTTAGTAATATGTTTAAGTTCAAATTTAAATTAAATAATTGCAATAACAATTTCACTAGAATGGATCAAAGTGGTTAAGTATGACTATAACATAATAGAACGCGCCAGCGCTACTCACACTGTCACGCTCGCTTCTGTGTGGGTTTGAATTACCTAAACTTGACATCGCGCGCTAGGCGTAAACGCTCTTAAAAAAGTTCACAACTCTTTAAAAAATGTATCTGTCATTGAATCAGCTTTTGGTCAAAGAATAATTTCTTATAAGATTCATAGTAAAAATGAAATAACTACAAAAAACGTTGTAACACCAGAATTATTTTTGAATTCCATAAAAGAAGAGATTTTGTTATTAATTGAAGAATCGATTCAACAGCATACTATATTTAAAGTTAACTTTGTTTTGCACGCAGATTTCATTCAACAAACTAAAGAAGATTCATTTCAAACATTTGATTTTCAAACGTATAATTACATAGTTTTTCGGGGGGATGATCTGGATATATTGTTTTCATCTTTGTGTGACACTATGGCATGTAAAATCAGTTCTTTTGAAAAAAAAGACAGTGGTTGGAGTCTTAAAGAAATAAGAGCAATTGATATGAATGTAAATAAATTTAATCCGCTACGTGGTACTTCATACATTGAGTTGCCAAAGGACATTAGAATAAAAAAAGCTGTAGTTAACGTTAAAAATGCTGATAACTTATGTTTTAAGTGGGCATTGCTTTCTGCTTTGTACCCGGTAAACGAAAATGTGAATCAAGTATCATCGTACACTAAGAATTCTAATAAATTAAAATTTGACGGAGTACCTTTTCCTGTAAAGTTATCTGATATACCAAAAGTTGAAAAACTAAACAGTATTAGCATCAACGTGTTTGGTTTAGAGTTTAAAAAAGAAAAAAAGTGTAATAATGTAGTCGGACCATTATTTTTAACAAAATCTCGCAAAGACGTTCACGTTAATTTATTACTCATTTCAAACGGGTCAAACAATCATTATTGTTACATTAAAAACATGTCGCGCCTTGTAAGTAAACAAATTTCTAATCATGACCACGCAGTTCATATTTGTGATGGATGTTTACTACACTTTCCTACAAAACAAGGGTTAATTGATCATCAACAGCATGACTGTGCTCACATTGCAACAGAATTACCAAATAGTTGCAAAACGTCAAAGGATTGGTATGGTCGACCAACATCTAATGATAAATTGAAGTTTGATAAATACAATAAGAAGTTAAAAATACCGTTTGTTATATATGGTGATTTTGAAGCTTTTCTAAAACCGATTAAATCATGTTGTAACAATCCATCAAAACCGTATACAAGCAATACTCACGAACACGAGCCATATAGCTTTGGTTACTATATCAAATGTTCATATGATGATACCTTATCAAAATATGAGACTTATAGTGGAAAAAATTGCGCGCAAGAATTTATGAATCGTTTACATGAAGATTTAAAAAAAATATGTAGGAAAATCAGTTTTCAAGTTTCTCCTAAGCCACTGACGGTTAAAGAGGAGAATGATATTTTAAATGCGACAGTATGTCATATTTGTGAAAGTCATTTAGATGGTGAGAATACTATCGATTATGATTGGCAAACTGGTCGCTTTAGAGGAATTGCACATCAAGTATGCGCAACAAAGTTTCGGTCACCACGTCATATTCCAGTTTTCTTTCATAACCTAAGCAATTATGACGCTCATTTCATTGTTCACGCCTTAAATTTTGTTGAAGGTAAAATTGATGTTATCCCTCAAACCAAAGAAAAATATATTTCATTTTCAAAAACTATCAATGTAAATAATCAAAAAATTAGCTTGAGATTTGTAGATTCTTTAAAATTTTTACCATGTAGTCTCGATCAACTAGCAAAAAACTTATGCAATGAGCAATTTAAGACTTTAAAACAGAACTTTCCGAACAATGAAGATTTTAAACGTCTTCGAAAGAAAGGTATATACCCATATGAATTTATGTCATCTGAAGACAGCTTGAGAAAAACAACACTCCCTACCCAAGATCAGTTTTATAGCTCACTATCCGATTCTCATGTATCAGATGATGATTACAATCATGCCAAAGATATTTGGCAGCACTTTTGCTGTTGCACTATGCTAGATTATTCTAATCTATATCTCAAAACTGATGTTTTATTGTTAACAGATGTTTTTGAGAGCTTTAGAACTTTATGTTTAAAAACATATGGTTTGGATCCAGCTCATTACTATACAGCACCTGGGCTAAGTTGGGATGCTATGTTAAAGTACACTAAAATAGAGTTAGAGCTATTAACTGATTATGAAATGGTTGCTTTTATTAAGGCTGGTATACGGGGAGGTGTATCTCAGTGCAGTAATCGCCATGCAAAAGCTAATAATGAGTTCATGGAAGATTATGATAAAGGTAAGTTGAAATCATACTTAACCTATTTTGATGCGAATAATCTTTACGGTTGGGCTATGTCTCAATATCTCCCAGTTGGTGGTTTTGAATGGGTAAATGTTGACACAAACTTCGATGTATCTGAAAATGCAGAATACGGTTTCATTTTAGAAGTAGATTTAGAGTACCCTGACGAGCTTCATGATTTGCATTCAGATTTGCCTTTGTGCCCTGAAAACATTAAAATTGGAAATTCCAAAGATACAAAATTAGTTCCAAACCTGAATAATAAAACAAAATATAAAATCCACTATAGAAATTTGAAACAGTGCATTGAAATGGGTATGAAATTAACAAAAGTTCATAGGATTTTGAAATTCAAACAACATCCTTGGTTAAAACGTTACATAGATTTAAACACAATTTTACGAACATCTGCTAAATCTGATTTTGAAAAAGATTTTTACAAATTAATGAATAATTCTGTATTTGGAAAGACGATGGAAAATATTGAAAAGAGGGTAAACGTTAAACTGTTAACACACTGGGAAAATAGAGGTAAAGTTCTTGGTGTGCAGGATCTAGTAGCGAAACCTGAATTTCATAGTTTAGCCATATTTGGAGAGAATTTAGTTGCAATTCAGTTAAGAAAAATTAAATTGCTTCACAACAAACCCATTTACTTAGGTTTTTGCATCTTGGATATTTCAAAGACTTTGATGTATGACTTTCACTATAACTTTATGCTTAAGAAGTTTAACAATAGCATTAAATTACTTTACACTGATACTGACAGTTTAATATATCATGTATTCACAAATAATTTGTATGAAGATCTTAAACCAGATCTCTCTTCAAAGTTTGACACATCTGATTACCCAGATGACAACATATTTGGCTATCCAAAAATAAACAAAAAGAAGTTAGGTTTTTTTAAAGATGAAAACAATGGTAAAATATTTCGGGAATTTGTTGGATTAAGATCTAAAATGTATGCGTTAGATGTTGAAAGTAAATTGATTTCAAAAGCAAAAGGTGTGAAAAAATGTGTTACAAAAAATATGAAAATAGAGAATTATAAAACATGTCTATTTGATAAAAATATTCAATATGATACCATGTCTCTGTTCAAATCACTTAAACATAAGATATTTACTCAGCAAGTAAACAAAATATGTTTATCTTATAATGATAGCAAGAGATTTATTTTACCAAATAATGTTGGCACATTAGCTTGGGGCCATTATAAATTACGATAAGATATCTAATGTATTTTAGACATTAAGTTTAAACTAATAATTTAAGGAATAAATTTGAATATAGTATAATTTGTAATATTGTTTAGTAAGTATTAATAAGTAAGAAGATATTACTGTAAATAGTACCTATAATCTTTGTGATGTTATCATGTAAACTTAAGAACTAGATTAGTTATTTTTGTATACCGCTTATTAATGAAATATAAATGTGTAAAATCGTTTAGTAAGTATAAGTAACTAATAAGATATTACTGTAAAAAGTACCTACCTATATTTTTTGTGATGTTGTCATGTAAACTTAAGAACTAGATTAGTTAGTTTTGTATACCTTATTAATGAAATATAAATAATTGATATTTGCATATTTGTCTCATTATTTTCATAAACCTCACACAGTTAACATATAATATTAAAAATGTTTCATTTTATTCATCCATTCACAGCAATAGTGGCAGGTCCAAGTGGGTGTGGAAAATCTAAATTCGTAACAAATTTTGTAAAGTATGCAAAAGAAATTTGTAGCACTGAATTTATTCAAATTACTTGGTGTTTTGATGAAATGCAACCGCTGTATAACCTCAAAAATATAAACTATTGCCAAGGAATACCAGATCTCAGTATTTTTGATGGAAAGGATGCTCAACTAGTAATCATTGATGATCTCATGAGAGAATCCGATGGACGCATTGTTGATATATTTACAAAAGGTAGTCATCATAGAAACTTAAGTGTCTTTTATATAACACAAAACTTATTTCATCAAGGTAAAGGTCAGAGGGATATATCTTTGAACTCTGGTTATATCATCTATTTTAAAAATCCTCGTGATAAAACTCAAATTAGATATTTAGCACGACAAGTATCACCAGAAAATACAAAGTTTATGGAAGATTCATACAAGGATGCAACTAAGGACGCTCACGGATATTTGATGATAGATTTAAAACAAGACACAAGTGATATTTGTCGTTTTAAAACTAAAATATTTCCTTCAGATAGATATTGCACTGTTTATGTTCCAACGAAACTTTATAAATATGCGAAGAATCATCAAATTTCTGTCATTCATAAATAATGTATCAAAGCCTAAAGACGCATAAAGATTTACTTAGTGCTTTGCATACACTTAAACCAAAATATCAGAAAGCGCTTCTAAAATCATGTAATGAAAAAGAAATTAATTGCATTTGTGAATGCATTCATAACATTTTACAGGGTAAAGTACCTCTTGAAGAAAAGGTAAAGAAAAAGTTAAAGAAATATAAAGGTTTACTTCGAAAACTAGTGCGAAAAAGTACTAATCAAGTTCGCAAACGTTTGATAGTTCAAACCGGAGGATCTTTTTTACCTCTTATATTGGGGCCAATTTTGAGTGGATTAGTTGGCTCTATTGTTTAAAAATATGGAACACGCTAAAAAAATGTTATTAATTGATCCAAGTGTTATTGAAAAAATGAACCAACATGATTCTGTTGATAACCCTATATCAAGGTTAGACACTGAAATGAAAAACATTTTAAAAAGTGATATGGAAGATAGACAAAAATGGATATCATATTTACAAATTTTGCAAAGATACTTACATTTTTCGGAAGAAAGACGCCAACCTCTGGAAATTCCCATAGTTTCAAATATTCCACGAGTAGAAAGAGGGGGTCAAGTATCAGATGATGGTATGATGGATAGTAAAAACAAAAATTTTGATGTCAAAGAAGTAGTTGCCGATCAGACATCAAACGAAGAAGAGGAACAGGGGGAAAGTTCTGGCTTAGGTAGAAAATCGATTTACTCTCCTAAACATATACTCAGCTTGATACCTAAAACATATTTAAGGAAGGGTGAGAGATTATTGTATTTGCTATCTTCAAATAAAAACAAAATTCATTGGGGTGATGACGGTACAATCACTGTAGACAATGAAACAATTCCTGGAAGTAATATTGTTGACTTAGTAAATGATTCTTTGAGACCACTCAAAAGAAATGATCCAATAGGATGGGAAAAATTCATGCAAGCATTGAAAGATATTAAAATACCACTTATATACATTGGAAATCCAAAAAGACTCCATTATATGAATCAGCTTCAGGTAAACGAATTTAAAGAATTCACCCCACACAAGGAAGAGGAGAAGGAAGTGTTTTCAACACCAGTTGCTAGAAGAGTCAAACAGAAGATAGATTGGGAAAAATGGAGTCCTTATTAGAAATAAACAATATCTACTATAACCCGTCACACCCTGCTGGGTATGCTAGTATTGATAAACTAGCTAGAGCTATGAAAGGTAAAATGAATAGAGAAGATGTTAAAAGATGGTTACAATCACAAGAAACCTATACACTACATAAAACGGTTCACAGAAACTTTCCACGAAACAAGTATGTCTTATCTAATCTTAATGAACTTTGGCAGGCTGACTTAAGTGATATGAGAACTTATTCAAAATATAATAATGGTTATAATTACATTCTTTGTGTTATTGATGTGTTTACCAAATATGCATATGCTCGACCTATGAAAAGTAAAAATTCAGAAACTATTAAAGCATGTTTTGAAAGCATTTTTAATGAGAGTAAAACAACACCAACTCATATACAATCAGACAAAGGAACTGAGTTTGTATCAAAAGATGTTCAAAGATTCTTCAAATTAAAAAATGTTAATTACTATACAACAAATAACCCCGATATCAAAGCTAGCATTGTTGAAAGATTTCAAAGAACACTCAAGATGAGAATGTGGCGTTATTTCACTCATAAAAATACGTTTAAATACATTGATATTTTACAAGACTTATTATATGCATATAACCATAGCTATCATTCAAGTATTAAGATGTGTCCATGTGATGTAAATACAAATAATATAATGACTGTATGGAATAACTTATATGATAGAAAAAAAGTTCAAAGTTTTACAAGTACAGCTTTACCAAAACTTCGCATTGGAGACTATGTAAGAATAACGAAGTATAAGCATATATTTCAGAAAGGTTATGAATCCAACTGGAGCGATGAAATATTTATGATAACTTCAATAACAGAACGATCTCCATTTGTTGTGTACACCTTAGAAGATTTAAAACAAGAAGCTATAGTTGGAACGTTTTATGAAAAGGAATTACAAAAAGTAATATATGACCCCACCACGCAGTATAAAATAGATAAAATAATTAGTTCACGCTATTCTGGTAGCAGAAAGCAGGTGTTAGTGAAGTGGAAAGGTTATCCAGATAAATTTAACAGTTGGATTTACGTTTCTGAGTTGAAAACAATATGATGACAAAAAGTTTTTATTTAACATTACTTAGTAATAGTTCCATGGAATATTTTCCAGATAATATGACCACACGATTTTCAACAAAATTACCAAAATCTATAAAACTTGAGGGAGAATGGTCAGTTGGAGTTGTTGAATTTCAATATCCTTGTACGATGTATACTGTACAAGACCATGAAAATGTAATTTATATATCAAAAGTAAAGTCGATGCCAAACGAAGAAAAACCTTCATTGGTGTATTATAAAACACATATTCCAGCAACAAATTATGATAATATTAATCATATATTAACAGCGATAAATAATATAAAGGAGAAAATTAAATTTCGATATGATGAAATATCAAAGTTTGTGTCTGCCTCTGTTATGGATGAATCTATTAAATCGTTGACACTATCACAGAAGTTAGGTTTACAACTAGGCTTTGAACCGAACAGAAATCTTGTGGGTAATGGTTTAGGTAAATGTCCTGCAAATTTACATTTAGGGTTACCATATCAATTATTTGTTTACTGTGATATTATTGAATCTCAGATAGTAGGAGATGTTATGACACCTTTATTGAGAATTATACCGTTGGATCCTGCAAAGTATATTTATGGAGCAAATAAAATGCATGTTTTCTCACCTCCTCACTACTTACCTGTTATGCGTAGAGAGTTTGATACCATTGATGTAGATATAAGATCGAGCACAGGTCAAAAAATCCCATTCCAGTTTGGGACAGTATGTGTTAAGCTACATTTCAGAAAAATATAATGTATCCTCGCGATAATATAACTTGTCCCTATGAACATTATTACTCACATCAAGCTGGTTCTGGGATTGGGGTGATTTATAAAGGAGCACCCTACCAGCGTGGTCATGGCATCGGTAGTTTTTTAGGTGGGCTATTTAGATCTGTTCTACCATTACTTTCTAGTGGAGCTAGAGTTATAGGCAAAGAGGCTTTAAACGCTGGTGTTGGTCTACTATCAGATATGGTAAGCGCTCGTCCCATGGAGGATTCAATAAGATCTCGACTTAAAGAAGCAAGTTCAAACCTGAAAAGAAAAGCAGATAATAAAATAGATAGATTAAATATGTCTGGCTCTGGATATAAAAGAAAAAGGAAACAGTTATCTTCACGCAGTCTACTACCAGATGTCAAAGTGAAAGCTACTAAAAAATCAAGAGCTGACAATTTGAAAGATATATTTACATAAAATTAAATAAAAATGTCGTTTTTACATAGCGTCGCCGTAGAGTGAAAACCTCGGGTGTCAAATTTTGATCAATTTATTTATTTTGCATCATTCGAAAGAAAACCTCGTAACGCATGTTTACAATTCACCGAGCTAGGCTTCGGGCACTCCTAACGCCATCTATTACAGTCCATGTGAACCTCGTAGTTCGCGACAACGATCAGTCTGCTGTGTAAACCTCGGAAGACAAGTGTATGCGGAGCTAAAAACAAACTTTTGTATGGGAAAAAGTAGTGTTATCAACCTTGTCGAGTGCAATTAAGTTGGAGGTAAGTGTCTGTTATATTTTGAAAGTAAATGTCCGTAGAAATAGTATGTAATTAAGTAGATACATCAGGTTTTGTCTCTCTTTGGAATGAAAACCACGAAGCCGCGAGACTTTTTGTTAGAAAACTCGTATCTCACATACGAGGTATTCTGACTATCATCTTGTAAAACGAAAGAAGTATTCAAAACTCGGATCTCAGTTCCAAGGTATTCAGACGTAAATCTATCATAATCAATTGTTCATAACTAGGTTTTCTTGTGAAATAGCGATCACTGTAAAACCACTTACCTTCCAATTTAGACGTATGCGTACCTAAGTACCTAGTAGTTACGATTCTACATTTTACTTTCTTGAGGAAGTTCTTGTAAAAACTACTTCCAAGGTTTTCAGTTTTACAATTTTATGTAAAAAACCACGTTCGACCTTTTACAAAAAGCTTTTAGAAACCTAAATAATACAATTTAGCCAGGTGGTAGCCGTCAAACTAGCGCCAAAAGCGCGAAATTAAAATGTAAGTAGGTACATTGTAAAGTTGTAATACCTACCTATCATAAGTTTTTTTAATGTTTATGTAATAGTTTTATTTTGTTTAGTTTAGGCAGAGATGCGAAATTGTTTTTATTAAACTATTCATTACATATTAATATAAAGCTTATGATAGGTACTTATCAAAAACTGTACAATGGAGTTTTAAAAAAATCATTGTAACATAGAAAAATAGGTAAGTACCTACTTAGGTTGCGCTTGTTTACCGTTTTGTTACCGTCATAGGAGCTCCTCTGAAACAGCCATCATAAAACAGTTATATGTCTTTAATTTCTTCTAGATCGCCGGAATGGAGCCTCGTATCAGAGAAGAATCGTCGGATGATGACGACGACACAAACTGTTCACTCGATTCCTTGTCTATATTGGCAAATGATAATTCCATAGAAACGGGGGTGCCATCACTAACTAAAATATGTCTCCATGTTATAAATGCGATGAAAAGTTTATTATTCAATAAACATTCATCTTCAACCGACGTTATCACGGGTAGGTTGTGTGTGCCTATACTTTATCAATTAGTTACCATTCAATGTGTTTATGCTTATCTTTCGTGAGCTAAGAATGTGCATGCTTCCTGCTCACCATTTTTTTTGTTATTTTAGGAGACGATCATGATTACGCGCTTATACGCACAGATGAAGATACTGTGTTTCAAGAAGAAATGGTTGATTATGGTGAAGAGGTAACCCTGCTGAAAGACTCAATGTTACAGCCATCCATCAATACGTTTATAAGAGAAATCATGGAAGTTGGCCCATCTTCTTCACAAGATATTTTGCACTATGACGAGCTTGGGATAAGCAGCGACAATCTTTACAATTCTTTGAATATTTCATTTTCGCCCAGTGTTTTCGGTCAGTTCGAGAACACAAGTCTACGTCTTGCGGTAATAGATGAAGTTGAAGAAAACATCCCTGTAGTATTGCAACAATCTGATGAATCTGGTGAAGGCGTTGTTATTTCAGCTAGAGAACACCAGATAGTTTTGCCGCATTCAGATGAAGATGGTGACTTTTCACCTGACGATAATGATACCGAATACCAACCTCCAGGTCCTGTAATATCCGACACATCGTGCGAAAGTAATATAGAAAATGAAATCGAAGGTAAACGTAAGAGAGCTAAGAGAGGTAGAACAAAGAAAGAAACATGGAAAAGCGAGGCAAATAAAATTAAGAGAATGAAAGGAGAATCTTACGAAGGAAGAAGAAAAACAAATGAAGGCAAAATTGTTTTTGATGTTAAAAAAAAGAAACGTAAACTAAAGCCTCGATGCTCTCACACAGAAGATGCCCGATATTTTAAATGTCATAAAATTACAGAGGAGTTTAGAGAAAAAACCTTTAAAGATTTTTGGAATATACCATGGGAAGCAAAAAAGGTATGGGTTAAACAACTCGTGCGCTGTGAACCGCTTTCAACGAATTCAAGAAGAGAGTTCAATTATAAATATACCTTAAATAATGAAAAAGTCTGCAAACAAATGTTTTTAAATACCTTTTGCGTGGGGGAATGGACAGTCCAAAACTGGACAAAAACCTCTCGACTGCCTCTCGCTTCCAGAAGGACTTCAAGAAATGTGGTGATTAAACAGAAAGAAACAGATAAGAGACGCTATCTTAAGGAGTTTTTCGATAAACTACCTAAGTTAGAATCCCATTACTGCCGAAAATCCACCCAAAAACTGTATTTGGAATCTGAGTGGAACAGTAAAGA
Source organism: Pasiphila rectangulata (assembly GCA_963082625.1). Classification (NCBI taxonomy): domain Eukaryota; kingdom Metazoa; phylum Arthropoda; class Insecta; order Lepidoptera; family Geometridae; genus Pasiphila; species Pasiphila rectangulata. The sequence continues at coordinate 16,621,743 of OY720253.1, read as the reverse complement.
AAGTTTGTATCGAGAGTATCTGAATCATTTGACTGTAAATGGAAATGAAGCTTTCAAGGTTTCGAGATTTATATTTTGGGAAGAATTTGACGCTATGGATTTATCATTATTTTGTCCTAAAAAAGATGAGTGCGATGTTTGCTGCGCCCGAAATGTTGGTAACCTTAGTGAAGAGGCATACGCTGGACACATTTTACGAAAAGACGCGGCAAGGCAGGAAAAAGCCAATGATAAAAGTCTCAATGATCCAACAACTAAAGTTTTCACTTTTGATTTACAAGCTGTTTTATTGGCACCAGCATTAAACGCGTCTGCTTTGTATTATAAGACGAAATTAAAGGTCCATAACTTCACAATATTTGATTTGAACACAAGTGACGGGTACTGCTTTATTTGGAATGAGAGTGAAGGTGGCGTGACTGCGGATGAATTTGCAACCATCATTTATAACTTTTTGATTAATAAAATTGACGATGATGTAAGGAATGTGATTTTTTGGAGCGATGGATGTTGTAATCAAAATAGAAACGCTATTCTTGCTAACGCTCTGCTACTCGCTGCTGTGCAAAAATCTATAACAATAACACACAAGTATTTAGAAAAGGGGCATACTCAAATGGAGTGCGACTCCATGCACGCCACGATTGAAAGGAAATTGAAAAATCGACACATTTTTTCTCCTGCTCAATACATTGATGTGTGTAGAAGCGCAAGACAAAAACCATATGAAGTGAAATATTTAGAGCACACTTATTTCAATAAATTCAGTTCCTTACCCTATCTCAATTCTATCAGACCAGGAAAGAGAGTAGGAGATGCCACCGTTTTTGATTTGCGGGTGATTCAATACCGGAGTGACTCAACAATTTTCTATAAGAAAAACTTCTCAGACGAGTTCACACAGCTTTCCAAAAGAATCAAAATACCTAGTGTCACAGATGTTATGCCGCCCTTATACGAAACCAGATTAACAATTACTCGCAGCAAATATGTCCATCTTCAAGAATTAAAATCAGTCTTGCCTCGTGACGTGCACCCGTTTTACGACGAACTGCCGCATCTATGTGTGCCCAACCAAAGAAGAAATTCTAACGTAAATTGTTCCTGCAAAATAACCGTTTAATTTATCAATAGAATTCTGGGGGCGTACCACTAACTCTAAGAACCGTCACGGATCTATCGCGAATCTATAACGTTCGTTTCTTCTTTGGTTAATCGCACTTTACGCTAACGAAACAATACCAAAACAAGCCTGCCTTAGGCCTGCTTTGGGCCTGTTTTAGTACGAAATAAATGTAATATTACTTTGATATTGCTCTAAGAGTTCGTGGTACGGCCCCTGGTCAATAATAGTTTTCTTGAACTCATTTAGAAGTAGGTACTAGTAAATATTTAGTATAGCATGATAAGGCTCGAAGGTAAGTGATGTGTTTTTAGTACAAATAATACAAGAGTTCCTATTTTGTAGTATAAATTAATTATGACTGTGTTAAAATTTGAAATTTTATTTTGATGAAGCTTATTGTGTAGGTATATAATAATGGTAACGATTTAATATTTTCATAATAAATGGTACTTAGTTTATATTTTGATAGATTGTATTTATGATAGTACCTACCTATTATATTTTGATAGTAGCTGAGTGACAAGAGCAATGCCATTAATCGTGATAACTATAGCAGTGAAACTCATTTACTTATTTGACATTTTTGTAAGCTTTACGTAAAATTTACTTACTATTACTATTAGGTGTTACAGTACCTGATTAACTGATTTGTGATCTCTTTAGAAGACTTAAATAAAGAAGACTTATAATTATAAAAGGCCATAGACTTATTAATTATTGCAAAATAAAGTTATATTTTTCTCTATGAAAACCTCGTAAGTATCATGTGAGTTGCCTGAAATAAGTTAGAAAACCTCATAAGTATCAGTATCTCTATTTATACTAAAAAATCATAAAAATATACTACCTCGAATGAAAACTGATCCGATTTAATCATTGAAGCACGCATAATATTACCGCATGTCCTAACGAAATTTTACACGACACGTTTTTTTTTGTTCCTGAAAAGTTAGCATGTCACCACTCAAGAGGTTTTCACTCTACGGCGACGAAAGTCATTCTTGTGAGTGTATAAAATCAGAGTTGGATTTATTCGCTTTACCATCTACGCAAACCAGCATAGAAAGTGGATTATGGATACACTACAAACCCATTTCATCTCTTGCTGACGATGGTCCCATAGAGTTTCAAGTATCGGGGACAGGGGATGACTATATGGATTTATCCCACACATTGTTACACATAAAAGCCAAAATATCCAATCAAGACTCAACAAATATATCAGCATCAACCACTGTAGCCCCTGTTAATAATTGGCTTCATTCACTCTTCAGTCAACTAGATGTTTATTTAAATCAAAAGCTTGTATCACCTCCAAACAATACATATGCCTATCGTGCTTACATAGAAACTTTGTTAAACTATGCCCCTGCAGCAAAAGATTCTCACTTGACTTGTGCACTTTGGTATCAAGATACAGCTGGAAAAATGAACTCAACCGATGAAAAAAATGAGGGGTTTATTCAAAGACAACAGCTAACATGTGATAGTAAAGAAATAGAAATGATTGGTCATCTTCATGGTGATATATTTAACCAAGAAAAGTTTTTAATTAACGGTGTTGAAATGATGGTTAAATTAGTTCGCTCTAGAGATACATTTAATCTTATGGCTTCTTCAGCAGATTTAAAATTTAAGGTATGCATTACAGATGCGACTCTTATTGTTCGTAGAGCACGAATCAATCCAACTGTATTACTAGCTCATCAAAAAGTGTTAGCCTCAACAACTGCTAAATATCCTATTACTCGAGCAGAAGTCAAAGTGTTAACCATTCCTTCAGGTATTCAGGGCAAAACTCTCGATAATATTTTTCTAGGACAAGTCCCTAAAAGATGTATTATTGGATTTGTAAACAATGCAGCATTTAATGGGAGTTTGACTAAAAACCCATTTAATTTTGAAAACTTTGATTTGAATACATTTTGTTTATACATTGATGGTCATCAAATACCTTCAAAAGCTTTGCAAACATCGTTTGAGAGTAATATTTTTACTGCAGCCTATCACACACTTTTTTCGGGGACAGGAATACATTTTCTCAATGAAGGTAATGGGATATCTAGGGAACAATATGCGAAAGGATACTGTTTGTTAGCCTTTGATCTAACAGCAGATCTCAGTTCCAATTCAAATACCCATTGGAACCTTATAAAACATGGTAGTGTTAGGTTGGAAGTTCGATTTGAATCTGCACTTACTCAGACAATTAACTGTATTGTTTATGCAGAATTTGATAATGTTATTGAAATAGATATGAACCGTAATGTAACCGTAGATTATAGTAGTTAAGTTCACATTGTATAAACCTAGTTATAAATACGAAATAAAAAACATCAAAACATATTCCAATCCTTTTATTTCCTTCCATACTTTATAAAGAAGTTCAGCCTACCAAGATTTACATTCTTGGTTTGAAAATTGAATGTGTCACAACTGTATGATGAACACAATTGAAATTCAAAAATATTTGCATTTCATACATCCTACGTTACAAAAACATGTTTATGCAGCAAACAGGTTACCTTTACAAATTAACACTCCAACATGCATAATAAGTAATTTGGACCCCGATAGTGAACCAGGCTCTCATTGGATAGCCATTCACATAGAGAGAAATGGAGTTGGCCAGTATTTTGATTCTTATGGACGACCACCTACGGGGAATCATAGAAGTTTCTTGAATCGAACCACAAGACAGTGGGATTTCAATAGGTACAGGCTACAGCATGATTTGACTTCAGTTTGTGGAGAGTATTGTCTAACATATTTATATTACAAGTATAACGGGAATAGTATGATGGATTTTGTAAAATTATTTGGTAGCAGTAAGCTGAAAAACGATATATTTCTGTCTAAGTTATTTAATACATGTTTTAAGGTAAATAAAAATATGGAATAAAATCAAAAATGTTTACTGTTTATGAGTAACATCCTAATCACCGAGGTAATTAAGGTAATGTTTAAGCGAGTAAACTAATTAGTCACAATGAAAGTGGCGAAGTGCTATTAGTAATTAGTTTTGAAGGTGATAATCAGTTTTATTAATCGTTTTCTGTAACTTTGGAATGAGTTAAGATACGTTAAAATGGACAAGTGCAATCGATCGGGCGTATGCCAAAACCCCCAATTTGATACCAAACTTTTTTTTTTTTTTTTTTTTTTTTTTTTTTTTTTTTTTTTAGGCGGCGATCCTGCCACTGGACGACCGCAGAACCGCTTCATCTAGAACCGGAGAACGAGTAAGGATTCGCCGGTTCTAGATTTATCTAGAACCGGCGAATCCTTACTACTCCCATTGCAGAATGCAGTAAGAATATGCCAAGGGATACCACCGGGAGATGGGCAGTAGCATCTTTGTATCAACATCCCGTACTGCGCTCGCCAACCCACCCGCCAAGCTTGTGAGAACCCCCCTCATGCTCTTGAAGATTCATGAGGGTAGCTATGCCAGCTGTGGACGTGAACGTGGTCCTACGACTGAGATGGTGATGATGATGACCAGTAGTTTAATGCCGCAGTTTCATTAGTTGAACTACTGCTGGGCTGTATGTATCCCACTGAATTAGGGGTTACACTGTAGTAATGGATATCATTACAAAACATAGAGGTGTAAACCCTTGAATATAATAAATAGTAAGCAATTTCGACAAATCTTTATTTAATCATTATGTGAACTAATTATAATTTTATAATGATTTAATTTAATATTAATATATATAAGATAATTTAATATTAATTTAAATACTCCAATATTGGTAGGAAAAAAATAGTTTTATTAAAAAATTAATATTTAACCGCTGTTATTGAGAAAAATTAAAATAAGGTTTTACTTCACGTTCCTATTGACATTTTATAAGATTGTGCGCAAGAGCCTTGATGATAACTGGCCAAATCATAGTCCGTGCGTACGAAATAGTATAAATAATTAATTTTACGACAACAATTTTTTACGTATTTTTCCTCAAAATAAACCTTTTAGTCAGTATATAACTTTAAAAACCGTCATGGTTGTTAACATTAATGCAATATTTACGGGCTATTTACCAGTTTATCCGTGATCATGACGTGTGAAACTGCGTTAAAATATCGGGAAACTCAAAAAGACTCCAACCATGGTAAATAACCCGTTAATCTCACTAATATTATAAAGCCGAAAGTTTGTTTGTGTAGATGTATGGATGTTTGTTACTTCTTCACGCAAAAAATTGCCTACGGATTGATCTGAAACTTTGCACACTTATAGATGTTGACTAGGATTAACACATAGGCTACTCTTTATGCGGGTGCAACGCATGCGAAGCGGCGGGCAGAAGCTGGTATTGCATATATCTTTGAAGCAGTGGTCGGGCGTCCGCGTAATTTGGCGCTAACTGTACCTGCGTATTTTAAGTGGGCTGGTTTTAAACTGCGTTGGCAAATATGGGTAAACGAACCCAGAATTGCTTTTTTAAACATTAACCACTCCGCAGTCTTCTTGCAGATTTACACTCCAGCTATAGCAGTGTTTTATTAAGTGTAGAATTAAATATCTGTTTCGTCCACCTTTTAGGACTTTAACCTTAATACTTTGCAGGGGTCGGCCACCTATTAGCAGGCTGGCGATTGCTGAACCCTACTCAAGTTACTAAGTTAGTTACTAAAGTTAAAGGACAGAACCCTAAAAAATTACTACATCTCCAGCACTCTGACGACTTGTCATTACAAAATCATGAATATAATGTATATACCATAAGTGCTTATTCATAGAGAAATTATCTAATCGAATAGTTAATTGGCGAAAGAAAAGAAAAACACATTTAAATTTAATGAAGTATAGAGTTGAATTCGTTCGCTTCAGAAAACTTTTATTTTCCAAGAGAGGGAAAGAAGCGAACATTGTAACAATGAAGTCATTGTTACAATGTTCGTGGGACTGGGATAGACACGTGAGTCGTTTTCCTCTACAACGCTTAAATTTTTTTGATGATTAGCTACTTTCCGATTAACTAATATTTTATACACTCCTTCAATTTTATGATGAGTAGGATTTGTATTTTTATTTACTGTTGGACGATTGTCTGGTGTAATTTTAGCTAACTCTTCAATTGATATCAGTCTTCATGATATACATATATTATGTAGCGCATTTTCATTATGTTCTATGAATAGGGGGTGAAAAAACCACCACAATTATAACAATAGCTGAGCGTTAGTCTTGTCACTTTACTTCATTATTTTTATTGTATTCTTTGTATTGTGAATTTGTGACACAAAATAAACGTTTCTTACTTTCTTTTATTTCAGTAATATGAGAAAATAATTGTAAAATTGCTTGTCGATTTCAATACCCCATTTTATCCCTTTTTTAAATTTCAGTTATATATAACTTTTAAAACTATTATGGTTGTGAACATTAAATGTAATTTTTACGGGTTACTACCACAGATTACAGAAACTAAATACGCAAAAGGGAAGACGCTCAGCGGCCGTGCAGAGCGGACGTATCCGGTAGACTATTTGAAAATATTTAATTACTATACAATCAACCTTCAACCTTTTTCAAAAGTACACATGAACTATTTTGGATCAAGCAAGTGAGGTGTCTTTCGCCGTTCCCGTTACGAAGAAGTTCATTACCCCACGCCCCTCACCCCCTCGGGTAAAAGAGAAGAACTTTATTTTTCTACTCGCTCATTACGACTGCACGTGAGTACTTAAAGCTTAAACAATGAGTGTCCAGCGGTCACCAACGCAAAAACCAAGTACGTGTCATGATGGCAATAGCATCAACTGTGATATGATAGCAACTACAAGCGTCGTTGCTGGTTTCGCTGGTGGATCACAACCCGACCTAAGGAACGTTCACTTGAGTGATTCAGATATCCAGAAAGTAACACTTAGAAGCAAGAGAAAAGTGCCACATGATGATTTAACTATGAGATTCGATAACTTCGAGAAAAAAGTATTGTCGATGCTTACTAGTTTAACACAAACTCAAACGGAAAAACTTAACACCATATCACAAGACGTTTCTCTTATTAAGGACCAGCTCACTCAAATTAAATCAACCACAGATCAGGTAGTGGTAGAACAGATGAAAATTAAACAGGACATGTCAAATGTTATAAATTTCAAAACCAACACCGAACAAAAGATTAAAACTATAGAAGAAGATATCAACATACTCAAAACTTCCAGAAACAACCAAATTTCTGAAACTCTAAATTTTGATAATGTGATTTCAGAAATCTACGATCGTTCACAGAGAGAAAAAAATGTAATTATTAATGGTATTGAAGAGATGAGATCTACAAATCCTGAAGAGAGGCGTAAGCATGATGCTAATGAAGTTGACAGAGTCTTACAAATAGTAATGTCTGATCCTGTACAACCCACGAAAGTACTCCGACTGGGTAAATACAGTGAAGGCAAATCCCGACCAATAAAAGCCTTCTTTAAAACTACTGATATGCCTAAAATAATTTTTCGCAATAAGGCTGCAATAAACATCAAACTCCCAACTGTGAAGATTTACTCGGACGAGACACCACAACAGAAAAAAGTCATCATACAGCTGAGAGATGAATTGAACCGTCGGATTCAATTCGGTGAAAAAGATTTGACCATTAAATATATAAAAGGGGTGCCAAAAATAATACAAGCCCTTCCAAAAAACTAGCATCTGAACCGGTAGAACAAAATGTAACATATACGAACTCTACTAATTTCATAACATATCAAATAGCAAGTAACCACACGGATCTAACCCAGCATCCAAAAGCCTTGAAGTTCCTTTATGCTAATATTCGCAGCGTCGTCAAACCAGGAAAGCTTGATGAGTTGAGATGCATAATTCAGTCTACTCATCATAAAATACATGTATTAATCTTAACAGAAACGTGGATTAAATCCGAATCGGAAGCAGAACGTATACAGTTACCTCATTACACTCACTATTACAACTTCCGCTGTTCTAGTAGAGGAGGAGGTGTATCTATCTTTGCCCATAATGATCTTAAGCATCATCTTGTCGAATCTATTACTGAGAATGACAATCATTACCTGTGGATACACTTAAATAAATTTTGTTTGGACATTGGTGCTATATACAAACCAGAGAGAACAAATCATCAAGATTTTATTGAGACCTACTCCCAACAGTTACTAAGACGAAAAAGGGCAATTACATTTGGCGACCTTAACTACAACTTACTTAAGAAAAGTCACCCTACTGCGGCCTACAAACGTATGCAAAAAGAGAACGGATTTTTTGTTTTAAATAAAACTGACCCAGAATACTGCACCAGAGAGACGTCTTCCACAAAAACCATTCTTGATCACGTTTTTACTAATATAAAGAACAACACTTTTCACAAAGCTGTCGTCGAATCTCTTATCTCAGACCACAAACAAATTTACTTAGAAATACATAAATATAAACCAAAGAAGAACACCCGAATACAATACCAAGCAATCAACTATGAAAAACTTTACGATCATCTGAAGAACCGGAACTTGTCCCAATGCAGTAAAAAATACGAAAATTTAGAAATTATATTGAAACAAGATATAGTCAAAAGTCAAGTGACAAAAACAAAAGTACAAAATACACTAAAAAATGATTGGATTAATAAAGATATAATACAAGCAATAAATAAAAGAAATCAACTCGGATACAAACTTCTAAGAAGCTCAAAAAATGAGGTATCATCTAATGAAGAATATGAACGGCTCAAAAAGGAAGTTAAAGAAACCATACAAAATAGTAAGAACCAATATTACCAGAAATTTTTTAATAATTGTAAGAATAAACCCCTCAAAATGTGGAAGCTGATAAACGAATTGAGTTATAACAAGAAGAAATCTACCTTTGTTCCGACTAAACTCGAAACAAGTACAGGGTCAATCACTGGTACTTTGGAGATCTGTGAACATTTTAACACTTTCTTTGCAAGCATTGGTCATAAACTAGCAAGTGAGATACCAACAAAATATAACAACAGCCAACATTCGCTTACTAATCACAGCCAGATGGAAACACTACTGGAACTAGCTCCCACTACACTTGATGAAATCAGCAAAATTATAGACTCGCTAAAGTCAAATACAAGTACTGGATTGGACGGGATTAGTTCTAAATCCGTTAAAAGTGTAAAAAGCCTCATGTTGAACTCACTGGTTGAATGTTTTAACGGATGTATTAAAAATGGTGAGTTCCCAGACCAATTAAAAATAGCCAAGGTCAGTCCTATATTTAAAACTGGTAACAAGACTGACCCCAACAACTTTCGCCCCATTTCAGTGCTTCCTGTTATGTCGAAGATCCTAGAAAAAATTATTTATAATCGATTAGAACAATATTTAAAAGACAATAACTTCTCTTTCACAAGCAGTATGGCTTTAGACCATTGTCAAATACCTTATCTGCCTGCGTAGATCTCGTAACTAAACTTAAAACTAAAATTGACCGAAAGCAAATAGCAGTTGGTGTTTTCATTGATTTAAAAAAAGCATTTGATACTATAAGTCACAAACTTCTATTAAATAAGATGTTTGCTATTGGAATTAGAGATAATGCACTTAAAATAATAGAATCATATCTAAAAAATAGATCTCAAGTTGTTAAAATTGAAAATACTCAAAGCTCCCCCCAATCTATCACATACGGCGTTCCACAGGGGTCTATTTTAGGACCCTTGCTATTTTTGCTGTATATAAACGATATATGTGATTTGGGCTTGAATGGAGATATAACGTTATATGCTGATGACACTTGTTTGTTTTATTATGGCAGTGAAATTGCATCGATAATCAGAGATTCACAAGACGACCTTAACACTCTAAACTATTGGTTTCAAAATAATTTATTAACTATTAATGTAGCCAAAACAAATTATATGATTTTTAGTGCTAAAAATAAAGTAATCGCAGACTTTCAACCTCTAACCATTAATAACGCACCCTTAAAAAAAGTTAATACGGAAAAATATCTTGGACTCATATTAGATAGCCGTCTCACCTGGAAACCTCACATTGAAAAAATAGCATCTAAATTATCATCTCTTATGGGTGCACTACGGGGCACAATACGCTGTTTTCCAAAATCGGTTCGATACACCATATATAACTCAATGATAAAATCACATATTAGCTACTTGATCGAGGTATGGGGTTGTGCTTCTAAAACTAATTTAAAAATCTTGCAAACAACACAAAATAAACTTATTAAACTACTATTTCACTATGATTACCTGATGTCGACTGCAAAAATATACAAGCAAACAGGTCTGATGACTATAACACAATTATATAAATTTAATACTTGTATTTTAATAAACAAAATACTTAAACATAAAATTCACACTGAAATATCTTTTACAAAAAAAAAACAAATACGCAAACGTTCACTCAGACGGTCAAACGATTTGGTTTTGCAAGCCCCTAGAACAAATTATGGCAAGAAAAATATACTTTACGAGGGTGCACAAATGTTCAACAAATTACCCAATATTATTAAGGACACAAAATCATTTAATGCTTTCAAAAATAAATTAAAAGCCCATTTTTCACGAGATTTATCAGAGTTTATACGAAACATTTAAATACAAACAAACAGACTTACGAGTAAATACTTATGACTAATATATGTATATCTTTATGAATACTTAATTTGAAATTGTCTATCATTATCTTGCCATAGCAACTGCCAAACGATATGTACTCGATCCTCTTTAGTTCGACTCAAATACGATAAACCGTTTTTTTTTCTGACTACCCACTTTTAACTCATCAATACTCATCATTTTTAATACTCGTAACAAAACAAAATTGTTCTAGGAAATTCTATGCGAATAATTTTTGTGTTGTAAGGTACCTAATCATTTATTTTAAGTATGTAGCTGTGTGTTTAAAGTAGCTTATTAATTAAGTTAGTTCTGCACGAATTACGCTGTAATAATTTAAGCCTATCTTGTATTTCTCTTTTAAGTGAATGTATATTCTTTTGAGAAATAAATTTCTAAAACCGTAAATACTACTACCTATGCTCTGATTTTTTGAGCCGTGATATGGCGTGTGTGTGTGTGCGTCAAAATATTAGAAAACTCAAAAAGACTCAAATCAAATCAAATAAATAAATAGGTAAATATCCCGTAAATATTGTACCTATATATCGTCCACAGCCATAATGGTTTCAAAAGTTATATAATTTACTACCTATTTCCGTAAGTATCAGAATTTGTGTACGTCATCATCATCATTTCAGCCGTAGGACGTCCACTGCTGGACATAGGCCTCCCTCATGGATTTCCAGTTATTGCGGTTGGAAGCGATCTGCATCCACCGTCGACCTGCGGTCTTCACCAGGTCATCAGCACATCTTGTTGGTGGACGTCCTACGCTGCGCTTGCCGGTCCGTGGCCTCCACTCGAGAACTTTTCGGCCCCATCGGCCATCCGTTCTGCGAGCTACATGGCCTGCCTCTTGCTACTTCAACGTGCTAATCCGTTTGGCTATGTCGGTGACCCGAGTTCTTCTACGTATCTCCTTATTTCTGATTCGATCGCGTAACGAAACCCCAAGCATAGCCCTCTCCATAGCTCGTTGAGCGACTCTGAGCTTATTCATGAGGCCAATCGTGAATGACCACGTTTCGGTTCCATATGTCATCACTGGTAACACACATTGATACAACTGAGTCTACAACTTTCGTCTTAAGGCACTGAGGAATTTTGGACGAAAAGACGTTGCGTAGTTTCCCAAACGCTACCCATCCGAGTTGGATTCGTCGATTGACCTCTTTCTCGAAGTTGGACCTACTTAATTGGACAGTTTGTCCTGGGTATATATACACACACAGGCCTACATCAACCATGAGGGGTAGTTGCCATACTCACCACGCTTAGCAGGCGGGTTGGCGAGCGCATTCCGAGAGCAGCAGCGTCCTTCCGTGTATCAATAACACGGAAAGACGCTGCTGTCCAGCTTCCGGGGGTATCCATTAGCAGGCTCTTACTGCATCCACAATGAGAGGAGGGGTAACATTCTACTGCCGGCACCCCACGACATTATATTCAGACATTATGAAACAACGTAAATATTTCGTGATGGTTGGGTAATAAATTCACCGCGATGGTGTGGCAACAACAAACCAATTAGCAAGGATGATGACGATACCTACCAAGCTCCTTAAGTTATGATTGAGGCTAAGTTATGCAAAATTGCAAAAACTGAGGTCTACAAAACCTTAAACAGACAGTTAAAATAATACTATATATGATTATGGAATCAGGCGTTACTTTGCGGAAATCCATATCATTATGACAATATAATGCAATGAAAATATCTAGTTTTAATTCCGCTAATGCTGAGATGCATATGCACCGCCTTCCCGTTTATGCATGTTGCACTAACAGCCTGGTTCCCCCTGCATGTGATGAACCTGATGATATTTTCATTGCATTTTATTGTCATAATAAAACTATATATGCTAAAATAATCGCAACTTTGATTTATGTCGAACTGTTTGTCGGTATACACTTGAATGTGAAGGATATTAAATACCACTTGGGACGGAAACTGCTCCACTCCGTCAAACGTAACATAAAATGTAAAGGTTCAATTAAGTGTTTTATTCTATGAACTGTGTTTTTTTTTCTTTTGTAATTTGTGACGCGTCAATTATGGGCCATGCGGCCGCACTGAATAACGTATTTTTTAATCTGAATCTGAATATCCAAACGAAATGAAAAACCTTATCGTAATTTTCGATTCTGGTGACATTCGAACCCACTTTTTAAACAACATAACAATATAACCTTGACATATCCGAACGCTTTAACTTCTTTAAAATGTTCTATGTTTGGTATAACACTATAAAAATACATATTGTTAAGTATGTGATAGCAGCAGTGGACTAATAGGCTGATGATGATGATGAAGTATGTGATATATGTTTTATTAACACATATTTTACCGGGTATTTATCGCGTTATTTACATTTATTATTGCCCGACGTTGTGTTGTGTTAATAATGTGTCGTGATCGCGAAAGTTTAAAAAAGACTAGTGATACATATACATATGTTTATGAAGATGTTCTCATGACTGCCGTGCGTTGCCGGTAATAAAATGTTGCTTCTTCTCTTTTACTCATAGATATAATTTTCCAAGAGATACCTCCTGAAGATGGGCAGCAGTGGGTATCAACATCCCGTACTGCACTCACCAACCCGCCTGCGAAGCGTGCTGAGTACGGCAACAACCCCCTCTCAGGATGTTTTATCCTGTTATGTTATAAATCAATATACGGAAGAGTTTTATATGTATAAAACTCTTCCGTTACTGACTGAGTGGCTGACAGACAACGCACAGCCTAAACCACTGGACCTAGAGACTTGAAATTTCGCACAGATATACCTTGAGTATCCTAGAGGTGCACTAAGAAGGGATTTTTCGAAATTCCCACGGGAACGGGAACTACGCGGGTGAAACTGCGGGGTGCGGCTAGTCTAATATAAATCGAATGATCACGGAAATCCATGAGGAAGCCTATGTCCAGCAGTGGACGTGGACATCTTACGGCCGAGACGAGTTATTAACTAGCCCCGCTCAAAGTGAACAGTCCTTACCAGCAACAAGTGCAGATCAAGTGTAGATCACTGATTTTCCATTTCTATTTATAAAAACAAACAATTCTGAACCAGCTGTTCAGCTGTTCAGAGCCGTGACTCATCACAAGTAGTACACACTACCTACCTAATACTTAATTTAATATTCGTTAAAAATTGTCTTTTTTTATTTTTATTCAATTGTAGTAATTATTCCCTTATTCTTGGCTTATTTCCTTTTTTTATTGGTGCAGGTAATGTTATAAAATTATTGTAAATACGATAGGACCGGCATGTTGTTAAATAAAGTTCCATAAAATAAATTTGAATAAAAAAAAAAAAACAACAACCAACGACGAGTGTTGTGTTGTCAGCGGTATCGCACACCGGCATTGTGAAACCACGACGCTCGGTAACACGGTCTCTTCTGTTTCGCAGCTATACCTGTTGAAATTCGTTTCCCATAATTGTTATTTTAATTGGAAAAAAACTTCATTATTTACTTAAGAGAGTGCTTGGATTCACAGAAATGGCATAACGTGCCGATAAATAATTTTAATCTAACAAAGCTTATCGAAACAGCATTAGAGAAAAGTAAATCATTAAAGTCGGCCATGCAAGGAATTAGCAAAGGAAGATCCACAATCACGTGTTTAAGAGACGCTCACGGTATAAAACAAGGTGACAGGGAGAAGGTTCTTCGTATCTGCACTCAATATTATAAACAACTATACACAGATAACGAAAATCCTCATAATCCCATCCAACTACCATGCTCTTACAATATTCCCCACATAACTGGCCTCGAAGTGCATAACGCCATCAAGAGCATGAGGTACAATAGAAGCCCAGGTGATGACGGTATTACAACCGAAGCCCTCAAAATCGGAGAACAAATTTTGCTTCCTCACGTCACAAATCTATTTAATTCAATATTAAAAACAGGGACACTACCGAACCATTTCTGTCACTCAAACATCATATTACTACATAAAAAAGGTGACAAATCCGATATCGGAAACTATCGTCCCATAAGTCTTGTCTCGCACCTTTACAAGGCTTTTATAAAAATTGTCGAGAATCGCATATCTGGAGATCTGGATATGAAACAGCCACCCGAGCAAGCTGGTTTCCGACGGGGCTTGTCAACCACTGACCATCTCCAATCCCTCAACCAGATAATCGAGAAATATCAAGAGTACAAGCTACCACTTTATTTGGCCTTCGTAGATTACTCCAAAGCGTTTGACAGTCTCTCTCACTCTTTAATTTTTCAGTCCCTACAAAACCAAGATATAGAAATCGACTACATTAAACTACTCCAAAACATTTACCGCAACAGTACAGCATCCATTCGCATCCACACCAATGGGCCATCGTTCTACATCTTAAAAGGAGTAAAGCAGGGCGATCCGCTTTCGCCAAAGTTGTTTACCTCAACTCTAGAAGAGGTGTTCCAAAGCCTAGCTACCGAATGGGGAGAAAAAGGCATTATCGTTGGATCGAAAAGATTGTCCAATCTCCGATTCGCCGATGATATAGTTTTGTTTTCCTCGTCGGCCTCAGAGCTACAGCTCATGCTCGAATATCTGAGCACAGCAAGCCTCGAGGTGGGACTCAGGATGAATATGGCAAAGACAAAAGTGATGACCAACAGCACGCAGAGGATAATAAAAGTCGGGGGTGTGGAGATTGAACATGTCCATGAATACATGTATTTGGGCCAATTAGTCTCCTTCCAGGCGAGACAAGATCAGGAAATTACAAGACGCATTGAAAACGCCTGGAGGAGCTATTGGTCCATGAAGGAAATAATGAAAGGACCTCTTCCTCTATCCTTAAAAAGGAAGCTCATGGACATGTGCATTCTCCCTATCCTCACGTACGGTGCCCAGACTTGGTCACTCACAAATTGCCAAAAGTCTCGCCTCGGGGTATGCCAGCGAGCTATGGAGCGCAGTATCCTGGGCGTCAAACTTACGGACCATGTAAGGAATACGACACTGCGCTCGAAAACACAAATAGCCGACGTAGCTCACAAAGCAGGCCAGCTCAAGTGGGACTGGGCAGGACACGTTAGCCGTATGCCCCAACAACTATGGGCAAAAATCACCACCGATTGGGTTCCCCAACAAAGACGACCACGTGGTAGACCCAGGCGACGATGGCGAGATGAGCTTGACTCCTTATAGCATAGACTGGCTTCAACAAGCTCAAGACAGGGATAAGTGGAAGGAGGGAAGGAAGGCCTTTGCCCTGCAGTGGGAAACATCAGGCTTATAAAAAAAAAAATAATAATATTAGAATCATAAGTACTTTGTAAACTTTTGCTATCTGTAGACATAATTTTAAACTATTCAAAATGTATACTAAAAATATTAATTTACAACTAAGAAACAAACAATCCTTAGCAAAGACACTTTTGAAAGGAATTACAAACAAAATATCATTAGAACATAAAAAAAATATTTTTAATTACAAAAGTAAAATCCAATACAAAAATCTGGAAAGTAGGTACTTAATTAAAATGATCATAAGCCTTTTATAATTGATGGAATCAGGCGTTACTTTGCGGAAATCCATGACAATAAAATGCAATAAAAATAAAAATATTTAGTTTTAATTCCGCTTATGCTGAGATGCATATCCGCAAATGCATCTCAGCATTAGCGGAATTAAAACTAGATATATTTTAATTGCATTTTAATGAAGACTACCTAGTCAAAACGAAAGTAAACATTAAATAATATATTAAAACCTCAGAACTAAGAGCTTCACGTGCAACCGATACCAAATTACGAAATTTAATTCGCATTCTTCTCATTCAGTGAGAACTGATCTGCCGAAGTAGGTAGTTTTATATATTATAATACGAGTTTATGACTTACACAAACAAAACTTCGTGATAATATCGTCTCCTTTATAACAAAGCACTGCACATTCAATTGTATATAACACTTTTAAATTACGTTACGCGCGTTTAGTAAACAGCTCGAACGACACACGTGCGTCCGATTCCCACGTCAGAATAATACTGAAGGCTGATTTGTTTGGTTATATTGAATGCGCGAGCGCAGGCTCTATTGAAAGGTTGTTCAATAGCGGTGTCATAACTTCTTTATAACTTTATTGTGGATGCGTTTGTGTATGTTTTGTACATTGATAATAAAATAACATAATTATGTAATAAGCATATAGAACGACGCTACTAGAGCTGTAATTTTCTAACTGGAAATTTTATCTACTTACTTTTAACTCTGCCTAAAATTAACCAACACCTAATAACTATTTGTTTATCAATTCATTAAAAATTCGTTGCTTAAGTGCTGCTAAAGACCGACACCCGACAAAAAAGATGTAATAAGTTTGACCGCTACGGGTGTGTGTCTGTGTGTCTGTCTGTCTGTGGCACCGTAGCTCTTAAACGGGTGGTGGACAAACCTGAGGGTACAAATTACAAAAAAAATGGTAACCTCAGAGACTAGGTAAAGTGTCTGGAGTTACTTAATTTTTTTAATTTTATAAACTTATAAGCAAGGGGAAACGGGTTGGCCAAAGCACAGATTACAGAAACAAAGTCCTAAAGGCTAGGAATAGGCACACCTAAGCTTACTTGTTTAGGTATGCCTATTGCTAGCGCGAAGACACTTCGTTAGGGTCTTTAGTCGTTTCGTACTACAAGCGATTCAAACCACGGTGCGCAAAACCCAAGTACTGTTTCTGAATGAAATCTATTAATAAGTCTTTGACTACGCGTAATGCCTATCTTTGATGGATAAAAATGTTTGTAAGTTTTCAGCAGATATTTTAATCATTCCCGGGTCTTGTTTTCTAAATATTTAAACGTAAAGTATTTTGAAGATTTACTAAATGTATTGCCGTGGGGGGCCGGCAGTAGAATGATACCCCTCCTCTCATGCCCATGGATGCAGTAAGAGCCTGCTAAGGGATGTGGTGAGAATGGCAACTACCCCTCATGGAGATCCATGAGGGAGGCCTGTGTTCATCAGTGGACGTTTTATGGCTGAAATGATGACTAAATATATTTGTTTGTTAGTCTCTCTAGGTACAATGTTCTGTTCCGTTTCTTGCAAGTAACTTTTATTATTAACGTGGCAACATTTCAGATAAAATGATAGGTTGAAATTTTGTGTATTTACGGGATATCTACCATATTTTGAGTATTTTTAATTTTCCCGATATTTCGATGCAGTCGCACACGTCATGATCACGGATAAACTGAAGTCTTTTGCGAGTGGGTGGCAGACAAAACGAACTACGATCATTTTGTCTTTTTAAGGATGAACGAGTCGCTCATCTTTCCATACAAACGTGGAAGGGTAACTACTCCACTGTTTGACGTTAACCATCCAACACTAAGGATTATATCAATTTATCTCGTCATAATCTATGTTTGTATACACCCCAAACCGTAAAAAAAGTATTTATTTCAAAAATACAAGCTTCTGAACTTTCGTATTTCAACACTGATTTTAGCCCAACTTTGGACGAAACTAAATAATATAAGGAGAAAGAAAACTCAAAAATAAATACCGTTCCGACATAGTTTAATTATTCAAAAGTTGAAATTAATGTTATTTTGAAAAGATTACACTCAAGTTTTTCTTTATTAACCCTTGTGCTAAAAGTCTATTCAAATATTTTTGCGCGGTCGGTTTAGGAATAAATCATTGTGCATTTCATTCTAGCGCGCGAGTAAACATGTAACATAAATTAATAAATAAACACACTATGTCAGGTGAGATAGCATACATTTAGGCCGCGCTCACTGGCGACTTTGCCTCCGCGACTAGTTGGACCTTAAGTCAGAAACTTAGAAAGAGGGTAGATCGTTCTGTCTGCCATCTGTGTGACTACACACCCGCAAATGACTTCAGTTTATCCGTACTATATAACGTTAACATGAGTTTCAAAAGATTCGTTGAAAATGAATCATGCCCTTGAGTCCACTGCTGGACATAGGCTCCCATGAGCTGCCTTTTTTTTTTTTATTTATTTGAAGGACTTTGTCGCTTGGCAACCACATCGTCCTATAAAATCTAATAACAAAAACATATCTCTAATACGAACTAAAATAACACGATTTATAAAAGAAACAAAACAAAAAAAACAATTTAGTTACTTAAACCTATAGTGGCTAATTGGTATAGTACTTCAGCATCATTTGACAGAGGGTCAGCTAAAATGCTATTTATAAGACCAATACAAACTGCTTGATGCTTTCTAAAGTGAGCTGCCTTATTTGAAATTCTGAGTCTGTAATTTATTTGATCTGTATTGAAATAAGAGTCATGTCATACAAAACTATTCGCCACCCGTCTCAGAATTGAGGCAATTCGTTGAACGTGAAAGTGACACTACCTTCATAAGGTCAACCTTCCTTTGAGTAGGTAAGTACCTGCGGTAGGTACTTATATGGGCCAAACGGTTACTTTCGAAGGCTATCATCCATTGACGGGTCTTTAAAAACTTATGAACTACTGGCTGCTGCAGGTGGCTTTGCCCGCGTTTTTAACCGTCGACAAAAAAGAGAGGTGTTATAAACTTTACCGCTATATGTGTGTCTGGTTTGTGTCTGTCTGTGGCACCGTAGCTGGAGCACCGAGTGGACCGATTTGCATGGAGTTTTTTTTATTTAAAAGCAGGTGGATAATCATGTTTTATCAAAATCGGTTAAGACGTTTACAAAATATGAGGTGAATGAGGGAATGAAGGAATGAGTAAGCGGATGTTTCCAAATATACGCAAGTTTGGTGACAAATGTTATTGTGCGTAAAATGCAAAACTGAAAGTTATATAGAAATTGGTTGAGCCTTTTATAAGTTAAAGAGGGTGAAATTGGCGATGAACATCGAATATTTTCAAATATACAAAACTGAGGGTACTTTATACCTACACATAATTAATCTCCGAGACTAGGTAACTTAATTTTTTTTATTTTACTTCTTATTGTATTGACTTATTTTTTGCGCGGGACTTTAATTATTTTTACTGATTCTCAGAAGCCCAAGTAACTCAAAAAATTCTTCTCCTATAAAAATAGCATCTGCCAGTCCCGTCAAAATCGGTCCAGCCATTACGGAGATTAGCTGAAACAAACAAGAAATTTAATTCTTTTATTTTGATTAATAGCTAGGTTTAAAGGTTATAGCTTTATGCTTACAAATACAAGACCAAACCTGTTATTTTGACATTACAAACAGACACATGAATTTTATATAAGTATTTGTATAATGTACCTACTCGCTATTTTAATAAGGTCACCTCGATCATGTAAAGGAAGTTCCAGTATTTTTTTAATAAAATTCCGAAATCGCTTGACCGATTTACAAGACATTTTGAAGGTGTCATATAATAAGATAAAGAGTTTGTTTTTATTTTAAAGGAAAATAAAACATTTAAACACAAGCCGTGGAGTGCCGGCAGTAGAATTTTACCCTCATGCCAGTGGATGAAGTAAGAACCTGCTAAGGGATAGATACCTCCGGAAGATGGGCAGCACTAATCCGCCTGCCAAGCGTGGTGAGATCTACAAGATCATGAGGGGATACTCCGCCATACTTTGCCATACTCGCCACGCCTGGCAGGCGGGTTATCGCGCGACAGGTTCATCGAATCAAGAATCAAAAAATACTTTATTCAGTGGACCTTATTGACGCGTCACAATATTCTTACTGCATCCACGGGCAAGACACGAGTTAATCTTTGACAACAACAAAGAAACAATCATAGAAACGAGAGGATCCAAGCGTGTGATCGATTACACAACACGCTCGTGTACAATATTGCGACGAGTGCTGGGCCTTATTCTCAAGAAGATGATAAAATATCACAGTAGATAAATATTATAAAAATTTACAAATATTTATTATTGAAAACCAAATTTCGAAACTGGATCTACGGGGACTAAAAGCAGGTAAACCTCTCACTAGATCCATAATTTATTGCTGTTCTAAATACTGGATCAACTGAGTTTCCTAACGGGAGAACTCTCACTAGATCCAGACTGGATATGTTGAGTTACTGATACATAATGACACATTGATGAATGAGTGATCCGGTGCCGGTAGTAGAATGTTGCCTCTTCACTTTTGCCCGTGGAGGCAGTAAAATTAATTTACGTCATTATTAGTAGTGCACAATTTACAAAACTTATTGCCAAAAAGTATAAAAAGTAAATAAATGTGGGTATTAACAAAACAGTGCCATAAGAACCATCCCAACACGTGTCTTTGTTCTGTATGATATATTATCATTTTCTCGAGAATTTCCCCCCAGAGCGCTCTGACCGGTTTGAGTTGTGCTAAATGTCGCGATCGCTACAGTCAGCGATAAATGTATGTATAATGCTTATACGCAGGATAATGCGGCTTCGATTCCCGCTGTAAAATAAATGCTTCTATAAATGATAGTATATGGTCTGGGTATTGTAAAAATAAAATAATAATTGATGTTGGATTCCTTGATGTTCTACCTGCATTGTTTGATGCATTTGTAAGTTGTTAAGATGGTTATTTAGATGTAAAAATTACTTCCAGATGTGTCCAGAACCTACCCTCTTACTCATAAATGCTGATTAAATTGCTCAACAGTTAATCAGCGGCATATTAACATGTTTTCATACAAATTTGTCATAAAATCCGTCAATGAGGTGATGATTACTTTAATCAGCGATTATAGTAAGGGGGCTGGTGTCAGATAAACCTAATATAGGATTTAAAACAGTAGTGTAACGACACAGAAGACCTATTAAAAGTAATTAAGTAATAAACCCTACAATTAAACATACGTTAATTCATACACATACATATATTATATTATACACTAACATACACAGAATATAATTATATTCTTAATTTAGCTTCACCCTTATTTTTAGTAAAAATCTTCCTTCAGAAGTAGATATCAATTTGTAGTACCTAAGCTGGAACATGTATACTTTCCTGTTGTACCAGGAGGTGGGCGTTGGTGACTGCGTCACAGTTTGTAACTATTGCAGTCATCATCGTTTATCAAATTGTTTATTGTAACTATTACGTTTATTGTTCCAAAATAAATAATTTTTGATTTTGATGATTTTTGAGTGTCTTATCAAACATGTTTTATTCCCGTCATCCGCCTGCAAAGTGTGGCGAGCATGGCAACAAGCCTCATGACCTTGGAGATCCATAAGGGAGGCCTGTCCAGTCGTCGTGGACAGTCATTCAATTACAGTAATCTATTTATATTTTAAAATTGAAGAAATCGTTTAATCTCCAAAGTTCAATCAAGTCAAAATAAAATTGTTAAATAATGACTATAACGATCGAATTAAGTTCTTCTATTCGCTTCTTTTCCTAACTCGCGTGTCATCTGAAGTGAACAGATTCAATTACATATGTACTAGAATCTATTAATTTGTGTTGTTTTATTTTGTAATTTGTGACGCGTCAATAAGGTCCATGCGGCCGCACTGATAAATTATTTTTTGAGTTTGAGTTGAGTTTATTATATAATCTTGAAATTTATTGACTATTGACGGATTTTAATGACAGTTCCACGTTCACTTTGTTTGACCACATGTATTTACGTGATTAAAATGTATGTTTGCAAAGATAATATTGAGCACCTCAAAGGGCCGCTAAAGATCAATATTAGGTATCTTTTGTATTCATTTGTAGTACTTGCTTATCCGGTTAGAAAGGATCATCATTTCAGCTATAAAACGTCCACTGATGAACACAGGGATCCCTCATGGATCTCCATGAGGGGTAGTTGCCATTCTCACCACGCTTGGCAGGCGGGTTGGTGAGCGCAGTATGGGATGTTGATACACGGATAGACGCTGCTGCCCATCTTCCGGAGGTATCCCTTAGCAGGCTCTTACTGCATCCATAAGCATGAGAGGAGGGGTATCATTCTACTGCCGGCACCCCACGGCAAGAAAGCTCAGAAAGGATACCTACTTACAAATGGATACTTGGCAAATTATCTGAGTTATAATCATCATCCTCATCTTCCTAGGAGGTCCTCAGCTGGACATAGGCCTCCGTCATTGATCGCCAAGTACTGGTCATGATGGGGTGTTGCCATACTTGCCACGCTTGGCAGGCAGGTTGGCGAGCGCAGTACGGGATGTTGGTACTCTTCTTTCACACATACATCTTTTCCTTTTCCATTCCGAAGGTATCCCTTGGCAGATTCTTACTGCATCCACGGGCAAGAGATACGATGTTAATGAAATGGATGAATGGATGTTCCATTAAAGCGTGGTAAATGCAATTAAAAAAAATATCAATCATTTCAGCCATAAAACGTCCACTGATGAACACAGGCCTCCCTCATGGATCTCCATGAGGGGTAGTTGCCATTCTCACCACGCTTGGCAGGCGGGTTGGTGAGCGCAGTATGGTATGTTGATACACGGATAGACGCTGCTGCCCATCTTCCGGAGGTGTCCCTTAGCAGGCTCTTACTGCATCCATGGGCATGAGAGGAGGGGTATCATTCTACTGCCGACACCCCACAGCAAAAAAAAAATTGTTAAAATTATCTACGTATAAATAAGTTCCAAATCAACTGACGTTTGGCTTAGTTTTGAATATATGATTTTAACGCGTACTTTTGTATAGAACTTGTTAAGCTTTCATTACTTAACATTTATAGTCTTTTTTAAACTTTCGCGATCACAACACATTATTAAAATATGGGATTATCGGGTATTTATCGCGTAATTACCTTTATTTTATTCCCGACGTTTCGACCGGATTACACCTGGTCGTGGTCGCGGGGAGACTGGCGTGCTGAAGTTAACCGCAGCAAAGCGAAGGCGTCTTTTCAGACTACCCTCACTTGGTCTTCATAATTAGAAATTTGAGATTTAAAATGAAATAAAGGTAATTACGCGATAAATACCCGATAATCCCATATTTTAATTAACATTTATAGTTTTGTAATAAACGGGATTTTATGGCATATATTATATATATTGTATATCTTTTTTACCTGGTACATGCATGTGGTGCTGACTGTACGTTACGCAAATCTGCGATTTGACATTCACTACGGCTTAAATACCGACCGAGAAATAATATACCTAACCTAGGTACCTACAAATGGAGATAAGATGTTCTAATACGTACCCGAATTATTGAGTATGTTTAGAAACCAGAGATAAAACCACTAAGAAATTCTTCGACCTTAAATTTTAGGCCAGTGATTAAAGAAGCACACATAATAAAAATAAATAAATAAAAAAGTCAAAATATTAATATTAAGTAATAAATAAATAATGCTGGACAATTCACACAGCATCATCTAGCCCCAAGCTAAGCAGAGCTTGTGTTATGGGTACTAGATGACTGACATACTTAATACATTATACTACATAGATAGATATTTTTATTATATATAGAAAAACACTTAGAACACCCTGAACAAATATCTGCAGATCATACAGACATTTGTTCCGAGGCGGGAATCGAACCCGCAACCCCTTGCAGTAAAGAAATAATATACCTTACCTAGGTAGGTATCTACAAATGGAGATAAGATGTTCTGATACGTACCCGAATTAATAAAGAGTATGTTTAGAAACCAGAGATAAAACTACTAAGAAATTCTTCGACCTTAAATTTTAGGGCAGTGATTAAAGAAGCACACATAATAAAAATAAATAAATAAAAAAGTCAATATAATATGCAGTAACAGGAGTAAAAACCGTCACAGGGTTTTCTTAATACGATGTTTTTTTATATTTTTCTCATAATTGTTATGTATGACATAGCCTGTTGCCTAATTCCAACCTGGCGTCGACTTCTGGGACATCCTGTATATTATTTAAATAGTGACTTATGAGTACAATTCCTAAATCATTTATTGTTAACAAATTGATGAAAATGTTTCATGCTTGTGAGCTGATCATGATGACTGTACTTAATTATAACACTATTGACATCTTTTGTAACACATGTTTCGCCAATAAATGAATATGAATAAGAAAAATTACTTTTATCGTCATAGGTACCTGCTGTCCCTAAGAGAAGGTACCGTACTCATACAGATCGTAAAAAACATTTGGCAAAAATTTACCGGTCTCCTTTTTTTTAAATTAAATAATTATTTTGCTTGATAATATATATAATGTGGACTACTCTATTGTATTAGGTCATATCCTGTAATAATAGATTTAAGTGTTTTCAATAAATACAAAATACAACTACAAAAATTAACTCCAATATTTTTTTAATTTAAAGGCAACTATAAAAATATAAATAAGCTACAATTATTTATATTATTATTGCAGTTATTTATGTGATTTTACTGCACATGGTTTTATTAACTTGTTAAGTGTCGATGTTCTATTGATATGTGTTTCTCAGTGAATCATAACGATTTTACTATAAACTAGCCGCATTCCGCGGTTTCACGTAGTTCCCGTTCCCGTGTGAATTCGGGGATAAACTATTGCCAATGTTCCTCAGGGATAATGTAGCATTCTAAGGGTGAAAGAATTAAATCGGTCCAGTAGTTTTTGAGTTTATTCGTTACAAACATACAAAATACAAATCTTTCCTCTTTATAATATTAGAGATGAGATAACTAGATGTTCCCCGCGACTTCGTACGCGTTTTGATGTTTGCTTGTATACTATTTGTCGTAGCACAGAGTCACAGCCCCTTGCACTATATTACAAAGTAAGGCTTTTACATCTACAATAGATGATTTTTACAGCTGGTATTCATGGTGTTATGTATGACACTGCAGTGCCTGGGACATTGTAAGGTGGATTATCCTTGCCCAGCGCCTATTCCATATTCCCAGCTTAGTCGGCTTTTAGTCATCGAAAAGGACAGATCAATACTCAATACGTCTGTAGCTGACTAAGCCGCGGGTTTCCTCACGATGTTTTCCTTCACGTTCCGTGTTAAATGTGTATTAAAATATATTTCAAGAAAGAAAAGTCAATACAAACCTCATCCAACACAGCTGTGTGTTCGATTCTCGCCTCGGAACAAATACATGATCTGCAGATATTTTTACCGGGTGTTCTATGTAGTATAATGTATTAAGTATCTCAATCATCTGGTACCTAACACAAGCTCTGCTTAGCTTGGGGCTAGATGATCCTGTGTGAATTGTCCAGCATTATTTATTTATGTAGCAAATATCTACTATCTACTTAAAATAATTTGAGGCCCTTTACCCTTGACCCACAAAGATATACCGTAGGTTAGTCGCCATTCGCAATAGTACATTATTATCATACGCCCCGTATCACATATCAGCTCGATAACAGATAACGTTATGATTCACATAGTCACAAAGAACGCATCGTGCTAACGTCAGTTATTTTTTTAACACAATTGGGAGGAAAAAGCGCTGGTTTTGAAAAAGTTATGGTTCAAATATTTTAAAATATATCGGAACTTTGAATACTTCGAGAAGATAAGTGACAAGTGATGAGGTGACAGATCTAAAAGTGTGAATCATACTAAGAATTCTGGTAATTGATAAACTGGGATATGTTGGAGCAAAGATAGTTCTAACAGCGAATGCTGAGATGCACAAAATATATAGAATAAAAAAATAACGCGTCGACTTGAGAACCTCCTCCGTTTTTCATCGGTTGATTATTCAGTGTATGGTAATGGTGACTCTAACAAAAAAGGTGAAACGAACGAAAAAGGTTTGATAACCCGTGGGTATTAAATATAAACAAAAAGAGGTTTTATTTCAAGTTAAAGTGACTCAAAGCCAAATAAGTGATAATATTATTTTGTTCACCAACGCTAACTAACTTCTACTGAAATCGTACCTTTATGCCGACATTAACGTCATTTGAAATGTTCTTTATTTAAATATAAGTATTACAAAGTACATTTTTACTGTAAATTTAATTCTAGAGTTATTCTAACGTTATTTTCTACGTTTATAAACATTAAAGCTTTACAAAAGTTGTATTCAGTGCTTTTGCCTGCAAACATACTAAATTCAAGGTCTTAAGAAGTGTTATTGATGTCTTAAACTATACGTGTGAGTTATAACCACATGTGCAGTGGTGTGGCGAGGTGCATGACAAAAGTGTTCAAGATGAGCCTGGTGAAAAAGGGGGGAGATAACGGGAGGGAGAGCGCTTGCTACTTCTGCAACGACATGTTCGAGATGGGACAGTTACAGGTAAATAAAATAAACAGCATTGGTACGGGGGTACCAGAAAAGGGAGCGAAGGCCTCAAAAGGTCACCAAAGGTCAAAAATTGCATTTTTCGGTTTTTGGACGTTTTCGGCCATTTGAAGACTTTTATAATTTTGATGACCTTTTGAGGTCACAATAACTACGGTCCCTGTGACCGGTCACCAAAAGCAATCAGTCACCTTCTCTCATTAAGACGGTTCTAACAAAAAAGGTTTCATGTAAATCGGTCAACGCGTTCTGTTGTAATCGTCAAATACACAAACAGACGGACAGACAGCGCTATACATATTAGGGGGCTTTGCCCCCTAATTAGGCCAGGTGCGTGTCGAGCCACGTGCTGTGTAGGGTTGAGAAGTTACCTGTAGATTTTTTACTTTTATCAAAACGTGTCAAGGGGAGGCACGCTCGAAAAAAGTAACATACATTAATATTTCGCAATTTGGTTTGCGAAAAATTAATGTAATATGTTACTTTTGTTTCCCAAAAATTCTCTTTTACTTGAAATAAAAGTTCATCATTATCTTACGCCCACCCCCCAGGGTACCCCAAATTAATTATTTTCAAGCATTTTTTTGTTATTATCTTGGAGTAATTATGTTATACTTGTATGTCCAAAATTACAGCTTTCTAAGGACTAAAAGTGTCTTCGCAGACCCATACCTACCCTGCCCATACTACCTAAAACCGCTGGCCCATGACAGTCATACAAAGCAGTACTATCAGGGTTTCTTGTTTTAATATGGAATCCTTAAAACTATACAAAAACAAACGGCTGGTCCAATAACAAACTCAGGCGCAGGAGGTTTGATTCCCGCCGTGGGAATCAAACCAAAATAAATTATATATGAATCAAATAATAATTAATAATTATTTGATTCATATACATATAATTTAGATATATGTCCTGGTTCTGGATAGGTATTATTTATAATGCTGTACAATTCACACAGCGCCATGTAGCCCCAAGCTAAGCAGAGCTTGTGTTATGGGTACTAGATGACTGATATACTAATACCACAGACTAATACATTATATTCTACATAGATAGCTTTATTTTTTACTATGTATAGAAAAACATCCAGAACACCTTGAATATATCTGCAGATAGTACAGACATTTGTCCCGAGGCGGGAATAGAACCCGCAACCTCTTGCGTCGCAGCCGGATCTTCGTCCGCTGCGCCACAGAGGTCAACATTTTCTATGAACACATAATTTTCTTTAAATGTATAACTCCTTTTCACAAAAACTGATTTAAAAAGTGCAGCAGCGTAATATTCATCATCATCATCATTACAGCCGTAAAACGTCCACTACTGAACACAGGCCTCATGGATCTCCATGTGGGGTAGTTGCCATACCCACCACGCTTGACAGGCGGGTTGGCGAGCGCAGTACTGGATGTTGATACACGGAAAGACGCTGCTGCCCATCTTCCGGAAGTGTCCCTTGGCAGGCTCTTACTGCATCCACGGGCATGAGAGGAGGGGTAACATTCCACTTCACTACATGAAAACATTATTTTCTTGAAATGTTTAACTCCTTTTAAAAGACTGATTTAAAAAGTGCAGCAGCATAATATTATTCTCACTTAAACCTTCAAGTTTACTCAAGTGGTTAAATAAAAAAAAATGATAAAGGTGCATTAACAATCAATAGGGTATTTAAATTACTGAATGCTATGCAAATAAAAACAAAAGCCATAACAATAGGATTCACAGAATGAAGCACGCAGAGTCAAAATAAATAAAGACAAAGAATTTATGAGGCGTAGGGACCTTTGGCAATTTATCATACATACAATACCCACCAAGAATAGCATGTGGTTTGCTAAAAGACTAAACATTCTTCATCAAAATTCCGTCCGTTCATCAAAATCTATACTAATATTCATCTAATATAAAGAGGAAAGGTTTGTATTTTGTGTGTTGATTTCTTTCACCATTAGAATGTTACATTATCCCTGAGTAACACAGGCTATATTTTATCCTCGTATTCCCACGGGAACGGGAACTACGCGGGTGAAACCGGGGAATGTGGCTAGTACTAACTAACTACTATTCATAAACGCTTCGACTCGGTTGTTAAACTTTTGTAGTATCAACGTTTACACAAGGTGTGTAAACGTTGTTGTAACGTTGTATGTAAAGAATGTTTTTAATAAAGATCTTTTAATTAAATTTTTATTTAATAGACACGTTTATGATTTACAAATTAATGAATGTGATGCAAAAATACTATGGTGTATTTTTTAATTAACTTTAATCAATCATCATCATCACTTAAGCCGTAAAACGTCCACTACTGAACACAGGCCTCCCTCATGGATAGTTAACATACTCACCACGCTTGGCAGGCGGGTTGGCGAGCGCAGTTTGGGATGTTGATACACGGAAAGATGCTGTTGCCCATCTTTCGGAGGTATCCCTTAGCAGGCTCTTACTGCATCCACGGGCATGAGAGGAGGGGTAACATTCTACTGCCGGCACCACACGGCCAAATAAATAAAATAATAATAAATAAAATAAATAATACTGGACAGTTCTCGCAGCATCATCTAGCCCTAAGCTAAGCAGAGCTTGTGTCATAGGTACTAGATGACTGATATACTTAATTCATTATACATAGATAGATATTTTTTATTATACGTAGAAAAACATCCATCTTCAGATCGTACCTACATTTGTCGCGATCGGAATCGAACCCGCAACCTCTTGCGTCGCAGGCGGAGCTTCGCCGGCTGCGCCACAGCCGTCGTCTATACTAAATGTCCAACTATTTGTAGTTATGTCATTATAACTACTTTTTATAATTTTAAATGCTGAGAGAAATGCCGATCAAGGTTACATTATATCCATAACTTTGTATGAATACTTATCCAAATATATCATTACGTATGCAAGACTGTTTCAATGCCTGCATATTACTGTTTAGGGTTCAGTACCCAAAGCATGGACCAAATAAATACTGGACTGCTAATGTCCATACTAGAAATCGTCACTCAAATAATGTCAAATTCTCAGCGTATTTCTAGATGGCGCTGTACCTTGAGCTACTTATACGTTGCTAATAATTTCCGTTTGGAGCGCTAGCTGCTGATTGTATTGCGAGTTTTCATCAATGCAATAGATAGCGCTATTTTATAATTCAGTCTACTGAGCAAACATAAAATATAATAAAAATAATAAAATAAATTTATTCAAATAACTATAACGGCTAAGTACATGATACTTATATCTAATAATACAAAAAATCTAACGTATTAGTTGTGTGCCTGAACTAGGTAATCCTGTTTTTCAGGCGAAATGAGGTCACAAGCAAAAATGTATAATCAAAAAGCTTACAAGTACCTATTACAGATCTGTTAAGTTAATAAATAAAAATACAGTGTCAAATAAAACTAATATTGCAGTGAAGCAGAATCTTACAATATAATTGCCTAGGTAGTTAGTTAGAAACCTACTTTAATACAGCTAATAAATTCTCGGTATCGTCATAATGACACGTGTGACGTGTATTAAAATAACATTACTTTAATGTTTGACAAATTTGGTTAGCAATAAATAGACAGATTATTATAACCGGATTGTAGATATTTATAAAGAGTATTTTGTTAAAATAAGGTACTACGCTTGTACATATTCATTATAAAATTTAAATCTACGTAGGTACCTACTCCAAAACCATAAAGTTAAAGATCTTCAGATAAAATATGTAGATCGATATTCATCTACACTATTAATAAAGAGGTAAGATTTGATTGTTTGTTGTTTGCACTAAATAGGCTCCGAAACTACTCAAAATTCTGTCACCGCTAGAATGCTGATTAGCATATTTTATCCCCGTATTCCCACGGGAACGAAAACTACGCGGGTGAAACGGCGGTGTGCGGCTAGTACTACATACATAGAATACCTACTAAATAATTATAACATTGACATTAATGATTAACGTGACGTAAAGTAATTGACGGTGGGGGACGACAGTAGAATGTTGGCTCTCCTCTCTTGCCCGTGGCTGCAGTAGGAATCTGCTAAGAAGATGGGCAGCAGCGTCTTTCCGTACCTATTTCAATATTCAACACTGCGCTCGCCCACCCGTGTGGCAACAATCATGATTTTGGAGATCACTGAGGATGGTGGCCTAAGTCCAGCCGTGGACGTGAACTGTCCTACGGCTGAGATGACGTCATCAATAAATAACGACTACATGTTTGATGTTGATTGAGTCGGTACAACACTAATCATTTATATATATATAAAATTCAAAGACCTGACTGATTCACTGACTGATATATCAACGCACTGCCTAAACCACTGGACCTAAAGACTTGAAATTTGGCACACATTATACCTTGTGTATCCTAGAGGTGCACTAAGAAGGGATTTTTCGTAATTCTCACGGGATAGGGAATAAATGGAATTTCTATTTTCGAATCAAAGTGGCTCTGCGTGAAAAAGGGGATTTTACGTTTTATGACTGCCACGCGGACGAAGTCGCGGGCAAAAGCTAGTTAACTACATAAACCTAATAGTTGCTAACAAAAAACCAAGTATCGCGTAAAGCTCGTAGGTAATAATAATAAATTAAATGACAACGAGTACGAAGTTAAAAAAATGCAATTAATTTTATGCTAAGAATTAGGTACAATAATGATTTTTCCACAATACACAATAATACAATATTTTTATGTTAGCGCCATCTATATTTGACTGCTGTATCTTCACGATTACTAAATCGTGTTATGGTTCGTTTAGGTGTCGGGGTATTACCAATTTAATGAGGCGTTTTCATTAAAAAGTAAACATTTCAAAAATAGTTCCCTCAAACCTTATAGATGGCGTTAGTTTTCATTTAATGAAAGGAAACACAATTTGACAATGACAGCATTTGTAATCAATCACAAACTTGTTTTCTCCGGTTACCAGCTCCATCTGTTTGGTTTAGTAGAAAATACTTTTTTATTTTTTACTGAAAACGGCTCATTGAATTTGTTAAATCGTTACTCCTCGCGCCATCTATATGTTGAGACAGTAACTAATTTTTGAATTACGTTTTTATGTGAGGGATTAGCAGTCCTCTATTTATTTGGTCCATGCCCAAAGGGTAAAAACGGGACCCTATTACTAAGACTCCGCTGTCCGTCTGTCTGTCTGTTTGTCTGTCACCAGGCTGTAGTAGCTCATGAACCGTGATAGCTAGACAGTTGAATTTTTTATAGATGATGTATTTTGGTTGCCGCCATAACAACAAATACTAAAAACAGAACAAAAACATATTTAATTCCCATACAACAAAAGTGATTTTTTTGCTCGATATTAATAACGGCAACAGGTAGACGCTTCAAATATTCACAGAATCAGTTCTTCTTCTTCTTCTTCTTCTTCTCAGCCCGGAATCACCCACTGCTGGGTATAGGCCTCCCTAAGTTTTTGCCAGCCTCCTCTGTCCTGTGCATTTCGCATCCATGTGTGCCCAGCGACTGCGATAATAAGTAAATTGCGAATCAGTTCTATAATAAATAATTTTAAAAATAAATAATTCAATTAAAATAATTGTACGGTACCCTTTGTGCGTGTGTCCAACTCGCACTTAACCGATATTTTAATTTTTGATTTGTCGATATTACGAATTTAATAATTCCAGTCTACAGATACAGGTGTTACGTTGATACAGGTGTTACGTTGATACAGGTGTTACGTTGATACAGGTGTTACGTTGATACAGGTGTTACGTTGATACACATATGTTATACATGGTCTTAGGAACTAATTATAAGAATCAATATGTTTTACCACTTTGAAGATGGCATGCAAACACTTAATTTTAATCTTATACAAAATAATACATTTTCTGCCACTTTTATCATCATCATCATCATCAGCCTTTATCGACCCACTGCTGGGCATAGGCCTCCCTTTGATTTTGCCATTCGCCTCTGTCATAAGCTATTCTAAGCCAGGTGCAACCCACGGTCTTCCGAACATCGTCAACCCATCCGGATGGTGGACGACCCCTTTTTCTGTGCCCTTCTCTCGGCCACCATTCAGTCAGCGTTTTCATCCTACAGCGTTTTCATCCAACTCAGTGGAAGTGCATCTGTGTTTGTCATGCAGAAGAAATGTATAAGAGCTATTTATAATTTAAAGAAAACTCATTCTCTTCGCAATATATTTAAGGAAAATAATATATTAACCCTAACAGACATTTTTATCTTAGAGATTTGCTTATTTGTAAAAAACAACTGTAGCTATTTCTTTGAATCAAAATCAATCAGAGCCGACATTCAAAGAAAGAAATATAAGTTTAATGTACCTATGTATTCCACAAGTCAACAATACTATGTTTCACAAAAGCTCTTATATTACAGCTAACCCAGATAAGCCTACTGTCCTATATTTAGGACAGTAGAAATAAAAAAAAATATCAGAATACCCTCTTTATCTAAGATTATTTAGTCTTATGATTTGCAGTAAGAAACGTGTCAGCTATATTAGAAAAAATAAAAAGACAGTTATTTTAACAGTTTTTACCTTATATTTTACCTTATAAGTGTGTAATAAAAGTGCGTTGCAGACATGGCAAATGACAGGTATGTATAAAAAGTTATATTTTACTCGTGAGTTGTTTTTTTCTGTGTTAATATCTAGTTGATAACCTTAACTTTTGTACTAAATAAATATTCTAGCAAAATAATATAAATAAATTACGTATAACTTGTTACAAATACTAGCGTACTATATATAGGACAGTAGGATAATATACATGATTTTAGTACAATAATACAACTTTTTCTTTACAGACCGTTAGCTGCGCATGAAATTTTAGATGCTTTAGAAAATGTTTCTGATAATGAAGAAGATTATAGAGAACGACTGATATGTATTCTACCTCCTCCTGTTGATCCTGACTGTCTCACTGACGAAGATTCGGGTGAAGAAGATAATGTAACTTTGAATAATTTTCCACGAAACATTCTGCTTCAACCGGCTGAAGTAATGATTCGAGGGCAGATTATGGTGAGTGATACAGAAGAAGAACCTTCTGATTCTACAGGTCGAACTAAACGTAGGCGTACCTACGCATGGAGAAAACGGGACTTGGCAAAAAATCCCGTGAATTGGCCAGATGTTCAAGGCGCTTGCCAAGATAAGCGCCCAATTGAGTGGTTTGAAAACTTCTTAGATGAAGATGTTATTTCGTTGTTGGTGTCAGAGAGCAATAAATATGCTGTCAAAAAGAATTTGCCTGGAGACATAACCACTGAAGATATGAAATGTTTCATCGGCATATTGTTGGTTAGTGGTTATTCATGGCTCCCCCGTAGAAGAATGTATTGGGAAAACTCCCCTGATACAAAGAATGAATTGATCAGCTCGGCTATGACTAGGGATAGATTTGACTTTATTTTTCGCCACCTTCATGTCAATGATAATCTGGATTTGCAAGACAAATACACAAAAGTACGCCCCCTAGTTACACTTCTAAATAAAAAGTTCTTAGAGTTTTCTCCTCTTGAAGAGCATTACAGTGTAGATGAGGCCATGATCCCCTACTATGGTAGACATGGCTGCAAACAGCACATAAAAGGTAAACCTATTAGGTACGGGTTCAAAGCTTGGGTTGGTGCTACACGGTTAGGGTATGTTTTATGGATGGAACCATACCAAGGTGCTACAACTATGTGCAATCCAATATATAAAGAATTGGGGCTGGGTGCAAGCGTTGTTCTCACTTTTTGCGATGTGCTGATTTCACGTGGCTTCGACCTTCCTTACCACGTAGTTTTTGATATTTTTTTTACTGGGACGCCCTTGCTGGAAGAGATAACAAAGAAAGGCCTTCGTTGCACTGGGACAGTTCGAGAAAACAGGACATCTAGTTGTCCTCTGATTACATCGAAGTTACTGAAAAAAAAGGAACGTGGTGCTGTCGATTACAGAACGACACATGACAACACGTTCATTATTGCTAAATGGCATGACAATAATATATTCAGTATTGCTTCTAATGCTGTAGGAATAAATCCTAAACAATCTGCCAAACGCTTCTCACAAAGTGAAAAGAGAAACATTGTCATAGAAGAACCACATATGGTGTCCATCTATAACAAATATATGGGAGGAGTGGATCGGTCTGATGAAAATATTTCACATTACCGAATTGGTATACGAGGTAAGAAATGGTACATGCCGTTGCTCACACACATGATTGATCTTGCCGAACATAATGCATGGCAGTTATATAAAATAAATCATGGAAAACTGGATCATCTTGGCTTTCGCAGAAGGGTAGCAATTGCTTTGATTGAATCAAACAGAAAAAATGCCAAAAGAGGGCCTAGCCGACCCTCCCATCATGAACATGCTGATAGTCGTAAAGACCAAATGAATCATCTGGTTATTCCTCAATCGAAGCAAACACACTGTCGTCAATGTCACAAAAAATGTTTGACACGTTGCAAGAAATGTGATGTTGGAGTGTGTGTCAAGTGTTTTGAAACATATCATTCATAAATAGTGTTAATCTAGTAAATTACATATAACAATGGGTAATATAATCAATAGTTATCTAATAAACTACACTTTTTGATTACATTCTGTTTTGTCATAAATGGTCTTTTATTTCCTCTTATTATCCTACTGTCCTACATATAGGACGGCTGTTTCCCTGAAAGCCTTACACTTAATTTTTTTTTCATAATTTTTTTTATGTTGCATAAGATCTAATAAACTAAATAATGTAACTTTTTTCAAATTTTTCAGAAAATTTTAGTTTCAGGCTTATCTGGGTAGTCTTTAACCATTTGCCTCTAGAAATTAAGGAGCTAAATGGCAATTTGTTTAAAATAAAGTTAAGAAGTTGGCTTGTTAATAAAGTTCACTACAATTTAAAAGAATTTTATGAGAATTGATTGTACATCTAAAAAAATATTATGTCATACCTTTGTTTGTTGTATACAAAACCTTAATTATTGTATGTCCTAATAAGGATACAAATTGTTGATACTTATAATTTTTTAAGACCTGTACATGTTTGCACACAATTTTTACAATAAATATATCTTTATCTCTTTATCCACCTGTCGTCATTTCGTCTGCCACTTTTATAATATTAGGTAAATCACTTTCCCAGGGTGGACAGTTGGACATTATTCAATTTGTCACAGTGATCAAAGTATTCACTAAGTGTGTAAAAACAACAGTCAAGTAGCCATCTGTGTAGTTGTACTTTGAGAATCATTATGGGTAGCTCTTTGAATCCGTCAGGTAAAGCATTAAATATTTTGATTGACATACAAAATGAATTCTTTCTAGTTAGAGCTAGTCTGAAACCAGGGTAAAAGATTTTATGATTAGATTTATTTCTCAGTTGCTGTTCTCGGCCCTCATGATTTTTTTGTGACCTTTTGACGTCTTGATTTGTTATAAAGAATGTAGGGTGAGACTTTACAAATAATATCGATTGTTTAATAAAAGCGTGTTAAAATAACTTTAATCATAGCTGCAGTGGGTTGCCGGCAGTAGAATGTTACCCCTCATCTCATGCCCGTGGATGCAGTAACAGTCTGCTAAGGGATACCTCCGGAAGATGGGCAGCAGTCGCTTTCCGTGAATCAACATCCTGTACGGCGCTCGTCAACCCGCCTTCCAAGCGTGGCGAGTATGGCAACAATCCCCTCATGATCTTGGAGATGTATGAGGGAGGCTTATGCCCAGCAGTGGAGGTTACACGTGTCATCGCGTATTCAAGACCAAGTTTGGTCTGGCGAGCCACATCAGGGCTCATGTTAGAAATAAAAACAAGTTACTTAGAAAAGGGTCGCCGTCATCGAAATCGATGAGGAGGACTATATATGTACATAGGTATATTATATTACCGGATATAGATATATATGTTACCGGCCAAACCCGATTTCAGGACAAACTAGTTTTAGGCTAAACTAGTTCTTCCTATAAACAATTCCGAAGCTATTTAGGAAATGTATAAAATAAAAACACTTCCTGTGACAGAACCGAGATTGAAAGACAGTAGGTTATTAGTTTTTTTTATAACCATCCAAAAACACTGCCTGTGGCAGAACCGAGATGGAGAAACAGTAGGTTATTAGGAAAAGAACTAGTTTAGCCTAGTCAAAACTAGTTTGTCCTGAAATCGGGTTTGGCCGGTAACATTATATATCACTGAGTCGAAAAAGTCTGAACTATTATTTAATATTTTATTGCACTATTACTTAAGGTGGGCTTAATGCTGAGCCATTCTCTACCAGCCAAACGTGTGGTCTAAAGAGTGAGTGGACTGCTACAATAGACAGCGACTTCGCGGCCGGTGTTTCACGTTTTGATATATTTTTTACTGTACAGTATTTGTTTTGTATTTCTTTATAGTAAAAAAAATATTATGAGTTTACAAATAAATGATGTGGAATAATTATCCCTGCAGAAGCACTTGAAGCAATGCGGAAGTATTCTGGAGCAGTGTCCGCTGCGCTGCGGAGCCTGGATCCAGCGGAAGCACAGGGATACACACGTCCAGGAATGCCCGCAGATGGAAAAGGTAAAATATTACCTACAAGGCGTCCATAAGGGTGATGCTTAACAATCCGCTCTATCCGCGTCCCGTCGCGCTTCGTTTACGTCAGTACTTTTTTACCTTTTAAGGTTCAACATGTCGCGGAGACAAAGTCATCAGTGGGCGCGGCCTAAATGTATGCTATCTTACCTGACATAGTGTGTGTATCCGCGCGCTAGGATGAAATGCACAATCATATAAATAATATAATACGGCTTACACCATGTACCTAACTTATAATCATCTTGCTGACGTTTGACTTGGACTAATGAGCCCGAACCTAAGAGACAATTCTTAACACAGCCGATCCGTTTATGGTCTACAGACTGATCGTGGATACACACTGAAAAAAAATATTTCTGTTTCAGACTCGTAACTCGACAGTGCCGAGTCACGCGAGCGAGCCTGGTCCCAGTCCCCCTGTGAAGACGCACACCTGGTCACCCTTGGCACCCGGCCACGAGACGCAGCTTGACGACTGCGTCTCCTTCATCGAGAAGGAACTGGCTGCTATAAAGTGAGATCAACACGTTATTTTTGTAACGAATGGTTGTAAGCACTGTAGGTAGCTCTAGGGTGTAATGTTACCCCTCCTCTCTCGCCCGTAGATGCAGCAAGAATCGGTCAAGGGATATTGCTGTGTTCCGATGATGAACTTTGTCAACGGGTTTTCGACGAAATCAAGAGATTAGTCCTTTTGTGTTTTCCGAGATTACGATTCATTGCGTGACGTCATTAAAAAAAGGACATTAAACCTGAATCCAATGTCATTGAGGCTGCGATTTTGAGTATGTTACCTTCTAGAATAACAGGTATGTTGATCGATCGAGCCAGTGCAAAAAACAACTTCAAAATAATACCTATGTCAAAACAAGTATGCATTTAAAAACTTTAACAGCTCTATACATACTTATTAGGTACATCACATGATCTGTCATACATAACAAATAAAGGAAATAAAGTATTAGAATTACAGTTACAATAGCCGTAAGTGTCCAACAGCTGGGAAAAATGCTTCCCCTCTATCCGCCGCGCGCCGTCAATTCGTACAACGCGCTATCATAGTTTTATCTAAGTAAATACTAAGTAAGTATTTTATTGTTATGATTAGGCATCGAGCACATATCCTATAGAGGGGAAATAAGGTCATAAGAATTTCGAAACACATTAGTGCTTTGCACTAAAGCAATGACAACTGTCTCTCCCCTTTGACAGTACAGCGCCTGTTTAGACAAAATAAATGACATTTCCTCTCTATGGAGTAAGTCATCGATGTGATTATGTCTATTAAAGGTAGCTTCAATTCTTTAATTTTCTTTTATCACATGTATGTCGTACACATATAAATCCATTGCATTTAATATTCACCAAAAGCCGTGTTGGCCGAATGGTATGTACCCCCGACTTTCAATCCGAAGGTCGTGGGTTCGATACGGCCGTGCACCAATGGATTTTTCTTTCTTGAAAAATGTATGTGCACACTTAACACGTGCTGTAACGGTGAAGGAAACATCGTGAGGAAACCCGCGGCTTAGTTAGCTTCAGACTTATTGACCTGTTCCTCCCTCTGACTAATAGCTGAAAGGATGGTATAGGTGCTGGGCAAGCCTAATCCATCAAACAATGTCCCAGGCACTGCAGCGTCCCGTATGCATGATTACCAGTTGCTGACGCTGTATAAATCATCTATAATAGATGCAAAAGGCCTTACTTTTTTATAATATTCACCTCTTTTTATAGACTCAGGTTTTCTGTAAGAAAACTTTTTAAAGGGTTAAGCTCGCCTTTGTGCATAACTAATAAATAAGTCCGCCGTGGGGTGCCGGCAGTAGAATGTTACCCCTCCTCTCATACCCATGGATGCAGTAAGAGCCTACTAAGGGATTCCTCCGGAAGATGGGCAGCAGCGTCTTTTCGTGTACCAACATCCCGTACTGCGCTCGCCAACCCGCCTGCCAAGCGTGGTGAGTATGGCAACTACCCCTCATGGAGATCCATGAGCGAGGCCTGTGTTCAGTAGTGGACGTTTTACCGCTGAAACGAATAAATAAGTATACAATGTTTTTAAGTTATGTCTATGTGTTTAATAAAGAATTTAAGAATGAAAAATAATTTATAAATTATAATAATTAATCACATATAAATTCAATGTATTTAATGTCATTCAAATTTTGACGGGCAGGGTGATTACGTACATACGTATCTCGCGACAGGTTTTGCAACAGGCAATTGACAGCAATATTGCTATTAAATGTCAATTTTGTATTAAAGAACAGCAAGGAATTGACATTTGACAGCAATCATGAGGGGGTTGTTGCCACACTCACCACGCTTAGGAGGGTTGGCGAGCGCTGTACGGGATGTTGATACGCGGAAAGACGCTGCTGCCCATTTTCCGGATGTATCCCTTGGCAAATTCTTACTGCATCCACGGTCAAGAGAGGAGAGGCAACATTCTTCTGCCAGCACCCGCCTGAGGCATATAGTGTTTTTTATAAATTTGGACATGTGCGTGTTGGGCCACGCGCTGGGTAGGGTTCCGAAGTTACCCGTAGACTTGTTGTTAGAAGTTTGTGTATGTTTTTTTACGTTTACCTAAACATACTAACATGAATACCTCATTGAGTTTTCGGTTTAAAGTATTCTGGTATGTTTGGAAAATCGCATCATGTATTTGAGCGACAATTTCCCCGAAAGTAAAATAAAACCGGACAAGTGAGAGCTGGACTCACCACCGGGGGTTCGTAGATAGGTATATCAGAACAAATGTGATAATGATAAGTTAGCAGATCTGATTTAGTAAAAGCTTTAAAAATGCACAAAAAGATTAGGTTACCCATCCAATTTATGACAGCGCGTAGGGTTGCTTAAACCTCGATGATCGATTTCGTACTTTTTTAGACACGATTTTTTATGATTCCATTGCGCAATTGCGAATATATAGTTTTTGAATTTTTCTCTGTATCAACAGTATAAGACCTTGCCGAATTACGTAGTTCTAGCTCTACGGGAAGTACCCTATGAATTTTGATTCCTTCGGGAATGCCGAAACATGCGTAAACGGTCGTATCTTTTTTTCAGGTTAACTAAGAGCTCTTACACACGAACGGCATGTTACCAACGGCGTAGGTAACTGCAGCCGTCGACGGCAGCAGTCAATACGTCGTGTGGTTATAGTTCGACTGCTGCCGTCGACGCGTCCACGGCTGCCGCCGGCGCGTCGACGGCTGCAGTTACCTATGCCGTTGGTAACATGCCGTTCGTGTGTAAGAGCTCTTACATCATCAATTTTAATTTCAGACTAGTGCTAACAGAGGAGGCCAGCCACCGCGAGATCCAAGGCACCGAGATCCAGACCCTCCGCTCGCAGCTGGTCCTGGTGGAGGAGCGGACGCAGCACCTGCTGTCGCGCGTGGTCTCGGCGCGCGCGGCCGCTGACGACGAGGCGGCCAGGTCGGCGGACTGGGCGGCGCAGTTCAAGCACGACCTGGCTAATGTGCAGC
Source organism: Pasiphila rectangulata (assembly GCA_963082625.1). Taxonomy (NCBI): domain Eukaryota; kingdom Metazoa; phylum Arthropoda; class Insecta; order Lepidoptera; family Geometridae; genus Pasiphila; species Pasiphila rectangulata. Next base: position 16,580,757 of record OY720253.1, on the reverse strand, counting down.
TAGCTTTACAGGTTAGTCGTCCTCATCAACTCTGCACTACACAAAGGTTAGCTGGAAGAAAATGCTAATTAGCATTAAGTTCGCCTTTGTATATGTTTTTGTGCAATAAAGAATTTTCTTATCTTATCTTATCTTTTGCCTTGGGGTGCCGGCTGTAGAATGTTGCCCCTCTCCTACCCGTGGATGCAGTAAGAACCTGCTAAGGAACACGTCCGGGAGATGGGCAGCAGCGTCTTTCCGCATATCAGCATCCCGTACTGCGCTCATCAACCCGCCTGCCAAGCGTGGTGAGTATAGCAACTACCCCTCATGGAGATCCATGCATGAGGGAGGCCTTAGTTCAGTAGTGGACGTTTTACGGCTAAAATGATGATGATGATGATTTTATCTTATCAACATACAAACTCGGCAACCCTAGATCATCATCATTTCAGCCGTAAAACTTCCACTACTGAACTAAGGCCTCATGGATCTCCATGAGGGGTAGTTGCCACCACGATTGGCAGGCGGGTTGGTGAGCGCAGTATGGGATGTTGAACACATTATGATATACGGAAAGACGCTGCTGCCCATCTTCCGGAGGTGTCCCTTAGCAGGCTCTTACTGCATCCACGGGTAGGAGAGGAGGGGCAACATTCTACTGCCGGCACCCCACGGCTAACCCTAGATGATGACCTTTAACTCCTACTATCGTCACTCAACAACGTTCAATACAGAAACCTCATACCGTATTATGGCCAGGTTATTCCAGCGGCGAGTTTCTGTAGGAGTGCGCGCGGGCGCGGCCTCCTAAAATTCTATAAAAATTAGTTTCAAAAATGTTTTTTCAGAAAATCTAACCGCTGAATATTTTTCTAAGCGTCGTTGCTTATTTTCTGAGATGTTCTTTGTGAGTATAACATTGTTACACTTGAAGTACATCCACAGAAACGAACAAAAACTATCCTTCCTTCATAATTTATTATTATCAGGTGACGTGAAAAATATCGTGTTTTGAACCGTTAAATATTCCATTAGAAATTTGATTGTTTAAAATTGGCTTATTTGGAATATCGTGGCCTTAAATCAGACCTTTGTCGTCGTTCCACCGTCATCCATTCCGTAATAGCTCTATTTGATAAAATGTGCGTATCCAAAAAGTTCGATTTCCCAGTGTTATAATTTGGAATGTTTCTGTTCAAACAGTTAGAGAATCGAACTACTAGCACAGATTACAGAAACTAACTACTAGTAGGACTGGATGGAATAATCAGGTGGTGCTGAATACACAAAAACACTACCACACAGTTGTAAAGCTTCGGTAGTGTCATCGTTTCATTTGAAGCTTCACCTCTGTAACTTGTCTAAATAAATTATTTTTATCTATATCAAACACAGGAGCTGCAAAGCCAGCAGCTGTCGACAGTGATGCGTCTGGAGAGCGCTGTAAGCAGCCTGGTGCATGAGCAGCATGAAAGGGAACTCCTGGAGCAAGCGCTGACGCAGCACGACTCCAGGATCAGGGCGGTCAACAAACTCGGTATGATACAAGATTTTTAGCGCCAATTGTGATTCAAAGTGGCCGAAAGAAGGTTCTATAACCATCTTTGGAGGGGTCGTCCACCATTCCGATGGGTTGACGATATTTAGAAGACCGTGGGTTGCACCTGGCCAAGTAGCGAATCATTCATCATCATTTCAGCCGTAAAACGTCTACTACTGAAAACAGGCCTTCCCTCATGAATCTCCATGAGCGGCAGCTGCCATACTCACCACGCTTGGCAGGCAGGTTGACGAGCGTAGTACGGGATGTTGATACTCGGAAAGACGCTACTGCTCATTTCGCGGAGGTATCCCTTAACAGGCTTTTACTGCATACGCGGGCATGTGAGGAGGGGTAACATTCTACTGCTGGCACCCCACGGCTGAGATGATGAATCACTCTAATTCCAGAGGAAGCAATAGCTTACATAAAGCAGACGGTGGAAGAGGAACGCGACAGGAACGCCGAGAACCGCGCCATCTTAGAACACGAGCTGGTGGAAGCACGCAGGTCTTCGGAGCAGTTGGGTCACCTGGCAGCGCTGAGGCTGCAACTACAGGACGCTACGCCGGAGAGGACGGTAAGACCCTACAACAGCGTGTCATAAATAGAGAACAAAGGAGCTTGAATTGCGCTGGCTTGCTAGCCGTGTCACCGGTGTCAGGCCGAAAAGCATGAATTCTTATAATTTATAATAAAAATAATGCTGGAGCTAAGCAATAATACAATATTTTGTATGATAAGCGTTGTTAAACGCAAACTAGTTAATTAGAAAGATCCAGAAAGGACCGGTGTTTGTGTCCTTCGAAAGAGCTTAAAGGTCACTTTTATTTTTATAACTTATACAGGTGAAGTATCTAGAAAGACCGGATTTCAAAACAATACTTGGCTTCAAAAGAGAACAGTGCGATATATCCGAGCGACTTCAAAGTGAATACAAGTTCTATAGTGTTGTTCAGTGATTTGTGAACAATGTTATAGTGGTGATTAGTGGGACTCGAACGGTTAGTGTCTTCGTACCAGAAATGTGGTAAAGGTGTTCGTCTGAACGTTGCGGGTTCGAGCCCCGTCGGAGAATTTTGATTGCGTTTTTAATTTATATAAATGATACCTTAGTGTAGGTTTACAATTAAGGTCCAACTAGTCGCGGAGGCAAAGTCGTCAGTGGGTGCGGCCTAAATGTATGCTATCTCACCTGACATAGTGTGTTTACCCGCGCGCTAGAATGAAATGCACAATGATTCATTCCTAAACCGACCGCGCAAAAATATGTAAATAGAATTTTAGCACAAGGGTTATTGTTATTATAGAAAAACTTGCGTGTAATCTTTTCAAAATAACATTTATTTCAACTTTTGAATAATTAAACTATGTCGGAACGGCCAGATAGGAGACGGGACTGCAGGAGCTCATAGAGTCATGTCCTTCTTCTTCTACAACATCTGCATATCCTTCGGGAATGCTCAGGGAATGCTGCCGGCGGCCCAGAGTCCTTCTCCGGTACTTTAAGGAGTTGGGCTGGCTAGGGCCGTGCTAGCATCACGGGGGACAATGCACAATACACCCCTATGCGGGACGTCAGTGCAGATCTAGTTACCCCCACTAGAATAAGAATATGTCGGAACGGCGTTTATTTTTGAGTTTTCTTTCTCCTTATATTATTTAGTTTCATCCAAAGTTGGGCTAAAATCAGTGTAGAAATACGAAAGTTTAGAAGCTTGTATTTTTGAAATAAATACTTTTTTTACGGTTTGGGGTGTATACAAATATAGATTATGACGAGATACAATGATATAATCCTTAGTGTTGGATGGTTAACAAACAGTGGAGTAGTTACCCTTCCACGTTTGTATGGAAAGATGAGCGACTCGTTCATCCTTAATATACAAAAATAGCTTAAATGTTATGTACCTATGTTCTCAGGGCGTAGATCGCCTAGGAGTGTTGGAGGTGGCGACGGGCGACGCGCGCGCCGAGTGCGCCGACGTGGGCGCGCGCGCCGACGCGCTGGCGCGCGACCTGCGCGCGCTGGTCAAGAGCTACCACAAGCTGCGCGCAGAGCTCGCCGACTTCCAGGCGCGGAGCAGCTTCGATAGGCTCGAGTTTGGCAGCGATAATGGTAAATACCGTAGGCCCCGTCTTTCTTGCGAGTTGGACCTATATAATAAAACTAGCTTTTGCCCGCGACTTCGTCCGCGTGGAAGTCATAATACATAAAATCCCCTTTTTCACGCAGAGCCACTTGATTCGAAAATATAAATCCCGTTTATTCCCTATCCCGTGGGAATTTCAAAAAATCCCTTCTTAGTGCACCTCTAGGATACTAAAGGTATAAATGTGCCAAATTTCAAGTCCAGTGGCCCAGCTGTGCGTTGATATATCAGTCAGTCAGTCAGTGAGTCAGTCAGGACTTTGAATTTTATAAATATAGATAATCAATTTGCGTATGATGGTTGCCGCTTTGATAAGTGAATGATGTCTTTTTTTATAAAATGTGTTGACTATAGCCAGGTTAACGGCGACTGCGGCCTGTAGTAAGCTTTCAAGTAGAATATTACCCCTCCTCTCATACCCGTGGATGCAGTAAGAGCTAAGGGATTCCTCCGGAAGATGGGCAGCAGCGTCTTTCCGTGTATCAACATTCCGTACTGCGCTCGCCAACCCGCCTGCCAAGCGTGGTGAGTACGGCCACTACCTCTCATGGAGATCATGAGGGAGGCCTCTGTTCAGTAGTGGACGTATTACGACTGTAATGACGATGATGAAAGTCTAATCCTAATACGAGTGCGTACAGCAATAACTATCTGCAGGTCACCTGATATGGAGAATAGACAAGTTCGCGGAGAGAATGAAAGACGCCAAAGACAACGACGCGGTGCTGTCCAGCCCTTTGTTCAGGACCAGCAAATACGGATACACGCTCAAGGTAACTTGCTGGAAAACCATTTTTTTTTATTACAATTATATATAATAGAAAGCTCACAGTTTACACCAAAACGCTTACTATCATAAACTAAAACTAAGATAAACTCTTAAAGAGTTGAAAATTACACTTAAGCTGTCATTATATAACTATGTGTTGAACATCGTGAATGTAAGCATTAATAAGGTTGATAGCTCTAATTGTAGGTGCGTTATTCGCATGTCGTATTTGTGGAGTATGGCAGGCAAACAGCTGATGATGACGTCGGCCACAGCGCAGATAGTTGTCTGGCACATAGAGTTACATAGAGCCAATAACGCCATCTCGGTCAAAGATTTAAATCGTGATACGCCCTCACTTTAATGTGAGCGCACCGTTTTGTTTCCACACGAAATGAGTGAGCTCAATCATTTGGAATCAGTGTACCTCTAAACAGTGTTAACCAGAGATGATTATTATTGTTATTCATGAAAGTTCGTGCAACATGATTGGACAGTAAATGGTAACAATTACTGTCCAATCATGTTTCAGTTGTCAGTTTGGTTTATTGGCAAAACCTGTGTGATTGCGTCGATATTATTGTTAACACATTTAATAAAGACAATGCCACAGTATTTGGTATCAGGGCACATCTAATGATTTAAATCTTTGATCTTGGTAGGTCCTCGGTAGGTACTACAAATTTATAGAATTAAAAAAAATAAGTATTCCCCGACACTACCTAGTCTCTGAGGTTACTTAACTTTTTTTTTAATGTGTGCCCTCAGTTTTGCAATCTACCCTTTGATACCAAAGAATCAAGAATCAAGAATCAAAAAATACTTTATTCAGTGCGGCCGCATGGACCTTATTGACGCGTCACAAATTACAAAATAAAACAACACAAATAAATAGAATAAAGCACATAATTGAATCTGTTCACTTCAGATGACACGCGAGTTAGGAAAAGAAGTGAACAGAAGAACCTAACTCGGTCGTTATAGTCATCATTTAACAATTTTATTTTGTCTTATGTTACGTTTGACGGAGTTGGAGCAGATTCCGTCCCAAGTGGTTTTGTCCTCTAGGTAATCTGATATTTTATAATAAGCTTTATTGCACAGATTGCGTTTAACCGCGTTGCGTAAACTCGGGTATATTTAAACATTCGATTATTTATCCCTCTCCTTCACCACCCATATCTTCTAAACTTCTTAACCGATTATTAACATAGTACATATAACCGGGTATTTATCGCGTAAATTACCTTTATTATTTCCCGACGTTTCGCTTGGATTGCACCAAGCATGGTCCCGGGAAGACTGATGTGATGGTGGTACCGCAGCAAAGCGAAGGCGTTTGTTGAACTACCCTCACTTGATCTTCATAAAAATTATTAGGGCCGGTTCCCACTGGGACAGCACACTACACTGACTGTATCCACATACTGAGTTGAGTTCTTAACCGATTTTGATGAGAAACATGTTTAAGAACCACCGCCGGGAAACCGGCTCTCAAATAAAAAAACTGCATGCAAATCGGTCCACTCGTTTCAGAGCTACGGTGACGCACACAGACACAGAAACACACATACATACATAGAGGTCAAACTTATAACACCATTATTTTATGTCGGGGGTTAAAAACAGATTCTAATCTATACAGCTGAAGAGTTGTTTGTTTGTTTGGCACGCCCTAATCACCAGTACCTACATGGGTACATGGGTTGTCGCCATACTCGCAGTGGCTTCGCAGACAGGTTGACGAGCGCATACGGGATGTTGATACACGAAAAGACGCTGCTGCCCGTCTTATTCTGGTACCTATCCTTTCTTACTGCGTCCACGGGCAAGAGAGGATCATTCTACTAAACACCCCACGTCATTTAACTTCTGAACACACTAAAGACAATTCTAATAAGTAAATGTTACTATACAATTGAGGAATTCATAACAACAAAAAAAATATTTAATAATAAAATATAACATTATTGAGTTTTGGTTCCTCGTTGATTTATATTTTCACTCTGCATAAAAGATCTTTGTAAACTGCTTACATGTATTTCACACAATACATACAGGGTGTAAAAGGACAACTACAGAAAATTTCGGGAGGTCAATGTACTCGTCAATATGAACAACTTTTACTAAGGAACTTTTGCTGTAAAAAAATGTAAAGAAAGAGCTGTTCCATATATTTTAGTAAAGTAGGTATTGTACTTTTGTATGGAACAGCTGTTTCTTCACATTTTTTTACAGCGAAAGTTCCTTAGTAAAAGTTGTTCATATTGATGAGTACATTGACCCCCGAAGTTTTCGGTAGTCGTCCTTTTACACCCTGTATTTACTTTTGTACTTTACTAAGGGCCGAATTTTGAATCATCAGATAAAAGGTCGAATACTTATCCAACGAATAGAAAGTGATACCAATATGGTATTTTGACGAATGTTAGAGAGGAATAGACAATATCCTACTGTTTATCTGAGAATTGAGAAATTTATCTGACAATTGTAAAATCGGCCCATAGAACACAAAATTATTCAGTAGGTACTCTTAACATTGTGTGTAAATGTCGTGTTAACAGGCAGAAGTGAACCTGAACGGCATAGGCAAGTGGAAAGGACGGCACATTACCAGCACAGTGCGGATGGTGGGCGGCGCCTACGACCCGCTGCTGGAGTGGCCCTGCGACCTGGCCCTCAACATCGTGCTGAAGGACCAGGCGGCTAATAGAAGACAGGTGTGTTTCATGTTACCCCTTCTCTCATGCCCGTGGATGTAGAAAAACATGCAAAGGAAAAAAATATCTGAAGCGAACGAATTCAATTATGTGCTTTATTCAATTTAAATGTGTCTTGTTTATTTTTATTTATTTATTTATTTATGGACATCCAACAAAAGAATCACAAAAAAATATACTTATAACTAATTTAACTTTATGTCAATGTGTTCCTCCACTTACAGGATGTCACAGCATGCAGGAATACAAATTTTGCAACATTATAGCCACTTATCAAGATAATTTTACGAGAATGTATGACAAATAATAAATACAGTCTTTAGAATTCAAAATTACCAGTACTTATATAATTGTTCTTCTTTTGTAAATTTACTATTCTATGTAGCTTTTTGCTTTATTGAATAAACACTTATCGACTTTGAAGGGATACCTCCGGAAGGTGGCAGCACGTAACTTGGCGTGTATCAACATTCCGTACTGCGCTCACCAAGCTGCCTGCCAAGTGTGGCGAGTACGGCAACTCACTCCCTCCCTCATGGAGATCCATTAGACCTGTGTTCGTCAGTGGACGTTTTATGGCTGAAATGATGAATGATGAATATGTTTTGGTAAACGTAAAAAAAACACACTTCTAACAACAGGTCTACGGCTAACGAAACCCTACATACCGCGTGGCCCGACACGACCTGGCCTAATTTTTAAAGTTATTGTGTTCTATACTGATGAACTGTTGGATCATAATTTCAGCCGTAAAACGTCCACTACTGAACACAGGCCTCATGATCTCCATGAAGGGTAGTTGCCAAACTCACCACGCTTGGCAGGCGGGTTGGTGAGCGCAGTACGGGATGTTGATACACGACAAGACGCTGCTGCCCATCTTCCGGAGGTATCCCTTAGCAGGCTCTTACTGCAACCATGGACGTGAGAAGAGTTGTAACATTGTACTGCGGCAACCCACAGCAACTGTAAAATTTCCAGGCGATGGATATAGTTAAGTCCCTCCAACTCCGGCGCAAGTCGTCCTCCAAGCGGCACGACTACGACGACAACCCGGACGACAGGAGCAGGTCCAACGACGCCCTCGACAAGTCTCTGCTGCAGCTGAAGCGGCAGTACATCTTCATCCCGCACACCAGTCTCGACAAGTTCGAATATGTCAAGCACGACGTTATGTTCTTAGAGATTATTGTTAACCAGTAACAGAGGAATCAATGAGAAGATTACTTACTATTTTTGACACGAAATAAAGTTTATCTTATCTATATTGTCCCAAAAAACAAACAGCCAGGAATAAGAGCACGTGATCATGCAACACCGGTCCCGCACTTGAACGTAGTGTTAGATTCTCTTTGTAGGTGCCAAATTTTTTGCCTCAACCTGTACATTTACATCAACAGTTTCTTGTAATGTTGTGTCGATTAGTTTTTGCCTCAACCTTTACATCAACAGTTTCTTGTAATGTTGTGTTAATTAGTTTTTGCCTCAACCTTTACATCAACAGTTTCTTGTAATGTTGTGTCGATTATTTTTTGCCTCAACCTGTATATTTACATCAATAGTTTCTTGTAATGTTGTGTCGATTATTTTTTGCCTCAACCTGTACATTTACATCAACAGTTTCTTGTAATGTTGTGTCGATTAGTTTTAGGGTTAGTTAGATTTTAGAATAGAATAGAATAATTTAAGAATAATTTTTATTCAAAACTCAACTTAAAAAACAGTTTAGATGCAGGTAACAAAAATCAAATTAAAAGACTTAACATTTACTTAGCTTATTCTAAATAATAAAACTTTTTAGTTAGTCTACCTACCAATGAGTGAATGCAAGTGAGCATCATCGCAAAAATGTCGGTACCTAAACAGTTTAGGTGTCAATACTTTCCGTGCTAGTCAAAAGACTGTGTTACGGCAAAGTAGTGATTCCCGCCCCATATAAATACGGATCATAATAGCGGCGCAAAAACATTTTTTTACCTGCGTAAGAAGACAAAAGCGTTATTTTATTTCGAAATCATGAACAAATTAGCTGTAAGAAAATACATTTTTTTACTACAATTTTGAGCTTAATTTTAGAAATGTAGCTTTATCCTTAGTTAAAGCCGTCAAATTTAGGATAATAATTAATTGTCAAATTTAGGATGATAATTTCGCCAGTTTTAAATAATTTTCTGTAAAATTATCTACCAGATAATGTTTACTTCATTGATTAGTACCTACCGCCGCCATAGAGTTATAAGAACAAGAGGAACTTGCCTCGATATTGTGTATCCAAGTTAGATTTTTCTGAACGAATCTTAAAATATCCGACAACCAAAAGAGTCATCACATCATCCGTGTAAATGTATGGGAAAATAAATTTACTGTGAAGAAGAAGAAGAAGAAGAAGAAAAACATTTATTTACCACACGCACAAATCACAAAACATACATCCACATAAAAATAACATTAAAAATAAAATATCACAAATAAACAAGAAGAAGCAGATGTGGCGTGGGTAAATGGGTCCCCAACTCAGCATTGTGTAGCACCTGGCTAGGCTCAGATGCTACGCTGGTTTTCAGTTGGGGCCCCGGGTGACTTCACTGTGTAATTATTTTTCTGTAAATTTTCACGATGTTTTGTGCTCAGATAAATCTAAAACATCTAAGATCATTGAAATCGTTCCAACCACTAACTAACTAACAAGATTTTAGTACATTGTATACTTTCGCGATCTATAGACATAATTTCAAAACTTAATAACGGTACGTACTTTATCGAATAAAATTAAAATAATAAGGTAATTACGCGTAAAAGTACGATAATTAGTATAAAATTACATATTAAAACATAAATAAAACAAAATTTATATCATAATCATATTTTTATTGAAATCACTACAGTACTCATCACATGAGATATACCTACTCACTCTTAATCTATGTCATACATCTAGAATAATATTGTATATACTTTATCATAATTACCCATGGACTTCATTTTGCCAAAATTCACAATATATCAATACCTACTAGATATATAGCTAAAATATTTATAACACACATAACAAAACACATAAAAAAATAGAAGACAACAGGAGAGAGAAAGTAAAATAAAACCGGCCAAGAACGAGTCGGACTCGCGCACCGAGGGTTCCTTGCCATCACACAATCTCACTAATATTATAAATCCGAAAGTTTGTTTGTATGGAGGTTTGTTACCTCTTCACGCTAGCGTACGTATTGAGCTGAAATTTTACAAACGTATAGATGTTGACTAGGATTAACACATTGGCTACTTTTTATGCGGGTACAACGCATGCGAAGCGGCGGGCACAAGCTAGTAAAATATATGATAAAGGCAGTTTATATTTGTTGGAGAACCTTGACAGCGCCACCTCTTGTCTGATAGCAGAACTTATGTAATTTTTTACACTTTTGATGATTTCTACAAAACTATGCAAATTAGAGATTTCGCTATAATTTTCCTGTAATCTTTACATACACTTCTATAAGATAAAAAAGTTTCAGGGGGGTGGGGGGACTTTCAGTGTATAAACATTTTTGTAAATATGTAACTCTAAAACGATACGGTTTATAGTACCTAAAAATAAAAACTGTTTATAAATGTGCAAATGAATAGCTTTTAAATGATACCCCACATGACCTGATAGTAAACTTCATTTAATTTTTTTAAGACCCCGTTTCCGCCCCCCTTGCAATCATAATAAGATCATTTTTATTTATTCCATATTAGTAAAAAAGCGTTATTTTATACCATTTCAAATTAAAAATTTCAGACAGACAGACAAAGTCACATCATAAGGGTTACTTTTTACCATTTTGTTCAAGAACCCTAAAAATAACATAATGTACAATCAAAATAATACAACCATGTCATAGACCCTCTGAGACCGTGGTACTACCACGTAGTTCAACTGGTAGTACAAATGATACACCGTAAGGTCACTAGTACTACTAATAAAAATACAAGTATTCAGCTGACGTTGTAAAAATCATCTATACTTCAGCCGAATACGATGTAAAAGTTTGTAAACATTTAAAATTGAAATTCTTCCTAAGGAATGGATTTTTGACAAGAGTTCATAGTAATTTATATTGATTCACAGATCCCCAATAATTAAGATGTACAGGGTGTATTATAATATGTGTACAACCCGAAAGGTGGGGTTTCACTTTTGGGTTTTGAAGGAAAAAAATCGGGAATTCGTATTTTTTTTTACTAGTTGGTTTTATGTTAAAATGATCCTTAGCCAAAATTGGATTTTAATTTTTTTAAATTTTCATAAAAAATACCTATTTCTGGTTATAGGTATTTTTACTTTTACCCGTACGGGAACTATTCGCGGAGTTCAATGACCTTGACCGCGACAAGCTTTTTTATTTCATATATTGTGTAAGGACGTTTTAAGTTGACATTAAACTTTAATGGAAAATGTTTATTTGATTATTTTTAGTGTGTAAGTACATTTAAATAAAAGCTTGTTTATTAAAAAGGTATTTTTTACTTTTACTTTTAATTTATTTTTTACTTTTTAGTTATCACTGCGGCGAAATGGGCAAGTACCGGAAGACTGGTGCAAAGCCGTAATCGTGCCATTGTATAAGGGAAAAGGGTCACGGCAGGACTGCATAAATTACCGTGGTATAAGCCTTCTCAGCGTCGTCGGTAAATTGTATGCAAAAGTATTGATTGAAAGAGTTGTGAATGAAACAGACGAAAAAGTATGGGATGCACAAGCGGGATTTAGAAAGGGAATGGGATGTACGGATCAGGTATTTTCCTTGCGGTGCATAGCCGAAAAGTGTTTGGCTAAAAACAAGAAGGTCTATTGCGCGTTCGTGGATCTAGAAAAGGCCTATGATAGAGTGGTGAGAAATGAATTGTGGTCAGCATTGTCCATGAACGGTGTGAGCAGTGTCCTTATACGAGCATTGCAATCCCTTTATAGGGATTCTAGTGCTTGTGTAAGGATAAGCAGGGCATTCACTGAATGGTTTAATATCGAAAAAGGTGTTAGACAGGGATGTGTAGCGTCACCGTGGCTGTTTAATCTGTTCATGAACAATTGCTTGACAGATTTAAAAGAGAATGAAAGTGGGTTGAGAATGAATGAGTTACTCGTCAAATGTTTTCTCTATGCTGATGACCAAGTATTACTTGCGTCTTCGGCCGAGGAGTTGCAGGAGATGGTAACTGCTATGAGTGGATCTTTTGTTAGAAAGGGAATGAAGATGAATGTAAAGAAGACGAAAGTGATGGTGTTTGAAAGAGATGAGGCAGTGACAGACTGCAATATCGTGATTGGAGGTGAACAAATTGAACAGGTGAATGAGTTTGTGTATCTGGGTTCAAAGTTTACAAGAGATGGAAAGTGTGAGAGTGATATTGAAAGAAGAGTGAATGCAGGAAACATGGTTAATGGAGCTTTGCACTCCTTTATGAACAGTCGGAAGGTGTCTAACAAGGCTCGTTTGGCTGTGCATGAGGGAGTGTTGGTTCCGACACTCATGTACGGAAGTGAAAGTTGGGCATGGCAGAAGAAACATGAAAGCAGAATAAATGCAGTTGAGATGAGAGCGTTAAGAAGTATGATAGGAGTTAAACTGAGTGACAGGATAAGAAATAGTGAGATAAGGAAACGTTGTGGTCTGAAAGAAGATGTAGTGACGAAAATTGAGAAAGGTATGCTGAGATGGTTTGGCCATGTCGAGAGAATGAATGAAGAACGATTGACGAAAAAAGTGTATAAGGCGAGTGTGAATGAAAGTGTTGGAAGGGGTAGACCTAGGCGGACGTTTCAAGACCAAATCAGGGACGTCTTGAAAAAAGGCCAGGTCAAGAGTACCCTAAACCGAAGAGCATGTATGAAGGGAATAATGAAAGTGGACGAAGCGAAACAAGTATGTAAGGATCGTAGCAAGTGGAACGAAGTGGAACGAAGTGGTATCTGCCTACCCCTACGGGAAAAAGGCGTGATTATATGTAGTATGTATGTATGTATGTTATCACTGGACAGTTGGTTTCTTGTATGTTCATCTCATGCCCGCCATGTTGGATTTAGAGTGATATCATATAATTTTCAAGTAACTCTCAGCAAGCCCTTTCATTTGATACCCATATTATAATGGTACATTAAAATTATGTAGTCCGCCATCTTTGGTGTTCCGCCATGTTGGATTCAGAGTGACGTCACATAGCGGACCATGCATTGTCATCCAAAGTAAACATGTATACAAAATTTCAGCTCAACTGGTTGAAAATTCAAAATTGAGTTGCACGATTCCGAACAAACATGTAAAGTACATACATACGTTAATACATACAGGGCAAGCTAAATAAAAGCTTGTAAAAATAAAGGAATATAATATCATTTTAATAATAAACACGAAATGTTACGTATGTTACATACAAAATAGGAAGACTAGTAAGTGTATATATAAATGTTTATTTTATTTTATATTGCTTAGACCTTTGATCGGCGCATAAGCGAGCCATAATGGAAGGTCCATTGGACTTGGACCGAGACGTGGTCCTTCATTGGCCTTATTAATAAGAAATAGGCTCAGTCGCTCAACGAGCTATGGAGAGAGCTATCATCATAATTTCAGCCGTAAAACACAACTGACTGAAGACGTGACAGAAAGGTACCTTAGAGAAGGTAAAAGTACAAGAGGAAGACCCTATCGACGATGGGAAGACGACTTCAAAGAGTCAGCGGGCGCCATATGGAGATGGAAAGCACAACAGAGCTCTGGGTGATTACGTATCTCGCGACAGGTCTTTCAACAGGCAATTTACAGCAATATTGTTGTCAAATGTCAATTCCTTGCTGTTCTTTAATACAAAATTGACATTTGACAGCAATATCGCTGTCAAATGCCTGTTGCAAAACCTGTCGCGAGATACGTAATCACCCGATGCCGATGTCTAAACATTAACAATTAAATGTAAATTTATTGTACAACTAGTTTTAAGATTGTTTAATAAAAAAAAAAGTAAGGCCTTCTATTATAGATGATTTATACAGCGTCAGCAACTGGTAATCATGCTATACGTGACGCTGCAGTGCCTGGGACATTGTTAGATGGATTAACCTTGCCCAGCACCTTTACCATCCTTTCAGCTTAGTCAGCTATTAGTCAGAGGAAAGAACAGGTCAATACGTCTGAAGCTAACTAAGCCGCGGGTTTCCTCGCGATGTTTCCTTCACCGTTAAAGCTCGTGTTAAGTGTGCACATCAATTTTTCAAGAAAGAAAAATCCATTGGTGCACTGCCGGTTAAATGTTGTTTAATAAAGGCTATTGAAATTGAAACCTCCTACGTCGGTCACTCCTATGGACGTTCAGAGCAGACTCTTGTACTGCGCGAGGTAGTCCTCCTCCTCCGCCAGGGAGCTGTCCAGGTAGTCGTCTGGATCACCCTTGAGGGCCGCCGACAGGCGCGCCAGGGCCGCCTCGCGCGCCATTCGGCTGAAACAATACAGACATTACTTTTATTTATTTACCTCGAATAATAAATATGAGGGAATACGGGACTAAAACATAGACTATATTGCTCAGTGATAATCATCATTTCCGCGAGATGAACACAGGCCTCCCTCATGGATCTCCATGAGGGGTAGCTGCCATTCTCACCACGCTTAGCAGGCGGGCTGGCGAGCTCAGTACGGGATGTTGATACACGGATAGACGCTGCTGCCCATCTTCCGGAGGTATCCCTTAGCAGGCTCTTACTGCGTCCATGGGCATGAGAGGAGGGGTATCATTCTATAATAACTCATAATGAAAACAAGAAACTTTTAATTCTTATTCCATCATGTAGATTAACATGATTGGACACGTGTTTCTTTCTTTTTTAACGTTATCCAAATTTAACTTCCCACGGGAACGTGTAAATAAATAACGCTGGACATTTCACTCAGCATCATCTAGCCCCAAGCTACGCAGAGCTTGTGTTACGGGTACTAGATAACTGATATACTTAATACATCATACATAGATAGATATTATTTTATTACATATAGAAAAATATAGGAGGCTTATACTCAGCAGTGGGTGCTAACGAGCTGAAATAATGATGATGATATAGCAAAACATTCAGAAACCCTTAACAAATATCTGCAGAACGTAGTCATTTGTCTCGAAGAGGGAATCGAACCCGCAACCTCTTACGTCGCAGGCGGACCTTCACCCGCTACGCCACAGAGGTCGTATTTCGCCGACAGTTATGGGTTCGATCCCAGCCTAAGGACAAAACGTTTACTGCGTCGAGAGTAAATCAAATAAGAAAATGCTTACATTTTGGCCATTTTGTTTTTCTTGTGGCGCCTTTTAACAGCTGCGTCGGAACTTGTAGACGGACCGGACGACACTTCCGCTTCTGAAATACGAGTGAAATAATATCAATATATGTATGTATAAAGTTATATTAATTTGCTTGAACACAATGTTATGAAAGTCTTAAAATTTTTGTTCTACCTTAATTAGAATGCAATTAATGAATATAATTTAAAAGAAATAACATGTCAAAATATTAAATTCATATAATAAAGATATAAAATATAATGTCTGAATACTCAGGAATTGAGTGCAAAAATTAAATTCATTATTGTCTTTATGTTATTTATTTAAGTATAATCAGGTAGTTTTCAAGAGCTGTGTGATTTTGTTTTATAATAAAATAAAAATAAAATATCTTGTCATAATTCCAATTTGTCATATTTATATATAATATGCATAGCGCTGTCTGTCTGTCTGTGCATGAGACGATTACAACCTAATGCGTTGACCGATTTACATGAAACCTTTTTTGTTAGCACTGTATTAATAAGAGAAGGGTACTGATTGATTTTGGTGACCCTAGGGTCACAGGGACCGGAGTTATTGTGACCTAAAAAGGTCACCAAAAAATAAAGTCTTCAAATGGCCGAAAACGTCCAAAAACCCAAAAATGCCATTTTTCACCTTTGGTGACCTTTTGAGGCCTTCGCCCCCTTTTCTGGTACCCCCGTACCAATGCTTGTTTAATTATTATTTAATTAGTAACATAAGCAAATGTTAAATTACCATTTTTAATTTTACGGTCAATGTAATTCGTTTATTTAAAATTATGAATTATGTAGTAGACGTACAATTTATGTACGTATTCTATGGATAGGGTAAAATTGCACCCGTTATTCTGTAAGTTTATTTGTAAGCACCTAAAGAGCCAACAACACACACCTACATCCAAGTGTGAACCATCGTATTTTATATAGTGGAAATCGTCAGAACTGACCCACGTCTCCCCAAAGTGGCAGAAAGCCACCAGCAGGGCTAGCATGACCGGAGATATTTTATCCACGGGAAGAGGACAAAATACTATTCCCTCTGTCAATTTTGTCCACCCTCCGAGCATGGCGACATGGGTGGATAAACTATTCACGGTGGACAAACCAGGGGAAACGCTTGTCCCCGAAATTATAGGCGGAGGGTGAGTCATTCATTTCAGCCATAAAACGTCCACTACTGAACACAGACCTCTCTCATGGATCTCCATAAGGGGCAGTTGCCATACTCACCACGCTTGGCAGGCGGGTTGGTATCCACGTCTAATGTCAAAAAGTGATATAATTATCTTTCCCCCTGTTGCCGTGCTTTGGCAGGTGGATAAAAGTTTTATCCCCAGCCCATGCTAGCCTTGCTGGCTTTGGTGCGAATGCTACAGGTTCCAGGCTGAAGAAGTCTGCCTAACAGTGGGGACAAAGTGTCTGGTGATGAGCGCACCCTCGGCCCCCGGCGCCAGCGGCGCCCCGCCCTCCAGCAGCTCCACCGCCGCGCCCACGTGGTTCCAGGCGCGGCGCAGCGCCGCCCCCGCGCGCGCCTCCGCGTAGCCCATCGCCACCAGCTGAGGAACAGTCCCACTAATATTATATTTTTTTTTTTTATTTAATAAATTCAAAGGACTTTTAGTCGCGCAGCGACTATGCCAGTCCTGTAATACATTCAATTATGTACAAAGCTAACAAACGCAGACTTATACTAATATATCATACACTAATTTACAAAGAGTGCTGGCCGCCGCGCTCAGCGGCACAGCTAGGATACTTTGAAATATACCAATTTCCAATAAATTCAGATCAAACTGCGTTTGCATCTGTACTCTCAGAGACTGGCTCCGAACACATTCCATCAGTAGATGGTACACATCCTCTTTGACTCCACAACTCTTACAGTTAGGAGAATCCGAAATTTTCATAAGATGGTTAAATTTAGAGAGAGGCATGTGTCCTGCACGCAGCATAAGAGCTGTTACAATGAGGCATCTCTTAAAATTACTATTTACAAACCAAGGTATACGAGGGGGACCGCTTTGTACAATTTGATACCAGATTCCTCTTATTTCTGAAGTATTTTGGTATAGTAATTTCCATTTTTCCACTACACAATGAACTTTCGGCTTTATAATATAAGCCGAAAGTTCGTTTGTATATAGGTTTGTTACCTCTTCACGCAAAAACTAGAGTACGCATCGAGCTGAAACTTTGCACACGTATTGATGTTGACCAGGATTAACACATAGGCTACTTTCTATCCGGGCACAACGCATGCGAAGCGGCGGGCAGAAGCTAGTAATAAATAATGCAGCCCACGCCGTGGAATGGAGTAGAATGTTCCTATCCACCCGTGGTTGCAGTAAGAGCCTGCTAAGGGATACCTCCGGAAAATGGGCGGCATCTTTCCGTGTATCAACATCTGTACTGTGCTCGCCAACCCGCCTGCCGAGCATGGCGAGTACGGCAACAATCCTCTCATGATCTTGGAGAGTCTATGTGATCAATGGGGGGGGGGGGGGGAGGGGGCATCGTCAAGTAAATGTTCTACGGAAGAGAGAAATTAAAAATAATCAAATAAACCGTTCACCTCCGCGACGAGTGCGGGTTCGGCGTCCGCCAGGGACTCGTTGGAACTCCCGGACACCGCATCCATGTCGTCTGAAGAATCCTCGCTGCCCAACTGGAAGTGCATACAACATTAGTACTACAACAGACTAGTTTTGAAGACTTAATATATTTTGACTGATAATGCCTGTTTTTATACATACATACATATTTTTAATGTGTTTTGTGTAATATTGTGACATAGATTTAGGAAAACAATAACAATGAATATTAATAATATAAATATAATAAAAATGATATAAATTTAAATACAATACCCATCTGAGCCGAGCCGGACAGGGAAGGGACACCTCCGGAAGATGGGCAGCAGCGTCTTTCCGTATATCAACATCCCGCATTGCGCTCGCGAACCCGCCTGCCAAGCGTGGTGAGTATGGCCACTAGTCCTCAAGAGGCCTCGTTGAGGCCTGTGTTCAGCAGTGGATCCTACAGCTGATACGAGGTGTTAATGATGATGGAGGATGGTCACCACCTCGGGATGCTCCTGCAGCATCCTGACGGCGTCCGCGGCGTGGTTGCGCGCCCGGCGCAGCGCCGCGCGCGCCGCTCGCGGTGGGTAGCCCATCTCCACCAGAGCGTGCACCAGCCGCGCCGTCGTCGCGTGCTCTTCCAAGCGTTTCTTCCTGTGAACATTTTGATAAGATAATTCTTTATTGCACAAAAACATGTACATAGGCGAACTTAATGCTATTTAACATTTTCTTCCAGCTAACCTTTGTGTAGTGCAGAGTCCTTCCTGGCCTGCACGTCTGCCAGGTAGTTGTGTGCGCGCGTCAGCTCGCCGTTGGACGCTGGCGGCGCCGCCTGGATGGCCGGTAGTTACCTGTCCTCCGCATGCTTCCTCCGGTGCTCGTCCTTCCTGGCCTGCACGTCTGCCAGGTAGTTGTGTGCGCGCGTCAGCTCGCCGTTGGACGCTGGCGGCGCCGCCTGGATGGCCGGTAGTTACCTGTCCTCCGCATGCTTCCTCCGGTGCTCGTCCTTCCTGGCCTGCACGTCTGCCAGGTAGTTGTGTGCGCGCGTCAGCTCGCCGTTGGACGCTGGCGGCGCCGCCTGGATGGCCGGTAGTTACCTGTCCTCCGCATGCTTCCTCCGGTGCTCGTCCTTCCTGGCCTGCACGTCTGCCAGGTAGTTGTGTGCGCGCGTCAGCTCGCCGTTGGACGCTGGCGGCGCCGCCTGGATGGCCGGTAGTTACCTGTCCTCCGCATGCTTCCTCCGGTGCTCGTCCTTCCTGGCCTGCACGTCTGCCAGGTAGTTGTGTGCGCGCGTCAGCTCGCCGTTGGACGCTGGCGGCGCCGCCTGGATGGCCGGTAGTTACCTGTCCTCCGCATGCTTCCTCCGGTGCTCGTCCTTCCTGGCCTGCACGTCTGCCAGGTAGTTGTGTGCGCGCGTCAGCTCGCCGTTGGACGCTGGCGGCGCCGCCTGGATGGCCGGTAGTTACCTGTCCTCCGCATGCTTCCTCCGGTGCTCGTCCTTCCTGGCCTGCACGTCTGCCAGGTAGTTGTGTGCGCGCGTCAGCTCGCCGTTGGACGCTGGCGGCGCCGCCTGGATGGCCGGTAGTTACCTGTCCTCCGCATGCTTCCTCCGGTGCTCGTCCTTCCTGGCCTGCACGTCTGCCAGGTAGTTGTGTGCGCGCGTCAGCTCGCCGTTGGACGCTGGCGGCGCCGCCTGGATGGCCGGTAGTTACCTGTCCTCCGCATGCTTCCTCCGGTGCTCGTCCTTCCTGGCCTGCACGTCTGCCAGGTAGTTGTGTGCGCGCGTCAGCTCGCCGTTGGACGCTGGCGGCGCCGCCTGGATGGCCGGTAGTTACCTGTCCTCCGCATGCTTCCTCCGGTGCTCGTCCTTCCTGGCCTGCACGTCTGCCAGGTAGTTGTGTGCGCGCGTCAGCTCGCCGTTGGACGCTGGCGGCGCCGCCTGGATGGCCGGTAGTTACCTGTCCTCCGCATGCTTCCTCCGGTGCTCGTCCTTCCTGGCCTGCACGTCTGCCAGGTAGTTGTGTGCGCGCGTCAGCTCGCCGGCGCCGGCGCGCAGGCCGGCCCGCGCCGCGCAAGCCGACCAGCCCAGCTCCATGAGAGCGCTGATCGCGGTCGGGTCGACCTGGTGAGAACACGCGGGATACTTATAAGAGATCTTTTCATTCTCATGCTTATAATTCTTGAATTTTTAAAGAAAAAACCGACATCAGTATTAGTACCTTGACTTATTGCTGAAAATTCCGCTATAAATTATGCCTTTACATTTCAAATTAAATTGGCATTATTAGTTCTTGTGATTTATCATGGATCCCGTCATCAGAGCTGGGCTTAAAACAAGCAAACATTAATAAGTGAAACAGAAACCCAGCCCGCAAGTTGAAATTTAGTGCAAGTAAGTACGCCTTGAGCTGAGGGACTTCAATAGACACTATTACAATGATTTTACTCCTCATGGATCACACCATCAGAACCGAGTTTTAAAATAATGGTATCAATCTGGAAGTGTAAACCCAAAATTATTATTCCAAATTAGTCATTGGGATGCAAAGGATTACTGTCTAGTCGTTAAGTCAGCGTTTTAGGAACGAAAGGTAAGGAATTTAGGGTTCAGAGAAATAGGTACAACAAAATGTAGTTTCCGAAAAACTTTATTTTAGGAACGGGAACATTAGGTATCATCATCGTAATTTCAGCCGTAGGACGTCCACTGCTGGACATAGGCCTCCCTCATGGATTTCCAGTTATTGCGGTTGGAAGCGATCTGCATCCACCGTCGACCTGCGGTCTTCACCAGGTCGTTAGCCCGGTGGGTGGACGTCCTACGCTGCGTTTGCCAGTCTGTGGCCTCCACTCGAGAACTTTTTGGCCCCATCGGCCATCCGCTCTACGAGCTACATAAACCCCATAAAGAAACCCCGAGCATAGCCCTTTCCATAGCTCGTTGAGCGACTCTGCGCTTATTCATAAGGCCAATAGTGAAAGACCACGTCTCGGTTCCATATGTCATCACTGTTAATACACACTGATTGTAGACTTTCTTCTTCTTAAGGCACTGAGGAATTTTGGACGAAAAAACGTTGCGTAGTTTCCCAAACGCCGAGTTCAATTCATCGATTGACCTCTTTCTCGGAGTTGGACCTACCTAATTGGACTGTTTGTCCTAGGTATACGTACGCGTCGACAACTTCAAGAGCCGAGTTCTCGACCACAACTGGGGCAGGCACGACATGGAAATCATTAATGATATGGTCATCTTTAATACAAGCTGTATTAAAGGTACGAATATCGTGCCGCAAGGATTTCAAACTTGTCTATTGAGCTGCCTATGTGACTTAGCATCATCGGGAGACTGCAGTCGTAATGAGCGTCGTTCAGCCATGAGGTTAAGAGTGTCATCAGAGAGTTTCTGAGGTCTATTTGTACGGGGCGTCTTAAAGAACTGAGACCCCACCGTATGGACTTCTACGAACCTGTTATTGATCTCGTCCACTGATGCATGTTCTGCTAGACCCAGACAATCAAAGCGATTTGAAAGTTCGAGTTGAAAGCTCTCGAGGTTTTGGATATGTGCGCGAGTGGGTCGGAGCGTAGCCTTCATCAAACAAGACCTTTCAAGTCTAACGTTCATATTCAATGTCCCTCTAACAATTCGGTGATCACTTCCGGTTTTCACTCTGTGAATCACAGAGACATCAATGAATATTCGTTTCTTGTCAAGATGAAATCAATCTCATTTCTTGTGGAACTATCGGGACTCATCCAGGTCAATTTCCTGTGAGGCGGCTTCTGGAGGAAAGAGTTCATCATAAAGAGTCCTTCTTTCTCCAGAAAATCGGCCAGCCTCTGTGGTTCCAACCCCAGGGGGGTTCCGTTGCCCGTATCCAATTTGCCCCACTCTCGACTCATCATCGCTTCTCTTGCCTAACTTTGCATTGAAGTCCCCCATAAGAACAGTGAAGTGAGTTTTGTTTGTATGTATGGCCCTACCTAATGTCCTCATACTCTCTACTTCTTCATCTGGGTGTGATGAGGTCGGCGCATATACCTGAACGACCTTCAGCGAATATCTTTTAGATATTCTGAGTGTTAAGTACGCGACCCTGCTCGACACACTGTCGATGGTGACAATGTTGTTAATGAGTGACTTGTGAACGAGAAACCCGACACCACCTTGGGACTGTTGGTCGCCCTCCCGGTAGTAGAGTAGATTACCGGCCTGGACTTCTGATAATCCCAAAATGTCCCAGTGTAACCTACTCATTTCTTCTTCCAGCTCAACAGTCTTATGGTTTGTCCTCAAAGTGCGGATGTTGTGTGTTACCAGGGCCAGTGGTCGACGTTGGGGTTGGTAGCCGTCAGTCTCCCGGGGATTCTTAGCACCCCTAGCCCCGCCGTTACCGTGGCTGCTACCGTAGCCAGGACTAACGGGGCTGCCGGGGACTCGGGGCCTGGTTCTTGATTGCACAATCACGAGGGGTTGTTGTCATACTCGCCACGCTTAGCAGGCGGGTTGGCGAGCGCAGAATAGGGTGTTTATGACGCTGCTGCTGCCCATCACAGGCAAGAGAGGCGGGGTAACATTCTACTGCCGGCACCCCACGGCGTAATTATACATTAGGTATAATATTAAAAAAACCCCGCGACATAAGAGATCGAACTAATATTTTGTATATAAAAGTTATTGGCCGGTTAGATGACGGCTGCTAAAACCGCTGTTTTGACATTAAAACAGAACAACAATCGGCCAAAAATGTGGTCTACCACCCTACGGCTGAAATTCACTTGAACGTCATGAAACAACAAGGTCGATTTTCCATTGCATCTCCTACACTCAGTTAGAAAAGTCAACCTGAGCGATAATTGGATATCACAGAAACTTTTGTCACTACTGGTAGACCACTTTTTTGACCCACCGTATACATAGACTTTCGTTTGTAAGGTTTCATAGACAAGAAAACCTTATTGTTCCGCTATGTCTGTCTTGAATGAATAATTAACGTGAGTAGAAAACCCGTTTAAGGCTCGAGCAGACCGGATACGCATACGTAGACGGGCACGTACCACTGAGCTGTAATGTATGGAACTGTATGAGACAGGACACACCGCTTGCGTAACGCAGACGTGCGCGTCATATGTCAGTTCCATACATTACAACTCAGTGGTACGTGCACGTCTACGTCTACGCATCCGGACTGCTCGAGCCTTTAACATAACAATTTATTTATTTATTTATTACTTTATTGCACAATTACAAAAGGTGGGCTTAATGCTAAAGCATTCTCTACCAGCCAAACCTGTAGTTTCGAGTGTGGTTGGCGTGCTATAATGGTACTTACTTGAAAACTAAACAAACGAAATTTACATTTAATGAAATTACACTTTAGAATAGAACAGCCGAGGGTTAAGCAAGGGGAGACGATGATGACCCTACGGGTATATTTTATCAAGAAAGTGCTTGCGGTTAAGTTGCTTGAAACAGTCCTTTGATTGTACGTTTTTAATGTCGAGGGGCATATCATTCCAAAGTCGAACAGCAATGATATGAGAGCTTACCCTGAGTGCGTTGATCTCCTCCTCCGCCTTGTCCAGCAGAGCCCGCGCCTCCGCGCGCTTGTTCTGGTGGTAGGCCACGATGCCTTGCAGCAGGTAAAGCCGCATGAACAGCACACGCTCGTTCGCTAAAACAACGATATACAAATGAAAATACAAATAAATAATAAATAAATTTGCCGTGGGGTGCCGGCTGTAGAATGTTGCCCCTCCTTTCTTGCCCGTGGATGCAGTAAGAATCTGCTAAGGGATGCCTTCGGAAGATGGGCAGCAGCATCTTCCGCGACTTTAACACCCTATACTGCGCTCGCCAACCCGCCTGCCAAGCGTGGCGAGTATGGCAACAACCCCTTATGATTGCGAAACCAAGGACCAGGCCCCGAGTTCCCGGCAGCCCCGCTAGTCGTGGCTACGGTAGCGGCCACGGTAACGGCGGGGCTAGGGGTGCTAAGAATCCCCGGGAGACGGACGGCTACCAACCCCAACGACGACCACTGGCCCTGGTAACACACAACATCCGCACTTTGAGGACAGACGAAAAGATTGTTGAGCTGGAAGAAGAAATGAGTAGGTTACACTGGGACATTTTAGGATTATCAGAAGTCCGTAGAGAGGGCGAGGACACGATATCCCTTAAGTCCGGTAATCTACTCTACTACCGGGAGGGCGACCAACAGTCCCAAGGTGGTGTCGGGTTTCTCGTTCACAAGTCACTCATTAACAACATTGTCACCATCGACAGTGTGTCGAGCAGGGTCGCATACCTAACACTCAGAATATCTAAAAGATATTCGCTGAAGGTTGTTCAGGTATATGCGCCGACCTCGTCACACCCAGATGAAGAAGTAGAGTCTATGTATGAGGACATTAGTAGGGCCATACATACGAACAAAACTCACTTTACTGTTGTTATGGGGGACTTCAATGCAAAGTTAGGCAAGAGAAGCGATGATGAGTTGAGAGTGGGGCAATTTGGGTATGGGCAACGGAACCCCAGGGGACAGAGGCTGGCCGATTTTCTGGAGAAAGAAGGACTCTTTATGATGAATTCTTTCTTCCAGAAGCCGCCTCACAGGAAATGGACCTGGATGAGTCCCGATGGTTCCACGAGAAATGAGATTGATTTCATCTTGACCAACAAGAAACGGGTATTCAATGATGTCACTGTGATTCACAGGGTGAAAACCGGAAGTGATCACCGAATCGTTAGAGGCACATTGAATATGAACGTTAGACTTGAAAGGTCCCGTCTGATGAAATCTACGCTCCGACCCACTCGTGCACATATCCAAAACCTCGAGAGCTTTCAACTCGAACTTTCAAATCGCTTTGATTGTCTGGGTCTCGAAGAACATGCATCAGTGGACGAGATCAATAACAGGTTCGTAGAAACTGTCCATACGGTGGGGTCTCAGTTCTTTAAGACGCCCCGTACAAATAGACCTCAGAAACTCTCGGATGACACTCTTAACCTCATGGCTGAACGACGCTCATTACGACTGCAGTCTCCCGATGATGCTAAGTCACATAGGCAGCTCAATAGACAAGTTTGGAAATCCTTGCGGCACGATATTCGTACCTTTAATACAGCTCGTATTAAAGATACGATAGAGCGGAACAAAGGCTCCAAAGTGTTCGCGAGAGATATGTCTATTGGGCAAAGCCAGATGACGAAGCTGAAGAGGGAAGATGGCAGTATAGCGTCAAGTAAAGCAGAAGTGTTAAGGGAAGTCGAAAGGTTCTATGGACAGCTCTACGATTCGGTCACTAAACCTGTTTGCAGTGTGGCAGAAGACCCTAGAGCCAAGCTGACCCGACATTATACCGAAGATATCCCGGACATCAGCCTGTACGAGATCAGGATGGCCCTGAAACAGCTTAAGAACGACAAGGCGCCGGGGGAGGACGGAATCACTTCAGAGCTTCTGAAAGCGGGTGGATCACCGATACTTAAAGTCCTTCAGAAGCTCTTCAACTCCGTCTTGTTCGAAGGTATTACGCCAAAAACATGGAACAAAAGCGTCGTGGTACTGTTCTTTAAGAAAGGTGACAACACCTTGCTTAAGAACTACAGACCGATCTCGCTTTTGAGCCATGTTTATAAGCTGTTTTCAAGGGTCATTACAAATCGTCTCCATCGCAGGTTTGATGACTTCCAGCGTCCCGAACAAGCCGGGTTTCGAAAAGGCTACAGTACCATAGACCACATTCATACGCTGCGGCAAGTGATACAGAAGACCGAAGAGTATAACTTGCCGCTATGTCTCGCGTTTGTGGACTATGAGAAAGCCTTCGATTCGATCGAAACATGGGCGGTGCTCGAGTCTCTCCAACGATGCCGAATTGACTATCGGTATATCGAAGTGTTGAAGTCTTTGTATAGAAACGCCACTATGTCTGTCCGAGTACAGGAACAGAGTTCGAAGGATATTCCCTTAAAAAGAGGCGTAAGACAGGGAGACGTTATTTCTCCGAAACTGTTTACGACCGCTTTGGAAGATGCCTTCAAGCTCTTGGAATGGAAAGGACTAGGCATCAACATTAACGGCGAATACATGACTCACCTTCGGTTTGCTGACGATATTGTGGTCATGGCAAAGTCGATGGAGGAACTTGGCACGATGCTCGAAGGCCTCAACCGAGTCTCCCAACGGGTCGGCCTTAAAATGAATATGGACAAGACGAAGATTATGTCGAATGTCCATGTTGCGCCTTCCCCAGTTATGGTTGAGAACTCGGCTCTCGAAGTTGTCGACGCGTATGTATACCTAGGACAAACAGTCCAATTAGGTAGGTCCAACTTCGAGAAAGAGGTAAATCGACGAATCCAACTCGGATGGGCAGCGTTTGGGAAACTACGCAACGTCTTTTCGTCCAAAATTCCTCAGTGCCTTAAGACGAAAGTCTACAATCAGTGTGTGTTACCAGTGATGACATATGGAACCGAGACGTGGTCATTCACGATTGGCCTCATGAATAAGCTCAGAGTCGCTCAACGAGCTATGGAGAGGGCTATGCTCGGGGTTTCTTTACGCGATCGAATCAGAAATGAGGAGATACGTAGAAGAACTCGGGTCACCGACATAGCCAAACGGATTAGCACGTTGAAGTGGCAATGGGCAGGCCATGTAGCTCGCAGAACAGATGGCCGATGGGGCCGAAAAGTTCTCGAGTGGAGGCCACGGACCGGCAAGCGCAGCGTAGGACGTCCACCAACAAGATGGGATGATGACCTGGTGAAGACCGCAGGTCGACGGTGGATGCAGATCGCTTCCAACCGCATTAACTGGATATCCATGAGGGAGGCCTATGTCCAGCAGTGGACGTCCTACGGCTGAAATGATGATGATGAATAAATAAATAATGCTGGACAAATCACACAGCATCATCTAGCCCCAAGCTAAGCAGAGCTTGTATTATGGGTACTAGATGACTGATATACTTAATACATTATACTACATAGATAGATATTTTTATTGTATATAGAAAAACACCCAGAACAAATATCTGCAGATCGTACAGACATTTGTTCCGAGGCGGGAATCGAACCCGCAACCCCTTGCGTCGCAGGCGGACCTTCGCCCGCTGCGCCACAGAGCTCGCAAAATATCTTTATTGTAACAACAAGGTGTTAACAAATTCGTTGCAAGCCCTGAATTCCAAACTAGCGTTAGCTGTATGTTGGGAGTCAGTTCCTTCCCTATTCTATGTAAAACAACTGTTACAAAAAAAACAAACACAAACTAATAAGTATATAACAAATATTTAAAATATTTAGCGTGTCAGCGCGCGTGTATGTGTATTGTGAGTGTCTGTATGTGAGGGTTTATGTGTGTGTTAGCGCGCATGTGTGGTTGTGTATGTGTACTGTATAGTTACAAATACACACTCCCGCACTCGTGCATAGATAACTTTACGTCACAAATTCCTTGCTTTGGGCTGTTCTTAGAGGTTTTATCATTAGGTCCGTTTGCGGAGAGGGGCGTGTTACAAAATAGTTTGGGAACCCCAGACTTAGTGTCTCGCTACCTGCAAGTCCTTACCCGCGGTCCCCTTGAGCGCCACCAGCCGCTCCCGCCTCGCGCCGTAGGAGGCGTGGATGGCCCGCTCGGCGCGCGCCAGCCGGCCCGCCGCGTCCGCCATGCCCTGCAGAGACGCCAGGCAGAGGTAGCACCACGAGATGTCGAGCTGGAGGACCGCGTAGTTGTCCACTGTCTGCAGGATCGAGGAGCGGCATTCGCTGGAAAGAGTTGCGATGGTATTTGTGATATGTATGTGCGTGACTCCGTTTCCGCATTTAGACTCTATGGGACCGTCTCCACGAGCGAGAGAATCGCGGCGATGTTATCGTCGTGCCACGTATTTCTATACACTCTTAGCGTGTGTCTCCACACGGCGATGCGGCAATGGGCGGATAACTTCTTGGTCTCGGCTCCGACAAGCCTCTCTTCTATAAAGCCCACTGAATCAAACGGTACCCAAGGTGCCAATCACTCTCCTATAACAACGGCGCTTCGATCAAAACGGTCAACTAGTGATGCCCAAGTGAACTAATTTATTTATTTATTAGTGAACAAAATCCACAGCCCTTATAGATAAGAAGATGGCACTTATAGTCATAACTTACAGCCAATTATGGATTTATATTTTGTAACTGACACTTAATTATGGATTTACATTACAACTGATATGGATAATCTTTACAACAAAATAAAGTTACTCGCTATATTTCTAGATTTGTTGAAGGCATTCGACACCGTCGTAATTGGCATCCTATTGGTATAACTGGAATCCTTATAGGAGTGAGGGGTATTCCGGTACAAATTTTCAGTGATTATTTGACAAACAGGCAACAACGTGTCAAAATTTATGATATAATTAGTAAAGACCAGTATCAGTCACTTTTGGCGTTCCTCAGGGAAGCATACTGGAGGAACCCTCGCAGTTAAGTTTGATTAATCACTCATACAATTTCCAGTTCCTACCTGAGGTGTCTGTCTGACTCCAGCAGCAGCACCAGCGCCAGAGGATACTCCTTGGCCTTGGCTCTGGCGCGCCCCTTCTCGTGCAGCGCGAGCCCTACGAGCAGCGCCCGCCGCTCCGCGCCCGGCAGTTCCACCGTCCTACCGTTCTGGTCCTCCAGCTGGAACAGCCGTAAAGCTAGTTTCATATTTCACCGAGGCAGGCCGTTTTATCGGGAACTAAGCGGGTGAAACTGCGGCGTGCGGCAGTCAGGATCAACATTTTATTTATTTTATACTAATATAGAGGGAGGCCTATGCCCTGCAGTGATCCTACAGGCTGATTAGATTAGATTAGATAATAGATAGATAGATACTCTTTTTTGTACATTCACCATTCATTTATTATAATACTATTATCATCATTTCAGCCATAAAACGTCCACTGATGAACACAGGCCTCCCTCATGCATCATGGTTGGCGAGCGCAGTACGGGATGTTGATACACGGAAAGACGCTGCTGCCCATCCTCCGGAGGTATCCCTTAGCAGGCTTTTACTGCATCACGGTCATGAAAGGAGGGGTAACATTCAACTGCCAGCACTCCACGGCACTAAAAAAATACTAAACACTATAATTTTTTTTTCTTTTCACTGATAAAGGCCCATTAAATAAATAAAAAAAAATAATACTTTTATTTCGGACAACACAGATCCATATGGGGTTAGTAATACACAGTAAAATACAGTAAATGATTAGTAAGCAAATCGAAACATAAAAATAAAAAATTTATCGCAGGACTAATTCCCTAATTAAAGAAGCTGCCTTACATGCATATACTCATCATCATCAGCGTAGTCGTCTACGGTCTCAGAGAGCAGCAGGGCGTCTTCCCTGGTCTGCTGCATCTCCATGTACATGGTATCCTCCAGCTTTACCTCCTCAGGGCTCTCTGGAAACCACAACGTGTGTTCCAATTCTGTGACGGCACCAGCGACCCTGTGCCGTGGGGCGCCGGCAGTAGAATGTTACCCCTCTCATGCCCGTGGATGCATAAGAGCCTGCTAAGGGGTACCTCCGGAAGATGGGCAGCAGCGTCTTTCTGTGTATCAATATCCCGTACTGCGCTCGCTAACCCGCCTGCCAAACGTGGCGAGAATAGCAATCACCCCTCGTGATCTTGCAGATCCATGAGGGAGGTATGCCCAGCAGTGGATGAGGCCAGCAGTCCCGCGGCTGAGACGATGACTAGCGACCCGCCCCTGCTTCGCACAGGTCTAAGATGAACTAACCATCGGTTATCATAGGTAATTGACATCATCATCTCATATCGGTCGTGGGACGTCCGCTGCTGAGCAAAGGCTTACCTCATGGCTGGGTACTGACCATGAGGGGTTATTGCCATGCTCACCACGCTTGGCAGGCGGGTTGGCGAGCGCAGTACGGGATGTTGATACACAGAAAGACACCGCTGCACATCTTCCGGAGGTTCCCTTAACAGGCTTTTACTGCATCCATGGGCATGAGGGGTAAAATTCTACTGCCGACACCCCACGGCCCTTAAGACAGTGCATAGTACACAACATACCAGTCATTACAAGAACCATTATCTGGATTCCATTCTTGAGTCCTTGTTCCCCCAATGTTGGAGTAGGCTTCACAACCTTGCCATTGAAGATCAGTTTTATCCTGAAAACCCATAATTTTTTTATTGTATTAATCCCATACTGCTCTCACTCACTCGCCTGCCAAGCGTGGTGAGGGACTGCTGTGCATTTCCACTGCTGGACATAGGCATGAGGGAGTTGTTGCCACACTGACCACGCTTGGCATGCGGGCGGCATTTTATCATCGTATTCCCACGAACAGTAACTACGCGGATGAAACTGCGGAGCGCTGCTAGTCTAGTCTATTTCTAAAACACTTACCTTGACTCTGATATTTTAATTTCCTCAGAAATTGCATTAATTATGTCACTTCCCAGAGCATCGAGTTTCTTTTGTATCTTAAACATGTCCGTCTTCTTTCCGGGCATAGTCGCCTTAACCCGGAACGTAGCGAGGCCTGTTTCGTTGAACTCTGCATTGGCTTTGGAGCGGTCAAGTGAGTGGACTTGCAGCTCTGTGAGAGCCGACAGAACCGTGTCCGTGTCTGTTGAGAGGGCTGCCGAGTATTTTGCTGCTAGGTCCTGTAAAGATACAATACAATATTCAAAATTCAAAAAATACTTTATTCAGTGCGGCCGCATGGACCTTATTGACGCGTCACAACTTACAAAATAAAACAACACAAATAAATAGAATAAAGCACATAATTGAATCTGTTCACTTCAGATGACACGCGAGTTAGGAAAAGAAGCGAACAGAAGAACCTAACTCGGTCGTTATAGTCATCATTTAACAATTTGATTTTGTCTTATGTTACGTTTGACGGAGTTGGAGCAGATTCCGTCCCAAGTGGTTTTGTCCTCTAGTATATACTTTATTTATTACATACCTTAAAACGACAAAAGACGGTTGTTATGTATGCAACCTGCAGGTAGGTACTTGTCTGCCTTCTTGCAATAATAAGGTTCAGTCTCGTCCCGGCACTCGAACGAGGTGAACGCTTACGCATTATTTTTCGGTCGTGTATATCGCTTGCCGCCGGCCCCCGGTATTCCACTAGGGGATCGGTTGGCCATTTGAGACAATGGATGAGATAATAGCTGATTGTGAGTTCGAAGAGAGAAGCAGAAGTAGTGGAAGGAGTTTGCGCGAGCATGATATGATGGGTGAGGAATGTATGACAGAGGGCCTATACAATTTGAATGAAAACTTAAAACATTATGACGATCATAGACCTAACAAAAGAGACAGAGAAGAAGACAGAAGCGGATCTTGGACATTGGTGCAAAACAAAGAAAAGAAGAATAAGATGCAACCCGAGGCAAACTTTATTTATAACACAAAAATGGAAGAAGATACGATCCAAGTATATATATCGTCAAATGAAGAAATGCCTAAACAATTTGCCCTAGCCAAACTATTTCAAAGGGAAGACATAGCAGCAGATATTATGATGATTAGGTATATTAATCCCTATAAAATTCGCGTCGACTTGACCAATGAGATCAGCGTGACAAAACTTGAAAACTCCAAAGTTCTTCGCGACAAGGGATGGAGAATACAGCAAGCTATGGAGGTAAATTTAACTTATG
The DNA here is from genome assembly GCA_963082625.1 of Pasiphila rectangulata. NCBI lineage: Eukaryota > Metazoa > Arthropoda > Insecta > Lepidoptera > Geometridae > Pasiphila > Pasiphila rectangulata. The sequence goes on along the minus strand of OY720253.1, from coordinate 16,548,964 downwards.
GTGTTATCAAAGATGTAGACATCGATTTGACAGATGAGGAAATCTTCGACAGCATAACATGCTCAGAACCTGCAAGACTGGTCTCTGTTAATAGACTAACTCGCAGAAAGGCCGATGGTAGTGGTTGGATACCCAGCGAGTCTGTAAGACTAGTCTTCAAAGGTTCTTTTCGACCATTAAGCGTTGTCGTGAACGAGTTAAAAATACCAGTACATGCCTACGTGTTCCCAGTTTCACAATGTTCTCGTTGTTGGAAATATGGTCACCCTACAAAAAGATGTCCTACTGTTAAAGTAGTATGCCCAAAATGCTGTGACAACCATCCAAACTGTGAAACTACAAATTTCAAATGCGCAAATTGCGGAGGTCAGCATATGGCATTATTGAAATCTTGCCCTGTGTACATTAAAGAGAAGAAATTAAGAGAAATTATGTCTGAGTATAACTGCACATACCGGCGCGCGCTTACTATGTATGTACCTCCTAATAACGAAGTGAATTTGTCAATTAAAAAACCAAAGGAACCTTTTGATGTTAAACCAGATGTAAAATCAAACTATTTCCCTCCTATTTTCCCTACAAAAACCACCTCACAAACTCAGGAAGTCTCCTCATTTGCTGAAGTTATTACACGAGCAATAATACATACAGAACCCGAAGAAAAACTACCCCAACACCCCCCCTCGAAATTAAAACAACACCCGAAAGAAGAAGAATTATTCACGTTTGGAAGAAAAATAACTAATAAGAACAAATCAAGTGACCCTGAACATACTAAAGTCGATGAAGATCAAGAAAGAGAAGTCAGTTTTAGCGAGTTGTTGTCTAGATTGAAGGAGATAATTTTTTGCAAAGGAGACTCAATATCAAGGAAAGTGCATAATGTGATTAAGTGCTGTGTACAATGGTTAATTTTGGTGGTTGTTGAAAACATTTCGGATTGGCCGATCTTAAAGCCAATATTGGCCTTATTTGGCCCGTAATGAGTTTTGATAAACATCAAAATTTTATTAAGATTAATATCATTCAATGGAATGCGCGTAGTGTTCAGCCTAAGTTAGATTCCTTTCGACAATTACTACAACATGAAAAGATCCACATTGCTGCACTCAGCGAAACATGGCTGACGCCCGATAGCCAGTTAAAGGTAAATGGTTATTGTGTTTATCGTAAAGACAGATTAGATTCGCGGGGGGGAGGTGTAGCCCTACTGATACATAACTCCGTAAAATCCAGTTTAGTTCCTTTAAATACTATAAATAGTGGTTTAGAAGTATTGTCAGTTAAAATATACAACTGTGAACATATTAATTACGTAACTACGCTTTATTGCGCGCCATCTATATGTACTAATCAGAATGACTGGGAACAGTTATTTAGTTCTATAGATAGGAAATCCATTATTTTAGGCGATTTTAATGGTCACCACCCTATATGGTCACAAAAAACTACTTCACGAGGTGTACAAATTCATAAGGCATTGTTAGAAAGTAATTTTATTACCCTGAACGATAACAATATATCTACACGTTTTAGATTAGTTGATAATGTCCTTGAGCGGTCATCACCTGACATATCATTAGCTTCGTCAGATGTTGCGATAAGGTTTAACTGGAGTACAATCAATGAGACGTTAGGTAGCGATCATGTGATAATTAAGATTACTACGTACTCGCAGAAAAATTATGACTACATACGTAAACGCCGAAATTATAAAAAAGCAGACTGGTGTTCGTATAAAGACTATTTGGAGACCCTTTTTAACGATTTTACTTTTATAGATAACCCACAAAATATTTATGACAATTTTATTCACTGTCTAAATTTAGCTGCAAATAAATACATCCCAAATACTATAATTAATCTAAACCCTACGAGTAAATTCACATCTAAGCCATATTGGAGCTCATCATTAAATAAAACGGTAGCAGAGAGACGTTTGGCACTCGCTCAGTTCCGTCGTAATCCTACACCTCATAATCTAAGTACCTTGCAAGAAAAAGTGCGTATTACACAGAAATTAATAAGAAACGCTCGAGATAAATCGTGGCATGAATTTTGTTCCTCATTAAATAGCACAATTTCACATAGCGAAATGTGGCGCAAAATGAAATGGTTTAAGGGTCATAGTACTCCCCGGGCACATATTACAAAAGACCAGGCCAATGACCTCCTTAACGATTTGACACCTGATTACGCCGTACCTTGTGATCCATGTTTTATTAATAACTGTACTAGCTTAGATGTCCCATTTCTTAAACATGAACTTAATCGTTGTTTACGATACAAAGACACATCTCCCGGAAGTGACAATATCTCATACTCAATGCTGTCTCATATGCCCGATAACGGAAAAACAATATTGTTAAAAATGTACAATAAGTTTTATTCTCTTGGTTATGTTCCCACTCAGTGGCGCGATATCTCTGTTGTACCTATACCTAAGCCGGGGCGCGACGCGCAGTCACCGGGCGCGCTGCGACCCATATCTTTAATATCTTGCGTTTGCAAAACATTGCACTGTATGTTAATTAAGCGACTCGAATGGTTTGTTGAGAGAAATAAGTTGTTTTCTGATAATACTACAGGATTTCGTCGATGTCGATCAACTTTACACAACTTATCTTGCTTGGTTTCTAGAATACAAACCAGTTTTTCGCAGAATCAAATGACTATAGCTACATTCATAGATATAGACAACGCCTATAATAACGTCGACATAAAAAGCTTGATACATATTATGCAACAGCTGGGTATAAGTTCTATACTCTGCAGATATATATGGAATTTTCTGAAGGAAAGGTCATTAGAAATATATACAAATTCTGAATATATATGTAGAACTACATGTCGTGGTCTGGCTCAAGGGGACCCAATATCCCCACTACTTTTTAATATTGCAACCTATAACATTTGCGGAAATATTACCAATGTTTACACGTCTCAATACGCCGACGATTTTGTCTTATACTGCAGTTGTAGCAGCTTATATGAGGGCAAAAATAATCTTCAGTCAGCATTAAATCAATTAGTCAAACTACTATTCAATTTAGGTCTCGAAGTATCAAGTTCAAAAAGTAAAGTCTGTATATTTAAGAGAGGTTATCGAAGAGATCAGATCGATTTATTTATTAAAGATAGGACATTACAGATTGTTGATAAGGTTAAATATTTAGGGTTATGGTTAGACAGGTCGCTACGTTGGGCTAAGCACATAAATGAATTGAAAGAAAGAAGTTTACGTTTGATAAATATTTTCAAGGTTTTATCCGGGTCAGGTTGGGGAATTCACCCCACCTACCTCAGACGTATCTATATAGCTACGGTACGCAGTAGGCTAGATTACGCAAGCCCTTTGTTTGGAAATAGCTGTAAGACACATCTAGGTAAACTTGACAAAATTCAAAATCAATGTATGCGTGTCATTGGAGGATTTATTAAAAGTACCGCAATACACGTAATGGAAAATGAATTATTTTTGCAACCATTAGGAATACGTAGATATTATTTAGCAGGTAAATTTTGGCTCAAAAGTAGATCATTATTAGACAGCAAAATTATTAAAATTTTAGAGATTTTATCCACTTTCTGTAATAACGCATTTTGGAGACGTAAAAGTAAACCTTTGTTGGTGTTAATTCATGCTCAGCTTAAAGATATGTCTATCCATTCTAGTACACAATTAGAGATGTTTTCGCTCGACACCTGGGTTAGCAATGTGGATTTGTTCTCTATTGTGGTACCGAATATTGATGCAATTTCCCAACCAAAACATTACTACAGTACAGATGATTTAAAAAAGACTTGTATGGATTTTATAAGTAGTAACTATTCTAATTTTTACCAAATTTACACTGATGGTTCAAAGGACCAAGAAAATGGATGTGGTGGTTTGGCGATGTACGATATTCAAACACAATGTTCTGTTCAGTTAAGTATAAATGTTAATATTTCCATTATGTACATCGAGCTTATCGCCATAGCAGAAGCTATTTCTTATGTGCAATCTTTCAGCGCCGGTAAATTTGTTATCTTGACCGATTCCAAAAGTGCAATTTTGCATTTGGCTCGGTGCACCTCGACCGTTCGAGGTACACCGATTGCCTATAGCATTTTGGAATCACTATTAAAATTATCTAAAACTAATAAAACCGTAAAAATACAATGGGTCCCATCTCACATCGGCATACCCGGGAATGAAGAAGCCGATCGTTTAGCTAATAATGCATTTGCTGATGGAATTCCTTTTGATTGTCAACCATTGTTCACGGATCATTTGCACTTGGTCAGAGACAAGTGTACAGAAATGTGGAACGAGTACTTTGACGAGAGGTCACTGACTAAGGGCATTTGGTACCGCACTATACAACAGACATTGACGCGATCGCCGTGGTTTGCTGGATCCTTACTGTCTAGGTCTGAAATTGTGATTGCTTTGCGACTTCGGTCCGGGCACATCCCACTCAACAAATTTGGTTTTCTTATGGGTAAAGTTAGCTCACCTGATTGTGAAGAGTGTGGCGTATTGGAAGACGTCTATCATATTTTAGTGGAGTGTGTCCGGAATGAAGCCGAGCGAATAGAATTAATATTACGATCAGGCATCGATTTACATGAATTTGGTAAGTGTAATAAGATTTTGTCAAACCCTCTATCAGTTGATGCCAAAATGATTTATAAATTAGTTAAGTTAGGTTTAAAGCGTAGATCGTAAATTTAATTGATAATTATGAGAGTGACATGATCATGTTGATCAAACTCTCTTAAATAAATAAAGATTAAAAAAAAAAAAAATAATAAGGTTGGCTAAGTGAGGGTAGTTTGACACACTTTGGTGATTATTAGTCTGTATCTTGCTACCTAGCGCAATACACGTATTTACCGAAATATGACGTTTTAATAGACTTAACAGTGGGCGTGTATTGCGCTAGGTAGCAAGATACAGACTAATAATCACCAAAGTGTGTCAAACTACCCTCACTTAGCCAACCTTATTATTGCAAGAAGGCAGACAAGTACCTGCAGGTTGCGTACATAACAACGGTGGACCAACGCGGTAACAGAGTATATTGTTCTGTGCAGAGTAGTTTCCGGTGGAAGCGAGACGGCCTCAAGGCAGTCTACTAGCCAGATGGGCGGACAATCTAACTATAGACAATTTTAAATATCTTCATCCTCATCTCAGCTGTAGGACTACTTGTCCATGTCCACTGCTGGACATAGACCTCCCTTGTGAATCTATTTAAATCTATGGTATGAGTGAATATGTACTTTGTAATCTTTATAGTGTTCCTCGTAAAACACACTTAGGTAGGACATTTCAAGAGAATTAATTCTGGTGGGGTTCAAACCTACATCCTGTCAAGTTGATCCTTGACACCTCCTAAAGCCAGAAGAGCTTTTTCCATAAAAGCTATAGATAAAGCCTTAGGAATCTGATTTCAAGTTTAATTCTGTTAATACTAAAGGACTTGCCAATGCAATGTAACTAAATGGTTAAAGAAATAAATGGATTCCTGAGAAGGTTGTTGCTATACTAACTATACTTGGCAGATGATTTTGTGAGTGCAGTATGGGATGCTGATACACGGAAAGACTCTGCTGCACGTCTTCCGGAGGTTTCCTTGGCAGATACTTTCTGAATCCATGGACAAGAGAGAGGCAAAATTCTAGTGCCGGTTCCCCACAGCACCACTCTTTATTCAATTCACTTCAATAATATTTAATTTTGGGCATCAATAAAAAACAAACAACTAACACATATTTTACTGTACAACTTAATTATATATAACACATTGTTAAAGTCAAGTTTTATGAAACTGCTTTATTTAATTTGACACACAGTATATATGTAATCAAAACATATTAATTATGTTAATTGTTTAGGTAAATTATAATCAGCTATGGCTATGGAATCTGTGTGTGGATCAAATGTCCAAATGGGATTTAGGTATGTATTTAGGTTGCTGGGCCACATAGATGTGAAAAGAGCAGGACAGAGGAGGCCAGCAAAGATTAAGGAAGGCCTATATACTCAGGCGTCGTTAGTCCATGGTAAGGCATGGACTAACAAGGCAAAGGACAGAAATAAATGGCAACTGTTGGAGGAGGCCAATACCCGCGGAAGGGTCAGTAAAGTGCTATTTTAAAAATGTTTATTTTATGATGCAATCTTGCATTATTTAAAGGAATAATAAAGGCTTTTTTATTTTTATTAATACTAAACAGTAAGTGATTCAGGACCTAGAATAAGTACCTATTCATCACAAATTCTTGTACGAAAAACAGAAGATGTATACCTATGTTATTTTAAAAACAGGATTTTATCACATACCTTTTTATGATTTTCCTGAGGTTTTGAACAAGTTTTGGCATTAAAAATAATAGCATGTTAACAAATAAAGATGCTGGCAGTAGAATGTTACCCCTCCTCTCATGCCCGTGGATGCTGTAAGAGCCTGCTAAGGGATACCTCCGGAAGTTGGGCAGCGTTTTTCCGTGTATCAACATCCAATACTGTGCTCGCCAACCCACCTGACAAGCGTTGCGAGTATGGCAACAATCCCCTCATGCTCTTGGAGATGTATGAGGGAGGCCTATGTCCAGCAGTGGAGGAGGACGAGCAGTCCTACGGCTGAAATGATGAATGATGATCTTCATCTGTTTTTGGGCTTCAAACTTAAACACTAGATAGACAAGAACCCTTTCCATTATTGGTTTACTTTCGGAGCTTTTTAGTTTAACCCAAAAACCCAAGTTTCTCACATCGATGTACCTATCTGTCTCGATTGCCATAAAAATACGGCTTTTTGTTTGTGACCTAGTTACACAAAACTACTGTAAATATTACTCACCTTGAGACTTTGATTCGATGTGTCGTCGGTCGTTATGTATGGCGGTTCCCATAGCTTTACCTTCTCCACGTTCAATAAGGCCCGCAGTTTTATCAGCAAATCTTCGTGCTGTAGGTTCGAATCCATTTTTACAAAATGAAAAACAAAGAGAATAACTCAGCTTAATAAAATGACTTGCGCATCTACTTCACAAAAACAAGTAAGTAAACTACTAACAGCTGACTGACAAAGAAAACAAAACAAGAAAAGTGACAGACAGTTGATGGTGGAATCTTTTGACTTTGACATTTACAGTATAACACTGACAGCTTAGCATTTCGTTCTTTTCTTGGCGTTTGCAATGAGGTGTTTTTATTAAAAAGTGAAAACTTTAGGTTAGGTACTAGCTCCTGAAACACAGTTATTTACTAGTTCGTGAGCTTATGGATTCATTAATAATTGTATAGTTCGCGCAAAACTTCTTGAGCTCTGTGAAGTTAGCTTCAGTGACTGCGCAGTACACAGTTTTTAGGGCGTTGAGGGGAAGGAATGATAAAAGGGGTTCGAGAGGGGCTCAGTCTGTGAAATTAGGGTTGCCAGCGCGAGTTTTGTTGTATTTTTGTTTTATTTAGCACACATTTTACTATGCATTTATTTATTTTTCAATTATTAAAAAAAACATATTTAAAATCAATTATTATATTTAATTAAGGATTAATAAAAACTTAAATGCTAGAACGAATTCACCTTTATTATCGCAAGAAGCCAATTATTTAATACAAAATTTCGACTATGTGGCAAGATTATTTATAACCTAGTTGGCAATATTGAATGAACATGTCAACATGCGCAACTTTTCATTTGCCGCAACGTTCACAGAGCTCAAGAAGTTTTGCGCGAACTCTAACACCCTACATACATAAGTATTTTAAGTCAACAAAACATTTATTATTTTACTTTTACATTTTTTACTCTTACAAGTTCCCTCGAACCATAGAGTTAGTAAGTACGTAATATTCTATGTCTATGCCTCGAACCAAACTTTTACGGCGTTAATTTTCTTTCTTTTACTGGTAGACCATATAAGCACGGTGGAATTATCTATAGATAATTATTCTGTGCTATATTGGAGACCTATTTAGTAGTGAAACATCTCCGTTTGCCAACTCCACTCCATCTGTTAAGTTTTGTTGTAATTTTTATTTTATTTTATTTAACCTATATTGTCCCACTGCTGGGCAAAGGTCTCCCCTAAAGTCTTCCAACCATCCCGATCCTTTGCAGACTCCCACCATCTATTAATGTGTTGTAAAATACACTTTTATTTTGATTTTTCTTGAAAACGGCTCATTGGCTTGCAAAAGGAAAAACTAAGAAGGATAAATCATCATCATCATTATCTCAGCCTTAAGACGTTTTTGCTGGATGTCCTAAAATAAATAATAATAAAACCGAGCAAGAGCGAGTCGGACGCACCGAGGGTTCCGTCCGTCCGTGCCATCATACAATATTATGATAAAGGCGGTTTATATTTGTTGGAGAACCTTGACAGCGCCATCTCTTGTCTGATAGCGGAACTTATGTAGATTTTTTAAAGTTTCTAAAAAACTATTTAAATTACAGGGTTCGTTATAATTTTCCTGTAATCTTTACATACACTCCTATTACCTATTAAAGTTTCACGGGTTTATCTCTGCAAACTTCGGAGATAAGGGGGAACGGTCGTTTTTTCAACATTTTTGTAAATAACTCTGAAACAATACGGCTTAAAGGAAAAATAAAAACTGTTTATTAATGTGCAAATGAAGACCTTTCATATGATACCCCACACGACCTAGTAACTTCACTTAAACATTTTGAGATTCCCTATTATCCGCCCCCCTGCAATCATAATAAGAATATTTTGTAACATTTTCATATACCTACCTACTTACCTATGTTAGATTAGTAAAAAAGTGTTATCCCATTTCAAATTTCAAGACGATAGCATCAGTTGTTCTCGAGATATCCATTTGTGACAGACAGACAGACAAACTGATACCATATGGGTTCCTTTTTATTATTTTGGTCCGGAACCATAATTATTACCAACCCGGTAGTAAACGTTAAGAATAAACAAAAGTACCTACCTATTGTTCAAAGATTAGGTATATAGGTACTTATTGTATTTATTGTACTAGCATCGGAAATATCTTATAGCTGTATTACACTACACGATATTCAGGGCCCGGTAGTTGGGGCGATTAGGGAGCAAGGCTTGCCGCGGTCGCGCTAGTTAGGCAGGGTGATTACGTATCTCGCGATAGGTTTTGCAACAGGCAATTGACAGCAATATTGCTGTCAATTACCTGTTGCAAAACCTGTCGCGAGATACGTAATCACCCTGAGGGTCCCTTACGCTCTAACTCTTATTACACCACTCTTAGTTAGGGTAAGGGTCCCTGAATACCGTGTAATGTAATACAGGCTTAAGGCATCTGCGTGTGTTGTGTTTCACCTACCGTCTGATCGATTACACACTCAATATAAAAATAATTGCCTATCAACAATAGCTACTAAATTATTTAAGTTCTGTAATTACATTTTCCTAAGTGCGTAATTCCGTTTGAGAAACTACACGTCAACACGTACAAAAAGTTCATTGTTTTTTTTTTTCAAAAATGAAAACTTTGCTATGCATAGCAGGTAAGACTTTCTGACTAGACAACATAGACAACATACCAATTTTAGGCTTTATCATCATCATCATCATTTCAGCTGTAAAACGTCCACTACTGAACACAGGCCTCCCTTATGGTTCTCCATGAGGGGTAAAATCAAAATCAAAATCAAAATGCATTTATTTCAGTAACAAAAATAATAAAGGGTTTACCATGGTGGGAACCTCCTTTTAAGTATGAAATACCTGTGTTAGGAGGTTCCGCTCTTCATATCATAAAAATTACATAAAACATTCATGCATGAATTAAAATAAAATAAAACATTCAAAAAAAAAAAATCTGGAAAGTATGTGTAGTTGTATGTGGGTGAGATGTGTGAATGTGTAGTTGAGTATGGGGATGTGTTGTCTGATATGCAAGGGTGAGGATGTGTGCAGGTGAGTAGGGTCTTCTCCAATAGCGCCAGTCTCGTAGGAGCCTGGGTACCAGAGGAGACCCGTGTGTGATGTGTAGGTATGAGTAAATGTAGTCATGTAAATGTATTAGTAAACATTAGTTGATTATAATGATTATGCGAAAGGGATTCAGTATGATACAATTTTACAATTTTTTTTAATATTTATTAATGATGATTTTTTCCTGTTTTTAGGGGTAGTTGCTATAAACACCACGCTTAGCAGGCGGGTTGGCGAGCACAATAGGTTGCAGTAGGATGTTGATACGCGGAAAGACGCTGCTGCCCATCTTCCGGAGGTATCCCTTAGCAGGCTCATACTGCATCCACGGGCATGTGAAGGGGGGTAACATTCTACTGCCGGCACCCGATGTCAAGGCTCTATGCGTAGGAATTATTGCAAGCCTTTACCAGATGTCGGCTTGGAATAAAATGTAGGTAGTAGAAATTTGAGTAGGCTCTTCGAATGTAGAATGGTAGTAGAATGTTGCCCCTTCTCTCTTGCCCGTGGATGCACTAATAATCTTCCGAAGTATACCTCCAGAGGCAGCATCGTCTTTCCGTGTATCAACATTCCGCCTGCCAAGCGCGGTGATGATCAGTAATTACATACTACGTATGGCAAGAACTCCTCAGGATCAGTACTTGGATCTCCAAGTCAAAGAGGGAGGCCTTTGTCCAGCAGTGGACGTTCTACGTCTGATGATGATGAACTCATATTTACTCATTATTTTTAGTCCTCCTGGTGGTCCAGAGGGCCCAAACCTACGTCTTGCTGACAGCAAACCTCGACGATATCGAAGCCGCCGCGAAGCAGCTGGTCCAGTCTCCTGCAATGGCCAAGATAAAGCAGCACGTCAGTCGCGCCGTCTCCAACTTCGACCAACAGATGCGCTCCATTGACGACGAAGAAGTGAAGGAGCTGAGGCGATCGCCTATCCTCGGCAATATGGTGAAGGTCCTACGTCAGGCCTACCTCTACGTAAAGCAGAAAATTAACGAAGGTAACTTGATACGATAGGTTGCAGAGTGGGGGGCAGTAGAATGCTGCTCCTACTCTCTTGTCCTTGGATGCAGTAAGAACTTCCGGGTGATGGGCAGCAGCATCTTTACGGGTTTTAAAATCCTCTACTGCTATTGCTAACGCGCCTGCCAAGATCACGAAGTTTTTGGCGAGTACCTACGGCAACAACTTCGTAATCTTGGAGATCCATGATACAGAAATATGTCCAGTAGTCCTACGGCCGAGATGGTGATTATGATGATGATGAAAACAAACACTTTTTGAATTAACCCCTTCTCCTTCAGCTAACCCCTACACCGACGCCAAGAGAGACAGTTCTGAAGACGGCAGAGAACTTGCAAGTGATTACAAGCGTAAACGTAAGACCAACAGATACATGTCACGAAGAGAAGACGGAAAGGAAGCTGTTCCTCTGACAGAAGACCAGATGCAAGAAAAACTGAGGGTTGCTAAAGATATGGTGGCCCTGGGAAAGAACGCGACCCGACATCTCAACTCCATCAAAGGGATCTTAGCTGCAAGTGTTTAATGAACGTGCAAAGTGCACTTGCAATTAAATACATATTTTGGGAAGCTTTCTGCTTTTTCATCGCCATTCAGCCGTAAAACGTGGTAAAACGTCCACTACTGAACACAGGCCTCCCTTATGCATCTCAGTGTGGGGTAGTTGCCATACTCACCACGCTTGGCAGGCGGGCTGACGAGCGCAGTACGAGATGTTGATCACGGAAAGACGCTGATGCCCATCTGCCGGAAGTATCTCTTAGCAGGCTCTTACTGCATCCATGGGCAAGAGAGGTGGGGCAACATCCTACTGCCGGAACCCCAAAGCATTATGCATTTTGCTTGGAATCATTTGCAAAATTTTTTTTGCCCTGGGGTGCCGGCAGTAGAAGGATAGGAAGGTAGGAAGGATCCTCTCATGCCCATGGATGCAGTAAGAGCCTGCTAAAGGGTACCACCGTAAAATGGGCACCAGCGTCTTTCCGTGTATCAACATCCCGCACTGCGCTCGCCAATATGAGCGATATGGCGGGTATGGCGGGTACGGGTGTGTTAAATTTCTAACATAATAAGCAAGACCTACCTAGTTTCTGATAGACTTAGATATAACCTAAACATAGCTACCGTTTCCACAGAAACATAAAAGGAGTGCGTAGTAAGCTTAGCGGAATGGTTACAGCCCAACACTGGGGGCCACGTCACACAAGACTATTAATCTACTAAGACATTGGCGCCGCTTTGAAAAAAATGTTGTAATTATAGTAAAATAAAATAAAACCGGGCAAGAGCGAGTCGGACTCGCGCACCGAGGGTTCCGTGCCATCATACAATATAATATATGACAAAGGCGGTTTTATATTTGTTGGAGAACCTTGACAGCGCCATCTCTTGTCTGATAGCGGAACTTATGTAGATTTTTACACTTTCGATGATTTCTAAAAAAGTATGATAGTAGTGAGATTGTAATAAATTTCCTCTAATCTTTACATACACTTCTAATAGCAACAAAAGTTTCAGAGGTTTATCTCCGCAAACTTCGGAGATAAGGGGGAGGGAACGCTATATTTTTCAACATTTTTGTAAATAACTCAAAAACGATATGACTTAAAGGAAAACTAAAAACTGTTTATTAATGTGCAAATGAATACCTGTCATATAATACCCCACATCACCTATTAACTTCACAAAATTTTTGAAAACCCCCTTTCCACCCCCTTGTCTAAAAAACTATGCAAATTAGGGAGTTTGCTATAATTTTCCTATAAAGTTTACATACACTTCTATTATTTATAAAAGTATCACAGGTTTATCTCTGCAAACTTCGGAGAAAGGGGGGGGGGGAACGGTCGTTTTTTCAACTTTTTTGTAAATAACTCAAAAACGATACGACTTAAAGGAAAATTAAAAACTGTTTATTAATGTGCAAATGAATGTCTTTCATATGATACCACACACGGCCTAGTTACTTCACTTAAAATTTTTGAGATCCCCAATCCGCCCCCCTGCAATCAAAATAAGAATATTTATTAACATTTTCATATATGATTTATTAGTAAAAAAGTGTTGTCTTTTACCATTTCAAATTTCAAGTCGATAGCATCAGTAGTTCTCGAGGTATCCAGTTGTGACAGACACAGACAGACAGACAGACAGATTCTATAAGGGTTCCTTTTTACCATTTTGGTCCGGAACCCTAAAAAAGACAAAAAAAAACTAGTAAAATCGACATTTCATAGTAGCTTAGGAGGTACATACCTACATGTTTTTTCTAGGAGTAAAAAACATCATAATGAAAAATATACGTTAATTAAATAAAAAGTAAGTACTTACTTATTAGAAAATATATTGACATAAAATTGTAGGCAATGTATACAATTTTTGATGAAATACGTCGAAAAAACGTATTCATTAGAAAACTAAATCCCAAATTGAAAATAAGTGAGTTCTAACATTTTTTCCTGTTCCAAATTTTTGGTGCATTTACTATCATGGTGCCACCGACAATCTTGCCACGAGGTTTCTTAAAGGCGGGTATAATACGATGCCATCTAATCAGAAATATTTTGCATGATTTTAATCCAAAACAGAGGGAGAAAGCATAATTCGTTCCTAATCGTTAGCCATATTCATCGGTGGAACTACCCGTCTGACAAGACTTTTAATAGGGCGGTGATTTCGCCAGGGTTCAGCCATTGCGATGAGCGCTTCCGATTATCGTATAGGATCCACTTTTTATCACAGGTAATCATCATCATCATCATTTCAGCCGTAGGACGTCCACTGCGGGACATAGGCCTCCCTCATGGATTTCCAGTTATTGCGGTTGGAAGCGATCTTCATCCACCGTCGACCTGCGGTATTCACCAGGTCATTATCCCATCTTGTTGGTGGACGTCCTACGCTGCGCTTGCCGGTCCGTGGCCTCCACTCGAGAACTTTTCGGCCCCATCGGCCATCTGTTCTGCGAGCTACATGGCCTGCCCATTGCCACTTCAACGTGCTAATCCGTCACAGGTAATGATTCGATTTAAAATCCCTTTATTATTCTGCCGGTTGACTAATGTAACGCAGCAGTCGACGCGCATTTCTCGATTTGCTTCACTCAGTTCGTGAAGTGACACCTTTCAAGCTTTTTCACCTTCCCAATTTGCTTCGTCATTTTGCACCGTCGCCATATACATCATTAATCCTTCGAGCCGTTTCTGCAGCACTGGTGCCACGGTCGAACTCGTACTCGTAAATAACGCGATATTTCAAGTTTTCCATTTGTAAACTGAGTGACGCAAAGACAAAATATAAAAGCTGAAAAACCAATGGTTTTCGAAACACAAATGCATGAGTAAATAGCTGTATAAATTTGAATTCGGAATTCCTAACCAAAGAGGAGTTATTTGAGATCAAAGTGGCCAGTACGACAAAACGCCAATTTCATATGTAACGACCTTAATATTTTGGGGTGAGAGCAGGCAACTAAATTAAGTTATCATAGTAGGTATTTCTGTCGTGGGGTGTTGAAGAATGCTGCCCCTCCTCTCTTGCCCGTGGATGCAGTAAGAATTTGCCAAGTGATACCTCCGGAAGATAGGCAGCAGCGTCTTTCCGTGTATCAATATCCTGTAATGCGCTCTCCAATCTGCCTGCCAACCGTGGTGAGTATGCAACCCCTCATGTTCATTACTTAGTGATCAATGAGGGAGGCCTTTGTCCAGCAGTGGACGGCTGGAAGAGAGAAGAGAGGTATTTCAAAAATATATCATGATTTCCGAGTAAAATCCCCAGTTTTTTCACTTATTGCCCAAACTTCCCGATTGCCCAACGATATCTCTCTCGCATAGTTTTTTTTAAATAAAACGCAAATAACTATGAAAAACAATATGAGTGGACAAGATCCTAGTTCAGGGCGAATTATTTTAGAATTATTTTAATTCCTTATTTTAGATTTAAGTGACGTAAATGATATCACTTTGATGTCAAATAGACTTAACCGAAGGACGAGGACGATCCTTCCATCAGCAATAGGCAGCATTTACGCAAATAGGACTAGAATTATACCAATTATACGTAGTTGATAGATCACTTTAACTCAGAATGATCACGGGTTTGTGTTCCACGTAGCGCTTAAATAGGCTGTGTTCCGCCCAGGACGTGTAGCTGTTGGCTGGGCGGCGTGATGGGCGGATTAAGTCTACATTACCTAAGGGAGCTTCAGCATTAGCTAAGGGAGCGAATTAAGTTTGTAAGCCACCACACAGTAGAATGTTGCCCCTCGTCTCATGCCCGTGGATGCAGTAAGAGCCTGATAAGGGATACCTCCGGAAGATGGGCAGCAGCGTCTTTCCGTGTATCAACATCCCGTACAGAGCTCGCCAACCCGCCTGCCAAGTGTGATGAGTATGGCAACTAACCCTCGTGGAGATCCATAAGTGAAGCCTGTGTTCAGTAGTGGACGTTTTACGGCGCTGAAGTGATGAATACGTAGCTTTAGCCTATAATTTAAACTTAATTTACACAGAGTCAGCAACTTGTATTTATACTAAACAGGACGCTGCAAAGCCTGGGATATTTTGTAAGAAACTAAAATATATTCGTGCACAGCCGGTATCGAACCCTTTATAGATACAGGGTGTATTGTATATCTGTCATCATCATCATCATTTCAGCCGTAAAACTTCCACTACTGAACACAGGCCTCCCTCATGGATCTCCATGAGGGGTAGCTGCCATACTTACACGCTTGGCAGGCGGGTTGGCAAGTGCAGTTTTGGATATTGATACACGGAACGACGCTGCTGCCCATCTTCCAGAGGTATGCCTTAGCAGGCTCTTACTGCATCCACGGGTATGAGAGGAGGGGTAACATTCTACTACGCCAAAAGGGGGTGATTCTGACCACCCCAAGAAACAACTTTAGTTCAACAGCTTTTAAGGATTCAGTGATTTTCATTCAATAAAAGACTACTAAAGTTTTAACTTCAACTGCTGACTATACGATAATGACAACCTTCACCCCAGCTGATTCTTCTCAGGGTTATAGAACAGGCAATGAGTTGCCAGAATAAAAATACCGAAATCCCCAAAATTATTTTACTTATATGTAAAATAAACTAAAAATCCAATTATGACCTCAGGATCATCATCTAATCACACAAACTAGTCAAATTGTAAATAAAAATAACAATATTGTTTATAATAAAAAAATACCGTAAATTGATGTTTTTCCCCTTCGAAACTACATGTTTTCATGGGCTTAAAACCCCTCCTTTTGGGTTAGAAGACATATTATGATACACCCTGTGTAGTTAATATCTACAAACGCTATTTCGAACCTCATCTTAAGTGCTTGCGTATTACATTTGCAGAAGCAAAAATGTGTATTTGAGTTGAATAACATTTTCAAACATGCCAAAGAGTTGCCACAATTTTCTACAGAGAATTTCTTTAAAAGCGAGCTTTCAACATTTTACTTAGGACTTATGTAGGTGATATATTGCAGATCGTATGTTAGGAATGAATATGGATGGAGATGGTGCGAGAGGTAGGCCAAAGAAGCGGGATGGAGTGCGTATAAAAGAAAATATGCGAAAATAAATAAATAATGCTGGACAAATCACACAGCATCATCTAGTCCCAAGCTAAGCAGAGCTTGTGTTATGGGTACTATATGACTGATATACTTAATACATTATACTACATAGATAGATATTTTTATGATATATAGAAAAACAACCATAACACCCTGAACAAATATCTGCAGATCGTACAGACATTTGTCCCGAGGCGGGAATCGAACCCGCAACCCCTTGCGTCGCAGACGGACCTTCGCCCGCTGCGCCACAGAGCTCGTCGAAAAAAGCAGTAAGTGTAGAGATGGCGACTGAGAAAGGAGAGTGGAAGAGGAAAACCTGTTGTGCCGATCCCGCATAAAGTAGGATAAGGGCAGGGAGAAGAAGAAGATATTGCAGCTCGTAAGAGCCAAATACCCAAATAGAAACGTTGTTGAATTTACACATTTCCCAAGAACATCTTGCCTCATCAGCCATTTCAAGCAAATTGTGCCGTGAGGTTTATTTATAATGTTGCCTCTCCTCTTTTGCCCGCGGACGCAATAAAGGATCTGCTAAGGGTTTGCACCGCTCCGGGAGATGGGCAGCAGCGACTTTCCGTGTATCAATTTTGCGTACTGCGCTCGCCAACTCGCCTGCCTAGCGTGGTGAGTATGGCAAGTACCCCTCATGGAGATCCATGAGGGAGGCCTGTGTTCAGTAGTAGACGTTTTACGGCTAAGATGATGAGGCACTCGCACCTAGGCAATAGAATGGATGTAGGTTTAATAATACTCGTAATAATAGTAGTAATTTATGGATAACTAGCCGCGCTCCGCGGTTCACCCGCGTAGTTCACGTTCCCGTGGGAGTTACTCAGGGATAATGTGTCATTCTAATTGTGAAATAATTTTAAAAATTAGTCTTGTAGTTTTTGTTTATTCGTTACAAACATACTAAAAACAACATACAAATATTTCCTCTTTATAATATTGAGAGATGAGAGATAGGGAGGGTTTTCGTACATCACTTCAGAGAATATGTTTTTAATTACTCTCTTTTTTAATTACTTAGAAGAGAGTGTATTTGAAAAAAGATAAACCTAAAAACGCCTATTAAATACATTCTATTAAGTTACGTAGAAATCTGATATTAATAAAAAGAAAGGGTTAATAGAGCACCAGGATACATCCGGATGGAGGGTTGTACAACCCCAATGTATGTAGATGCTTAGTCAAAGTCAAAGTCAATAAGGGACGGTTCGCGAACCTTGTGAGACAAAGACACGTTCGATTTTGCTCTCTGTATTTTAAATCAAAACTTTGGTAAAAAGTTATTTATTCGGCAGAAAACTTGTGTTCCCTGTTGCCTAAACTCTTATGAGTTTAGTGTCCTCAGGAGAATCAAATCATCATTATTATTTCATTTTTAACAAACTTTAGGTCTCACAGGGTTTCGAGGTCTGTGCGGTCGGGTAAAGGCAGAATACCAGCGTTTACTGCTAACACGGTAGACAAAATGCTGAGTCGGGACCCATTTGCTACTGTAGCACAGGGATGATAAATATTTGTGGTCTTTGGTTTTTGTCGAAAAAGGTGTTTGTATTTGTTTTTATTTCTAGTATTTTATTTTTATTACCTAAGATTGTTTGTAATTAATTATATGTATATTGTTTGTGTGCTCTGTAGCAAATAAACGAATGTCTATGTCTACATATGTCTAAGTGTTTTTTCAATAGAGCAAAATGCTACATAGGATATTCAATTTAAAAAAGAAGAACAAGGCATATTGTCATTGATTATAGCACTTAATTGAATTTGTTCGCTTCAAAAACTTTTTCCAAGTGAGGGAAAGAAGCAAAGATGAAACCTCACTCTTTCACTTCTATTCATTGTTACTATTTTTGTCATAGATGTACGTACTCGTTTAACTGGCTGATAACATGCCAGCATTTGTTGCAACTATCATACAACCCGAAAACAGTATCATACTCGCTAGCGACTGTAGTTAAAAAATGTATGAGAACTTTTACAGCGCTTCTAGCAGATAGTTTGGTACTTAAATACGTAAACTATAGTTAACTACAGTAAACTATATTACAGCGACTTTAGTTATACAGTAAACTATACTACAGCGACTGTAGAGGTAGTTAGGGCTTCATTTGCTTATAATTTGGTACCATGAGTTACAAGTCTGACATATGTCATAGTAACGTACTATTACTACTGTAGTAACGGCAGGCGATCTAACAGTGACAACTCATGGTAGACACACAGCTATCCGTTTCATCAAAAGTTTATAGAATAAAAAATATTAAGTAAGCCCCGAGTCGACCGAGTTCGTAACACCATGCTGTGTTCCCTTACTGGCATCACAGATGTCGGTAAGAAGGCTGCAACGCTGAAGTGGGACTGGGCGGGCCACGTGAACCGAATGCCAACAGAGAAATGGGCTCAGAGTGTAACACCTTGGCTCCCTGATGAGGGAACGCGGTGTCGGGGTCGACCGAGGAAGCGTTGGCGGGATGAACTTGTTATCTTTGACAGAGGATAGTGGGAGTCTGCAAAGGATCGGGATGGTTGGAAGACTTTAGGGGAGACCTTTGCCCAGCAGTGGGATAACAAAGGTTAAATAAAAATAAAAAAGTAACCCCCGATAAATTGCCTAGTTACTGAGGTTAGCTAACTTATTTTTGTAATGTGTAGTTCAGTTTTGTTTCGTTTCATTTGATACCAAATTCGGGTAAATTTGGAAACATTGAATTATTCATCCCCTCTTTCACCCCCATATCTTGTAAACCTATGAACCGACTTTGATCCAACGGAAAACCTGCTTTTTAATAAAAAAAACTGCATGCAAATCGGTCCACTCGTTTAAGAACTACGGTGTCACAGACAGATACATAGCAACACAGACACACACACATAGCGGTCAAACTTATAACTCCCCTCTTTTTGTCGAGGGTTAAAAATAACCTCAAGCATTGACTGATCGAGAATGCGTACTATGAGGTCCAAGATTTCCTGGATAAAGCATGATAATGTTAATTTTTTCGGCTAATTCAATTTATTTTAAATCGTTTTGTAATTTATTCACAATTGTGTATATTTATTCATATTAGTGAAATTTAATATCTATAATTTTATAAATTAATTTAATTTTTACCTGTTTTCTAATAAAATTACTATCTGGCTATCAGACTATTTCAATGGAGATCTATCAAGCCGCCTTGGAGCTCCATCAGTGGAATGAAGGGCACTTCTGTAAGTTGTAAGGAGTTTATGCCGAGAGCGTTCTGGCAAATTGTTTAAGCAATGATCCTAGGTATATGCAAGCAAATAGCGGAGGAGATATCGCGAATGTAAAAAGGCTTGTTTAAGAGGTTCCATAAGTAAATTATTCTTCAATAAAAAAAACCGAATTCAAATGATAACATCCTCGATTTCTGACTGAAAAAACCCTAACCGCTGTACCTACGCCTATTTAAGTCATCATCATCATTTCAGTCATAAAACGTCCAGTTGTAAACACAGGTCTCCGAAATTAATCACCATGAGGGGTAGTTGCCATACTCACCACGCTTGGTAGGCGGGTTGGCGAGCGCAGTACGGGATGTTAATACGCGGGAAGACGCTGCTGCCTATCTTCCGGAGCTGCCCATCTTAGCAGGCTCCTATTGCATCCACGGGCACGAAAGGACACATTCTACTGCCGGCACCTCACGGCGGATTAGGTATTACCATCTTAATATCAAATACTTCTGGTCTGCAATCCTGTATCTGTCAAAGATTTAATCTTTGGTATCTGTGAAAAAACTTACAACATGACTGTAAAGCGAGAAAAATATTCAACTCACGATTTTTGTAATGGACAACAACGTGCACAGAACCCTCGATACGTGACTGCGTCTTGCACTTGGCCAGTTTTTCGTTACTTATGAAAACAAGGTCCCAAGGTATTCTGTTTTATGAGCGAGCGACGGGATGTGTTCTGGAGTTCTCGTAAAATACAGGCCACGCCAGCTCAAACGTGGGTACCGAGTCATGAACGGGTTTATTTGTAAGTTGTTACTGTTACTTGCCGTGTTTACCGAGTGGTATGTACACCCGACTTTCAATCCGAAGGTCGTATGTTCGATACCGGCAGTGCAACAATGGATTTTTCTTTCTTGAAAAATATATGTGCACACTTAACACGAGCTTTAACGGTGAAGGAAACATCGCGAGGAAACCCGCGGCTTAGTTAGCTTCAGACGTATTTACCTGTTCTTTCCTCTGAATAACAGCTGACTAAGCTGAGAGGATGGTATACTCGTAGGTGCTGGGCAAGCCTAATCCATCTAACAATGTCCCAGGCACTGCAGCGTCCCGTACAGCATGATTACCAGTTGCTGACGCTGTATAAATCATCTATAATAGATGCAAAGGCCTTACTGTTACTGTTAGCCCGAATCATCCCATTGTTGAGCAAAGGCCTCTATCCACTTCTTCCATTCACTTCGGTTCCCAGCTAATTCCTCCGATGTGTAAGTTCCCTCCCTTGTAAGTTGTATTTCAATAAATACAATAAAAATAAATACAAATTTTGTTTATTTAGACAACAATATTATGGTGCAGTTGGTTAGTAACACGAAGTAAAGTACCTTTAAATAATGTTAGTAAAATATACACATCATGTCCCAGTCTAATGTGTAGATTGCAACACTAAGTGTACTCATTACAAAAAACAATATTGTGTAACCTCGGGTGCTACTAGATATTTTTAATTTCATAAACATATTTGTTGTCTATGTAGGCGTGAGCCAAAACTAACTTTTATAAATAAGCCTTCATTCCCGCAGGATGTCTTTCCTCTCAGATCTTATTCATATTTAAGCGTAAGATGTGATCCTACTGAATCAACTTTCTTATTTGTAACGTCCATAACGTCTGTAGGTATAGGCACTACTAATATACACACTAGATGTCCCGTGCAACTTCGTCTGCGGCACATGAGAGAGAGAGAGTTGGCTGTAGGCACCTGTAATTAAATTCTAAAGGAGATTAAACTTTTCTAGTTTTGTCTACGAATATAACTTGTTAAACTTTCGCGATTTGTTAACATATTTTTTAGTTTTAAAATTACATGATTTTATCGCGTACCTTTGTTATTATTTTCCCGACAATGGTAATGGAATTCAGGTAATTTACGTAGAAGGTAATTTACGTATAAAATTCTAGTCCAGGTAATTTGCGTTTCTGGGACTATGCGTCTAAATGGTTTCGAACACATTTCAGCGTTCTTGGTGGTGGGAGATCTGATGTGCTGGGAGCTACCGCCGTGAATTGATGGCAGGATCAGAAATATCCAAGTTCACATTACGACACATTACAGTGCCGGTATCGGACTGCTGTACAGTCGGAACATAACGCACACACTTATTAAACACAGGATTCAATGCTCCGGAATATGAGCTGCAGCGTCATTCCGTGTATCAACATCCCGTACTGCGCTCACCAACCCGCCTACTAAGCGTGGTGAGTATGGCAAATACCCTCTGAAAATCCATAAGGGAGGACTGTGTTCAGTAGTGGACGTTTTACCACAGTTTTACGGCTGAAATCATGATGATAACTGCAAACTTGTATAAGAATCTCCTGTGGCTAAGCCGCACTGTCAACCCCAATCCATCTTAAACAGAAATAGGTAGACTAAAGTGGGTTTCCTTTTTAGCAATTTAGCCATCTTTTATGTTCCCAAATAGATTTAGGCGGCTACGAACGGTGCTCATGAAGAAGGGCCTCTAAAATGGTATACGAAACGTCAGCAAGATGCTAATAAGTTAGGTACGTAGTGTAAGCCGTATTATATTATTTTATTAAAAAAGATTTTAGTAATTTTTTTTGTTTGAATAATTAGGGGGCGAAGCCCTTTAATATGCATAGCGCTGTCTGTATGTCTGAGTATGAGACGATTACAACCGAACGCGTTGACCGATTTACATGTAACCTTTTTTGTTAGCACCGAAGACGGTGCTAACAAAAAAGAAAAGATATTAAGAAATAAGAGAAGGTAAAAGGTATCACCAAAGGTCAAAAATGGCATTTTGGGGTTGTTGGATGTTGTTAGGGATTCGCAGGGAAACACCTTTGAACGTTTTAATAGTTTATTTGATGCACTACAACCTGTTACATTGTTATTTTCGTCCTTATCAGTTTAATTAGATTTTAACACAATTAAATTAGCGGAGCACGTTAGCACTGTCACACAGCAGGATGCAAGAGAGAGAGCCCGCTTCGTAAGAGCAGGATAGCTAATGAATGAGTTGTGTACATAGGTAATAAATTTTGTATGACAATACGAAACAGATGTTTTCGGCCATTTGAAGACTTTTATTTTTTTGGTGACTTTTTGAGGTCACAATAACCCCGATCCCTGTGACCCTAGGGTCACACCTCAAAAGATCGGGGTTAGGTCACCAAAAAAATAAAAGTCTTCAAATGGTCGCAAACATCCAACAACCCCAAAATACCATTTTTGACCTTTGGTGACATTTTAAGACCTTCGCCCCCTTTTCTGGTACTCCCGTACTAATCCTTCTTGTTAGTAAGTGTTCATATAAATCTGGTGACAGTCTTAAAAAACAGCATAATGTCCACTAAGTTGGTGTTACAATTCCGAAATAATACAATAAAATGTAACGTAAAAGCAACGACGTTTTCTTTTTTACCGACCTTCAAAAAAAAGACCTGATAAACCTTGACTAGCTCCTCAAGGTTTATCAGGTTGCAAATTCATATTTTTGTATTTTTCTGTAGGTGAATCCGGAGGTATCCCTTAGCAGGCTCTTACTGGCATCTACGGTTATGAGAGGCGGGGTAACATTCTACTGCCGGCACGCCACGGCCACGAGCGGCGTATAAACGACGCGATCATCAGCTCTGCACACGCCCTTATATATACGACCTTCGTGGCTCAGTAAGTCTGAATGCCGGCTGTGACGCAAGAGCAACCTTTTGCGTCACATCCCATATACCCACCGAGGGTAAGTGCTAGATAGATAACTCTTTACTGTACTTAAATTTATAATTGTAAGGCCTTTCCATCTACTATAGATGATTTATACAGCGTCAGCAACTGGTAATCATGCTGAACGGGACACTGCAGTACCTGGGATATTGTTAGATGGATTAGGCTTGCCCAGCACTATACCATCCTCTCAGCTTAGTCAGCATAAACATAATAACACAATAAATACTGATATAAAATGTTACTGATACGAAAGAAAGTTAACCAAGTGCTACCTGCAGATACTGGGTATAGATAGAGTAGATTATGTATGTGTGGGAGAAATCTAATCTACCGACTGGTAAATCAAACAAGTTGCTTGGATGACAAGTGGAGTAGTTTATTATTCACGAATGCATTAATTTCAAATGCAGAAAGGGCAACAATTATGTGAGAAAAACCGTCTCCTAATGGCGTGCTTAGTGATGTCACGTTATATCACACAGTTCCTAGCAAACATCACTAGGGAGGTGCTCACCACACCCCCCACGGAGACAAACAAACCAGGCTCAAAATAAGAAAATACATTTTAATAAATAATAATTATTTTAATTAAGACGAAGCTTTTAAGATAAAAATTTGTATAAAGATGATGAAAATTTGATTTTATAATTAGCTATGTTATATATTAAAAATGTTATTATAACATCACTTTACAATTAAACAGTATTTTGCTGATAATATTATTAATTAAGATTTTCTATTCTGTATTGTAAATTTTTGTTTTCATCGTCTTTGTATTTAACTTTCAATTAAGTTACTTGAATAAGTAGGCTTAAATTTATTTTAATTGACTAACTTGTCCAAGAAAATGTAATTTGTCAAAGGTGAATACTTAAGAGGTTTGTTATTGTAATTGCAACTCGTTTAAATTGTAGTCTTTCTTAATCTTTCGCGAACACAATACATTTTAAATATCAAAAGCACGGGACTATATCGCGTTATCATCATCATCATCATCATTCCAGCCGTAAAACGTCTACTACTGAATATGATCCCTCATGGACCTCCATGAGGGGTTGTTGCCATACTCACCACGCTTGGCAGGCGGGTTGGCGAGCACAGTACTGGATGTTGATACACGGAAAGACACTGCTGTCCATCTTCCGGAAGTGTCCCTTAGCAGGCTCTTACTGCATCCATGGGTATGAGAGAAGGGGTATTATTCTACTGCCGGCACCCCACGGCAATCCACCACACCAAACGGTATCGCGTAATATCTTTGGTTATTTCCGACGTTTCAACTGAGTAACATAAGAAGAAGTCAGCATAAAATAACATGCGATCACACCCCTCAAAGCCCAACCCTACGTGCTGGCATAGATATCCCACGTGACGGGCGGACACTTGCAACAAAATTACGCAGCGGATGACCAAAAGGGCAAACACGTAAGAAAAACGATAAAATTCACCCTATTATAATGTTAAGTGACACTGGCAGAATTGTGTAAAACCAAACACAAAAGTCATTAAAGAAGAAAAACATGTGATTACTTTTTTTTTTTTTTTCATTTATTTATCTTTCTTAAAAAACAAATACACAAGTTAATCATAATAATAGCACAGGTAAACCACTAAGGTTTGTTTTATGACTTAGTCCGCACATTCTGAGGTCCGCACGCACATCAATTGGCACTTATCCCAATAGCATTCCATGGAGATGCTGCGGGGAATTCCGTTTCATCCACGTCTCATTTCAGTCGTCGGGCTATCTCGGCGCGCTACGCACGTAGGCCCGTAGCGTAGCGCTTGCGTAGACGCTCTACGAAATTTGCGCTGGACTAAAAGTTTACTGTAAATGTGTAACGAGGGATTGCTAATGTTTATGAATATAAGTTAATATGTTCAAAATACGAGTTCATAGTTTCAGGAAGTTTAAGCATTTTAAATAGTTATTAAATAAGTCCTGAGTATTTATACAGGTTGCTAATTAAATGACGTACGAATTAAAATGATAGAAAAATTATAAAAAACTTTTAGAAGATACGTAATAAATCATTTAGGGCAGTTTGAGAAAATTAAATGGTTAAAAGTGTATAACTATGTAAATAAATAAGAGTTGATAAAAGTGGTTAATAGCCAGAAAAAGTCCCAAAACTTTTCTTAGTAAGCTAAAGAAGTTTTAGTCTTTGAATTTATTGAACTTGGCTATTTTAAGCCTTGTTATACAAAGTTATTAAGATTAATGGGATGAACGAAATTCAAAATCCTATCTGACTCAATCCTTTGAACATAACTTATAACGATAGATTTCTATTTAAAATTTCAATCCCTTTTCGACGCTAAATTACTAAGCTTTTGCATAATTAAGTGTCGGGCTTTTTGTATTGAATGGCCAAAGAGGTTTCACGTAAATTAATTACTGCATTGTGCTTATTTATCTCATCAGAGAGATAAGACTGTGTGAGAATTGGCTAAATTAATTAATTTTGACTCAAAACTTAATGTTTGTGAAATATTTTCGTGTAGTGGTTAAATTAAAAATCTTTGATATGAAATTCTAGTGAATTTCAAAATATACTTAGGTTCAAATAACTCAGTAAGGATAAGTGAGCTATAATAATCATACAGTGACTACAGTTATAACTTTCTACTTAAACTACGTATAAGAAAGTCATTGTCAAAAAAGTGTTGTAAAAGTGTTTAGCTGCATTTTCGAAAGTCGGAATAAGTTACAAATTGATAACTTCCAATAATAACTTTAAACAAATAACCATATAAAAAATAACAAAACATTATCATGCTTAGCCCGTCTGATATCATCAATAATCAAAACTGAAAAAAGTACCGTGTAACAACCAGTGTTACCAAAAAACTCATCAAATACTAATAATCAAAATGGCGGACCTCCCTGACTTCTTCACGAGGAACGAGACCCTCGCCCAGTTCACACAGCGCTGCATGAACGTCACTATCTTCGACTGCAGCGAAGAGGAGATGCTTTGGCTGCTGATGGGCCCCCGCCGACTTCCCCTCCAGAAGATCGTTCCGATCTCCGCGATCCTGATCCTGATTTTTCTGACGGGGGTTGTGGGGAATATAGCTGTATGTGCTGTGATCGTTCGCCACCCCGCCATGCATACAGCGACGAACTACTACCTCTTCAGCTTGGCGCTGAGCGACCTGCTGCTGCTTCTGTTCGGTGAGTGTAATCATAATAATTATTTGACGACCTCTGTGGTGCAGCGCGCGAAGGTCCGCCTGCCACGCAAGAGATTGCGGGTTCGATTCCAGGCTCGGTACAAATATCTGTACGATCTGCAGGTATTTTATCGGGGTGTTCTGTATGTTTTTCTTTCTTTATCTATACATATAATAAAATCGTAATTCTTTCGCGTCCGTACGTTTAATATTTTTGCGAATAAATAAGTGGGATACATGAGGAAAAGTTATTAAAACGTAAAAAAACTATTTTTTAAATTTTTGTCTGTTTGTCGGTTTGTTTTTTTGTTCGTGAGCGTATCACGCAAAAACCACTGATTTGTTTTAATATATAATTACTGAAAAATGTCAGGCATTATTCTAAATAATAACATTTAGTGTTTACTTCATCAAAATCGACTTACTCGTACAGAATCATGTTTAGAAGAAGAAGAAGTAAGAAGTTATTTAGCTTTTAAGTTTAGTTGGAAATCTCATATCACTATACCGCCGCGAAGCCTGTGCCTCGCATCACTTCACGGGTTCAGGCGGGCGGTGTGTAGGTGTGGAAAATAACAAGATCCTTTTAAATGTAAAGTAAGTTTTAAATGGAAAGTTATTAGATGCTCTATTTTCCCAGGAGCTGAAAGTATGCAGGACTGCTTATTTGCGTTATAAATTGCAAATAAAATAATGTTGGCTTGCTTTTATAAACCCAGGTCTGATGATGGGATTCATGATACATCGAGGTAAATATTAAAATGTAACTATTATACAATATAGTGGTTTTGGGTATTATAGGCAACATATAAGATTGTATTATTAAAGTAGGTTTTTTTTTATTAAATTATATAATTATCAAAGATGTTCTTTTATCAGAGGCGTATATGAAGTGCACACAAACAATTTCGAATGCTATTATTTACGCTTACCATTACATACAGTTCATGAAGTTTTTACCCCACTTACCAAGCTGCATGCCAAGCGCGTCATTTGCTTGATAGACATCAACACTGGGATAACGCAATGGCCGAAGCATGCATCAGCAACATATCGGCGTGTTTACACGACATTGTCACAGGATGATGAGGTCTGGATTTATAAAAATCCAAAAACAAAGCGCCAGTCGATGGTTTCGGTGTTTCAAACCACGAATCAACGCCTACCAAACGACCTGTGAAAAGACCTAAAAGCGGCGGAATGATTTTGATCGCGAGTTTTTTTTCAATTTGACTGGCTATTTGGTATCAATTCCTTTACGGAACCAAAGAAGCATCTACGCCGAATAGTACACTATCAAAGGTCTGGCAGAAGTTTTCTCTGTTGTGAGCAACTAGCGACCAAACACAGGTCTCCGCGGGCTATGGCTCCACCACGACAACGCGCCCACGCACACTGCACTCATAACTTCCTGGACTTCCTGGACAGCACGCCGGTCATACTCATGTGAGCTCAAAGGGTTACAAGTTTCGTCGCCGGAAGATGCGTTAAAGCAGGCTTTAAACGAGGTGTCTGCAGCGGACTGGAAAAAGTGTTTCGAAAACTGGTTTGCATAAAACTTTGTATAGAGGCTGGTGAGAGTACTTTGAAAAGATTAAAAAAAAATATCGACAGTAGAAAGAAAAAACACTTGAAGTGACACCTTGGTCGAATATGAGTTTTATACATATTTGAAATCAGTGATTTTTTCTGCGTCGATTGGTGTTGGTTTTGTGGCGATCTGACCACTTTGGTGTCGCTTCAGGTAATGGCTTTTTTAGGCTCAGTTGTTTCAGACGCTAATTGAAGTGACAGAGAACAATAGCAATTTAAGTTCATTTACCGCTTGAAGTACCGACTCTATAGTTAGATTGTTATTTGATGTGTTTTCCTTTTTTGTTTCGGATGATAAAGGTTACTACTGAACACAAGCCACTTTAGGAAATGGCGGCTTTCGAAAGGTACTTAGAATGGGCCCTTTAGCACATTAACTGCAAATATTTGTATAGGGTCTGGGTAATAGTATCCCTGACGCGAAAGAGATGTGTTATAAGTTTGACGTATGCATCTGTTGGTGTGTTGGCATCGTAGCTTATGGATCGTTTTTATTTGAAAGCTGTTTTCATTCGTGAGTGTTCTTTGCTATGTTTTGTGAAATTAGTATTAGGAAGGGTTCCGTAAAGTACGTATTTTAAGGCGCTGTAGTGAGCCAATGACTTTGAGAGTTTATTTCCTCGTGCCCGTTGTAGGAAGAGTTTAAAGTATTATCCTTGCGTACGGTCCTTTGTATTTACAATAATAATTCATAAGAAATTCAAAGTTCAAAAATGATACGGGCACTTTGGTTATAAATAAATTACCAGTCAGAACCTTGCATATCGCTTGCTATCCCCGGAAGCACTTTGGGTTTCCGCTCTCGCCTCCGCGTGCTTATCGTAAACATTTCGCTTGTGTAAACTAGCGTATAAAACGTTCTTGCGATATTGTTATTGTGTGTGCACGGAAAGAACTGATGTACCTAGGTGTGTGTGTAGAATACAGTGTTACGTTGGTGAACATTACCATGGACATTAAAACTAACCTAAGTAAGTTGTTTTTTTTCACTCCACCTACCACCACCTCTCTCCACCTACCTACTTTACTATTACACTACACCTAAAGGAGGTTTTTAATAAAAAAAAATACCTCGACTTTAGAAGGTCTTGTCTTTTTAAGGTTTCTTTGATAATTTATACTGAAGTTACTAAGACGAATGAGCAAATGTTTAACGGGGAACATAAAATGACGAATATTTTAAGTTCATCGTCATAATTTCAGCCATAAAACGTCCACTGATGAACACAGGCCTCCCTCATGGATCTCCATGAGGGGTAGTTGCCATACTCACCACGCTTGGCAGGCGGGTTGGTGAGCGCAGTATGGGATGTTGATACACGGATAGACGCTGCTGCCCATCTTCCGGAGGTATCCCTTAGCAGGCTCTTACTGCATCCATGGGTATGAGAGGAGGGGTATCATTCTACTGCCGGCACCCCACGGCTTGACCTACCTACTATACTACTACACTACAACTAAAGAAGTAAAAATAAAGAAAAAATACCTCAACTTTAGAAGGTTTTGTTTTTTAAGGTTTTTTTGATAATTTACACTGAATTTAATACGACGAATGAGCAAAAGTTTAACGGGGAACATAAAATGACGAATATTTTAAGTTACCTTTCAGTTATTTTCCACTGCCTGTATTTATAGCATCTGAAGAACAGCAAAACTCCTCGATCAGCTCGCTACCGCGCCTCAATTTAATTATTTATTTTTAAAATTAATATACTATATATTCTGTGAATATTTATTTCTGTGACTTATAGAAATGTAATCAAATCGTAACTGATACTATTTTTTGCATGCTTATGACCTGATCATGACTGTACTATACTATAATACTATTGAAATCTTATGTAACTCATGTTTCGCAAATAAATGAATATGAATATATTTCATGCGTCTACCTGCTGCCGTTATTAAGACGAGCTCTGTGGCGCAGCGGGCGAAGGTCCGCCTGCGCTGCAAGGGGTTGCGGGTTCGATTCCCGCCTCGGGACAAATGTCTGTACGATCTGCAGATATTTGTTCAGGGTGTTCTGGGTGTTTTTCTATATATAATAAAAATATATATCTATGTAGTATAATGTATTAAGTATATCAGTCATCTAGTACCCATAACACAAGCTCTGCTTAGCTTGGGGCTATATGATGCTTTGTGATTTGTCCAGAACTATTTATTTATTTATTTATTTTATTAATATAATGCAAGAAACAACGGCAAAAAAATCACGTTTGCAGAATGGCTGAGCCCTCAAATAATTGTTTTATTCTGTTTTTGTAACTGTATTCGTTGTTATAGCGGCAACAATAATACAACATTATGTAAAAATTTCAACTGTTTAGTCTATCACGGTTCATGAGATCCAGACTGGTGGCTGACAGACAGACAGACGGACAATGGAGTCTTAGTAATTGGGTCCCGTTTTTACCCTTTGGGTACGGAACCCTAATAAGCTCAGCAGGGCATACAATTATCTTCACTGGAAGATGCGCTGTCAGCGTCCGAGCAGGCCATGAACGCGGTGTCTGCGGCGGACTGGATGTTTCAAAAACTGGTTCAGACGCATGAAACTATGTATAGAGCCTGGTTAGGAGAAGTATGTACTTTGAAAATGTAAATGTAGTGAAATATTTACATAAAGGACACTTTTAATTTTCCCAAAACTCACGTAAGTATTTGTTAATCAGACAGAAAGAACGAAGAAAGAAAGAAAGAAAGAAAAAACATTTATTTCTGACACAATACAAAAATACAACTAATTATTAAACAATCTAAATAAAACATTTATATTGTGCCACAGATAGGTGCCCAACTCAGCATTTGTTGTCTTGTCCTGCACAAGACATGACAACGCTGATCTTCCGTTGGAACCTTTTTGAGTCACAGATGTCCCTTTACATGCAAAAATATAATAATAACTTCGTCACAAAATTAAGATAATATAAGTAGGCAAAGTTGGTATGGTTGAAGAACTACAAGAATACAGATACAAAAAGACACGAAACTATTACATACATACATACAATTCTGAATTATTAATTAGAGGAAGATTAGAAGTTATATGGTGTGGCTATATTAAGATGTAGTTTACTAAACAAGTACAAAAGAAGGACATTGGCGAATCGGAAGCAAATTTGAAAAAATTAGGGCGCAAACAATTGGATTGTTATAATATAATAAAATATATAATTAAAATCGGTTTAGCCGTTCACGAGCTGTACACAAAAATGGTGTAACTAACTCGACTTTTTTATATAAAGATTAAATTTAATAGATTTTAATTATGCCGATACAAACCCAGTGATATTTCAATTATAATATGAGCGGGATAAGCCGGCTTACGTATTCCTCGATAGCTAAATTATTAATTATAACAAGAATTAAATTACCAATAACTCGTATCTAGTGGAGGGCGGGCTTACTCACCCAGTAAACAGTTTAGAGATTTAGACCGTTAGAACAGGCGTCAAGAAATGTGATATTTTGTTAGGTTGTAATCTTTTAGCCGTGGGGTGCCGGCAGTATTCTATTACCCCTCCTCTCAAGCCCGTGGATGCAGTGAGAGCCTGCTAAAGGATACCTCCGTAAGATGGGCAGCTGCGTCTTTCCGTGTATCAACAATAATAATTTAAACTTAAAGCAGCTCGTGACGTATACTTTGCATATTTCCACTCACTAATAAATGTTTTTATAACCTGAAAGAATATTTAGAGTAGGTATACATTTTCAAATTATATAATTTTTCTATTTGACATTACCAAAATTAAAAGCATAGAGTATCTCACATACTCATGGATCACTACATACTGATTATGAGGGGTGTTGCCATACTCGCCGCTTGTAAGGCGGGTTGGCGAGCGCAGTACGGGTTGTAGATACACGAAACGACGCTGCTGCCCATCCTCCGGAGGTATCCCTTAGCAGATTCTTACTGGATCTACGAACAAGAAAGGAGGGGCAACATTCTAATGCCAGCACCCCATTGGCTTGCTTATTTTATTACATTTTAATTCATTCTATTGTGATTATTCCATTTTGGGTTTTTTCAGCAACATTTAAGATTTTGTCATTGAAGTCGGTTCTTCAAATCAAAGAATTATGTTTCTCAGAAACCGAAATTACAAAATACTACTAAGAGCGGCAATAATAGTCCACAATGAAAGCGAAAGTAAATACTAGGAACCATTGCAATATACGCGTCAACAAAAGTTATTTCATCGTAAAGCCATTTTCAAAACGTCTGGCAAATATGGCTTTGCAACAAGGACCCATCAATATCTGCACTATCCCCGAGGGAGTTTCAAAACGGGAGTCAGGCTTTTGTTTGAATGCTTTGATTCAAAGCCCTGTAGCCAAAGCGCTTTCCTCACAGCGTCCGATACGATCCCAGAACGCACCTTGAGAACGGATCGTAGTATCGGCAGGGTGATTACGTATCTCGCGACAGGCTTGCAACAGGCATATATCTCGCGATCAACGCTGCAACAGGCGTGAATCACGCGATCACCGTTGACAATGGTCAATTTTGTAGTATATAAAAGCAAAAAAATTACGTTCTACAGCTAGGATCGTGGGATTTGCAAAACTGTCGCGAGATACGCAATCAGCCTGCGGGTCGCAAGGGTCTTTCCAGAAGCTCCGATGCGTTCTCCGATACATATTAGGGGGCGAGGGTTGCCGTGAGGTGCCGGCAGTAGAATGTCACCCCTCCTCTCAAGCCTGTGGATGCAGTAAGAGCCTGCTAAGGGATACCTCCAGAAGATGGGCAGCAGCGTCTTTGCGTGTATCAACATCCCGTACTGCACTCGCCAACCCGCCTGCCAAGCGTGAGTATGGCAACTACCACTCATGGAGATCCATGAGGGAGGCCTGTTCAGTAGTAGACTTTTTACGGCTGGAGTGATGATTAGGGGTGAAGCACCCTATTATGCATAACGCTGTCTGTCTGTCTGTCTGTCTGTGCATGACACGATTACAACTGAGCGCGTTGACCGATTTACATGAAAACTTTTTTGTTAGCTGGGTGGACCGGAGTTATTGTGACCTAAATATATTTGAAATTTTGAAATTGAAATTATTTATTTTTGTTTTTTCGGAAACCTTCGCCCCCTTTTCTGGTACCCCCGTACCAATGCATATTTGTAGTAATTTAGAACTTTTTGTGAAGAGTACATTTGGGGAAGCACTAGTACCATGTCTATTTCTGCCGTAAACCGGAACACAGCAATGCATTAATGTCTGTATCGCTGTGTTCCGGTTTAAAGGGTAATTGGCCGGTGAAATTTATTTATTTATTTATTTATTGGCATACAAAACAGAATATGGTCATGACATGATACAATAATTAATTATCTTAAAAAGTACAAGGACTAGATCATATTCCTAAACAAGTATGCACATCATGATTGTGTAGAAAGAGCATATGATAGCGTACAAACAAAATAGTATATAATAACTAAAGATTAAAATCGAGTAGGCTCTTAACAAACTGAAGTAGAAAATAAAAATACAAAAAAATTACGGGCACAAGAGACCTTACAACTCTATGTCTCGTGCACAGGGTGCACGGGCGCAATGCAGCGTTGGTCACGTGCTTCGTGAATGTGATCACCGCGGTATTGCCGTTGTTATAGGTAAAGGTCACCGTTAAACATCATGTGGGCCTTCATCTTCTCTTGTCATTTAGTCATATAAAAACATAACCATTCATTCTACTTCAAGATTGCGTTTGATCTATGTAAAAGGCATGTTGACAAAACATGCCTATCACATATAGTATAGTAAGGCCTTTGCATATATTATAGATGATTTATACAGCGTCAGCAACTGGTAATCATGCTGTACGGGACGCTGCAGTACCTGAGACATTGTTAAGACTTAAGCTAATCGCCATGTCCTTCTTTTGTACTTCATCATTTCAGCCATAAAACGTCCACTGATGAACACAGGCCTCCCTCATGGATCTCCATGAGGGGTAGTTGCCATGCTCACCACGCTTGGCAGGCGGGTTGGTGAGCGCAGTATGGGATGTTGATACACGGATAAACGCTGCTGCCCATCTTCCGGAGGTATCCCTTAGCAGGCTCTTAATGCATCCATGGGCATGAGAAGGGGTATCATTCTACTGCCGGCACCCCACGGCAAACTTTTGTACTTATTTATGTTTATTAAACTATATCTTAATGTAGCCACACCATATATCTTCTAATCTTCCTCTAATTAATAATTCAGAATTGTAAGTACTGTTGAATGAAAGGCAGAAGTAGCAGCGATACCAGTTTATTCATCAGCGGACGAAAAGGAAAAGAGGGCTGTACAATCTTTATTTCTTATTTTATACTCTTGTTCAACTACCTCCCCGCTTGGTCGGGCCGACCGACATTCGTCAGACCGTCCCTCCCGCGACAGATGGCAGCACTAGTCTTAACGTATCCGATTCGTAACATTTCTCATAAATTATTTTAATAGTGCCACACTGACAAATATCATGAAATGCTTTGAAACGAAATGTCAACGTCAAGACCAGTCAGTCAGAAGACAAGTCACTTTACTGTCAATACATGTTTACAAAGTTTGATTTTCGTACATTAGTACAATTGAATTGTTTCCTTTGAAAATATAAATTTTTAATGCACGGAACTGTGGTTAAAATATTGTAAAAGTTACTATTAATGACAGTGAATAACAAGAATAGTGAATACTAAGTTACAAAAAGGTGCAAAACCCTACTTATGGCTTACACTCGGCCTTTCCTGATAATTGGTTACGTCCTCGGAACAGTTATAAAATAGTAAGAAAACAAACATTACAAAGGACTTTTAGAAACAAACTAAAGAAAAGTTTATGAAGAAAATCGCTTACAAATTAACAGCAAAACATAAAAATAACCTTTAATTTAATTGCAATTCCTCGGCCTTTCCTGACAATATTACGGCCTCGTAATTATAACTCATGTGTACAAAATGTATTTAAAAGTACCTAAATATAAAAAAAAAATTACTATGTTACAACTATACAAGTGGTTATTGTGTTATATATCTAACTTAATTTCTTATGCTATGTTTACACAGGTCTTGATTTTCATTTTGTGGTATTTATAGAGTACGGTAGGTATATACCATATAAATTATTATTCTATAACAATAAATGACAATTACATAAAGTTGGCTAAAATAAACATTTGCTTTCATAACATTTTGTTTTATTTGCTTACAGATTCACACAGACACAGTACAGAACAGTGGGACAAACCCGTTTTATAACAGTGGGACACACCCGTTTAATAACAGTGGGACACACCCGTTTTATAACAGTGGGACACACCCGTTTTATAACAGTGGGACACACCCGTTTTATAACAGTGGGATATACCCATTTTATTAAAGTGGGACACACCCGTTTTATAACAGTGGGACACACCCGTTTTATAACAGTGGGACACACCCGTTTTATAACAGTGGGATACACCCGTTTTATAACAGTGGGACACACCCGTTTTATAACAGTGGGACACACCCGTTTTATAACAGTGGGACACACCCGTTTTATTAAAGTGGGACACACCCGTTTTATTAAAGTGGGACACACCCGTTTTATAACAGTGGGACACACCCGTTTTATAACAGTGGGACAAACCCTTTTTGTATCTGCGGGACAAACCCTTTTTGTATCTGCGGGACAAACCCTTTTTGTATCTGTGGGACAAACCCTTTTTGTGCATATAATATAATTGCTTTAGATTACCTGTTAATAATAATTCAATTATAATTACGAATATACGAAAATTTAACATAGCAACCTCCTACAAAATTATCAATATCAAAATAATATATTTATAGTTTTCTAGATCAAAGTAATGAATTATTTAAAGGTTTAACTTCATTTACATACATTGCATTAATACCTGTACAATATTCATTAGTAAGACAACATAATTTGGTATTACTCTTTTACTACAAATAGTATTGTAAATATCTTTTGTTTGAAAAAAAAAACAGTTGCTCTAATTAATACTCTTATTTTTATATATTTTACTCAAATATCAAATCAAATATATTTATTCACCAACAAAATAAAGTACTCATTGTTCAATAATATAAACGATGATTTATAAAAAACTGTGTCGCAGTCGCACACTTGTCTACAACCAACTAATTGTTATAACATTATCATAAACATTTATTTCTTTACAGATACCAGCATACTTTTCTAAACTTGTTTTTAATTATTATTCTATGTTCATCATTATAATATATTCTTAAATTAAAATTTATATATTTTTTTGTAGTAACATTTTGTGCAAGAGCTCGGAGTTGTGGTATGTTTATTAATAATCATTTATTTAGTATATTGATTTTAAAGTAGGATCTAACTTCGAAAGTATGGATATTTGTTAGTAGTGCTAGTGTATGGGGTGTTGATACCCTTGTGTACCCACAAATTCTCATCAATGTATATATGTATATATTTTTTTTTTAATATCGCACTAAGAGATACCAAATACCTAGAACAGTTTGACTATGCAATTTGCCTATTTATGCGAGAGCATGTCACAGAATTCAAAATATGCCTTATTTGTTTGCTGTTATAAATCGATTCAAAATCATTACTGGTTAAATCTTTATCTGTGCTATATAACTGCCGGATCACATACTTGACCCCCCAAGCCTATTCTCTAAAAAATAGAAAACTAACTTAAAATCATGGCTGGTCGAGAAGGCGTTCTACAATGATGATGATTTTGTGCCTATAATTTGTTGACATGATTTAATTTATTAACTGACATTGACGAATTTATTATTTTATCAACTATTATACTGTTTTACTTGTACCTATCTATTTGATTTGACTTGTGCCCAAAATATATTGCTTAATTTTACATATAATATTTTGTCTAATTTAATTTTTGCTGAATGGTTGACCTCATAATTTTTATAATTGCATTGTCATAAGTAATATTATTATTTGAATTAGGAATGTTTAACCTATAACGATTGTTGTTACCAATAATTTGATTATGTTGATTATTCTTTACCTTTAGAAAATAAAACTATCGAAAATAACTTTCTACCTTATAAAGTGCCACGTGGTTCATGTAAGTCTGTTGGTGTAGTACCTACACTTTTAATAATGGATCACTATCTATAGTACTTGAAATCATTTTACTAGGTGTAATCATAGACACTCACTCAAATTGGACACCACACACACAAAAGATTAAATCCAAATTATCAAGCTTGACATACGCACTCCAAAAAAAAAAACTGATTTAAACGTTCCCTTGCAATTTATTACGCCTACTCAAATAGCTACTTATCTTAATCCTTTATCTTATTAAGGAATAGCACCCATGGTGGTCTTTACGCAACAAAAGAAATATGCAAATCTGTTAGAAATAATAAACAATTCTATAAAACTCGTGCGGGAACCTACACAGCTTACTCATTACGTTATAATAATAAATTAACGTTAACTTTTTTTTTAAATGAAACTGCATTCATCTAGTCCATATGCTATGTCGATAAAAATATATAACATAATACATTCTATTTAAAAAAAAATGAGATTAAAGACCCATATTCATAAAAACTAAAAAAAATCCTAATAAATGAAATGTTATTATACGATCGATGAATACTTTGGTAATAATCTTCATTAACGCTCTAATTTGTATTATATTAACATTTTTTTTTTTTTTGACCTACATGAACCTGACCTAGATATTTAACTTTTAAATGACACAAGTTTAACTCTCACGATTACAAAATCATTTTTTTTTTTGCTTGCTTTAGAGTATACTAGCTTCTGCAAACCGCTTCGCATGTGTTGTACCCGAATAAAAATGTAGCCTGTGTGTTAATCCTGGTTAACTTATATACGTGTGCAAAAAAAAAAAAAAACTTTTTTCAGCTCAAACCGTAGCCTAGTTTTTGCGTGAAGAGGTAACAAACTTCCATCCAAATAAACTTTCGGCTTTATAATATTAGTGGGATATTATAACCTTATTATCTAGTATGAACATTAACAATGACGTCTTCCCGTCTGACTGTACTTAACGTGTAAACATGGCTACGTAGCTGCCTAGACGGCTTTTAAAACAGAGAATCGACTAAACGCGTCATCGACCAAGCGCTACGGCGGCACTATAAAAGGGATCTCGGTAAAAGAAGACTGACGTAACGAGATTCATTTTAAGGGGTTTCGAGCCAACAAGAAAACGACATGCCGGGAATTATTCCTCTCTTCTATAGTTATTGTTGTGCCCTACATGGTCTGTAATGCTACCTATCACTATTGCCAACACCACTGTAGGTACCTACATTATAGAACAATAAAATATTAAGTGTTGATTATCGGTAAGATTCTTCCTAGTTTACGTTAGTAGTTGTCGATTTAGTTTTTCAAGCTATAGCAAGCTAAGCTAAGCTTCCCCCGTACCAATGCTTGTTGAACACGATAAATTCTCGTGTTTATGTTAATTTTTTTTCTGACTACCCACTTCTATCTCATCATTTTGAATACTCGTAACAAAACAAAATTATTCTAGGAAACTTTATGCTCTTTACGCATGTGACGTAGTTTGTTGTAATGAGAACACATTTTAAGCCTACAATTCTCAGTTTTATGCCCTGCTTTTCACATGAGCCACACCGAATAGAATCTCTACAGACTGCCACAATATGACCCCAACGACCACATGAAAATATTTAGTTTGCCTGATATCTTCCTCTTTAGTAACGTTAGCTTCTTTGGGATGGGAGATGTATCTAATGAAGCATTGTTAATTAACCAAGTAAAGAACGCGTACCAATACCACGAGCTCCTACGTTCAATAAAGGGTCACTTAATTTAAAAATAATTACATCGCATATTAAGTCATCATAAAGTTTACAAGATTTACCCTTAGCTAATTTTTTTAAAAGTAGAAGTACCTTTTCTTCCTGTTGCATGTTCATGGTGACGAAGTAGTAAACCTTTGCTGCTAATCCTCGGCAGGCTGTCATGTGGTAGACCAGTGTTCATTAATCCCAGCCGTAGATTTTCGCCAAGGACTCCAGACGGTGTAACCATGTGAAAATAGAAGTAGCATTAATGTCACCATCAAATTTCAGCACGTTTTCAAGTTTTACATAAAATGTCAGGTAATGGATATTCTTATTTGGGTTTATGTCGATTGGATGTGTTGGATCTAATGTTACCTAATGACGACATGCTTGGAATTGAAAATTATTGAGGGTAGATCGCAAAATTTATGAACTGGAATGTGCTATTGTTTCTAATCAATCGCCTGCTACATTTCAAAGAATTATTTTTTTGTGTACCTTGTATTTTCTGTTGAGGCTTCGATGAGGTTACTGTTCTATCCGGTTGTACCGTTGATCCGGATCACCTGGCTGCTTGATTGCTCATGAACTGCTCCGGCATATTTTCAAGCGTGGGCGTGGGTTCGAATCCCACTTCTGATTTGTTGAATGAAAGGCAGAAGTAGCAGCGATACCAGTTTATTCATCAGCGGACGAAAAGGAAAAGAGGGCTGTACAATCTTTATTTCTTATTTTATACTCTTGTTCAACTACCTCCCCGCTTGGTCGGGCCGACCGACATTCGTCAGACCGTCCCTCCCGCGACAGATGGCAGCACTAGTCTTAACGTATCCGATTCGTAACATTTCTCATAAATTATTTTAATAGTGCCACACTGACAAATATCATGAAATGCTTTGAAACGAAATGTCAACGTCAAGACCAGTCAGTCAGAAGACAAGTCACTTTACTGTCAATACATGTTTACAAAGTTTGATTTTCGTACATTAGTACAATTGAATTGTTTCCTTTGAAAATATAAATTTTTAATGCACGGAACTGTGGTTAAAATATTGTAAAAGTTACTATTAATGACAGTGAATAACAAGAATAGTGAATACTAAGTTACAAAAAGGTGCAAAACCCTACTTATGGCTTACAGTACATATGTTATAGTTTCGTGTCTTTTTGTATCTGTATTCTTGTAGTTCTTCAACCATACCAACTTTGCCTACTTATATTATCGCATTTTGTAACGAAGTTATTATTATATTTTTGCATGTAAAGGGACATCTGTGACTAAAAAAGGTTACAACGGAAGATCAGCGTTGTCATGTCTTTTGCAGGACAAGACAACAAATGCTGAGTTGGGCGCCTATTTGTGGCACAATATAAATGTTATTGTTTGTGTGTTTTAATAAATAGCTGTATTTTTGTATTGTGTCAGAAATAAATGTATTTTCTTTCTTCTTTCTTTCTTATTTGATGGATTAGCCTTGCCCAGCACCTATTACATAGTTTAAGAGTATATTTCCAAGTTACATAATATTATGTAATAACTAACAAAGCCCCTGCATTAGTGTCGGGCCGCCCGCAGCCGATCCAGTCCAACAGTTGTAACCTATACGTGGCTCGAATGTTAACAATAGAGCTTATGTTTGTGTTTTTTTGGGAGCATTAGTAAGAAGGTAATCATCATCATCATCATTTCAGCCATAAAACGTCCACTATTGAACACAGACCTCCCTCATGGATCTCCATACTATTTGCCATACTCACCAGGCGGGTTAGCGAGCGCATTTTCCGGAGGGATCCCATAGCAGGCTCTTACTGCATCCACGGGCATGAGAGGACGGGCTACTTTCTACTGCCGGCACCCCACGGCTATATTATACATTTCACTTATCATTAAATTAAACAAAGGGTGTGTTCTCTTTCCATGACCTATGGCAAACGTTTGACATTATTAAAAACCAAGTATTGATATGATATTTTTCATCGACCGCCCGCTGGGTTCCGACGGCAATGGAGCCCGTAATGACTTTTTTATGAGCCTACATTGAGAGAAATTAAATGTTTACTGTATGTTCACGCTAACGTTTAGAGAGCTTGTTGGTTTTAGCGATATTGTTTGTAGAAAGGCGACGATGTTGATGTTTGATTTAACGACATCCGGTGTTTGAATCAAGGCGCGTTAGCGATACCCTCTATAAATACAGGTAGTGGAAAATAACTGTAAGGTCACTAAATATATTCGACTTTTTATGTTTAAAGTCCCCGTTTAAAATTTTGCCTTAACGTCGTATTTCCTTCAGTATAAATTCTCAAACTCAAAAATAAACACAAAACCTTTATTTTCTTCTAAATTTGAGCTTTTTTTTCCACAACGAGTAGATAATTTATTTGTTACCAAAGTGGCGGAATTAAAAAAAAAATTATAGCTTTGAATCCATCATGAATTATTATTGCAAATACGACCGTGCCCAAGGATAAAACTAAACTCTTCCTATTGTAGACATTCAGTATATTTTGATGGAGTGTGTTCGGAGCCACAAAGGGTGACATAGTTTGGCAGAAATATGACGTAAGCCATTGGTTTCCCCTTAGACTAATAAGGTTTCCCAAATAGTATTTTGAGTAGTCTGATGTCGGGCGAATCAAAAATGTTGATTACGTTGCTAGAATTAGGACTAGATAAGAATTAAGTTAAAGTTTGTTGTTTTTACTATTATTTTTTATAAATTAATAATAATAATAAACATTTTTTATTCATCATCAACAAAGAATGTACAATAATTCAATTCAGGGTTGAAAATGCCTTTTAAGTATCATAGATAACACTTGTATTAGACATTTTCGCTCTTCCACATTGAAGGTTACTAATTACATAATATTTAATTTATTATATTATAACATATGTATGTATATATATTTTTTTCTTTTAAATACATTTTTATAAACAAAATCAGAGAATGAATGTCAAGATACAAATTTACAATTTAAATAGAGGGTAGGTGTTGTGTTTGTGTGTTATGTGTGGTCCAAGTTATAAGAGATCCCTTGAGGCACCCAGTCTCATTATTTTTTATTTATTTTGATTATTGTTTAGCCTTTTCGGGACGATATGGGCGCTAAGCGACAAAGTCCTTTTCTAATTAAAAAAAACTCTTCCTACAACGGGCACGAGGAACGAAACTCTTAAAATCATTGGCTCACTACAGCGCCTTAAGGTGGGTCTAGGCTGGAGGAGCCGAGCACAAGCGGAGCAGGAGTTGAGCAAGAATTCGTGTAGTGTGGACCGACTTACAAGCCTCGAACAAACGTGCTTCGAGCGTTTGGTTCCTCCTCGACTGTGCTCCGCATGATCGGCGCTCGGAGCGCGATCGTTCGAGGCTTGCAACTCGGTCGACACAACATAATAATAATGGTCAATGTCATCTTACCTGTAGGACATCATCACTGCTGGACATAGACTCCCTTATAAAAATCTAAGTAGTTAATCTCATCACGAGGGCTTATTGCAATACTTACTACGATTGGCAGGCGGGTTGGTGAGCGCAGTACGGGATGTTGATACACGGAAAGATGCTGTTGCCCATCTTCCGGAGGGATCCCTTAGCAGGCTTTTACTGCAACCACGGGTATGAGTGGAGAGGTAACATTCTACTGCCGCCACGCCACGGCAACAATTCCAAATAATTGCTATTTATGTAAGAATCTTAACCGAGCATCTAATTTGGCAATTTCACTGAATTTATTTGGCGACTACCTCAAGCGAATTGCCTATAGATAATAATAAACAGAGCCTAAGTTCTCATTATAAAGGGTAATTACACCAGCTTCATTTATGCGTCTGTAACAGACAGTCCTATTTAATAGTTTGGACGGTTATTACTATTGGAAATCACAGGGGCGATGACGCTGAACCCGTGTCAGTCATCCTGTTTATACATATGTATCTTTTTGTTGTGTGTTACAGTATCACCAACTTGTTATCAGAAACACGATCTACGATCGGCCATAGTCGGTTTGCTAGGTACCTACCTCATCACCATCATCATTTCAGCCGTAGGACGTCCACTGCTGAACATAGGCCTACCTCATGGACCTCCAGTTATTGCTGCTGGAAGCGGCCTGCATCCACCACCGACCTGCAGACCTCACCAGGTGGCCCGCCCATCCAGTTGGTGGATGTCCTACGCTTGCCGGTCCGTGGCCTCCATTCGAGAACCTTTCGGCCCCATCGGCCATCTGTTCTTCGAGCTACATGGTCTGCCCCAATGCCCTGCATTGCCACTTTAACGTGGCAGTACCTCAGATAGATATAGCTATATGTACAATACAAGTCAAGGAATTTATCATTAGAGTCTGTTTTTTTGTTGAAACATTAAATCCGGCAAAGCGTTCCGTGACTCACGTTTGTTAGGACGCGATAACACTGTTCTCAACTTCCAAGGATGTTTTCGAGAAGGCACCATTTTGTGTGTCTCAGGAGATAAAGGTATTTGAATCTCCAAATTAATTACGGCAGTAGGGTGCTTCTTTAACTGTCGGTTGGATATTGGCAATAAAAATATTTTTTTCGATCGTCATGTTCAATTTTCCAATCGTCTTATCTGCCCCAAACACAGAACACATGTCTGCTGTTTCGAGTTGCACAATTTGATTCCGCCAGTGCCTTTTTTTACCGTACATGCAGGGAAACCCGGTCAAGGCGACATAGATACATGGTAGAAATACCATACGTAAGAACGAAATGCTTCGATTCCACATATATAATGTGTACTGAGAAAATCTGGAATTCGTTGCCGGAGTCAGTATTCCCCGAATAGTACAATTTGGGTCCCTTTAAATCTAGGGTAAACAGGTACTTTCTAGGCGAGCGTGTACCATCCCCATCCTAGACCACATAATAATGACTGGCACATAAGATATGCTGCCACGAAATATTGGAACAATTTTCCACCACCATTTAGAAATATGAAATTATTTAACTCTTATTAGACGTCCCTAAAGAAAATCTTTTACTCTCTCAAAGTACTCCTTTGTCGTTCAGAGCTTCTTTTTTTGTACCGAATTTAAATAATAAATGTACTGTTGTTTGATAATTTTGTAATAACTTGAAACTTTAATTATTATTAAAATTTATTGTTATTAATAATTGTAGCTGTAATGTGTGCCGTGGGGTGCTGAAAGTAGAATGTTACCCCTCCTCTCATGCTCCAGGATGCAGTAAGAGCCTGCTAAGGGATACCTCCGGAAGATAGTTAGCAGCGTCTTTCCGTGTATCAACATCCCGTACTGCGCTCGCCAACCCGCCTGCCAAGCGTGGTGAGTATAGCAACAATGACAACACGAGGGGGTCATGATCAGAACTTGGAGGTTCATGAGGGAGGCCTGTGTCCAGCAGTGGACGTCCTGCGGCTGAGATGATGAGATTACCTATTTGAAAATATATTTCACGTCAGATGTCTGTTTAGTATGCAACCCTTACCCATAGAGATATAAAAGTGGTTTTATCTGTCTGCGCATTACCAGCACAGCGGGACATTCAGGGTAGTAAGGTCCGGTGACACGTCCCTCCTATCAAATAACAATCTTTCGCTTTTAAGGGTTCCGTACCCAGAGGGTAAAAACCCTATTACTAAGACTCCGCTGTCCGTCTGTCTGTCTGTTTGTCACCAGGCT
Organism: Pasiphila rectangulata; assembly: GCA_963082625.1. Taxonomy (NCBI): domain Eukaryota; kingdom Metazoa; phylum Arthropoda; class Insecta; order Lepidoptera; family Geometridae; genus Pasiphila; species Pasiphila rectangulata. Next base: position 16,504,188 of record OY720253.1, on the reverse strand, counting down.
GTATCTCATAAGCCGTGGTAGCTAGACAGTTGAAATTTTCACAGATGATGTATTTCTGTTGCCGCTATAACAGCAAATATAAAGCCGCTGTAAAAACAGAATAAAATAAATATTTGAAGGGATATTTTTTTTTTAATTCAAGCCCACGCTTGAAAAATTCACAGACTAATTTTACGGAACCCTTCGTGCGTTTATAAGTAATGTGATTTTAATATTTTAAATGTAATATGTTAAAGTATTAAAATTACAATACTAATGATTATAATATTGTTCATGCAATTAATGTATGGGTATTATATACTTTAATTGCATTTTATACCTAAATTACATGTTTTATGTATAGAATGTATTCTATGGATAGTTGTAAGACAACAACAGTTTATTAAGAACGTTATTGTATGCAAACAGTCTAATCTAATAGAATTAGAAAATTTAAAATTGTAAACTAACATGAGTACTCATCAAGTTAGGAGCAAAACGTAGGATTATGATAAATTTATAATTTTTAATATTAAGCAAATATGGGTACGGAGGACATTTTGTCTGTAGTAATAAATAAAAACATAATTAATGGAATCAGGCGTTACTTTGCGGAAATCCATGACAATAAAATGCATTGAAAATATTTAGACGGGAGGGCGGTGCTCCTGCATCTCAGCATAAGCGGAATTAAAACTAAATATTTTCATTGCATTTTTTTAAATAAAAAAACCCTTCGTGCGCGAGTGGGACCCGCAATTAGCCGATTTATTTTTAAATATGCATCATATGATATATGATATATGATGATATGATGTATTTTTATATATATCCTATAGACTGCATAAGGGATACTTTCAGAAGATGGGCAACAGCGTCTTTCCGTGTATCAACATACCGTACTGCGCTCGTCAATCCTCTTGCCAAGCGTGGTGAGTATGGCAACTACCCCTCATGGAGATCCATGAGGGAGGCCTGTGTTCATCAGTGGACGTTTTATGGCTGAAATGATGATGATGATGATAGGGTGTATGTGTACTAACCCGAGAGAGGGGTGATTCTGACCATCCCCAGGAACAAGCTGGTGATTTTCAGTCAAGAAAAATTCACGAAAGTTTAACTTTAACAGCTGATTAAACGATAATGACAATCTAAACGCCAGCTGATTCTTGATAGGATCATTGATTCGATGACCTCTATGGCGCAGCGGCCGAAGGCCCGCCTGCGACGCAGGGGTTGCGGGTTCGATTCCCGCCTCGGGGCAAATGTCTGTACGATCTGCAGATATTTGTTCAGGGTGTTCTGGGTGTTTTTCTATATATAATAAAAATATCTATCCATGTAGTATAATGTATTAAGTATATCAGTCATCTAGTTCCCATAACACAAGCTCTGCTTAGCTTGGGGCTAGATGATGCTGTGTGATTTGTCCAGCATTATTGATTTATTGAACTTTGTGAAGAGTTGCCGTACATATTCTTATGCCTCCACGGGTAAGAGAGGAGGGGCAACATTATTTTGCCGGTTCCCCTCGGCACATTAAAATAAAATATGGCCTTAATACAGCTATTATCAAGGCCATATTTTAGTTTCAGTACAAGCCCTGACATCGTTAATTGACAAGTCTGAAATATGCACTGCCGTGCCCAAAATCACTTAACGAGCTTAAAAATGTAACCCCGAACTCGATTTGGTGGCGGATTTGTTTTTCAGGCTTTAATTTTTGCCTACCAGTAATTTTGATTGCATAGTCCGGTAACGTTGTCATGGCCATCTGCGGTCAACAACATACATATATTGTCATTTCGAAAAAAAAAAAAAATTTTGATTGGTCCCTATGCCACAAACCCTTTTTTATTAAATCAATAACACTGGACTATTTACACAGCATCATCTAGCCCCAAGCCAAGAGCCAAGACCTTGTGCTATGGGTACTAGATGACTAATATACTCTAAACATTCTACTACATAGATAGAAAAACATGCAAAACAACCTGAAGAAATATCTGCAGATCGTGCAGACATTTTTCCCGAGATGGGAATCGAACCCCTTGCGTCACAGGCGGACCTTAGGGGTAAAATTTCCTTTAAGGACCGTCGATTTCAAAGTCCATATTTTTTGTAGATAGTACTCATAAAAAGGATGCGTTTTGGCATTTTTCAGGTTGCGGAAGTTTCATGGAAGGTTCATGAGATATATTTATTTTTAGTTTCATACAAATTGGGAAATAACACGCAATTACCAATTCAATTTGACAACCAATTGTCATGTCAAAGTTGACACTTCACGTTTCGTTAACTGTCGATTTGTATTATAATCTATTGTAAGTCATGTTTTTTTATTTAAATATATTTTTATTTTCACATACTAATTTTGGTGTTTAATAAATACGCAATATTACGTTTCATGCACAATAATTCTTGCCATATTATCAATTACATTAACATAATTTCACACAAAATAACGGAGTAGTGTTTACACTGCTCTAAACGAAACGCAAAGGCATAAATGACCTTCCTATTAGATGGCAGCAATGTATAGATAATAACGGGAATTATTTTGATTATTAAATAAATATGTTAAATTAAAAAAAAAATACTAATTTCAAATTTTCAGTACTTACAAAACGGCAATTTCATACCTTAACCCCTAATATTTGGCTATATTACAGCGTTTGTTAAAGTTAAAGTTGATAAGTGAATAAAATAATTATAATTAAATAAATTATGTTTATTTTCTAATTCCAGTTAGCCGTAAGTGTCCCACTGCTGGGAAAAGGCCTCCCCCCATCTCTCTATGCTTCTCGATCGGGTGGGGCCCATTTTGTCTACGAAAAACGATTGTCCGAAAATCACAGTCAATTACAAGTGTCTTTAAAACATTACCATCTGTAATATTATGGTCCTATAAATATAATTTGCAATAAGATATTCTTCATCCTAATGCTCCTTATCCATAAAATTGTTTTACCTAATATATAATTTCCATAATTTTCATCGTTATGAACATATGTATGTGTCATACATAACTCATAATAATAACGTATCTTAAAACTTATCATCCCGAATATTTTCGAAAGATTATAAAACCTTCCAGTGGCAGAATCGAGACGAAGAGACAGTAGGTTATTAGGTTTTTTTATATCCATCAGAAAACACTGCCTGTGACAGAACCGAGATGGAAATACAGTATGTTATTAGGTTTGCAGACGCCAACAAAATATTATAGAACATAAAAATTATTCAAATAAATAATTATGAGAATAATGTTTATAAGTTAATAATGTTATGGATTTCTTTACTTATTGCGAATCACTTTATGGATTGTAATCGTTATGGATACTGATATTGGTGGAAACTATATTAGGGATCCTTATATTATAGATTGTGATTATACGGGCAATCGATGATTATGAAAATAAATTTTATGGATTTTTATATTATGGAAATAAAATTTCGGAGACAAAATGGAGAACCTTCTCGATCTGCTGTCAATTCGACCCGTGCGCTGTTATATTGGTCTTACTCGTCACGCCATCGCTTCTTCGGTCTGCTGCGGCGTCTTACCGTGTCAGGGTTCCACTGGGTGGTGATAATATCCCACAGATCTACGGGCATGCGGCAGACATGACCATATCTTCTCTGTATACTATATTAGATGTAATGAGGATCAGCCGGTTGTCTTCTCACGTCGGATGGAGATGGGCTGCCTCCCCACGGGGGCTTCTAAGGGTTGACTTGTAGACTCGTGGATTGATTTCCGCATACATAGGGGGGCCTTTTCGGGTCCCTTCTAACGCAGCTGCAGCTGCATCAGGATCAAGGATCAGCGGGATCGGGCTCGTCCCCTGCTGGATCGCTAGCAGGACGTCGTGCAGGATCTGCAGTGCTGCATCCAACACCTCCAGGTGGGCCTGATCGTGCTGGAGGTTCGTCGGTGTAGTGGTGGTTGCAGGGCACGCTAGGTCCGGTTTGGATTGCTGGGTTGTCGTGCTTTTCCTCCATCGACCGAGACACGTTCTCGGCTTGCCCGTTGACGAGCTCACCGCCGCTAACTCGGAGGTGACATCAACCCGTCCTACACTAGCTGCTCGGCACACATTCAATAACCGGTCTCGCCGGCGAAGCCGAAGAATACACTCTTTCGTCTTAAGGTGCAGCTTTGCACCTGGACGTTAACCATCATTACATATAAAAATCTGGCAACAGTCCAAGCCGTGGTTTAAACCTAAGTGGTGCCCTTGAGCTTGTTGCCCCAACCTAACTTTTGCGGCTGGGCGCCCTCTGCGCTCGCCATAGTCCGGTAACGTTGTCATGGCCATCTGCCGTCAACAACATAATATATTGTCATTTCGAAAAAAAAGGGTCGTCGTGGCTGTTAGTCTGTCTCGGTGGCCAGACTTACCTTCTTTCTCCTCCGTCTGGGTAAGCGGTTCGACCGCGCAGTGGGGTCGTTAACTGGGGCTCTGAGGGAGCCACCGTGCTCCATCCGAGGGTGTTGAGCCACAGTGTTGGGCTGTGGCTGCGGTGGTCTGGCTGGCGGCTTGTCTTGGCCGACCCGGGATGGGGTGTAGGCGGTCGTGCTTCCTGTTGCGGGGCCTCCCGCCTGAAGGTCACTGATAATGTAGTATGAGGTGTCAGGGCTTGCAAATTACAGCTTTCCAGCACTAATTAGTCTCTTCGTAAGCCGCAGAGAGGCTGACAGACAGACAGAAAGACGGATAGACAAAGCAAAACTATAAGTATTCCTTGTTGCACTAAGGAACCTTAAAGTTTTCTATCAATCATTTGGTATCTGGTCTGGTGTATCTGGAAAAACATGTTCTGGTTACTTTTGGGGCTTAATGGTGCTGGGTGAGATGTACACTGTACAGCATTAAATGTTTTTTTTTTTAATGAATAAAACCTTAAATTACGCTCAATGTCATATAAGCCTACCTTGTGGATCTACGAGAACTCATGGAAGATCATGAGGGGGTAGTTGCCATACTCACCACGCTTGGCACGCGGATCGGCGAACGCAGTACTGGATGTTGCTACATGAAAAGACGCTGCTGCCCATCTCCGGATTCTTACTGCATCCACGAGCAAGAGCGGAAGGGCAACATTCTTCTGCCGGCACCCTATGGATAAAGCTCATTACAGTGTCTACCATTCGTTGTCACTGTTAGGTCGCCTGCCGTTACTACAGTAGTAAGTAATAGTGTCGTCTGTCAAATTTGTAACTCATGGTACCAAATTCTAAGCCAAACTACAGTCGCTGTAGTATAGTTTACTGCGTATTTTAGTACCAAACTAGAGGCGCTGTACAAGATTTGATACATTTTTTAACTACAGTCGCTAGCGATTATAGATTGTGAAAACTCATGGTAGACCTACAGGAGCGTGACGTCACGCGGCATCGCGACGGGGGGCGTGTCTTAAGCGTTATTCATCTAACAATGTCCCAGGGATTTCAATACCCCTTATAAGCTGCTGGTCCCTGTATAAATCATCTATAACGATGCGCAGTAAATATCCTTTAATACGGGTTTAGTACTCAAGCTTGAAAAACGTTAGCTCGATGTTCAATAATATCTCGATGTCTCTACCTCGATACAGGGTGTATATATGTGCACTTACTAATAAAGAAGGAAATTTTGACCACCCTAAGTAACAACTTTGAATCTGCAACTTTTCAGGATTCGATGGTTTTCATTCGAGAAAAGACCACGGATATTTTACTTCAACAGCTGATTAGACATTAATAATATATTGGAATATACATTATATAATTATCGCGGGAATTGACCGCAGCAAAGTTCAGCACGCCAGTATTCCCGCGTCCACGACCAAGTGCGAAATGTCGGGATAATAATTAAGGTAATTACGCGTTAATCCAATATAGTAATAATGTGTTGTGATCGCGAAAGTTTTGAAAAGCTGATTATACGATCAACTAGAACTTAACGCCAGCAAAAAGTTGCCGTACACGTGTACGGCATATCTTTTGTACTGTGTATATTTGTACCTACAAATATACACAGTTGGGCTGTTGAGGTTAGGGTCGGGGCAGTATCTAGGGGGACAATGCACAATACACTCCAATGCGGGACGTCAGTGCAGATCTGGTAACTCCCACTAGAATTAGAATTAGGTACAAATATTAGGTACCTATAGGTATAATACATGGGATCCAACGGGCCGATTAGATTAGAATAGATCATATAAAAGTATAAAAACAATACGACCAATAAATCTCGAATTCCCTATTTTCACCCCACTAAACCTACTTGGCTAACTCATGGGCTAAAATCCCCACTTTCGGGGTAGAACACATTTACACCCTGTATACTCGCGTACTCTGTTTCTTCCAATTTCCTACGTTATTGACAGCAGACGACAGGCAACCTTATTTATGCCGGTTGTGGGTTCGTTTTGCAACAGAATTTTGTTTGTTTGTTTGAAATTTGTTTTGAATCTTGTAATGGAACCGCGAGTGACAGGATTGTACGTGCTTTGCACACCAGTGTGTTGTGTTGTGGTGTGAATATGAAACATTGTGTTTATTGTCATGTGAAATAGGAAAGTATAACATATATTGCGAAAAATGGTATCAAGATCCATTGAGATTGTCTTGGGGTGCGGGCAATAGATTTTTTTCTGAAAAGAACTAATTCAATTATATGCTGTATTCAATTTCAATATGTTTTGTTTTCTTTTGTTATTAAATAGAAATAATGAAAGAAAGAAAGGCAAACAACACATACAAAATAACAATATTTTACCAACTACAATAGACGAAATAAAGACAATCTTATTATATCTTCGACTACTCTTACACAATTTAGCAAAGATTACTCAAGTTTAATAAACATTTATAAGAAAATACCGAACTCCAGAAAATATCTAAAAAAGGATTAGGTTTTTCGTAATAAACTCAAGAATACCTTATTTCTAATTTTACTACTCAGTTGACGAATTTTTAAACTAAAAATCTGATCTTTAACTATTTGGCTGCCTGAGTAAAATGAGTTTGCCATACCTAACCACAAAGTTATTACCACACTTGTTATGATTCTTGTAACTGACATTGCATGTACTGCCCGACTTCTGTTGCTAACAAAAAAAAGATTTTATACCTACCTATTATAATAATAATCGTAGACCAATTGCTGCGCCCTTACAGGGTACATGTACTTACCTAAAAGCTAACTACCACCTACGCTAAAACTATGTACTAATGTATATGTATGCAATAAATAAAAAAAAACTGCTCAAGAATAAAACATCTAACATAACAGTAAAGGGATACATTTCAGATAAACTTTCAACTAAGGACGACACAAATAAGGTACCTATGTGGAAATAATTGTAACAGTCTACTCCCGTAAATGGAGGGAAATACTCAAATACATACATTATAGCGGTTTGAGTATGAATATTAAGAGGGGCCAATCCAACTTACTTTTCATACAACCGCTCGTACGTGGGTGTGGCGTCGTAATAGATCTTTCTATGAAACTTTTGATCTAATAATTCAGTATAAAATTTGTTTCTCCAATTTAGATTTTTTGTTTGGATAGAAACCTAGATATAGTGCACAAGATACCTATTGGATCAAAAGTTTCATAGAAATATCTATTACGACGCCAACCCACGTACGATCGGTTGTATGAAAAGTAAGTTGGATTGGCCCCTCTTAATACATATAGTTATGCTTGAAATACCTATTAACAGAATATTTAGTTGTATACTTTTAAAAATATTTATGTAAATTAAAATTACGGCCTTAAGGCCAGGTTATTCCAGCTGCGGGTTTCTGAAAGTGTGCGCGCGAGCGCGGCCTTCATGTACCTACTGAAATTCTTTAGAAACTCGTTTAAAAATGTTTTAATTGGGTTTTCAGAAAAACTAATCGTTGAACATTCATCTTAACGTCGTTGCCTATTTTCTGAGATATTTTTGGAGACTTTATTATTGATACTTATGAAGTACAATCACAAAAACGAGCAAAAACTATGATTCCTTCATAATTTATTATTACCCGGTGAGGTGAAGAATATCGTGTTTTGAACCGTTAATTATACAAAAATTATATTATACTAGCCGCACCCTGCAGTTTCACCCGCGTAGTTCCCGTTCCCGTGGGAATTTCGAAGAATCCCTCCTTAGTGCACCTCTAGGATACTCAAGGTATACATATGTGTACCAGTGTACTAGCCGTGGGGTGCCGGCAGTAGAATGTTACCCCTCCTCTTCTACCCGTGGATGCAGTATGAGCCTGCTAAGAGATATCTCCGGAAGATGGGCAGCAGCGTCTTTCCGTATATCAACATCCCATACTGCGCTTACCAACCCGCCTGCCAAGCGTGGTGAGTATGGCAACTATCCCTCATGGAGATCCATGAGGGAGGCCTGTGTTCAGTAGTGGACGTTTTACGGCTGAAATGATGATGTGTGCCAAATTTCAAGTCTCTAGGTCCAGTGGTTTAGGCTGTGCGTTGTCTGTCAGTCACTCAGTCAGTAACGGAAGAGTTTTATATTTATTGTATTGATATAATATATATTTTTCGGATCAAAACAAAAGATATTTGATATTTGATCGTTTCAAATTAGATCGATAGATAAGACATTTGTTTGTAACAATCATAACAAAACACATAAGAAAAAAATACACAACAGGAGAAAAAAAGTAACAAAATAACAAATTAAACTTTTTTTTTTTTTTAAGATTGGTTAGCTCTTGATTTCATCCTTGCTATCACAAGAATGAGATCTACGATGGAGCGAGCTTCCCTAGAAAATGCCTATTAACTCTTTCTTAAGCGTATTCGAGTCATAACAGGTTGGAAACAGACGATGGCAGTTTGTTCCAGTCGAGAGCAGTGCGCATTATAAAAGACGATTGGAAGCGTTTAGTTCTCAGCCGTGGGCAACAAACTAAGAAAAAACAGTTACAAAAACGCATCTGACTCAGCACTAAGTTGAGCCTAAGCACAAGATCAGCGATCTTCCGTCAGAAGATTGAAAATTGAATCGAAAATTGCCTAATTTAGAATAACCTGGCCTTAACAAGATTTTCTTTCCTCAGGTGTCCCAAACGACTTGTCAGTGTCGTGGCACCAGTACCCCTACAGTCTCGGCAACGTGTTCTGCAAGCTGAGGGCGCTCATCTCGGAGGCGTGAGTGACCGCATTACGAACATTCATTCATTCATTCATATTCATTCCTTGAGCATATCTCACGCTGAGCCATGACCTTTTGACGTGCTGCACATAACATAATCACATAACATTATGATTGCTAATTTATCATTCCAGCCGTAAAAAGTCCACTACTGAACAGGCCTCATGGATCTCCATGAGGGGTAGTTGCCATACTCACCATGCTTGGCAGGCAGGTTGACGAGCGCAGTACGGGATGTTGATACACGGAAAGACGCTGCTGCCCATCTTCCGGAGGTATCCCTTAGCAGGCTCTTACTGCATCCACGGGCATGACAGGAGGGGTACCTAACATTCTACTGCCGGCACCCCACGGCTATTAAGTTAAAAACAAAGCTTGGAAAACAATGTTTTCTAAATGTAACGAATTCAGTGTGTTTTATTCAATTTAAATGTGTTTTGTTTTTAGGGTTCCGTTCCGTTCATGGTACCAAATTCTAAGCAAATGAAGCCCAAACTACAATCATTGTAGTATAGTTTACTGCGTATTTTAGTACCGAACTATCCCCCAGAGACGCTGTACAAGTTTTCACATTTTTTTTTTACTACAGTCGCTAGCGACTAAAGATTGTGAAAACTCATTTCGTAAACTGAAGTCACGGAAGATGGGGAGCAGCGTCTTTCCGTATATCAACATCCCTTACTGAGCTTGCCGAGCGTGACGAGTATAATAACCTCCATGGCATGATCTTGGACACCCATGAGGAGACAACAGGCTGATATAATAAATCATTTATTTATTTTCAGACAACATAATCCACAGTATTAAATTAACAATAAAATAAAATTAAATAATCCATCACCACAATGTCAAAATACAATACAGAACACAAACTAATTATACCTAGTAGCAGTTGCAGGATGCAGACAAGGATGTCAAGCTTCCCTATATATATAGGAAAGCTTGACATCCCTGTACAGCGCATGTATCATGCTACAGTGGTTCACATGCTCGCAATCGAACCTGCTTGCAAACACACTCAGAATACCGTTGGAGCTGGCTCTGATCCGTCGTCCCAGGGATGTGCACCGCTTGCGCAAGGTGCTGTAGAAACAGTCCACTCGCGCCGCGGCGAACATCCCCGACGCGCTGCAGAATCGAGGCAGCCCCATCAACACTCTGAACGCGTTATTGTACTGGACACGTAGGGCGCTAAGATACTGTTCTTGATATGATGATGACGACTTTTTACGGCTTACAACACCTTTAGTCGACCATTAAATCGCTATGTATATTTTAATATGGTACTTGGTTCAGTACAACATGCACTTCATCTTCATCATCATCATTCCAGCCATAAAACATCCACTACTGAACTCAGGCCTCCCTCATGGACTCCATGAGGTATTATGATACATACTCACCACGCTTAGCAGGCGGGTTGGCGAGCGCATTACGGGATGTTGATACACGGAAAGACGACCATCTGCCGGATGTATCCCTTAGCTGGCTCTTACTGCATCCACGGGCATGAAACATTCTACTGCCGGCACCCCACGATTAACGATGTTTGTTGCTTTAGTAATACCGATTCCATTTTGCGACAAAAAATAACTGAGGTTCCCTGACCAGAAGCATTTCAAACACTCAACATCCAGCACACTTTAAAATCTCGTTGAAACATTCATTTTCAGTGGCCATATTTCCAGAAATTCGCAATTCCAAATGGAGGCTACAATTGGAAAAAAGAGTTAAGTGGTTGAAGGCTATGATTAAATTACTACGAATGGAAGAATTTTAGCGTTGGAATAAATTAGTTATTAGGCATGTTGGCAATCAAAATCCTATTCAGCCAGTCAGTTAGATAATACCGAATTGAAGACACGTAATTTTTGCTATATAAGTCTATCTTATACTACTTAGTTAATTACGTAATTACTGTATAAATGGTATTTATTTATTTTGTACGCCTGCGCCTTGCACTGGCAGACGAGGCGGTCTCACGGACCTGCCTGAAAATCAGCGCCGCAACCGCGTAGCTTGCTACGTGTTGTTTAACAGTGTAAGCCTAATTTGATTCTTCTATGTTTTCTTTATAATTTGTATATGTTGTGTGTGTGTCAAAAATAAATGATTTTCTTCTTCTTCTATAAAATTTACAAAATTAAGTAACCACCAACACCTTACCCAACAGGTGGATATGGCGATACAAATCAGCAGACTGGGATGAAATGCATAATTGTTTCGCATCTTATCTTTGGCGACAAATGTTCTTTACTCTTTGGCTTTACTTCTCGCGATCTGACTGTGCCGACGCTGTAACGAGGGTGATCAAAAGTGGTGTGGAGTTTTTTAATCCTTCCAATGATACTACACCTTAGCACAGCTCCCCCGTGGATTGACTCCGCGTGTAACAACAGTGCGTCAGCGCTGAAACACGTGGCTTAGGTACCTCGCGTGGGTTGATGCTCGTAACAGTAAGGCCTTGGATACATCGCTAAAGAAAAAGATAGATAGATAAAAAATTCTTTATTGCACAAACTTAAAAGTACTGTACACAGGCGAACTTAATGCTAAGTAGCATTCTCTTCCAGCTAACCTGTGTGTAATGTGGACTAGATTAAAGGTAGTGCACAAAAGATACAAAGAGATATATGTATATACAAACTTTCCGACACATACTTATAACATTATTTAGATACATATAACCGGGTATTTATCGCGTAAATTACCTTTATTATTTCCCGACGTTTCGCTTGGATTGCACCAAGCATGGTCCCGGGAAGACTGATGTGATGGAGGTACCGCAGCAAAGCGAAGGCGTTTGTTGAACTACCCTCACTTTGATCTTCATAAAAATTATTAGGGCCGGTTCCCACTGGGACAGCACACTACACTGACTGTATCCACATACTGAGTTGATTTTTCACGCCGAGTACACTTTGCTATCACTGGATTCCATGAGGCAGAGAGTCTAAAACCGTCTTCACGATTGAAATTAGGATGCATCTTAATCTCAATCGCTTCCCGAACCATTCTCTTATAGTAGTGCCTCTCGTTGGCTAGGATTTTTGGATTGTGTAATTCAATCCAGTGATTAGGTCCTGAGTCTACTATATGCTCTGCTATAGCAGACTTGTTTATTTGTCGATTTTTCACCGCAGCTATGTGCTCCTTAACACGTTCGGCGACAGTGCGCTTCGTTTGGCCTATGTAGGAGCGCCCACAGCTGCAATCGATCTTATAAACACCAGGAACCTGCAAAGGTACTACATCCTTTGGCGTACGCAGATGCTTAGCCACTTTTGCGAGTGGAGTATAGACAGACTTAATCGAAAACTTCTTCAGCAGGTTCCCAATTTTGTCCGTAACCCCTTTCACATAAGGCATGAACGCTGGCTGTCTTGCTACATCTGTGTGTTTCTGTCTGCGCCTGCGATTAGAATGCCATCCATTAGTCCTGTATCCGTTTCGTTTTAGAACCTCCTGAACATGTTCCAGCTCTCCGGGTAAAACGAAACAACGAAACGGATACAGGACTAATGGATGGCATCCTAATCGCAGGCGCAGACAGAAACACACAGATGTAGCAAGACAGCCAGCGTTCATGCCTTATGTGAAAGGGGTTACGGACAAAATTGGGAACCTGCTGAAGAAGTTTTCGATTAAGTCTGTCTATACTCCACTCGCAAAAGTGGCTAAGCATCTGCGTACGCCAAAGGATGTAGTACCTTTGCAGGTTCCTGGTGTTTATAAGATCGATTGCAGCTGTGGGCGCTCCTACATAGGCCAAACGAAGCGCACTGTCGCCGAACGTGTTAAGGAGCACATAGCTGCGGTGAAAAATCGACAAATAAACAAGTCTGCTATAGCAGAGCATATAGTAGACTCAGGACCTAATCACTGGATTGAATTACACAATCCAAAAATCCTAGCCAACGAGAGGCACTACTATAAGAGAATGGTTCGGGAAGCGATTGAGATTAAGAAGCATCCTAATTTCAATCGTGAAGACGGTTTTAGACTCTCTGCCTCATGGAATCCAGTGATAGCAAAGTGTACTCGGCGTGAAAAATCAACTCAGTATGTGGATACAGTCAGTGTAGTGTGCTGTCCCAGTGGGAACCGGCCCTAATAATTTTTATGAAGATCAAAGTGAGGGTAGTTCAACAAACGCCTTCGCTTTGCTGCGGTACCTCCATCACATCAGTCTTCCCGGGACCATGCTTGGTGCAATCCAAGCGAAACGTCGGGAAATAATAAAGGTAATTTACGCGATAAATACCCGGTTATATGTATCTAAATAATGTGTTGTGATCGCGAAAGTTTAAAAAAGACAACATACTTATAACGTAGATAAACATAAAACACATATACAAAAATATATATCATATACATATAAACTTAATATATATATACATATATATATGTATATCCTTAAACTACATCACATACAAGGTGTCCCGTAACTGGGGTATGAAGCCAGGAGCTGCAAATTACCCCCCACCAAAGGAATGCAAAGGCGAAGAAAGATTTCAGAAAAACGTATTTTCAGGTTTCCATACAAAATTAAAGTTTTCCAAGTCGCTGTCAACCCTAATGTATAACAGACGTGTGTCCGTAATACATACCTACGCGCCTACGCACACCACGCACCTATACCCACACTCAATATACGCACAAGCGCGTTGTGGGCGCGCCGCGGGAATCCCCGGCGGTCAATAGGTCATTGCCCGTAACAGCTGAGAGCAGGGTTGTCACTCTTATGAAATTGGTATAAACTTTGAACGTTATCTTGTCACTGAAAAACTTGAAAATCAAGAAAGTCGTAGAACAAACGTTGTTTGCCAGGGGGGGTAGAAAACCCCCCTTTCGGCTTAGTACCCCAATTACGGGACACGCTGTATAAAATAAAAATACCTAAGACAATATATGTAAGATTTCGTGGAGATTATTATAATTAATGATTGTAGGATTCTTTCATGAGACTATAAAGTCTATAACAAAGCTGCTAAGTCCCTCAAGAGGGTGCTTAGGAAGGCTCGCTTCCACCAGACTAGTTGTTTAGGAGCTAAGCTAGCCTCGCACCCTGCAGGTACGAGGGGAGGTCAAAAAGTCCGCGGAATGGCAGGGAAATAGGGCTAAATTAAACCAATTATTATTTTTCCTTATCAATATATTCTCCCTTAAGCCTAAAACATTTTTCAGATCTATCAAAAAGTTCGCTTATACATACATACCTTCGAAAAAAAATGTTTTATCGAGGCCTTCAAAATAAGCTGAAATTGCCGACTTAACTTTTTCATCGTCAGTAATTTTTTTCCACGAAGTTATTTTTTTAATTTTGAAATTGAATAATGATCAGAGGGAGCTAGATCTGGACTATAGGGAGGGCGGTGTAATGTTTCGTAGCCACATTTCGGCAAGGCAGCCATTGAAACATGGCTCTTGTGAACGGGTGTGTTGTCGTGCAAAAGCAGCTCTCCTCGAGTCCATTTTCCGCGTCTGTTTTATTTGATGGCATCTTTAAATTTTTTCAGTAGAGTGGCATAGTATCCCTTTGTGATATTCAATCCTTTTTCTTTGTATTCTATTAAGAAAATTCCTTCTGAATCCCAAAAAACAGTGGCCATGATCTTTCCGGCCGATTGTGACACCTTGAATTTCTTAGGGGGTGCTGCGCCCTTTTTATGCCACTGCATAGACTCCTGTTTTAATTCAAGCTCATGACAATGAACCCAAGTTTCGTCTCCAGTAACAATCCGGTTCAAAATTTCGTCCTTGTTCCCGCTACAGAGCTCCAAAAACTCGCGTGAACACTCGACGCGCTGCTGTTTTTGAACCGCTGAGAGCATTCTCGGCACCCATCTTGCGCTGACCTTAGACATGCCAAGATGGTCGTGGAGGATACTCAAAATGGTTGTAGACGATACTCCAACTATTTCTGCAAATTATTTCTTTTTTAATCGAGCATCTCCCAGTAAAAGATTTTCGACTTTTTCGATGATGTTTGAGGAGGTGGCCTCGATCGGTCGGCCCGGGCGGTCGTCTTCTTCAATTGACTCCCTGCCTTGCTTGACTAAACCATGCCACTTATAAATCATTGCATTTTCAGGGCAAGAGTCCCCGTAAACAGATAACATTTCTCCCAAAATAATTTGAGGTGTTTTTCCTTGCCTGGTAAGGAACTTTATAACAGCACGAAACTCGATTTTATCCATGTTTAGCGATTTATTCCCGATTGAACTGCTAATTTAGCGATAACTTTAATTGTAATGACTCGATTTGTCTAAAATTTGGTATTTGTACCTGTATTGAGTACCTGGAGAGTACCGGGTAAAAAAAGTTATCCCCACCCCTTCGCAACCCTTCCGTTCCGCGGACTTTTTGACCCCCCCTCGTAGCAAAGCATTCTGGTCTCTGGCAAAGTTCGTCAACGGCATGTAAATGAAAGAGTGGTGAGTATTCACCACGCTTGGCAGGCGGGTTGACAAGACCAATTTAAGAATATTAAAACCATCATCATCATCATTTCAGCCATAAAAACGTCCACTAATGAATAAAGGCCTCCCTCATAGGTCTCCATGAGGGGTAGTTGCCATACTCACCACGCTTGGCAGGCGGGTTGGCGCAGTACGGGAGGATGATACACGGAATGACGCTACTGCCCAGCTTTCATACTTAACTAAATACTAACACATGACATAATATAACAAAGACAGAAAATTACAAAATTAAAAGTAGAAGTACAATGGGCATTAGCCTTATCACTATTAGCGATCTCTTCCAGGCAACCTTAGGATGGACTTAACCAACAAGAATGAAACATCAATACACCCACGGGCATGGGAGGAGGGGTAATATTCCACTGCCGGCACCCCACGGCATATTAAAAATACACCTCAGGAATTACCTACATCCACTCAAAATGTCAGTCCGTGCGGGAACTATTTACATACAAAGGTTTTTAAGCACTCAAAACGTGATGTAGGTAGGAATAAACATCCTTTCTGTCAGCAGCGTCTTTCCGTGTATCAACAACCCGTACTGCGCTCGCCAACCCGTGTGGCAACAACCCCTAATGATCAGTACGTAGTGATCCATGAGGGAGCCTATGTCCAGCAGTGGACGAGATGATGATGATGAACATATTTGACATCACTCTGGGCAGCGGTTATTTTGGAAAGGTATTTTTATGCCTAACTTTTTCGTCTGTCATTTAGGATGGTCTTTAGAATGGGATAGGCAAAGATTTAATATTTTATTTTATTTATGTAGATTTTTTTTTATAAAGACACACATTCCACTGAAAAAAGGTCAAGTACTAAATATTCACTTTGGTATTCTCGAGAACTTAAGCGTATGTATAAAGAGAAATATAATCTGCATCTCAGAATCAAAAAGTATAATAACCCACTCGATATTATTAGATTCCAATTACTGCGTGATGATTGCTCCAAAGCCCAAAAAACATGTTATTTAAAATACATTTTACTAATGGAAATTGCTGTTAGAAAGCACCCTTTTTATTTTATTTTATTTTATTTTGTACAGGCTTGCGTTAATCTGGTCGACACGCCGGGAAAATAATTTAAAAGGTACGCGATAAAATACTGTATTTTATAAACAAATAATATACCATATAATTAATGGAATCAGGCGTTACTTTGCGGAAATCCATGACGATAAAATGCATCGTTCATCGTCAGACTTTCGTTCCGGCGGCTGACCAGTCAACACCTACAGCGTTCACCTGATGATGCCTCGCGGAGAGGCGAAACACGTGTCGTCGTATAGGTTTGGGTATGCATGCTGCACTGACAAGATAGTTCTCCCTGCATGCGCATAATTAGCGGGCGGGAGGGCGGTGCTCCTGCATCTCAGCATAAGCGGAATTAAAACTCAATATTTTTATTGCATTTTATTTAAATAATATACCTCTTAACACTGTGTCCGGACGTGGTGTCTGTTATTTTTTTCAAGAAAGTTCGTGCAATATGATTGCACAATAAATGTTAACAATAAGAGTTTGGTCTATTGGTCGGCCACAGTTTTCGGTGTGAAAAACCGTGGCAATGTCTTTATACGTCTCCCAGCGACCACGACCAGGTGCAATCCGGTCGAAACGTCGGGAATAAAATAAAGGTAATTACGCGATAAATACCCGATAATCCCATATTTTAATAATTTATACGTGTAATTAATTGATCTCACGATTTAAATCTTCGGGGATAAGCTGTACTGTCTCAAAGCTGAGCAAAAACCTCCTTAGTTTATCTCCATTTGTCTCTGTCCAGTGCGATTCCCGCCAACTGACATGGAACACGCCTAGGTCATCGCGGCAGCGCTTTTTTGGCCTGCAAAAATATAATCTGTGGCGATTTAAGACCATAGTTTGAAATGTTGGTCAACGCTGGTGACGTCTATTTTGTTTTGTAACTTCTAAACATAATGCAGAGGGCTTAGTGCTGTTGAGCGAAACCAGTACACACTTTCCAAGGTCGCCTTTGTTACGGCGGATGACACTGTTGTTGGTGCCATTTATGGCGATAATTAGTTAATATCGGGATCGGCGTGCGAGGTTATGTAAGTGAGGTTGTTTCGTCAATTGGCTCACTTTCTGTTCGGCGGTCGAAGAGGCAGCACGTCCAGAGAGCGCTCGTGTTGTTCGCTGCTGGGCAACTAAAGTTCAAAGTTCAAAATATTTATTGTAACCATGTTGTAACATAAAGATCTTATAACATAAAAGTATCATACATGGACCCAGCTAGGGCACAACAATTTTAAGATGCTCATAAGTATCTACTATACTATACTACCTCTGCGTCTTCGTTGTGTCTAGTGTATTCCGTGACAAACGGGGAACCGATTTCTCCTGAATATTAGAGAACAGAGGCAAAACACGTGTCATATTCCTTTTGTGTGTTTTTTCAAGCGCTCATTAGATTATAGGTTAGCGGATTTGTTACTAAATATTATCTTGTTCATTTAGATTATTATAATGGATAAGTTACGTTAATTACGTCAATATATCGTATACATCTATGGTGACGGTGATGAACTTTCACTTAAGCTGAAAAGAGATACTACACTTTGGTGACGATGCCGTGGGGTGCCGGCAGTAAAATGTTACCCCTCCTCACATGCTCGCGGATGCAGTAAGAGTCTGCTAAGGGATACCTCCGGAAGATGGGCAGCAGCGTTATTCCGTGTATCAAAATCCCGTGCTACGCTCGCCAACCCGCTCGCCAAGCGTGATAAGTATGGCAACTACCACTCATGGAGATCCATGAGGGAGGTCTGTGTTCATTAGAGGACGTTTTACGCTGAAATGATGATGGTGATGGTTGGTGACGAATATCCCAGGCATCGGGATTTTCACCAAAGATTTTTTCAATGGATATATTATACCATCCTAAATATAGATACTGATAGTCTCGGGTTTGCGCCAAAACTCCGGAACGTGCGCTCGCGTCGCCGTAGGAAGGTGGACCCTTAGCAAGAGATATGCAGTGAGGCAGCTACTCAAAATCACAAGAAATCGATTGCGGGTAAATAAGATTTCGACCTGTTTCGAACTACCCGGTCTCACAGACATTACGGCACCAGTGGCGGTTTAACCACACTTAAGCAGAACTTAGGTAACTATAGCGACATCTCTAGTCATTGCAACTGAATGCAACTTTAGATAATGAACGTCTCTCAGGCTTCATAAAAGAAAAATAGCGGTAGAATAAAGTAGTTAGGCCTTTGCATCTATTATAGATGACTTATACAGCGTCAGCAACTGGTAATCATGCTGTACGGGGCGCTGCAGTGCCTGGGACATTGTTAGTTGGATTAGGCTTTCCCAGCACCTATACCAACCATCCTCTCAGTCAGCTATTAGTCAAAGAAAACAACAGGTCAATACGTCTAAAGCTAACTAAGCCGCGGGTTTCCTCACTATGTTTCCTTCACCGTTAAAGCACGTGTTAAGTGTGCACATAGAATTTTTCAAGAAAGAAAAATCCATTGTTGCACTGCCGGTATCGAACCCACGAATGCGGTACCATGCACCATGAACCATGAGATAGAACATATTATTACAAAATAGCTCATGATATATTAACACAAAAACTAAAACTTAAAAATGTATATTTCATACAAAACCACGTGCCGAACCCGGGAGTGAGGTAAAGTTTAAATATCCGAATTTCAAACTTTAACTCCGCGGAGTGTCTGGGATCTCTGTAACGTATCGATGCGTGAAATTGGTATTATGCTTCGTATCTGAGCCGGTTCCAATATATCTGGAATATTTTATTCAGAACCCACATTGACGGATTCGAACCTTTCAGTGCAGTGCGACTGAGGTGAATTTTCAGAGTGTTTTGGCTTTTGAAGGGGATGCATTCAAAGATATTTTTAGAGATATACTTTTTTATGTATTCTTTATTGTACATCATCATCATTTCAGCCATAAAAAGTCCACTAATGAACAAAGGCCTCCCTCATGGATCTCCATGAGGGGTAGTTGCCATACTCACCACGCTTGGCAGGCGGGTTGGCGAGCGCAGTATGGGCTGTTGATATATGGAAAGACGCTGCTGCCCATCTTTCGGAGGTATCCCTTAGCAGGCTCTTACTGCATCCACGGGCATGAGAGGAGGGGCAACATTCTACTGCCGGCGCCCCACGGCTAACGGCACAATAATAAAATTATATGTAAACACAATGAAAATTACAAAGGCGAGCTTAACCCTGAAGGGAGTTCTCTTATAGCAAACCTATGAGGCTAGTGAAAGATGAGGCGTAGGGGTCGCGTACACAAGAACTAAGCATAAGAAAAAAACTATGAGATACCTAACATAAACAAAACTACAACTAACAATACAACCAAATTCATATAATAGATAGATAAATAGATAGATAATGCATTTATTTGGTACACAACACACACAACACAGAATGCAGACATACTTACAGATTAAAGTTAGAACATACGACAACAAAGAGACACACGCAAACAAAAAAAAATATATGTAGATAAAAATAAAAACAGAGGTACACAGACAATTTATCGAAGCAGGTTAACATTGTAGGTACCTGCCAAACAAAAATAAATTACAAATTAGCAATATTACAGTTTTCATGAGGTCGTCGACAGTGGGCTAGATGTCTGCGCTGGCGCTGGCGCTAGTGCAAACCATAACCATTAGTTTATGTACATATATAAAATTATGGCTAAGCATAAATACAAAATAATACAATTAATGGAATCAGGCGAAATTTTCATTGCATTTTATTTCTACAATAAATTAATAATCATCTAGGTACATAATTATATGTAGATGCGAGCCGTGGGGTGCCGGTAGAAGAATGTTACCCCTCCTTTCATGCCCGTGGATGCAGTAAGAGCCTGCTAAGTGATACCTCTGGGCAGCAGCGTCTTTCCGTGTATCAACATCCTGTACTGCGCTCGCCAACCCGCCTGCCAAGCGTGGTATGGCAACTACCCCTCATGGAGGTATCATCCATGAGGGAGGCCTGTACTGTTCAGTAGTGGACGTTTTATGGCTGAAATGATGATGATGATTACTATATACAAGAGATATTTTGTAAAGATAAAGGTATTTCTATAGTGAATATAGAAATACCTTTATCTTTACAAATGTCTTAAATTAATAGTAGGCCAACAATTTGTATGCTTATTGGGACATACAATAATTAAGCTTTTGTTTACAATAAAATACAATCACTTCACATACAATTGTTTTAAATTGTAGTGGATTTTATTACCAAGCCAACTACTTAATTTTATTTCAACAAATTACCATTGAGCTGCTTAATTTTTAGAGGCAAATGGAAAATGGCTGTAATATAAGAGCTTTTGTGATATATACTATTATTGACTTAAGTAAATAAGTAAATAATGCTGGACAATTCACACCGCATCATTTAACCCCGAGCAAAGCAGAGCTTGTGTTTTGGGATGACTCATATACCTACTTAATACATGATACTACACAAAGAGATTTTTGTATATATATACATGTATAAAATGACATCCAGAACATCCTGAACTATCTGCAGATATTTGTTACCGTACAGACATTTGTCCCGAGGCGGGAATCGAACCCGCAACCTCTTGCGTCGCAGGCGGACTTTCGCCCGCTGCGCCACAGAGGTCGCACTTTCGGAAACCATGCATAAAACTTATAACTATTTTTTTTCTTTAAATTATCTGCTTTGAATGATTTTGATTGAATTAAACGGTTAAGTATAGTTTTATTTGGTAAACTTCATCTCAGCCTTAGCATGCCCACTGCTGGACATAGACGTCCCTCATGGATCTCCAGACTGGAGATCCATGAGAGACGTCTATGTCTCACCATCATGATCAGTACTGGAGACTCCAGTACTGATCATGATGGTTGTTGCCATACTCTCACCACGCTTGGCAGGCGGGTTGGCGTGCGCACTCCGGTATGTTGATGCACGGAAAGACGCTGCTGCACATCTTCCGGAGGGATCCCTTGGCAGATTCTTACTTCATTCACGGGCAAGAGGGGAGAGGCAACTTCTACTGCCGTCACCCTTAGGCACAACACACGGACAAACAAACTCACATTTTCATATCTTTTATGATTTTAAATGAGAGGCACGCTTTACGCACGGGTAATTTTCGATTCCGATTTGTGCTCATAACTTATTTCAACGATAATTAAGTTTGCACTTGAAATATTAATGAGATCTGTTTGGCATTGCATGTAATGGAATTTTTAGCGGTTTATTAAGTTATTATAGGACCATCTGGTCCCACTGCTGGGCAAAGACTACCCGCAACCCTTCCTATACAATATTATAACAAAAATACAATTGTATTTTAATCCCACTACAAAATAAAACCGGGCAAGAACGAGTCGGACTCGCGCACCGAGGGTTCCGTGCCATCATACAATATAATATATGTTAAAGGCGGTTTATATTTGTTGGAGAACCTTGACAGCGCCATCTCTTGTCTGATAGCAGAACTTATGTAGATTTTTTACACATTCGATGATTTCTAAAAAACTATGAAAATTAGAGGGTATGTTATAATTTTCCTGTAATTTTTACATACACTGCTAATTATCAATAAAAGTTTTAGGGGTTTATCTTTACAAACTTTGGAGATAAGGGGGCAACGCTATTTTTATCAACGTTTTTGTAAATAAGCCAAAAACTATACGGCTTAAAACAAAACTAAAAACTGTTTATTAAAGTGCACATAAATACCTTTCATATGATAGCACACATGACCTAGTAACTTAACAAAAAAAATAAAAACCCCCCGTCCACCCCCCCTTATATAAAAAACTATGCAAATTAGAGAGTTCGCTATAATTTTCCTATAAGCTTTACATACACTTCTATTGGCTTTAAAAATTTCACGGGTATCTCTGCAAACTTTGGAGGTAAGGGCGGGAACGGTCGTTTTTCAACATTTTTGTAAATAACTCAAAAACGATACGGCTTAAAGGAAAATTAAAAACTGTATATTCATGTGCAAATGAGTACCTTTCATATTATACCCTACACGATCTAGTAACTTCACTTAAAAATTTTGAGATCCCCTATTCCTGCAAACAAAATAAGACTATTTTTTAACATTTTCATATATGCTATATTAGTAAAAAAGTGTTATGTTCAACCATTTCAAATTTTCAACGAGTGAGTATGGCAACTGCCATACTCACCAAAATCGCCAGTTAAGTGTTTACTTAACCATGTTAAGTAGTTACTTTTTTTTTTTTTTTTTTTTTTTTAGGTTTGGAAATCATCTAATGACTCCTCCCGCTCTGGGTGGAGCGGGAGGGCGTGTCAGACTCTTACTGACTAAAACCACACCTGTGTCCTTCAGTTAGCATGAGTCTTCATGAGCATTTACGGCTGTAATAATGATGATGATTAAATAGCGCTGAGATGAATTCCCAGCATTATGTATGTACTTTCCGCCCATACTCAAATAGCATAATAGCATTTAACAAAGCTATAACAAGTCCTCAAACTCTGTTTGGTTGGAACTTGTTTATACGCTCTGTTCCAGTTACACGTGTCTTTAATTAAATTTATATTAACTGCTGCCCATAGCTTTGTCCGCGTTTTTTTTGTTTATTTGTGAGACCTAGTTATTTTGCTAAGGAGTAAACATTTTGTAGTTAAGGGCTTTGCATGTATTATAGATGATATATACAGCGTCTGCAACTGGTAACCATTCTGTGCGGGACGCTGCAGTGCCTGGGACATTGTTAGATGGATTAGGCTTGCCCCGCACCTATACCATCCTCTCAGCTTGACTAAGCCATGCTCTCACCAATAATAATAGCTGACTAGCTATTAGAGGAAATAACAGGTCAATACGTCTGAAGCTAACTAAGCCGCGGGTTTCCGCACGATGTTTCCTTCACTGTTAAAGCACATGTTAAGTGTGCACATATAGTGAAGGTGTTACTGTTTGATAAATTAGTGACGTTTTGAATTTTCCATGCAGTAACATAAAACGCATCACTGTTGCCCTCAACTGCCATCTATTAATAGACTACTGTCAAATTTTGAGTAAACTGCGTTATTTAGTTTGTGTTTCACAGCCATTGAAAGCAGACAACCTCTTGAATTTTATCAAAATATCGTGTGCTGATTAAAACATATTTTTTTTTGTGTAATAAAACATCGCTGAAACTAAAGAAAGGAAAAACACTATGGGAACTCTGCACCATCAATTTCTATGGGTTACTGAGTTCCGTTGTGGTCGTATCAGCATAAAGGACGAACGTTCATGTCGCCCAAAAGAAGTCGTCGTCGTATGTCAATGGTATGGATATTGGACGATCGGCAAATGAAAGTGCGTGAGGTGGCTGAGACCTATAGCACGTCAACTGAGCATCGTATTTTATATGAATTTTGTATTGGATAAGAACAAGCTATCCGCGCGATGGGTGCCACGAATGACACTCGACTATTAGCGCAACCGTCTGACCACTTCAAAGGATTGTTTGGCGATGTTCAGCCTTGCGAGTTTTTGCGCCGTTTCGTTAACGTTGACAACACACGGATCAAACAATCAAAACTAACAAAACACTAGGATTATGTATACATACATATATATCAGTAGATGTTTGAAGTAAGCGAGTTTTATTTGATTTTGCTGCCTTTAATGTACAGAATATGTGCGCAAAAAACTTTGTTCTTCGTCTCCATTGTCACTGCGAGCGTGTCGCGTTAATTAACAAAAGCTGGAACTTGTGCGGTGCTGGTAATTCAGCAGTACAACTTTTAGTTAGGTGCGAAATTCACCACCGCTCGTAAATACTAACTAAGCGAGTGAGAATATTGGGTATATGCGGAATGAGCTGAAATAAGTTGGCGGATAATGATTTTATACCGGATTTTACCGCGTATATTTTTATTAGCATTATTTCCGCCGTTAAACGTCCTCTACTGAACACAGGCCTCCCTCATAGATCTCCATGAGGGGCAGTTGCCATACTCACCACGCTTGGCAGGCGGGTTGGCGAACGCAGTACGGAATGTTGATACACGGAAAGACGCTGCTGCCCATCTTCCGGAGGTATCCCTTAGCAGACTCTTACTGCATCCACGGGAAAGAGAGGAGGGGCAACTCTACTGCCGGCACTTTTTTTTACCTACTCTATTTAAAATTGTAAGACAGTAGTTAATTTTTTTTGTACCAAACCTGTCGAGTAGGTTATCAAAATAAAAGGAATTAAAAGGAGATTACAAATATATAATATGTGATGTATTTAAATTTAATCAGAAATAATAACAACCAAAAATAACAAATATAATAAAATAATCCGAAATAAAAATAATAATAGAGTTGGTTGGAGTAGTTTGAGGGAGACCTTTGCCCAGCAGTGGGACAGAATAGGTTAAAAAAAATAACCACTTTAATTTAATCATTCTTATAAATTAGCCGTGGAGTGCCGGCAGTAGAATTTTACCCCTCCTCTCATGCCCGTGGATGCAGTAATAGCCTGCTAAGGGATACTTTCGGAAGATGGGCAGTTGCGTCTTTCCGTGTATCAGCATCGCAAACTGCGCTCGCCAACCCGCCTGCCAAGCGTGGTGAGTATGGCAACTACCCCTCATGGAGATCCATGAGGCCTGTGTTCAGTAGTGGACGTTTTACAGCTGGAAAGATGATTCTTATAAATTTGTAATCAATGCATTTAAATTGTCGTATTTTGACTTTAAATCGGCAAAGTGTGTGTTGGACCTTACAGTTGGCGTTTTTTGTTACACTTTATAAGTAACAACTTGAAAGAGAGTGAGAGGACTTGGCTGCAGTTAATTCGGCGGTGACAACTTTTAATTAGATGCGAAATTCATTAGCACTGTTAATTGCACTAACATACCTACTGAGAACGTTGGGTCTCTGCGGAATGAGTTGAAGTTAATCGGAAGTTTTTAAATTAAATAAGATAAGTACGGCTTGGAATCCAAACGTCGAAACCAAATAACGAACAATAGTTAAAAGTATTTATTCAATAGAGCAAAAGCTACGTAAAATAGTCAATTCACAAAATAAAAACAAATCACATATAAATTGAATAAAGCACGTTGTTGAATTGGTGACCTCACTTTTTCTTTTCTATTCATTGTGACAATTTTTGTCTTAATATTTAAAAGTCTTAATTTAAAGCCCGCAAGGCTATTAGCCGTGGGGTGCCGGCAGTAGAATGTCACCCCTCCTCTCCTGCCTGTGGATGCAGTAAGAATCTGCTAAAGGATATCTCCAGAAGATGGGCAGCAGCGTCTTTCCGTGTAAGAACATCCCGAACTGCGCTCACCAACCCGCCTGCCAAGCGTGGTGAGTATGGCAACAACCCCTCATGCACTTGGATTTCTTAGTCAATGAGGGAGGCCTATGTCCAGCAGTGGATATCTTACGGCTGTAATGATGATGAAGGCTGTTGGATAGCTTAGATTTTGCAAGATGAGATCATTTAAGAAACATTGTTTCAATATCATTCAAATAATCATCTATAAGCTTTTTCTATGAGAGATGTTGCTAATTGGAAATTTGTTAATCAAATTTTGGAATTTGGAGCTGGGCGGGACACATGGCGAGGCGTGGTGATGGCAGGTGGAGCAAAGCTATAACTAAGCGCTGGCCGAGA
Organism: Pasiphila rectangulata; assembly: GCA_963082625.1. Lineage (NCBI taxonomy): Eukaryota > Metazoa > Arthropoda > Insecta > Lepidoptera > Geometridae > Pasiphila > Pasiphila rectangulata. The sequence continues at coordinate 16,477,897 of OY720253.1, read as the reverse complement.
CAAGGGTACAGAAACGATGGTACCAGCGGCAAGGTGGGCAGACGACGTTGATAAAGTCGCGGGCAAACGATGGATCGGACTGGCGCAAGATCGTGGCGGGTGGCACAAAGTAAGAGACGCCTATACCCAGCAGTGGGGGATGTCAGACTGTGGATGATGATGATGATGATGTGGATGATGATGATGTACGGCTTTATGTCCGTACATATTATAAATCTACCAACTTGCTGACCACGTGTTATTTGCCTAAACTTTTAGTCAGAAGGCGGTGGGTTCAGTACTTGCGGTGGGCTATAATGGATTTATCTTACTTAAAAAAAATACCAAACTGGGAGGACGGTATAGGTTTTGGGCAAGCTTAACGCATCTGCAAGCTTAATAACTCTTTCCAGTGGAAAAAAAACTTATCTGAAGCGAACGAATACAATTATGTGCATTGTTCAATTTGAATGTGTCTTGTTCTTCTTTTATAAATTTACTATTCTATGTTGTTATTTGCTTTTGAATAAACACTTACTGACTGACTTTTTGAATAACAACGTCCCAGGCACTGCAGCGTCCCGTGCAGCATGAATACCAGTTGATGACTCTTTACAGATCGTCTATATGTTAAGGGCCTTTTTTACATTTTCTGCAGGGCATCATACGTATCTGTGCTGACGATCGTAGCGTTCTCCCTTGAGCGGTACCTGGCGATCTGCCACCCTCTCCACCTCTACGCGATGGCGGGACTCCGGCGCGCCCTCAAGATAGTGGCGGCGTTGTGGTGCTTTTCACTGCTGTCTGCTTCTCCCTTCGCCTGGTACACGACTGTCAGCTACTATGACTATCCTCCAGGTAAGAACAGAATCTTCATTATGCTATTCAGAAGCCAATTCCCAGATTTCCTATACTGCTTAATAACTGCTTAATAATCAAGCAATATGTGGTCAAACGCAAGCTTTTATATTAAATGTATTGAACAAGACTCCTTAGACTGAAACTATCGCCATAGTTTTTAAACCTGGTCAAAACTTGACAAGCCCCGTGTGGCAGTGGACGAAAAGCGACTGGGAAACTGCTCCTGTCACCTGCATGCGACGACAAGGCGCTTCGACGGTCGCTGAAAATTGTGGCACCTGGTACACTACCATCAGGTACCTGGTACACCTTCTGGTATGTAACACGTATCAGTGCTGGCCATCGTGGAGTCCTCCCTTGAGTGGGACCTGGCGATCTGCCGCCCCCTGCACCTGTACGCGATGACGGGACTCCGACGCGCGTTCAAGATAGTGGCTTTGTGGTGCTTTTCACTCCCGTCTGCTTCTTCGCCTGGTACATGACTCTCAGTACTAAAACTATCCTCCTGGTTAGATTGGAATGGTGCCGAAAAATTCTCGAGCGGAGGCCACGGACCGGTAAGCGCAGCGTAGGACACCCACCTACAAGAAGGGCATACGACTTGGTGAAGACCGCAGGTCGACGGAGGATGCAGGGCGCTTCCAACGGCAATACCTGGAAATCCATGAGAGGCCTATGTCCAGCAGTGGACGTCCTACGGCTGAAGTGATGACGATGATGATGATGAGGTCAGATATGTATCCGCATAGATAATTGTTAAATTAAGACTATAACGACCGAGTTAGGTTCTTCTGTTCACTTCTTTTCCTAACTCGCGTGTCATCTGAAGTGAACAGATTCAATTATGTGCTTTATTCTATTTATTTGTGTTGTTTTATTTTGTAATTTGTGACGAGTCAATAAGGTCCATGCGGCCGCAATGAATAAAGTATTTTTTGATTCTTGATTCTTAATCAGGCCTATTCCAAAATAGGAAAGTTCAGCAAGATAAACGGCAGACTGATTACGTATCTCGCGACAGGTTTGCAACAGGCGTAAATCTCGGGATCATAGCTGTCAAACGTCAATTCCTTGCAGATACCTAGTACAAACTTGACGTCTCACAGCAATAATCTAGAGATTTACGCCTTTTGCAAACCTGTCGCGAGATACGTTATCAGCCTGCGGCTTGGAATAAAATCGCTGCCGCTTTAAAATAAATAAATAAATTAATAATGCTGGACAAATTACACAGCCTCATCTAGCCCCAAGCTAAGCAGAGCTTGTGCTATGGGTATTAAGATGACTGATATACTTAATACATTATTAATACATAGATAGATATTTTATTATATATAGAAAAACACCCAGAACAGCTTTGCGGTTGTTTTTCGTGCTTCGTTTGTTGCCTGGTATACCACCATCATCTACTATGGTTTTCCTTTCGGAAAGAGGAACTGCGTCTATCTATTTATCTACTTTTATCCTACTTAAGGCGATATACGCCAAGGCTTTGCAAACATGGTAAGCTTCTAAACGCAATAACTGGAAATCCATGAAGGAGGGCCATGTCCAGCTTTGGACGTCCTACGGCTGAATGACACAAGGCCACGAAGGTCGTACTAAATCATGAAGAGTGGCAGGGAAGGAGAGGCCTTTGACCTACAAAAGGACGATTCAGGTTGACTGTAACAGATTTTTAGAAGCTCCTTTGTAACGACATCGTTAAAGAAATACATCGCTACTTTTTCTTTTACTAATAGCATCGTAAATCTCACTAATATTATAAAACCGAAAGTTTGTTTGTATGGAGGTTTGTTACCTCTTGACGCAAAAACTAGCGTATGTATCGAGCTGAAATTTTGCGAACGTGTAGATTTTGACTAGGATTAACGTATAGGCTACTTTTTATCCGGGTACAACGCATGCGAAGCGGCGGGCACAAGCTAATTTAAATATAAAGTGGCAGATGTTTAATTGACAGTCATAAGTAATTCCCGTTTGTGCCAAACGACTTCGGCCACGGTAATGTTATCTATACAGTATTCTATTTTTATACAAACGGCCGAAACGTGAATTATACATACGCGCGTCGTTCGTACGCACTCGGTACACAGCCAGTCGTGACTGCACCGCAGTGACGAACGAACGCGCGAACGGTCTGATTTTTTGTAAGCAGATTTGTGAATTTTTTTTGGAATAAGAAGTAGAACCTAAATATTTAATTAATTTTTTAAACGCATTTATATTTTTCTGTAAGTATTAAATTTATGGGGCGGATTTGTTGTTAAATCTACTATCAAACACACTTGCATTTTTATTGAATACTTCCATTTCATTAACAACGAGTTTTTTTTTAAATTAACTGGAAAGAAATTCAAGAAATTCTTGAATTTATTTCTAGTAGGTAGATGAAATTAAAATACTGCAAGTGGGCAGCTCTATCGCGTGCTTCGTACTACGCGGCTGTAGGTAATTATTGCAAGGACAGCGCCGAGTCACAATACTGTATATAACATTACCGTGCTTCGGCTTAGTAAACTTTACTCGTTATTTATTTTATCCGTATTTACATACTTATCGTATCTCAAAGCCATTAAAAATACATTTATATTTTATATTAGCTTTGAGACACAAGAAAATAAAACTTCAGGTCCCCATAAACGGACATACGGACATCACAGTTTTTAATAGCCATCTAAAGTTTTATTAGGTTACGCATCTCGAAGCTAATTTCAATATCAAAAGATTACATCAATACAAATCGATTGTTGCAGGGGATTTTTGATAAATCTGTAATTTATTGATCGATGTCAAAGCATAATTCTTGAACTGTGCCCGGTTTTCGTCAAATTTATACAAAGGGAGATATTACCAACACACAGTTAGTAGTCGATTGAAACGCAGGAAGTTGCGGATTCTATTTCCGCCACGAGACAAAATGTTGGTATTTTTAACCCCCCACAAAAAAGAGGGGTGTTATACGTTTGACCGCTATGTGTGTGTGTGTCTGTGTTTCTGTCTGTGGCACCGTAGCTCTTAAACGAGTAGACTGATTTGCATGCAGTTTTTTTTATTTAAAAGCAGGTTTTTCGACGGTGGTTCTCAAACATGTTTTATCGAAATCGGTAAAGAAGTTAACAAGATAGGGGGGGTAACAAGATATAGGGGGTGAAAGAGGGGGTGAAAGAGGGGGTGAAAGAGGGGGTGAAAAAAGGGATGAAAGAAGAGATGAATAATCGTTTGTTTCCAAATATACCCGAGTTTGGTATAAAATTAAAGAAAATTACGTGTATAATGCAAAACTGAAAGTTTTATAGAAATCGGTCGAGCCATTCATGACATATGAGGTTTGAAAGTAGGGGTGAACAATCGAATTCCAAATCAAATTTCCAATTCAAGCAGAAACTAGTTTAGTTGCCACGAAGAACTTCGTTCGAAAAACATCCTGAACAAATATCTGCATATCGTACAGACATTTGTTTTGCGGCGGGAATCGAGCCAGCAACCTCTTTTTTTTTATTGCAGATAGACCTTTTTTTGACCACAATCTCACATAATGGTAAGTGACGATGTGGCCGAAAATAATATAATAATAATAATATCTGTGCAAATTATATACTATTGACGAGCTCTGTGGCGCAGCGGGCGAAGGTCCGCCTGCGACGCAAGGGATACAAGATACAAGATAATCAGGACAAATGTCTATACGATCTGCAGATATTTGAACAGGGTGTTCTGGGTGTTTTTCTATATATACATACATATGTAATAAAAATATCTATATATTAATATATATATATATATATATATCTGCTTGGCCGATTTCGACCACAGCGACTGTATTTTTCTGGATCTATTCAACTATAAGGACTTATTTGAGGGTTATGAGGGTGAATGGGGGTGTAATTGTTCCACCCTTTGGTGCGCTCTCTGGTGGCTTGCATACCCAAGTTTGTTGGTGAAGGTACGAGCGCACTTTGTACATGTTAATATCCCGCCGATGTAATTATAAGATATGGCCACTGGTGGTCGGGCCTAGAGCTCATCACGCTTTTTATCGAGCTCCTCGCGACGCTCTATATATTAATATTATAATATTAAGTATATCAGTCATCTAGTACCCATAACACAAGCTCTGCTTTGTTTGGGGCTAGATGATGCTGTGTGATTTGTTCAGCAATATTTATTTATTTATTAAATTGATGTAATTTCCCATCCCCAGGGTCTGGTAACGCGTCCCTGGAGTCAGCGTTCTGCGCGATGCTGGAGCTGCCTTCGTGGAGGCTGTGGGAGCTGAGCAGTCTGCTGTTCTTCATCCTGCCAGGACTGCTCATTCTGGGCCTGTATGTACGCATGGGGCTTCGCATCAGGTTCGTCATGGGGTGAGTCGAAGCTTTTAATTTCATCATAATTCAGTCGTAAAACTTCCATTAATGAACACAGGTTTTTTACCTTCTTTGAAAAAGGAGGAGATAAATAAAACCATGCCGTGGGGTGTTGGCAGTAGAATGCTACCCCTCCTCTCTTGCCCGTAGATGTAGAGTATGTTGAGGAATACTTCGGTGAGATAGGCAGCAGCGTCTTTTCTTGTCTTCAACACCTTGTTCTGTGCTTGCCAACCCGACTGCCAAGCGTGCCAAGTAAGCAAAAAGGCAACAGACCCCATATGATCTTGGAGATACCCTAACTACGCTTTTGCTTAATAAATTCAGCATCATCATCATCATCATCATCATCAGCAGCAGCATCATCATCATCATCATCATCATCATCATCATCATCATCATCATCATCATCATCATCATCATCAGCAGCAGCATCATCATCATCATCATCTCAGCCGTGGGACTGTTGTCCCTGTCCACAGCTAGAGACATAGGCCTCATGGATCTCCAAAGGGAGGAGGGGGGTTAAATAAATAGCCGAGTTACAATTATATAGTACCATTGTTCGCTGGAATATAACTTATTCTAATGACACACATTTTTCTCTAAAATATTTCCAATTAAAAACGGGAGATCGACAAAATGGTGAAACAATGCTTATAACGAAAAGTTTGAATTAAATGCTCAGTTGCTTTCAGAAAAAAATAAAAGTAATGAAACGAGCCTTCAATACACCAGCTATTAAATTTTTTAGATATTTTTAAGTATTCCATTGTATTTAATATAATTGGATAATACACACAGTAAGTAATATGCCATGGGGTGCCGGCAGTAGAATGTTAGCCTTCCTCTCCTACCCGTGGATGCAGTAAGAGCCTGCTAAGGGATACCTCCGAAAGATGGGCAGCAGCGTCTTTCCGTGTATCAACATCCCGTACTGCGCTCGCCATCCTGCCTGCCAAGCATGGTGAGTATGGCAACTACCCCTTATGGAGATCCATGAGGGAGCCCTGTGTTCAGTAGTGGATGTTTAACGGCTGAAACGATGGTGATGATGATGATGATGATGATGAAGTAATATATATCGTAGCAATCTAATTGCCTGTACCTCTATATACTTCTAGAATCTGCAGTAGTATAGTACCGTTTTTTAACCCTTGATAAAAAGAGTGGTGGTATAAGTTTAACCGCTATGTTTGTGCGTGTCTGTGGCAGCGTAGCGTTTTACTTTAAAAGCAAATTTTCTAGCGGTGATATATAATATATTATATATATCGATGGCTATCAGCCAAAAGCGACATTTTTTGCGAAATCGACTTCTATAAAATGGTTGGAATCGTAATGTTTTTCTGCGTCTTTTGATCTAGGTATCATGGCTCTACGATAGATTTTTTGTCGCTTACGCAGAAAAAAATAACAAACTATTTGACCTTATTTTTGGTCATACGCGACAAAGTTCATTCAAAAATTTGTATTATTATATTTTATTATTAATATTTATTATTGCCGCCGTGTGGTGCCGGCAGTAGAATGTTACCCCTCCTCTCATGCCCATGGATGCAGTAAAAGCCTGCTAAGGGATACCTCCGGAAGATGGGCAGCAGCGTCTATCCGTGTATCAACATCCCATACTGCGCTCACCAACCCGCCTGCCAAGCGTGGTGAGAATGGCAACTACCCCTCATGTAGATCCATGAGGGAGGCCTGTGTTCATCAGTGGACGTTTTATGGCTGAAATGATGATGATGATTTATTATTATTAATATATAATAATATAATAAATATTAATAATATATATTATTAATATTTATTATATTTTTGTATTCAAAATATTTTATTACTTTGGTAGTTAGATGTTAGAAGTTTTTTGAAATCGAGACTTATTAGAGAGACTTATTAGAGAGTAATTTGCGCTTTCTCGATTATTTTGTCAACTGGACGTTAAGATATTTGAACAAATTTTTTTTTGTAGATATACACACTTATCATTATGTATGTTACCGGTTTTGATAAAAAAATAGTCGTTTAAAACAATTTAGATAACAATTCCAACACATTATTGGCGCTTGGCCTTATTTTCCCTACCTTACCATTACCCATTTCTATTACAATAAAGACTGGAATACTAAAGGATTTATGGCGCCAAAAGCCTATTGAATAGTGTAGCAAAATAAAGGGAATTAAAAGAAGATTTCAAAAATACACATAATGTAATATTTACAACCAATTAAACTCAATCGTTCTTATAACTTTGTAAACAATGCATTGAAATCGTCGTTTTTTGACTTTAAATCGGCCCTTTTTATCGTAACAACTAGTTCAATAATAAGAGCTTTATAAAAATTGGTACTTCAGTGCCACTGACAGCTATTTGAGTCTAGATTGAAGCCACTCAGCGTACTGGAGTGTGTAATGCGTCTTCGGAACTCCGAACAGTTGTGCATAATAAACAGTCTCCTCGTATAATGGAAGTTGGCTGTGAATTGTAAGGATAATTACTCTTCGCATCTAGTAGTAAAGACCTTTACATCTATTATATATGATAAAAGCGTCAGCAACTGTTATATAATTATAGTTAACCAACGATTATGAATCGTAAGTCAGGGGTACAGACAACTCAGCCAACACGTCTATCAATTCAAAGACACTCTTCAATCATTTCAGCCATAAAACGCCCACTACTGAAAACAGACCTCCCACATGGATCTCAATGAGCGGTTGTTGCCATACTCACCCCGCTATGCAGGCTGGTTGGCGAGCGCAGTACGGGATGTTGATACACGGAAAGATGCTGCTGCCCATCTTCCGGAGGTATCCCTTAGCAGGCTCTTACTGCATCCACGGGCATGAGAGGAGGAGTAACATTCTACTGCCGGCACCCCACGGCACGCACTCAATAATCACCTTTTCAATAATCGACCCAAATTCTTGCCCCCAGTGTAATCCCACTAATATTATAAAGTCGAAAGTTTGTTTGGAGGTTTGTTACTTCTTGACGTAAAAACTACCCAACGGATTAAGCTGAAATTTTGCACACGTGTAGACGTGGACCAGAAATTACACATAGGCTACTTTTTATCCGGGTACAACGCATGCGAAGCGGCGGGCATAAGCTAGTTAAATATATCCTAGGCACCATAAAATCGACCTTCGTGGCACAGTTGGTAGCGGATTCGAATATTTCACCCGGGAACGACACGTTTGTCCAAAATCACGCTTTTCGGAACCACTGAACAAATCCATAACGTCAGTTATATTAGGTTCTGTAATCTGTGTCCATAAGTCGATCCTACTTTCACACTGTTTCACTCTAACCCATCCATGAATATGTTTCTACTTTTTAGGGTTTCGTAGTAAAACAAAAAACCCTTATAGTTTCGCTTTGTCTGTCTGTCTGTCCGTCTGTCACCGGCTTTGCGAATAGAAAGTCCTAGAAACCTTTTTTTATCTTGATTTTCCCACCGTGTGGGGTATTGTTAAATAAGTACTTTAAAATATTTAAGGAATTGTAAAGACACTTTTCGATTTAGGGTTCCGTTTGCGAAATAATAAAGCTTAAAACTTTTTTTCGAGCGTTTCTAAAGTTTTTACTGCTAGCTTTACAAATCTGAAAAAAAACTGATGGATGTAGTTTAACTTTATTAACTTCGTTTTAACTTCTAACAGGTCTACGGTTAACTACGGAACCCTACATAGCGCGTGGCCCGACACGCACCTGGCCTAAATTATTTCCGCTCTTACAATATTATAGATCAATAGATCTTTTTTAACTTTTTGTTCCACTGTATGACAAGGTTCGTCTTTATACAATGGATCAAATTTACTTGCAAGCGAGCTTGAACGGTATTTTGCATACAAAATATAAGATACTGAAAGAGCTCAATTTCTTCTTTGAGTTTATACCTCAACCATAACGTGACAATGAATATCATTTTCCTTTGTGTTCGTTCCTTTTATCAATACTAGCCTGACCCGGCAACTTTGTACGGCTACCAAAGTCGTCAAGACTGGTCTAAAATGAAAAATGACAAGGTATAATAATGTCCACTTGTACAAAGATGACAATGTGTAAAAATGCGAACAATAAATTTTCTCAAAGTAGAAAAGTGCCTAGGTATATTTTGGTCTTTGTGTAAGAATGTCGAAGTTCAATAACGTCCACTCGTATGCTCTTTGTACCACCCCAGAATCAACTACTACTACTTCTACTAATTACTACTCTATTACTACTACTTCTACTAATTACTACTCTACTACTACTACATTTTCACTTAGTTTAGGAGGCCAAGGAGGCCTTTGCCCAGCAGTGGGATCCAGTGGGTTGTTTTGATAAGATAAGAAATGACAGCTATTTTGTAATGCTTTCGCGCGTTAACATATGTAGGTATTAATTTGTTTTAAAATACAGGATTTTATAGTGTTTATTTTCCCGACATTTCGAACACGGTACAGCGTTCTAGATTGCGGGAAAAACGGTTACGCGTTACAATCTTACACAATTCCGCCAGTGTCAAGTTAATTTATAAATTCTAATGTTATTTGGCTGGCTATGTTGGCGGCCATTTTTTATATGTCATTTCCTTGTTGTTCTCTAATACTAATTTGACGTTTGACAGCAGCGATCGCCTATTGCAAAACCTGTCACGAGACACGTAATCCCAACTAACTACGTTTACGACGATGCCGTGGGGTGCCGGCAGTAGAATGTTACCCGTCCTCTCATGCCCGTGGATGCAATAAGATCCTGCTAAGGGATACCTCCGGAAGATAGGCAGCAGCGTCTTTCCGTGTATCAATATCCCGTACTGCGCTCGCCAATCCGCCTGCCAAGCGTGGTGAGTCAAGTCTAAGTCAATAAGTGTTTGTTCAATAGAGCAAAACGCTACTTGTCGGTGTGTATTAGATAACTTTTTATTTGTTTATTTTTTCGTTACTTGAAATAAATGTACATATTTTATTTTATTATATTAATAAATATTTATTTTATTTATTAGTGGCTCAGGATCGAGATGCGTGGAGGGAATCGGGGGAGCCCTTTGCCCAGCAGTGGGATCAGATGGGCTTATAATAATAATTATTATTATTATTATTTTCTAGCCCTTAACGCCACGAAGAACACCTTTGAAATGACTCACGCCTTTGATTATAAGTAATTTGTTATTCTAACAGCCTAACTCAAATGCTCAATCTGTTTTAATGTGTTAAGTCGTGCTTTGTATATTCTAATGAAGTTTTGTTAATTATCTTTGCCACCAGAGCGACTCGCGGCTCGGCTGTAGCGGGGAGAGATCCCCCTCTCACCCCTATCCCTGTGGCGGGATATAGTATCTATCATTATCTTCTTTTCAGCCGTGAAACGTCCACAACTGAACACAGGGCTCCCTCATGGGTCTCCATGGTATGATAGTTGCCATACTCACCACGCTTGGGTGGCGGGTGCGCAGTACGGGATGTTGATAGACGGGAAGACGCTGCCCATCTTCCGGAGGTATCCCTTAGCGGGCTCTTACTGCATCCACGGGCATGAGAGGACGCACATTCTAAATAATGTGTTATGTAATAATGTAGTCTGAGCTGTTTTTGTAAACTGAATAAATGTATATTCTATTCTATTCCATTCCATTCCATTCCATTTCTCTCCTCTCCTCTCCTCTCCGCTCCGTTCCGTTCCGTTCTATTCTATTCTATTCTATTCTATGCTATTCTATTCTATGCTATTCTATTCTATGCTATTCTATTATATTATATTATTATTATATTCTATTCTACTACCGGCACCCCACGGCATTATAGGTTGCTTTATATTTATTTAGGTTCCTTGCTTTTATTTTTGTTTTGAATAACTGTTTCACTTTAATTTTGTTTTTTGTTTGTTTTGTGTCAACACTCGCAAAAGGTCCTACCTGAAAACCACCGTTTATCCTTATTTTTTAAGGAGAAACATTATGCTGAGGACTTTGGCCCAAAAACGTAGAAACACTTAAGTTTATATTTATCAATTGTATCATGTACTTACTGTCTGTGGACTATATATGTTTTATTTCTTTCCTTAATTAAATTTGTCGTTGAAAATATAAATGGATCTGTTGACATCTGAGGAAGTTAAGCTATTCTATTTATAAAATAAAATAAAGTCCCGACCTTTAAAAGTTGAAAAACGATATAACTTTTGGGATGATTCCCTTTATCTTCAACTTTATCTCAGCATAAAATAGTTAAACGTCTGCTAGATGTGAAACTGGGAAAGGTTCGATATTTATATTTACGTTGTGTTTGCAACATTATACATGCATACGATCTTTATTTATTATTTTTAAGAAAATTCTGTTAAAATCATGATTTTTATATAAAAAACAACTTTGGACCATATTTATAACCTTAATTACATTATTTTTCACATTTACCGTAAATATCAAGAAGTGCTAGTCAAAAAGTACAAAACAAGTCGGGATTTAAGGTATTTAAAATCTTTATACATACTCTTACATATGTACATACTCTTGGGCTCACAACCTATCTTGCTCATTCGTTCATTAAAATAATCTACCAATATTAGGAAATGCTTAGTACTATACAAGGTGTCCCGTAACTGGTGTATGAAGCCAGGAGCTGCAAATTACCCCCCACCAAAGGAATGCAAAAGCGAAGAAATATTTCAGAAAAACGTATTTTCAGGTTTCCATACAAAATTAAAGTTTTCCAAGTCGCTGTCAACCCTAATGTATAACAGACGTGTGTCTGTAATACATACCTACGCGCCTACGCACACCACGTACCTATACCCACACTCAATATACGCACAAGCGCGTTGCGGGCGCGCCGCGGGAATCCCCGGCGGTCAATAGGTCATTGCCCGTAACAGCTGAGAGCAGGGTTGTTACTCTTATAAAATTGGTATAAACTTTGAACGTTATCTTATCACTGAAAAACTTGAAAATCAAGAAAGTCGTAGAACAAACGTTGTTTGCCAGGGGGGGTAGAAAACCCCCCTTTCGGCTTAGTACCCCAATTACGGGACACGCTGTATAGGTTACTGAAAAATGGGCAGTTCTTAAAAAAAATACTAGCTTCTGACGCGTTTTACCAGGATAAAAAGTAGCATAATATTTTGTTACTCCTGGCTAATATGTGTAAAGTTTAAGCTTGATCTGTTAAGTAGTTTTTTAATGGGATAGTTATCAAACATCCATACAAACATTCAGCCTATATTTTTTTGAGTATAAATAAATAAATAATGCTAGACACTACACACAACACCACTATTAGTCCTAAGCTAAGCAAAGCTTTTACTATGGAAACGAGTTGATTGATAGAATATTTTTTATTTTTATTTGCATCTGCTATGAGTATTTCGTATTTTTAGTATTTGGGGAGGCCTATGTCCAGCAGTGGACTAATATAGCTGATGATGATGATGATGATGAGTATTTCGCTTCTATGCACCTGTCTTACACTATTCACAATATGTCTAAGGGCTAGATATTGAGCTTTGACCGTGCCAACTCTGACAGGGCGAGGGGAGACAGAAATAGGGATCTATCCCATAGAGAGAAAATCGATATCAAATCGAGTAACTAAAACCTATCGTGTAGTGGCGGCAGAATGTTGCCGTTCCACTCTTACTCGTGGTACACTAAGAATCTGTCAAGAGATAAATCTGGAAGATAGGCAGCAGCTACTTTCCAGGAGGTGCCTCTGATTCTATAGTGATGCAATTTCCTGACAGATGTTTTATGGTGAACACAATCGATCGCTTTTGACAAATCGCAAAAAATACCTATGGCGTCTTGTGATTTCTCCCAAGAGTCATAAATATGTGACAACAACTTCATAACGGCATCAGTGGTTGACTTCCCCCTGGTAAAATTATGTTGCTTGTAATGTAGTAAATTATTGGTGTTCAAATGAACTCTGACTCAAATCTTACTATAAATGTTTTTATATTAATTATGTTTTTTATGTTTATTTTTGTGTATTTTTTTTTGTTGTGGATCAAGACATACAATTTCTCTCTTTCTTTCTTTAAATGACGTAATAGTTGATTTAATATGAGTTATTATTAGTTTTTAAAATACAGGATTTTATCGCGTACTTTTTTTATATTTTCTCGACGTTTGCACCTGGTCATGGTCGCGGGAGGACTAAAGTTTCTGGGAGCTGCCGCCGCGAATTGATGGTCCTTTGTATTTATGATGTATTTTAAAAACTAATAATATGTTAACTGCCGAGGGGTGCCGGCAGTAGAATGTTACCCCTCCTCTCATGCCCTTAGTGCAGTAAGAGCCTGCTAAGGGATACCTCCGGAAGATGGGCAGTAGCGTCTTTTATCTACATCCTGTTCTGCGCTCGCCAACCCGCCTACCAAGCGTGGTGAGTATGGCAAGGCAACTACATCTCATGGAGATAATGAGGGAGGCCTGAGTTCAGTAGTGGACGTTTTACGGCTGAAATGTTATTAGTTAACAAATCGCGAAAGTTTAACAAGTTCTAATATAAGTTAATTGCTGAATAAAGTTGAAATCCCCGACGCCAATATCGCTAAAGGATGATTCACGCTAGACCGTGTTGTGTCCGAGCCGAGTCCAAGCGTTGTTCATTTATTTATTTATATATATTCATGTCCATAGCTCGGCCGTCACTCGGTTGCCGCTCGGTGTAGCGTGAGTCTGTCCATAGAAAATACAAGGTGTATTATATCATGTGTAATAACCCAAACGGAGGGGTTTCAACCGATGAAAACAAGTAGTTTTAGAAGAAAAAAAATCGGATATATTTATTTTTTAATATTTTTATTTATAATTTTACTAGATGTTGTTATGTGATTATGATCCTGAGGTCAAAATCATATTTTTTTTTCTTTTTTAAAACAAAAACCTATTTGTAGTTATATGTATGTATATTAATTTGTACCTGTACGCAACTCTTCACGGAGGTCAATGACCCTGTCAAGAATCAGCTGGCTTTTAGATTGTCATTATCGTAATCAACTGTTGAACTTAAAACTTTCGTGGTCTTTTCTTGAATGAAAATCACTGAATCCTGAAAAGTCGTAGAACAAAAGTTGTTCCTTGGGATGGTCTGAATCAAAGAAGTCTTAGTACCTACACATGTTACAATACACCCTGTATACATATGTATTATTAGTTGACCATGCTACGGCCGACACTCGCCCCGGACACGACACGGCGTGAGTTATCCTTTATACGACTTCTTAATGATACAGCGCCATGGCCGTAAAAGAAAATGCTTAGCGATATCGCTGAAGTTCACGCCTGTAATCGGTTTATTTTAAGTCTTACCCTATTCTGGTCCATTTTGCCGGCCAATAAAATTCACCTTCGAAACTTTATAACTGTGATTTCTTCCATTCCGTTTTGAAAACATTTTCGGCGAATACAAATTAGCTATAATTTTAATTCAATCTACTTTTTGAGTGTATTTATCTAATATAATATATATTTATTAGTCTATGGAGGTCTATGGATGTGATAGGCTAGGTACCCTAGGTGGGTAAATAGTTTGGGAATTAAACAAACTCTTACATAAAGCACAAAGGCCATGTGGTCGTTGTAAACGATAGAAAACTTTTTTATTCTTTATTATTATTTTGTTATTAACATACATACAACCGGGTATTATCGCGTAAATTACCTTTTATTTCCCGACGTTTCGCTTGGATTGCAACAAGCCCGTCCCGGAAGACTTTTCTATTATTTTGTTATACTCGTTTAAGCTTCTAAATTCCTAATGCCAATGTAATATTAAAATACCAGTTATGACATTTGGAACCGAGACGTGGTCCTTCACCATGAGACCAATAGGTCTCATGAATAAGACTCAGGGAGCCTAACTCTAGAAAACTATTACGATTTAATCGTCAGAATGGTAATCTTTAGGCAATGGCCATAATAAGAGTTAGTTCGGCTTGATTACGGTTTCGATTTATCGCAATTTTCGCCCGCAGACACCGCACTCAAATCGAGGGACTTCCTCGGCAGCACGCCGGTCATACCCTGGTTCACCCTACACCCTACTTACATACACGTGCGATACTCAGAAAATTATACGAAATTAACAAACTAAAAATACTTTACTCTCGCTCTAAGCATTCCTCGAATTCTTTTATATCTTTTATTATTATTACGGTCACTATGTGAGTATTTTACGGCTTATTTACGGTCTTAAGCAGGCTTACTACATCTAAGTCCACGCGGACGAAGTCGCGGGCACAGCTAGTATATAATAAAAATACCTGTCTATGTAGTAAAAAGTATTAGGTATATCAGTTATCTAGTACCGATAAGACAAGCTAGATTTTGCTTTGTGATATGTCCATGATATTTATTAATTTTACACCCGTCGGTGCACTAAGCGCGCGGAGCGTTTAAACCTTATGGAACCCCGTCGTTCCATATGGCCCGTCAGGGGTTAATAAAAGCCAATAATATGTAACAAGAACGTCACATGACGAGGGTCCCTGAGTTTTGCAATTATGCTGTTATGAAATAGTTTAGTTAGCATTTTATCTACCCTTGTTATCCCGTCCACGGAGATATCTATCGTTCGTTTTTAGCTATGTACTATATGTGTTTAAGACGCAACCCCGTCATGATCTAGGAGATGCATAAGGGAGCCCTATGTCCAGCGGTGAACGTGGACGTCCTACGGCTGAGATAAATGAATGAAAACGGACCAAAATTACCAAACCGAACCAAACTAAAACAGAGCCTAATTTCACGTCTACACT
This sequence comes from Pasiphila rectangulata, assembly GCA_963082625.1. Classification (NCBI taxonomy): domain Eukaryota; kingdom Metazoa; phylum Arthropoda; class Insecta; order Lepidoptera; family Geometridae; genus Pasiphila; species Pasiphila rectangulata. The sequence continues at coordinate 16,461,943 of OY720253.1, read as the reverse complement.
ATATAATTTTACTACGAACGCGTTCTCAGCTCGTACTAATGCTAGCTCCTCACAGGTCCACACACACCCGCAAGCCGGGACACGCTGGCACACTGAACGGAGTGAACGGCAGCGTGCACGGCGAAGCACGGCAGGCGCAGTCCAAGAAGAACATCATCAGGATGCTGGGTGAGTAGTTATGCTCGTACTGATTCTAGTTTCGCGTAGGTCAACGCACACCCGCAAGCCAGGTCACGCAGGCACGCTGAATGGGTACACCGCAGCGTGGACTACGAAACATCGGAAGCATAGTCAAAGAACATCATCAGGATGCTGGGTGAGTGTACTGAAGTTTGAAACTATCATTGTTATGTGGTATTGGCGAGCTGTCAACACTGTCTTGCCAATAATTTCCTGCAAAGTTGACTGCCTATAAGGGGGTATATTTAATCACTTATTTAACATATATCCCTAAAACAAAGAGTTTGATGATAGTTCACTAACAACACGCACTTTTATATCTACAGTAACTAATTATAAAATATTTAATTATAATTAAGATATAAATCGTTATGTTATTGTTTTTATTAATTTTCATGTCGTCAGCAAATAAAAGAAATTCTGAATGCTGAACAGTTTAAAAAGTCTTTTACCCCGATATTTAAACTTTTTAATGTAATAAAGACCTGTGCCCAGCAGTGGGTCAAAATATTGGGGTTAAGGACTTTTTATAGAATGTCCATTTTTAAGGTTCCTTATCCAAAGGGTAAAAACGGGAACCTATTACTAAGACTCCGCTGTCCGTCTGTCGACAGTAGACAGTTGAAATGTTCACAGATGATGTATTTCTGTTGCCGCTTTATCAGCAAATAACTAAAAACAGAACAAAATAAATATTTAAGGGGGCTCCCATACAAACGTGATTTTAATGCCGTTTTCTACTCAATGTTAATCACTGCAACAGGCCAACAGGTAGATGCTTGACATATTCATAGAATGTTTAGTTGTATACTAATTTTAAATTAAATAATTAATTTACCGTAAGTACGGAACCCTTCGTACGCGAGTCCGACTTGTCTACATTGTATGTGCCAGCATTTTCAATATTAGTTTAGGTTTGAAAAATTCCGCCGAAACGAATTCAATCTAAATTCCATGGATGTTAACCAAACCGGTGTAATTGAAACGTTGCGGGACGCAGCGAATTGTCAATTACATTGTTGGAAGTTAGTTTGTTTTTTGGTAATCGAGTTAACCTAAACTCAGTGCTTGCTCCTACGCCCTAGAACGAGGGGCATTGACGACTTTGGTGTAAAATGAAAAATTACTAAGTATATAATGACAACAATCAAAAAAATAAAAATGTAAATTTGAAAGAATGACAAGGTATAAAAATGTCCAAATGAAAAAAATATATATTACATAGAGGTATAGTAGAAAAACGTCAACATGAATAAATTACCATGTATAACAATGACAAGGTATAAAAAATATTACAATCGTTGGGTTCGTGTAGTTATGGTACGTTCCTGAAGTTTATTTTTATAGTATAGTTATGTGTATTTCTGTCTGTAGCACAGTGTATTATATTAACTGTGGTAGCACGTAGCTCTTAAACGCGTGAACGAATCAGATGCAGTTTTTCTGAAGAGCAGGTTTCCCAGCGGTGGCTCTAGGACTACAAAACAAACACACAAATGTTCCTCTTGGACACATTGGTGAAAAGCGTATAAAAATCCATCAAGTAGTTTTTAGGTTAGCCATAGAATTCGGTAACTATGTAGTAACTTGCACGTCATGTGTCGTGCAATCGTTCTGACCCCCGCAAAGATGTTTGTTCAAATTAAATACAAAACAATATAGGTAGGCCCTAAGGCAGATGTCCAGCGTGAGACCGTCTCCCCCGGGTGCCTTTTTCACTTGCATTGCTCTTAGTACGGCGTCTAGCTCCTCCTCGGTAAAGCCAACCACACTGCGCTGGATACTGTCATCCGCATGTCAAAGAGTCAAGAATCAAAAAAATATTTTATTCAGTGCGGCCGCATGGACCTTATTGACGCGTCACAAATTACAAAATAAAACAACACAAATGAATAGAATAAAGCGCATAATTGAATCTGTTCACTTCAGATGACACGCGAGTTAGGAAAAGAAGCGAACAGAAGAACCTAACTCCGTCGATATAGTCATCATTTAACAATTTGATTTTGTCTTATGCTACGTTTGACGGAGTTGGAACAGATTCTGTCCCAAGTGGTTTTGTCCTCTAGGTAATCTGATATTTTATAATAAGCTTTATTGCACAGATTGCGTTTGATAATGCTTTTGAATTAATTCAATGATATCTTCTGCAACTCACTTGGCAGTTTGTTGTAGAAGCCGGCATCAGTAGTGGAACGGCCGCGTGTAAAGCCAAATTGCTTGCAGTAAAGCAATTTGTTGTCGTGCTTATATAGCTAATTTAAATAAGCTTTTCAAAAATTTACTAAATGTATTACGTATATATCATCATCATTTCAGCCATAAAACGTCCACTGATGAACACAAGCCTCCCTCATGGATCTCCATGAGGGGTAGTTGCCATACTCACCACGCTTGGCAGGCGGGTTGGTGAGCGCAGTATGGGATGTTGATACACGGATAGACGCTGCTGCCCATCTTCCGGAGGTATCCCTAGCAGGCTCTTACTGCATCCATGGGCATGAGAGGAGGGGTATCATTCTACTGCCGGCACCCCACGGCGACGACGTATATATAATATCTGTATATCTAAACAATACAATACACACAGAGCAAACTGCTTATACCATCCCTTGTGTTACCCGTTTAAGTCTAAAGATATCAAGTCCCATATTTCCCGGAGTCGTACTAAGGTAAGTTCCGGAAATCAAAGGAGTGCTCTAAGGAGCTTCAGGCAATTTCCGACTGTAAAGTTTTGAGTCTCAGTTGTACGCTTTGTGACCTTAGACTCGTTTAAATGCTTTACCGGCTCTTGTTTCCTGTAGGGCTTTGTTCACGTGGATTTGTAATGCAAGTTAGCAAATAAACATGAATAAATAAAGCCGTAAGGTGCCGGCAGTAGAATGTTGCCTCCCCTTTCTTGTCCGTGGATGCAGTAAGAATCTGCTAAGGGATACTTCCGGAAGATGGCCATCAGCGTGTTTCCATGTATCAACATCTGTAGCGTGTTACGCAGCAAGCAGTACAGCGCAGTACAGCTGCGCTTGACAACCCGCCTGTCAAGCCTGGCGGGTACGGTAACAACCCCCTCATGGAGATCCATGGCCTGTGTTCAATCGTTGATGTTTTACGGCTGAAATGATGAAACGAAACATAAGAACCCTCTCTACCGTCAGCCTTCTTTATACTCCACCTCCACTTCGCCTTATTCATGAAGTCGTATACGCAAATGTTGCATGCTCTTATATCTCAGTCCAACACCGAGTACCCATTATAAATATTCCAATACCCCTCTATGGTGCCATGGGAAAAGCCCAGCAATTTATACAATTTATAGTTGTGTATGGGTGATAAATAAAAATTGTTCTGGTTCTGTACTCACGATTGTAATGACAGTCCACACAACACAATAATAGAAGGAGAAAATAATTTCACGATAAACAGTAAGCGCACAAAAACAGTCACAATTACGGCACAGTACCAGTCGCCGTCCTCGCGCCGCAGCGAGCGCTCGTGAGCCCGGCTCTGCATCGCGATACCTCCCGCGTCCCCCGCTCAACCGCGCTTGAGCTCCTTGCCGTCTCCGACTTGAGTCCAACTCGTCGTTGAGACCGTAGGATCTGCTCGCGTTGGATTTGTAGTGTCGTTCGCGTTGTGTTATTGTGTTGTGTTGAGATAGTGACTCCAGTGTCTGTGTTGTGCCGTGAAACCCCACCAATCGCACTTGGCCGCTCGGACCGTTCTACGGTGAGTAGGTACCTCGTGCGATTCGCGAACATTGTGGGACTTCTCTTCTTGTACCCTCGTCCCTACATTGTGTTGCGGTCACTGTCTGGGGTTTTATTATAAAACTTCCAGTGCAGTGTCTCCCTTTTATTTTTACTCTTGCTTCCGGTTGACGAGTTAGGTTAGTAAGCGTCGCTGAATTGCCTAAGCTGGGCCTTCCTTAGGGATCTCACCCGGCTTGGCCTTTCGCCCTACTAACCTCTCGCCCTACCTTTTGGGGTACATTCCCTTTTCACTCTTTTCCCTTCTTCCTTCCCCGAGACACTATGTCCGAGGGGAAAAAGCCTCCCGTGCGAAAGTCCGCGCGACTCGAGGCCGCTTTGGACAGGGCGACCACCGCGCCACCTGTGGTTGCGCCGCGGTTTCGCCCTATCCGCATACCAGCGTCGGAAAACGCCCCCCTGCCCCCTGAAAGCTCGGCCGGGACGAGCGCTGGCGGAACTGAGCTTCCGCCCCGCTCCTCCACCGGAGCAACGGGAACAAGGGCCCAACCTAGACGTCGGGAAGTCGACGTCTCACAGGATGAGGACGCGCAGGAAGATAAGAGGCAGCGTCTACGGACCCCCTCTGCCCCGCCGTCACCATCCTCACCGCCACCTCAAGACTCGCCGGTCACTGGCAGACTGCAGCGTCTCTTGCCATCCCCACCACCGCCGCGAGATGGAGCGTTCGACTTGCAGTCGTCGAGCGCTGCCTCATCCCCAGCCGCCGCCGTTGAGGAAGTCCTGTCTGAGAATGAATCCTCATCATACGCCGCCCTTCCACCGCAGCCCTCCTACGCAAGGGCAGCGGCCTCACCGCCTCGTCAACCCCCGCCTGCTGCCCAGCCACGCATCTTGCCGACGGTGCGCCTAGCGGTACCCGCAGGCCGCCCAATCAGCACTAGCGCACACACCGCCGTCCCAGCAGCGCGCATGCCCAACGCAGCCCCCGCCGCTCGACTGCCACTGCCGACCTACTCGGCTGCGGGCCCCATCGCCCGCCTGCCTAACACAGCTACCGCCGCCAGCCAGCAAATCGCTGGCCCCGCGGCCCGCGAGTTCAACGCGGGCCTCGACCCCGCGGCCTCCGCCGCCCCCACAACCTCTCCAGAAGAGGATCTAGCCGCCGCCCGCTCAACTCTCAAGAGCTATCCACCCATCGTGGTGGAGTGCCTGCCCAACTGGGCACGCCACTTCGCCACCCTCCGGGAGGAGCTGGGACACGCGCCCAACGCCCGACCCTATGGCAAGGGGGTCCGGTTCACCCCACGCTCCCCGGAGGAATACCGGAAGATACAGCGCCACCTGGTCGAAGCTTCAGCGGAGGACCCTGCCATTAGCTGGTACAGCTACTCGGTCTCCGCTGAGCTCCCAACAAAGGTGGCAATCAGAGGCCTCCCGTGGGATACACCCACGGACGACATTGCTGCTGCCCTGTCTGACCGGGGGTTCCCGGTCAGATTCATAAAAGCCATCCGCCCCAAGCAAGGCCGCGCTGGCTGCCTTTACCACGCACAGCTGGACCGCATGTCCTCGGAGGAGCTCGTGAGGCTGTATAGCATCACAGAGCTACTCAACATGCCGGGCGTGTGCGTGGAACACTGGCGCGGCGCGGCAAACCGAGTGCCGCAATGCCACCGCTGCCAGGCGTTTGGGCACGCCTCGGCGCACTGCCACCGTCCGCCGCGCTGTGTGCGGTGCGGCGGGCAACACGCAGCTGCCGATTGCCCACGCCCCCTAGAAGAAAAGCCCACCTGTGCCAACTGTGGACGGGAACACACGGCTAACAACCGCCAGTGTCCCGTCCTGAGGAAGGAGGCGAGGAAGCGCGGGGTAACCATCCCGCCACCTCGCATCGCTCCAGCCGCGCGAAGGGAGGGGTCACCCGACCCCCCCCCTGCCGGCACCACGGCGGCCGCCATCCCGGCCCGCCGCCAAAGTGCTGCCCCTCCCCAGGCCAGTCGGCAACCACACAGTGGGCCGACCGCCGGGGAAGTACGCCCTCCGCCAAGCAGACGAAGCCGTGGAGGTAGGAGGAAGCGGAAGCCGCTCGCCTTCTCCACACCACAGATGCCCGCAGGCGCCGCTCAAGGCGCCAACCAAGAACGCCCAGCACCGATCCCAGCCCGCCAGGCGGGACCCCCTCTGCCACGTCCACGGACGCAGGCACCCCTCGGCGCGTCAGCGCCGACCACTACAGAGGCCAACCCTGGCTTCAACACAAGCAACCCCCGCCCAGAAGGCACACCCACCGAACCCGCGGCTGAGCCACGGCCCGTCGGACCGGTTGAGGCCCCCGTGATACTCATGGGGATCCTCACCGAGATCCTGATGGCCCTCGCCGCGGGCGAAGACACGCGTGAGGTGGCGGTCCGGGGACTGGAGGCCATGCGTAGAAATTTATATGCATAGGCCACCCCCGCACCGCACCTCCGCCCGGGAGAATCATAGACACCCGCCCACTCAAAGGGCTACAAGAAGAGTGACCTGGGGGTTGCAGCCCCCAGAGATGAAGCCGGGGTAAAGAGACCAAGTCTCGAGGCCTCACCCGGTGACCCCAAAGGGGGTCCGGAAGAAGAGGATGATGGCACAGTACATAAAACGGATAAATAATAATTCTTATAATTTGGCGAACAAGGTGTCACAAATTATTTAGCATAACCGCGCGGCGTGAGAGCTAATTACTACTGAGGTCACGCAAGGTGAACGGCCGGCCGGGGGTAGCGGGCACAGGTAGGCGCGCTCCAAACCGGTCGCCACGCTGACGTCACTCGGCACGTAAGCCGTGCGTGATTCCAAAGGACCATGTCCACGCGTGACGTCATGCGTCACGATAAGGTGCCGGCAGTAGAATGTTACGTTTGTATGCTGTATTGTTAGATGGTGTTTTAGAATAATGTTAATTATATAAATATTAATGTAAATAAATATTGTGATTTATATTATGATACCTAGATGATGTATTGTGTTTGAGTAGGTGTAATGTGAATGTGTAAATATTGTATATAAATAGTGAATGAAAATAATGATACAAATACATAAACATAGTAGGTATGTACCCTACACCACCCCCCTCCAGAGACCGTCAAGGGCGATAAAAATCAGGGAATCTGACGCGGCGACCAGAACGAGTCGCATACTCTTTTATGTTACCCGGTGGAGTATCTGCAGTCGGGTCAGCTTTGTCCGCCAATATGTAGGCTGGTTTTAGGCGGTCTATTGAAACCGTAACCTCTTTGCCCTTAAATAAAATTTTGAAGGTTTTATCCCCCTTGTCCAAAACCTTGTGCGGGCCTGTGCAAGCCGGTTGCAATGAGCCACGTAATGCGTCTTCACGGAGGAACACGTGATTAGTGGTCAACAGGTCTTTAAAAATAAATATAGATTTATTGTTGTGACGGGAGGCTGGTGTTGGCTGCAGCTTTTGAGCAAAATTGCGGATTCGTGCAGAAAAATCAGCGACGTCGGTCGTTCCGCCATCGCTGGGATTAAAAAAATCTCCTGGGAGTCTTAGTGGTTCGCCGTATACTAATTCGGCAGAAGACGCTAGAAGGTCTTGTTTAAACGCACTTCTTATGCCAAGCAGTACCCATGGCAAAGACTCTGTCCATCTGTCGTTAGCATGACACATGATGGAAGCCTTCAGTTGCCTGTGGAAGCGCTCCACCATGCCGTTGCACGCTGGGTGGTACGCCGTTGTCCTTTTGTGCTGAAAACCAGCAATTTTAGACAATTGTTCAAACAGAGCCGACTCAAATTGACGGCCTCTGTCCGTTACAATGTCAGTAGGGCATCCGAATCGGGCGATCCACCCGGATAGCAAAGCTTTAGCTACTGTCTCGGCAGTAATGTCGACAATAGGTACGACCTCTGGCCACCTGGTAAATCGGTCGACTGCCGTCAGGCAATATCTAAAACCTTGTGATGTTGGTAACGGGCCCACAAGATCTATGTGGATCGTGGTGAACCTGGCTCGCGGGAGGTTGAATGCTCCCAGAGGTGCAGAAACGTGACGGCTCACTTTTGCCCGCTGGCATTGGAGACAAGCTCGTGCCCACTCTCTACAGTCCTTCCTGATGCCTGGCCAAACAAAGCGCTCTGCGATTAATTTGGCAGACGCTGAGACGCCAGGATGGCTGAAAGAGTGTAAGCTGTCGAATACTTGCTTTCGCAGCATTTTGGGCACGAAAGGCCTAGGGGACGATGTACTGACGTCGCAGTACACAGAAGTACGCTCCCCAGGGACTTGCACTTTCTCCAGAATCAGCGAAGAACCTTCTTGAAGAAGTAGCTGCAGTTCTTTGTCAGTACGCTGTGATTCTGCTAAGGTGTCGAGGCTGACCGGCACTTGTAATTCTTCCACACGCGATAAAGGATCGGCTACGACATTGTCTTTGCCAGAAATGTGCCTTATATCGGTGGTGAACTGGGCAATAAAATCTAAATGCCGGAACTGCCTAGGCGAACAGTTTCTCTTCCTCTCATGAAATGCGAAACTGATCGGCTTGTGGTCCGTATAAACGACGAAATGCCTAGCCTCGACCATGTGGCGAAAATATTTGATGGCCTCGTAAATGGCAAGCAACTCCCTGTCATAGGGAGAATACTTTACCTGTGCAGGGCTGAGCTTTCGCGAGAAGAAAGCCAATGGTTCCCAACCATCATCGCTTAGCTGCTGTAACACTGCACCGATTGCGGTATCCGATGCATCGGTAACCAATGCAAGCTCAGCGTTGCAATCAGGGTGAGCTAATAAAGCAGCGTTGGCTAGGCTCGCTTTGCAATCCTCGAAAGCTTGTAAAGCATCATCCGCTAGACGAATGGGATGAGAGCCCTTTACGTTGCCAATCAAAAGATTATGGAGTGGCGCCTGGATTTGAGCTGCATTGGGCAAGAATCGCCTATAAAAATTTACCATGCCCAAAAATCGGCGCAACTGACGGACATCTTTCGGCTGGGGAAAATTTTTGATGGCTTCCACCTTGGTGTCCAGTGGTTTGGTGCCCTTTTCGGAGATAAGGTAACCTAAGAAGGTTACTTCCGGGGCACCGAAAACACACTTGGACGTGTTTATCAGCATGCCAAATTCTTTCATCCTGCCAAAAATAATGCGTAGGTGCCCTTCGTGCTCTGCTTCTGTCCTGGAGAATATGAGGAAGTCGTCAAGGTAACAAAAACAGAAGTCTAGTCCTCTAGTCATCTCGTCGACAAAACGTTGGAACGTCTGGCCTGCATTCCGGAGCCCGAAGGTCATGTACGGAAATTCGTACAGACCAAACGGTGTAGTGATTGCCGTCTTCGGGATATCCTCTGGGCTGACAGGTATCTGATTATAGGCTTTCACAAGGTCTATGGTGCTGAAAACTCTGCAACCTGTAATGTTGTGAGCAAAATCGTGGATGTGCCTAATCGGGTACCTGTCAGGAACGGTTCGCGCGTTGAGCATGCGGTAATCACCGCAAGGTCGCCAACCATTGTCCTTCTTGGGTGCAAGATGGAGAGGAGATGACCAGGGACTCTCCGAAGGTCGAGCAGTGCCATTGGCTAACATCAACTGGAACTCCTGTTGGGCAATTTTCAATTTGTCTGGCGCTAAACGACGAAAGGAAGAAGAAACTGGAGGGCCTGGGGTCGTACGGATGTGGTGTACGGTGTTGTGAAGTGTAGTGCGAAGTGTACCAGCGGGTCGGGTGATCTCAGGGAAATCGTTTAAAATTTTGTGGTACCTTGAATCACCAGTAGTTATCTTTACAGAGTATATAGATGAATCTGAGTGCTTCAAGGCAATAGAACAAATACTCGTATTGCTATCGATTAATCGTTGCTTACGGACATCAACAATTAATGAGTAAAACCCTAAAAAGTCCACTCCGATAATAGGTTTCGTAACCTCGGCTACCACAAAACACCACTTAAAGTCTCTACGAAGTCCAAGGTCCAGGTTGACATCTAGAAAACCGTACGTCTGAATAGGCGTACCATTCGCGGCCATGAGCTGGTAGTTCGTAGGTGCACGACGATCGCTGAGCAGACGGCGAGGGTAGACACAGAGGTCGCTTCCTGTATCGACCAGAAACTGCGTCTTTGTTCTTTGATCTGCGACGAACAGGCGACCAGTAGAGGTGGGGCAGTCGTCGGTCGCCATTACTGACTGCCCGTGGCGTTTCCCTTCCCATAGTCGCAGGGTTTTACGCAACGACTGGCCTTATCTCCGAAGTGCATATGGTACCAGCATTGTGGTTGTCGCCGGTAACTTGAATTCGAGCGGGATGAGGATCGGTTGCGTGAGTTGCGTCTCTGGTCCCGATTCCGCGGACGATTTTGCGGACGGCTATCTCTCAGCTGCACGGTCAAGTCCTTCATGGCGCGCTTCAGTTCCGCAATTTCGGCAGCCATCTCATTCATGGAAGGCCCTGATGCTGAAGTTGAAGCGACGTGGCTGGATGGAGAAACAATATCTTGAACGCGGTCAGCTAGCTCAGCCAATGCCTCCAAGGAGCTGTGAGGCTGTGATGCCAGTAGAGGCTGAATGTTACTTGGAAGACGGCTGCTCCAGATAGTGCGCACAAAATTTTCGGGCACTTTTGGTCCAGCTAATCCTTGCAGATGGCGAAGAAACTGCGACGGCTTCCGGTCTCCTAGCTCCTCATGCGTCAAGAGTTGCTTCACCTTTTTCTCTTGCGAGGCTGAGAGACGTTTAACCAACTCGGTCTTCAGCTTCTCGTAGCGGTTGGTGCTAGGAGGGGACATGATGACGTCCTTCACCTCCTTTGAAAATTGTGGGTCCAGATGTCCGACCACATAATTATATTTAATGACGTCATTTGTCACGCCAGCGTTGGAGAATTGTGCCTCGATTTGAGCGAACCATATGTCCGGTTCCTCCGGCCAAAATGGTGGCAACTTCAACGACACGCGATAAATGTCGTGTGACGGAGCAATGGAAACGCGCTTGGTGCGTTTCAATCTTTTCGTGACGTTGTCCGCTGGTTGCGACGAGGCGGTGTGCTCAGACTCGCTATCAGTTGTTGCAACCGATTTTTCTTCAGGCTTACAGCGCTCTCTACCACTCATCTTAATAAAGTGTTCTTTACGGGGTCACCAGTATAGTTGTGTATGGGTGATAAATAAAAATCGTTCTGGTTCTGTACTCACGATTGTAATGACAGTCCACACAACACAATAATAGAAGGAGAAAATAATTTCACGATAAACAGTAAGCGCACAAAAACAGTCACAATTACGGCACAGTACATAAAACGGATAAATAATAATTCTTATAATTTGGCGAACAAGGTGTCACAAATTATTTAGCATAACCGCGCGGCGTGAGAGCTAATTACTACTGAGGTCACGCAAGGTGAACGGCCGGCCGGGGGTAGCGGGCGCAGGTAGGCGCGCTCCAAACCGGTCGCCACGCTGACGTCACTCGGCACGTAAGCCGTGCGTGATTCCAAAGGACCATGTCCACGCGTGACGTCATGCGTCACGATAAGGTGCCGGCAGTAGAATGTTACGTTTGTATGCTGTATTGTTAGATGGTGTTTTAGAATAATGTTAATTATATAAATATTAATGTAAATAAATATTGTGATTTATATTATGATACCTAGATGATGTATTGTGTTTGAGTAGGTGTAATGTGAATGTGTAAATATTGTATATAAATAGTGAATGAAAATAATGATACAAATACATAAACATAGTAGGTATGTACCCTACAAATTCTTTGTTCCAGCGGCAGTGGTGATCGCCTTCTTCCTTTGCTGGGCACCGTTCCATTTCCAGCGTCTGTTCTTCATCTACGGCACATCTTCTAGCCACTACCACACCATCAACGAGCACCTCTTCTACGTGGCTGGCGCCTTCTACTACGTGTCTGCGACCGTCAACCCCATACTCTACAATGTCATGAGTCATCGGTGAGTCTATCTTCATCGATGTAATTCTTTCAGCCTCTACAACACCGTCAACGAGCACCTCTTCTACGTAGCTGACGCCTTCTACAACGGGTTTGCGACCGTCAACCCCATACTCTACAATGTCATGAGCCATCGGTGTGTCTGTCTTCAGCAATGGAACTCTTTCAGCCTCTACAATACCATCAACGAGCACCTCTTCCACGTGGCTGACGCTAACTAAGTATCTACGACTGTCGACTGAGTGTCTGCGACTGTCGATTAAGTGTCAGCGACTATCGACTCCATACTGTATAATTATAAGTGTCTTTATGTCATCATCTACGGGACCTCTTCCAGCCTCTACCACAACATCAACGAGCATCTTTTTTAGTTTGCCGGCGCCTTCTATAACATGTTTCTGATCTTCAAGCTCATACTCTACGATGTTATGAGTTACTCATCATCTTCCACGGCTGGGTAGAGGTCTTCTCTTTTATACGACAACTTAAACGGTCCTGCTTTAGCACCGTGTCTTGCACTGTAGTCCGGCAAACTTGACTACATCATCCACCTACCTAGCGCTTACTAGATAAATTGCTTTAAAAGTTACTCTTTTTGTGTGTTATCTAGTTCCGTCTCTGTGACTGAAGGTTATGAACGATCGGAAAATAAGTTTCGTTCGTTCATAAGTAAATTAAATTTAGAATTTCTTGATTGTGTGGTGATAAAAGACCGTCCTACATCCATTTAAATAACGTTCTTACTAGACCGTTTCATTTAGCCGATCTGGTTAGATTGTAATGTATTTTAGTGTAGGTCATATTTTATTAACTTATACTAAATAATGAAGGGAGACCTTTGCCCGAATCATTCCCGGTAAGCCGTTTTCTTGTTGACTCGAAACTCCTTTATAGTAAATCTCTTTACGTCGAAGTCTCCTTTTGCCGAGATCCCTTTATAGTGCCGTAGCACTTAGTCGATGCCGCTTTAAGTTGATTCTCTGTATAGAGAGCCGTCTATGCAGCTACGTAGCTATGTTTCCATGCAATGTACAGTCAGATTCAAATCGTTACAATTGCATTTTTATTGCCTACATTTTTACTGCCAACAAACTGCTATACAGTTTGGCAGTAGTTCTGTATTCTAGTATAAGTTTGAAAGTCTGAATAAATTCTTTTTTATTTTTAATTTTTTCATTCATAAAGCTGCATTATTTTTTTATCTTTGTTACCTCAGAACTCTGTCGTTTATGAACCGATTTGGAAAATTCTTTTAGGTTTCGAATAGATACACTTTTAATAAGGTCAAAATGTTTATCAAAACTCAGTTCTGATGATGGAATACTTATTAAGGAGGCATCGTGGGAATTCCACCAATCTTGCAGGTCAACATAAAGCAACTTTGGCATGTTTAGCTACTTGTAACTTTGAAATTCGTTTCGTATTTGAATAAAAAAGTATGATTTTAAGTATTATTTAAGTTAATAATTTCTTAGGGTTTCGTAGTAAAACAAGATACCGATATAGTTTCACTTTGTCTGTCTGTTTGTCTGTCCGTCCGACACTGACTTTGCGAAAGGACTATTAGTCCTAGAAAGCTGTTATATGGACATACAAAATAACAACGCAAAGATAACGCTACAAAAAATGCTGAATAAATAACTAATTTGGGCTACCTCCCATACACGTGAGGTGGGGGGATGAACTTTTTTTTCTCGATTTTCCCATCGGCTAGGGTATGGTTAAATAGGTATTTTAAAACCATTCAGGGGTGACAAAAACAATGTCTTTATCAATTGAATGAATCGTACTCGGCGTACCGCTACTGAGGCAGCGTATTCACATATGTAGCTTAACTGTAAAGAGTTAAGCTGTGTGAGGAAATATATCTATCTATCTTTATAATTTTATTATACCAACGATTAACGGTAAGGAGCCGGTGTAATGAGGACGATAGAGAAAAAACCAAAAAGTTGCAATTTCTTAGGGGGCTTGCGACTTTTATTTGCCGAGTCGCGATCTCCACTCAATAACTCGTTTACGCCATCAGTAATCGGTTCTTCGACAGTTTCGGACCGCTTTCCCTCTAAATTGTCAAACGTTTTAGATGAGCGAAAAGCCTCTTAGCAGCTTCTTAGCTAACATGGGTTTTATAAGTGGGGAGGCTTATATCTAGGATGTTATTCGATGCAGCAGAGTAAATTTAGAGTCTAGGCTGGAGCCTAGGGCGGCAAATTGATTTAAGGGGGCGGAAAATTTAGACAATTTCTTTTTTAGTCTTAGAGAAACAAAAAACAATGTCTTCTACAGACAGAAACCGAGGCTCGTAAATTTAACAAAAATGTATAATCATACTAATTAATAACTAGGAAGAGTTGATGTCATGAAAACGATGGAGCACAAATTATGAAGTTGCAATGTCATTGTTTCTAATATCGTTGTCCAGTAGGGGCGGCAAAACTGTAATAGCCTACTGGCGGTAAACTTGTAAATCCGCCCCTGAATATTATTCTATGCACGGTGTCTGTCGACGCGACATTAATTAATTAGAGATTTTGATCTCCGTTTCGGTTGAAACGGAGATCAAAATCTCTAAGTAATTCACTTTATTGCCTTAGTTTGTAATTAGCACAGAGGTGTAATTACAAAACGCAGACACACTGGACGAACCGGACAAGTACCTGGTTGGCTATTCAGAAATTGTTCAATGGTGACTATTACGACCGAGTAAGGTTTTTCTGTTCCCTTCTTTTCCTAACACGCGTGTTATCTGAAGTGAACCGATTAAAATAACTATTCTATGTCAGTTGTTTTATTTAGTAATATACGTTAAGACTCTTGCCCGTAGATGTAGTAAGAGCTTGCTAAGAGCTACCTCCGGAAAATGGACAGCAGCGTCATTCCGTGTATCAACATCCCAAACTGCGCTCGCCAACCCGCCTACTGAAATGATTAAAAAAATGATGATACGGCCAATCGTGGCCGCACTGAGTAATGTATTTTTTTAATTTTTTAACACACACTGTATGGTATAATATTATTTTGTCTGACACGCTCGATGCCCACAGATAACAAAATCGGCCAAGTGCGAGACGGACTCGCGTACGAAGGGTTCCGTAGCATTATTTGGCAACATCGTGCAAAAACGGCAAAAAAATCACACTTGTTGTATGGGAAACCCCCCTCAAATATTTGTTTTATTTTAATTTATTTATTAATTTTTTAAGTGAATACAACTAAATATTCTGTAAATATTTCAAGCGTCTGTTGCCATTATTAATATCGAGCAAAATGCGGCAAAAAAAATAATGTTTATTTTATGGGAAGCCCCCCTTATTTAATTCTATTTTTATTATTTGTTGTTATACCGGAAACAGAAATACATCATCTGTGAAAATTTCAACTGTCTAGCTATCACGGTCCACGGGATACAGCCTGGCGACAGGCAGACAGACAGACAGGCGAACAGACAGACGGACAGGGGATCTTAGCAATATGGTTCCGTTTTTACCCTTTGGGTACGGACGAACCTAAACCTTTTTAAAACACGATGAGTTAGAAGACAGAGCAGCTAGTAACATTACGGTACCTGATCCATATCATCCCTTATCAAATCTTCGAGGCAGATATCAGTCTACAGAATGTTAAGTAAAAAACATGTTCCTTTGTACTATAAATCTTTCAGAAGTCAGACTTAAATTAACATTTTGAACTGGAATGCGTATACGGGGTGCCCCAACTGGTATGAAAGCAAACAGTGTTTAAATGAAAGCTAAGAGTTTTAATTAACTGGAATCAAACGGTGTAGTTAAATTATTTTGACATAAACGCAATACACAAGGCGTAACACAAGTATATAAAATAAAAAAATAACCACACTTTACCTAGTCTCGGAGGTTAGTTTTGATGACAACCAGACTAGTAATGTCAAGTGAGCATTTAGGGATGGGACATACGCGACAGTTGCGTATTATCCAGTGATTGATCGATTCGATGAATGTTATGAGAGAATAAGGTAAAACAGTCATACAAAATAAAAATAAAACAAAATGAAGGTACAATTATAATATAGGAATAATATTAACTTAAATGCCGTGGGGTGCCGGCAGTAGATTGATCCTCACTTGCCCGTGGATGCACTAAGAATTTGCCAAGGGATACCTACTGTTGAATAAAAGACAGAAGCAGCAGCGATACCAGTTTATTCATCAGCGGACGAAAAGGAAAAGAGAGCTGTACAATCTTTATTTCTTATTTTATAGGCTTGTTCTAATACCCCCTTTACTTGGTCGGGCCTACCGACATTCGTCATGCCGGCCCTCTCGCGACAGATGGCAGCACTAGTCTTAACGTATCCGATTCGTAACGTTTCTTATAAATTATTTTAATTGTGGCCATACTGTGACAAATACCATGGAATGATTTAAAACGAAATGTCAACGTCAAGACCAGCTGTCAAAAGTCACTTTACTGTCAATACATGTTTACAAGATTCTCGCCAATTAGTACTTGAACTGTTTACATTTGAAAATATCAATTATAAATTATAATGCATGAGATTGCGGTTAAAATATTGTAAAAGTCACTATTAATGACAGTAAATAACAAGAATAGTGAATACTAGATTACAAAAAGGTGCCAAGCTTGCTTTCAGACATAGTGAGTACATGGATTACTGAATTTATTTTAAATGATGGCTTACACTACGTATCTCTAATACCTCTGTAAACATCCCGTACTAAATGAGGAGGTGTATCAATTCAACCGTAAATATTTTTAATCATATTTTTACGTTCGAATTGATATACCTCCTCCTTACAGCTTGCGCCAAAGCGCCCAATTATCGCATTTTATTGAATTTATTAAAATTTTGATTAAATATATCAAATTGATATCCGCATATCCGCCGTGGGGTGCCGGCAGTAGAATGATACCCCTCCTCTCATGCCCATGGATGCAGTAAGAGCCTGCTAAGGGATACCTCCGGAAGATGGGCAGCAGCGTCTATCCGTGTATCAACATCCCATACTGCGCTCACCAACCCGCCTGCCAAGCGTGGTGAGTATGGCAACTACCTCTCATGGAGGTCCGTGAGGGAGGCCTGTGTTCATCAGTGGACGTTTTATGGCTGAAACGATGATATCAAATTGATAGATTTTAGATGTTTTTTTACAACTATCTGAGAACACTGCCTGGGACAGAACCAAGATGGGGAGACAGTAGGTTATCAGGTTCTTTTTTATAACCATCCGAAAACACTGCCTATGACAGAACAGAGATGGAGAGACGGTAGGTTATTAGGTTTTTAATTTATAACCATCGGAAAAAACTGCCTGTGACAGAACCGAGATGGAAAGACAGTAGGTTTGTAAATAGTACATAAGTAAGGCTAGTAAAAAAACTACGCGACAGTTGCAGCGGCCGCCTACAAAATATTATGGAACATGAAAATTATTCAAATAAATAATTATGAGGATAACGTTTACGAGTTAATAATGTTATCGATATCTTTACTTACTGCGAATCACTTAATGGATGGTAATCGTTATGGATACCGATATTAGTGGAAACTATATTAGGTATCCTTATATTATAGATTGTGATTATTCGGGCAATCGATGATTATGAAAATAAATTTTATGGTTTAATAAATTAGGAAAATAAAATTTCGGAGACAAAATAGAGAACCATTTAAATCATCTAAAAATATATGTGGACAGTTGACTGTCAAGGTGATAGGCTGATTTGTTTACACTATACTTGTTACAGTACATTCAAACGAAAATCGGCCAAGTGCGAGTCGCCTCGCGCACGAAGGGTACCGGACTATTAGTCTGTGAATATTTCAAGCGGCAAGATAATAACGGCAAGAGGTAGGTCTTGCCGTTATTATCATCGAGCAAAAATCGGCAAAAATAATCACGTATTGTTACGAGCTGAGGGTTCGGGATTAAATAATGTAATGTAGCTCCCAGCACATCAGTCCTCCCGCGACCAAGAACGCTGAAAGGTGTTCGAAACGTCGGGAAAATAATAAAAAAGGTACGCGATAAAATCCTGTAATTTTAAAACTAAAAATAAATAATGTAATCCAATTTTACCAAAATAAACACTTTAATCACAGACCACACCAATAAAAATCTTACAGCAGATTCACACAGGAACACTTCTTCACTGTACAACACTGATCACACTATAACACTTGTTCACTGAACACTATAGCACTTGTACACAATCACTGTATTCACTTTACTGTCGCTCTGTTATATCGCACTGTTCGCTTCCGTAGTTCCAAGTAAAGACTGTCCGCTCGGTAAACACATCCGCGTATTTATATCCCATATAAAGTAGATTCTCGAAGCTGAAGTTTCTAGATTGACACACAATAGAGACAGGACAACAAAAAAAACAAGTAAACAACTTTTTATGACTCTATTTACAACCCGCACTATTGTCTCAAAACCGGTTTGTCTAGAAACTTCTCTTGTTTGTGTTCAAAACAATAAAGAGTGACCTTGGACTCTTTCGGCCGCACAAACACCGGTCCTTTCTGGATCTTTCGCGAACTTACTGGTTTACGTTTGCGCTCGGCGCAACAGTATGTTGTATGGGAGCTCCCCTTAAATATTAATTTTAATCTGTTAATTTGTTGTTATAGCGGCAATAGAAATACATCATCTGTGAAAATTTCAACTGTCTAGCTATCACGGTTCAAAGTCAAAGTCAATAAGTGTTTATTCAATAGAGCAAAACGCTATTTAGAATAATCAGTTTACAAAATAAGAACAAAACACATTTAAATTGAATAAAGCACATAATTGAATTGAGTTCATGAGATACAGCTTGGTGACAGGTAGACAGACAGACAGATGGACAGCAGAGTCATAGTAATAGGGATAACCCTAAAAAAGGACCCCTGTGGTTATTTATTTATTTAAAGTAAATAAACTTGTTCAGTTTTCAGTTTTTCCAGCCCATTAGGACGTAAATGACGTATTGAGGTTGGAGGTATACAAAAAAATATAACATTCAAAACTAAATTTGTATATAACTCAAGAAAACAAACACGAAATATTATGAATCTCTGCGGTGTACAATATAAAGAGTATTGGTCCCAAGATGATCCCTGAGGAACACAAAATTGACTGAGTCTGAAAGCATTCTCGGGCTGTCATAGGGGGTCACTAAATAGTAGTTAGTGCACCTCTTTGTAAAATCGTCGTAAGACACGAGGGATTTTATATAGCAACTAGCAAGTATAAATATACCAAAAGCTGTTTCTAAAGTAACTTTTTAAGTCACGTAACACTTAATAAGAGAGATTTCGTGTAAAATAATATATAGGCGTGGGGTGCCGTTAAATGTTACCCGTCCTCTCATGCCCATGAATGAAGTAAGAGCCTGCTAAGAGATACCTCCGGAAGATGGGCAGCAGTGTCTTTCCGTGTATCAACATCCAGAACTGCGCTCGCCAAAACGCCTGCCAAGCGTGGTGAGTACGGCAACTACCCCTGGATATACACGAGGGAGGAACAGGCCTCAGGACGTTTAACTGTTGAAATGATGATGATGAATAAATAGGGCTACCAGGCAAAACAGGATTTAAAGTCCTGTTCTAATGTAAATGCTAGCTCAGATTCTAACGGATAAAATGTTTTCTGATTTTGTTAACCGACGAAGAAAAAAAGAGGAGGTGTCTCAGTTCGACCATATATATATTTTTTTAAATTCAGTGTTGAAAATCTGAAATATTTTGTCTTGAAATTTTGACTTTGTCGGTTCAGCTTGTTGTTATAAATTCCAAATTCTCAAATCAGTCCTTTGGCTAAAGCGATTGAGCGCCTTGATTAGTGACCCTGCAAAGATTTAAATCGTTAGATACGACCGCAATGAGACCGCGCCCTTTTGTTTCCACACAAAAGCTCGCTCATTTGGAATCAGTGTACTAGAGGTACACAGTGTTAGCCGGACGTGGTGTCTTTTATTTTTTTCACGAAAGTTCGTGCATTAAAAGTGGCCACATTGTCGAAAAAAGTATTTTACACTGTTGCATATGACATCTCTAAGCGTATAAAGGTTGTAGGCACCTTTATACGCTTAGGCACCGTCTCCACGAGCGAGGGATTCTCGGCGATTCTGTAGCGCGGACTCGTCGCGATTCTCTCGCTCGTGGAGACGGTCCCTCTCGTATGATTTCACCATTAATGGTAACAACAACAGTTCGGTTTAATGGAAAAACCAGTGTGCGTGCATCGGCATTATTGTTTATCATCATCATTTCAGCCACTGAAGGCCTCTCTCATGGATCACCATGAGGTGTAGTTGCCATACTCTTCACGCTTAGCAGGCGGGTTGGCGAGCGCAGTTCGGGAAGACGCTGCTGCCCATCTTCTGGAGATATCCCTTAGCAGGCTCTTACTGCATCTACGGGCATGAGAGGAGGGGTAACATTCTACTGCCGGCACCCCACGATATTATTGTCAGCACACATACATATATTACTCATACTCATTTATTTTTCTATAGGGACACTTAAGAACACATTATAAAGGCAATGCCATATTTTTTGGTGACAGGGCACATCTTACGATTTAAATCTTTGTGACGCTGTCCTTAACCCAAGGTTCTGGATCGGGTACCTCTGTCTCAACCTTAACAGAACAGGTTGATTTTCCACTGTATTAGTAAGCCGCTTAATTTGCATTTAAATGTTTAAATCAATAGACACTTTGCCTAAGCCCTTTACTACTTAAACTTAAAGTAATCTCGTATTTCCAGACTTAATCTTGTTGGTATTGTTTGCGAATACAAATTCATCATCATCATTCATCATTTCAGCCGTTAATCGTCCACTACTGAACACAGGCCTCCCTCAGGATCTCCATGAGGGGTAGTTGCCATACTCACCACGCTTGGCAGGCGGGTAAGTGAGCGCAGTACGGGATGTTGATACGCGGAAAGACGCTGCTGCCCATCTTCCAGAGGTTTCCCTTAGCAGGCTCTTACTGCATCCACGGGCTAGAGAGGAGGGGCAACATTCTACTGCCGGTGCCCCACGGCAGAATACAACTTATTAATGTCAAAATCTTGGATTATAATAATTACTGCCGGGTGCCGGCAGTAGAATGTTGCTCCTCCTTTCGCGCCCAGTAAGTGAGCCTGCTAAGGTATACCTTTGGAAAATAGGCAGCAGCGTCTTTCATCGTCAGTTGCCATACTCACCACGCTTGGCGGGCGGGTTGGCGAGCGCAGTACGGGATGTTGATACACTGAAAGACGCTGCTGCCCATCTTCCGGAGGTATCCCTTAGCAGGCTCTTACTGCATCCACGGGCATGAGAGGAGGGGTAACATTCTACTGCCGGCACCCCACGCCTCTATGCAATATTTACGGGCTATTTACCATGACTTGATTCTTTTTGAGTTTCCTGATATTTCGGGGCAGTTCCAGGCGCCATGATCACGGATAAACTAAAGTATTTTTCGAGTGGGTGGTCATTGGCTGACGCAACTCGATCACGACACACAGCACTAACCGGTAGTAGGGCCATCATTCGCAGAAAGAGACTTAGAAAGAGGGTAGATCGTTTTGTCTGCCAATAACTACCCACTCGCAAAGACGGCACCGCGCTTGGCAGGAGGGTTGGCGAGCGCAGTGCAGGATGTTGATACACGGAAATACGCTGCTGCCTATTTTCCTGAGGTATCCCTTAGCAGGCTCCTTCTGCATTCACGGGCATGAGAGAAGTAACATTCTACTGCCGGCACCCCACGACAGTCCATACACAAATACCAAAATAAAAACGATAACGCTCTAACTAAATTATAGATGATGGATGCTGTGTGATTTGTCCAGCATTATTTATTTATATACTTAAATTAATTATATATACGCCATAAAGTAGTAGTTATTTTTTATTATTTTAATCAATAAAGAGCTTTGTCGCTTAGCGACCATAACGCCCAATCGAGATAACAATAGAAAATATTATCAAAAAATCAAACATATCACAACAATAATTACTAATTTCTTAAATTAGAGAATAAAAATAGATAATGCTGTACATGAGACACAGCATCACCTAGAATAGACCCACACTAAGCAAGGCTTTAGGTAGCTGGTCCTTTATGCTTGCAACTGCGGAGAATGGTATGGCGCTAATTTTAAAATGGCTCGAGTGAAACCTCTTGTAAATACCAAGAAAACAAATCAGTGGGTCTACCATGAGTTGTCACTGTTATCGTTGATCGCTTGCCGTTACTACAGTAGTAATAGTACGTTGCTATGACTTCTGACAGATCTGTAACTCATGGTACCAAATTCTAAGCAAATAAAGCCCAAACTACAGTCGCTGTAGTATAGGTTACTGCGTAGTTTAGTACCAAACTATCCGCTAGAGGCGCCGTACAAGTTTTCATACATTTTTAACTACAGTCGCTAGCGAGTATAGATTGTGAAAACTCATGGTACACCTACTTATATGCTATTATAAAACACCATCTCAACAACACAACGACTAAAACAACAAACAATTACGAAGCATTATTAGGAACATTTTCTCGTTTTCATACAACAACGGTATTTGAATTTAATCAACTTGAAATTCTGAAGGCAATTACATCGTTTGTACATAGGTTTTGTAGGTACTTACTTACACTGATGAAAGTTGACATGGAAGTGGTTCACTCGTTTTCCGTTGATCGCACCGAACAAGAAATCAGCATTAACGGAGCCGCGTTCCGTACGGATGAAATGGATGAAATAATTAAATTAAGTTCCGATCAAACAGCCCTCAGTCTAATTAAGTTACTGAACTCGCTTGTGGAGTTTACACAGCCTTGTTCTAACCCACGTGGACGCGCCCTAATGTAACTTTGGTATTTTTTATCATGATGATGTAACATTGTTACTGTGTCTGTGTTAGTCCACTACTGGACAGGTCTCTTTCAATTTGTTCCATTTTACCATTACATTCGGTTTGCACATTGCTGAGGGCAGATCATATTTGCCCTAAACTCTGCTACGCACAAAAATTTTCAGTTAAGCCTAGGATTAATTTAGTATCTTAAGTAATTGTATTGGTTAGTAGATTTAAGGTAAATAAAATTATTTTCTATCATGCACATTTTACGTTCTAATATCATCATTTACATCTTGTAATAGTCCACTGCTGGACATAAGTATTAGCGCCATTTTGCCCTGTCTTCATCTTGCTTATAACTTTGGTAATAATTTGATAATAATAATAGCATAATAAAGAAAATGCCGTGAGGCAGTATAATGCTACCGCTCCCCCCCCCCCCCCCCTTCTCTCTCTTACCCGTGGATTCAATAAGAGCTTGCTAAGAGATGAACCTCCGGAAGATTGGCAGTAGCGTCTTTCCGTGTATCAACATCTCGTACTGCGCTCGCCAATCCGCATGCCAAGTGTGGTGCGTATGGCCACAAATCCTCATGATCAGTACTTGGCGATCCACGAAGGAGACCTGTACTCAGCTGTGATGTGGACGTCCTACGGCTAAGATGATGATAATTTAAGAAAAACTACGCGAAAAAACTTCTCAATGTATAGAACGTAAAAGACTTCTTTGGATCTTTGAAGGTCATCCATTCTAGCCAAGTTCAGCATTACCAATTTATTAATATCCACAGGTACAGGCTAGCCTTCCGCGAGACGCTGTGCTGCGGCAAGGTGCCTCGGACGAAAAGTCTCCGGAACCACTCCAGCTTCAGGGAGACAACCGTGAACCACACGTCAGAGGGAACGCACCTGGTGCGTGTCCACACGCACAGGAGACCTGAGCACCACCGAGGCAGCTCCGCCACGGAAGCCACCAGGTGAGGATTTCTGCAGCATCGTCTCGGAGGGGTCACATGTTTAGGAGGCTGGAGCACCAGTGGGGTAGTCCAGGCGCGGAAGTTACCAGGTGAGGACCTCTGCATTGTCAGAACACTTGGAGGGTCTCAGCGGTTCTCGTTGGCTCCTATCGGAGTGTACAAACGTATAGAAGGCCAGAGCACTGACAGCCTTAAGCCTGGTATAAGACTACCAGGAGAGGAATTCTGCAGTATCAGGTCACAAGATACCCACTACACGTCGGAGTGAACGTAGACCTCAAATTTAGATCCCCTGCATTCACAGGAAACCACCATCTCGGAAGGGAGCGGACTCGCATGAAGGCGGGAGTACCACCGGGACAGACCGGGAACGGAAGCCACCAGGTTAGAACCTTTGCAATATCAGGACACAGGGAATCACATCTCGGATGTACGAACCATGCCTGGGAACCCCTTTTCAACACATAAGGCGACCAGGAGGACGCTGGAGCAGTCGAGGCACAGAGACTACCAGGTACCTCTGCAGCATAGAAAATAGAAGAAGATATCACAGATCTGTTACCTGTGGTCTTCTATTTTTATACCCGTTTTTTATTTTCCTAGTAACAAGCATTGCCGTGGGGTGCCGGCAGTAGAATGTTACCCTTCCTCTCATACCCGTGGATGCAGTAAGAGCCTGCTAAGGGATACCTCCGGAAGATGGGCAGCAGCGTCTTTTTGTGAATCAACATCCCGTACTGCGCTCGCCAACCCGCCTGCCAAGCGTGGTGAGTATGGCAACTACCTCTCATGGAGATCCATGAGGGAGGCCTGTGTTCAGTAGTGGACGTTTTACAGCTGAAATGATGATGATGATGATGATGAACAAGCATTCCTACATGTTCTTAGAGGTCTATTAAAGGATTGCCTTCGACTTTATATACGAATCGTAAAGAGAGCTTAGAGATTGCTCTACATATACATTTTGTACATTTTGACTATTACTTATTACTTTATATACATTTTGACGAGCTCTGTGGCGCAGCGGGCGAAGGTCCGCCTGCGACGCAAGGGGTTGCGGGTTCGATTCCCGCCTCGGGACAAATGTCTGTACGATCTGCAGATATTTGTTCAGGGTGTTCTGGGTGTTTTTCTATATATAATAAAAATATCTATCTATGTAGTATAATATATTAAGTATATCAGTCATCTAGTACCCATAACACAAGCTCTGCTTAGCTTGGGGCTAGATGATGCTGTGTGATTTGTCCCGCATTATTTATTTATTTTATTTATTTTTTAAGCCATCCATCCATTATAAAGTTACCTTAACAAGATTTAAGAGTCCTTTGTCCCTTCACAAGTCTAAGCCTAGTGTCCACTAGGCTTAGCTTTGTTTACCACCGTTTAAGAGATTACAGCGCTTTTGGGCTACGTAAGTTATAAGTATGTCAACCTGTTTCGGTAAGATCATAATGGCCACTCCTTTTCGCATACATTGTTAAAGTTGGTAATTTTGGTGAATGATTGATTTATAGTTAGCATGTTTATAGTTAATTTATTGATGAACAGAGTGACATGTCACGTAAATCAAAGTAATTATTATTAGATAAACACATGTAATATTACAATAAAATGCAATGTAAAATATCTAGTTTTAATTCCGCTAATGCTGAGATGCATATGCACCGCCGCAACGAAACTTTCGTTCCAGCCGCCGACCAGTCAACATCTCGGCGTTTCACCTAAAGATGCCTCGCGGAGAGGCGAAACACGTGTCGTCGTGTGGGTTTGGGTATGCATGTTGCACTAACAGCCTGGTGCCCCCTGCATGTGCATAATTAGCGGGCGGGAGGGCGGTGCATATGCATCTCAGCATTAGCGGAATTAAAACTAGATATTTTTCATTGCATTTTTTTGTCATATGTATTTCCGCAAAGTAACGCCTGATTCCATTAATATACATGTAATATTAATGTTATTTAATAACTTATCCACAATAAGGCATATAAAGCAAAAATTTACAAGGACTATTCCACTCATGTCGAATTATCAAATTATATAGAGGTAGTATAATCAAATTATAATTAAATCACCAATCATTATTTTATTTACATTGTAAATAAAAAAATAACATTTTAACACAGATAACGGAATGAAACAACGCCGTAAGAAATATTTAAATATTCAAGGGCTCAATAGATATTTTATATTAGCGGATTTGTTAATATTTGTTGTTCGTTTAGATATTATAATGCATTTCCGCAAAGTCACTCCTGAATCAATTAACTTCATCATCATCATTTCAGCCGTAAAACGTCCACTACTGAACTGACTACTAATAAACCCATATAGTAGTTGCCATACTCACCACGCTTGGCAGTACGGGATGTTGATACACGGAAAGATGCTGCTGCCCATCTTCCGGAGGTATCCCTTAGCAGGCTCTTACTGCATCCACGGGCATGAGAGGAGGGGTAACATTCTACTGCCGGCACCCCACGGCATTGAAAATATTACTTTATACTAAAACAATAGGCTAGTTGCCTAAATGTGTTTATCCGTCATGTAGATTAACCAAATCAACTGGACACGTATTTTTTTTTCTTCGTTTTCCTTTTTCGCGACACACGTCACACGCCGCAGCGTAACAGCGTAGCGGCACAGTTTATGTCGGCTTATGACGTTAGAAGCCTTCACATCGATGCTCTATAACTAGATATATCGCACCTCCAGTCGTAGACTGACTATCCAAAATTCATGTTTTTTGGGAAATGAAGAAAATGTGTTTCGGTCCTTGACAGTTTTTATAAATCACACTATAACTTTATGAAACAGAGAGCTATTACAGTTTATTTATTATTTACTCTGTTTCTGATTTACTAGGCGATAGAGCGCACTTTTTTGAGTCGTTCTGTATATATAACTTAATTCACCCAAATTTTGAATTGAGTCAGTCTACGACTGGAGGTGCGATATCTTATTAATTTGAAAAATTAAAATGTGTCATCATTTTTGTATTTACTAACTGCCGAACTAAAAATTTTGATTTTCATACTGTCTTCATGACTCTTCGTTCTCCCGCAGCCTCTGCAACGAGAACTGGAGACAAGAGTACTTCAAGGAGCCTAAGAACATGAACAGCATCCTGAGAAAGGAAGTAGGCAACAACAATGATGGCCACCAGCTCATCCATGACCTCAGGATGGAAGACGAGGCGTGCTGAACACAAGCAAAACTGGATCCACTGAGAGCACAAACAAATAAGAAACTCTCACTAGATCCATAATTTTTTGCTGTTCTAAAAACTGGATCTGTTGACTGGATCTACTGAGAGTGATCCGCAAAAACATAACAGAGGCTTAGGATCTTACAACTTCGAAATCTATTACCGAGCTTAGAGTATAAGGCAAACCTGCAGTAGAAAGAAGAATAAGAAGAAAATCATTTATTTTTGACACACACACAACATATACAAATTATAAAGAAAACTTATAAGAATCAAATTAGGCTTACACTGTTAAACAAAATTTTAAACATAGGTACAACCAATGCTGCGTGAGGTCAAAAAATGGACTCTGCCTCAGTATTACCGCAATCACAAAGCAGGCTACGCGGTTGCGGCGCTGATTTTCAGGCAGGTCCGTGCGACCGCCTCGTCTGCCAGTGCAAGGCGCAGGCGTACAAAATAAATAAATACCATTTATACAGTAATAATATTACATACAATAATAGAGTACTTAATTAATAAATAAATGCGGAGAGTAATATAAATACGTGACCGACCAACCATCAAACCACATCAACACAGGTACAAGGTACAGTAGGCACAAGAGGGGTAAACTCGTTTTAACCAGGAATGTGAAACAGCACGTTTAATTAGGTTCTCAAACTAGTGACAGAAATGGTCACTACTCAGCATTAGTTTTTCGTAAACTTTCGCGGCCACTATTCATTATAATAAATAACAAAAACACGGGAATTTATCCCGTAATACCTTTGAATTAATCCCGATGTTTCGACTGTGTTTCAACAACCGTGGTCCCGGGTTGACTGGAGATTTCATTGGAGTGTCCATCAAGAAGCGATGGTGGTTTTGCAACTACCTCGTCTTCAGAACTCGGTAAGGCCGCGTTTACAACACTAAAGATACTTCTTTACTATGCAACGTCACATCACCTACTCAGCATGTGCTGTCGCACAAGGGGACTTTCACAGTGAACAAT
Organism: Pasiphila rectangulata; assembly: GCA_963082625.1. Classification (NCBI taxonomy): domain Eukaryota; kingdom Metazoa; phylum Arthropoda; class Insecta; order Lepidoptera; family Geometridae; genus Pasiphila; species Pasiphila rectangulata. Next base: position 16,434,074 of record OY720253.1, on the reverse strand, counting down.
TGCACAGCTAAAACGTCTGCCTCAGGGATTCTAATACCTAGAGGTTGATAGTGAGGCTAAGGAATTTGGAAATCTACATAATACTCACTGACTGCGACTTCTTGATTGACGGCCAATCTTTCGTAGTTGGAAAGGTTTGTAGTTAGAAGAGCTTAAGATCTATCGTCATGTCGGTGAAACATTCTGTACACGTCGTTGAAAGTGAATGTAGGTGAAAGACTTTGCTTGGGAAACGGACATATATGAAAGATCCGGAGAACGGCTGCGGAATCTTACGATAGCGGTCTCTGAAACTATAATCCAACGATTTTATATTATATATTTGTGTTTATAGTACTAGTATATAAGTATTTATTTATTAAAAACATACAAGTTGCCCAACATCCTCGTTCTATGCGCTTTGGTCAACCCGCAAGCCCGGTCATATGGGTTGACCAAAGCGCATAGAACGTGTAAACTAATCTTACATAAATATTTCTTAAAACTAAAAATATTAAGAAAAAACATTGCTGAGATAAAAAATATCAGAATAATGCAAAGTTTATTATGATTGTCCAAAAGGTTTCAATGATGCTGTTATTTTCTTGTGGTCTGGCTTCCTCAGTACAGTCTGAGCCTAGTGCGACTAGGCTCCTACGATACGCTACTACGATAAACTTGCCTAGATATAAGTGTCCCGGATAACATTTTATGTATCCATAACTGTATACCTATTCTATGCTATAAGACTTGTATTTTTATTATTAATGTGATTACCTACTTTGTTTTAGCTGTAAATAAATATTTTTATATTTTTCATATTATTTTAAGGTATCATCACCTTTTAGTTTTGCCTTGAGCATTACATCATTATATTTCCTTTTAATATTGTAGCAGGCGTTCTAATATTATGTTGTACTGATCACATAACATGACTGTGTCAATCACCGGAATTTGTGTACCCCGTACAAGCTAGACGTGTGTGTACCGAATAAAGGATAACTCACACTGAACCGTGTCGTGTCTGAGCCGAGTCCGAGCAATATTTCTGAACGTTGTCCATTGCTCGGCCTATCAGCGAAAGAAAATTGAGGACTATTCATTTTCAGCGCGGCCTATGCGGCATTTTTAGTATTCCGGTAAAAACCTTCAGGAAATTAAGCCCCTTTTCAAAGAAAAGCACCCACCAAGTGCGAGCAAAGATTTAAATTGTTAGATGTGCCCTTACACCCACGCACACTGGTTTTGCCAATAAACTAAACTGTTATTGTTATCATATTGCACGAACTTTCGTGAAACAAGTTTATAAAAGCCGACACTTTAACTACATGATGTTCCCTTAGTTTTGCAATCTACATCATGCCCTTTCATTTGATACCTCACTTGGGTATATCTGAAAACATTCGATTGTTCACCCCTACTTTAAACCCCCATATTTCATGAATGACTCGACCAATATACCTAACTTTCGGTTTGGCATTGTACACATAATTTTCCTCAATTTGATACCAAGCTCGAGTATATTTGGAATTATTCATCCCCCCCCTTCTCCCCCCATATCATGTAAACTTTTCAACAGATGATAAACAATATTTAAGAACAACCAGCAAATAACATTCTTTTAATTAAAACCTGCATGCAAATCGGTCCGCTCGTTTAAAAGCTACGGTGCCACAGACAGACACACACACACACACATAGCGGTCAAACTTATAACTCCCCTCTTTTTTGTTGGGGGTTAAATATAACACTACGTCCGGCTAACACTGTGTTTGGAGGTACACTGATTCCAAATGACTAAGCTATCTCATTTCGTGTGGAAACAAAACGGTGCGGTCTCATTACATTAGGTAATGTATTCTTACCGTAATGAGACCGCGCCATTTCGGTAAGGTAAGGGCGTATCTAGCTATTTAAATCTTTGGGTGCGAGTATAAGGTTGAAAGGTTTTGATAAGAATAAGCCAATCAGTAACGCCTGCGCGTAGGTGTAATGTAAATATTAGCGCTGTAAATGAGACCTAATAAATGATGTTTCGTGAATGTAAAAGTCTTTGGGATGTTCAGCCGACTGTGCTTTCAAAATGACATTTCATTTAATTTATTCAGGAACAATTAACAATTAATTTATTTGAATGTTCTTAAAACTAAAATAACAAGCATAACATATAAATTATCTATAACAAACATTTTCAAGAATAGAACCATGCATGGAATTATGGAAATTATGACAATTGATAATTTGGAAAAAATATCTATATATGTAAAATTCAAAGTCCTGACTGACTGACTGACTGATATATCACATATAACACAGCCTAAACCACTGGACTTGAAATTTAGCACACATATACCTTGAGTATCCTAGAGATGCACTAAGAAGGGATTTTTCGAAATTCCTACGGGATAAAAAATAAATGGGATTTATATTTTCGAATCAAAGTAGCTCTGCGTGAAAAAGGGGATTTAACGTTTTATGGCTTCCACGCGGACGAAGTCGCGGGCAAAAGCTAGTCATCTATAAACTGTGGTTTTTGGTTTTGGTCTAAAAATTGTTTCGTACTTATTTGTTTTTCATTCTAGTAGTTTTTTTATTATCTAAGATTGTTTGTCATTATTTATATTGTGTGTGTGCTCTGTAGCAAATAAATTAATGTCTATGTCTATGTCACTGTAAAGACAAGGGTCATGTCCTTCCCACAAGCCTCTTAGTGAGATTGTCCTGAGTGACGCGCATTGTCTCGTGTCCCGGGCGAGCTATGTAATCTTCTAGATATGTATGTACGCGGGTTGGCGACCGCAGTACGGGATGTTGATACACGGAAAGACGCTGCTGCCTATCTTCCGGAGGTATCTCTTAGCAGGCTCTTACTGCATCCATGGGCATGAGAGGAGAGGTAACATTCTACTGACGGCACCCCACGGCACGGTTTATCATGTGTATAATAATAATAATAAAGCCTGTTTATTTCCTTAATAAGTAAGTGGTTACATGAAATATGTTTAATTCACAGCATGTTGTTATAGCATGCACTTTAAATATATACTTATTCTATATTATATAAACAATTTAGTTTTAATAAATGTTTATTAAGGACCTCTTCATAGAGTAAGGGCCTCCTCCATTTTCCTCCACGTAGTTCTATCCTTTGCTTTTTCAAACCAGTTTTCTCCTGCTGCTTTTAAAATTTCATCGAGCCATCTCTCCGCCGGTCTGCCTCTGGTTCTTTTTCCTGTGGGTCCCTTCCATGAAGTTATCTTTTTAGCCCACCTGTCATCACTCATTCGTGCAACATGGCCGGCCCACTTCCATTTTAACTTTCTGCTGTGCTCCAGAGCATCAATCAGTTTGGTTGTTTTTCTTATGCATGTACTGTTTCTTTTATGTTTCAATTTCAGATTAAGAATGCTCCGTTCCATGGCCCTTTGTGTTGTTATTATTTTGTCTCTGGTTTTTTTGTTGAAAATCCATGTTTGTGACGCGTAGGTAAGCGAGGGTAAGATGCAAGAGTCTAGTATCAATTTCTTTGCTTTAATTGAAGTATTGGACTTCAGGATTTCTTTGAAACACCAAAATTTGTTCCAAGCCATATTTACGCGTCTCATTAATTCATCATAGTGTCTACTTTTTTTAAATGATACTTGTTTGCCCAGATATGTGTACTCATGGACATAGTCAAGTAAGACACGGTTAACGTGAATTGGTAATTCGTTACTATTTGTCATAATTTTAGTTTTTATTGTATTTAGTTCTAGACCAATTTCGTTGCTGGCATAATTAATTTCATTTAACATTGACTCTAGTTGTGTTGAGTTTTCTGCAAATAGTATGATGTCATCGGCGAATCTTAAATTACTCAGATATTGACCTTTGATATTAATACCCTTGTCTCTCCATTTTAATGTCTGCATTATATTTTGTAGGACGGTAATAAAAAGTCTAGGAGATAAGGGGTCACCTTGACGTACGCCTCTACCGACCTGAAATTCAGTTCCGGCTCTATCCAGTGTTACTCTACTTGTGCTTTTCCTATATATGTCCTGTATGAGCTCTATTGTCTCTGATGGAACATTACAGTCATGTAAAGCTTTCCAGATGCTGATATGGGATATAGAGTCAAATGCCTTGGCGTAGTCGATGAACGCTAGGTAGAGCGGACGTTTCATTTCTTCGTATTTCTCCATAATCAACTCTAGAGAGTTGATGTGGTCGATAGTCGAATATGTACTTCTAAATCCCGCTTGTTCCACTGGCTGGTGCTCTTCAGTGTAGCTCGCAAGGCGTTTCTCGAGACAGGAAGCAAATAACTTGTAGAGATTCGATTGCAGGCTTATTGGTCGGTAGTTGTTTATGTCAGTAGGGTTTCCTTTTTTATATAAGAGTACAATATTTGATTTGGCCCATTCGGTAGGTATTTTTCTATCTTCCAAAACCTTATTGAAAAGTGTGGTTAAAGGTTGTAGTAGGAAAGCTTTGCCCGCTAAAATGGCTTCATTTGATATACCGTCAGGGCCACAGCTTTTCTCTTTCTTTAAATGCTTTATGTTAGCCAGGATTTCTTCGCATGAGAATCTTTGTATTAATGTATCATTGTTCTGTAAGTAAAAATTTTCTATATTCGTTGGCGATCTACAAGTGTATAGATCTTCATAAAATTTAGTAGCGGATTCTATTATACCTGATCTTGAGAAAGTTTGTTTGTTACCAGCAGAGTTATCTTTCAAAGAAGGAATCCAATATTTACATGTAGTCAACTCTTTTATACCTTTCTTAACACTTCCTGACTTCTTAAGATGTTTTTCAATTGTCGTAAGTCTGTATTCTTCATACTCTTTTCTGATAATTTTGTAAACGTTTTTATATAGATTACTTTTTTCCTTTTTTTCTTCAATAGTTAATTTCTTTTTATTTATCAGCTCGTTTCTTCTAATTATTAGGTTTTTTGTTGTGTCTGAAATAATGAAGTTCCGTTTTTTACAGGTGTTGTTACCACATGGTGACTTTAAACTTTCATCAATTGCTAGCTTGATTTTTGCGTAATACGTCTCTATGTCTTCATTTTCTTCCAATGCCATTTTATTAATATTCTTTTTTAAAGTTTCAATATATTTTTCTTGCTCTTCTATGGTCTTTAGTAAAAGTTTATAATTTTTATATGTAGCTCTTGATTTTTTTGTCTTGGTTAACAGTAGAGTACTTCTCACAAGTCGGTGGTCACTTGGGAATGACATGTTGCTTATTACTTCAATATTTGTGAATTTATTTTTTACATTTGACAGGATATAATCTATCTGACTTTTCTGTTTCTTTGGAGAAACCCATGTCCATATAGTCTTGCTTTTCTTTTTGAATAGGCTGTTCATTACGAAAAGATTATTTTCCAAGCAGAATTGAAGTAAGGTTTCGCCTCTTTTATCTCTTTTTCCGAAGTTTGTGTTTCCCAATACTCTGTTTTCACATTTCAATTTTCGACCAATTCGGGCATTAAAATCACCCATTACTATAAGATTAGCGCTGCAGTGTTTAAGAGATGCCTGTATTTGGTCATAGAATTCTTTTAATTCTTGTTCAGTTGCTTCACAGGTCGGTGCATGTACTTGGACTAGAGATAAATCTGTACTCTCAAACTTCAGGTTTAATATGCAGATTCGTTCATTGATTGCTGTGAAACTTTCTATGTAATTTTTCAGGTGTTTTTTGATAAGGAATCCTACACCATACTGACCCTTAGTCTTGCCAAAATAACAGAATATATGATTTTCACTTTCTTCTATATTATAATCCGTACGTCTGATTTCTGATAAACCGATGATGTCATATTTAATCGTTGATATTGATTGCTTGAACTCTATTAGCCTTTCTTCTGATAATAGTGACCGAGCATTGTATGTACATATGTATATAGGGTGGAGTGGAGGGTTATGGTCTGTGACCCCCGCGGTGACCGGCCGTGGTGGGGGACAGGAAGAGGTCGCTTGTTTATGTCATATCTTCGTTGGTGGTTGGTGCGGTTGGGAGTTACTGTCTGTGTTAATATGTTTATTTTTTATTAAATATTGTTCCATTTTAGTTTTTTTTGTAGGATTTTTAATAGTATTTTTTTGTTCCTTCCCGGTTGCGCTCTGTGTTTCTGGGGACTGGGATAAATTCCTTTTTTGACGTTCGTGCTGGGTATCTGTATTCTCCGGTAGGATAACAAGCTTATTGTATTTAATATATCCCCTTTTTCCTTGTTGTTTTTCTTGTTGTAGTATGGTGTTAAGTTTTTTTCTCTCTTCAAGAACCTGAGGAGAGAAATCCTCCTTGATGTAAGTGCCAGTTTCCTGCAGCGACTTCTTATTTTTTAGTAGTTCAATTTTTTTCCCCATAGTTGTTAAGGTGACGATTACCGGTCTTATTTTTTCAGACTTTCTCCCCATGCGTGAGACACATTCAATATCTCTTTGTTGACAATCTACTTTCATAATATTGTTTATTATATCCAAAATTTTTTCCTGCAAGGTAAACAGAACATAGCTAATGTTCTGTTTCTTCCACTCCGAAAAAAATCAGATTTTTCTTTCTTATAATTTTTTCAAAATTCTGTATTTTTTGTGCTTGTTCTTCTGTAATTTTTTCTAACTGCTGTTGTCTATTTTCCAAAATAATAAATTTTTCATCTATATTTTTATTTATGCTATTTGGGATACTTTCTTTCATTTCTTTTAATTCCTTCGATTGTTCATCAAACTTTGTTTGCAAATTTTTAATCATCTCTGCGATTTTTTCCATTTTTAATGTTTATGCCCTCTATCGGAATGTTGTGGAACAAGTTCGATGTCGCGCTTTGCTAGTTTGGTGACCCTAGATCGATGCGCTCGCTCGCGTAAGCTAAGCAGTTCTACTGATTTTCAACAGATGTCGCTACTATGTATAGGACAATGACGATTCGTAATTTTTATGCGGTTTTTATAGGTTATGTTACACACTGATTAATCTGTAAATGTTTTTGCACTATAATTGTTACTTGTATGCAAGCTCACTGTCGATATTTTATATTTTTAATATAGTTTATGCATGTATGTTCTGGATTTCACGCACGAAAAGTCAATAATGTTTATTCTGTATCACACTGATTTTCTAGCTTTTACGAGTTCTCGCACAGCTACATTTTTTTAAGACACTTTGTTTTAACTTAGTCTTGCTTTTTAATTAGATTTTTCACTGTATGGCACGGTTTTATATTTTTTATAACACGATAAACACAGAGCCGATGTTTACTGTTGCGCAGTAGCGCCCTCTCTCATATCATGTGTATATTTACGTATATTTATTAGTCTATTGGATAGAAGTTAATTAGATTTGTAATAAATGTCATTAAAAAACCATGATTTCTTATTTCTTACTTAGGTAACCTAAAACTTTTATTTATTTATTTTATTTTATTACAATTTTCACAATTGTTATTCAGTATAAACTTTATTTCCTGTACATCATCATTATCATTATTTCATCCGTCGGACTGCTGTCCACGTCTATGAGGCGGTTGTTGCCATACTCGCCACCATTGGCAGGCGGGTTCGCGAGCGCAGTAAGGATGTTGATGCACGGTAAGACACTGCTGCCCATCTTCCGGAGGTATCCCTTAGCAGGCTCTTACTGCATCCACGGGCATGAGAGGAGGGGTAACGTTCTACTGCCGGCACCCCACGGTTTACTTTCTGTACCATACTCACCCATTATTAGCAGTAGTCGATACGGTACTTTTGTAGGTTTACCATGAGTTTTCACAATCTATACTCGCTAGCGACTGTTGTTAAAATAATACATAAAACTTAAACAGCGCCTCTTGCGGATAGTTTGGTACAAAACTACGCAGTAAACTATACTACAGCGACTGTAGTTTGGGCTTCATTTGCTTAGAATTTGACTATTACTACCTACTGTAGTAACGGCAGGCGATCTAACAGTGACAACTCATGGTAGACACACTGTTTACCTTAGAGGTTAATATGTACATCTGTATAATCATTACGTGATATTTTGTCTAATTAATACATAGCTTTTTTATGAGAATTAATGTGTTTTTTTACAAATCCTTTTTATTTAAAAGCCATGGTCAACTGGTATTTACCCCCGACTTTCGATCTGAAGGTCGTGGGTTTGATACCGGCCGTGCACCAATTGATTATTCTTTCATGAAAAATGTTAGTGCACATAACACGTAAAGAAGAGACGAGTACGACGAGCTCTGTGGCGCAGCGGGCGAAGGTCCGCCTGCGACGCAAGGGGTTGCGGGTTCGATTCCCGCCTCGGGACCAATGTCTGTACGATCTGCAGATATTTGTTCAGGGTGTTAATAAAAATATCTATCTATGTAGTATAATGTATTAAGTATATCAGTCATCTAGTACTCATAACACAAGCTCTGCTTAGCTTGGGGCTAGATGATGCTGTGTGATCTGTCCAGCATTATTTATTTATATAAAGAAACATCGTGAGAAAACCCGCTGCTTAGTTAGCTCCAGACGTATTGACCGGTTCTTTCCTCTGACTAATTAGCTGAAAGGGTACAGGCGCTGGGCAAGCCTAATCCATCTAAGAATGTCCCAGGCACTGCAGCGTGAATGCCAGTTGCTGACTCTGTATAAATCATCTGCAATAGATGCAAAGGCCGTACTGTATGTACATACCTAAGCGTACTGAAAATGTGTATCATCATCATTTCAGCCATAAAACGTCCACTGATGAACACAGGCCTCCTTCATGGATCTCTATGAGGGGTAGTTGCCATTCTCACCACGCTTGGCAGGCGGGTTGGTGAGCGCAGTATGGGATGTTGCTACAAAGAAAGACGCTGCTGCCCATCTTCCGGAGGTATCCCTTAGCAGGCTCTTACTGCATCCATGGGCATGAGAGGAGGGGTAACATTCTACTGCCGGCACTCCACGGTAAATGAAAAAAATGTGTATAGTTATAACTTATAAGTAATAGGTTGATACTATCAAAAACATAAATGTGAAAATGGTAGCCAAGTTCAATATTTAGAATGTCGTAGTTTTCACCTTTGCCCATAAAAGAGTTGAGATCTAAATGACGCCATGTTTTGTAGATAATCCTGAATCGTATAGTATCGTAGTATCGTATTATAGATATCGAATATTGTTGATGACCTAGGATCAGTTGAAGATCACGGTTTAGATTGTCTCTTTTTTAACAACATTTTTAAGAAAGCTCCAAATATTAAAACAGTAAACTTGTCTGTTGTGAAAATTGGCCAAGTTAAAAAAATGTGAAAAACTGATTATGACTTTGAAGAATGCAGAACTGAGGGAAAACATTACAAATACCTCAGAATCTAGGTAAAGTTTAAAAAATTTAGGAACCCCCTAAGGGGTTACTCAATTTTTTTAATTTTAGGAAAGTACTAACCTTATCACTGCAATTTCTTAAAGAAAACTCTTCAAGAAATTTCTTTAAATTAGTATCTCTAATCTTTTTTCTAAATCGACTTTTATTTACTTAAGTTCCGCTGAGATAGTGGGACCATAAGGTTTAGGTCCTAAACACAGACAGTTCATAATTTTAAAACTGATTACGGGACTTTATCGCGTAATTACCTTATTTTATTATTTCCCGACGTTTCAAGTGCCTTGCTTTACGCGATAAGGCCTGTAAATCAGTTTTTAAATTATGCCTACAGTTAGCAGATCGCGAAAGTTAACAAAACAGAGAGTTCACTCCTGTCATCATCATCATTGCCATCATCAGCTTACCTTAGCACAGTTTTGTAACTAGCACAGGAGGTAAGGTTTTGAAAATTGCGCTAAATATGTAATATTTTGTTATAATATAAGTTAAATAAATTATTATGAAATTACAAATGACTAGCCTGTGGACTAGCCGCATTCCGCGGTTTCACCCGCGTGGTTCCCGTTCCCAAAAGAATACGAGGATACAATTTTGCCTATGTTACTCAGGGATAATGTAGCATTCTAATGCTGAAAGAATTTTGGAGTTCCAGTGTTTGAGTTTATTCATTACAAATACTTACTCATTATAATATTAGTATAGATGGATATAGAGTCAGTCGTAGGAAGGCCACTGCTGGACTTATGCCTCCCTCATGGATTACCAAGTAGCAAGTACGTTGCTATACTCACCACCCTTGGCAGGCGGGTTGGCGAGCGCAGAAGGAGATGACTTTTGTTACACGTAAAGACGCTGCTGCCCATCTTCCGGAGGGATACCTCCGTAAGAATCTGACAAGGGAGACCTTGTCGGATAATTACTGCATTTACTGGCAAGAGAGGAGGGGCAACATTCTACTGCCGGCACCCCATTTTGGCCGATTTTTAATATTATTAGGAATAGTAGGATTTGTACTTACACAAACATTCAGCGTCAAACAACGCCTAGTTGCCACTAAAAACTTCGTTCGACTATTAGAAAGTTTTTTATTAGTTGTAGAATAGTAGTTAGTTAAGATGTAGTAGGGGTAGATGTAGTAGTAGCACGGGTAGTCACGACAACAGCTGGTTCTATTCCCCGCAAAGATGTTTCACATCTAAAAAATGAAAGAAGCGCATACCAAAATAAAATTAATCGGTAACATCAACATCATCTCTATACAGTCTGCCGTGGGGTGCCGGCAGTAGAATGTTGCCCCTCCTATCTTGCCCGTGGATGCAGTAAGAGCCTGCTAAGAGCTACCTCCGGAAGATGGGCAGCAGCGTCATTCCGTGTATCAACATCCCGTACTGCGCTCGCCAACCCGCCTGCCAAGCGTGGTGAGTATGGCAACTGCCCCATATGGAGATCCATGAGGGAGGCCTGCGTTCAGTAGTGGACGTTTTATGACTGAAATGATGATCATCTCTATACAAAAAAAATTCGCAGATGTTCGAGCGATAGTTACTATTTATATAGGTGTTAGTATTTTTGAGGATCCATTCCCAGTCTATGCTTCAGTCAACACGTTGACATGACGTCATATCTATCTACCATACTGATGATTTTTGAGAACATCAATACTGGAAAACCTGTATTTCAAGGCCATAAAGATTTTAGGCATGTACTAACAAAAATAAGGGTCCTAACCCTTATTTTTGTTAGCTGCCCTAGCAGGCTAGCAATATGACAACATTTTCAACGGTTGGAATGCCCCAGTGTCAAAATGTACATAATTATAATCATGGTCACATGGATCTTGTATTTGTATTTATTTATTGCATCATGTATAGGTCCATCTTCTGAGGGGTGTAGTTACCATACTCACTACGCTTGGCAGGCGAGCGCAGTACAGGACGCTGCTGCCGTATCTTTCAGAGGTATTCCTTAGCAGGCTCTTACTGTATCCACTGACTATGGGATGAGAGGAGGGGTAACATTCTACTGCCGGCACCCCACGGCCAATAGTCTATATAATATAAAATTCAAAGTCCTGATTGATATATCAACGCACAGCCTAAACCACTGGACCTAAAGACTTGAAATTTGGCACACATTATGTATACCTTGAGTATCCTAGAGGTGCACTAAGAAGGGATTTTTCGAAATTCCCACGGGATAGGGAATAAATGGGATTTATACTTTCGAATCAAAGTGGCACGTTTCCCGCAGAAAAAGGGGATTTTACGTTTAATGACTTCCACGCGGACGTGTCGCGGGCTAAAGCTAGATCATTCAGCATTATAATGTTACTAAAACCACTCAGACAGCGACAACACCCCACGCTCCCCCGGAAAGGGAAGTGAACGATCATCGATGGCTGGAGGCAAGCTGCCTCCAGCCACTCTCACGCTCAGGGCGTCGCGCCACGTCTCATCAACGTGGTTTGAGCTGGTCTCACATATTGTGGAAACCTGAGGAAGAGCTTACTATAGAAATGATCCTATGAAGTAAGGTCTTGCTGAAATAAAGTTTCTGCGTGGAGGTCGTCTCGTGCTCTGCGTTTTCGTCAGCGCGATCTAGCCGTTGAACAAATTTAACAGCGACATCTAGTTGTATTATCAGTAACAGCACCTCGTGACGTCATGACAGCTGCGCGTACGCATAGCGTTGTGACGGCAACGGCAGCAGAACATCAAGTCTCACACACACAAGCCCATCGAGGTCACGCGATAATTATTCACATCTGTTACGCTCGCAGTGTAGTTATGACAATTTGGAAGACTTCCTATTGTTAATATTAGGGGTTACAGCACAGATTACAGAAACGTGAAAGTATGAAATTGCCGATTTTTACCTACTGAAAAATTTAAATTAGTTTTTTTTATTTAACAAATTTATTTATTCAAAATAATTACCATTAATATCTTTACATTGCTGCCATCTAATAGGAAAGTCATTTATGCCTTTGCGATAGAACTCTGGTGATATCGATTCGAAAAACTGTGTGAAAGCATTTTGTACTGCCTCCTGAGAAGAAAATTTTTTATCACGTAGAAAATTGTCCAAATCACGAAAAAAATGGTAGTCCGTTGGAGCAACGTCTGGTGAATACGGAGGGTGACGAATGGTTTCAAATTGCATTTCCTGTAGAGTTTCGGTTTCTCGTGCTGTATGAGGTCTCGCGTTATCATGGAGCAATAATGGTGAAGATCGATTCATGAGTCGGGGCTGTTTCACTTTCACTAGTTTTGCTATCATTGTTCGGAGTTCGGCACAGTAGACATCTGCCGTTATTGCATGACCAGATCGGAGAAAGCTATAGTGAATAACACCATGCTGAGACCACCAAACAGTTACCATTACCTTTTTATTGGTAAGCTTTGCTTTAGGACACTGTTGCGGCGTTTGACCTGGGGTCAGCCATTGCATTTTTCGCTTACGCTTATCGTAAAGAATCCACTTTTTATCACATGTCACAATTCGATCCAATATTCCTTCATTTCTGTATCGATTCAACAAGGCACCACAAGTTTCAACACGCGTTTCTTTCTACAGATCAGTCAAATCATGACATGAGGCACATATTTTTTTATTCTATTGATTTGACGCAAATGAGTCAATATTGTTGGTAAGATAACGTTAAACCATGCCGCTCATTCCTGGGTAGTTTGGCTCGGATCGGCTTCCACCATCTCTTTCAATTCATTGTTATTCACCTGTGTGGGCGGTCTTCCACGTGGTTCGTTCTTCAAATCAAAGTTTCCATCACGAAAGCGTTTAAACCAAAATCGCACGGTGTGTTCATTAGCATTCCCCTCTCCAAACGCAACATTGATATTGCGAGCTGTTTCTGCCGCGTTAGTTCCGCGTCGGAGCTCGTATTGAAAAATCACTCGAATTTTCGAAATATCCATCTTTCTTGCCTGAGTTGAATAAAAAAAACAACTGAAAGTCTATAGTAAAATGTTGCACATTTTTTTAAAGAAGAACTTCATAGGTCCATGTGAAAAAAGTTTCACTTAAAAATCTCAAACCATGAAGGTTCTATGTCAATCTGAAGTACCTATTACAATATAACGGCAATTTCATACTTTAACCCCTATTATTTGCGTCTCTTAGCTTTCTTACATGCATAGTCCTGAGCAGGCACACAAGACATAAAATAGACAGTATGTGCCTCCATGCCGGTTAAAGCTTACAAATTGGAATTCATATTACCACGCAATAACTATTTATAATAAATTACCGTTAGGTAATTTTAAGAATTTACCGATAAACATGTTTAAAATAGATATAAAAAAATGGCTTTGAGAGAAATGGTTTTATGACGTTAAAGAATATTTAAACTTTAATAACTAATGATTTTTGTTTTAGGCTTAGTTTTTGATTTATTTTAACTATTATTATTAACTTTATATGTATGTTTAAAATCTTTTATATAAATTACTAGCTATCCCGGTGAACTTTGTGCCGCCCAGAATCAACTACCTACTACCACATTTTCTAACTACTACCACAGATTACAGAAACTAACTACTACTCTATTACTACTATACTTCTACCCTACTTCTACTCTACTACTAATTTACTACTACTATATGTATACTTCTACTATACTTATACTTCTACTATTACTCTACTACTACTCTACTACTACTACTACTCTACTTCTACCCTGCTACTACTCTACTACTACGCTACAACTAATCAACACCTACCCTACAACTACTCAGCGAAATCGGTCCAGCCGTTTACGCGTGATGCCGTGACCACGGGAAATAGGGATTCATTTTTATATTATATTATATTTATTTATTTATTTCAAGAAAATTACAATAGTTCTTAAACTAAAATACACTCAAAAAGCCCTTTTGGGCTTGTCCTAAGCGTATCGGGCCCTCATATCTTAAATCTATACGTAGGTACGTCTAACACCAAAGACATACAGTAGGTAGATCACTAAAAAATAAGACTAAGTAGGTACATACATCAATATACGAATATAATACACGAAGAATCAATACTACTGTATATATAGATAACGATTGACATTTTTGCACGCCTATCTAAGGTAGCTTGTGTATTCGGACATAATAGAGGTATTAGAAAGTAAGAACAGTACATACATTCTGGAAAAATAAATAAATTGAATTGAGTTGATTAGGTACCACAAATACAATAGGATACTACGACTAGGACGACCTTCCTGGGAGAGTAATAGCCAGCTGAGACGCAGGAGATTGTGGGTTCGATCAACGCCCGGAAACAAATGTTTGATTTATCTGTAGATATTTTTCTCGGGGTTTCTCTTCGTGATCGCATTAGAAATGAGGAGATACGTAGAAGAACTCGTGTCACCGACATAGCCAAACGGATTAGCACGTTGAAGTGGCAATAGGCAGGACATGTAGCTCGAAGAACAGATGGCCGATGGAGCCGAAAGATTCTCGAGTGGAGGCCAAAAAAAAAATCGGCCAAGTGCGAGTCGGATTCGCGCACGAAGGATACCGTACCATCGAGAAAAACACAACAAAAAAAATTACGTTTGTTGTATGGAAGCCCCTCTGAAATATTTATTTTATTCCCTTTTAGTATTTATACTTATTACTTTTATTATTACTTTTGTATTAGTGTGTAATATTTTTTGTTATAGCGGCAACAGAAATACATAATCTGTGAAAATTTCAACTGTCTAGCTATCACGGTTCTTGCGATTCAGCCTGGTGACAGACAGACAGCGAAGTCTTAGTAATAGGATCCCGTTTTTACCCTTTGTGTACGGAACCATAAAAAAGTTTACTGTTATATTCAGGGCAATATTTCAAACCGTTGTTTATATCCTATAGAAAAAAGGCCTGACCTGAGTTTGAATTAACCGAATCAAGGCATGTAATCCTTGATTCGGTTTAGTAATCCTTTAATTATTCATTAAAATCTTTGAAAGGGGTCGCCTATGGACAGCCCGGATTAGCCCCTACGGCCCACAAGACCATAGCGGAACATTCTTACCCCTAACGTCTACCTAATAGGTAGGTAAGTAAATTAAAATGCCAAAAGGGTGTCGAGAGTTTCATAATGGGCAGCTTACAGAGAGCGATAAATCACGAAATTATGCAATACTTTTTCTGTAGAGGTAGGCATAATAATGGGCTCGAGTAGGGGGGCCCAGCGTAGTAACTAAAAATAATACGTGGGCGGGGGGTTCGTACAAATATTGTAAGGCTGGGGGGGGGCCCTCAGATAACAAGTGCCTAGGGGTCCTGGATCCTTTAATTCAGGCTTGCCTGTGCAAATGTTGTGAAAAATGTCATTTATGATTTTTATTTAAAGTAAGAGTTAGTCTCGTCTCGGCACTCATTCGATTTGATCGTATTTATTCATTAAAAGTTCAACTAATTGTTTACGCCGTGCGCTCGGCATTCGTTGTCTCGCGTGTTGCACCTGTATGTGCTGGGAGTACCTACCTGGCTTCCGGGGCACTGATAACGATGCGGAAGGATTAGCTGCATAAAAATGGACGAAGATAATGTCGAACACCACAATAGTTCTGCGCTATTGCATAGCGACAAAATATTCGATGAAGATATAATAACAATTAAGGATGTAGATGCGGAACTCCGAGTAGAAAATTCAGTTAAGATGGAAATTAGAGAAACAAAAAGGAAGAGGGAAAATAAAAGAAGAATAGACAAAAAAGAAGTAGATTCGTCTGCAGAAATAGAAAATGAGCAATGTTGGTTTTAATATTAGAAATGTCCACAGTGCTTATGCATCTATCTATTATATAGGTATACTGCATTTCGAGGACCTGAGTACATCGGAGTATCTTTGAATTGATCTTGAATTTGAATCAGTATAGGTTTTGGTCTGCGTGTGCAAAGATAACTATGACTCATATTATACAATTCGTCTATTTAATTAAAGTACCTAGTTATTTCATTATTAGACCAAGAATTGATACAGTAACCAGTATTTCAGTAATTATCTCAAAATTAAACTACGCTGATAATGTTTTTGGTGAATGCCTTCTGGCTCGTACAAAAAAATTGATTCAACGCATACAGAACGCTTGTGTCCGTTTTTGTTTCCCCATCCCGTACAGATCCCACATTTCCCCATTCATACAACAATAGCTGTTTTTTTATTACTTTTATGCTGTATTAAATGCGTTTCCATCTTGTTTTCAATATGGTCCTCAAGGACCAAATAAATATAAACAAATTCAAATTTACCAGATATCGCGATCGGTTTGCAATAGAAATTTGTCTATCGCGAGATAACTAGAATGCTTTTGAATAGAGCTGTTGACAGTCTTTGTGAAATTTGTCGATTTTGAGCGTTTATCACTTGGATCCCGATGTACTAGAATTGGCCCCCCAGGTTAAGGACTTGTGAGAATTAATATCCTTCATTGTACTCTTTCTAAAGAGGTTGCTATTTAATTACTGTAGCAATCGCACCAAAGCCGAAATAAGTGGTGGCTTTATTGCTACTCTGGGGAGACCTTTTGTCAGTTCTGGCGTGTTCCACTATGAAATTACGAGAGGTTCATCATTGAATATAGGATGCCATCCAACACCAAAATATGCAAGGACACGTACCTTCGACTGCAAACTGCCACACTTTCACCTTCCGAAGAGATATTGGGATATGGGCGGCTTGATACTTAATGGCAACCCATAGACAAAAAATGGTAAATGGTGATTGATTAGAACGGATTACACATTACCTCCTTAATGAAGATTAAAGCTCTTGATTAATAAAGCCAATTAACATGAACTTATGTGTAACATAGTCTTTTTTAAACTTTCGCGATCACCACACATTATTACCTACTATATTGGATTATCGGGTATTTATCGCGTAATTACCTTTATTTTAATCCCGACGTTTCGACCGGATTGCACCTGGTCGTGGTCGCGGGGAGACTGGCGTGCTGAAGTTAACCGCAGCAAAGCGAAGGTGTCTTTTCAGACTACCCTCACTTGGTCTTCATAATTAGAAATTTCAGATTTAAGGCCGGTCCACACTGGGACAGCACACTAGCCTAACTGTATCAGCACACTTTGGTTTATTCACACGTCGAGTACACTAATAATAACTATTGTAGAATATATGTAGAATAACTATTGTAGATGATCTATACAGCGTCAGCAACTGGTATCTATGCTGTATGAGACGCTGCAGTGCCTAATACATTGTGAGATGGATTAGGCTTGTGTAAATTGTCCAGCATTATTATATTATTATTTATATACCATCCTATCAGCTTAGTCACCTTTTAGTCACAGGAAAGAACAGGTCAATACGTCTTAAGCTAACTAATCCGCGGGTTTCCTCATGATGTTTCCTTTACCGTTAAATTTTATAAACTATATAATTAATAAATTATTATTTCTACTTTGCGCCGTGTCTTCCAGATATTAAACTTTGTCCTATGAAAACCCTATTTATCTTAATTCAGCGTGAGACAATGAACACGACTAAATCAAACTCTCATTGACGGGTCCCTTTCACAAGTAAACAAAAGATTGGACTCCGTCTTGGATCAAAACGAATAAAAGCTCAACAACAAATAAATTTGAGTCAGTGAAATTTGCTTTTTAGATTTATAAATTAATTTACCTTTTATAAATCCCAAACGCGAGTAATACAGGCATTTACCCGCCAACCGATTCCGGATGACAAAACAACACCAAAAAATACTTCTATAATGTCAAACTATTGGAAGCTAGTTTGATGAAAAATCAATAATTTTTTTTTTTTTTTTTTTTATTTAAGAAAGGCACAACAAACAGCTTCATTTTAAGTCTTAAGTATAAGAGTTATAATAAATATAAGATTGTATATTAAATATAAGAGTTTGCCGTGGGGTGCCGGCAGTAGAATGTTTGCCGTGGGGTGCCGGCAGTAGAATGTCACCCCTCCTCTCCTGCCCGCGGATGCAGTAAGAATCTGCTAAGGGATATCTCCGGAAGATGGGCAGCAGCGTCTTTCCGTGTAAGAACATCCTGAACTGCGCTCACCAACCCGCCTGCCAAGCGTGGTGAGTATGGCAACAACCCCTCATGCACTTGGATTTCTAAGTCAATGAGGGAGGCCTATGTCCAGCAGTGGATATCTTACGGCTGTAATGATGATAAGAGTTATAAACTAGTTATATTAAAAATGAGGCCCACTACGCTGTACTCAGATTGTGTAACAAACAAATTTACTAAACTAGTCGCTAAAGAGCTAACCTAAAAAGGACTACTATAAACCTTCATAATATAAAAATTAAAGAAAAAGTTAAAAATAAAAGTAAGAAACAACACTTAAAATTAATAAAAGAATAACAATTTTAATAATTAAATAATCAGCCCGTTGGATCCGACTACTCGGCAAAGGCCTCTATTCCCTCTTTCTACACTTTCCGGTCTAAGGCGTTAGTCGACCAGTCAGAACAGCATACGTCCAGTTCGTCGGAAAATATAAAATAAAAAACATAAGTTTACGGTTTGGTAGAATACTACCCACCAAATTAATATTATTAAATACCCCATTCTAGTATTTAATAAAATTAATTAGGTAAGAAAGAATGAGCAAGTTCGCTTGTAGGGTATGTCGTTAAAATACTGATGCAGTATTTTTCTAGGTCGAGTATTATCTGGGAGGCCAATACCACCTCGTCGTCAAATCGCTGTATTGATATTTCTGCCCCGTCAGAACAATATGTCGCTCTATGAAGGAATATCACAAAGTGCCCTTTCAGCGATAGAGAGCTCCATTTATCGATATTCTTAGGAACCATTATATAATCAAATACAAAAAAAATACAAATACAAAAATATTTATTTGGAACAAAAAACTTTGGTACAACATAATGAAAAAAACGTTGACTGCTGCAAAAGTTTCAAAAAGAACTGAGTAGCAGAGTCAGCGCCCACCTCCGAAGTATTGGGTGTTCCTACTTAAAATAAATACAATTGAAGTGTCTGATTGTACTTTCAAAAAAAATAGAAAAGAAAAAGTTTATTTTGTGTCACAATATTTGTTAAATAATATACAAGAACAGACAATTAAAATTAAATAACTACAAAATAGGTCGCCACTCAGTATTTCAATAATCAGTGGTGCCTGTGTGTGCAGCAGCGCGGCACGATGAGACAATATACGTAACTACACTATACTTAATGCAATATAAATTTAACAATATTCAAAAAACAAGAGTTACAATTA
This sequence comes from Pasiphila rectangulata, assembly GCA_963082625.1. Taxonomy (NCBI): domain Eukaryota; kingdom Metazoa; phylum Arthropoda; class Insecta; order Lepidoptera; family Geometridae; genus Pasiphila; species Pasiphila rectangulata. Next base: position 16,414,505 of record OY720253.1, on the reverse strand, counting down.
ATAAAATATTTCAATGTTAAAGGAATTGTACAAAGTCGTTAGGCATACAACACTTCAATATTGTACAAAACAACAAAGCCACAACAGAAAAACAAAAGCTACAGTAACAAACAAATATTTCAACGTAAAAATAATTTTAATTGTACAAAATAGGTATCCATTTTATATATACCTAAATAATTTTAAAGCGAAAGGTGTTCGGCAAAATAAATAAAATATTATATGTGACATTACTTAACAAAACAAAGCTCAGGACGACTGCCTTCATGCGTTAGATTTTTTTGGGTATTCAATATTTATAATTTTAAATGTTTTTTAAAAGCCCAAAGAGAAACAGAGTTTCTTATCGGTGGAGGTAAATTATTCCAGCGTGGCAGCATATCTAAATTTTCATAAAGATAAACAGGCCGCTGGTTCTTAATGATGCCAAAGAGTAATGCAGCGAAGTGTGAACCTATGAATACATTGTATTTTTTACTAACACTAAGTAAGATGGGGTTCGTATAATTGAACCTCTTCACTCGAGTTAGGAAAAGAAGCGAACGGAAGAACCTAACTCGGTCGGTAAAGTTATAATTACGTTTTTTTTTTGTCTTATGTTACGTTTGCCGGAGTTGGAGCAGATTCCGTCCCGTAAAGAGTGGCTATCGAGACGATAGACTTTTAGAGTGATGTGACAAGTACGAAGTAGACACTGAAAAGTGAGATGAGACGAAGTAAGACGAAGCAAAATCACGATTCATGAGAATTGCCACCCTGTCGTTTATTACTTTCCTCATTCCATTATTCAAAGCTGTTGAGTTTAACATAAATGCCTGGGATTATTTAAGGACAAATTTAATTAATTATTACAGTATTAGAGTGCTACTAGCTTCGGCCGTCGGCTTTGCACAGGTTATAATTACAAACGAATAATACTGGACATTTCACACAGCACTATTTAGCCTTGAAACAAAGCAGAGCTTGTGTGTCATCATTCCAGCCGTGAATCGTCCACTGATGAACACTGGCCTCCTTCATGGATCTCCATGAGGGGTAGTTGCCATACTCACCACGCTTGGCAGGCGGGTTGGCGAGCGCAGTTTGCGATGTTGATACACGGAAAGACGCTGCTGCCCATCTTCCGGAGGTATCCATTAGCAGGCTCTTATTGCATCCACGGGCATGAAAGGAGGGGTAACATTCTACTGCCGGCACCCCACAGCTTGTGTGTACCAGACGATTAATATAATTAGCGTGTCATCTGAAGTTAACCGATTCAAATATGCTTTATCGAATGAGTGAGCGAAGCGAACAAAGTTGCGTCCTTATAACAATATCTAAAGGCTTCAGTCGTCGTTTCAAAAGTTATTTAATTAAATGTGGTTATAACAGAACAAAAAAAGTGTGGATCGACAAATTAATTTAAAAAGAAAATAGAATTTCCACAAACAGGACGTATTTGCTCAAAATTATATTCGCTTTCGTATCATTTTCATTGGCCGTGGGGTGCCGGCAGTAGAATGTTACCCCTCATGCCCTTGGATGCAGTAAGAGCCTGCTAAGGGATACCTCCGGAAATCTTTCTAAAGACGCTGCCCATCTGCGGCAGCAGCGTCTTTCCGTGCATCAACATCTCGTACTGCGCTCGCCAACCCGCCTGCCACGCGTGGTGAGTATGGCAACAACCCCCTCATGACCTTCGAGATTGGCAGTGGACGTCCACTACCGAGAGTCGATGACCACATCACCTGACGAAAAAATTAAGTAAATTTTACAGTACATGCTTTTGGGGGGTAACACTGATCGGACGAGAGGTGACGCGTGACGCTTGGAGATGTGCGAGTTAGTACTATGGCGACTGCCCCTTCTTCATCGTGCCCATCGTCTTGATTGTGTCAACAAAGTCAAACTCATTATGTGTTTATTCAATGGAACGAAAAGCTACAGAGAATAGTCAATTTAAAAAAGAAGAGCAAGACATATTTGAATTGAATAAAGCACATAATAAAACTCGTTTGCTAAAGATACCTTTTTTCCAAGTGATATAATTAGATAGTTTGGATATTGCAAGATGACTTCATTTCTTATGGTGGCTGAACCGAGCAACACTCGGCCAAGGGTCAATAGCATTCAAATAATAATTTATGGAGTAACTAGGTTCTGCCCGCCGCTTCGCACGCGTTGTACCCGGGTTTTTAACCTTTGATTATCTTATACTTTTTACTAGCCTATGTGTTAATCGAGATTTTGTTTTATAAAAAACGCACATAGTTTCCCATAAATTATTTATTTACTTTTTGGTGCCTAAACTATTGAGAAATGTCCAATTTATTTTTGTTTCTTGTATTTATAGAGGTACTATGCACATCACATCTCTAGATAAAATTATTTTTATGTTTGTATGCCTACAGTCAGTTTTCCTATATACATAATTATATTGCGATGTAACAATTAATATGTTCATTTCCTTAAATCGTTCCTAAGTGAGTCGCGAGGTTTCATTTTGTAACGCACGTATCGATATTTTTGAAGGACAAAGATTGTCTGTATATCAGCCGCCCTTCCCCAGAGCACAATACCATATGACATCACACTATGGAAGCAGCTAAAATAATAATAATAAAAATAATATTTTTTATTGAAATAACTTACGGCTAAGTAGTACATATTATTTATATCTAATTTAACCAAAGAAACCTACTGAACTTAGCGTATGCCTGAACTAGGTGATCCTGTTTTTCAGGCAAAACTAGGTCACAAGCAAATAAATTTAATCACACAATTTTTTTTTTTTATAGATCTGATATATAGCATAAAGAAAAAATAATTAAAACAACAGTGACAAGTTAAGCTTAAACTAATGTTAACATTATTTGTGCAAGTTTGTAAAAATAAAGTGTTATACCTACTTTATTATAGCTAATAACTTCTCTGTATATAAACCAGTCTAGCTGTAGCTTCATCAGTAATAGTTCTAATTGTTCTAACTGCATCAGCTGCTTAACTAAGCTGAACTGCAATTGGGGCGACTGTGGCGACTGTGGGACAATAGCGATTGTGGTGAAAATGTTATACATCTGCCAGGCGTTCCGTGACGGCTCAATTTTTTTATTATTTTATGGTCAGCATTATGCCTACTGTGCAGGCATAATTAGTAGCGGACACGGGTATTCTGGCGAATCATCTTCAATACTTAATTAGGGTCCGTGGAAATCTCGTTAGCTGTTTTGAAAGCGTTCTCCAACATCCAACTATGTTTGACGGGGTGCCGGTGTACACAACATGTGGCACACCTAGTATTCATATTTTTTTTTCATTTCAGCCGTATGTCTACTAGTGAACATGGGCTTCCCTCATAGATCTCCATGAGGGGTAGTTGCCATCCTCCACCACAACGCTTGGCAGGCGGGTTGGCGAGCGCAGTATGGGATGTTGATACACGGAAAGACGCTGCTGCCCATCTTCCGGAGGTATCCCTTAGCAGGCTCTTACTGCATCCACGGGCATGAGAGGCCCCTCCTCTCATGCCCGTGGAACATTCTACTGCCGGCACCCCACGGCATTGATAATAAATAGGCTTATAATTTGGTAATCTTACTAATTTTTTTTGTTAGTCGGTTATGTAGGTAACAAAATCTATTGGACACGTATTTTTTCTTACTCAACGTAATCCAAACATAGCCGCGATACATTATATTGAAATGTCGCGACGTCCTGCCCGCTGTTATGTAGACACGTACAGCAGCGCCATCTACCGGCTTCAGTTGTGTTGATCCAACTATTTAGGAGGAGTTAGACGTCTGCCCGCACCGCTGTAATTATTTTGTCGCTTCGTAAATAAGCCATTCGTTTCAGCCGCAAAACGTCCACTACTGAACACTGGCCTCGCGCATGAGGGGTAGTTGCCATACTCACCACGCTTGGCAGGCGGGTTGGTGAGCGCAGTACGGGATGTTGGTACACGGAAAGATGCTGCTGCCCATCTTCCGGAGATATCCCTTAGCAGGCTCTTACTGCCGGTACCTCACGGCAATAAGCCATTATGTCTCGTAAAAAGTAAAGGATAAAAAATATTATTCTGGGTTATTCCTAAGAGATAGGCATATGTATACGATTGCGGACTTTTTGTAGACATTTTTAAGGTGTACTATAATTTAGTTCATTATTTTGGTCTATCTCGCAGGGTTCAGAATACGAACTTTAATTTAGTAATTAGATGACTTTTAAATAACAATACGGATTCGTCTTGTACCGCATCGCGGCGGTAGGGCAAGGTTTGATGTGTCGATAGTTTTATAGGGAAGGGAAATATAGTAAAACAAAATATCGCCATCGATGTTTATAATTATTTACGACAAACGGATTCTTTTTTCGGCAATAATTTCATCAGTTTAGTTTTGGTCAGAGCTTCTATTATAGGTTCAGTGAAATTCAACAAGACAAAGACAAAATTTTTGTGTTTTACGCTATACCGAGCGGCAACCGAGTGACAGCCGAGCAATGGACAACGCTCGGAAAAATAGCTAGGACTAGGCTCGGACACGACGGTCTAGCGTGAGTCATCCTTAAAGAGACTGATAGACCAAAGACGCAGTTGAGAATTCACAATATATTTCTTGATATACCTAGTGCAGGTGTATATTAAACAAAAAGGGTAGGTAAGAATACTACCGGTGTATTATGACATGCTACTAGCCCGAAAGGGTTTCAGCCCATGAAAACAAGTCGTTTTGGAAGGAAAAAAATATGTGATTTGGTTTTTATTTATTTTTTTTTTGTTTTTATATATCTTTATTTATAATTGTACTAGTTGGTGTTATGTGAAAATGATCCTAGGGTCAAAGTTGGATGTTTAGTTATTTTTGGATTTTTTATAAAAATAAAAACCTTTTGTGGGTAGGTACTTATAGGTATTTTTATTTATAGGTATTTTTTATTTTTTTTATTTACGGCAAATCTTCTCAGAAATCAATGAGCATCACAAGAATCAACTGGAGTTTAGGATGTCATTATCGTATAATCAGCTGTTAATGTTAAAACTATAGTCATATATTATTTAATAAAAATCACCGATCCTGAGAACAGAGTAGCCAACGAGAGGCACTACTATAAGAGAATGGTTCGGGAAGCGATTGAGATTAAGAAGCATCCTAATTTCAATCGCGAAGACGGTTTCAGACTCTCTGCCTTATGGAATCCAGTGATAGCAAAGTGTACTCGGCGTGAAAAATCAACTCAGTATGTGGATACAGTCAGTGTAGTGTGCTGTCCCAGTGGGAACCGGCCCTAATAGTTTTTATGAAGATCAAGTGAGGGTAGTTCAACAAACGCCGTCGCTTTGCTGCGGTACCTCCATCACGTCAGTCTTCCCGGGACCATGCTTGGTGCAATCCAAGCGAAACGTCGTTAAATAATAAAGGTAATTTACGCGATAAATACCCGGTTATATGAATGTTAATAATGTGTCGTGATCGCGAAAGTTTAAAAAAGACGATCCTGAGAAATCGTAGAAACACTAGTTGTTCCTTGGAATAGTCAGGATCACACCCTTTCGGCTAAGTACACAATTTATATTACACCCTGTACCTATACAGTATAGAAGCTCCTTACTTCCCGTGCAAATACAGAATAAGGTGGCTTATACAAATTCTTTGCTCTAGTCTTTATTTCCGTACATAGTCTTGAGCAGGGTGAAGTAGGACCACGCTGAACTCATTATCTGAAAGTATAATTAAGTTATCTAGTTAAAATCTGGGTAAAGGTGGACGCTAAACACAGTACTATCTAGTTACAAACAAAGCTTGTCCTATGACAACCAGATAATTGATAAAAGACCTAGAATTACAAGCTTTTACTTTGCTTGCCCTAAATGTATGTAACTATGTTTGTTCGCGGAATCTTGCAACTCAATTTTGAAGCAGATATATTCAACCAATTGAGCTGAAATTTTGTATACACATTTTGTTTGGATGACAATGCATGGTCAGCTATGTGACGTCACATTGAATCCAACATGGTGGAACACCCAAGTTGGCGGACTACTTATTTTTAATGTACTCCTATAATATGCGTATCAAATAAAAGGTCTTGCTGACAATAACTCAAAAAATGAAATGACGTCACTCTGAATCCAAAATGGCAGAACACCTAACATGGCGGACTACTTATTTTTATTGTACTCTTATTTCACGGGTATCATGTGGCGTCACTTTGAATCCATCATGGCGGAACATACAAGATGGCGGACCAGTTATTCTTAATGTACTTCGATAATATGGGTATCAAATGAAAGACCTTGCTGAGAGTAACTCGAAAAATTAAATGACATCACACTAAACCCAACATGGCGGTATACTCAAGATGGCGGACCAGTTATTCTTAATGCACTCTTACAATATGGTTATCAAATGAAAGGCCTTGCTGAGAGTTACTCGAAAAATTAAATGACATCACTTTAAATCTAATATGGCGGTATACTCAAGAGAGCGGACTAATTCGAAAAATGAAATAACCTCACTCTAAATCCAATATGGCAGAATACCCAAGATGGCGGACTAGTTATTTTAGGACTCTAAATCCAACATGGTGAACATGAGATGAACAGACAAGAAACCAACTGTCCAGTGATAACTAAAAAGTAAAAAATAAATAAAAAGTAAAAAAACTTTTCAACAAACAAGCTTTTACTTAAACGTACTAAAAATAATAAAATAAACATTTTCCATTAAAGTTTAATGGAAAATCTGTATTTTTTTAGCTTTTATTTAAACGTACCCACTTTTAAATAAAAGCTTATTTGTTATTTTTTTTTGTAACTTTTTTGTTAATGTAATTTTTGTGAGTAATTTCAGCCGTAAGACATACACTACTGAACACAGGCAACTCATGGATCTCAATGAGGGGTAGTTGCCATAATCACCACGCTTGGCAGGCGGGTTGGCGAACGCAGTTCGGGATGTTGATACACGGAAAGATGCTGCTGCCCATCGTCCGGAGTCTCTTAGCAGCCTCTTACTGCATCCACGAGCATGAGCGGAGAGGTAACATTCTACTGCCGGCACCCTACAGCAATTTTTGCAGAATATTATTTTGTAAAGCTATTTTAGTTCTGTTTTTAGCGTACCCAAAGGGTACAGCGGAGTCTTAGTAATAGGGTCCCGCCCTATTACTAAGACTCCGCTGAATGACTCCGTGATAGTTAGACAGTTGCAATTTTCACAGATGTATTTATGTTACCGATATCACAATAAATACTAAAAACAGAATGAAATAAACATTTAAGGGCCTGTTTGACCCATATAGCACACGTGATTTTTTTTGCCGTTTTTTGCTCGATTTTAATAGCGGCAACAGCGTTTGGTGAGATTGGAACTGATTCGGATTAGAATTGGATTGAGATTGGGATTGGACTCAAGGGTAAGCCCGCAGGTAGACGCTTGAAATATTCACAGAATAAGTAGTATATTTGTTTTGAACAAGTTGTTTTCCTCAATAATGGCACGGAACCCTTCGTGCGTGTCCGACTCGCTCTTGGCCGATTTATTAATTTATATACGAAGGAAAAGACTAACTCTAGTTTTAGTTTTTTACTGGCTTCTTTTCTCTATTTAATGTAACCTGGAATAAAACGCTTTAGTCGATAGGGCCGGCCGTCTAGTTTTTTTTTTACATTTTGATATATTTTTTTTCGTTTGCAATAAAGAGTTAATGCATTAATTTGTTTTAGAAATATTTATATTTCTACTCTAAATATTTCTAAAATAAATTAATGCATAATATTTCGTTTACGAAGGGCAGCTTTATTTCGTTACAGCCTCGGATTATGCTGTCCACGTCCACTGCTGGACATAGGAATCCCACATGGATCTCCAAGATCATGAGGAGGTTGTTGCCACACTCGCCACGCTTGGCGGGTTGTCGCAGTACGGGATGTTGATACTCAGAATGATACTGCCAATCTTCTGGAGGTATCCTTTAGGAGATTCTTACTGCATCCACGGGTAAGAGTGGGATGGCAACAAGGAGATTCTTACTGCATCCACGGGTAAGAGTGGGATGGCAACACTCTACGGCCGGCTTCCACGCAGCTTTTTTTAAATCTTAATCAACACGCGACCGTGTCGTCGCCTTTTTCCATTCGGTTCGATAGTTCAGCAGTTACTCTTATAAAGTTACTCGTTCCTATATGTGGCTAGCGCAAAGATTTGAATCGGTAGATGTGTCCTTACAGCAAAAACTGTTGTACTGTGTTTATTACTCGTCTGTGTGTTAACAATAACGCCGACGCACGCAAACTGGTTTTGCCAATAAATCATACTGTTTTTGTTACTATTTTTTGTGCAATCATATTGCACGAACTTTCGTGAAAAAAATAACACACTACGTCCGCTAACACTGGGTTTAGAGGTGCACTGATTCCAATTGCGAGCTATATCACTTCGCGTGGAAACAAAACGGCGCGGTCTCAATACGGTAAGGGCGTATCTAACGATTTAGATATTTGGCCAAGCCATGTAAGACCGTTGCCATGCAATATTTCAATCCGGGTACAGATTGGATTGATCCTGGAAAAAGCTACCGATATTTTGAACCGGATATTGCGAAACTAGGAATGCTAACAGGCATACTGCCCCGATAGTTCATGGTATATCTCACATGTTTTCCAAAGATTTAAATCGTTAAGCGGCCTATACATGTTGGACCAACGTTGCCGAGTGAACGCCAATCCCAACGTGTAGACGGCATGTTTGCCTTGCCTTGCCATCGCTCGGTGTCGCTCGCCTAGCTGGCCGAGTTATTACAAGCGCCAACGTGTATAGAGCACATTTGCAGTGACTTGTCATCGCTCGCGATCGCTTGCGCTGACTCGCCTCACTTCGGAGCCGTGTCGGTTTTTCTGCACAAATCAAAGGCGCTTGCCTGCGATCGGCCAACCGTGTCCACATGTTTGTCTGCCCGCCATTACGCACTTGGCGTTGGTCACCGTCGCACGTATCTGTCTGTGGTAATGTCGTTCGATACAAATGATGATATTATCAAGTTTTTGGAGTATTACAAGAACGAACCGGTAATTTGGAACCCAAAAGACGTAAAGCATAAAGATAAGATGACGACCTCTGTGGCGCAGCGGGCGAAGGTCCGCCTGCTACGCAAGAGGTTGCGGGTTCGAATCCCGCCTCGGAACAAATGTCTGTACGACCTGCAGATATTTGTTCAGGGTGTTCTGGATGTTTTTCTATATATAATAAAAAATATCTATTTATGTAGTGTAATGTATTAAGTATATCAGTCATCTAGTACCCATAACACAAGCTCCGCTTAGCTTGGGGCTAGATGATGCTGTGTGAATTGTCCAGCATTATTTATTTATTAAAAATAAAGTAAGTATGTTATATAGGACTTCGACTTCGTAGACTGAATAAACAAACAAAATTACTAGGTAGTTACCTACCTACCTACTTAGGTACTATTATTTATATATGTACTTAGTTTATAAATATTCGATTATTTATTTGTTTATTATTATTAAATATGTAATTATACTAGCTAAGTATATATTTATAGCTATTACATAGGTACTCTAGTTTAATTATACTATGACGAAACCGCGCTTTTACTTTCTTGTTGTTTTTGTCCATCCAAAGGTTGCCTGTAAGAGATCGCTTATAGTGATAAGGCCGCCCATTGTGTCAAGGTCCACCTGCGTCGCAAGAGGTTGCGGGTTCGATTCCCGCCTCGGGACAAATGTCTGTACGATCTGCAGATATTTGTTCTGGGTGTTCTGGGTGTTTTTCTATATATAATAAAAATATCTATCTATGTAGTATAATGTATTAAGTATATCAGTCATCTAGTACCCATAACACAAGCTCTGCTTAGCTTGGGGCTAGATGATGCTGTGTGATTTGTCCAGCATTATTATATTATATTAAATCAAATAACCACGACCACGTAGTTCGGATGCACAACAAGAACTGACAGCGCCCAACGTGTGGGCAGCTTCACACAAAACTCGTCTACATTGGCCGCTTGCAATAGTTTGCGTAGACTTGCCAAACGTCTAGACGGTAGCACTTGCCTTGTAACGATTTGCCTACGCTCGCGTTGGTCTTAGCTCGGCCAGCATGTATAGGCCGCTTTAGATACCCCCTACCGTAATGAGACCGCGCCGTTTTGTTTCCGCAGACATGAGTGAGCACATCATTTGGATTCAGTTTACCTCTAATCACAGTGTTAGGTAGACGTTGTGTGTGTTATTTTTTTCACGAAAGTTCATGCAATATGATTGCACAATAAATGGTAACAATAACAGTTCAGTTTATTGGCAAAACCAGTGTGCGTGGGTCGGCATTGTTGTTTACACACATTTAAAGACAATGTCACAGTTTTTGGTGTCATGGGCGCATCTAACGAATTAAATCTTTGATTTTTTGTAGTGCACGTTTCGGATTATACAGGTTTAAAATTCAAGTTAGGCAAGTGAGACCAACTAGTTTGAAATAAACTTAGATGTTTGTAGTTATTCTGCAGATATTTGTCCCTGTTCTTGATATACACGAGTAAGTAGGTATGTGTATTAAAAAAAACATCTATTTAAGTATTTTTATAGAAGCAAGCAGAACTCAGCTGATTTTTCCCATAACACAAGCTCTTCATATTATACAGGGTGTATCATAATATGTGTACTAACCGGAAAGACGGGCGTTCAGCCAATAAAAACAAGTAGTCTTGAAAGGGAGAAAAACCGGGAATTAAATTTTTCATATTAATAATGTTACTAGTTGGTGTAATGTGAAGATAATCCAGAGGTTTTGATCCGATTTTATAGTTTTTATTTTTACCATTACTGGTAAAATCCCTTAAGCCCATCTCGTAGCCAGATTTGGTAACTAGCTACGAAATGGGAAATGTGCTTTCCCGTCTTGTAGCTACAGCTGGGGTTTGCCCCACGAGAAGAAAACTTGACTCCTGAAAAGTGGTAGAACTAAAGTTGTTCCTTGGGTTGTTCATAATCACCCCCTTTCGGCTTAGTTCACATACTATATTACGCCATGTATAATGTCCACCTTTATTTATTGTTGTACCTATTTATTTATTTATTTTATTTGCCGCAGCATGCTTACATGCTGCCATACGGGGCCGGAAGTATAATGATGCCTTTCCTATGTTGCCCGTGGATGCAGTAAGAATCTGCCAAGGGATACCTTCGGAAGATGGGTAGCAGCATCTTCCCGTGTACCTATAAACATCCCGCACTGCGCTCACCAACCTTACAAACGTGGTGAGTATGGCAACAACCCTCTCATGATCAGTGCTTGCAGATCCGTGGGGGAGGCCTTTGTCTAACAGTGGACGTCCCATGGTGATGACGATGATGAACAAGGTTACCGTCGACAAGCCTCTCATGTTGATATCCGTGAACCCGTACGCTGTGATTTTGCACGGTTTCTGAGACCTGAAACGTGAAACGATAATTATAAAATTCAGTAAGTTCGTATGGAATATTCCGCGCACTAACGTGTCAATTTGTATTGTCTCGCATAAAGGATGACTCACGCTAGACCGTGTCGAGTCCGGTGGAGTGTCGGCCGTAGCCCGGTCAACCAATATTACATACATTTAGTATGGACACACTCCCGTCTCGACGTTCAGCATTGTCTAAGGCCGAAGTATTTGCGCGCAGCGGTGAAAACTTCATGCCTGCTCTTGGTGAGAAATTCCGAGACCGTAATTTAGAGCAGTCTTCGCATTCCAGACAAGGCTACGTACCATATGACTCGCAAACCTCACTATGACAGGTCTGGGCTTGCTGGTGTTGGTCCCTAGATGCATGCAGATAAATGTTCAGCAGAGAAGGGACGATTGAGATGGACTAAGGCCGTAACAGAATAGTGGCCAAGAGACACGGTACGACCTAGAGGCAGACCACCCGCCCGCTGGTCCAATGACAATAATAGTTCTGTTAGGAGTCGGTGAACGAGAATCGCAAGGGACCGTAAACAATGGCGCATTAAAGAGGAGGCAGTGGGTGCAAACGGGCTGAAATGATGATGATGATGAAACAGTTTTTAGTTTTCCCCCCCTTATCTGCGAAATTTGCAGAGACACACCCCTGTAACTTTTATTGCTTATAGGAGTGTATGTAAAGATTACAGGAAAATTATAACGAACCCTCTAAATTGCATAGTTTTTTAGAAATCAGCGAAAGTGTAAAAACATAAGTTCCATTATCAGACAAGAGATGGCGCTGTGAAGGTTCTCCAACAATAATAATTATAAACCGTCTATATCACATATTATATGGTATGATGGCACGGAACCCTCGATGCGCGAGTCCGACTCGCTCTTGCCCGGTTCTATTTTACTACCTGTACAGCAACTCTTTTCGAAGGTCAATGACCCTGTTAAGAATCAGCTGTAAGTTAGGTTGACATTATAGTATAATCAGCTGTTATAGGTAAACCTTTCGTGGTCTTTTCTTGAATGAAAACCACTGAATTCTGAAAAGTCGTAGAACAAAAGTTGTTCCTTGGGATGATCAAATACACCCTGTACACTCACTATTTCGGCACCCCGCCGTGGGGTGCCGGCAGTAGAATGATACCCCTCCTCTCATGCCCGTGGATGCAGTAAGAGCCTGCTAAGGGATACCTCCGGAAGATGGGCAGCAGCGTCTATCCGTGTCAACATCCCATACCGCGCTCACCAACCCGCCTGCCAAGCGTGGTGAGAAAGGCAACTACCCCTCATGGAGATCCATGAGGGAGGCCTGTGTTCATCAGTGGACGTTTTATGGCTGAAATGATGATGATGATTCACTATCTCGTCTACCCCAAGCTGGTAACGCTGGTCGGTAAGGCGGCTGCTGACCTGGTGATCATGATGAGGCAGTATTTCATGGCAGAAGCATCGAGGCTGTACCAGTCTGTATCGTACACGGCGTCGCTGATGTTGATGGACTGGAAACAATGGAGATGCTAGCATTCGATTATTTATTTATTTTATTAAATTATGTCTACACACATACACACACACCTAAGTTTTTTTTTTATTTCAGCTTCTACTTCACAAATCCTTGATGTTCCCTCACAGGGTCTATGGACCAAGGCCACGGCAGAATACCAGCGCCCAGCTACCTCCCAGTGGTTGGTTGAGCCGTGACCGATTTGCTACTGTAGCACATAAACACAATACCTTTTTTTGTGTAATATATATAAATTCATTTGTTAGTTTAGCATAAAATTATTATCTTCTACTTATAATCTCTGTATCTGTTCTTTCACTGTAATTATTGTATATGTGTCCTATACAAGCAAATAAACGAATGTCTATGTCTATGCTTCCTATTACTTCATCATCATCTTAGCCGTAAGACGTCTACGTCCACTATTGGACAAAGGTCTCCTTTTCATTTTGTAAAAACGGAAATTACTCATATTGTAACTAGGCAATAGTGTCGTGTCGGCCCCACGCGCGGACGGGCGTTCAATCCCATGATGATGATTTTCTTGAAAAATCGAAACGTGTCGGAATAATCTTCGACGTTACAATACTACGTGAGTAATTCCCGTTTTTACAAAATGAATAGTATATCTCACGTTCATTTTGAAAGTGAAAGGTCTCCTTTATAATCTGCTAAATCACGAGGGGGTAGTTTGATTTACAAAATTCGTTCACCATTAGAATGCTACATTATCCCTGAGTAACATAGGCTGTTTTATCGCCGTATTCCCACAGGAACGGGAACTATGCGGGTGAAGCCGGGGAGTGCGGCTAGTAATCAACATTGGTGGTACCAGAAAAGGGGGCGAAGGTTTCCGAAAAATGCCATTGTTGACCTTTGGTGACCTTCTGAGGTCACAATATAATTTTTTATACTACTTAATGACGAGACAAGCCGAAGGCCCACCCGATACCTTTACCTACAAAAATTACAATGCCGCGGTGATCACGTTTACTAAGCACGTGACCAACGCTGCACTGCAATACGCCCGTCACCCTGAGACAGAGTTGTAAGGTCTCATGTGCCCGTAATTTCACCGGCCCCCTTGCCCTTCAAACCGGAACACAGCATTACTGCTTGGCGGCAGAAATAAGTATGGTGGTAGTACTTCCCCGGATGAACCTTTCACAAAAAGTTCTACTACTACTCCGGTCCCTAGGTTCACCAAAATCAATCAGTACCCTTCTCTCAATAATACAGTGCTAACAAAAAAGGTTTCACGTAAATCGGTCAACGCGTTCGGTTGTAATCGTGTCATGCACAGACAGACAGACAGACATACAGCATTATGCATAGTAGCTTCGCCCCCTACTAGTCCTGTTTTGTTGTTCCTTGTTACAAAAATAAACACAATACATATTAAACTGTAAGTACATACTCATATTGCCCTGGGATGCCGGCCGGTTGCAGTAAGAATCTGCTAAAGGATACTTAGAAGATAAGCAGGAGCGTCTTATCGCATATCAAGATCCTGTACTGCGCACGCCAACCCGCCTGCCGAGCCTGGCAAGTATGGTAACAACACCTTCATGATAATGGAGATCCTTGGAGGCCTATGTCCAGCAGAGGATGTGGACGGCGTCTACGGCTGAGATGATAAATAAATAAATAAGTCATCTTCTATAAATCGGAGGGTTATTGAATAGGTAACCTACATCCTGTTCTTTCCTCTGAATAATAGCTGACTAAGCTGAGAGGATGGTATAGGTGCTGGGCAAGCCTAATCCATCTAACAATGTCCCAGGCACTGCAGCGTCCCGTACAGCATGATTACCAGTTGCTGACGCTGTATAAATCATCTTAATAGATGCAAAGGCCTATCATCAACCTACATCCTGCATCAGCATGTCTCCGTAGTAGCAGAACAGGAATATCTGAATGGAGCCGAGCAGCAGGAACGGAGTGAATGGCGCCATCTTCATCAGGTCCTCGATAGCCTGAGGATATGAAGTACATAGGTAATGGAGAAATTATCTTACTATCTTAACTAAGAGTCGCTTGTCAGGTGGATGCATTTGCCAAATTATATTCTCTAAATTTTAGAAATTATAAAATAGTTTTTTTGTTGTAGTTGCTTTTTATAATTATAAAAGAACTATCTCCAAAGTATGACGATGCAGAGAAGTCATTACAGCTGTATTGAGGCGGTATTGAGTTTTTTTACATTATTGAGTGTATTGTTGAGCATCATTTAATTATCATTTTTGAAAAATCATCTATTCATCCATCTGATACTACCATCGACGCTGAGAATTAAACTTACAAAAAAATATAATCCGGTGCTGGTGAGGCACATGTTAAGGGAACTGGAGAACACGTTTCAGAAAGTTGACGTTTCGAAGATCTGTTAGACTAGGTAGACCATCTGTTGGTGGCAGACAGCCAGATATGCTTGTGTTGAACCTTACGTAAGGTATAAGGTATTCCGAACTTTCTATCTGTGACTTTCTGCCTTCATTCCTTCTATGTTTGACTGTGGGTTGTGTAGTGTAATAAAAAAATCGTGTTCTGTTTATATGGACTTGTTTATTCCTATCCACAAATATACTAGGTAAACTCTACAATCTATCCATATGCTTTAGCAACATGAGAACTCACGAAGATGTTAAATCGGGTAGGGCACATTATGAGGACATTAGAGAGCGGGTTGAAGAGAGTCGACTTGCCGAAGACCTGTCAAAGGCAGACCACCTGTTGCCGGCAGAGAGTCAGATATGATATACAAACATGAGGAGAACTTACGAGAATGTTGAACCCTGTGAGGCACATAATAAGAGAACTGGAAAGCGCGTTGAAGAGAGTCGACTTGCCGTAGATCTGTTCAAGCAGGTCGACGCATCTGTTGATAGTATAAAAGCGTCAGAAAATATTGACTTGCCATTGGACACTTAACGCTTCGCTGCAACCATGCGGCAAAATGTAAGGAACTCTAAAACTAGGGTCCGCTACGAGACTGCGAAAGTTCAAAGCGCGATTTTCATGAAATTTAACTGCTTGTGCCACAAAAGCGTCCAGCATTCCAAATGTCAGTGTTGACACTTCTGGGAGTGGTTTCCATTTTTGCTATTTTCATACACTTAATGCTTTGACTTTGGAATGTCCTAAGGTAGACTTGATTTTTGAAGGCATTGATGTTTAGTATACATTTCAAGTTGATATCTTCACCCACTTCGAAGAAAAAGGGTCTTGACAGACAAGCAGACTAACGATTGATCCTATATAGTGGTGTCGGTTATACCTCTTGAGTTTCCGAAACCTCAAAATAAAGGCTAACCCGTTGCCGTGGGGCCTGCTAAGGAATACTTCCGGAAGATGGGCAGCAGCGTCTTTCCGTGTATCAACATCCCATACTGCGCTCGCCAACCCGCCTGCCAAGCGTGGTGAGTATGGCAACTACCCCTCATGGAGAGCTATGAGGAAGGCCTGTGTTCAGTAGTGGACGTTTTACGGCTGAAATGATGATGATAAACCCAAGTCCCATTTACTTGTTTTTTTTTATTTACATGTATAAAATCGTCACCTAATCAGTTCCCGGTGCCTGTCCACTATCCCGACAAACTCCCGGTGGTCCTGCGCGATGCTGCGCGTCAGATGCTGCATGTCGTGCCGCAGCGCGCGAAACTGCACGTGCATGAACGCGCAGCACGTGAAATAGAAGCAATCGGGGCCGAACACAGAGAAAAACGTCACTGTTGCTGTAAAAAATGTATGTCATTGATTACACTTGAGATTTAGTTTATTAATCCAAATAAATATTTATTCATTCATTATCCAATAATTATTCATTCATTATTCATTCGTTATTCATCCATTATTCATTCAAATAAATGTTTATTCATTCATAATTAAATCAATTAAATGTTTATTCATTCATTATTCATTAATCCATTAATTCATTCATTCATTATCATATTTTTATCAAACAATCATCATCACCTTAGCCGTAGGACGTCCGCTGCTGCACATGGGCCTATGGATGGGCCCTATGGATCTCCAAGTATAGATCAGTAAGAATCTGCCGAAGGATACTTCCGAAAGATGGGCAGTAGCGTCATTGCATGTATCAACATCCTGTACTGCGCTCGCGAACCCGCCTGGCAAGCGTGGTGAGTATGGCATTACTCCCTCATGGTCTTGGAGATCCATGAGGTTTGTGTCCAGCAGTGGACTTGAACAGCATTCTTTCGGCTGATTTACCTAAATGAGGAGTATGGCATGTTGGTCACTTTTTTGCGGTAGTTGAATTTGCAAAGTAAGTCGGAGAAAAAATGGTTGAACGAAAATGTTTCTTACGAACGCTGCCTTAACGATGAGGGATATATTATTTGAGTTCTAGAGAAAAGTTCTAGAGCTTGATAATAATAATAATAATAAATAATAAAAATTTGTTTATTCAGACAACAATATGGTCCATTCGGTTAGTAACACAAGGTATAGATAGTACTTATAAAATAATGTTAGTAAAAATAGACAAAGTGGAAGTTAAAAAGTAAAAAATAAATAAATAAATAATGCCCACAAAAAGTCAGCGGCAGCCTATATCTAACTTTTACGATTTCTATATAATTTTCAGTTTTGCATTTTACACATTACACTATATTTGGACAGTGGATTTCTCACGGCTGGAGGAGACAGTAAGGGATCTCCGAAAGATGGGCAGCAGCATTCGTTTATCAACATCCACCTGCCACGAGAGGAGATCCGTGAGGGAGGCCTATATGTCCAGCAGTGGACGTACTACGGCTATGATGATGATGATGAGTAAAGTCTTATTAAATTTCTTACTGACAACAAAACGATATTGGAAACAAAGGCTTCCATTAGTTGTTTTGAACTGTTCAAATAGGAACTTTGTTAATTGTCATATTTCATTGTGTTATAATATTCTTCAGCTAAAAGGGCTTTTGCTATCCATTTATTCGAAGCATTTTATGTGGACTTTCTTTGGTATGAAAAGCTTCTAATCTTTTTAATTTGTACTGCGTTAATTAAGTCCAGGAAAACCGTTTTAGTGATGCCATGGCTTTTAATTTAAAAACCTTTTTGATGCATTATTACTACAATTTTACAAGGTCTCTTCACTTCACTTTTCAACATTACACAAGGGCCTTTAACTATCCTTGAATTAAATTAAGTTTAAATTAGAAAATAAAATTAAACATAGGATATGTTTGGCTACAGAACGGGAACGATGCTACAGAACGGGAACGATGGAGACAGCTAGTAGACTGAATCAAACGGAGTCACGATCCTCAGCAATGAGGTACCGATTGAAGAGAGGATATGTTTAATTTTAACAAATATTGTAATAATGATTGAAGTGAAAGCGTTAGGTTGTGACCCAGATACTCCTGAAACTATTTGTGGTCTCCAAAGTAATATTCATGTGCTTAATTAAGGTTCTTTTTACTTAGGAAAAATAGTAGGAAAATTTCAGCCCTCCTGGAAACTTGGAAAAGCTATAAACGCCCAAGGAGGATTCACTTGTTAGTTAGGGTATAAAACGAACATTCAAACTCATTATTTTTCTAAACTTTATTTTGTGTTTATAATTATGGGTATCAGCATTTATAATTATTCTGGATGTAGTAAGCAGAAAACAATGATTTAGGATGCAGAGATTTTTTTTACAAAAATAATTAGTTTTCTTTTGACAGACGGCAAACCTTAGTTGATATTCCTTATAGGCATCTAAATTATCAAGTCTATCAAAAAGGGGCGCTATACGGTTGCTTTTTTTGTGTAGGACGAAGCCCATGTTTTCCAGTTTTTTTGTAAGTTTCCAGCAAACTTCTTGCCACCATCATGCGGTTTGTAAGATGGTCATATTCGCCACCATTATTCTTATACAGCTGCCACGTGTTATGTGTGTTTGCCACTTTTAACTTGGAAAAGCAGTCCTATGTTCTGGTCAGCTCGGTCAACCCCGACCCTATTATCATTATATTTTTTAATAATGGAACGTTGATCAATTTGTACAAATATCTTGAACTGCTGTGAAAAAAGTTTTGCATTGTGTAGTGGTTCTACCTTTTTTGTATTCGATACGACCGAAACTACGCTATTATCATTCCATTGACATACCAATATGTCTGCTGGACGACTTAACATGAACCTGTAGGTACCTCTGTCACTTTCGTTCATTTCTTTGTTCGGTGGCCATGGGCGACGGAATGTACAATTTTCTCTTATCGTGCCAGTCCCCTGAAGGGGACGTTAGACGATAGACAAACGTGTCAAAATGGTATGAAGACCATTTTGACACGTTCGTCTAAGGGTGGAGTCGAAGTAATTAAATTGTCAAAAACCAAATGACATAGCATCTGCGGACTTGATGTTTGTAATGCGTCATTGAATTTGAATTTGAATTTGAATATCAGCATTAGCATTTTCGGGCGCCAAAATAGCAACGGCACTTGGCTAGTGATCTTGTCATTAATGCACTTTAGTTCCTCTATAATTTACGAGAAAAAGATAACAAGACGTTGATTCTCCTACTGGGCGTTTAAACGGCAATTAACTTCAAACTATAATTATTTAAAGCAAATATTCGAAGCGGAAGTGTTTGGTGATTTATTTAGTTACCTTAACCTTAAACTTGAATAAATATAACCAGTATCCCTAAACTTTGTCACGAAATACGTAAATAAACTTACCTTTTCGAAGCCATGCCTAATAAATAATCAAACATTTCACTTCACTTTGAAAACAATAAATAATGTACAAACTGTTTTTTAATCTCGCGACCTGTTCGCTCACAGAAAGATATTTTTTTTATTTTATTTTATTTAATACAAAATAATATTCAAAAAATAATAATATGAAATAACTGAAAAATAAATCGTTGTTAATTTTTGTTACAATCTACAATGTCCTCGAAATGGAGGGTAGAATTAATATTTTTCTCAGAGCGTTTTAACGGCCAGTAGGAGGATTTTAAAAAAACTTAAAATTTTCTTAAGAGATTAAATTTTGTTTTTTATTATGTACTACTGCTAGCAGTAGAATGTTTCCTTTCCTCCCATACCCGTGGACGCAGTAATAATCTGCCACAGGCTACCTCCGAAAGAGGGGCAGTATCTCGTTTCGCGCTTGCCAACCCGCCTGCCAAGCGTGGCGAGTATGGCAACAAACCCCTCGTGATCTAGGAGATCCATGAGGGACTGCTGGCACTCCACGTGAACGCCAACTTACCTGTCCAAATCTGATGCGCCAGAACAAACGGCCAGACTTTAAGCGCCAGCGGATCGAACGGGTACCAAACACTGAAGGGCAGCACCAGCCGCACCTCGCCCGTGGTCGCGAAGTGGTGGCCGATGAGCACGGCTGGGCCCACGCAGAAGGTGCCCACGCTCGCCACTCCCACGAAGAGGAGGGAGCTGGTGGTCCTGTTGAGGAAGGGAACGATGCTGGTGCACATCTCCTGTATTACCTGAGAAACGGAGTTGCAATTTCAAATTAAAATCATTATACCTGATACAGTGCCGTGGGGTGCCGGCAGTAGAATGTTGCCCCCTCCTCTCATTTTCTTTTATGCAGTAAGAGCCTGCTAAGGTATACCTTCGGAAAATGGGCAGCAGCAGTCTCTCCGTATATCAACATCCCGAACTGGGCTTGCCAGACACGAAAAGACGGAATTTTCTGGAAGTATCACTTCGCAGATTCTTACTGTATCCACAGGCAAGAGTGGAGGGGCAACATTCTACTGCCGGCGACAAACGGCATGGATGGATCGTTGGTTGGAATGGATATAGACCTACTCGTAAGTTACTATTCCTACAATAAACTGGTATTGGATATTATATTACTAATACCTTTTTGTAGAAAACAAATAAAACTTTTAAAAAACAAGCTATTATTACTTGTTAATAAAAAGTACTAAAAAGTTAAAAATCGTTTAATTACTATGTTCCTATTGGTATCTTCTAGCTCCATCATCAGACTCTGGTTACCATCTAGTATTAGTCAAGACGTATCAAACGTGCCCAAACTCGTGGGGTTGTGTCGTTAATCACCGAGTTCCTATAGCCACCTTCCGGTTCCATCAAACAGATCAGCTCCATGTCATAATAATTTTGCATTGTCATTCCGATTTACACATGTAACATGCAAAATTCTAGCTCAATCGGTAACCGAGAAGTGGATCAAACTTGACTTGCAAGATTTGATTACAGGCAGACATCGGGGCAGGTAAAACTAAACAAAAGCTTGTAAAAAAATGCGATGAAGAAATGTTTACGTCACTGTGATTGTACATCATGTTGTAAAAAAAGAGTCTTTATTATCCGTAAAATAAACTCTACGCTAACAATTTAACAATAGTTTCCTTAGATTCCTTAGTTTCCTTATTTCCTTTTCCAATAAAGTTTCCTTTCTAGGGGGGGATTACCTGCGGGCTTACCCTTGAATCCAATCCCAATCTCAATCCAATTCTAATCCGAATCAGTTCCAATCTCACCAAACGTAAAATTGGCACTCTTGAACAAAATCGAGATTGAAATTAGAATCTAGTATGAGATCGACTTCACATTGTAAATAACAGTGGTGGAATAAAAAATCACGATGACGGGAAATTACAAACAAGGTTCCCACTTTTTCAAGACCTTCTTGGTATTTACACAAGCTTTTCAGCCTAATTTTGCTTCGAGACTTGAAGAGTGCAGCAAAGTTGAAAGTAATTTAATACATTCAGTTTTTTATCAATTATCAAGGTAAGCTTTTAATTGTAATCTTTTTTATTGTACGAGAATCCAAGTAAAATGATAAATTACTAAGTACTTTAATAAATTTTGTCCATTCCAATAGGGAACAATGAGTACTAGGCCTACCTACCATCAACTTGAGGCTCTTGCAGATTTTCTGGGGGAAAACCCAGGAATTGCTAAGGGTCTCCTCCGCTCTTTATGCATTTAAATTTGATACAAAGAGGAAGTGGGACGAGCTTTCGGCAATCCTCAATGCGCTAGGCGGTGCCCAAAAAGATGGAAAGGGTTGGGCAAAGGTAAATAAGTACATCATTTATGATATTTTTTTTAATTAGTTATTATCATTTACCTTTTAAAAATTGATGGTTTCCCCTATGCATAATATTTTTTTAGTACTGGGCAGACAAGAAATGTACTTTGAAGAAGACGTGTGCCCAGCACGCGCAGTCGTTGAACCGCACAGGGGGCGGGGTCGCGGACGAAATCCCCAGTTTAACACCAATCGACCAGCGCTTGGTGGCAGTGATGGGTGGCCCTAAATTTGCTGCAGGAGACAGCCACGTCGCTGTTAATCCTTTTCCGTCAACAGTAAGTAGTTCATTTGAAGATGCAGTCCCTCGTCTTAGTGGCAAAGATTGCTTATCCTACTTAGGTATGTATTCAATATTTTTTTTTTATTGCAGTCTCAAATCCAGGACGTGCCAAGCCAGTATGTGGAGATAGAAGTGTTAAGACAAGAGGACATGGTGCCCCTCGCTTCTCCTATTCAGGTTGCAGAGACTGCTACATGTACATGCATGAAATAGATAGGTATTGAATGATTAGTTTATTTTTCAGTTTAAATATTTATTCTTTTTAATTTTATCATCAGTTGTCACACATCACCGCAACGACAGCGAAGTCCATTGCGGAGGTCTCCTCGCAGCAACCAGAGATAGCATACTCGGGCTGGGAGGACCGTGCTGGACCAAGACAGGGAGAAATTTGCAGAGATAGAAGCAAAGAGGGTTGAGGCTGAGACCCTCACGGCGAGAGCTTTATCTCAAGCTGTGGAGCAGCTGACAAATGTCTCAACAGCCATAGAGGGTTTATCTGCAGCAACAAGAGGAGATTGCCAGGCTGTAGCTGATGCTCTAAATAGGATTGCTGCTGCTCTTCAGCCAGAGTAGTACTATTATTATTAATAATATTTTATATTAAATTTACTTTTATCTCATAAGACTGATTATAACATTAAAAACACATTATAATTTAAAAGTTTATTATTGGTTAAAAAATGATGTTAAATGGGATGAAGATGCCGAGCTGCCCACAGTTCTTGAGCTAGGCGTGCACGAGCTTTAACTCCCCTCCTCAGCTCAGCAGAGGCAGGCCCTTGTGGGTTATCTATCAGTGCCTCCTGTGGATCTTGCACTCCTCCCATGGATGCTACAGGTAGGGAATGGCGGTAATGGACGTATTGACAATACCGGTAATTTTTCGGTATCAATATTTTTAAAACCGGGCTCCCGGTATTTCGGTAATTTTTCGGTATTTTACTATAAATATTAAAATAGTTGAAAAAAATATTTTCTTCTGCGTGTTTTATTGTTTTAGACTGAATAAGTATATCTAAATTGTAATAAAAAAGGGTTCTTAAAAAAATCAATACTTTTAAATCAACTTGAACTTTATTTGGGAATTTCTGGTACGTGCGTAGTAACAATAACAAATTGATAGAGAACTGGCCTACCGAGCGAGAGCGCACTATGCAATTGAAAATGTGCGTGACAAAGAAAGAGGCACCGCACGGGTCCGACGGTTTTTTTTCAAGAAATTACAGGAACATTACTTGTTTTGCACTCGCACGTGCATTCGTCGTTAATTTCGCCAATCAGTTTTGAGCTTTATGCATGCAGAAATAATGTCCCTGACGCCAAGTTCGCTATTAGCTAGGTGGCTTGCTCAAAGCCACCCGCGTCCGTCTATCTGCTTGCTCGTACACATTGACTAATTTGCAGTTTAAAAATATCTATTTATAGATATTTGAAAACTTTTATAAAAGTAAAGATTTAAATAAAAAAACAGTCTTATCCTACGGGCATTTGTTCGTTTACTTATTTTGAAGTCGGTTTGTGACCACGTGAAGACATGGTGAAGCGAAAACGTCATCAATTTTACAATAATTATAAATTTAAAATAAGTTGTTTGTTATTTGTGTAATCTAGAGCTGCCTTATGAGTTTTTTCATTTATTTTAACGTTTAATTCAAAATACCGAATTACCGGTATTTGCAACTTCAATACCAGTATTCCGAAGTGCCTTAAATAACTCGGTATTACCGGTTTTTCGGTAATACCGAATACCGGTGTCCATTCCCTAGCTACAGGTATAACTATGTCATCCTGACACAAACGTGCTTTACTGCATGACTGAAACAAGACTGAAACATTTAGGCCTGCAGAGTGAAATGGAAAGTCCCACTACAAAATACCACGCATGAGAGTTCAACTTTGTGTTTACAAACCTTGTATCTCTTGAGGTTATATCACTACGACGCGAAGGCTTAGGCATCAAAGGCACTAAATCGTTACTTATAACGTTAAAAAGGCTTTTGCTGACCCTGTATTCGTCGTCGGTCATGGCAAAAGCATTTTCTGAATACCGGGCTATTCTTCTTGTATTTAGCCTTTGCCTTATGTCTTCTCGATGAGCATTGGTTAAAATATCACTTATAAGAGCCAAATGTGCCATTTTCTCGTTTAAAATCACTCTGTAAATCACTAATATCCTCGCACAATCGCTAAAAAGATAACTTTTGGCAACTGTGAAATTTCTATCGTAAACTCGATTCCATTCTCAAAACGAAACGTCAAAATCGCGTCAAGAGTGCCAAAGAAGTTGATAGTTTCGAGAAGAGTCGATTTCAGTTAGTTCCACAAAATTCCACCAATTTCGATTCCAATCGTGCGCTAGTTACGCGGTCAAGAGTACCAAATGGCACGATTTCAATCCCAATTTCAAATTACGATTGGAATCGAGTCTCAAGAGTTAGCCTGCAGATCTGCACGGCGGCAGGCGGGTTAGAGAGCGCAGTAAGGGGTGTTGATACACGGAAAGACGCTGCTGCCCATTTCCGGAGGTATCCCTTTCCAGGCGCTTACTGCATCCGCGGCTATGAGAGAAGGGGTAACATTCTACTGCCGATACCACACGATCTTATATTTATTAACCATCTCCAAAACGTGTTCCTGGTGTGGATATTTCAAACAGATACAATCAACAAAGAATCACCTCATCACCAGCCATCTTCAAACTCTGCAGCTTCCTCAGAGTCCTGATTAGATCCACCACATGGTGGTGGGAGCTGATGAAGAAGCAAGACTTGAAGTCTCCGAGGAAACAGAGCGTGATGCAAGGCAACATGTAGGTGATCTCGGGAACGCTGAGCTGGTTCACCATCCCGAAGAAACCGAAGGCATCAGTGTTCATCCAGAACATGTTGAGACAAAAGAACCAGCGATGATGCAGCCGCTGCAAGATTCACATATTTATGTTCACCTTAGCAATACCTGGGATAGATTAAGACTTAAGACTGGGGCCTGACATTAGGCCAGTGCTGCCAAGACTGCGGAAGATTGAGCGACTTAATGTCTATCGTGAGATTACGAGATTGCAAAAAGTTGTTTTTGATAGATTTTGACAGTTTTTTGTGAAATTTATCGAGTTTGAGCGTTTTTCACTTCTTGAATCACGATGCACGAGGACTGGCCCCCTGCAGATACCATCATCTCAGTCTGCTATTAGTCAAAGAATAGGTCAATACGTCTGAAGCTGTGTCCATCGTTTGCCCGCGGCTTTATCAAACGTCTGCTCATCTTGCTGCCGGACGACCAACGTTTCTGTATCCTTGTTTCGGCCACCATTCAGTTATAGCTACATATATCCTTACACCATTCAGTTATAGCTATAGCTTTAATCCACCTACCAACACTGATTTGACTTCATCATTATCATTTCAACCGTATAACGTCCACTACTGAACATAGGCCTCCCTCATGGAAATCCATGAGGGGTAGTTGCCATACTCACCACGCTTAGCAGGCGGGTTGGCGAGGGCAGTACAAAATGTTGACGCACGGAAAGACACTGCTGCCCTTCTTCCGGAGGTAGTGAGATTTGACTTAGTGTTCAGAAATAAGTATGTAAAATAAAACATACATGAATCATGGCCCGCTCCTCATCCTCAGTGCAGATGAAGATGCCAGAAAGTTTGAGGAAGAAGTCCACTCGGCTGATCGCTTTGTCGAAGAGGATTTGCTCTAGATGCATTGTGACAGTACCAGCACAGTTATTGATCTACTGACCTTGAGAGAGGAATAGGTTAGTTGCCTAATTTAAAATGTTTAGTCATGTACCAAGACTATCAAAAAACCCTGACCCTATATACGAAATAAAACAAAATTATAAAATTAAAAAAAAATAAGTTACCCCCGACACTTTACTCTTACCGAAGGTCTTTCGGTGTCTTACTTCTCGAAGGTTACCTTTTTTGTAATATACCCTCAGTTTTGCACATTTCTTTTCATCTGAACCTAACCTAACCTAACTTGGGTGTATTTGGAAACATTCGATCATTCATCCCCTCTTTCACCCCTTGTAAAGGTCTTAACCGATTTTGATTAATAATAATAATAATTTATTTATTTCAGACAGATGTCCATATTACATGTTCACAATATGAGTATGGCAACTACCCCTCATGGAGGTCATGGAGGACGTTTTTTGACTGAGATGTTGATAATGACTGTAAGTATGAAATTGTTTCTGGTTTTATTTTATGTATTATCGATGCAGGTGGCAGGTGGTAGAATAATGGTCGGATGTCTTGATGGGTGATGCTTATGTCAAGATGGATGGTGTATTTTATCATGAAATGTGTCGAAAAGGAGATTTATAATAAAACACTTATTTTAGGCCCCATTTTCCCAATATAAATAATCAAAGAAAACACATTTATTGGCTCACAAGACATACAAGTAAAGAACAAATCAAAAAATGAACAAACAACATAAAACTATGCATTAGAATTTGATTATGCGCGTAAGGCCTTATAATGACGTGCGAGCCGAATGGTAACGTCTCAATATGGCGGCGAGCTGCATAGAAACTGCAAATTTGTAAGTGCGCAACGAAATCTATGAAATTACCTACCCATTTTAGTAGCAGCGGTATAAGATTTTAGTGGTATAGGATGAGAACCCTTCCTTTAAAAACACCGGCAGGCTGATTACGTATCTCGCGACAGGTTTGCAACAGGCGTAAGTCTCGCGATCATCGCTGTAAACGTCAATTTGTGAATTAACTTTGTGACGAATTACAACAACACCTGTTTATCATCATCATTTCAGCCGTAGGACGTCCACTGCTGGAAATAGGCCTCCCTCACACAACACCTGTTACTAAATCAAAATTATTAAATAAAGTTGCGTAATCTGCCTGCCGGAACACTTTCCAGGTAAAAGTATTAATGAGGCGGTTTCAAGTAAAAACTTCAAAAATTGCGTTAGTTTACGTTTACTGGCAGGTAACACATTTTGATAATGACAGGAATTTTATTGTGATTAATCACAAACTTACTTTCTCTGCTTGCCAGCTCCATCTGTTATTTAATGGCTTAAACTTTTTAGTTATAAAAAAGCAGAGGCTGTATCTAATATTATTTCGTATTTAAACTTAGAGTGCTAAAAAGCTTTATATTACCTCTATACTAGCCGCGCCCGCAGTTTCACCCGTAGTTCCCGTTCTCGTGGGAATTTCGAAAGATCCCTTCTTAGTGCACCTCTAGAGGTATACGGGTACTCTATTAGGTATTCAAGGTATACCTGTGCCAAATTTCAAGTCTCTAGGTCCAGGGTGGTTTAGGCTGTGCGTTATCTGTCAGTCACTCAGTCAGTAACGGAAGAGTTATATATATATTGATTTAATAAAACTGTAAAACTGACACATATAATTAAGTACATCTCACTAATATTCAATCAATCAATCAAATATATATTTATTTCTCTTACAACAAACCAAAATGATAATACATAGAAAGATAAAACTTATTCTATTTGAGTCGGTTTGCAGGAGACTGGTGCCTGAGATAGGTTAGGAAAAAACCTGTATTACAGGTCACCAGGTCCCTTCACTCCCCGGATTCAAAATACAAACTATAAAATACAAGTTATTTGAATATACATAAATGTAAATTTTATATAAATATATATTATACACATAAAATACATATAATAACATTAATAAAATATGATGTTTTGTGTTTAACGAGTAGTATATTTGTGCTGTAGTGTGTCTGTTGTGTTGTGTTATTTAAACGTGAGTTATGTTAGTTAGTTACCCCCACCAAGCCCGTAAGAGTCTGGGCAACAGGAGGCAACGTGAGTGTAGAGTGTGTGCTATTATGTGTAGGTACCTATGTGAGGGCAGTTAAGTTTGTATTAACAAAGAGGTGACAAGAGGTTTTCAGTCTCTTCGTAACTGAGGGATTTCAGCCACGTGGTTACTACAGTTTTGCATTTAAATTTGGGCATTGGGTATATAGTTAAAATCGAGTTTACTTTATTATATGTATATAAATGGGCCAAGGTAACATAAAAAGTTCGTTGATAATCTTGTGCGGAACGTGAGTGTAGGACAGACAGTCCCCTTTCTCCGCTTATCACTCACCAGAGCCGAGTCGTACACAATTTGGGAGTGTGTAGTAAGTAGGACTTGTAGTACGAAATACTGTCTGACAGAGAGGACATCCCATCTTGTATACAACTCAGCCGTGGGGAAGAGATAAGGGAGTCTGGCGGCCACCTTCAAGATCGCTCGCTGAGCCCTTTCTACTTCAATGAGGTTAGTCTTGGCAGCCCCTCCCCAAGATGTGACGCAATAGCCTATGATGCTTTGACAAAGAGCTTGGTACACCATCTTGGTAGTTTTGTTGTCACCTAGACGACTCAAAGCCTTAAAAATATAAATTAGCTTGCGCATTCTGCCAACTAGCATGTCAATATGCACTTTAAAGGACAAAGTTTGGTCTACGTATACGCCAAGATACTTTGTGCTGGTTGCACGTTGCAATATAGGACATGTACAAGATAATAACGTTGGAGGGCAGCTATGGGCTATTAATGACCTATAAATGACCTTCCCAAGGTAACAAACCATCATACCACATTATTTGCAGACGATAGTACGATTCTGTTCACTGGTACTGAACATTCTTCCTTAGAATCTGACATTCATATTACTTTGACTAATATAATGAAATGGCTGACATCTAATAATTTAAAAATAAACTTGACCAAAACAAATTTAATGATATTTCGAAATAGAGCAATCAAAATCTCCAATATGGAAGTTAACTTCTCAGGACATATAATAAATGAAATTGAAATCACAAAATTTTTAGGCTTAAATATAGACTCTGTTTTGGACTGGAAATCACACATAGAAAACCTATGTTCTAGAATAAATCGCTTTTCGTATGCTTTGTACATGCTGTCTAAAACTTCAAGTCCCTATACTGTTCTAACAGCCTATCACGGATATGTAGCATCCCTTCTGAGGTATGGTATTATGTTTTGGGGAAACTCAACCAATAAAGACGTGATATTTAGGGCACAAAAGAAATGCGTTAGGGCTATCAGCAAACTAAAACAGACTGGCACCTGCAAACCTTATTTTGTAAGTCTTAAAATATTGACCTTGCCTTGTATTTATATATATGAGGTGGTTCAATTTGTGAGAAGCAACTTACAACTTTATAACAAATTGAAAAGTAAGCGCCTAAACTGTAAAATTCAATGTCCGTCACATAGAACCGCATTGCTTAGCAAAAGCATTTTTTGCATGGCACCAAGAATATACAATCACTTACCTAAATCTGTATTAGAAACCACCTCATATAATATTTTTAAGTTTAAAGTTAAACAACTACTCTTAGAAAAAGCTTACTATTCTAATAATGACTATTTAAATGATAAAATTGAATGTAATTGACATTT
The DNA here is from genome assembly GCA_963082625.1 of Pasiphila rectangulata. NCBI lineage: Eukaryota > Metazoa > Arthropoda > Insecta > Lepidoptera > Geometridae > Pasiphila > Pasiphila rectangulata. Next base: position 16,384,779 of record OY720253.1, on the reverse strand, counting down.
TTATATAACTTTATTAAGTTATTCTTCTGTGCTTATAATTAATTCATTGAAATTTAAATATTAACATGCTCGTAATTGACATACTTTGTAATACTTACCTACTTTATTGACATATTTATTTGTGTGTGCTGTTAATTAATTTATTTGCTTTTAAAATACTTTATTACTTTAATTTTAAACAATGTATTGAATATTGCATGCTGTAAAGTTGATTATGGAAGGACTTTTATATTATTGACATCTGTATGTAACCCATTTTCGCAATAAATGAATTTGAATTTGAATGAAAAATTAGGTTGAGGTAAAAGATTTCTTTTAATGGCAAACGCAACGTAGTTTGTCTTCGCAACGTTTAGTGTAAGCACGTTACGCCTGAGCCATAAGCAGACTTTCGACAAACCGTATTGCGCTACTTCAAAAAGATTTTCCCAATTGTCGCACTAAAGAAAAGAGCCGTGTCGTCTGCAAAGGTAAGTATTTCTCCGCTGTTTAGTCTTATATTGCAGAGGTCATTAATGTAGACCAAAAACAGCGAAGGTCCAAGGATACTTCCTTGCGGTACTCCATAGCAGATAGACAAATCCTCACTATGGAGTCGATCTATCTTCACTCGCTGCTTCCTGTTACACAGGTAGTCAGTAAAGAGCTGCAATGGCAATCCCCGAACACCAATTAACTCTAATTTTTTCAGTAGTATTGGAACTGTAGCCGTGTCAAATGCTTTCGCCAAATCCAAGAAAACAGTAAGGCACTTCTTTTTTTTATCCAGGTTAGTCACAATTAAATTGGTTAGCTGATGGACAGCATCACTGGTTGATCGGGAGGAACGGAAACCGTACTGCGACGAGGAAAGCAGCATGCTGGATTCTAGGTACTTAATGAGCCGGGTGTTCATCAGTTTTTCCAATATTTTTGACAGTGATGGTAATATTGAAATTGGCCTAAAGTTCTCGACACGGCTACAGTCTCCACCTTTGTGAATGGGTTTAATGAGAGCCGTTTTAAATGCAGTAGGAAATTTGCCATTAGCAAATGATAGGTTACAAATATGCGTGATTGGTGCTGTTAGTAAGTGTGCGTATCTTTTTATTATTGATCCAGAGATTTGGTCTATACCCACGGCACATTTATCTTTGAGACCCATTATGGTTTGGAAAACTTCTTGTTTGTCAGTGGGAAGAAGAACAAACGAATTCATAGGTGTATGAGTTTCATAATCACTGTAGTTATTGTTGCTTGATAGATTATGTTTTAATATATCTTCTGCTAATGTTCTACCTACGTTGGAGAAGTAATAGTTAACATAGTTGATGCTTTTATTTTGGTCCTGTGTAGATATTAGGTTAAAAGCATGGTCTGTGGGTTTTTTGATGCCAGTAACGTCCTTAATAACCTCCCATAATTTCTTTTTATTATGTGTAGCACTTTCTAACTCCTGTTTCTCATAATTTGTCTTAGCCTTTTTTAAAAGTGAGTTACAGTAGTTGCGGTATCGTGTATAAGTCAGCCTAAGAACTTCGTTTTTGGGATTAATTTTAAGCTTTTTGTGTAGGTTATCCCTGTTCCTCATGCAACGAAGCAAACCGCAGTTAATCCACGGTTTATGAATTCTACGTCGCCGCGGAACTTTTGTTTCAATTGTATTTTCCTTGATGACAGATTTAAGGGAATTTACAAGATAATCAGTAGCTTGATTAACATCTTCACAATTTAAAGTCAGTTTAAAATCCATTTTCTGCAGGGCTTTTTCTAGACCTTCATAGTCAATGCGCGAGCAATATTGATTTGTATAGCCTATAATTTTCTTAAAAATAACATTAAGAGCTACGGTTTCATGATCAGTGATGGAAGAATTTATTTTAAAGCAAGTAGCTGTGAGCTTGGTTTTTACCATCATATGATCAAGACACGTTAGCCCGTGACGAGTTGGTAAATTGTGTCCAGGTAAAAGAAAATGACTAGATAACATATTGAGATAGTCGTTCGCACGTTTATCGCCGGTATTGCACGATATGTCTATATTAATGTCGCCACAGAGAAAAATGTTTTTGAAATTACTAAGACTGGATAATAATGTGTCAAGACTATTTACAAAACTTGAAGTGTCGTATTGAGCAGGGGATCTATAGATACCCAATATGCAGGTTTCGGTGTTAAGTTTTAACAAGAGACAATTAGCATCGTTTAATTGGGGCTCTTCAAATGTAATGTTTAGTTGGCTATTGAAATAAATTACTACTCCTTCATTTTGGGTTTTGTTAATACTAGTGGAGATGCTGGTATATCCTTTGAGTACAGGTATATACTTAGAGGATGGCAGCCAGCATTCACTAAGTACAATTACATCCCAGTCTATTTTTGACCTCATTATAAGGGTGATAAAGCTATTTAAATTACAATTTATACTTCTTATATTTTGACTAATCAGATTAAAATTACGAAGGTGATTTGCATTAACATTTATGTGCTTGTCTAACTCCTCCATATCACAGGCAATCGTAGTTGCAACGGAAAACGTGTCCAAACCTAGATTGATACTTTCAACTGTATCTGCAAAAATCATTTCTATTATTTTATAATAAAGTTATCCCCATTGAGGGATAGGTAATGAATTTGAATTGTTAATAAGGTATCTAAATCTAGGTAAGGGAGGCTGTAGGACGAAAGCATGGAGATACTTAGTGAGACAAAGCGAGTAAAATTATTATACGTAAGTAGTAGAAAATTCCAACTTAACGCAGTGGGTTGGATGCCCAATGTTGAGAAAGGTATGTAAGGGTGTATTATGATTGTGGGTGTATTTGTGTAAGTGTATGTTAGTGTCTGTTTACAATGCGATTTATAATATATATTAATATTAGAGTATAAACTATTGCTAAAGTATGAACATAATAAATATTTATGAAATGAAAGAACTAATTCTAAAACTAGTCACAGTAAAATAAGCGATAATTCTTCCTCGGAGATGATGCGCTTTGGAATTGAGTTGTCTTCTTTCTTCACATATATCTTGCCATAGGATGTCCAGGCTGCCACAAGTTTCTTGGTTTTGACTGCCTCTCTAGCCATAAATTTATTATTATATTATAAATATTCTAAACCCGAAAGTTTGTTTGCTGTCAAATGTCAATTTTGTATTAAATAACAGCAAGGAATAACACGGTACGCCTTATGTGACGTAATAGGCACCTGAATAAAGTCTACCGGCAGGGTGATTACGTATCTCGCGACAGGTTTTGCAACAGATTGACAGCAATATTGCTGTCAAATGTCAATTTTGTATTAAATTACATCAAGGAATTGACATTTGACAGCAATATCGCTGTCAATTGCCTGTTGGAAGACCTGCGGGTTTACCCTTGAATCCAATCCCAATCTCAATCCAATTCTAATCCGAATCAGTTCCAATCTCACCAAACGTAAAATTGGCACTCTTGAACAAAATTGAGATTGAAATTAGAATCGAGTATGAGATCGACTTCACATTGTAAATAACAGTGGTAGAATGAAATATCACGATGCGTACCGGCTTAAAAAAAAAAGCGGGAAATTACAAACAAGGTTCCCACTTTTTCAAGACCTTCTTGGTATTTACACAAGCTTTTCAGCCTAATTTTGCTTCGAGACTTGAAGAGTGCAGCAAAGTTGAAAGTAATTTAATACATTCAGTTTTTTATCAATTATCAAGGTAAGCTTTTAATTGTAATCTTTTTTATTGTACGAGAATCCAAGTAAAATGATAAATTACTAAGTACTTTAATAAATTTTGTCCATTCCAATAGGGAACAATGAGTAGTAGGCCTACCTACCATCAACTTGAGGCTCTTGCAGATTTTCTGGGGGAAAACCCAGGAATTGCTAAGGGTCTCCTCCGCTCTTTATACATTTAAATTTGATACAAATAGGAAGTGGGACGAGCTGTCGGCAATCCTCAATGCGCTAGGCGGTGCCCAAAAAGATGGAAAGGTGTTAAGACAAGGGGACATGGTGCCCCTCGCTTCTCCTATTCAGGTTGCAGAGACTGCTACAGGTACATGCATGAAATAGATAGGTATTGAATGATTAGTTTATTTTTTAGTTTAAATATTTATTCTTTTTAATTTTATCATCAGTTGTCACACATCACCGCAACGACAGAGAAGTCCATTACGGAGGTCTCCTCGCAGCAACCAGAGATAGCATACTCGGGTTGGGAGGGCCGTGCTGGACCAAGACAGGGAGAAATTTGCAGAGATAGAAGCAAAGAGGGTTGCGGCTGAGACCCTCACGGCGAGAGTTTTATCTCAAGCTGTGGAGCAGCTGACAAATGTCTCAACAGCCATAGAGGGTTTATCTGCAGCAACAAGAGAAGATTGCCAGGCTGTAGCTGATGCTCTAAATAGGATTGCTGCTGCTCTTCAGCCAGAGTAGTACTATTATTATTATTAATATTTTATATTAAATTTACTTTTATCTCATAAGACTAATAGGGGACCGGACAACTTTTGAAAAAGTTTTTTTTATTAATCCTCATGGTTAATTATTCTCACAAAAAATATAGTTTTAATTAAATTTAGCTTAATTTGTACCCAAAACCATAAATCAAATTCAAATGGCTAAAATTGCCGCGTAAACACTACTAAGCGATCGCGTGACGTCATCTGTGGATGACAGTTCAGTCAAAGTCAGTTCAGAACAAACCGCCCCCGTGCATAATTTTGAAACTGGTGTTATTATCTTCTTCTTCTTTTATTTCTAATGGCTGATGCATGCCACTTGCTGCAACTCTGCCAGTGGTGTTATTATCTTTGATAAACTATCTGTACCGTGAACCAGCAACGTGAAGTTGGCAGTAGTATCCCTACTTTAAAGATAAAGATAAAGATATATTTATTGTAAAAATTGTGTGCAAACATGTACAGGTCTTAAAAAATTATAAGTATCAACAATTTGTATCCTTATTAGGACATACAATAATTAAGGTTTTCTATACAACAAACAAAGGTATGACATAATATTTTTTTAGATGTTCAATCAATTCTCATAAAATTCTTTTAAATTGTAGTGAACTTTATTAACAAGCCAAAAAAAGAAAAAGTTGTTAAAAAGAAATAAGTTGCCATTAATAAAAAAAAACAACTAACTTTACTAATCAAGTGCGTTTTGTAAGCTTTCGTGAAATTTGGAAGATATGGAAAGGAAAAAATATCGTTGGTGTGTTGTACCTACCTCAATGTACGAACACATCTGAAACTACATACTCCAAATAAATTTATTGATGTACCTCGAAAAGCCGAAATAAGACAAAAATGGCTGGCGTTAGCAAGAAAAAAAAACTGTGAAGGAATGTCTGTAACTTCACCTCAACATGATGACGCCCATACACAAATGACGTCACTCGCTGTTATTGGTGTTTCGTTTGACATGCGAAACAGATTATAAATATCGTAATTATTAAATTTTGTTTTTTGATTTAAAAATATAAATCATTATTTATTTTATGAAAATTTTAGTAGGAAAATCGTAAAATTTTATGAACATTTTATGTAACTATATCTTAGATTTTTTTTCGATTACTGTCCGGTCCCCTATTATAACATTAAAATAAACATTATAATTTAAAAGTTTATTATTGGTTAAAAAATTATGTTAGATGGGATGAAGATGCCGAGCTGCCCACAGTTCTTGAGCTAGGCGTGCACGAGCTTCAACTCCCCTTCTCAGCTCAGCAGAGGCAGGCCCTTGTGGGTTATCTATGAGTGCCTCCTGTGGATCTTGCACTCCTTGTGTAACCTTGCATAACTATGTCATCCTGACACAAACGTGCTTTGTTGCATGACTGAAACAAGACTAAAACATTTAGGCCTGCAGAGTGAAATGGAAAGTCCCACTACAAAATACCACGCATGAGAGTTCAACTTTGTGTTTACAAACCTTGTATCTCATGAGGTTATATCACTACGACGCGAAGGCTTAGGCATCAAAGGCACTAAATCGTTACTCATTACGTTAAAAAGGCTTTTGCTGACCCTGTAGCACTTTTTGAATTCGTCGTCGGTCATGGCAAAAGCATTTTCTGAAAACCGGGCTATTCTTCTTGTATTTCGCCTTTGCCTTATGTCTTCTCGATGAGCATTGGTTAAAATATCACTTATAAGAGCCAAATGTGCCATTTTCTCGTTTAAAATCACTCTGTAAATCACTAATATCCTCGCACAATCGCTAAAAAGATAACTTTTGGCAACTGTGAAATTTCTATCGTAAACTCGATTCCATTCTCAATACGAAACGTCAAAATCGCGTCAAGAGTGCCAAAGAAGTTGATAGTTTCGAGAAGAGTCGATTTCAGTTAGTTCCATAAAATTCCACCAATTTCGATTCCAATCGTGCGCTAGTTGCGCGGTCAAGAGTACCAAATGGCACGATTTCGATCCCAATTTCAAATTACGATTGGAATCGAGTCTCAAGAGTTAGCCTGCTGTCCCGAGATACATAATCACCCTGCCGGTAGACTTTATTCAGGTGCCTATTACGTCATATAAGGCGTACCGTGGTTTCATTTCAACTGTAAGAGCTAATATTAGTCGTGATCCAACACAATTTTGGAGTTATGTTAAGGATAGGCGTAAAAATAGGGATCAGGTGGCAACTATTCGGTTGATGGACAGCCAGTGATAGGCCAGGACGCTGCTGCTGCATTTGGCAAATTCTTTAGCTCCATATTCCTGGATGGCCTACCTAGTCTTAAAGCTGATGTAGCCGAGGAACTAGCAGGCTACTCGAGTCCCACTAACGCACGCTTAGTTACTGTATCAAGTATTACATCTGCAGATATACGTAAAGCAGCTAGACAACTGTAATAAATATATAAATAATTTTGACTTATCTGCTCTTTTTGTTCGCTATTTATCTTCTGCTACCTATTTTTCTTTATCAAAAACTGGTCACGTCTTCGTTTGGGCGTGAGTGACATTCCTTCGCAGATAACGACATCACAAATAAAACAATAATGGAAAAGCGGAGAAGATATTAACACTGTGTGATTTTGAACCTTGAGAATTAAATAAAAACTTGTTTTAGATTCATTATCATTTCAGCCGTAATCGTCCACTACTGCACACAGGCCTCCCTCATGGATCTCCATGAGGGGTAGATGCCATACTCACCACGCTTGGCAGGCGGGTTGGCCGGAAAGACGCTGCTGCCCATCTTCCTGAGGTATCCTTTAGCAGGCTCTTACTGCCTCTACGGGCATGAGAGGAGGGGCCCGTCGGGGGGTTCGAGGGGGAGCCGTCTATGAATCAGAAAAGATCCAATTTCAGGCTAGCTATTTAATCTGCCAGTACAAGCTGTTGAATGAGAAGTTTGTGTACAAATGTTAGAGAAGTTTAGAGTTGAAAGTTTTACTTTCTTATTTGTCACATATACAGCTTGCGTTACTAGTATGAAACATTGATAGAATAAGAATAACTTTATTTAACTTTTGAAATACAAAACAATTAATTAGTATACTTAACTAAGAAGAAACTTTTTTGTGTTTTTAAAGTGGAAACCCACACTAAGGTATAACGTATCTCGGTGCTACAAAACCGATAAAGGCAGTCAAGATTTTCAACCCGACGCGGTTAGTTTGCTCTGTAGCCGAATTGGTAAAGGCAGCCAATAAAGTTTAAATGCATTGAGACTTCTCTGAAAGAAGTAAATTTCGCTCGTTCTAAGTTTAGGACTTTTTGATTGGTCTTCTAGCGTGTTATCAAATTAGATAAAAGTTATCCTCGAACATCTAAGTTTATAAAATATAATTAAATGCTTAATATAAATGAAAAGTTCAGTACAATTTATTCATCAAATAAGTACAATTCGTACGCTTTTGCTAAAAGAGCCTGTATTTTTAACAATTTTTTGACCCCCGACAAAATAGAGGGGTGTTATAAGTTTGACCGCTATGTGTGTGAGTCTGTGGCACCGTAGCTCTTAAACGAGTAGGTCGAGATTTGCATGCAGTTTTTTTTATTTAAAAGCAGGTTTTCCTGCGGTGGTTCTTATACATGTTTTATCAAAATCGGTTGAGGAGATGAAAGAAGGGATGTATAATCGAATGTTTCCAATTATACTCGAGTTTGGTATTAAATGAAAGGAAATGATGTGTCAAATGCAAAACTGAAAATTATATAGAAATCGGTCGAGCCATTCATGCGACAGGGGTTGAAAGTAGGGGTGAACAGTCGAATGTTTTCTAATATACCTACCCAAGTGTGGTATCAAATGATAGGGCATGTTGTATAGAGTTATTGTGTATTCGGGATTATTTCTACAAGTAAAACACAGTAGATCATTGAACTCGTGTAATGGCCGACAACCAACTAACTTATTCTAGTGCCTACCCACATGTTATATAATTATAGCCGATACATACACTACATCCCTCCACCACTATTACAAAAATATACCTAAAAGAAACCATAAGTTATCTATAGAGTACCTACCTAGTCAATACTTATAATTAACTGGCTTCCTAGTTTTTCTAATCGGCCAGCGGGCAACCTGTTGTTCAGTAACACAATCACTAGGATTATCCAGAGCGAGATCCCTGGCCGCTGACACTGATGAGCCTGCGTCTTGAAACTCATCATCAGACTCTTCCGCGTCGACTCCTCTGTCCTCCGCCCTACCATCTCTCGTAGGAGATGCGGTAGAGGCCGGAGTCGGCTCCGGTGACATCACGCCCGAGGCCGGTGTCGTACCTGTCGTAGGTACGACAGGTAGACCCGTAGGTTCAGTCAACCCTTCAAAATCGTCGTCGTTGAGCTCCAATAATGAGTTCCCTTTGTAGGCTAATAGCTGATCTACATGTTTTCTTACTTTAATATTACTATCTGGAATAACAATATTATACATTCGTGAGCCCAAACATTCTGTAACTATACCTCGTTTCCAAGTATGATTAGTACCGTTATTTGAAAAGCATTTTAACAACACCTTATCTCCTACTCTGAAACATACATTTCTTTTCCCACCAAACTGTTTAGCTTGATTCTCCTGAGCTTTAAGGACCTTGGCTTTTGCCGCGGTCGACGAGGCCGGTGACGAAGTTAGCTGTGAAGAAGTTCTTAACAAATCAAGCCGGCAGCGCAAAGGACGACCAATCATCAGTTGTGCCGGCGAGAATCCAGTAGATGCGTGAACAGAGTTCCTATAGTCAAATAGAAATTTATTTAAAACTTTTAATATCGTTTTAGGATCTGTGTGTCTTATTAAAATAGCTTTTAAACCATTCTTGATTGTTTTAACGCTGTTTTCTGCTTGCCCGTTAGATATCGGATGATATGGCGCCCCCGTCATATGCTGGATTCCGTTCAATAAACAAAAGGTTTCAAACTCTTTCGAACAAAAATTAGTAGCGTTATCCGATACTAGCACGCGGATTAAACCAAATCTACTAAACATTTCGCACAGTTTACTAATAACCGACTCACTATCTGTTTTTTGCATTAGGAAACATTCAACCCATTTGGAATGAGCGTCAACAGCGATAAGAAATTGTTTTCCATGTAACATAAACATATCTATGTGTAGGCGTTCCCAAGCGCGCTCGGGGTACGGCCACGGAGCTAGCGGAGACTTAGGCGGATTGCATCTTAGCGTGTTGCATATGCTACACGAGCCTATCTTTTCTTCTATGTGTTTATCTATGTTTGGCCACCACATACGCATTCTAGCTTCGGATTTGGTTTTGACCACACCGAAATGCGAATTGTGCAATTCATCCAAAAGTCTTTCTCGAAAACAAGAAGGAATAACGATTTTGTGCCCGCGTAAAACCACTTCATTTTCTACCGCCAAGTCTAATCTACATAAGAAAAACGGGCGTAAATCTAAATTATTGACCTTAGCTGGCCAACCCTTGTTAATAAAACCTATAACTTTTCGCAATACTTCGTCACGACTCGTACCTACACGTATGTCGTCAATAGTAATAGGCAACGAAACACTTTTTCCAACAAAGTTTATATACGTCGAGCGGTCCATATCCTCACCCTCCATTGCGTTCGTTGTTACGGACCGAGACAAAAAATCCGCTACATTATCGTCACTTTTTACATATTCAATCTCGAAATTGTATGCTGATAAGAACAGTGCATACCTTTGCAGTCTATTCGCGGCTAATACGGGCACGCCCTTCTTATTACCGAAGATTGATAGTAGCGGCTTATGATCTGTCCGCAAAACGAATGGTACTGTACGCCCATACAAATAGTGATTAAATTTTTTAATCGCGAACACAATCGACGTGGCTTCCTTTTGAATTTGGGCATAGTTACACTCAGATTTGAGTAAGGAACGTGAAGCATATGCCACGACCCTCTCAACGCCGTCCGGCTGGCGCTGGGCCAGCACGGCGCCCAGGCCGGCGGGGCCAGCGTCGCACGTCACTATCGTGGGGTACTCCGGGTGATAGTGGGCGAGCACCCGATCCGAAGCAAGCTCTTGCTTGATTCTTCTAAATGCATCTGAATGAACCTTTTCCCACGCCCATTTACTATCTTTTTTTAGTAATTTATTAAGAGGGCTTAACACAGACGAAGTATTCGGAACAAAACATCGATAATAATTAACCATTCCCAAAAATGACTTTAATTCATTAACGTTAGTAGGTGGTCTGCAATTAGTAATTGCTTCAATTTTACTGTTTGATTTATGCAAACCACTCTTATCGATTACGTATCCCAAGTACTCAATAGACTCCCTGAATAACTCGCATTTCTCTTGTTTTACCCGTAAACCGGCATCCTGTAATCTGTTCATAACCTGCTCTAATCGCTCTAAATGCATAGCCCTATTAGGTGCAGTGATTAAGATGTCATCCAAATAAATACATATACCATCTATGTCACCCAATAACTGTTCCATTGTACGTTGAAATATAAACGGCGCGTTAGCTAATCCAAAATTTAGGCGTTTATACCTATACAAACCTCTGTGTGTATTTATACAACACCACTTCTTTGAGTCATCAAGCTCTAATTGAAGATAAGCTAATTTTAAATCTAACTTGCTAAATTCTACTCCCCCATGTAGTTTAGCAAACAAGTCTTCTATCCGTGGTAGGGTAAAATTATCTAGGTATAAAGCTTTATTTAACGTCACCGAAAAATCCCCGCAGATTCTAACTTTACCGTCTGATTTTAATACCGGCACTATCGGCGTGGCCACGTCTGAATGGTCTACTTTTTCTATTATACCTGCCGCCAGTAAACGGTCTAACTCTTCTTCTATTTTAGGTTTTAACGCTAAGGGTACCGGTCGGGGCTTAAAAAACTTTAAGTGCACGTTAGGTTTAAGTTTTAAACTTACTTTATATTTATTAAACCTTCCTAATTCTTCAGAAAACAAATTTGCGTATTTTTTTATCAACATTTCGCGGACGGCGGCGGTGTCGTCAACTTTTATGGAAACGTTATCACAATTAAGCTTACTACACAGATGCAACTTGAATAATTTCATAAAATCGCGCCCTAATAGAGGTAAACGTTTTTCATTTGTTTTAATAACAAAGAAAGTTATGTTTCTGGTGCGGTTTTCAAAATTAACCGGTACCGATAAACAACCCATTGGAGCGATTTTAACACCTGTATAAAAGTTAAAAACAACCTTGCATGGCTGCAATTGATAATCTTTGTTATCGCTTCCGATCAGCTGTTGATAGATAACGGCCGGCAAAACAGAGACAGCACTACCGCAATCAAGTTCACACTGAATTTCTTTCCCATTTATAAAGATTTTTCGCGAGATTGGTTCGTCCTTAATCGGCGAGCTTTTAAGATTAAATAAATTATAAATACCTTCGTCAGCGCCATCGTCGTCCGTTCCTATAAAATTGCTATCACTTATCTTAGCCTTGCACATTCTTTTTAGGTGACCTCTTTTCTTGCACTTTTGACAGATATAATTCGTAAAACGGCACTGCTCTTTTGTGTGATTTTTATACCCGCACACCTCACAACACTTAAATACTCGCGAGCTACTATCTTTATCACTGGATGAAGGAGCTGCACCTCGCTGCACGGCGAACACTGGCTGCGCCTCCGAGGCCCCCGCCGCGCCAGCGGCGCCAGCGCCCGCCGTCGCGGTCGCGGCGTTGTCAGCTCGCGCCGCGGTCTGCAACGCTGCGCGGGCACACCGCACGCATTGCGTCAACTCCAACGCCTTGCTGAACGTCAGAGTCTCGATGCTTTCCGCAAATAGCTTCTCTTTTTCTTTGATGTTCTCTAAACCTAAGACAAACCTGTCCCGTAAGGCCATGTCTAATTCACTCTTGAAACCACAGTATTGAGCTAAATTACGCACTCGCGCCGCCCATTCGGATAGGTCTTCCCCGGGCCTTTGTTCAGCCTTGTAGAATTTGTAACGTTCTGCGAACGTACTTTTCTTCGATTTGAAATGATCATTCAAGGTTGTAAGAAGAAATGAAAACTCGATGTTATCAAGTTCTGCAGGAAAAACCAAATCCCTTACGACGCGGTAGGTATCTTCCGACAATGCAGTAAGCAACAGAGCTCGTCTTTTACATCCAGACTTATCGGTGTCGTCACGAATGTCGTTCGCCGCGCAGTACTGCGTAAACCGGCTCTTGAAAATGCTCCATTCTTGCACGCGGTGATCAAATGAGAGACTGCCGCCAAACACCATTGTATTGTGTCCACTTGTCATCACAAATACTTGTTATAACGCTCCAACACAAAATTAACACACGTAGATTACAATCGTCGCCAAATATTGTGTATTCGGGATTATTTCTACAAGTAAAACACAGTAGATCATTGAACTCGTGTAATGGCCGACAACCAACTAACTTATTCTAGTGCCTACCCACATGTTATATAATTATAGCCGATACATACACTACAAGAGTGCAAAACTGAGACAAAAAAAAAGTAACCTTCGAGACTAGGTGTGTCGGGGTTACTTATTTTTTTTTATTTATTAAACTTTTTATAGTGCATAGGTTGGCAATTAAAGTATATTGATTATAGTATATTGCAACCGTGCGAAGCGGGGGCGGGTCGCTAGTTAGTCTATAAAATGTCATAACTTTTTTCTCTATCATGTTTTTGTTGATTGTATTCTGTTACATATGCCTAATAAATGAATATATAAATCTTAAGGGTAAATATTAATAAAGATCTTACACCATACCAACACCGATTAATGTTCTACAACTACTAAAGCTAAGCAGAATATTTGAACAGAGTAGAATTGCCCTGAAGTGTAAAATAAAAGACTCGAGACACTTAATAACTGAGACAGTGTAGGACTAGGCGAAAATTACACACGTACAGTACAAAACTAGTTTGTAATTATTGCTAATAGATTGATAATTGTATTAAATAGGGGTAAGGGGTGGCATTCCACCTAGCCACCCAAGTCAACCTCACCTGCACGTGGTAACCCCTGCTGACAAACGAACGAGGAAATGACGAAAAACTCGCCAATACGCACTGGCCAGCGTGGCGTTTTAGGGCCAAAACCTTAATGATTATCGCTGAAATGCCTCGGCCCTCAGTCCCCAGCAGCTCCGCTATTCCTGGCTCTGGCAGCGGCCACGGTTCCGGCGGAGCAGAGGGTGCTAAGAATCGCTGATCGCAGTCGCTGGGCACACCTGGATTCGAAATGCACAGGACAGAGGAGGCTGGCAAAAACTCAGGGAGGCCTATACCCAGCAGCGGGTGATTCCGGGCTTAGAAGAAGAAGAAGAAGACTGATAATTGCCGTGAGGTGTCGGCATTAGAATGTTAGCTTTCCTGTCTTGCCCGTGGATGCAATGAAAATCTGCTAAGGGTCTGCTCTGCTCCGGAAGATGGGCGGCAGCGTCTTTCCGTGTATTAACATCCCATGGGCAAGCCTAACCCGCCTGCCAAGCGTAGCAAGTATGGCAACTATCCCCTCATAATCTTGAAGATGTATGAGGGAGGCCTATGTCCAGCAGTGGACGTGGATAGCAGTCCTACGGCTGTAATGATGATGATGATGCTCATCATAGATAGATAGATAAAACGTTGGTGCTTGGCAGGCGGGTTGGCAGGAAAGAAGCTACCGTCCATCTTCCGGAGGTATCCCTTAGCAGCTTCTTACTGCATCACCGGGCATGAGAGGAGGGGTAACATTCTACACCCCACAGCATTGCAGTAAATTAATGCTATGCAAATCACAACTCTTGATAAAATTTTATTAGTTCTATGTTTGTGTGCAAACAGTAAGTTTTCATGCTGCTAAAGTACAATGTTTAGTTGAAGTTCTTTTATTTGTGTAATATGGTTATGAATGTTTTTAGAATAAGTCATTTTGATCTAAATAAATAATAATAATAATAAATAAATAATAAATATACACTTAGTGTGGGTTTACACTTAAGATAGTAACAGCTCCTTTAGAAAATGTTAAGAAATAACCAATAGCAGGAAATGCTGTGGAAAAGCAGGTCGTGCTGAGAGCAATATAGATACTTAACTAGAACGGATTCACCTATTGATTTTGCAATGAAAGATGTCGACGCGAGCCTCAGCCTGGCTGGGGCCCAGTATCGCATTGTGGAGGCGTTAAGACGCTTATAAAAGGCTTGTAGAATTTACATTCCACATTTCGTGTAATCTCAAAATAAATTTCGTAAAAATTTAAGCTCTATACAGGCTGTATTAAAGGGTGAGCTTTGAGCAAGCCGCGGGTTTCCTCCCGATGTTTCCTTCACCGTAAAGAGTGCGTATTAGGCAATTTTGTAGTTCGTCATCGTCATCTAGGTATAGTTTGTTATTTTTATAGTAACCACACTTGCCGTGGGGTGCCGGCAGTAGAATGTTACCCCTCCTCTCCTCCCCGTGGATGCAGTAAGAGCCTGCTTAGGGACACATCCGGAAGATGGGCAGCAACATCTTTCCGTATATCAACATCCCGTACTGCGCTCACCAACCCGCCTGCCAAGCGTGGTGAGTATGGCAACTACCTCTCATGGAGATCCATGAGGGAAGGCCTTAGTTGAGTAGTGGACGTTTTACGGCTGAAATGATGAACCACACTTAGTACTATAGAATAGGCTATAGCGAGACGGGAGCCACGTTCATTTCTTGTCCCTAAGCCATTTGGCCCAAGGATATTGGGGTCGTCTCTGGTTTGTCAGAGTCCGACTTGAGCATTGAAGTCTCCTAGAACTAGAGTCCAAGTTCCTCTATATTCGTCACATACTGTGTTGAGAAGATCATAGAATTCTTCGATATCATCGTTAGAATGTGCAGATGTTGGTGCATACACTTGTATAATTGTGAGAATTTTGTTATTATCAACGCGAAATTTCATGACAGCGATCCTCTTTGAATAGGCTTTGAATTCTATGGAGTTGTCTTTCCATTTTCTAGCTACAAGAAATGCTACTCCATAGCCTCTCTTTTCTCCATAATGAAAGAATATTGTTTCGTCTCTCTCTAAGGTATTTTCCTTTTGACTTCGGCTAAACCAACTATATCCCAATTAATGGCTTGTAAGGTATTCTCAAGTTCCAGTAATCTTTCATCTATTCTTAAGGTCTTTACGTTAAAAGTTAAAATTATTAGTTTTTCGGAGTCCGTTTTGCAAGCTTTGGTTGCTTGACAGAAGGATCACACCCGGAGATTCTTACCAGCCCTAGCCCCAGGGTGTGTAAGCCTACTGTATCACACTAACTGTAGCAACCGGGCACTTAGGGCGTGGGCGTGTGTTATCATGAGAGAAGGGGGTTAGACAAGTGCTACCACCACGCTTGTCTAGTGCGGGTTGGTGGGGGTGCTTTTTAGGGGATATTTCTTCTCCAAGGCCTACGATGCCTCGTTTGGTAAGTAGACTTACCAGGTGTGTGGATTAGCCGCCACGACCGGTCGCCAGAGCCCTGTTTGTTGTTTAGCAGAGGGTACCGCGTGCAGGTGAGGTTGGCTAGGGCGAAATAAGTTGGTATTTTCTCTCCCTACTCCCTACCCCTCCTACCCCTACACCCTACCCCCTACCCCCCTTCACCCTACCCGAAATTCAAATATTTCATTCAAATCGAAAATTGGTCTCGCCACCCCTAAATGATTTATAATACCTATTCAACGATACCCCACGATGGGAAAATGAAGAACGAAAAAAGTTTGGGGATTAAATGTTTTATCTTACGTGTACACCAAATTAATTATATATTTAGCATTTTTTGTAGCTATATATCTCGGCGTTATTATTTAATATGTCCATGCAAAATGAAAGCTTTCTAAGACTAAAGGTCTCTTCACAAAGCTGGTGATGAAAAGACAGACAGACAAAGCGAAACTACAAGGGTTACTTGTTTTACTACGAAACCCTAAAAAATACAAAGTAGTCGTTTATCAATATTCGCCTTAATTTTAAAATCGGTATATTTATCATCCACGATCGCAAATACAGATTTGCGAAAAGCTTCAGCATGTGTGGCCAGGGGCGTACCCAGGGGAGGGGGGAAATCACACAGAAAATGTATCGCACTCACATCCTCCAAAGTTACTTTTAAAGTAGAAGTCGAATTAAACAATTTAAATATAATAAAAATACAGTCTTCTAGTTCTTTTATTTATTTAACTACCTATAAAGCAGGATCGTGGCCGTGGGGTACCGGCAGTAGAATGTTACCCCTCCTCTCATGCCCGTGGATGCAGTAAGAGCTTGCTAAGGGATACCTCCGGAAGATGGGCAGCAGCGTCTTGCCGTGTATCAACATCCCGTACTGCGCTCGCCAACCCGCCTGCCAAGCGTGGTGAGTATGGCAACTACCCCTCATGGAGATCCATTAGGGAGGCCTGTGTTCAGTAGTGGACGTCTTACGGCTGAAACGATGATGATGATGAAAGCAGGATCAGGCCTATAAATCATGGCTATGCCCGGGGTTTCTTTACGCGATCGAATCAGAAATGAGGAGATACGTAGAAGAACTCGGGTCACCGACATAGCCAAACGGATTAGCACGTTGAAGTGGCAATGGGCAGGCCATGTAGCTCGCAGAACAGATGGCCGATGGGGCCGAAAAGTTCTCGAGTGGAGGCCACGGACCGGCAAGCGCAGCGTAGGACGTCCACCAACAAGATGCGTTGATGACCTGGTGAAGACCGCAGGTCGACGGTGGATGCAGATCGCTTCCAACCGCAATTACTGGAAATCCATCAGGGAGGCCTATGTCCAGCAGTGGACGTCCTACGGCTGAAATGATGATGAAAGCATTTGCACTGTTTCTCCTACACTACACTATACCTATTGGTATCCTAATGTAGGTAGGTGTCTTTGTGTAGATTGTATGGGGGTGACTGGAGCAACTGTGGCGACTAAGGCTACTGTGGTGATTGCAGCAACACCTACATTTAAAAAAAAAGAAAAATTACAAAACAACCGGTAACGATGTGACTTGCCCCCTCCTAGCCCAGAAGCTGAGTACGCCCATGTGTGTGGGTTACAATCATGTACCTACCTACACAATTTAATTAGAATCTACCGAGCAAAATTATCTGTTGGCGCGTGCGTGGAAGATTCGCCAATATCCGTGAAATTGACTATTAGCCATTAATATTCGTCAAGGGCTCGCTGGCTCGCTAATCGGGGGATACGTGTTGAGTCGGTTGAAAGGTGTTGAAGGGTGGGAATCAAGAAATTTGTTTGAGAAGTAAGTGTATTGCTCTTGCATATTGACGACCTCTGGCGACCTCTCCGCCAAGAGGTAGCGGGTTCGATTTAAAGTCTATATAATCTGCAGATATTTGTTCAAGGTGTTCTGGATGTTTTTCTTTGTATAATAAAATATATATATATATATATATTGGGCCTAGATGATGCTGCATAAATTGTCTAGCATCATTTATTTATTTTTATCTAACATCTCTTGCCTTGGGTTGCTGGCGGTAGAATTTTGCCTGTCTTCTCTAGCCCGTGGATGCAGCAAGAATCTGCCAAGGAACACCTTCGTAAGATAGGCAGCATCGTCTTTCCGTGTATCAACATCCCGTTCTACGCTCGCTGAGTACAGCAATTACCGCTTATCATCAGTACTTGGAGTTTCATGAGCAGCATGAAGAGCATGAGAGGAGGAGTATTATTCCACCCCATGGCTAATTATTACCTATAGATATATGATATATAAATGTATTACACCATAGACTATCATTGGTCTACACTAGAATTTGCATTAATTACTAGCATGTCCCTAACGGTCTAAAACTAATACTTCGTTATAAAGTTGGGTAACTTTACGTATTAACCACAACGGTTACTAAAGGGTCGGTTTTATTGAAGTTTGATTAAACGAGGTTAAGAGAGCTCAAAACCTCAAAATGATATTTTCACTGGACAAGGATAGGATCCATTTCTGATGCATGTTTTGTAAGCATGGACAAGTATCGGAGCAAGAGGTATAATCGCATCTCGTAGAAGTTTCATGGATATGCCGTTATACATCCTTGTAGGTCTTAGGTGGTATTCGTGTCCTAACTATGCGTAATACTTTGTTGGCACTGAACATCTGCAACCGTAGTGAACGGTCCGAAGTCGTACACGCCAAGCATAAAGCCCGGTGGACATCGGCGATGTTAGCGCTTGGGGCTCCGCAAGACTCAACCGCGCTTAAAAACCTTGCATTCATGCTATTTACTAGATCTATTTTATTAGATAATTTGGATCCGTCCGGTTTCACTACTACGTGTCCAATGAAACTAACAGACTTCTAAAGCGTTCTAAAGGCACATTAGCGAATCTGTTCGCTTCCCTGTTGTGCTGTGATAAGAAGCGATTAGAAAACTCAGCTCTTAATAATAGTTAGGTTTATTAGTTGTTTTGGAGTTAGCAAATATCGTTTCCATCATTTTTGTCTTCTAAAAACCGTATATTCTAGTGTTTATTTATTAGAGTAAAGAACTTCTTAGAATAATCAATTTACAAATGAAATACAAAACACAATTAAATTGAACAAAGCATATAAATTATTTCTTTCGCTTCAGAAAACTGTTTTCCAAGTGAGGGAAAGAAGCGAAAAAGAAACCTGAAACATATGTAAGAGACATTTGTTTTCAGTGTTATGTATCATATAAGGAAGAAAAACATACCCTTAGGATCACTTTGTTTTCCGTCTGTCTGTTGATATGTCAAGACCCTTTATTGCGAGAACTTAAAGAGGTACTGAGTTGAAATTAAAACCATCAATACTGCTTCTTTAAGCTGAGAAAAAAATCTATATTCTGAGTTAACCTGAAAAAAACGGCCGTTTATGCCGCAAAAAACGCTTGTTTCGGCATTCTCAAGGGAATCGAAATTCATAGGGTACTACTAAACTAGGAAAGGTAAATCGTCTTATACTGTAGATATAGAGAAAAACTATAAGTACATTTGCAATGGAATCATATAAAAAATCGTCCTTAAAAAAATACGAAATCAGTCAGCGATGTCAAGCAACCCTACATGCGGTCATAAATTTGATGGGTGACCGAAAAATTTTCAGAATTTTTTAAACTGGGTAACAAAACCTAACACATGCGTTTTGTATCCTTTGTATCAGGCGGCTAATAAGGCGGCTTGTTTTTCATGTAAGACGGGGACCGTATACTAAATCATCATAATTAATAATTAATTATAAATATATTTTATTTATTTATACAAAGTCCACAGTCCTTAATCTACATTATCCTAAATTACATATATATCCTACGACCAATAATAGATTTACATATGTATATATTAGCAACATAAAAAAAACATACACATTTTTTTTTTATTGGTAGGTCCACAAAACTGGTTGTAACACACTAAAAACTTAAATAAATTACAATATAGCGTATAACACGTGTACAGCCTACTTGAAGTGAACACAACATGCTTTTAAAAGTATCTTATCTCTCGAGAATAACTAAGAAAATAAAGAACAATAAGTTACAAATTAATATATATTAAAAAAAATATATATATACCTACAAATCAAAAGACTCCATAAGTCTTTTGATGGACGAAATTGAGGGGTAGAAAATATCCGTGTCTTGACACATGTGATTATAACACGAGCACATGCGATTGATTGGAGAATTCTGGCTATAATTTGTGTATCAATAGGGGAGTTTAAATGTCATTCTATTTTGGAGACGACTGGGTGAACGAGGAACAGCAAATTGAATTTTTTCAAGCAACTGAGGGTTATCTGTTTTACCATTAATAATTTTCTGCAAAAACACAATGTATTTCTTCTATGTTTAAGGGTTGTTAAATCACTTACTTCTAACAACAGGTCTGTAGGGGTAGAAAGGATCTATATCACACAATTAGTGTTCTGTCACAAGTAGTGCTGCACGTCTTCCGGAGGTATGCCTTAGCAGGCTCTTACTGCATCCACGGGCATGAGAGGAGGGGTAACATTCTACTGCCGGCACCCCACTGCATATAACTTTCCAATGTTAATTTCCAATGTTTCCAATATTAATCACCTAGTATCCATAATACAAGCTCTACTTACTTTGCGGCTTGAAGTAGCTGTGTGGAATGTCCAGCATTTTTTTTATTCAATGGGCACTTTTATCTCCAGACCAGTGACGTCACAGCGTGACCTGACATCATCATCATCATTGACACTGTCTCGGACCTTTGAGCTAATGGAGTCTGGAACGTGGTTGATTGCACCACTACTGCTGATGTTGCTGATGAAAGGCATGAGGGTACGTATGGACCATTTAATTACTAAGCTAGAGTATTACTTAAATATTCTTTCAACTAGGTTGCCGGCACTAGAAATTTACCACTCATCTCATGCGCATGGATCCAGTAAGAGCCTGCTAAGGGCCTCCGGAAGATGGGCAGCAGCGTCTTTCCGTGTATCAACATCCCCTACTGCCTGCCAAGCGTGGTGAGTATGGCAGCTACCCCTCATGGAGATCCATGAGGGAGGCCTGTGTTCAGAAGTGGACGTTTTACGACTGAAATGATAATAAACTTTAGGCCTCGTGTAACTTGAAGAACAGATGGCCGATGGCACCGAAAAGTTCTCGAATGGAGGCCACGGACCGGTAATTGCAGCGAATAAGATTTTACATTTTCAAAGTCAAAGCCTTTATTTGGCGATAGATAGATAGAAAATACTTTATTGCACACTTTAAAACTTATTTTGATCACCCAGGCACTTCGTTAGCCAATTGTATTATCTATGTGTCAAACTGCGCTATAAATGTCACGTCATATTAAAATTAAAATAAAATAACATCCATCAAACGCAGAATGCTAGGTAGTTCCAATAATATACTCGGGGTGCTGGCCGCAGGTTCGACAGCCTGCTGCAAAAGCATTGGATGTCGGCTGTGATAAACCCCAAGGCTGAGCAAATTTATTTTATTAATTAACCTAATTATTTTAAATTGTTATTCATTTAATTTTAATTTAATTTAGTTATAGCTTATTTTGATTTATGTGTTAGGTGAAATTGTATTAGGTACATATATAAATTGTGTTTATAAATTATGGACTTAAGTTATCTAAAAAATAAATGAATGAATATTAGTTACAGACACCTAGGAAAACCACACAGTATTGGTGTGTTGGCCGAATGGTATGTACCCCCGACTTTCAATCCGAAGGGCATGGGTTCGATACCGGCCGAGAACCAATGGATTGTTTTTTCTTGAAAAGTGTACACTCACACTAAACACGTACTTAACGGTGAAGGAAACATCGTGAGGAAACCCGCGGCTTAGTTAGCTTCAGACGTATTGACCTGTTCTTTCCTCTGACTAATAGTTGCCTAGTCTGAGAGGATGGTATAGGTGCTGGGCAAGCCTAATCCATCTAACAATCTCCCGGGCACTACAGCGTCCCGTACAGCATGATTACCAGTTGCTGACGCTGTATAAATCATCTAAGTATAATAGATGCAAAGGCCTTACTTAGTCTTCATTGTAAACACTAAACCGATAAACATATTTTGTGCATTTTTGTCATATATTTAATCTGCGGTAAAATATTTATAACTTTACTCATAACCGTCTATTTTGTGCTATCTCATTCTTCTTGATAACTCTAATGGTGACAGAAAAATCAGTGTTTGCTTCATAAGCAAAATTATACGCTGAGCTGTGACCTTTTTGACATACTGCAACACTGCACTACTTAGCCAGATAAGCATTTAGGTACGTTACCGTTTTAAGTTGTTTAGTTATTGATGTGACACATCTAGGTATAGCCGCACGTAAAACCTATAGCCGCACGTAAATCCGATTTCTGGCGTGGCGACGCATGTTGTGGCGACGCGTCGCCACGCTAAATGATGGTATAGGTATATGTATATAATATGAGATATATGCTGAGACGCAGGAGGTTGCGGGTTCGAATCCCGCGGCGGGAGAAATGTTTGCGCCAACCGCAAATGTTTCTATCGCGTCTGGATGTTTTTCTATGTATATTATGTATGTATTTACAAAAAAAAAGTATTTAAGTATTATATCAACTACCTGGTTCCCATAATACAAGCTTTGCTTAGTTTGGGGCTAGATAGTACTGTGTGAAATGTCCAACATTATTTATTTATTTATTTATTATTTATTTATATATACAGTCTATATGTTGTAGTGGCCGTTTTCTTAAGGAATTTTCTTGTGAGCAAGCGCAGAACAAACATACGCAGAACTTCTTTACAATTCGGAAAATGCTACATTGAATTTGATTATTATACACTTTTTAAGGACATGATTATTACGGGCACATGAGACCTTACAACTCTGTCTCAGGGTAACGGGCGCAATGCAGTGCAGCGTTGGTCACGTGCTTATTGAACGTGATCACCGCGGCATTGCAGTTGTTAAAGAGGTTACCGCTTAACATCAGGTGGGCTTTCGGCTTGTCTCGTCATTTAGTAGTATAAAAAAAACATTCCGATGTCACAACGATCCTTGACTCTTCCTAAAGCCGGAAGTGCTTTAACTATTTCCTAGAAATGTTCCTCCAAATGTAAAACAATATAAACATTACAAATTATAGGTACGTACCTACCTAACTTAGTAGTTACTTAGTTTCTCGAGCGTGTAAGTTACCACTACTTATATATGTTATATAGCAGTAATACATGAAACTAAGTAACTGCTAAGTTAGGTATACCTAACTTAGTAGTTACTTAGTTTCTCGAGCGTGTGAAATCAATTAACATGTATCTTCTAGTTACCGCAAACCCCAAGTAAGACAGGCATGGCATTCATGTATTACAAATTGCCATCCCTGATCCACACAACAAGCGATAACCACTGGCCCATTCATAACGCCAGATCCAAACACTTCCGGGCACTGCTTACAAATGCTCCGAGCCAGACCTCAATATATCAACACGAGTTATAAGAAAACATCAGCTGCATGTAAGGACGAAACTTCCATTTGAGCTTCGTGCCTTTGAATGAATAATAAATAGTAAATAAATAATTCTGGACAAATCACACAGCATCATCTAGCCCCAAGCTAAGCAGAGCTTGTGTTATGGGTACTAGATGACTGATATACTTAATACATTATACTACATAGATAGATATTTTTATTATATATAGAAAAACACCCAGAACACCCTGAACAAATATCTGCAGATCGCACAGACATTTGTCCCGAGGCGGGAATCGAACCCGCAACCCCTTGCATCGCAGGCGGACTTTCGCCCGCTGCGCCACAGAGCTCGTCTTTTTATGATCTGTTATAATTAGAATAATTTAGTGTAGAAAATTCTGTCAATTTATTAATAGAACAATAATCAATTTGTATGTTTCCTGGTTTATTTGTAAGATTGTTATTTGACCGAGTCAAAATAGTTGTTCTGGGTGTAGGTAATATTTGAATGTTTTGCTTTATTATAGTTAAGTTTTCTTCGATTAAAAATATTTATACAATGATTTTAAATATTATTTAAAATCCTAGTGTAAAAAAGAAAACAAATGTAGGTCAGGTGCTCTAGTTAAGTTAGTAATAATTATCATAATTTGTTTCTTAATTTTATAAATTGTATTCGTAAATTTTAATGACGTTTATTAGGCCATAGTTTTAAATAAAACAACGGTTTTGACCGCGCGGGAATTTCGACAGCAGCGCCAACCAAAAAAAGTGTATTACGCGGGAGAAAAGGATGGTCGGAGCTGCGAGAGGAGGGAAGACTTTAACTGTCGTCAAACTAGCAAACGAAGAAGTTAAGTTGTCAGCTATTATTTTGAATACTCAAATTTATATCTATATACATATATAAAATTCAAAGTCCTGACTGACTCACTGACTGACTGACTGATATATCAACGCACAGCCTAAACCACTGGACCTAGAGACTTGAAATTTGGCACACATATACCTTGAGTATCGTAGAGGTGCACTAAGAAGGGATTTTTTTAAATTCCCACGGGAACGGGAACTACGCGGGTGAAACCCGGGGTGCGGCTAGTCTATACTTTAATATATAAAGCTGAAGAGTTTGTTTGCTTGAACGCGCTAATCTCGGGAACTACTGGTCCGATATGGAAAATTCGTTCAGTGTAAGATAGCCCATTTATCGAGGAAGGCTATAGGCTATATAACATCACGCTACGACCTACTGGAGCGGAGCAGTAACCAAAGATGCGGGTGAAACCGCGGGCGACTTCTAGTCATTCTACAGCCGACAACCCCACGGCAACTAAGACTTGAGAACAGCGCCGATTTTTTGCCAGTTTTCAATAAAAACATGTCAAAAATCTCCACTATTTACTGAAGTCTGTGTTTTGTTCTGTAGTAGGGATCTTACAGCAGGAGTGTCAAATG
Source organism: Pasiphila rectangulata (assembly GCA_963082625.1). Classification (NCBI taxonomy): domain Eukaryota; kingdom Metazoa; phylum Arthropoda; class Insecta; order Lepidoptera; family Geometridae; genus Pasiphila; species Pasiphila rectangulata. The sequence continues at coordinate 16,359,999 of OY720253.1, read as the reverse complement.
GCTCGTACCTTAAATTGAAAGGCCAATTTAATAGCTACAATTCTATCAATCACCTGCGCCTGTATCTAATCGCCTCTCGGAGGTGACAAGGTGATTTGGGGCAGGCGTACAACATAAGCACTCATCAACGGTATGTGTGTCTGACGCTCGATTAGCGCCGCTCTTGACAATCTGGCTAAGGCCTGACGTTTAACATTTCCTTGGTATAGTAACTCTTAAGGTAGAATTCCGCCAGTGTGCGGCACAAATTTATTTATTTATTTATTAAGCATGGCACACAAAACAGAATACATTCAGATTAAGTAACAAAATGATAATATTAAAATAGGTTTTATGCTAGAAGGTATTCCTAACTATGTATACACAAATAGCTAAAGTAGAATTAAGAAAAAGCTAAATTATAGAAAAACGCCTAATTAAAAAAAATCTAAAATATATAAGTACCTACAAATAAAAATAACATACATAATTTAGGTGTGAGCTAGCCATTCTTCATTAAGAATGCCTATAGAAGTATTTTTAAATTCAGTTAAATTCATACTGAAAATATCTATTTGATCATCACTATTCTTAATTAATAATTCGTTGTAGTTGAATGCTAGAAAACACTAAAATGTGCAAGCACTCTTCTCTTTCAGTTCTCAGAACTAAAGACAGTTTTGTGTTGTGTTTTCTAGCATTCAAACATTTGTGCCGCACATTGGTGGAATTCTACCTTTATATCCTTTACATTTAGTCGGCCTTTACAACTGAATTTGGTGTCTTTTTAGTTTTAAAGTTTCAGAATTTTATTACAGATTTTATCGCGTACCTATAAAACGTAATAGGTATGTAGGTGAGATCTATGCATCTATTGTAGATTTATACAGCGTCAGCAACTGGTAATCATGCTGTACGGGACGCTGCAGTGCCTGGGACATTGTTAAATGGATTAGACTTGCCTAGCACCTATAACATCCTCTCAACTTGATCAGTTAGCTATCGCAAAACTTTAACAAGTTACTTTAAAATCTAATTGGTCTACACTAAATGGGTTTAATACCTTTCTGTTTCATACTTCGTTTATGTTTAATTTTGATAAATCTAGAGTGTTTACTATCATGTTTTTTTTGTGTATTATACTGTTTATGTGCTGTTTTCTTGCCAAATAAATGTCTATCTATCTATGTAAAAAGTCGTGAAACTTAATGTATTTTTAATGTGGCTTCAGGCTCGGCAGGGCAATTTTGGTGGAATGATCGATTATTGGAGCGGTTTTGACACTTTTGCCAATTACCAGCCTACGAGTATTATATTTATTGCTGTGTTTTCATCCATAAAATTTTGAACCTCCTATATTAATATGGTCGCCTGGTACTTTAAATGCGAATTTCCTTATAGACTGTGCTTACCTATTTTGCGTGGAGGCGGTGATCATTAATTTGTTGATGCCGTCGTGGTAACAAGGCCTCGTTACCTTAGACGAGATAAATCCTTGTAATCCGACGCCAACGACGTAAAATTAATAATACATACAATGACGCCGGTTCAATTTGACCCGAATTTTGTAAACATTTTTATGACACTAACACGACCTGGTTAGTTATGCAGACCGGCAGTGGATGCTGGCCGCTTCTAGCCAGCATACTTGGTAGTTCATGAGGGATGCCTATGTCCAACAGTGGACGTCCTATGGTTGAAATTATGATGATGATGATGATGATGATGAATATGATGACGATGGTGATGAAGCATACATACAACAACAAAAAACCGACTTCAATGAAAAAATCTAAAATTTTGCTGAAACTATTAATTAATTATTTACCTTGTGTTTTATAATCTTGACCTACATACAAGACTGTATAGTCGTCTAGACAGGCCTGTCGATAGCCACGTCTGCACAAAAAGCCCCAGAGATAAAAAACTTAAGATATCTCGAATCTCGATGTATAAATTTAAATCTGTTTGTGTTTTTGTGAGATTTACGAAGATATCCCCAAAGGTTTGACCACTCGTAAAACATAGGGCAATTTCTATTAAAGTTTATAACAAATCATATCGAGATTTTTTTTCAATTTCAAAAGTAACGTGAGACAAACTATTTATTTTGAAAATGATTTTAAGTCGGTTAACGCGCGTGTTCGCGAATAAGTTTAACGAAGCGAACGAATTCAATTATGTGCTTTATTCAATTTAAATGTGTTTTTATTATTTTGTAAACTGACTATTTTAAGTAGCATTTTGCTCTATTGAATAAACACTTATTGACTTTGACTATGGTGCTCATTCGCCCTAGTAGGACAGAAATGGGCACCCGGTTCATTCATGTGCCTTATTTCCTGTATCATAAGATTAAATGTCGCATTTTTTTATTATAAGTGGATTTGATTCCTTTCTTTTGCGAGCTAGCGACCAATTTAATTCAATATCTGGCAAGTTTGATCTAGATCTCTTTTGCTCCAGTGTTCACTCCGCTAGGCGGCTTATTAGTGATGATTTCTTTTTTATTTAAATTAGCTATAGGTATATTCTATTCTGTCACTTATTAACGCTTTTTTTTTATTGATTTGTATTCGTAATAGGGTTCCATTACTATGTATTACTTTCTGTTTGCTTTGATTTGTTTCACACCTTTTTGTATCTATGTTGTATCTATACGTGAAAACCTTTAATTAGCCTCCTATTTTTAACTATGTTACTTTTCATATATATCGTGCTGTTGGTTTTCCTTTAAAATAAATAAATAAATTTGTCTATGAGTAATTAAATTACACACTATGGAAATAAAGTACCTCTAGATGAACTTTTTTTTTTTTTAATTTATATTTTTGAATTTAGTTTACACGATTGATTACATATTAGAAAATAAAAACAACCCAAAAAGTTTATTTTTATATTAAACGAGAATTACTGTTTTGGCGCTCACACCTTTTATTAATTTTAAGCTAGCTTTTCGCATCAGTTTGTATGTAGGCCCCCAGTCCGTGTTTTACCACAGTTTTTTTTTATTTTTAATGGAACTAATGGCACGTACTATATCCCATTTGTTCCATTAATGGGATATATGGGATATAGTGTGTACCATTTGTTCATGTGTTATATTTACAAAACAAAGAGAAATAACTATTATGCATCATTCATTATGCATAATAGTCACAATTGGGGGATTTCCATGTAACTTCTTATACTTGGAACACCTACAATTGTGTGACATTTACGTCACAGATTTATTAGACTTTTAAAAAGGTACTTTGCCTAAGGGTTGTATAATTACGTGGGTATCGCGTCGCTCATTACTTGTTCACTTGAATCTTAAGTGCGCAATAAAACCGCAGTTAAATTACGAAAACCCCATTTCGACCTTTTCATCGCAGATAAAAATAACTGTAAAAGCTGTAGATTTACACAGGTCTTTGTTTATCTAATTTTAATAGCCCAACGGATCACACTGCTAGGTAAAGTCCTCCCTTCTCTTTCTCCATTCCTCTCGGTTCAGAGCACAAGTCCGCTATTCTGGGCAGTGGGCGTCTAGTTCATTTCGCCACTCATGAATTGCTTACCACGCTTGGCTGGCGGGTTGGCAAGCGCAGTATGGGATGTTGATATACGCAAAGACGCTGCAGCCCATCTTCCGGAGGTATCCCTTAGCAGATTCTTACTGCAACCACGGGCAAGAGTGGAGGGGCAACATTCTAATGCCACGGCAAACCTTTTGTATCTTATTTAAAAAAAACAGAACATAATTCGCTACTTAATTATATATTTTGACGACCTCTGTGGCGCAGCGGGCGAAGGTCCGCCTGCGACGCAAGAGGTTGCGGGTTCGATTCCCGCCTCGGGACAAATGTCTGTACGATCTGCAGATATTTGTTCAGGGTGTTCTGGGTGTTTTTCTATATATAATAAAAAAATATCTATCTATGTAGTATAATGTATTAAGTATATCAGTCATCTAGTACCCATAACACAAGCTCTGCTTAGCTTGGGGCTAGATGATGCTGTGTGATTTGTCCAGCATTATTTATTTATTTATTTATTTATATGTTTAACTATAACCGCGACAGGTGAATGAGAATAATGATGGACTCTACCTGATCCAATTTTAAGTTGCTGTCACATTTTATTTTACAATCTTCCCTTTACTTCACAGTGATAAATTCCCACATTAATAAAATTTCTTTGGCAGGTCTCAAGCACGGATTGCGACGCACGGGTAAGAAGATAAATAATTCAGGCGTGACTTTGTGAACAACAAATATTCAGTAATCATTCCGCTTACCTAGATCTAATAAGTGCTTGAAAAAAACACTCAAAAGGAACACGCTTCGACCGCCAAACTGCAAATGGAAGCTTGAGGTACACTATTCATTTCGAAAAACGGGAATTACTCACGTAGTATTGTAATGTCGAAGATTATGTCCAGTGTCGTGTCGGCGCCACGCGCGGACGGGCATTCAATCCCATGACGATGATTTTCTTGAAAAATCGAAACGTGTCGGAATAATCTTCGACGTTACAATACTACGTGAGTAATTCCCGTTTTTACAAAATGGGAAGCGTGAAGTGTTGCTTCTTGTTACTTGTTGGTATCGACGATGGTGTCACCTTTTGTAAAAAATTGTTGTCCTCCTGAAGATGTCTTGTGGAGAGGCGAAACACGTGTCGAATTATTTGTGAGTGTTATTACAAGCGCGCATTAGATAGGTTAGCGGATTTGCTACTAAATATTTATTTTTCATTTAGATATTACGCACGGGTAAGTATTTCTATCAGTTCGTAAATCTTAAAGTAACATATGAGCACGGCTGGAAATCTGATCCAACGAATAAATTCAACATGACTAATTGAGGATAATGTGGTATGCCGTGGGGTGCAGGCCGAGTGGTCTGGAACCAAATTTAGTAGAGTATATAAAGAAAATATCACCACAGTAGAAAAGTAACAGAAAAATGGCATGGGTGCTGGAAGTAGAATGTTGCCGCTCTTCTTCATGTGGAGTATAATGTTGCCGCGCCTGTCTTGGCCGGGGATGCAGTATGAATCTGCCAAGGTATAGCTCCGGAAGATGAACTGCGTCTTACGCTCGCCAACCCGCCTGCTAAGCGTCGTGAATTTTGCAACAACTTCATCATGATCAGTGCCTGGAGAACCATGAAGCAGGCCATGTTATTAATATTTATATTAATGTAATTGTGTGTTGTAATTTATTTTTTAATAAGTATGGTATTTTAAATGTTTAATGGAATTGAGTATCAATTTTTAATGTGATTGAATGGTTTTCTGTATTCGTGTTTGTGAAATGAATTGTTTTTTTATTTAATGCAATATTTACGAATTTAATCGAATATTTATATATGAAAGTGAGTACTAATTGTAATTTAATTGTTAAGTAAGATGACTACACTATTGTATTAGGATAATCCTGTCAAAATAAGTGTAATGTAGATAAATAAATAAATAAATAAAAATGTCTAACAGTGGACGTCTCAAGGCAGGGAGAGAGTATAGAAGAAGCGTTTACCCAGCAGTGGGTATAACTGGCTAATTAGATACATAGATGGGTTAGGCCAGCAGACGTTCATCTCTCTTTCTCTGTATAGGTTTTTAGGCCACATCTGTACTTGTTAATACTTGTCCCTAAGTTAGATGGTGGCCAAACGCTTCATTTATTTCAGACATAAAACGTCCACTAATGAACAAAGACCTCCCTCATGGGTCTCCATGGGGGTAGTTGCCATACTCACGATCGCAGTACGGAGTTGGGGAGCGCAGTACTGGATGTTTATATACTACGGAAAGACGCTGCCGCCCATCTTCCGGAGGCATCCCTTACTTATGAGAAGAGGGGCAACATTTCACTGCCGGCACCCCACGGCGATGGCCAAACGCTTGCTTATTGTCAATTGCTGCCGACAAACTGTTGCAGTTTGGCAGACAATATTTTAAGAGAAATGTATGGACATTTAAACTAGAAATAAATAAAAAAAAGGAATTTGGGCCTAAGTTGTCACCGTGTATATAAATCCATCTGTCACGGTATATAACACGAGATTATGTTTACAGTGCAGCGGCAAAGAGTGCTACAGCGGGGTGAGTTAAAATGTCATGTTTGTTTGCGCTACATTTTATGGTGGTATTTAGTATTCAGTTCAGTAAGTCCTTTGCATCTGTTATAGATGATTTATACAGGGTCAGCTGTCATCATGCTGTACGGGATGCTGCAGTGTCTGGGACATTGTTAGATGGATTAGGCTTGCCCAGCACCTATACCATCCTCTCAGCTTAGTCAGCTTTTATTCAGAGGAAAGAACATCTGTTCTTTCCTCTGAATAAAAGCTGAAAAAAAGAACACAAGAACGTCTGAAGCTAACTAAGCCGCGGGTTTCCTCACGATGTTTCCTTCACCGTTAAAGCACGGTATATATATAAATACATATATATATATATGTGTTTACTTATTCTGGTAACATGGCAGCTATTCTTTGAATGTTGAGTCATCAAATAGAATTTACAAAGCTGGGGTTACTAAAGGATGCAAGTGGGCTATAAACATTAGCAATTTCAATTACAATAATAATTAATAATATACTTCATATACCATCATCAACATGTCAGCCTATAAACGTTTCTACTGAGCACAGGCCTCCCTCATGGATCTCCATGAGGGGTAGTTGCCATACTCACCACGCTTGGCAGGCGGGTTGGCGAGCGCAGTGCGGGAAGTTGATACACGGAAAGACGCTGTTGCCCATCTTCCGGAGGTATCCCTGGCAGATTGTTACTGCATCCACCGGCAAGAGAGGGGAGGCAACATTCAACTGCCGGCGCTCCACGGCATAATTCTCTTCACTTCGTTTATAATAAAATTCAAGGATTACTTATTTATTCTATTATTATCATTTTCAGCTAAACGGTACCAGCAGCCAGTGTATAGCGACTGTAAGTACTTACTCATGTATATATACATATATACATGTTGGATTTAATTAATCTTCTTGTTGGTAATAAACAAATAAAACATGATGTGAGCAAGTGGGGTGCAGGCAGTAGAATGTTACCCCTCCTCTCATGCCCGTGGATGCAGTAAGAGCCTGCACCTCTGGAAGATGGGCAGCAGCATCTCTCCGTAAATCAACATCCCAAACTGCGCTCGCCAACCCGCCGGCCAAGCGTGGTGAGTATGGCAACTACCCCTCATGGGGGTCCATGAGGGAGGCCTGTGTTCAGTAGTGGACGTTTTAAGGCTAAAATTATAAACATAGGCCATTTTATCCCCGTAGTCACACCGGAACAGGAACTACGCGTTTGAAACCACGTAGCGCTGCTAGTACAGTCGCGCACATAGTAAAGGACCACGTACTCGTAGGGTACCACTAAGGTTTACACCATCGTAACTTCCGCGAGACGGAGGGGCGTGCTCCGGAAGGTTCTTTACGAGGACGATAGGGGCTCCGAAGTGTTCTTTACGAGGAACCGGAGCCCCTGGTGCACCGAGGCCGGCCATCGGGGGGGTTTTGAGTCGCGAGACAACCTCACATGACCATGTTGTTCCCTTACGCAGGATTATATGTGGTTTCCTTTACTGTGCGCGACAGTACCAGTACAAACCAAAGATTTAAATCGTAGATACACCCTCACCGTACTGAGAGCGTACGGATGCCGGAGGTATCCCTCGGCAGATTCTTACTGCATCCACCGGCAAAAGAGAAGGGGCAACCTACTGCCGGCACTACTGTAATCTGAGATGAGTTTGCTGACCGTACCGCACCCACACTAATGACTTTTTTACTAGACAATAGTGTTGGCAGTATTGTAAACACACATTTATAGGCAATGCCACAATTTTTGGTGTGAGGGCCCATCTACGATTTAAATCTTTGGTACAAATCACCTTGTAATATAAGCGTATGTAATGTAACCTTGACACCGTATGTAATGTAACCTTGACACCGTATGTAATTTAACCTTGACACCGTATGTAATGTAACCTTGACACCGTATGTAATTTAACCTTGACACCGTATGTAATGTAACCTTGACACCGTACGTAATGTAACCTTGACACCGTATGTAATGTAACCTTGACACCGTATGTAATGTAACCTTGACACCGTATGTAATGTAACCTTGACACCGTATGTAATGTAACCTTGACACCGTATGTAATGTAACCTTGACACCGTATGTAATGTAACCTTGACACCGTGTGTAATGTAACCTTGACACCGCGTGTAATGTAACCTTGATACCGTATGTAATGTAACCTTGAAACTATATGTAATGTAACCTGGACACCGTATGTAATGTAATCTTGACACCGTATGTAATGTAACCTTGACACCATATGTAATGTAACCTGAACACCGTAAGTAATGTAACCTTGACATCATATGTAATGTAACCTTGACACCATATATAATGTTACCTTGACACCGTATGTAATGTAACCTTGACAAAGTATGTAATATATCCTTGCCACCGTATGTAATGTAACCTTGACCCCTTGTTTGCAGTGTAACGCCCTTTCGTGCTCAGCTGGCGTAAGTAGACATGTCGGAAGGCATCGCAAAGTCAGCTAGGATATTGAAAAACTTTTCAAATCCGCGCCTTTAGCAAACAATCTGAAGTTTAGAAGCCTTCAAGTTAAATTGGCAGAATGAGTGGAATTTTCCAAATTATCAATAACAAAGATCAATCATTCATCATCATCATTTCAGCCGTAAAACGTCCACTTCTGAACACAGGCCTCCCTCATGGATCTCCATCAGGGGTGGTAGCCATACTCACCACGCTTTGCAGGCGGGTTGGCGAGCGCAGCACGGAATGTTGATACACGGAAACACGCTGCTGCCCATTTTCCGGAGGTATTAAGCACTTTGTCTACTCGTGTAGACGCTGCTTAAATGTAAGCAACTTGTATTCAAACTGACAGACAAAGCTAATATACCTCTATATATCTCGGGAAATATAGTTTCGGTTTGTCTGTCAGTGCATCTGTCTTCGGCTTTACAAAGAAACTAGTAGTCCTAGAAATGCATGAACATATAAATAATGTCGCCGAGATAACGGTACAAATGCTGAAAAATAATTAATTTTCGGGTACCTCCCATACACGGAAGACGGAGATGAAATTTGTTTCTAGGCTTTTTTAATCGTGTAGGGTATTGTGGAGTAGGTATCATAAAACCATTTAGGGTTTCGTATGCGAAATATTAAAGTTCTAAACTTTTTTCTGAGCCTCCCACTCTCTAAGGCTAGCTATATAAATTGAAAAAAAATCACGAATATAGTTAAAACTGTTCATGAACTGTCTAGGAAAACTAAAAGCTTTTCTACTTTTGGAGAAATTGTCCCTCAAATAAGTGATACGGTTTACTAAACATACTGGAATACTTTAAATCGAAAACTTAATAATTCTTTTACAACACATATTAGTGTTGGTAAATGTAAAATAAAACCTGGCAAGAGCGAGTCGGACTCGCGCACCGAGGGTTCCGTGCCATCATACAATATAATATATGACACAGCGGTTTTATATTTGTTGGAGAACCTTGACAGCGCCATCTCTTGTCTGATAGCGGAACTTTTGTAGATTTTTTACACTTTCGATGATTTCTAAAAAAGTATGCTAAGTAGAGAGTTTGTAATTAATTTCCTGTAATTTTTACACACACTTCTAATAGCAATAAAAGTTTCAGAGGTTTATCTCCGCAAACTTTGGAGATAAGGGGGGAACGATATTTTTTTCAAAATTTTTGTAAATAACTCAAAAACGGTACGATTTAAAGGAGAACTAAAAACTGTTTATTAGTGTGCAAATAAATACCTTTCATATGATACCCCACATCACCTAGTAATTTTTCAAAAACTCTGAAAACCCCCCTTCCACCCCCATTGTCTAAAAAAACTATGCAAATTAGAGAGTTCGCTATAATTTTTCTTTAAAGTTTACATACACTTCTATTAGCTATAAAAGTATCACGGGTTTATCTCTGCAAACTTCGGAGATAAGGGGGGGAACGGTCGTTTTTTCAACATTTTTTTGTTAATAACTCAAAAACGATACGGCTTAAAGGAAAATTGAAAGCGGTTTATTAATGTGCAAATAAATACCTTTCATATGATACCCCACATCACCTATTAATTTCACAAAATTTTTAAAAACCCCCCTTCCACCCCCCTTGTCTAAAAAACTATGCAAATTAGAGAGTTCGCTATAATTTTCCTATAAAGTTTACATAAATTTCTATTAGCAATAAAAGTATCACGGGTTTATCTTTGTAAACTTCGGAGATATGGGGGGGGGAACGGTCGTTTTTTTAACACTTTTGTAAATAACTCAAAAACGATATGGCTTAAAGAATAAATGATAATTGTTTAATAACGTGCAAATAAATACCTTTTATATGATACCCCACACGGCCTAGTAACTTCACTTAAAAAATTTGAGATCCCCTATCTGCCCCCCTGCAATCAGATTAAGAATATTTTTTTACTTTTTCATATATTATGCTATATTAGTAAAAAAGTGTTGTCTTTTACCATTTCAGTAGTTCTAGAGATATCCATTTGTGACAGACAGACAGACAGAGTATAAGAGATTCTATAAGGGTTCCTTTTTACCATTTTGGTCCGGAACCCTAAAAACGCACATAAACTTCTAACAATCAAGTCTACTTGTAACTGCGGAACCCTAGACAGCGGATGACCCGACACGCACATAGACTTATTTATTTGATGAGGTGAACTGCGCTCGCCAACCCGCCTGCCAAGCGTGGCGAGTATGGCAAAACCCTCGCATGAGCCATGAGGGAAGGCCTACGTCCAGCAGTGGACAATCTACGGCTGAGATGATGAGAAGAATAAATGCCAGCCATGTAATTCGAGCGAGTCTTTAATTAGGCTTCTAGTCTTTCCACTGGTGTAGAGCAGAGAGGGGAAGGGTAACAGTGATCAGTAGAACTGCATAAAAACTCCACGCAAGCAGAGCGGAGGAACTCTATTTGTAGAAATTCGAACAGCTCTGTTTTTCTCCAATCTGCTCCAGTGAACATACAACCTTATGCTCTATGAGAATTTACGTGGCGTACTATATAATTGTTTAAACTGTTTCAGTGCCTAGGAGCAAACTGCGTGGCGTCGGTAAAAAAATATATTTTAGTAAATTTTAGTATATGTATATGTATAAGTCATATAATTATAAAAGTATTTTATGTTTAAATAATCTTGATTATTTTTGTTTTAGTGCACAGGAATAAAATGCATTGCATCCGTAAGCATTTCATTATTCTAACTTTACAGTTCGACGTCAACATCTTTTCTAGATGTTATGCTAATTCTAAAGGTGCGTACAGACTGGTGACACGTAACATGAAATGTATCATGCTATCTTTCATTGCATGTCCGCTGAAAGCGCGGACGCATAGCGCGACCGTCCACGCTGCAGACCCACCGTGTTCGTTCGAAAAACGAATCACGGGTCGCACGAGCGCGTCTGTACGCACCATAAGGGAGCCAATCGCTTAACGTTGTCACCAGCGCCATCTTCTTCAAGTTTTGAACTAAGAAGGTTCCATTTCATGCAATATCGCCGACACACAAAATATTAGTTTTCGCACTGAAAGCGCTATCCTACTTCCTACTTAATATTACAAACGCGAATGTTTGTGTGTACTTATGGATGTTTGTTACTCTTTCGCGCAAAAACTAGCCTACGAAGCTGAAATTTTGCACACGTATAGATGTTGACTTGGACTAACACTCAGGCTACATTTAAGCCGGGTACTACGCATGTGAAGCGGCAGGCATTAGCTATATACCAGCTCGTTTTTTAAACTTTATCCGGAAACTAGCTTGTGCCCGCCGCTTCGCATGCGTTGTAACCGGATAAAAAGTAGCCTATGTGTTAATGCTAGTCAAGATCTACCTATACGTTTGCAAAGTTTCAGCTCGATACGTACGTTAGTTTTTGCGTGAAGAGGTAACAAACCTCCATGCAAACAAACTTTCTGCTTTATAATATTAGTGAGATAGTGCATGATGGAGTTATCCCACTAATATTATTAGCCGAAAGTTTGTTTGGAGGTTTGTTACCTCTTCACGCAAATACTACCCAACGGATTGAGGTGAAATTTTGTACACATAATAGATGTTGACCAGGAATAACACATAGGCTACTTTTTATCCGGGTACAACGCATGCGAAGCGGCGGGCACAAGCTAGTATAAGATTAGTTATAGAAAAGACTATTTTGTATTTTTATTTGTAGGTACCTCGTCTCAAGCATCCAAACACATTACAAAAGAAAGTGCTTTCTTAAACGCGTTAAATGAGTTAACATTTTTCAAAGCCGCGGGTAGTTTACTAAACAGCTGTGCTCCAGGTGTAAACATCTTTTTGCCGTAGTAAGTTCTGACCTTGGGCAAAAGTTTCTTGTAAATCCCATCCTGTAACAGTGTTACAAGACTTCATTGCTACAGGATGTGAACCCTTCATGCAAATCAGCTCAACCGGATGTCAGAAAGTGGTTTCAATTAAGCAAGTAAGATTTGAAACGGACAAACATGGAAACATTGCAAGTTTATATATTGAATCGTCAGTCTTAATCTGTAGTAAGACATTTCAAAATTTATAGAAATAGAAAATGTTTATTCATGTCTCAAAGGTACAACATGAAAAATAACATTGCTTTTCAATAATTTGACACTAGTTTTGCGAAAAATAATGTAAATATTTTTGATAGATGATCAGGATCACTCTCATTAGATCCAGCCAACACATCCAGTCTGGATCTAGTGAGAATTTTCCGTTTAGAAAACTCTTTGGTATGGTGGTAGCACCATACCTATTTTAGCCACCAAGCAGTAATCCATTGCTGCATTGCATTTGAAGTGTAAGGGGGCCAGCGGCGCGGTTTTGGAGGTAGAGGTTACCGCTTAACATCAGGTGGGCCTTCGGCTTGTCTCGTCATTCAGTCGTATAAAAAAGTGTGGTGCCTAACCCACCTGGCGTGGGATAAGGACAGAAAGATGATGATGATTAAGATTAGAGAAGCTTCTGTAATATCTATGGTCCTATAGGTACGCGAGCACACAGCTCGAAACATTTTGTGAAATTATTTTGTTTACGTGACGTGAAAACTCGTGTTGGTGTGCAATAAAAATGTAATCAGATAAAAACGTGTTACGTGGAGTTGCAAAATTATTTATTTTCATACGATCGCACAATGGCGAGTCAAGCTACATAGCTTGCAAGCAACTTGACTCGCCACTCTTATAAAAAGTATAATAAAATCTCATCTCAAGTGTTGAAGGTTGAACAAGTCGCGGAGGCAAAGTCGTCAGTGGGCGCGGCCTAAATGTATTCTATCTCACCTGAGATAGTGTGTGTACCCGCGCGCTAGAATGAAATGCACAATGATTCATTCCTAAAACAACCGCGCAAAAATATGTGAATATACTTATAGCACAAGGGTTATTATAGAAAAACTTGAGTGTAATCTTTTCAAAATTACATTTGTTTCAACTTTTAAATAATTAAACTATGTCGGAACATCGTTTATTTTTGAGTTTTCTTTCTCCGTATAGTTCGTCCAAAGTTGGACTAAAATCAGTGTTGAAATACGAAAGTTTAAAAGCTTGTATTTTTGAAAAAAATAATTTTATTTGGTTTAGGGTGTATACAAACATAGATTATGACGAGATAAATTGATATAATCCTTAATGTTGGATGGTCAACGTCAAACAGTGGAGTAATTACCCTTCCACGTTTGTATGGAAAGATGGGCGACTCGTTCAACCATAAGATCAAATACATTTTTTTCTTAAAACTTATGTCAGTGTTCCGGACACATATTAGGCTTAGGTTAAATGGTGTATTGGAGGTTAGTTAAAGTTCAAGTTAATGTTTTTCAAGTCAGCTTTTCCGCTACCATGTTCAAACTCCTCGGAAACCCGCTTAGTTAGCTTCAGACGTATTAACTTGTTCTTTCCTCTGACTAATAGCAGGCAAAGCTGAGAGGACGGTATAAGTGCTGGCCAAGCCTAATCCATCTAACAATGTCCCAGGTACCGCAGCGTCCTGCATGATTACTAATTGCTGACGCTGTATAAATCATATAAAGATCTACCATAACATACTTGTACTAGATTACTGGCATACTCCAAACAAACCTTTAGGGTCAGGACCTCGATTCGGCGTTCACACGGACTCATTCAAAAAAGTCTAGACGAACTTATCGCGAAGTTTTTGTTGATAAATATAATAAACTGGCCTATCTGGTCACGTATTCGACGACACAGCAGCCAGATTTATTAACCGTCTCAGGGTTGTCATATAAATAATCATAATCATCATCATCATCATCATCTCAGCCGTAGGACGTCCACTGGCACATAGGCTTCCCTCAAGGATCTCCTGGTACTGATCGTCAGGTTGTTGCCATACTCACCACGCTTGACAGGTGGGTTAGCAAGCGCGGTACGGGATGTTGATGCACGGAAAAACGCTGCATATCTCCCGGAGGTACTGGTAAATTATTACTGCATCCACGAGCAATGGAGGAGGGGCAAAATTCTACCGCCGGCATCCCACGTCAGTTCCACACAAATTTCCGATTCGAATTGTAAACACACACTATGTACAATCTGGTAACTCATTGGTTCAGGCCTGACTGCGGAAATCTATTATAATATCTACGGTTTCTTTCTTTCTTATAATATCTAAATGAACAACAAATATTTTGTAAGAAATCGCCTTACCTATATCTAATGAGCCCTTGTAAAAACACTCAAAAAGAAAAAAAAATCATGTTTAACAATTATTAACATTCATATACCCGGGTATTAGTTATGATAAAGGAATGGCCGTGGGGTGCCGGCAGTAGAATATTACCCCTCACCTCATACCCGTGGATACAGGAAGGGATACCTCCAGAAGATGGGCAGCAGCGTCTTTCCGTGCATCAACATCCCGTGCGCACGCCAACCCGCCTGCCAAGCATGGTGAGTATGGCAACTTCACCTCACGGAGATCCATGAGGGAAGCCTGTAGTCCAGTAGTGGACGTTTTATGTAATGAATAATCATTTCTAGCATTATCGTCAAATTCGAGAATACATCGCAAGCCGTTTTTACAGTATTCTAATAATCTTAGCTATTGATTATTTACCATTTTCAGTGCAACGGTATAGGGTGTGACGCTAAGGTAAGTTGGTTTTTATATTTTTAGGGACACCCAACGGAGTAAAGGTCACAGCTCATTAGAACCACCCGACCTGCGCCGCCTTCCCTCGTACGGTTAGTATTCTTTGTATGGAATTATCTGGATATAATGTAGTTAGCACTACATCGTCATAATGCTTTATTCTTTTAATTAGTAGTTCCTGAGATTAGCGCGTTCAAGCAAACAAACAAACAAACTCTTCAGATTTATAATATTAGCAGATTTGTGTTGTTTTAATTTGTAAATAACGCATCAATAAAGTCCCTGTGGCCGCACTGAAAAAAACTATGCAGCGTCACCAATCGCCTCGGTCGTAAGCAGTCCTCGCGCGGCGAATGGACTACTCGATGACAACTCGCTGCTCACATGCTTCCCTTGCGTTAGCACAATACCGATGCACGAGTACCAAGAAGACCGCACGCTGTCTGGGACTGAAATGTGACGTCAAAGTTTAACCATGCGATCCGCAACGTTGTCTGGTTTCACACGCACGTTAGGTTTACTGGTGACAATATGGCGTCCGCATCAGCACCAAACCACATGTCAATATCGAGTGAGTCATCCTTCATGGATGACTCACGCTAGACCATGTCGTGTCCGAGCTGAGTGACGGCCGTAGCACGGTCAACTAATCTATATACATATATAAAATTCAAAGTCCTGATTGACTCACTGACTGACTGACTGACTGATATATCAACGCACAGTATAAACCACTGGACCTAAAGACTTGAAATTTGGCACACATATACCTTGAGTATCCTAGAGGTGCACTAAGAAGGGATTTTTCGAAATTCGCACGGGATAGGGAATAAATGGGATCTACATATATTTTCTCTGCGTGAAAAAGGGGATTTTACGTTTTATGACTTCCACGCGGACGAAGTCGCGGGCAAAAGCTAGTATTACATAATATTTTGTCAGGACACACTTACGCTATACCCAGCGGCTACCGAGCGACGGCTGAGCAACTGGACAACGCTCGGAAAATTTTCTTGGACTCGAGTTACGAGTATTTTTAAACGCCGAACGACCGAGCGGTGCTGGTCGGGTCGGGGCCTAAAGCTGTGACCTTAATCACTAAAAATATTCGTTAAAACTATTGTATCGGTCTCTCTAATCACAGATCGTGTCAAGTACTAATTTTTGCTTTTTGCATATCGCATCTACTCTATGCCTGAGTTGTTGTAAAGCGGTAGAAAGTAAAAAATGTTGAGTCTTCAATACATTTAGATATATAGAAAAAAATAATATTTATCTCTTCCATCACATATGCAAATTTTGCAGGTGTCATGTTTGAAAGAAAGAAAGAAAAAGCGTTTATTTATCTCACATGCACAATCAGTAAAACTTAGACTAATATAACCTAGAGCATGCAATAAACATGAACCAAAAAAGAAAATACAATTGAAAATGAACTAGGTGCAGAGCTAGACCACGTAGTGCAGTGTGAGCTAAATCGGCCCCGTCTCAGCATATTACCGCGAGCCATTCGGGTTTAGAACGGCACGCAGCGCTGGTTTTCAGACGTAACCAATAAAGAGTCTTCACGAATGTAGAAAAGTACATACATACATAGTAGATACATACATAATATATTTAGAGTGATAAACACATGATAAATAATATTTATTGGGACAACCTTATAAATTAATAATATACTAATATACCTTAATCCAATACATAAACTAAACAAGAAATCATATTATATTTTTCGTTAATAAACAAGAAAACAAAAAGAGAAGTGAGTATTGAGCACAACCGGAGTGTGTGAACTTATCACTAAGTTTGAAGATGAATAGGGATTTGTTAGAATTATTTCAAGCAGGGAATGGCAAACAAATAGATCAGAATAGAAAAAGCAAATGACAACAATACACGTGTTTAAAATAAAAATTTACGAGCTTTCTTGAATCATTAGCAAGTGTTTTTTTAACGCAGATTTAAAGGACGTTACTGATTTCAGGGTGCGTATGGGTGGGGGTATATCGTTCCAACACCGAGAAGCCGCAAATTTAAAGGAACCACGAAAGGCCACAGATTTGTGTCTCGGTGTCATACACACATAACTACAAGCTCTTCGTGCATATCGCGATGAGTCCTTAAACCACTCAAGCTTACTGTGCAGATAAAATGGAGTTTTTCTTGATACGACACCAAAAATAAGGACTGCAAGGTGCAAGTGTCTACGTGATTTCATTTTTAAGAGATTAGAAGAGTTAAGAAATAGAGTAACATGTGTGCGGGGAGGTATGTGAAAACAGAAACGTGCGCAAGCGTTTTGAAGACGCTGAATCAACCTTTCAGTCCGGCCCAACAGACAAGTACCATAGACTACGTCACAGTAATTTAACCTTGAGAGTACCAGTGCCTCACATAGGAGGATTCTAACCTCTTCACTTAAATAGGGACGTATTTTGTACAGCAACTTTAATCTATGTATGAACAGAATTGGTCCAAGTATTGATCCCTGGGGAACACCCGCAGGAACATCTCTAAAAGAAGATCTTGCGGAATGGCCATCAGGTAACTTAATTTCTACACACTGCTGTCTACGATCAAGATAGCTCGAAAACCATTTTATAGAGTTAGGGTCCAATCCATAAAAAGCAAGTTTAGAAAGAAGAAGAGATACATTTAAAGAATCAAAAGCACGCGAGAAATCTAAGAGAACTAAAATACTACATTTGCCTTGATCCTGTGCTGAAAGCAAGTTATCTACAATATCGAGAAGAGCGGTTGATGTACTATGATGTCTACGAAATCCGGACTGAGATTGTGGCAAGATGTGGTTGTCTTCAAGAAATTTAATAAGCTGCATGCAAACCACCTTCTCTAGGATCTTCGACAAACAGGGCAGTAAACTAATAGGTCTTAAATCACCTAGAGATGAGGGTTGGCTATTTTTGGGTATCGGCTTTACTACCGCAACTTTCCACGCTTCGGGGAATGAGCCACTTGACAATGACTGGTTTATTATAGCAGTAACCGCAGGTAAAGAATGAGGCAAAGTCAACAACAGCATTTCTAACGATATGCCATCGATACCCTGTGCATTGGACTTAAAGCTCTGAATAACTTTCAATACCGTAAAATCACTCACTGGATGAAAGGAGAAAGTCGCTGGGCCAAACCGATGGTATTCATAAAAAGTCAGTTGCGAGATCTCTACGTGGCTATCGCCAGGAATGTTTAGAAAGTGGGAATTGATGAGGTCAGGGTTATCGTAGTGCGGAGGGAGGTCCGACGCCTGCTTTTTTTTTGGCACAATATCATTATTTAAGCTTTTCCAGAGGTTTTTGGGATTATTTACATTTTCTTTAAAATAAGCTTTTTTCTCACTATCTATGGCTGTAATAACGATGTTTTTCATATTTTTGTAACAGCCTTTTAGCTCGTCAGTTTTAAGCAATCCTTGCATAATAGTTGTCCCTTATCCTAATCATACATTTAACAGTGTCCGTAATCCAAGGGTGGGATGGCGTTCGAAATTTCTGTATTTTTTCCGGTGCGTGTAAATCAAAAAGCGTTAGAATTGTACTAGTTAGCGCTGTAACTGCGTCATTTACATATGGCAAGTTTATAAAATACTCCCAGTTTATAGCATTCAAATCCGACGAAAATAAATCTAATACGATATTTTTAAAAGGCCTATAAACCACCAGCCGGGGTAGCTCCTTGTCCTTCCTAATATCAAATTCACCAATCACAAATGCATGGTGTCCAAGGTCCGGACAATATTTTACAATTACATTCCGGATCTTGGTGTCGGTGCACACAATGTCGATCAACGTCTGACTATGATCAGTGAAATGTGTTGGTTCGGTAACCACTTGATCTAGGTTGAGAGTGGTTAAAAATTGCTGAACCAATGTTAATTTGCTGTTATTCTGGTCAAGCATATCTATGTTAAAATCTCCCAGCAATATAAGATGATCATAACTAGAAAATGCGGCAATAGACTCAGTAAGAGCATCTAAAAACAAAACAGCATCCTGCCATGGAGCTCGGTATGCAGTGCCACGACGAGCTCTGTGGCGCAGCGGGCGAAGGTCCGCCTGCGACGCAAGGGGTTGCGGGTTCGATTCCCGCCTCGGGACAAATGTCTGTACGATCTGCAGATATTTGTTCAGGGTGTTCTGGGTGTTTTTCTATATATAATAAAAATATCTATCTATGTAGTATAATATATTAAGTATATCAGTCATCTAGTACCCATAACACAAGCTCTGCTTAGCTTGGGGCTAGATGATGCTGTGTGATTTGTCCCGCATTATTTATTTATTTATTTATTTATAATTATAGTTTTACCAAGAACCGACAAGCGAATCCACATCTGCTCGACTGCTGGCAAAATAGGATGTTGACATTTACGCACATTTAGACTTCTCCGAATGTAGTACCCCACACCCCCACCTCGTCCACCCTTAATACTAGCATGCCTGGGAGAATTAATAAAACGGTACCCGGGTACCTTAGGTGCCAAGTTCTCTTGCCCTGACTGTATCCAGGTCTCATTTACAGCCATAATATCGGGGTTTTGTTCTAACATAGCGGCTATAAATTCATCTTGCCCAGTATTAAGTGAACCCGAGTTAAACAGACCAACTTTAATTTTTTTTAAATTAAACATTTTAGATTGTAAATATAAATAACACAGAAAATAAAATAAAACCCTGTTTCAATGTTCACACTACACCGGTTACTAGTCTGCACCCACATATTAAAGAGAGGAAATAATACATATAGGATAGTAAACGATATTAAACTAAAATTAGCTTTACAGTTCACTCTACAGTGTATAGCATGTACTACCTTATTAAAGCACAAAAATATTACAAGAACACAATGAAAAACATACGCAATTATTCTGAAATTAAATAATCTAGACATCAAACATTGCCAGACCCAAAAACCCGTCTTACATCATCGCTGGACTGAATGAGATGTGCAGACTCGCCATCACCGCGCCGCGCATAGATGCGACCTCGTTTTGTCCAGGAGTACCGCCATCCACGCTTGCGGCACTCCTCTCGGACATTATAGAAGAGGTGACGGCTGGTGCGACTTAATCTTTCATTTATAAAGATCCGTCCGCCAGCCACCGCAGCTCCCGAGCCAGTGGCGTCAGCAACCGTCAGCGTGCGGCGCACCCGTGCTGCCGCCAGCAGCTGGTCGCGCAAGGGGCGCCGCGCCAGGCGAACCATGACTCGACGAGGACGCGGCGACGCACCTCCATTGGAATTGCGGCTTGCTGCTGTAGGCAGGGGGCCAACGCGTTCAGCAAACACAATATCACGTTCGTCCAACGTGATTCCCAGCTTGGCAGCCAGCACTCCGACGATATGGCCGACGTTCTCGCCTTTGGCCTCGGGGAGATGTCCTATTTCGATGTCGGACAGGAGGGCATCTTGATCCCGATCATTCAGTTCTCGCCTTAGCTCCTCCACTGTTCTCTCCAATGCAACGACGTCTGGTGCAGGTGGCGCCTCACGACGCTCCAACTCGTCCAATCTATGTTCCAACCCTTCGAGACGCGCATTAACGCCGGCGACGAGCACACGCTGCTCCGCCATTTCCCTGCGAAAGTCTCCTAACTCAGCCGCATAGCCTGCAAGTTCACGCCGCAGCATCTCCACCCCACGTGCGGCGGCTGCCGCATCCCGGGCAACATCAACTAGTGACACGGTTGGCGCACATATCTCGGCTGGGACGGGAGCGGCTACAGTGGCAGTAGTAGGTTCCTGCGCTTGGTTTCCGCAAATCCCCCTAATTGGCGTGTGGCTGTTATCGCCCTTACGTCTCATGCGTTTGCACTCTGGGCAGGTCCATTCTTTACCTATTTGCGCGTTTTCAGAAATGGAAACACACGCTCGGTGATACATTGAAGGGCAGATGGTACATGTAGCGGCACCTGTTGGCGATAGAAACTTTCCGCACGCCGAACATTTCGATTTCTTACTTGGGTTAAGGTTCTCAATCGGCATTCTGTGACGTAAAGGTAGTTCGAGGCAGAATCGGTAGATGGCGCCAACAAAAGGAATGTGAATGAAACCGACTATGTCGGTCAAGTGGAACCTTGATATTATTCTGAGCACTACCCTCACTCAAAAAAGTTATATTACGGATAGTCTAGACTTAATCGACAGTTTTCAGTCTATATAACTTACGCACAGTCCCGCAAACACTCACAAAACTCAACAATTAGCTACGCCGCGTAACTTTACTCGAAGCTTTACGAATAAACGCGAAAGTGTTTTTATTTTTAAAAAAATACAGGACAATGTATCACTCTATCCACATTCGTGACGACACTCCAATGTTTATTTTGCCGCCGTGGGGCCAACAGTAGAATGTTACCCCTCCTCTCTTATCCATGGATGCAGTAAGAACCTGCTAAGGAACACCTCCGAAGATGGGCAGCCGCGTCTATCCGTGTATCAACATCCCGTACTGCGCTCGCCAACTCGCCTGCCAAGCGTGGTGAGTATGGCAACAACCCCTCATGATCAGTACTTACTGATCAATGAGAGAGGCATTTGTCCAGCAGTGGACTTCCTATGGCTGGAAGAGAATAAATATTGAATTTCAGCTATAACCCACGAGATGAGAAAAAATATTAATATTTGATGGGTTTTGATTTCAGTGTATGGGGATGATGTGTCAAGCCATGGTAAGAAAAACACACAATTAAAAAAAACTATAATAGTCTAGTTGTCTAGTTTCTTTCGTCTGTCATCTAGATTATAAGTAAACAATAAAAAATGCTGGACAATTCACACAGCATCATCTAGCCCCAAGCTAAGCAGAGCTTGTGTTATGGGCACACAGATGGCTGATATTGTTAAGACACTACATAGATAGATATTTCTTATTTTTCCCGAGGCGGGAAACGAACCGGGTAGTTGCCATACTCTCCACGGTTGGCAGGCGGGTTGGCGAGCGCCGTACGGGATGTTGATACACGGAAAGACGCTGCTGCCCATATTACGGAGGTGTCCCTTAGCAGGCTCTTACTGCATCCATGGGCATGAGAGGAGGGGTAACATTCTACTAACCCCACGGCAGTACTAACTATTATGGATGAATTTTGTATCTGAAATTGATGAATTAATAATTATTATTTTCAGTGTACCGGCCAGGATTGCAGAAACACTTCGAGCTTTTGGTAAAACCGCAATCAACAGAATTTATGATAAATAAACTATTTTTCTTTTCCGCTCACAGGATTGGTTCCTTTTTTTATTTTTATAATTTGAACCATGTATGTTATAGTGGTTATAGTCTTAAGACTTCCTCGAAAAATCAGCTATTTAACTAAAAGATTCTTTGTTTCATTCGCGACAGTACTCGTACTTCCTGTTTGCGCGTTAAACCAAACAAACACACAATCAAACAAAACTTTACAGCTTTATAATATTTGTATACCGATATATACCTGTTTAGGCTAGGTCAAATACAATAAGGGTAGACCATCTTTTTCTTCAGACCATTAAGCTGTTTCATCATTTCAGCCGTAAAACGTCCACAGGTCTCCCTCATGAATCTCCAGGAGGGGTAGTTGCCATACTCAACAAGCTTGGCAGGCGCAGTTCGGGATGTTGATACATGGAAAGGACGCTGCTGCCCATTATACGTAGGTCCCTTAGAAGGCTCTTACTGCATCCACGGGCATGAGAGGAGGGGTAACATTCTACTGCTCACACGGCACCCCCCGTCATTACATTCCTCGTTTCCTTCTTTCATTCTTTCAACAGGGGCATGTCTTAAGATTTCCTTGAATCGAGAAAAGGTATCCCCGTTATTAGAGATATCTATTAGATGATCAAACGAACTTACTAAGTGAAGTTCGATCGCTATTATATGAATTACTTCATTAGAAGATATTATTAACAAAGTAGGATACATATTTTTTAGTTTTAAAATTACAGGATTTTATCGCGTCCTCCCGCGACCAAGAACGCTGAAATGTGTTCGAAACGTCGGGAAAATAATAAAAAAGGTACGCGATAAAATCCTGTAATTTTAAAACTAAAAAATATGTATCCTACTTTGTTAATAATATCTTCTAATGAAGTAATTCATATAATAGCGATCGAACTTCACTTAGTAAGTTCGTTTGATCATCTAATAGATATCTCTAATAACGGGGATACCTTTTCTCGATTCAAGGAAATCTTAAGACATGCCCCTGTTGAAAGAATGAAAGAAGGAAACGAGGAATGTAATGACGGGGGCTGCCGTGTGAATCAAGAATCAAGAACCAAAAAATACTTTATTCAGTGCGGCCGCATGGACCTTATTGACGCGTCACAAATTACAAAATAAAACAAAACAAATAAATAGAATAAAGCACATAATTGAATCTGTTCACCTCAGATGACACGCGAGTTAGGAAAAGAAGTGAACAGAAGAACCTAACTCGGTCGTTATAGTCATCATTTAACAATTTTATTTTGTCTTATGTTACGTTTGACGGAGTTGGAGCAGATTCCGTCCCAAGTGGTTTTGTCCTCTAGGTAATCTGATATTTTATAATAAGCTTTATTGCACAGATTGCGTTTAATAATGTTTTTGAATTTATTCAATGATAACTTCTGCAACTCACTTGGGAGTTTGTTGTAGAAGCGTATACATTGCCCTTTAAAAGATATTTTCACCTTATGGAGCCTAGTAGTGGGCACAGCGAGTTTATTCTTATTTCTTGTATTTACATTGTGATTGTCGCTGTTTTTCTTAAACGAAGCAATATTTTTATGGGTGTACAACAGGTTCTCATAAATATATTGACAAGCTACTGTCATTATATTTATTTCTTTAAATTTAGTGCGAAGTGATTCTCTGGGACCCATATTGTAGATAGAACGAATAGCCCTCTTCTGCAGCACAAATACGGTGTCTATATCTGCAGCACATCCCCACAGTAGTAAGCCATAAGACATAATGCTGTGGAAATAGCTGAAGTAAACAAGTCTAGCGGTATCAACGTCTGTAAGAAGGCGGATTTTTTTGACTGCATATGCTGCAGAACTAAGCCTACCCGATAGTTGTTCTATGTGTGGGCCCCATTGAAGCTTATTGTCTAAAGTTATGCCTAAAAATACAGTTTTTTCTACAAGGTTTAAACTTTCACCTTTTAATTTAATCTTGGCATCAGCCTGTTTTACATTAGGAAGAGTAAATCTAATGCATTTTGTTTTATTTTCATTAAGTAATAAGTTATTGACATTAAACCAATTAACAACCTCTGAGATTGCATTATTCACCTCGTCATAATCGGTGGTACGTCGTTTCATTTTGAACAAAAGTTAAGTGTCATCAGCAAACAATACAATCTCATGATTGTTTTTGACAAGATGAGGTAGATCATTAATGTAAATTAAAAATAGAAAAGGCCCAAGAATTGATCCCTGCGGTACACCCATTGTGACTACAGATCCCGAAGAACGTTTTCCATTAACAGTGAGCAGTAGAATGTTACCCCTCCTCTCATGCCCGTGGATGCAGTAAGAGCCTTCTAAGGGACCTACGTATAATGGGCAGCAGCGTCCTTTCCATGTATCAACATCCCGAACTGCGCCTGCCAAGCTTGTTGAGTATGGCAACTACCCCTCTTAACAAATCGCGAAAGCTTAACAAAGTAGGATACATCGATACTACTTTGTTAATAATATATCTGAAGAATGAAGTGACGATATAATAATCTTGGCTAGATTGGGTACTTAAGCAACCTGAATTCAGTTTAAAAAACTGCCCCGGCTTATTCTTTAGAATTCGGGTTAGATATCGAATTCCGTAGAGAGTAGTATGATTGATAGCCTTTTGAGCGAAAGCCAAATTCACGTTCTTTATAAGTCGTGGACAGCCTTGCGCTTATCTGTTACTTACTCTCTGAAGTGGGCTTTAGAGGCACGTTAGCGAGCTAATCGCGGAGTTTTGCTGCTCTTCAGATGCTATACCCTATTTAATACAGGTAGTGGAAAATGACTGAAAGCTCACTAAAAATATTAGATATTTTATGTTTTAAGTCCCCATTTAAAGTTTAGCTTACACGTCGTATTTACTTTAGTATAAATTCTCAAGGAAACCTAAAAAAAAAACGCAAAACCATTATCTTCTTATAAAGTTGAGGTATTTTTTTTTACTTTAACGTTTAGATAATTTTGAATTTATCAACGATCGCCTGTTGCGAACCTGTCGCGAGATACGTAAGCCTACCGGTTTTTAGTGAAAAACAAAAAAGTGCCTTTTACCAAACCTACAGATGGGGCTGGCAAGTGGGTAAAGCCAGTTGTGATTAATCACTGTTGCTGGTAATTGCCAAATTGTGTTTCCTTCTAGTAAAAGAAAACTAACGCCTATTATATAAGGTTCAAGGGAACTATTTATACTAGCACTCAAGCATCTTGCTTAAGGCTACTTAAGCTGAAATAGGTTCTTTTTTTACCATTAAACACTATACCTACTTTTTTATTCATTTATTATTTTGTTAGACTTAATTATTATTTTCTATCTGTTTGTTTAGCTTAGTTAGTTTGTAAGGATTTTGTTTTTCTTTCTTTTGTACAACATAATTGTGTTTTGGTATGAAATAAAAATTTTTTTTATTTTTTTTTTTAATTTTATAAGTGTTTACTTAAAATGATAACGCTTGTTCAAATTGTAATAGATAAACGCGGACTGAGAGGCCGCCTGCATACAAACTGACGCAAAAAGCTATCTTTGACCTAAAACTATGTAATTTAGCAAGTCATGTTGTCTTAGGTGAAGACCGCAGGTCGACGCTTCCAACTGCAATACATGGAAATCTATGAGGGAGGCCTATATCCAGCAATGGCTGAAATGATGATGATGATGTTGTCTTTTACGTACCATATATGTACATGTAAAATCTGAAAACTATACAAAAAAACTCCATTTTAACGTCATCGTCCATCATCGAAGTTAGCAATCGTAGCCGTGGGGTGCCGGCAGTAGAATGTTACCCCTCATGCCCATGGATGCAGTAAGAGCCTGCTAAAGGATACCTTCGGAAGATGGGCAGCAGCGTCTTTCCGTGTATCAACATCCCGCACTGCGCTCGCCAACCTACCTTCCAAGCGTGGTGAGTGAATGGCAACTACTTCTCATGGAGATCCATGAGGGAGGCCTGTGTTCAGTAGTGAACGTTTTACGAGGCTGAAATGATTATTTTTAATTTTACGTTTTGAAGACTGAATTTTGGAAAAAGCTCGGAAAAAACTGTGAGACTCGATTCCTGAAGTAGGTACTTACATATTTATAATTTGTACCAAATTTAAATTTAACAAATTTGTACGGAACCCTCGGTGGGTGATATCGACTCGCTCTTGTTCGGTTTTTAAAGATTTTTTCAATATCTCACACGTCATTAAACTTTACATTACAAAAAGCATTATCGTATTGTACACACATACCATTTGGGGGTAAATTTGATTTACCTACTTGTGATTTTGTATATCTATATATCTATCATCATCATCATCATTTCAGCCATAAAACGTCCACTACTGAACACAAGCCTCCCTCATGGATCTCCATGAGGGGTAGTTGCCATACTAACCACGCTTGGCATGCGGGTTGGCGAGCGCAGTACGGGATGTTAATACACAGAAAGACGCTGCTGCCCATCTTCCGGAGGTATCCCTTAGCAGGCTCTTACTGCATCCACGGGAATAAGAGGAGGGGTAACATTCTACAGCCGGCACCACACGGTCAATATATCTATACTAATATTATAAAGAGGAAAGATTTGTATTTTGTATGTTTGTAACGAATAAACTCAAAAGCTACTGGACCGATTTTCAAAATTCTTTCACCATTAGAACGCTACATTATCCCTGAGTAACATAGGCTATATTGATCCCCGTATTCCCACAGGAACGAGAACTACGCGGGTGAAACCGCGTAGTGCGGCTAGTCATTTATTGTGGTGAAATTGCCTTGTAAATAAAATAAACTTGACTTATTATAAAATAGCCTATTATAAGAATAAGAATTTAAAAAATCGGTCGAATAGTTTTTGAGTTTATTCGTTGCAAACATACAAAATACTGTACAGATTCCCAACTGATTTATAGGTGTTCAATAAAACAACCATAGAAGGGAGTCTCTCTTTCAAGCTCTCAATTTAATTTTGTTGATCCAATGACTATGTAAAAACCTAAAACGCTTCGACAGCGCGATCTAGAATTTGACTTAAATTAAGGACGTCATCTGTTGAATTTAACAAGAACCTAACTTATAGTTTATACTTACATTAAACAAATACAACATACAAATCGTTCCTTTTTATAATATTGAGAGATGGGTGAAATTGCCTTGTCACTTCAACGCGAAGATGAAACTGAAGAAGGTAAATATTTCAAAGCGAAACTTATGATCTAAATCTGCAAACCTGATCGGTCGTAAGAGCTATAACATATATGAAACTAAGCTATTTCTTTGTGAATAAAACATTTGTTTCTGTGGACCCTTATCTTTAAACAGTGTAGACGATTCCTTTCAGGTTTTTCGTAGACATCCAGTAGTCTGCACCACAGAACAGTTTCTCTGTTCTGTGGTCTGCACGCCCTACCTCGTACCTAAATGTTATGATGTACAAATATTGGGTAGGTATGGGTCTACTCACATTTATTGTCTATTTTCTTGGGTGTGTTACTTTTATATTTGTTGCAAAACTGATAACGCTTAAAAAAATACCGTGGTGACAAATAAGTCGGAAACTATTCGGCTTTAGAAAAAACTATTTTTTTTTATTAATGTGCAAATGAAGCCCTTGATCTAGTAACTTCACTTAATTTTTTTGAAACCCTTTTCGCCCCTATCGCAATCATAATAAAAATATTTTAACATTTTCATGGCTAAATGCAATATTAGTGCATGACCGTTATCTATCACCTCAAATTTTAAACCACTTTTAATGCCTAGATAACACTCAGCAATTTGACTCCTTTTGTAACATGAACGCCTCGTATTATCGTTGCTGCTTCGATCTTCTGAACACTTTGCTTTCTTAGATCAATATGGATAGTCTGAGAGCATATATAAATTTTCATATTTTGAGATTGTCGTGGGGTGCTGGCAGTAGAATGTTACCCGGATGGATGCCGTAAGAGCCTGTTAAGAAACCTCCGGAAGATGGGCAGCAGCGCCTTTCCGTGTATATCAACGTACTGCGCTCACCAACCCGCCTGCCAAGCGTGGTGAGTATGGCAACTACCTCTCATGGAGATGAGGGAGGCCTGTGTTCAGTAGTGGACGTTTAACGGCTGAAATGATATATATAATTAAATTGAGTGCTGCGCTTGCCACCAATCACAAACGTTGGTAACTACGGAAGACCAGCGCTGCGGTACGACCTACTCTGCCACAGCACATGTTGATTAGTGGCCTTTCTTGTCACCGTATTCTACCTAAACTTAATTAGTTTTAAGAATATAATATAATGTTATCTCCGTGACAAAATAAACGATTTTTTATCTTCATAATTCTGAAAGTGAGAGACTTGATGCTGTCTTTACTTGCAAAGGTTTTCGGGGTATCCATCACACCCTGTATCACGGAAACTACAGGGGAATATGTTCTTCCCGCATTTTATGTTACCTGTATGTCTCCCAGGGGAAATATACCTTTTCTTCATCTGACTCGGCATATGCTAAGTTATTAAAAAAAACAATAGTTACTACAATCGGCTTATTTTCGTGCGCAAAGATATAACAGGCCGGTCATAATAAATGGACATAAACAAATGGATATTGCTTCATAAGGCCGTGGGGTGCCGGCAGTAGAATATTGCGCTTCCTCTCTTGTCCGTGGATGCAGTGAGAATCTGCAGAGGGATACCTTCGGAAGATTTGTAATTTGTGACGCGTCAATCAGGTCCATGCGTCCGCACTGAATAAAGTATTTTTTGATTCTTGATGGGCAGCAGCGTTTTTCCGTGTATTAACATCCCGCACTGCGCTCGCCAATCCGCCTGCCAAGCGTGGTGAGTATGGCAATAAGCCCCTTATGAGCAGTACTTGGAGATCCATGAGGGCATGTACAGCAGTGGACGTCCTACGGCTGTCATGATGATGATTCCTTCATAAGTATTGTTAAATCTGTCCTGTCCATTCAAAGGTTGCCTGGAAGGTATCGCTGTTGGCAATAGGCCGCACGTATTTTTGTAATAATTATATTTTTCGTGTAATTATCTTGTATAATAGATACAATGTCTTTATTTCAAGTACTGATTTCAAGTACTGATTACAAGTACCGATTACAAGTACCGATTACAAGTACCGAATACAAGTACTGATTACAAGTACAGATTACAAGTACCGATTACAAGTACCGATTACAAGTACCGATTACAAGTACCGATTACAAGTACCGTTTACAAGTACCGACTACAAGTACCGATTACAAGTACTGATTACAAGCCATGATATTAGAAGAGATTCATGCATATGCCTTATTTCCTGTTAACATAAGATTAAATATGTTTTTTTTTAATTGTACCTTGGTGGACATGTCTAATTTTGAATTTTTCATCACAATTTTGAAGATAGGTCCTGCTTAACCCATATTAAAATTTTAAGAAATAAATACAAGAAATGATAAAAAACTACTTCTTTTCTGTCTTTCCCTCATTACTGTCAGTCAGTCGTTCTTCAGATAAGCACTAAAGGATTTTGTTTACCCTTAGGTACAGTAACTTTGTGACGAAACGAAAATACGCCAAAGCTCGCTGGCAAACTATTTTCACAGACGGTAGGCTAATTACGTATCTCGCGACAGGCTTGCAACAGGCGTATATCTGCGATCATCGCCGTCAAACGTAATTTTTTTGCTTTTATATACTACAAAATTGACCACTGACAGCGATCATCGCGAGATTTACGCATGTTAAGGCGTTGATCGCGAGATTTACGCCTGTTGCAAACCTGTCGCGAGATACGTAATCAGCCTGCGGCCATTATCGGTTTGGTAGGATGACAAAAACAGTACTGCTAAAAATAGTTTTTAAAAGGTCCGATATTTTCCCTGGACAATATTAGGATTTTGTTCCTGATATCTCTTCTAGGGTATCCATCAGGGGAGACAACAGACCTTCACGAAACGAATCGTTATCCTATAGTAACTCAGTTTAAGATAAATTCGAAAACAATATACAAACAATTTTTTGAACACTTACAAATTATTTTCCTCACAACATTATATTCCATCCCCCAACAGCTTAAAGGGCAGAGTGCTGGTAAAAATTATAATCTCATCTACTTAAATATAAATTAACCAATACCTGCGGAGTATTCCCATTAGGTGCGGGTGGAAGCTTTTAGCTTCGTCCAGTATCTCAGCTGGTAACGAAGTTATGAAATTCGCGGCAGAGGTAAAATTTCTTAAAAAGCTGTTATTAATTTCTGTGGGGCGCCGGCATTGCAGCGGGCGAAGGTCCGCCTGTGACGCAAGAGGTTGCGGGTGCGATTCCAGCCTCGGGACAAATATCTGTACGATCTACACATATTTTTTAGGGTATTTAGGATGTTTTACTATTTATACCTGCCGTGGGGTGCCGGCAGTAGAATGATACTCCTCCTCTCATGCCCATGGATACAGTAAGAGCCTGCTAAGATGATGGATACCTCCGGAAGATGGGCAGCAGCGTCTATCCGTGTATCAACATCCCATACTGCGCTCACCAACCCGCCTGCCAAGCGTGGTGAGTATGGCAACTACCCCTCATGGAGATCCATGAAGGAGGCCTGTGTTCATCAGTGGACGTTTTTACGGCTGAAATGATGACTATTTATAATAATAAAACATATCTATGCATGTAGTATAATGTATTTAGTATATCAGTCATCTAGTACCCATAACACAAGCTCTGCTTATCTTGGGGCTAGATGATGTTGTGTGAATTGTCCATCATCATCATCATTCACAGCCCGATTTCACCTACTGCTGGGTATAGGCCTCACTAAGTTTGTGCCATCCACCACGATTCTGTGCCAGTCGCATCCATTGACGCCCTGCGATGTGTACCAGGTCGTCGACCCACGTCGCCACCGGTCGCCCGACACTTCTATGCTCCATCCTCGACCAACATTCTGTTGTTGTCTTGTTCCACCTGTCATCACCACGCCTTGAAAGGTGTCCTGCCCAACTCCACTTTAGTTCCATTATCCTGGTTCCAACGTCTTGGACTTTTGTCCTTCGTCGGATATCGATATTCGGAACTCGGTCGATTAGTTTGATACCTAGCATGGCGCGCTCCATGGCTCTCTGTGCCACTCGCAGCCTGTAAAGCAGTCTCCTGCGTGAGCGTCCATGTCTCGGCACCGTACGTCATGGAGGGCGAAACGCACTGAGTAAACAATCGGGCTTTCAGACATTGTGGGACTTCGCTCGAATTAAGTATGTCATCTAACTTCCCAAAAGCTGCTCATCCTAGTTTTATTATTTTTGATATCTCTTTTGGTTGATGTTGTTTGCCAAAGGATAGAATAAGTCCAAGATAGACATATTAATCGACTCTCTCCAACTTCTCAGTTCCTAGCATGACAGCAGAATCAGAGTTAAAAGAGGGACTCGCCATAACCTTCGTCTTGGACATATTCATCCTCAATCCTACGTTTGTTGACGCAAAGCTAAGTTCTGTAAGCATCTTTTGGAGATCGTCAAAATTTTCTGCGAATAGTACCAGGTCGTCCGCAAACCGTAGGTGATTTGACACCATTAATGTTAATACAGCAGTTTTACCAATCAAGGGATTTCATTACATCCTCGAGAGCAGCTGTAAAAAGCTTCGGGGAAATGGTGTCACCCTGTCTAACCTCCCTCTGTATTGGGAACTGGACCGGTGAGATTGCATCTTTTTTTATTGGAAAGGTTCACAAGGCTTACACCGAAGTAGTCATATATAAGTTTGAAAATAAAATTTTAAATCTCCCAGTAGGAAAACGGGATGACTGATTGTTCACTAACTAATTGTAATGTATGACCACGCATAGGTAACTTTACACAGTGGTTCGATTTTGATAATGCTTTTTTTATTGGAAAGGTTATACAACAGTTAATAGCTAAAGTAAGGTAGGTAGTTATTTTTAAAGTTATCAAAAATTACGCATGTGGTAGGTAATTAGTAGATTATCCGCTAAATTGGTTTCGCGAAAATATTTTTTCGACCCTCATTTGGTTTGCATTTTGGCGCGAAAAACGGCGGGCGCTCCGCGTCGGCGCTAAGTGGATACTGGCTCGGTTTTTACAATGGAGCGTATCGTGGTATTTACGCTCTGTGGAAAGGGATTGAATGAAGCTTGTCAGTACAATCATTCATAATTTAGTCTGTGTTCGGGATATATAGCGTAAAAATTATTTTCTATTAATTATTGATTTAATTTTATATAAAAAATACTTTTGTTTGTAATTCAAAATGTATTATCATATATCTACATGTTTTGCGGTATATACATAGTATGTGGTATAACCTCACTATATATAACATAACATTTAGGTGTCTTAGAACAAAATATTTTTTGATCGTAATTATAAAGTGCATTTTTTATGCATTTTTTTTGCGTAATCTTTTATTTAATTTTAATTTAATCGAATAAAATTATTTTTTCTTGGGCTACGTAAATTTTATTTGTTATTGTCATTGTCAACTCCATTGAGAAGGCTACAAAACAAAGTTGATAAACACCATAGTTTAAAAATGACAATTGTTTTTGTGGAACGATGACTCACCGATGACTCACTGGTCAGTTTACTTACCAAAACCAAACGACGGCTAAAAAATCTTGGTAAGTAAACTGACCAAAACCAAACGAGCGGAACCACAAAAAAAATTAAATTTAAACAATTTAATAAAAAAATTAAACTGCGCGATAAAACTGAAATGCAAAAAATAATAAACCTTTATTATTTAACCTTAATAACTAAGTTCACACTAATGTAAGTATAAGTAATTTAAGTAATTTTGAGTCGGTGCGGCGCAAAACAATCAATGAACAATGCCGCGCCGCTGGGCATCACGCTAGCACACAAAAATATAACTAATTTATTAATACAAAGAAATAAAAAATTGCACATCCCTAAATTTAGGCTCCAAAAAGTAAATAAATCATGGATGGGAAACTGTGTGCGTTTCTATAATAAGCTTCCATCTGAGGCGACCCAACTATCTATAACTACTATAAATTAAACCGATCAGGTACCTTGAGGAATAAGTTCAAATTTAACCTATTGTATCCCACATATCAACAATACCATGTATCAAAAAAACACTTATATAACAGCTATCAAAGTCATTTACCACTTGAAATAAAGCAGCATCACGGTAAATTATTTAAAAATAAGCTGAAGAAATGGCTTGTCACTTGTGCCCACTATAGTTTAAAAGAATTCTTTGAAAACTACATTTTATATAAGATCTTCATGTACCTATATATGAATTGAAACGATTTAACAATCAAGTTTTCTATAACTTTATCTTTATCGACTCATAGGTTTGAGCTTTTTATAAAACAAAATCTCATAGAAAAAGCTCCATAGATGCTTATTTGAATTAAATTGACCCTAGGCTGAGTGTTGCTCGGTTCAACCGCGATAAGAAAAAATGAGTAGAGTTAGCGAGTATAGATTATGAAAACTTATGGTAGACCTACGGTTCGCCGCTGGGACATACCATCCAAATTGATCAACTACATCCCGAGGGACGGACCTAGCTCTATCACACTGAATTACCCAATTTATCAAATCAAATGGCTCAATCAAATACCGTAGGGGAAGTATAAGAGAATATCTATATAAATATATACAAAATATATATAAATAAATATAAAATAAATAATAATAAAAAGATTTGATTGTTTGTATGCATTAAATAGGCTCCGAAATTACTAGACCGGTTTGAAAAACTCATCTATTATAAATGACTAGCTTCTACCCGCCGCTTCGCGCTATGCGTTGTACCCTGGTCAACAATAATACGAGTGCAAAGTTTCAGCTTAACCCGTAACCTAGTTTTTGCGTGAAGAGGTGACAAACCTCCATCCAAACAAACTTTCGGCTTTATAATATTAGTGAGTGGGATGTATACAGCGTCAGTAACTGGTAATCGCGCTATACGGGACGCTGCAGTACCTGGGACGTTGTTAGATGGATTATTAGGCTTGCCCAGCACCTATACCATCCTCTCAGCTTAGTCAACTATTAGTCAGAGGTAAGAACAGGTCAATACGTCTGAAGCTAACTAAGCCGCGGGTTTCCTCACTATGCTTCCTTCACTGTTAAAGCACGTGTTTCACATTTTTCAAGAAAGAAAAATCCATTGGTGCACGGCCGGTATCGAGCCCACGACCTTCAGATTGAAAGTCGGGGGTACGTACCACTACGCTAACACAGCTTTCACCATTAGAATACTAACTACTGCTATTTTATGCTACTTTATCCCTGACTAACATAGGCTATACTGTATTCCCGTATTCCCTCGGGAACGGGAACTAGCGAAATGCGGCTTGTAGATAATATTTAAGTAAAAAGGATTGAGGAACAAAAGAACCATGCTCGATTGAAAATATACCCGGTTTCAGAGCCCCCCAAAAAATTGGTCCCTTATAATAACGGAGGCCAGAAATTGATGGTAATTTATGGAGTGCCGTGAGGTGCTGGCATTAGAATGCTGCCTCACCTCTCTTGCCCGTGGATGCAGTAAGAATCTGCTAAGGGTCTGCTCTGCTCCGGAAGATGGGCAGCAGCGTCTTTCCGTGTATCAACATCCCAAACTGCGCTCGCCAACCCGCCTGCTAAGCTTTATTTAAAACTAGCCGCACTTCGCAGTTTCATCCGCGTAGTTCCCTTTCCCGTGGGAATACGGAGATAAAATATAGCCTATTAGGGTGCCAAGCCCCCTAATATGCATAGCGCTGTCTGTCTGTCTGTCTGTGTATTTGACGATTAGGTACAACCGAACGCGTTGACCAATTCACATGAAACCTTTTTTGTTAGCACTGTCTTAATGAGAGAAGGTGACTGATTGAATTTGGTGACCCTAGGGTCACAGGGACCGGAGTTATTGTGACCTCAAAAGGTCACCAAAAAATAAAAGTCTTCAAATGGCCGAAAACGTCCAAAAACCCAAATATGCCATTTTTTATTTTTGGTGACCTTTTGTGGCCTTCGCCGCCTTTTCTGGTACCTCCGTACCAATGCTGTCTATACCATTCTAATAATGAAAAAAAATTGAAAATCGGTCAAGTAGTTTTTGAATTTATTCTTTACACACATAAATATTACACAAACAACATACAAATCTTTCCTTCTTATAATATTGTAAGATTTAAGAAAAGACTAGCCGCACTCCGCAGTTTCTCCTGCGTATTTCCCGTTCCCGTGTGAATACGTGGATAAGATATATATGTTACTCGGGGATTATGTAGCATTCTAATGGTGAAAAAATTTTGAAAATCGGTTAAGTAGTTTTTGAGTTTATTCGTTACAAACATGCCAAATAGAACATATAAAATACAAATATTTTTTCTTTTTAATATTTACTAACTGACCCATGCCCACTTCGTTGGGCGGTACTATTATATTATCTGTGGGGTACCTAAACATTTTTTACTTGTGACGAAATTAGAGTGTGGTTCGGTTAGTACCTACTGAGTGCTATGATTTATATACTGGCTGCCAAAAGGAGGGTTACATTTTTTCATTTCTCATATTCGGAAAGTAGTGTTGTTTTGATCTGATTATTGGGTGGAAAATGCTGCTTCCCTCCATAGGGAGGGAAAAACTCATACAAATTACTTCCCACCTAAGGGCCGGAATGAATTTTAAAAATAGAACTGCTGTCAGCTATGAAGAGTTTTATGTAACATGTGACTTTCTAAACAGCCAGTGTGAACTTAGCGCAAACTTCTTTGAGCGAAATAAACCGCAACAATTACGCGGTGAGTTCCATATTTAAAATTTAAAAAGTCGACATAAATTGGCGGGATAGTAATCTGTTATGTATCTGTGACGGAATAAAAAAAAATAGGTCCTAATTTGTCAATTATTTTTAAATAGGTAAGTACTAGATAAGTATAGTGTGGTGCCGTGGGGTGCCGGCAGCAGAATGTTACCCCTCCTCACATGCCCGTGGATGCAGTAAGAGCCTGCTAAGGGATACCTCCGGAAGATGGGCAGCAGCGTCTTTCCGTGTATCAACTCCCGTACTGTGCTCGCCAACCCGCCTGCCAAGCGTGGTGAGTATGGCAACTACCCCTCATGGAGATCTATGAGGGAGGCTTGAGTTCAGTAGTGGATGTTTTACGGCTGACATGATGAAGTACTACTATTATTATTATTATATATTATCCATAAATAGTTTAGATAAACAACTAGTTTTATTTTCCTTATATTCGAAATGAAAAGTTGAGTGTTTAACACGGGTAAAAGAATCAATTCCTACTCGGACTATTATAGCCGTCTAAATACCTCGGGAATTGATTCTTTCGACCCTCGGTTAACAATCTGCTATTACAGCATAATGTATGTATGTATTTGCATGCCAATTTGGCTATATTAACCTCGTTTGTTTGAATGAGTGAATAAAACGATTATGATTGAAAAAATTATGTGTATTTTATTTTTAAAAACTCTTCAGTAGGTATATATATTAGAAATAATGTTATTATTCGGTACCAAAATATATTGTCTTTCAGGAGTTCCAACCCGCGACACTGCATTCTCATACACCCACCACATTGATATAAATCCACCAGAGATAATTTTTGACGCTGGGACTTATCAATAGTGAGGGCAAAAGAGATCTTGACAGGTGACTATTCTGTTTTACACTTCCTATAAATAATTATAATAGAGATATGATTTTTCGAAATTCAGAGCTGTCGGCGTAAAATTGTGTTTATTTGTTCCGTTTTAATTTAAGAACGGCCCTAACCGAATATGTAATTTTAGTCAGTAATAAGCTTTAGCTACTTAGTGCAACAACAGAATCGCCACCAGTGTAGCCTTAAAAGATTGACGTGTTGTTTAAGAAAAAAGCCGTCTAATAGAAATATCAATCAATAAATTACGTAACGCTCGCGGTTCCATACCTAGGTCATATTATCTCTTTAGCCTATTGTACAAATTACATATATGCAGTAAAAGGGAAAAATATTTTGTTAGAGGTATATATAGCTTGTTGAGTGAGCGGCTCTAATCTTAAGGCCGCTCTACATTCTCACGAGAATCTCGCGAGAACGCGAGAAACATGCGAGAAACGTGAATGTGGAAGCGATTCGCGTATTCTTCTCAAGTTCTCGCGTTGTTCTCCGGCTGTTCTCCACTTTTTGTCGGTTTTTTGGCGCGAGACAAAGGAGCGCGAGAACGTGAGAACAGGCGAGAACGTGTATTGACTCCACACTCGCATGTTTCTCAGTAGCGCGCGAGCCGCCGACTTGAACGGTTGTGTGTTGTGTACCGCGTGGCGTCAATATGAGCGTAACTTGGACAAACGAACTTGAGTTGAAATTTTTAGAATGTTTGCAAGCGGAACCCGTGCTATGGAATACAAATTTAAAAGACTACAAAAATAAACTAAAAAACTACTTCGGCGTCCATCGTCATCGAGCGCGAGAACTGTAGTGAGAACTATTTGAGAACATTGTGAGAGTGTGTACCCAAAAGAAGTTTTCGCTACAGTTCTCGCGAGAATCTCCGGAGATTCTCGCGTGAATGTCTCGTGAGAATGTAGAGCGGCCTTCGCATGTTTCTCGCGTTCTCGCGAGATTCTCGTGAGAATGTAGAGCGGCCTTCAATCATAAGGCCAATAGTGAAGGACCACGTCTCGATTCCATATGTCATCACTGGTAACACACACTGATTGAAGAATTTCGTCTTCAGGCACTGAGGTATGTTGAACGAAAAGAGGTTGCGAAGTTTCCCAAACGCTACCCATTCGACGATTGACCTCTTTCTCGAAGTTTGACCTGCCTAATTGGACTGTTTAGTTAGGTATACGTACGCGTCGAAAACTCGAAAGCCGAGTTCTCGGCCATGACTGGGGCAGGCACGGCATGGACATTTGACATAATTTTTCGTCTTGTCCATGTTAATTTTAAGGCGATGGGAGACTCGGTTGAGGCCTTCGAGCATCGTGCTCTTCTATCGATAAATTGATATTCCATCAATAAATGAATAATACATACTTTTTTGTATTTTTTGAATTTATGACTACTATAAGCTAGTAAATTGACACAAGTTCTACTCTCACGTTTAGATATTATTTTTTATTATTATACTCAATACAAAATCTAGTGTATCTTTTTGGCGTTAACTTTTATCTGCTTTGTATTTATCAGAGCTGAAACGTCCTAAGCGTAATATAATTTGGTATGGGTACTGAGTTATATTATCTTTGGTGTCGGTTAAGTGCTAATATTTTTAGCAAAGTCGTAAAGTTGTCAGTTCCACGCAGGCACTCAGACTAGACATAAGTCATTGATCTAGACTAAACTACTTCGGCTATGAAGCCAGTACTTTAGATCAAATGAATAACGTTTACTTTACGAATTCAATAATGTATTGAAATGTGGTCTCAATAATTTGCATAGTCTTTTAAAAATCATCGAAAGTGTAAAAATCTACATAAGTTCCGCTATCAGACAAGAGATGGCGCTGTCAAGGTTCTCCAACAAATACCTATAAACCGCCTATACAATATAAAAATGTTTACCGCCCAACGAAGTGAGCACGAGTCAGCTAGTATTCATATACTAGCTGACTCTGATTGTTTTACTTGGGATGATTGTCTTTCAGGAGTTCCAATCCGAGATATAAGTCAACTTATAACTGTCCATGGGCAAAACACTGCTTTCTCAAGTACCCACCAGAGAGAATTTTTGATCCTGGGACTTCTTAATAGTGAGGGCAAAAGAGATCTTGACAGGATATTGTAGCCTTAAGTAAATGATTGACGTGTTGTTTAAGAAATAAAACCGGGCAAGAGCAAGTCGGACTCGCGCACCGAGGGTTCCGTGTAATCATACAATATAATATTAAAGACGGTTTATATTTGTAGGAGAAACTTGACAGCGCCATCTCTTGTCGGATAGCGGAACTTATGTAGAATTTTTACACTTCAGATCATTTATAAAAAAACTATGCAGATAAGAGAATTCGTTATAATTTTCCTGTAATCTTTACATACACTCCTATTAGTAATAAAAGTATTCATTTATAAAAGTTTCAGAGGTCTCTGCAAACTTCGGAGATAAGGGAGGAACGCTATTTTTCTCAACGATTTTGTTAAAGTCGAAAACAATACAATTTCAAACAAAACCAAAAACTGCTTATTAATGTGCAAACGATTACCTTGTATTTGATACCCCACATAAACTTCATAAAACTTTTTGAGACGCCCCTTCCACCCCCCTTGTCTAAAAAACTGTGCAAATTAGAGAGTTCGTTTTTGTTTTCCTGTAATCTTTACATACACTTCTATTAGCTTTAAACATTTTAGAGGTTTATCTCTGCAAACTTCGGAGATAAGGGGGAACGCAAATTTTTTCAACGTTTTTGTAAATAAGACGCAAACTTATAGATAGGTTTAAGGAAAAATAAAAACTGGTTACATAAATACCTTTCATATGATACCCCACACGACCTAGTAACTTCACTTAAACATTTTGAGATCCCCTATCCGCCCCCCTTGCAATCATAATAAAAATATTTAACAACATTTAACGATAGTGCCGTGGTGTGCCGGCAGTAGAATGATACCCCTCCTCTCATGCCCAAGGATGCAGTAAGAGCCTGCTAAGGGATACCTCCGGAAGATGGGCAGCAGCGTCTATCCGTGTATCAACATCCCATACTGCGCTCACCAACCCGCCTGCCAAGCGTGGTGAGTATGGCAACTACCCCTCATGGAGATCCATGAGGGAGGCCTGTGTTCATCAGTGGACGTTTTATGGCTGAAATGATGAACGATAGTTTATGGTAGTGTACAGGTAAGCAAAAAAATATATACAGGGCGTCCCACGGATATGCCACATGGAGGGAAAGTACCTTGAATATTGTAGATGGAACATTTTACTAAAAGAAGACATTATTTTAATTTAAAAGACAATTTAAACTGCATTCATAGATATTTAAATGATAATTACATAATTGAACCGGGAATCGAACCCGTTACACGAGAAAAATAATTATCCTGTAGCTTTATCATACCGATCGAAAGGCATCATCATAAGGATTATTTTTTGCTAAATAACATAGTGTCAGAAATAAAAGGAAGACCATGAATTTTAACATTTTTAATACTAACTTAAGATTAATCAATTTATCAAATGCTCAATATGAGTCCCTTCCTGTCGAATACAAAGTCGCACTCTTTTGATTATTTCGCTCCCTGTCGATTTTTTGATCCTGTGGTGTTGGATATTTAGAATAAGGTCTGCTTGTAGCTCGTGGACACTTTCATAAATGGAACACATTTTTGAATTATTTCTTTATAATCAGCCAGCCGCATTGCGATGGACAAAATAATTTACGCGTCTTTCGACTCAGGATAGGTACGGCTCGATTTGTTGCATACAACCAGGTACTACCTACTAACCTACTAATATTACAATGCACTTTATATTATAATAGGGAAATGATGCGTACTTCTCAAGTGGGTACATTTATTATTAATAGGTACTTATGATAATGTCAGTTGTATGTCCTTACGGCAATGTCAGCTTTTAATTTTTCTGAACAAAATTTCACATAAAATGATAAAATTCATGGTGTTCCTTTTATTTCTGACACTATGTTATTTAGCAAAAAATAATCCTTATGATGAAGCCTTTCGATCAGTATGATAAAGCTACAGGTGATTATTTTTCTCGTGTCGGGTTCGATTCCCGATTCAACCATGTAATTATTTAAATATCTATAAATGCAGTTTAAATTGTTTTTTTAAATTCAAATAATGTCTTCTTTCAGTAAAATGTTCCATCTACAATATTTAAGGTACTTTCCCCCCATGTGGCATATCCGTGGGACGCCCTGTATATGGTCGAATTGAGAGACCTCTTCCTTAGTTTTTCTTCGGTTAAAAAGAGTTACTAATGTGTACAGATTTTTAAAAATAAGGGCAGTGGCTGATGATGATAGTGATGTTTAGATTCAGAAGAAGTACGTAATTCCCTTAGCTCTGTTTGTTTTCGATGAAAAACAAAATTTATTGTTTTATTGCTTTTTGGGCCACTTTACCGGACCCCTCGATAAAGAGTTCTCTGAAGCATTACAATAAAACAAAACCCAAAACTTGGCCCATGTTTTGCTCTGAAAATAGTAAAGGTGACCTGGAAAATGCAAATATCTGCCTCCGTGGCTTAGTTGGTCTAATGGCCGACTGATACGCAAGAGGTAGGGAGTCCGATTCCCGCCACGAGATAAATGTTTGTTTTGCAGATACTTGTCCGGGTCTGGGTAGTTTTTATGTATGGTAAGCATGTATTTAAAAAAAAAAATTTAATCTTTGAAAAAAACGTATTTATGTATTATTAGTATTATACTTGCTCGCCGTGGGGTGCCGGCTGTAGAATGTTACCCCTCCTCTCATGCCCGTGGATGCAGTAAGAGCCTGCTACGAGATACCTCCGGAAGATGGGCAGCAGCGTCTTCTCGTGTATCAACATTCTGTACTGCGCTCGCCATCCCGCCTGCCAAGCGTGGTGAGTATGGCAACTACCCCCCATGGAGATCCATGAGGGAGGCCTGTTCAGTAGTGGACTTTTTACGGCTGAAATGATGAATGTGCAATATTTAATGTGAAACACCATGCACCGTGGGGCCGTGGGGCGACGGCAGTAGAATGTTGCCTCTCCTCTCTTGCCCGTGGATGCAGTAAGAACCTGCCAAAGGATACTTCCCGAAGATGGGCAGCAGCGTCTTTCCGTGTATCAACATCACATACTACGCTCGCTGACCCGCCTGCCAAGCATGGCGAGTATGGCAACAATCCCCTCATGATCTAGGAGAACCAGGAGGGAGGCCCTTGTCCAGCAGTGGACGTGGACAGATGTTTTACAAACATTTGTCCCGTGGCGGTGATCGAACCCGCTACCTCCTGAGTATCAGTCGGATTCATGACCAGCTTAGCCACGGAGGCAGATAAATAAACCAAGTCATAGTAGTGCTTTTCATTTTTTATTCTTACCATTCGTTCATGTTATCTCAGGAAATTACTTAAAAAGTCTTGGACTTAAACTCTATTTAAAACTGGACTTTTTTCGTATTAATTGAAAATTAAAACCACAACGGGCCGACTGCGACTGTATAACTAATTATAACTAATTAAGTATGATGTAGGCCACAGAGTACCTATTTTTTTTTACAGATGTAGCCGATGAGCGAGCTCGATTGCCGAGACGGGATGTCTTTTTTTTTTCTTTTTTTTTTTTTTTAAATAATGGACAAATCACACAGCATCATCTAGCCCCAAGCTAAGCAGAGCTTGTGTTATGGGTACTAGATGACTGATATACTTAATACATTATACTACATAGATAGATATCTTTATTATATATAGAAAAACACCCAGAACACCCTGGACAAATATCTGCAGATCGTACAGACATTTGTCCCGAGGCAGGAATCGAACCCGCAACCCCTTGCGTCGCAGGCGGACCTTCGCCCGCTGCGCCACAGAGCTCGTCTTATTTTAACAATTAGTATGTAGTAGACACGACATATTTTAATACCAACCTTATTAAAACATAATATATTTAATTTAACCGGGCATTTATTGTGTAATATACCAACACACCAGGCGCACTCTTGAAAACGATTACGCTGTTATCGTCAGAATGGATTTTTTTACGTAATGGCCATTATTTGATTACGATTTCGATTTATCGCAAGAGTAGAGTGTAGGCCCTTAACTTCCTATACTCGCGCGTTGGTCCGTGAGACCGACGAAACACATTTTCGTAATTATTTTTATGCACGAAAATCCTGGGAAGTCGCGTTCCTTGCTAGCTGCCGAGCAAGGAACTCGACTTCCCAGGATTTTGTGTGTTTGTGAATGTAATGTGTTTCGTCGGTCTCACGGACCAACGCGCGAGTATTAGGAAGGTTGGGCATACCGGGAAGACTCATCCCGAGACCATGCTTGGTGCAATCCAAGCGAAACGTCGGGAAATAATAAAGGTAATTTACGCGATAAATACCCGGTTAAATGTATGTTAATAAAACCCTCTATACTTTACTTCGTAACTTTTAGTTTTGCGTTCTACACATAATTTCCTTTCATTTGATACCAAACTCGGGTAAATTTGCATAAATTTACACTCACACAATAAAATTATAGCGGTCAAACCAGTTTCTGTAATCTGTGGTCAAACTAACACCCCTCTTTTTTGTCGAAGGTTAAAAATGAATTAACCTTTCACATCTGTTATTAGTGTTATTCCGCCGTGGGGTGCCGGCAGTAGAATGATACCCCTCCTCTCATGCCCATGGATGCAGTAAGAGCCTGCTAAGGGATACCTCCGGAAGAAGGGCAGCAGCGTCTATCCGTGTATCAACATCCCATACTGCGCTCACCAACCCGCCTGCCAAGCGTGGTGAGTATGGCAAACTACCCCTCATGGAGATCCATGAGGGAGGCCTGTTGTCATCAGTGGACGTTTTATGGCTGAAATGATGATCTGTTATTAGATGATTTATACAGCGTCAGTCGGCTATATTCAGAGGCAAGAATAATGTTTCAATTACGTCTGAAGATAACAAAGCCGCGGGTTTCTTCAATGGTTTCTTCACGATGTTGCCCTTCACCGCGCACGTGTTGAATGTGCACAATTTTTTTCAAGTAAGATGGTGCTGTTTTTACAGAATGAAGATAAAATACCAACTGAAAGATTCAATAAACCTGCACTTTAGAAAGTTTTATAGATTACTCTAGAGTTAACTACGATATTTTTAGATTTTAAAAAGTTTACGAGAGCGCCATCTAGTAATTACCGCGTACACTAACTCGAGTGCCACCGCAGTGCATAATCAAGCGCGCCCCGCCTCAAGTGGAGAGACAGAGAATCCACCGCTGACAATGACATGTTTGAAGAAATGTGTTTTCCCGCGCTTTACTTAGATGCACCAACACAACGAAACCAACTGTTTAGCGGTTCGTCACACGCAGCTTCAAGTTTTAATCTTAATTGATGACATAGACAATACTTCATCCTTGGACTTAGCAAAAAATAAATTATCAATTTGGAGTTTCACATTATTTTTAAAGATCAAACAGCGTCAGCAACTGATATTCTTGCAGTACGGGATATTATTCGAAGGAAAAGGCGGTGCCTGGGAA
This sequence comes from Pasiphila rectangulata, assembly GCA_963082625.1. Taxonomy (NCBI): domain Eukaryota; kingdom Metazoa; phylum Arthropoda; class Insecta; order Lepidoptera; family Geometridae; genus Pasiphila; species Pasiphila rectangulata. The sequence goes on along the minus strand of OY720253.1, from coordinate 16,315,439 downwards.
ATTATTCGATGTAATAGGCTTCTAATGGAAAAGGCTATGAAAAAAAATCTACCCATACTTATTTATTTATGTTTAAAAAGGTATTTATTCATTAGGACTATCGTAAAATGGCTGCATTTTATCCAGCCATTTTAACTGTGATGTATGGAGTACCATTCTAGGAAATAATATTTTCATTTAGTGTTTTCTGAATTACTAAAGGCTACAGCCAGCACAAAATATAGTATGAAATAGCAACGACTGGACGTAAAATGAAATCCAAATAAAAATAAAACCGCAAAACAAAAATAAAATTAAAATGTGAAATAACTTGAAAACATATACAGACGTTTTGTTTTTATACTATATATACAGGTATATTTTATAGTGTATAACCACACGTAGAACATATTTAAAGAAATGAATAAACTTACCAAAAATTTTGATAAGGTTATTAATTTCTTGGTGATGTCGGTTTGAGCAACCGACAACGAACAAGAATTTCAGCGGGTCCCGGCATGGGTTCTGTAGCTTAGCGGCCAGAGCACTTCCGGCTTAAAGAAGCGTCAAGTATCAATTTGACGGACGTGGGTTCGAATCCCACCGGAACCGCAAAAGATTTTGATAAGGTTATTCATTTCTTTAAAAAAATGTTTTTAGTTTCAATCTGCAATAAGTGCACTTTTAGCGATGCGTTGGGTGTTTTATGACAAGTGAGCTCTCTTAGGTAATATGTATATTCAAAGAAAATGATTTTCTGACCCATTCGGACATACAGGGTGTATTTTAACATGTGTACTAACCCGAAAGGGGGTTTCAGCCCATGAAAACAAGTAGCTTTAAAAGGATTTTTTTTAATATTTTTATTTATAATTTTACTAGATGGTGTGATGTAAAAATGATCCTGAGGTCATGATCGGATTTTTTTAGTTTTTAATAAAAAAAGCCCATTTGTTATAAGTATTTTTATCTGTACCTGTACGGCAACTCTTCGCAAAGGTCCATGACCCTGTGAATAACCAGCTGTCATTATCGTATAATCAGCTGTTGAAGTTTAAACTTTTGTAATCACAGAAAAACTGAATCCTGAAAAGTAGTAGAACAAAAGACGTTCCTTTGGGATCGTCAGAATCATCCCCTTGCGGCTTAGTACACATGTTACAATACACCCTGTATAATATTCTAGAATTGTGTTTATGTGCAAAAATAACTCTTCTTTCTTTAATATAAAATCAACCAGATCGGATCACTTGATAAATATAATATAAATTATAACCCGTGTATACCAGAAGTCAATAACTCCAAGTTCCACAAAAGCTCTTCTATCACAGATAATAAAGTTTATAGTAATTTAACAGTAATTATAAAAAACCAATGAAAGAAATAATGTTTAAATAAAAAAATGGCTTGTTAAATAACATTATAACCAAACGGGATTTTCTGATAATTAGTAGTAAAGGTTAATAGTTGTTCTAACTTGGTATTCAGAATTATAGTCCTAAATGTAATCCCAGTTTGTATATATTTTTGTGCAATATAAAAATTAAATTGCCAATTTATATGTATGTCATAAATATGATGAAATTGTTGATACCGAAATATATTTAAAACTAAGACCTTCATGTATATGTATTTTCATGTATTTTCTAAATCTTATTCTCTCAAGTGAAAGCATCTCCTTATAAATTGTAGAATTGTGTGTATGTTCCATGGTCTAGGCTCAGCCCCTAGGTATCACCAAAATCATCGTCCTCTTCAATCTGGAATGATATTGCCGGGTTCTTAGTTTAGTTGCCAATGCGTTTGGGTGGTTTGCAATTATACTGTAATAGGTGTCAAGTGTTGTTTTAATTTTATTATCTTCATTTGTGTAATTTTCCATGTTTGTAGTGTACCAAGATACTCCTCTTGCTTAATACTCCAAGCAAATAGTTTTGCATTTTTTGTAATATCAGGATGTATGTTTTAGACGCTGTTCCCCACAATTGAATACCATCAGAGCATGCTTTTGTAATTGAGGAGTTTATTGTCTGTTGACAATTTGCTGTTTTGTCCAAGAAGCCAAGAATAACTAGAGGTAGTATCTTAATTTTGAGTTTTGTCGTGATAATATGATCCCTTCAGGTTAGGCGGCGATATAGGTGGATGACAATATAATTTTAACCTTATCACTTGTTTTTATCCTCCATTTTCTCGGCCAATATAAATTAATCAGTCCATACAATATTTACCCAGGCCCGGCACAAACGAAATATGTCTCAGTTTTTTTGTTATTGTGTGGACTTTGGTTATCAGTAATTTGCTTTTTCTTTTTCTGTGGATAACTAAGTTAAATTGCCCTTGTAAGATATACATATATGTATATGCCATCGAAAGGAATCTGTTAAAAAACAGATCATTATGACGTGTCTTATAACGGGTAGGTATAAAAGACACAATAAATATAAATAAAAGTGAAATAAAATCTTATCAGTATGATGATGACTGGCCACCCTCAACAATAAATACAAAAAAAATACTTTCTACTACAACAGTAAGATACAAAAATCTACAAGTATTTGAATCGATGGTAGGTCATACCTCTCCACCAATGATGCGAAACATTTGTTCCAGAAAATCCCTGCTGGTTTCCAATAAGCGTTCAGATATCACATGACGCCGTCTACGTAAAGAACGTTAACTCCAGAAACAATTATTGTCTGCTATTCCAACAACCAATCATTAAGCTTATCAAGAGTCCGGAAGAATTAATAAGTCAAATCGCCGTAAAATCTAACAGAATAACATAAAATAAAAACTCACAATTTCCATCAAAAAGTTCTCCACTAAAAATTCTTCTCGCTCCTTTAGGGGAGTGTGCGAGTGAGATAGCATGCGTGAGTTCTTTTGTTTTGTTTACAAAAGTGAGTTAAGATCTGAAAATAACGAATATTTTACAACCTCTCAACAGTACATAAAGAAGGCAATTTAACAATTTAAAAGTTAGGCAAAATTGATCTAGGCAGGGTACTGTAGCCTTAATAAAAGATGTCATGTTGCTTAAGAAAAAAGCCATATGATAGGAATATAGATTACGACACGGTCGCGGTTCTATGCCTAGGTCGTATTATCTCTTTTTCACCCATTTGTCAAAATAATAAGCAGTAAAAGGGAAGTCTTTTGTTTTAGACTCTTGAGACGATAAATTTATTTATTTTGATAAGAACTCATAATTGTCGATAGTATGACCAACAAAACATCACCTGATTCAGTTATTTATTAATTATAAAAAAAATTGTAACATAAATATAAATGTTAGACAAAGGCTGTTGCTAACTTTTTTGTAGGCATTAGCAAATTCTAAAACTGTTCTCTAGAACTGAAACATTTTACCGGTCATCGTTAAGGCAGCGTTCGTAAGAAACGTTTTCGTTTAACCGCTTTTTCTCCGACTTACTTTGCAAATCTAACTTACCACGAAAAAGTATTTTAATTTTTCGGGTAAACTTATAGCCTATGACACTCACACATACTGTGGCTTTTTATTAGTAAAAGAAGTTTCAAAAGCGGTTCGGTAGATCCAGTGGTTACCCCCTATAACGTCACAAACTCACAAACTTTACCTCTTTATAATATTAGTATAGATAATAATATTAGTATAGATAAACTAATTTTAAGACCTTTAGGTACAACAATTATCAATAAATATTTTTTCTTTCTATGTTTTTATAGCATGACACAATACCTGTCACATTTTAAACATAAAACAAAAATTTTCAACTATTGTTAAATAGAGGGACAGAAAAACAAGAATCGTTATTATTAGTATTTTTTTTTTATTTCTAAACATAACAACATAATACCATTTACCTACATTGACAACATGATGCAGTCTGTGATACGTTCTATTGTTATTTTGTATCTGTGTCAGAAAAAATTAAGAAACAAACATGTCATGGACAAGTTTTTGACGTTTCCGACGCCGTACTTTCTATTTGTGTTACGTTGGTAGCACTGTTGCTAACGCCATTTTTGTTATACGCACGAAGCTGCATAAGGTGATTTTATGGTACTCATAGGAACAGACAGCGAGTGCGAAAGAGAAGGTAGATACTGGATCTCGTAAGCGGCTTCAACTAACCCGAATATTTTCTACAAAGCTCTATTTACGACGTTTCTCATTGTCTATGCTGTGGATACGCATCCCGAGCGATACATACGGTGAAAAGCTTTATTGACAAATGTTTAGTAAAAATGAAGGAAAACGCTGTACTTAAGTGGCAAAAAGTGTATAATCCCACGGGCCCCCAACCGCGTCCTCGCCATGGACACCGCGCCGTCGCCATAAAAGATTTGATGATAGTTTTCGGCGGCGGAAACGAAGGTATAGTTCATGAACTGCACGTCTTCAACACCACCACAAACCAATGGTTCGTCCCCGTCACCAAGGGCGAAGTTCCCCCAGGATGCGCCGCCTACGGCTTTGTGGTCGACGGAACTCGTCTGCTAGTTTTTGGCGGCATGGTGGAGTACGGCAAGTATTCTAACGATCTGTACGAGCTGCAAGCCTCCCGATGGGAGTGGAAGCGTCTCAAGCCGCTGCCGCCCAAGCAGGGCCTCCCGCCGTGTCCGCGCCTCGGGCACAGCTTCACCCTGCTCAACGGGAAGGTCTACCTCTTCGGCGGTCTCGCCAACGAGAGCGACGACCCCAAGAACAACATACCTCGGTACCTCAACGACCTCTACACGCTGGAACTGTATCCAAACTCTTCCATGACCGTGTGGGATATTCCCCTGACCTACGGCCAATCTCCTCCGCCTCGAGAGTCCCACAGCGGCGTCTCATACACCGATAAGACTTCCTCCAAATCATCGCTCATCATCTACGGAGGCATGAGCGGTTCCCGCCTTGGTGATCTCTGGGTCCTGGACGTTGACAGCATGTCTTGGTCGCGGCCCGATGTTGGAGGGCCGCCGCCGCTTCCGCGCTCACTTCACACCGCCACTGTCATCGGACATCACATGTATGTGTATGGGGGATGGGTGCCACTAGTTCCCGATGAATCAAAACTGGCTACACATGAGAAAGAATGGAAGTGCACTAACACTCTAGCGTCCCTGAACCTCGAGAATATGACGTGGGACAACATAGCGCTCGATAAATTCGACGAATGCGTGCCCCGCGCCCGCGCCGGCCACAGCGCCGTCGCGATCCAATGCCGCCTCTACATCTGGTCCGGCCGCGATGGCTACCGGAAGACGTGGAACAACCAGATCTGCTGCAAGGACCTCTGGTACTTGGAGGTGGGCGTGCCGCCGCAGGCCGGGCGCGTGGCGCTCGTGCGCGCCGGCACCACCTCGCTGGAGCTGTGCTGGCCGGCGCTCAACACCGTCACCACCTACCTGCTGCAGGTGCAGAAGTGCGGCAAGGTCACCCCCGCGCGCTTCCCCTCCACGTCGGAGTCCGCCACGGCGCCCGTTCCGACGTCCCCGGCGCCCGCGACACCCGACGCCGCCCGTGCGTTCGCCCTGGCCTCGCCTCCGCCGGCGCCCGTCATTGAGCGCGCCACGCCGACCAGACCGCTGCCGCTCCCGGTTGCGCCGGCGGCCGCAGCGGTCGCCCCCGCGGCCGGCCCCATCGTTTCCACCCCTCAGAAAATCGCCATCAAAACGGAGCCGCGGGCAACCGTAAAGATCTCCCCCGGCGCGCCCGCCCTGAAGCAGGCGACGTACCAGGCGAAGGCCGCTAAGTCCCCAGCGGCCGGGCCCTCGCAGCAGATCAAGCTGGCCGCCGTGACGCCGCAGGGCGTGACCCGCATCGTGAGCGGCGGCGCGGGCACGCCGGTGCGCGTGTCGGCGGCCCAGGCGGGCGCGGCGCAGCTCGTGCTGACGTCTTCGGCGGGCGGGCTGCAGGGCGCGCCGCGCTTCGTGCAGGTGAAGAGCGCGGGCGGCGTGGGCACCGTGAAGATGAGCGCGGGCGCGCAGCCGGTGAAGCTGGCCGGGCCGGCGCTGAAGCTGGGCGGCGCGGGGCTGCAGGGCAAGCTGGCGCAAGCGCAGAAGGTGGCGGGTGGCGCCGGCGTGCCGCTGAAGCTCGGCACCGGCAACGTGCTCGTGAAGACAAGCGGCGGCGTGCCGGTCGGCAAGGCGCCCGTGAAGCTGGCGGCGGCTGGCGCCGGCCAGGCCGTGACGCTGGCGGCGGGCGCGCTGCAGGGCGGGGCGCCGGGCAAGCAGCCCGTCTACAAGATAGTGACGGCCAAGCAGGGCGAGCAGGCGACGGTGGCGACGAGCGCGGCGGGCACGGTGCTGCGGCAGGCGGGCGGCGCGCCCGGCATCCCCGTCATCATCAAGAAGAGCGCGGGCGCGGCGGGCGCGGGCGGCGGCCAGCCGCAGTACGTGACGCTCGTGAAGACGTCCACCGGCATGACGGTGGCCACGATGCCCAAGATGGCGATGATGCAGAACCGCACGACCGTGGCGGGCGCGCAGGGCCTGGCGCCGGGCGCCACCATCGTGAAGCTGGTCTCCGCCAACACGGTGGGCGGCAACAAGATCATCACGCTGCCCTCCAACATGCTGCAGCTCGGCAAGGCGGGCGCGGGCGGCAAGCAGACTATCGTCATTACCAAATCCGCCAACCAGGCGCAGCACTCGAGTCAGCCGCAGTGAGGTGTCAGTGGGGAGAGAGGGATGGACTCTGGATTCTTGAATGAAAATTATATGCACGCGCGACGACGCGCGGTCTCCAGCATATTCATATTTTAAATCGTAACAATATATAGTTTGAGTTTTAGTATGTTAAATGGGTCTTGTGTAGAGAATGTCCTTGTAGAATTTTTACTAAATTTATATTTTATTTACCCGCTCTATACTATTAATGTTGAGGTACTTCTGTATGAGTAACTTGTTGAAGATCTGGCATAAGAGAAGATCAGGATGATGATGTAGGTAGCTGATTATTTAATAATTGACAAATTGTGAGTTTTATCAACTTCCATGTGAACCACGACTAGACAAAGTGCCTACTAAGTATCTTGATCCAACTGCAAGTAACTTCTAAATAATAAAACTCACAGAGAGAGAAGGACTTCAGAGGTTTTGTTACAAGAAAGTTATTTATTTTAACAGATAGATTTTATTATTGCTATAACATTGTGTTATGTAATGCGATGTTCTAAAGTTGTTATAGAGTTTGTCTACATGCACCTTTTTTAATCACTCCCTGAAGAGCATTTTTAAGTTTGTTGTTCTTAAAAATGCCTTTGCTAAATCAGTGTGATGAGTTCTTTCAATTTGCCTTATTTTCTCAGCAGTTCAATATATTATGTGTGTAATTTTCTCCTTAAAAATTCTAAATTTAAGATATAATTAATTAACAAAAACCCTGTTTTTAGTGGCTGCATGCTAATTATAACAGTTATAAGAAGTAAATAATTTCACAAAGTGGTTATTTTGTGCAGCCACTAAGAACATGTACAATCCTATTACATTCACATTTACATTACATTCACAGATTGTAAACAAAACTATGCACTTGTATAAGCTCTGTATCATATTTTGTTAGTTTTGTTCTCTTGTTTTAAAAGATGTTGGGTCGATTAAGTCTTTGAAAGTGTGAGTTGATTAGAGGCTAAGTGCAGTATTAAGGCTTCATAGACCCAACAGATTACCAATTATAAAAGCCTTAAAAAAGTTAAATGATAGTGCCTGATATAAAATGTAAAACTATCTATTATTTATATCATGTTTATATTTCAGTAACTAGTGACAGGGCAGTATATTAGTTACACCTATGACTTAATTTATTGATAATTGTTTTATCAATAACTTTGTTCATTAAAACAAACTTGACATAAAAATGCAGACTAATTTTGTATGTTTGTGCTTGACGTCCTAAATGTATTGAGAAATATTTTTTACTTCTGTTTTAAAAATATGTATGTATAATAAAAATACATAATGGGTATTGTGAAATTGTGTTCTGCATTTTTATACATAGCATAAGCGTCCTAGATTTACTTCTTAGATTAATCGATAAAATAATAATAAGGTAAGAGAGGTATGTATGGAATGTAAATATCATTAAGTAGATAAATTTAATGTTATAGTTTGTTCATAAATATTATGTTCATTTGCTTGAATAAACGATTTGGATAAGTGCGACTTTTATTTTTAAAGGAATGCGTTTTTCTTTATCTTTGGATAGATCAGTAAAACCATGTTCCATAAAATTAATTAGGCTACTATTAATACAATTTTAAGTAGGCAGGTTTGACTGATATGGTATGGAAGGATCAAGCTAAGCATGTTGAAACTTATAAAAAAAAGTAAGGCCTTTGCATCTATCTGTGGCATCTATTATAGATGATTTATACAGCTTCAGCAACTGGTAATCATGCTGTACGGGACGCTGCAGTGCCTGGGATATTGTTAGATGGACTAGGCTTGCCCAGCACTATACCATCCTCTCAGCTTAGTCAGAAATTATTCAGAGGAAAGATCAGGTCAATACGTGTGAAGCTATCTATAAGCCGCGGGTTTCCTCACGATGTTTCCTTCACCGTTAAAGCGCGTGTTAAGTGTGCACATACATTTTCGAAGAAAGAAAAATATATTGGCGCACGCCCGGTATCAAACCCACGACCTTCGGATTGAAAGTCGGGGTACATACCACTCGGCCAACACGGCTTTTTGAAACTTATAAAAGCGCCATCTATTAAAAAGGTGAAAAACTAATCTGACTTATTTTATATGTTCCGCAATCTACTAAAGCTATAAGTAATAGTTTCTCTGCTGAGACATAGATGGCGCTTTTATGTTATTATACATTTACCATTAGTTTGTCTCCGATGTTTGAATGATTTTATTTACGCAAGAGACACATCAAAACAAAAACTTTACTTTATGCCTATAGCCGCACATTATATTCTGTTTTCTATGCTCTCGATAAACTATAATAGATAGTTAGAAATGACAAGTATTGTAAAAATATTCAAGCTTAAAACGGATATTCTTTAAGACCGTCTTTTCATTGCTGAATAAATTCACCAGGCGCTCGTTATTATGCGAGAGCATGAAGCAAACTGAACTGAACCTACATTTTTGGAGTGCATTTGCATTTTTAAATGCGGATGGATACTTGTTTAAATAAGTACTTAGATATTATTTGAAGTTCAAGGGGAACGGTAATTGTAGGTGTACAATTACCTTTAGCCGTGAGGATACTTCTGGAAGATGGGCAGCAGCGTCTTTCCGTGTATCAACATCCGGTTCTGCGCTCGCCAAACCGCCTGCCAAGCGTGGTGAGTATGGGAATAATCCTAATGATGAGAGATCAATGAGAGATGATGATATTGTAAAATTGTGCTTGAGTGTGCATTAAAAATTAATTAAGTTGGCAATTACGTAAGGTACCTACTTAATACTTTTAAGTAGGCACTGATTAGCATGGACCAAATATATATAAAAATAGTTTCCTCTGCCTTTTTTTGTGTCTCTAAGACTACAAAAAGCGATGTCTTATATGTAATGTTAAACGGGCTTTCTACTCACGTTAATTATACGTCGAAATAGGTTTCTAACGTGTTCAGTTCCTGTCGGAAACCTATTTTCGACGTATAATTGAACTTGAGTAGAAAGCCCGTTTAACATTACCTACAATGAATAGTGTACCTAATTCACGAATGTTTCGAAAGTGAAAAAGGTATTTTATGTCGCCCCCTAAAGTTTGTCGCTCTAGGCTCCAAGGGTCCCACATACGGTGCAGCGACCGCGCGGCCGGCCCAGGCGCAGGTGGCGGGGTGAGCTGGGCATGTACTGTGCTGACTGGTCGACCAAGGCCTTGGAAAGGGAAGCATGGAGAGAATGGAGGCCTTTGCCCAGCAGTGGGATCCTGCAGACTAAAATTAGAACAATAAGCCCGCTCACATCGCAGTGGTCCGTCCGCATTAGAATGGGATCTTTAGGTTGATGTGCGGGGTTAACTGTCGTTAACTCCAATAAAATCGGCCAAGAGCGAGGCGTGGCGAGTATGGCAACAATCCCCTTGTGATCTTGGAGATGTATGAGGGAGGCCTATGTCCAGCAGTGGACGTGGACAGCAGTCCTATGCGCTGTAATGATAAAGAAATGAATCCTAAGACCTTAAACTATTAAAGGGAAATAAATCCACAGGGTGATTACGTATCTCGCGCCAAGTTTGCAACAAGCGTAAATCTCACGATCATCGTTGTCCATGGTCAATCAATATTGACAGACCGAATACCGCGACAGGTTTGCAACAGGCGTATATCTCGATCATCGCTGTCAAACGTCGATTTTTTGCTTTTATACCTTTACTATAGTATAGGTCGTCACGTGGACGTCAGCATGATCGGATTGACAGCGATGATCGAGATATACGCCTGTTGCAAACCTGTCGCGAGATACGTAATCACCCTGCGGGCCGATATCGAGACCAGCAGATTTTAAATTAGCTCTTCTAGTCAATAATGAGTCTCACTGGGGTTATCACTTGAAATTTAATGTGTTTTGGCTAGCCAGTCCCGTCGATAAGACAGATCTACTTAACACACTCTTCAGTTTAGAAAGTTTATCCAAGAATGTTTCAATTCTATTCTAGACAAGTATTTCTGTAGGTGTACCTTGAGTTTTCACAATCTATATTCGCTAGCGACTGCAAATAAAATTATGAAAACTTGTACAGCGCCTCTTGCGGATAGTTTGGTACTAAATACACAGTAAACTACACTACAGCTTCTGTAGTTTGGGCTTCATTTCCTCAGAATTTGGTACCATGAGTTACAGATCTGACAGATGTCAACGTACTATAACTACTGTAGTAACGGCAGGCGATTTAACAATGACAACTCATGGTAGACACTGAAACCTAAAAGTGAAGGTGCTTTTTAGTGCCGCACCCATACTATTACCTACTTACCTATCGGCTGTCCGTCTGCCTGTACAGACAGGTCGTTCGTGAAATACAGCCTGGTACAGACCAGGCTGTATTTCACGAACCGTGATAGCTAGACAGTTGAAATTTTCACAGATAATATATTTCTGTTGCCGCTATAACAACAAATAATAAAAATAGAATAAAATGAATATTCCTATACAACAAACTTAATTTTGATTGAATAATGGTACGGAAACCTTCGTGCGCGGGTCCGACTCGCACTTAGCCGATTTTTTTGTTTCTGAGAGCTAAGTGCGCATGTCCAGAACGAAAGCCTTTTCTAAATACGAGTGATTTTTGAAATCGGATAAGTTTATAATGTGGCCAACATAAACTAAATAAATCGACTTAACCGTAGAACAGAGTTCGATGTGATCATAGAGCAAAAATGAGTTAGATAGCTAGACGCGATAAGGAGTACAAACTCTACCGAAGTACGTTTTTAGAATTTTTGTATCGAATTTAGTTTCGGAAATATAAAATCGAATAACGTTGCATCTGACATTAGCTCCGCGGAACAACGCACGGAGTGACCAAGTGACGGCAGGCGGGGAGCGGTGGCGGCGGTCCGTTCGTCAGTCCGGCCGCTATTTGTTGGAAGGAGGGTGTTTTTGTGTCTTGCGTTTACCTTTTTTTAGATTAGATAAAAAAAATATGTATCAAGTGTTTTGCATGCATAAAACTTTTTTTAAACATGTCAAGATCACGGAAAATGTTGGAAATGCTTAAAAAAGATGCAAAAGAGCCTAAGTTACGTTCAACATTTTCCAATGTTCCTGCTGTTCGTATGAAAAAAAGTGTAAAGTTGCTGGTAAGTTGTACATTTTTCAGCTGTATTATTTCGCGATACATACATTATTAACTTCTTAAATTATTAAATATTAAAATTAACTATAATATTGCTTTTTATCTCAGTAGGTAGTTACGGGCGATCGTTGTTTATTTAAGACATTTTTTGACGGAGAGCTAGTGAAACACATTTTTCATACGAAAGTATGATTGACGTAATGCATATTCACAGGATAATCATTTTATCTGTAATAATTAACAAGAAAAACTAGGAGTCATATGAAATAATGGGATCATTTTATACGGACTCTGTTGAGTTTTTAAGGATTTCATGTGAATATAGAACGTTTCATTATGGAGTCTGTCATACGATTTGTGGGTTCGATGTTAAGATAGTACGTTTTTACTGGGATAACGAAGTCAAATAGGACGTTGTTCATTATAAAAAATCGTTAAATATTAAGTTTTTTTTAATTAAATTAGTCTAATAAATTTCTAGGTACTAAAATTGTTTTGCCTTACACATAGCTATAAGAATATACAGTTTTCTTTCAATTTCAGATGTGATTAATGATGACAACCACATGTCACCACAAACGTCACCTTTACCTTTTGGTGCAGAAGCAATCAGTCAGGAGACATATGGGATGAAATTGTACATGAAGACGGTGGGACCGAAGAAATTACTGGGACCGAGGAAATTACCTGCGACAGTCCAATACCAAATGTTATGTCTGATCCGTTGGCCGTGGATGTTTACAGCAATCAACCGATATATTTTCTTTGGAAATGCCTTCTTGTTACGAAAACTCACCATTAATCCAGCTTGGAGTTAGAAATTTCTCACCACCGATCTACTTCGATTAATTCGGAACTATCTGTGCCAACTCCTATGCCATCTCCTACTAATGTCCATTCAATCTGCGATAGCGTCTACTGGTCTAACCATGTGGACAATTTCGTTGCGATTTCTTCGCCAGCATTATACAGCACCAATCTTCATATTTTTCAATCAAGTAATCGCACCGTGTCTCCTAGAACGACTAGAAAACCACAAAGTCACTCAAAAGAATGGGCCGACGTTAAACGCAAATGCCTTAAGAACTTAGGTAAGAAATATTTGACGAAAAAGGGAAAATCCGTAGACGAAAAAACCATGGGGCCATCATACAAATGCCTTTACAAATGCTCTGATAAAATATCTTACCAACAGAGGTTGAACTGTTTCACAACATTTTGGCAATTAGGAGATCGAGCCATGCAGTGGAATTTTATCATCTCTATCATCATTTTATCATCAAATATTCCGATAAAATGATGCCTGATTCAAGATACTCCTAGTAATATGAAATATACTTATGAAAATGAGGTTAGTTGCCTTTTAAATTTTATCCAGGCTAATGTTGAGCAAGGTGCCAAGGTGTTTCGTTTTTGGTCGGACAATTGTACTGGCCAAAATAAAAATCGCTTTGTTTTAATTATACGTTTACGCCGCAAAAAAATTCAACATACGCCTAACACATTATATACCGGTTTTTACAGAAGGGACATACCCAAAATGAAGGGGACAGTGTCCATTCTGTAATTTCCCTTCCATTTCATTCCCGTCCATTCTGTTCAATGAAATCGAGAGAGCTTCTCAAACCAAAACTATCTAGTCTTTTTTAGTCTCCCCGCGACCACGACCAGGTGCAATCCGGTCGAAACGTCGGGAATAAAATAAAGGTAATTACGCGATAAATACCCGATAATCCCATATTTCAAAACTATCTATACTCCTCATCAATGGCGTTTATTAGTAAGATGGGCCAAGAATGAAGGAGTACCCTATGTTGTTTGCACCAGAACCCAGAATGACGTGTTTGACTTTAAATGTCTTGTTAATAATAAGGTATGGATGAAAGACATTAAGAGAAAGAAGATTAACTGGAATAATATTCGAGAAGTTCACGCAGACGGTAGTGACCCAACAAATTGTTTTTTAAATATGACTTAACTCAACCTGATTATGATATCTTAGTGATTCGCGTTAACACGAGGAACTCAGTTCAAACTGAACTAAAAGCTGCATATTCTGAACCTATTATGGTTTCCGCTGCTAAATATAAAGATTTATTGGATATGTGCCACTCAGAAGTTATTCCTTTAGAATATCATCCATACTTTAACTCTTTGCCACATCACATCACTGTTAATGCTTTACGGATGATGGCTTATCATAATAAGAGATATTTACTTTCTGCTGCTTCATTTTAGAGCTGAATTCGTCACACTAATTTAGCGGAACAATGTTTAATTAATAATAAGCACTCATCTAAGAGCCGTGATGCGCCGGCAGTAGAATGTTGCCTCTCCTCTTATGCCCGTGGATGCAGTAAGAGCCTGCTAAGGGATACCTCCGAAAGATGGGCAGCAGCATCTTTCCATATATCAACATCCCATACTGCGCTCGCCAACCCGTCGAAGTCGAAATGATTGTGATTCGTAAAATTATAAAGACTGAATGTTAAAATATTTGTAATTGTAAATTTTACAACTAATGCGAAGTTTAAATTTCGTTTGCTTTATTGTTCTTACAGGGAGTACATACAATTTTGTAAGTTTTCTACTAAGTTAATTTCAAGTGACGTGTTTGCTATTTAAAGATGTCTATTCTAATCATTTAATAGTTTTGTGTCACGTTTTTTGAGATTTTATAATTTAATAAAGGATTTTAAATAATAACTTAATTTTTAATTAAATTATAATAGAAGGTAGTCATAGTTTCACTAATATTATTTTAAGGTACTTATTCAGATAGAACTCTTACGGAATAGGTGATTTTGACAAAAAACTACCCATGTTAATATAGAACGTCACTTCATTAAGACGTTTCCGTAAAACAACGTTTAGTGTTCACAACGAACCCTCGCGGTTCTGCCATAAAACGTCCTATATTGATATGGAACTCACTATCTCCGTTAGTAAAAGGTTAATAAATATAATCCGCCAAGCGTTTAACTAGGCTGGGATGTTGTAACAACATACCAAAAAACCTCAATGACAAGTCTCACCGTTTAAGAGTTACACAAAGTCAAGTACTTCTACTACTTCTACTACGTCTACTGAAAACTATCAACTCTACAGATCAGACTTTATTCTACGGATGAGTCGAAATATTCATCATTTTTTCATCATTTCAGCCATAAAACGTCCACTGATGAACACAGGCCTCCCTCATGGATCTCCATGAGGGGTAGTTGCCATTCTCACCACGCTTGGCAGGCGGGTTGGTGAGCGCAGTATGGGATGTTGATAAACGGATAGACGCTGCTGCCCATCTTCCGGAGGTGGTATCCCATAGCAGGCTCTTACTGCATCCATGGGCATGAGAGGAGGGGTATCATTCTACTGCCGGCACCCCACGGCGAAATAAATATTGAATCAAATATATCGAAAATGAATGAAATATCGAAAAAAATGAATATTGGTGCCGATAAATTTTGATAATTTTTATATAACAATTAAAGTCACTGCCGTGGGGTGCCGGCAGAAGAATGTTCCCCTCCTCTCTTCCCCGTGGATGCTGTAAGAACCTGCTAAGGGATGCCTCCGGGAGATGGGAAGCAGCGTCTTTCCGAGTATCAACATCCCGTACTAACCAACCCGCCTGCCAAGCGTGGTGAGTATGGCAACCCTTCATGGAGATCCATGAGGGAGGCCTGTGTTCAATAGTGGAAGTTTTACGGCTGAGGAGATGATGATGATGATGATTTAAAGTCCCTAGTGGTCAACTACTGTTACATAGACAGCTATAGGTACAACCATTAAAACCGACCAGAAAATTCACATATTTTGTTCTGAGGATTGTTTAATAAATATTTAAATAATACTGGACAATTCACACAGCATCATCTAGACCCAAGCTAAGCAGAGCTTGTGTTATGGGTACTAGATGACTGACAAAGCAGCCTCTGACAAAGTTCCTTTTTTCAGGTTATTTTAGGGAAGTATTCCGCCGTGGGGTGCCGGCAGTAGAATGATACCCCTCCTCTCATGCCCATGGATGCAGTAAGAGCCTACTAAGGGATACCTCCGGAAGATGGGCAGCAGCGTCTATCCAGCGTCTATTATGTATTAACATCCCATACTGCGCTCACCAACCCGCCTGCCAAGCGTGGTGAGAATGGCAACTACCCCTCATGGAGATCCATGAGGGAGGCCTGTGTTCATCAGTGGACGTTTTATGGCTGAAATGATGATGATTCCCATTTGAGAACCCATTTTTTAGGCACCTATGCATTGAGCACCAAAGGCATTCCCATTTGAGCACCAAGGTACAGTATATGAGACAAGTCATAAATAAATGGTTCAGCAGTCTCTGCCAAATTCCCTTCTTAAGATAGGTCACGTCAGGTACAGTTTCGAGGATAAGTCGTTACAATGATCGGCTATCGTCTGCCAAAGTCCCTTAGTCAGGGCTGGATGATGCGGGCTGATGCTCGGGCGAAGCGGCGGGTAAAATCTAGTAAAATATAAAACCAACTTGCACTTCAAAGTCACGCTTTTTAAAGCGTACTGTCAGGGATTCTACACCGGGAACCTATGGATCAATCATACCAAACGGCCGCAGGAGACCCTACAGTACAATATAATATATTTAGGATGATGTTGGGACTGCCTCGATTTTGCAGTGCATCGGGTATGTTTGCGGAATATGAGACGGATGGCTTTGCTGCCATCCTCCGTAAAAAGACATCCCTGATGCGCAGAGTGCGTGACAGTCCCAACACCATCCTACAAACCATAGCAGGTAGGATCACCTCTCCCTTGTGGAAATGTTTTATGGAGAGAGTGATTTAATTTAAGTAATATTTTTTTTAGTACCTATTAGATATAACTACTATACCCGCCGTGGGGTGCCGGCAGTAGAATGATACCCCTCCTCTCATGCCCATGGATGCAGTAAGAGCCTGCTAAGGGATACCTCCGGAAGATGGGCAGCAGCGTCTATCCGTGTATCAACATCCCATACTGCGCTCACCAACCCGCCTGCCAAGCGTGGTGAGTATGGCAACCACCCCTCATGGAGATCCATGAGGGAGGCCTGTGTTCATCAGTGGACGTTTTATGGCTGAAATGATGAGATATAACTAACCCTAGTAATAACACTATGTATGTACTAACAAAATTATGGATCTGGTAATCTGAAATATTTTTTTTTAATTTTTATTTTATTTATAATTCTCTCCACAGCTACATCCTATAGAATAGAATAGAAAAAGTTTTATTGTTATCCTCACTCGAACTTCCTCGCGGTTGCCTTGGAAATGATTTCCGTCTATTCCACTGTCAATTATTATTAACTTCTGATGCAGTAAATTTCGATTCACTTGCTAAGGTATGTACCTGATTTTCTAAGTAACTTACTGAGTCTTCACTCTTGACTAGACAGTGGCGGATTTACAAGTTTGCCGCCAGTAGGCTTTTTGCCGACCCTACTGACCTACTGAATTAGAAACAATGAAATCGCATCTATATATGTGCACGCTGTGACGTCCTATAAATGAAAAAAACACATAGTTTTTAAGACCATGATTGTTATTTTAAGTTTTCATTGTGATTTTTTCGTTGGATGTCCATATTAAATAAATAAATAAATATAATTTGTGCTCTATCGTCTTCATTACCTACATCAGCTCTTTCCGTTATTAATTAGTATAATTATATATTTTTGTTAAATTTACGAGCCTTTATACGCCTCCTCACTTATAAAACCATGTTAGCTAAGCAGCTGCTAAAAGGCTGTTCGCTCATCTAAAACGTTAGACAGTTTAAAGGGGAAGCGGTTTGAAGAAAAATATTAAAAATCCTGTAGTTTAAACCATACTATGTGCCGTGGGGTGGCGGCAGTAGAATCTGTATTGTATTGTACCCCGTGTGGCGAGTATGACAAAAATCCCCTCATGATCTTGGAGGCGATCTTAACATCAGGATTATACGAACAACATTTTGACAGAATGACATAGCATTATCTAATGAGCAAGCTGAAGTGGCAGTGGGCTATATCTGTCGAAGAACTGGTTACTGATGGGGTAAACGAGTTCTTGAGTGGAGATCGCGACTCGGCAAATATAGTGTGGGACGCCTACCAGCTAGATAATACAAATAATAATAATGCTGGACAGCTCACACAGCATCATCTAGCCCCAAGCTAAACAGGGCTTGTGTTATGGGAACTAGATGACTGATATACTTAATACATTATACTATATAGATAGATATTTATATTATATACATATATATATATAGAAAGACATCCAGAACACCCTTAACAGATCGTACAGACATTTGTCCCCAGGCGGGAATCGAACCCGCAACTTCTTGCGTCGCAGGCGGACCTTCGCCCGCTGCGCCACAGTGTCGATGGAGTGATGATTTGCGAACGATCGTCGCTGGCAGAGGCAGAGTTAAATGGAACATTTGGGGAGGTCTATGTCCAGCTCTGGACTGTTTTGAACATCTACTGAAACATTCACCGCACCAAGAGGTCCATAATGCGGGTGGTTGATCAAATTCCCCATGTCTATCGGCACCTGTCAGATTACAACGCGCCTGTCAGTGCTTCAGCAATCTCATCAATTTGCCATGTTCCCCGCCGCGGGAGGCTAATCCAATAGCTATCTGCTCTGAATCAAGCCTCACATACATATTGTACGTGTATGAGACGGAGTTATTTGATTTAGGTAATTTAAATCTGTGGTCCGGTGAGGGAAATCACTTATTCATATATTTCACATAACAGCTCGAAGGATACAAGACGGGCGTCCACGTCAAACTCTAGCACTATTGCCAGCAGCAAACTGCGAGCGCCGCTTCGATGTAATTAGCAGATCTTTGTGCAGCAAGTGTATATGATGTTGGGGCAACAGCAGCCGCCGCAACCGCCGTAGCAACCATCATCATTTCAGCCGTAAAACGTCCACTACTGAACACAGGCCTTCCTCACGGATCTCCATGAGGGGTAGTTGCCATACTCACCACGCTTAGCAGGCGGGTTGGCGAGCGCAGTTCGGAATATTGATACACATGTAATACTCTATGGTTAACACAATCAAAGGCTTGAGATAAGTCTAGAAAAAGGGCAATGCCATGTTGTTTGTTATTGATTTCCTCCCAAGCATGTCTAGAGTTTTAAATATGGCTAATTTTGTGTTTTTATCATTTCGAAAACCATTTTAGTATGGATTTAATATATTATTGGATTCTAAAGATGAAGACAAGCGATTATAAACGGCTTTTTCAAAGATTTTTGATATGAAAGGAAGAATAATCATCCTTAGTTAGATCACTTATAGACTTATTTAAATTTTAGTTTGCAAGAATATACTCTGTTTGTGCATCTGGATAACAGTGATTGACAATGTCGTATTCTTTGGCATTTTTCCTCTTTGAACGAACGGAAGTTTTGATATGAAAGGAAGATTATGCATCCTTAGTTAGATCAGACTTATTTAAATTTGAGTTTGCAAGAATATAATATGTTTGTGCATCTGGATAACAGTGATTGACAATGTCGTATTCTTTGGCATTTTTCCTCTTTGAACGTTGCAGTATAAGTTTCGACGCTAAGTTTGTTTGATCACCAACAGTTATTATCTTCGGTTTTGGTAAATGTGTTTGTTTGTTAGTTGTAATGAGGATTTCATGCGTAGTATGTTCATGATCAAGTTCAGTCATAAATTTGTATTGGTTAGCTTATTTTGCATTTTTTCGGTGTTCTTTAATTCTTGTAGTTTGGTGTTTTCCTTGTTGTTTGATCCAGCTTAATTATTTTTTAGCATTGTATTTGCAGAATGTACTCTATTAATTTATTTCTGGTTCGTTACGTCAGTGATCAATGGTATTTGTGACAGATCAATGGTCGATGGTTCTTCTTCTTGACTGAAATTCATAGACATTGGTGATGTGTTGGATGAGAGGTCGTTCTGAGAGTTTTCGAGTGATATTTTCATCAGCCTTACAGTGATATTTGTGTTTTCATCACAAATGTAAGGCACTCCAATGGGTGTGTTTGCGTTGTCACTTCTGTACTCATTTTGAAGACATGATGAACACTTCCAGGTCGTTCTACGATCACCTATGAGTGTGCCGAAAAATCTTATCGTGGATACATTTGCGCATTCTAGGTCATATGTCAGATGACATAGCATGCATGTAAGGTGTTGCCTATAAGGAATTGTTAGTCCACATTTGTCACAGTCTTTGAGCTGCACTGGAGTTCGTGCGAGAGACATATTTGGCAATTTTGTATCTCTTGAAGATAAATCAGCAAAGAAAACATTTATGAACGGACAGGGTTGGTGTTAATGATGTGGTTAGTAAAAGTTTCGCGTATTCCAAAAAGCATTAAGTTAACTTATACTTATACACCAAATGTCACAATGCTTTTTTTATTTTTTTACTGAAAACGGCATACTAGAGGGAGTTAGAAAAAAAACGACTGTAACAATTTTATTACAAAATATAAAATAAAATAAACTTTAATGATAAAACTATAAATGCCGTGGGGTGCCGGCAGTAGAATATTACCCCTCCTCTCCTACCCGTGGATGCAGTAAGAGCCTGGCTGAGGGACACCTCTGAAAGATGGGCAGCAGCGTCTTTCCGTATATCAACATTCCGTACTGCGCTCACCAACCCGCCTGCTAAGCGTGGTGAGTTTGGCAACTACCCCTCATGGAGATCCATGAGGGAGGCCTGTGTTCAGTAGTGGACGTTTAGGAACTGAAATGATGAATGATAAAACAGTCACATTTTTCATAGACTGACCACGTAACAGTCGTTGTAGTTCCGGCAGGCTGATTACGTATGTATGTCGCGACAGGTTTGCGTAAATATCGCGTTCATCGCTGTCACACGTCAATTCGTGAATTTACTTTGTGACCCAACACCAAATACATCAAAATTAACGTTTGATAGCGATGATAACGAGATTTGCGCCTGTTGCAAACCTGTCGCTACGTAATCAGCCTGCGGGGAAAAGTTCGGTTTATGCGCGAGACAGTCTTGTTTGTACACAGGTTGTATCATCATTCTAGACGTAAAACGTCCACTACTTAACAGGCCTCCCTCATGGATCTCCATAAGGGGTAGTTGCCATACTCACCACGCTTGGCAGGCGGGTTGGCGAGCGCAGTACGGGACGTTGATACACGGAAAGACGCTGCTGCCCATCTTCCGGACTTATCCCTTAGCAGGCTCTTACTGCATCCACGGGTATGAGAGTAACATTCTACTGCTGGCACCCCACGGCTAGCACAACCACAGGTTGTATACTTTAGTTCTATTTCATCTAGTCCTTAGTCTAGTGCTTATCCTATGAGTCCGCACGTGATTATAGTGCAGAATCCCCTGGATTTCGTCTCGGGAGGCGCTGACACTACCTTCTTCTTCTTCTTGCCGTTCGCGTCAAACTTCTTCTCCTCCTGAAACATGACTCAAGAACTTAGAACCACAGAACGAGTTCATCTTTTTGTGACTCAAGCATGCCACCATTTTTATTATTGTTTTTGTTAATAGTTTAATTGTATGAAATGCTTGTTGTTACAAATCTTCTTATCTATTCTTATAATCTTAATTTATCTTAAACCTAAAACTTGATAACTTAAAGTCTAACAAAATATTATTAGATATGCTTTGAACACGTCAGTAGTATTTGTATTAGTACATAACGGAAAATCAGCGGAAGATCTATATAAAATTTTTAGATAATACATGATGAGCCGTGGGGTGCCGGCAGCAGAATGTTACCCCTCCTCTCATTCCCGTGGATGCAGTAAGAGCCTGCTAAGGGATACCTCCGGAAGATAGGCAGCAGCGTCTTTCCGTGTATAAACATCCCGCGCTGCGCTCACCAACCCTCCTGCCAAGCGTGGTGAGTATGGCAACTACCCCTCATGGAGATCCATGAGTGAGGCCTGTGTTCAGTAGTGGACGTTTTACGGCTGGAATAATGAACATAGGCTATACCCACGGAACTACGCGGGCGAACCTGCGGATTGCGGCTAGTTATTAACTAATAAAATATATAAATCAACATAGAGCAATAAGTTAACTTGCAAAAATCAAACACTTATAGAAGTTCGTTTCGGTCACTACGGAAGACCAGCGCTGTGGTACGGACCCGTTCTGCCACAGCATATAAATAAATAAATAAATAATAAATAACGCTGGACAAATCACACAGCATCATCTAGCCCCAAGCTAAGCAGAGCTTGTGTTATGGGTACTAGATGACTAATATACTTAATACTACATAGATAGATATTTTTATTATATATAGAAAAACACCCAGAACACCCTGAACTAATCTGCAGATCGTACAGAGATTTGTCCCGAGGCGGGAATCGAACCCGCAACCCCTTGCGTCGCAGGCGGACCTTCGCCCGCTGCGCCACAGAGCTCGTCATATGCTGAGTAATGACCATTTTTGTCACATTTTTATTTTATTTTTTAAACCTTAATATTGTACATGGATTAATTGTAAATTGTGTGACAAAATAAACGTATCTTTATCTTTAAGTTAGAAAGCCGAGTCAACGTTCAATAGAATCGCGATCGCTACCAACTTATGACCACCCGCAGAGCTCTTACACTAATCACTACATTACCGGCTCTGCTGAGCGGCTTTCGATGTAACTGCGTGACCATTGCATTGCTCCTACTCTGTGCAATAACTCGTAAAATGTAAGCCCCGGACCGTTTTCTAATGCTATTTACGAAAGTTATAAATAACTCTGCTGTTACTCAGCGAAAATAATAAAGAAAAAACATCTATTAAGCCAATAACATTAGGTACATCGCATGGTAGAGTGAGGTTCCTTCTTCGCTACTTTCCCTCACTTGGAAAAAAAGCTTTCCTAAGCGAACTAATTGTGCTTTATTCAATTTAAACGTGTTTTGTTTTTATTTTGTAAACTGACTATTCTCTGTCGTGGGGTGCCGGTAGTAGAATGTTACCCCTCTTGTCATGCCCGTGGTGCAGTAAGAGCCTGCTAAGGGATACCTCCGGAAGATGGGCAGCAGCGTCTTCCCGTGTATCAACATCATCCGTACTGCGCTTGCCAACCCGCCTGCCAAGCGTGGTGAGTATGGCAACTACCCCTAATGGAGATCTATGAGTGAGGCCTGTGTTCAGTAGTGGACGTATTACGGCGGAAATGATGACTATTCTAAGTAGCGTTTTGCTCTATCGAATAAACACTTATTGACTTTGACTTTAATAGTAATATCGTATGAACTCGTGTCACCGACATAGCCAAACGGATTAGCTCGTTGAAGTGGCAATGGGCAGGCCATGTAGCTCGAAAAACAAATGTCCGATGGGGCCGAAAGGTTCTCGAGTGGAGGCCACGGACCGGTAAGCGCAGCGTAGGACGTCCACCTACAAGATAGGCATATGACTTGGTAAAGACCGCAGGTCGACGCTGGATGCAGATCGCTTCCAACCGCAATAACTGGAAGTCCATGAGGGAGGCCTATGTCCAGTGGACGTCCTACGGCTGAAATGATGATCTCTTTAGCTGAGATGATAGTAATAGAAATACCTCTACGAGCTCCCCGATCTTGTATTTGGCCATGATGGTGCGCGCGTCGGCGCTGTGGCCGGCCTGGTCGAAGTCCTTGGTGGCGTCCTTGCCCGCGTTCTCCTGAATCAGCTCCGGTCCTCCAGGGTGCTGGAAAAAGTCAAACACCAAGCGTATATCAATCAATCAATCAATTTTTTGACGACCTCTGTGGCGCAGCGGGCGAAGGTCCGCCTGCGACGCAAGGGGTTGCGGGTTCGATTCCCGCCTCGGGACAAATGTCTGTACGATCTGCAGATATTTGTTCAGGGTGATCTGGGTATTTTTCTATATATAATAAAAATATCTATCTATGTAGTATAATGTATTGAGTATATCAGTCATCTAGTACCCATAACACAAGCTCTGCTTAGCTTGGGGCTAGATGATGCTGTGTGATTGGTCCAGCATTATTTATTATTTTATTTATTTAATTATTTATTATATAAAACCATAGCTCAGTAATTTAGCGCAGTTGTAAAGAACTTGCCGTGGGGTGCAGTGAAGAGCCTGCTAAGGGATACCTCCGGAAGATGGGCAGCAGCGTCTTTCCGTTTATCAACATCGCGTTCTGCGCCCACCAACCCCCCTGCGAAGCATAGTATGGCAACTACCCCTCATGGAGATCCACGAGGGAGGCCTGTGTTCAGTAGTGGACGATTTATAGCTGAAATGATGATGATGGTAAATACCTTACCTATTATCCTTGATATTGACCTTAGTTATCATCAACATCATCACCAGAGCCGTGTGAACGTTCACTCCTGGTCATAGGCCTCCCTAATAGATGTTCATTTTAATGCCGGCACCCCAAGACAATTTTCCGTATATACATATACATATATGTACATACATATAAAAAACCCTGAAACAATTTGCAAAAACTATTTTTCGATCTAGGAGTCTGTTTGCAAAAAATAAAACTTTCTCTCCGAGCGCACACCCCCCCCCCCCCCCTTTTACTCAAACTATCCGTCTGAAAAAATATCCAGAGTCGATAATTGTGAACTTTCTAGAAAAACTAACGGTTAAGTGATACGGTTTACCAAACATACCGGAATACTTTAAAACGAAAACTCAATTAATACTGTTAACATCCCGGCACGCATTTGGCTATGCTAAATATATTCGAGAGTAAGACAAGCACTGTATAGGCGTTGCGGTTAAATGCCTGCCTAGATACTTTTTCTTCGATTTTATTATACTTTGGCGCCTAGTTTTTATTGAGGCTTTATATCAGACATTACTTTTGGGTGCCATCGGTTTAATAACTATTCATCATCACCATCATTTCAGCCGTAGGACGTCCACTGCTGGACATAGGCCTCCTTTATGGATTTCCAGTTATTACGGTTAGAAGCGACCTGCATCCACCGTCGACACCAGGTCGTCTGCCTATCTTTTGGATGGTCAGAATCACCCCTTTTCGGCTTCGTACACATTATAACATGTATAAGTACTGACCGTGAGCGGTTTTGCCATTCTCATTCATTGAGATGTTGATAAAGGGAAAGACGCTGCTGCCCATCTTCCAGAGCTATCCCATGGCAGGTTCTAACTGCATCCACGGGCAAGAGAGGAGGGGCAACACTGTAGTGTCGCCGGCACCTCACGGCAATGGTTATGTATTGTACATTATTATTTATTTATTTTTTCAAAGGATCTTACCTCGTTGATAAACTTGGTGACGTCATAGACGGAGTCTTTGTACACGATGTAGACGGCCGTCCCGGCCTGGCCGTTGTGAGTCGCCACCTCCGCGCACGTGAGCCGCTTCACTTCGCTCATGATGTCTCTGTTGCTCTGAAACATTTGGATTGTTCCACCTTAGGGCTGGCGCGGGTGCTGACTGGCGATAGACGAAATCATTTCAGCCATAAAACGCCCACTGATGAACACAGGCCTCCCTCATGGATCTCCATGAGGGGTAGTTGCCATACTCACCAAGCTTGGCAGGCGGGTTGGCGAGCGCAATTCGGGATGTTGATACACGGATAGACGCTGCTGCCCATCTTCCGGAGGTATCCCTTAACAGGCTCTTTCTGCATCCATGGGCATGAGAGGAGGGGTATCATTCTACTGCCGGCACCCCACGGCGGATAGACGAAATATTGGTAAGAAAATCGGCCTAGTGCGAGTCGGACTCACGCAAAAAGGGTTCCGTGCCATTGTGTGTAAATATTCTGTGAATATTTTAAGCTTGTATCTGTTGCCGTTATAAATATCGAACAAAAAACGGCATTAAAATCATCGTTTCGTGTATGGGACACTCCTTTTAATACTTATACATATATATTTTTTTAAATGAATTTGTTTTTCGAAGTATTTTTAATTTTTTTTAAATGAAGCGTATTAATAACTGAAACAGGTAGACTGTTGCAGTTATTAATAACGAGTAAAAAGGGCAACAATATCACGTTTGTTGTATGGGAGCCCCCCTCAAATATTTGTTTTTTTTTTTAATTTAATTATTTATTTTTAAAGTAAATGTACAACTAAAGATTTGCTTTTAATTAATTTAGATAAGTATTTTTTTAAAGTTTGTGCCAGGAACCTAGTTCATTATAGTTAATTATAATGCAAATAATAGCAAGCTATGGTGAAAAGGCTGTAGAACGTTACCCTCCCTCTCATGCCCGTGGATGCAGTAAGAGCCTGCTAAGGGATAAGATGGGCAGCAGCGTCTTACCGTGTATCAACATCCCGAATTGCGCTCGCCAACCCGCCTCCAAGCGTGGTGAGTATGGCAACTACCACTCATGGAGATCCATGAAGGAGGCCTGTGTTCAGTAGTGGACGTCGTACGGTTGAAATTATAATGGTGAAAATATGCTCAAATAACAAACAATTATGTATGATATTACGTTTGTATGGGATATGCATCTGCCGTCCTTAATCAGCTGGGCTAAATCACCTAGCTAGGTGAAAGCACTCATATTATTTTATTGAACTAGCTGACGCGATAGTAGTTGTTTGGTACATTTTTTTATATTATAAGCTGGAAGGCGAGCAAACATGCCACCTGATGGAAAGTGGTCACCGTCGCCCATGGACATCTGCATCACCAGATGCGCTGCCGGCTTTTGAGGAAGGAAAATACCCGCCTTTTGAAGGACCCCATTTCGAAGCTCCGAGGGAACACCTCAGATGGGAGTTCGTTCCACAACTTAATAGTCCGCGGTTAAAAAGAGCGTGCGCAACGAGCGGTGGAGAACCAGCTATCCAGGTGGTGCGGATGAAATTTGGTTTTGTGGCGAGTGGTTCGGTGATGGAACTGTCCTGCTGGTATAAAGTTAAATAGTTCTTCATAACATTCCCCATTATATAGACCCTATAGTACACACAGAGAACCTACGTCCCTTCGGAGACTTAAAGCCTCTAGATTGTCTGTGAGCTTGGAATTGCCGACAATACGGGTTACCCTGCGTTGTAACCGGTCAAGTGGAAGGAGTTGGTATTGTGGCGCGCCTGCCCAGAGATGGGAGTTGTACTCCACGTGCGGTCGTACTTGCGCCTTGTATAGCATGAGTTTTTGGACCGACGTGAAGTACCGACTCGCCCTGTAGACGACGCCAAGTTTTTTAGAGGCTAGTTTAGAATTACCTTCCAAATGATCAGGGAATTGGACGCTACTGTTTATGTCGACACCAAGGATGCCAATACTCTTGGATTTATTAAGGGGGACGTTCTGGAATCTCGGAGCTTTGTCAAATAGGGTTTTCTTAGTAGAAAACGCGCAAACATCTTAGCGGGGTTTAAGCGAACCAGATTTTGTTCCCCCCAGGCTGAGACTAGCTCCATATTAGAAGATTCAATTTGTTCATACGTAACATACAAAGAAAAATACCCAGACAATCACATACATTTGTCCCGTGGCGGGAATCGATCTCTACCTCCTGCGTATCAGTCGGCTATTAGACCAAATGCCACGAAGGCAGTCAATTTGCTTTGCTGTGAATCAGCTATAATGTAACAACTGATATCTTATCACGATTACGAGATTATGAAAACTCAGATCTTATCAGACTTCAATTACCTATTTGCCGCACTAATCATGGACGGATATGACTGGATGACATTATACAATTGTTAGTCATTGAGGAATGTTGCACAGAGAGCCATGGAGCGCGCTATCCTACCCTACTAATATACCTCTATAAAAGTGAAAGTTGTAGGGTAGTTGTAGGATGACGCCCCCGGGACGTGCTCAGGCAAGGTGCTATAGGGGCTCCGGAGTGTTCTTTATGAGGAACCGGAGCTCCTAGTGCACCGAGGCCGGCCATCGGGGTGGTTTTAGTGAGTCGTCAGGAGACAACCTCACATAACCATGTTGTGCCCTTAACGCAGCATGGTATCTGACCTAGCAGACTTCCACCCCGTCAGCAAAAAAAAAAAAAAAAAAAACAGGGCAAGTTTTATGTAGTGGTTGTAGTAGGTGCGATACGAAATTCGCTGGGACATCTAGTGCTACGAGTATACGTATATACTAAAATTATCGATCGAGTTCCAAATGTCGAAATCCGAAAACGAACAAAAGTTGTTGGTAATCGGATTTTGGAACTCAAATGGAGCTGGGCGGGACACATGGCGAGACGTGGTGATGGTAGGTAGAGTAAAGGTATGACTGAATGGTGGCCGAGACAAGGATACATAAACGTTGGTGGACCGGCACCTTTGGTCAGAAGACATTGATAAAGTCGCAAGCAAACGATGGATCGAATTGGCAGGATCGTGGCGGATGGCACAAACTAAGGGAGGCCTATACCCAGCATTGGGTGAAGTCAGTCTGTTGATGATGATGATAATGATCATGGATGATGATGATAATGATGAGGAATGAATGTTGCATAAGGCGGTGCCTAAATGGATATTTAAGTAATCTAATCTAATCTAATCAGCCTGTAGGATCCCACTGCTGGGCAAAGGCTGTAAAATATTTAAGTAAGCCTTATATTTTAAAGTGGTCATCTAGCCCGGTGGTTGAGTTAGGTCTGGGCTAAGTTAATATTTTCATAGTGGTCGTTCCGGCCCGCGGGCTAAGCTGACTATAAGAAAATATAAATAAATTTCGTAGTGGGCGTTTCGGCCCGTGGGCTGAGCGAGGTGTGGGCTGAGTTGACCAAAGAATCTATAGATCGATAGTGATTTGTAAATTTGTAGAATTCTCTAAGTTTCAAAATAATTAAGGTCGTGTAGATTTCACTGCGCAG
Source organism: Pasiphila rectangulata (assembly GCA_963082625.1). Lineage (NCBI taxonomy): Eukaryota > Metazoa > Arthropoda > Insecta > Lepidoptera > Geometridae > Pasiphila > Pasiphila rectangulata. The sequence goes on along the minus strand of OY720253.1, from coordinate 16,286,922 downwards.
TTCGCCGGCTGTCCGCAGAGCGACTTAGACATTAATTTCTTAGATATTTGCGCATGTTACACTTAATGTTAACATGTACACAGGTCTTACAAAATGGTGTAACTTTTCAAGAGGTGTTCTGTAATTGGCTAACCAATCACAGGCAAGCTTAAGTTTTGTATAAATATAGGAAATTTTGTATGCCAATTGTTCAGTTTAGTATACCACCACACCACTCCAAATAAATAATACAAACGGGAGGCTCTTTTTCTTCAACAATCAAACCAGCAGTAGCGTGCGGTAACCATCCCGTACAAATGAAATTTACATAATCTTTATTTATCTCAATCATTCATCATCATCATTTCAGCCGTAGGACGTCCACTGGACATAGGCCTCCCTCATGGACTTCCAGTTATTGCGGTTGGAAGCGATCTGCATCCACCGTCGACCTGCGGTCTTCACCAGGTCATCTGCCCATCTTGTTGGTGGACGTCCTACGCTGCGCTTGCCGGTCCGTGGCCTCCACTCGATAACTTTTCGGCCCCATCGGCCATCTGTTCTGCGAGCTACATGGCCTGCCCATTGCCACTTGCTAACCGTTTGGCTATGTCGGTGACCCGAGTTCTTCTACGTATCTCCTCATTTCTGATTCGATCGCGTAAAGAAACCCCGAGCATAGCCCTCTCCATAGCTCGTTAAGCGACTCTGAGCTTCTTCATGAGGCCAATCGTGAATGACCACGTCTCGGTTCCATATGTCATCACTATGGTATCACATATGGTAACACACTCAATACAATAAATGTATTTCATTGCATATTTTTTTATTTTATTGTATTGAAAATAACCAGCTACTAAATAACTATTTAGTAGCTTATATATTTGACCGGGTATTTATGAGTTATAGGAAGACTTCTTCTTCTTTTATTAATGGTGTGTGTGGCATAGGAAGACCTATCATCATCGAGGATGTGATTAATTTTGTCTAAACAACAATTCCGCCAAAAATATTTCATAATTGTACGGAAAATTACACAGGCTCTTGGCGCTGATCTGTCAAAGGCTAGAGACAGTTGTCAATGCATTAGTGCAAAGCACTATTTACCCTTATTTCCCCTCTATTGGGTATGTGCTTGATGCCTATCCCAGTCTCCGCGGGACCTCGATGGGTGCAATCCTGTCGAAACGTCGGGCAATAATATAGGTTATTAACGCGATAAATACCTACCCGGTGAAATATGTGTTGATAATGTGTCGTGATCGCAAAAATTTAAAAAATACTACTTACTAGCTGCTTATTTTTTAAATAGATCGATGGGTACAAAAATAATTAATAAAAATATAAAATATTTATAATATTTATATTTATATTTTATTTAATTTTTTTATATTTTAATTACTTGTTTGAATTTTGTCTTAACCAGGTCGTTTGCCTAGCTTGGTGGACGTTCTACACTGCGCTTGGACCGTGGCCGCTATTCCAGAACTTTGCTGTCCCATCAGCCGTATGTGCTTCATGACCTGCCCATTCAACGTGCTAATCTAAGAAAAAGTTTGGCTATGTATATATATATATATATATATATATATTTATATCCTTCTTCGTACGATTATCATATTTGATCCCGTAGAAAAGTCCCGAGCATACCCCTCTTCATAGCTCGTTGAGCGACTCTGATAAATCTCTTTTGTTTATATAGCCAGTAGTGAAAGACAATTTCTTGGTTGTTAATAAAAGATCACTATAACTGTGTGTGTGTGTGTGTGTGTGTGTGTGTGTGTGTGTGTGTGCGTGTGTTTGTGTGTAAATGGTCCATGCTTACTAATTATTTGCATGGCTACCTTCAGGGAATACGGAAGACGGTAAGCGGCCTACGACCCTATAACAGAGGTAGGATCGACATGTTGTTGAACAAAGGTTCTTATAAAAAAACCCTAGTAACGTTTTTGCTGTAACTTTAGTTGTATTATTATATTGTTGTAATTTTGTTTCCATTTATCTTTCTTATATCTGTTTAGTTTATTGGTTTACGAGTATGACTGTGAACATTAGTATTTCTTAGTATAACGAAACAGCACCTGACTGATAATAGTAAATAGTACCTTAGTTGCAGGCAGTAGAATGTTGCCCCTCCTCTCTTGCCCGTGGATGTAGAGAAAATCTGCTAAGAGATTCCTCCGGAAGATGGGCAGCGCCTTTCCGTGTATCGACAACCCGTACTGCGCTCGCCAACCCGCCTGCCAAGCATGGCGAGTATGGCAACAACTCGTCATGATCATTGAGTACGCAGTGATCCAAGAGGGAGGCCCTTGTCCAGCAGTGGACGTCCTACGGCTGAGATGATGATGATGATGATTGCGTGGCTAAGGTTATCATTTTAGCCGTAAAACGTCTACTACTGAACACAGGCCCTCGCGGACCTCCATGAGGGGTAGTTGCCATACTCACCACGCTTGGCAGGCGGGTTGGCGAGCGCCGTACAGGATGTCAATGCACTGAAAGACGCTGCTGCCCATTTTCCGGAGGTACCCCATAGCAGGCTCTTACTACATCCACGGGTATGAGAGGAGGGTAACATTCAACTGCCGGCACCCCACGGCAATGGTTAATACGTAAGAATAGATAAGTGGGTGTTAGTAAACAGATTATCAAGTCTGCTGAGTTCTTTCATTGTCTCAGTGAAGTACCCTTTTACTGAAGTAGTTACGTGTGCAAACACTGAGGAGAGGACATGCACACAGTATACGTTATATTATGATCGGTGGGCCTTATTTTCTGGCGCAGATATATCGAAAATTTCAGGAAATAACACTCCACTCCACTCAAAATTTTACATTTCACACCACGATTTTGCTAGACTGTCGGTAAAGTCAGTTGACAAGTAATGTAAAATAGGTCTACCATGAAACAATCTACTCGCTAGCGACTGTAGCTAAAATAGTATGAAAACTTGTATAGCGCCTCTAGCGGATAATTTGGTACTAAAATACGCAGTAAACTATACCACAGCGACTGTAGTTTGGGCTTCATTTGCTTAGAATTTGGTGCCATGAGTTACAAATCTGACAAATGTCATAATGACGTACTAATTGCTACTGTATTAACCTCAGAATAATAACATAATAGAAACCAGGCTAAGGCTTTTTACGTATGACATTTTAAAGCAGCTAGAAAGAGGTGCATATACATACAGTTGTATCTTCGTAATTTACAAGGATGGCGTAAATGAACAGTCAAAAGGTTCTAAAAATTTGGTCGACTTATGACGTATAAAGCTAGTAAATTAAAATGACGTGTCTGACATGATCGTGGTTATGTCAAGTAAGATCAACATAACATGGTCGCATTTTGTTTGGTTCGTAATTTGTGGTGTGCTGTTGGTAAATTCTACGTAATTTGTAAGAAAATCTACAAAAAAGCGTGTGAAAACGAATTAATAGAATCTTTAAACACTCTTGCGATAAGTGCTAAGTATGGCGTGTGTAGTAAAAGACTGCAAATCGCATACATCACGAAAAGAAAATACGGACAAGTCGGTAAATTTTCATCAGTAAGTTTTTTTTGTAAAATTTGCATAAATTATGATAATATGGTCGGAAAATTGTTGTATATCTTCTAAAATCGAAGTTCTACATACATTTGAACCATTTTATTCCCCTTTTTTCCGTTTTTCCAAACTTTTTTGGTTATCGTAGTGCTGTAAAAATAATCATTATATCGATATTATTGAAACACCGCTCCTTGTTTCAGATTCCCCAAAGATGGAAAAATAAAAGATATATGGCAAAAATATCCAGAAGTAATTGGATACCGAAAAAAACATAGTCACACTTTTTCCAAATATTTTTCGGAAAATTAATTTACTTAACCTCGATGATTGATTTCGTACTATTTTAAAGACGATTTTTTATGATTCCATTCCAAATGTATAGTTTTTGGATTTTTCTCTGTATCTACAGTATAAGACGATATACCTTGTCATATTTCATAGTTCTATGTCAACAGGAGAGTACCATATGAATTTTGATTCCTTTGAGTTTGAGAATGTCATGTCGAATCATGCGTTTGCGACACAAACGGTTGTATCTATTTTTACAGGTTATTTTGGAATAATTTTTTTCACAGCTTATGTAGGTAGCTAGATAAATATTACTTATCCATTGATCTCAAGATTTTTAGTTGATTATGATTAACACTGTATCTGCTAAAACTGTGACTTATTATCAGTAGTTTTAAACTGTCTGCTCTGATAACTAACTAGTACTGATAAGAATAAAAGGAATGAAGACTGCAATTTGCTTTTTATTTTCATTGAAATAAAGTTTATTATACCAATTTATTTAATATTAATTTTCTTAACCCTTTTTTCTTTTATGTATTATATTATATATTATTATAATAATAGCGAAAAATAAATTATAGCTTCTTCTTTATTTAATTCGATATTTGTGTATTAGGGCTCAACAGTATTTTGATAATTTATTGCTTCATACAATTTGATTATCTGTGTTTATAACTGGTAAAGTCATTTGGTCAAAATTCTATTTATATAAAAATTTAAGATAACGCTAGAGGTATTAAAATAAATTAGGTTTTCAATTATTGAGCACGGCTTCGTATTCACAACTTTACTTTCTTTCTGTAAAAAAATTAAATACTTTGAAGATAAGCACAAGTAAATAGGCTTTCCAGGTGGATTTAAATATAATAAGGTAGGTATTCTATTTTGTGAGAAAAAATTGTAAGCTATATCTAAAAGTAAGAAATTTTAAAGCAATACTATTATTTAAAATTAAAACTTCTGGTTATATGGCTAACAAAACATTCGTTTTATCGATTTTAAAGTCGACACAGTTACATCACTAGAAAAATAAACTTAAAGTTAGCTATAAAGAACTTGACAGTTCATTTACGCCGACCTTGTAAATTATCGAAGATACAACTGATATGCACCTCTTTCTAGCTCCTTTAAAATGTCATAAGTAAAAAGAGTACAGAATTATTGATTTTGGTTGCTATTTTAGCCTTCTATTACGTCGACACAGTTACATCACTAGCAAAATAAACTTAAAGTTAGCTTTAAAGAACTTGACAGTTCATTTACGCCGACCTTGTAAATTATCGAAGATACAACTGATATGCACCTCTTTCTAGCTCCTTTAAAATGTCAGTAAAAAGAGTACAGAATTATTGATTTTGGTTGCTATCTTAGCCTGGTTTCTATTACGTTATTATTCTGAGGTATTAACGACAGGCGATCTAACAGCACAGATTACAGAAACTAACAGTGACAACTTATGCTAGACACACTGTACACACCTACGAATTTGTGGCTCTTTAGTAAACTGAGGCCGCTCCTGTAAACTTTTAATACAAACCGTGTAATTATTTATCTGCAGAACACTGTTTGTTATCTGTTATTAGGATTCCGGGCCAAAATGGTAAAAAGGAACCCTTATAGAATCTCTCTGTCTGTCTGCCTGTCACAAGTGGATATCTCGAGAACTACTGATGCTAACGACTTGAAATTTGAAATGGTTAAAGATAACACTTTTTTACTAATATAGCATTATATGAAAATGCTAAAAATATTCTTATTATGATTGGAAGGGGGCGGGGATCTCAAAAATTTTAAGTTAGATTACTAAGGTGTGTGAGGTATCGTATTAAAGGTATTAATTTGCACATTAAGAAACAGTTTTTAGTTTTCCTTAAAGCTGTATCGTTTTTGAGTTATTAACAAAAATGTTGAAAAAACTACCGTTCTCCCCTTTATCTCCGAAGTGTGCAAAGATAAACCCGTGAAACTTTTACAGCTTATAGAAGTGTATGTAAACTTTATAGGAAAATTATAGCGAACACTCTAATGTGCTTAGTTTTTATACAAGGGGGTGGAGGGGGGTTTTCAACTCGCTCTTGCCCGGTTTTATTTTTAACAGTAAAATTACTTATGACGGCTCGGCAGGTGGACTCAGTGATGGCTGCCATTTCGTGACGGATATTTTTTTGGCCAGGTCGGTTTATTGGCGTAAACTTTAGATTTAAGATAACCCCATTGGAAAAATTCAAGGTAAGGTTATACTATCAGGACTGCGTGGAGGCCAATTTATGTCACCTCTACTGGAGATCAATTTGCCTGAGAAAATTTCACGAACTCGTGGTAGAGACGTATTGGACGTGTGTGAAGTTGCTCCATCCTGCTGGAACCATGTTTTTTGGTTATAGCCAGGAAAGTTTTGCAGTTCAGGCACCGAGAAGTCGTCTCACATCTCCACATAACGATCTGAATACACCGTAACTGCACGCCCCCTTTCGTCTTCAAAAAATTAAGGGCCGATAATTCCTCGCGTCGACATCGCAGCCCATACGGCGAATGAAGGGGTTTCTGATGCTTGCGTTTCGGATTCGTTGCACTCCAGTAGGGCAAATTCTTCTTATTTACGTGTCCATTAAGATGAAAATGAGCTTCATCCGAAAACAAGATGTTGGTAAACGTTGAAAAGCACTCAATTGCCTGATTTACGAAGTCAAGCCTCTGACTGGCATCTTGAGGGTTTTAATTCTTGCATCGCTCCATAGCGACTGAATTCCCAAGAGCCAGGCTACCGATTAACATAACCCACGCGCCCCTCGGATTCGTTGCGTTCACACAGTAAGCTAAATAAATATAAACTTTCTTTTGAGACACCTTGTATTACGTTTGACGAAGTTGGAGCAAATTCCGTCCTTTAAGGAATTGTCTTCTAAGTAATCTGATATTTTATGAATTTTGTCAAATACGGAGATTCATCATCATCATTACAGCCGTAGACTACTCATCCACATCCACATCCACTGCTGGACACAGGCCTCCCTCATGCATCTCCAAGATCATGAGGGGAGTGCTGCCATACTCGCCACGCTGGGCAGGCGGGTTGTCGAGCGTAGTTTGGGATGTTGATACACAGAAAGACGCTGCCGCCCATCTTCCGGAGCTATCCCTTAGCAGGCTCTTACTGCATTATTGCCGGTAATACTACGCGAGTAATCCACGTATTTATAAACTTAATAGTTCATCTCACGTTAATTTTGAAACTGATATCTCACTCTTTCGCTAATACTATAAAGCTCCCTTACATATTAGGCTGAAACTTTGAACACGTATAGATACTGACCAAGAATAATACAAAGGCTATTTTTTGGGTACAATGCGAGCGAATGTGCGGGCAGTAGCTAGTTTTATAATATGATAGTAAATTTCTGAATTAAATACTCACATAATAAGTTAGAGCGTCACACGGTACCACAGTTCTGCGACTGGCTAGTCGACTCGTTAGATAAATTGATTAGATTGTTCCGCACATTAGCGATAACCTTATCAGTAGGTCTACCATGAGTTCTTACAATCTATACTCGCTAGCGACTGTAGTAAAAAACAAAATGAAAACTTGTACAGCGCCTCTAGCGGATGGTTTGGTATTAAAATACGCAGTAAACTATGCTACAGCGACTGTAGTTTGGGCTTGATTTGCTAAGAATTTGACACCATGAGTTGCCAATCTGACAGATGTCATAGTAACGTACTATAACTACTATTACTACCTACTGTTCTAACGGCAGGCGATCTAACAGTGACAACTCAGCGTAGACACACAGTATAGGTACCTGCAAGTGCGATCCTGACGGGGTACCTCGTAGTGTATGTAGGTACGTCAGATTCAGCCCAAAACTTATCCGAGTACGATTACACTACTACAGGCAAAGGTTCTAGGGTTAGGTTATTTTCATTCACGAAAAGACCACGAATGTCTTAACTTGAACTTGATTACGATTATGACAACCAAACGGCAGCTGATCACGTCATTGACCTGTGCAAAGAGTTGCCGTACAAATGAAAATACCTAAAACCATTATTTTCATTCACGAAAAGACCACGAATGTCTTAACTTGAACTTGATTACGATTATGACAACCTAACGGCAGCTGATCACGTCATTGACCTGTGCAAAGAGTTGCCGTACAAATGAAAATACCTAAAACCATTATTTTCATTCACGAAAAGACCACGAATGTCTTAACTTGAACTTGATTACAATTATGACAACCAAACGGCAGCTGATCACGTCATTGATCTGTGCAGAGTTGCCGTACAAAGGAAAATACCTAAAACCACATAGAGTTATTGTCATTAATTTATAAGGTTTTGAAAAATAAAATCTTAAAATCTAATAAATAAATAACAAAATGCTATTATGAACTCAGATAACACTAGAAAAATTCAAAAAATAAAAACAATACGAATTCCTGATTTTTTGCCTCCTTCCCTTTGGATTAGACACATGTTATACACCCTGTATAATAAAAGTGAAAGGTCTTTAGTAACGTGACATCTAAGACTCGCAAGCAAATATCCCGTGGGCGTGAGACGGCCAATCTGCCCAGTCAACACGCTGATGAGTTTGCAGAGCGCTACGTGTCGTGTCTTTTCTCGTCTGTTTGTGTTACCATCCTGAGAAATTGCTTGTCACTACAATAGGGGATAATTTATTTGCTAGGCAACACCAGTACACATAATAAGTTAAATTAAATAATAGCCTAAAAACTAAAAAACACACCCAATTATTGCTTTGTCTTCGTCTTTGAGAACTTTGCAAAGTTTCAATTAAATCCGATGTCTTGCGTGGCGTGGATGTGTGGCGAGCGCAGTACGGGATGTTAATACACGAAAAGCCGCTGGTGCCTATCTTCCGGAGGTATCCCTTCATCATTTCAGCCATAAAACGTCCACTGATGAACACAGGCCTCCCTCATGGATCTCCATGGAGGGTAGTTGCCACACTCACCACGCTGGGCAGGCGGGTTGGTGAGCGCAGTATGGGATGTTGATACACGGATAGACGCTGCTGCCCATCTTCCGGAGGTATCCCTTAGCAGGCTCTTACTGCATCCGTGGGCATGAGAGGAAGGGTATCATTCTACTGCAGGCACCCCACGGCGGTATCCCTTGGCAGGCTCTTACTACATCCACGGGCATTAAAGTAGGGGTAACGTTCCTCTGCCGGCACCCCACAGCAATTGTCTTAAAGTGGGTAAAAACAATCTTTAAAGATTCCGTTAAATAGGTAATCACACAGATGAAGCTAATAAAAACATCATTTCAGCCGTGAAACGTCCACTGCTGGACACAGGCCTCCCTCAGGGACCTCCAAGACCATGAGGGGGTTGTTGCCGTACTCGCCACGCTTAGCAGGCGAGTTGGTGAGCGCAGTACGGGATGCGATGTCGATACACGGATAGATGCTGCAGCCCATCTCCCGGAGGAATCTCTTGAAAGATTTTTACTGCGTCTACGGACAAGAGAGGAAAGGCATCATTCTACTGCCGGCACCCCACGGCAGTAAATGAAAAGTATTAAAATTATTTTAAATGCTTTCGCAACATTCTACTGCCGTGGGGTGCTGGCAGTAGAATGTTACCCCTCCTCTCATGCCATGGATGCAGTAAGAGCCTGCTAAGGGATACCTCCGGAAGATGGGCAGCAGCGTCTATCCGTGTATCAACATCCCATACTGCGCTCACCAACCCGCCTGCCAAGCGTGGTGAGTATGGCAACCCCTCATAACCTTACCCCTCATGTAGATCGATGAGGGAGGTCTATGTTCAGTAGTGGACGTTTTACGGCTGAAATGATGATGATGAAATACTTTGGCGTTTGGCCTATTAATTTATTGCAATAATATTGGCTTTCCCAGAAGTCGTTATCCTGCCTTGGACTTAGGATAGAATCTGCTCCGTAAAACGTAACATAAGACAAAATAAATTTGTTAAATGATGACTATAACGACCGAGTAGGGTTCTTCTGTTCGCTTGTTTTCCTAACTCGCGTGTCATCTGAAGTGAACCGATTCAAATTATGTGCTTTATTCTGTTAATTTTGTAATTTATGTTATGTATGACGTACCAATAATGGTCCATGGTCCACTGAATAAAGTATTTTTTATTTGATCTGATTTGCCTCAGGCCTCAGACTGGGACTGAGGCCATTCGAGCTTAAACCTTATATTTAAATATTAAAATAGGTTTTTAAACGACTAGGATCTGAGTCAACGTAAAAAACACAGACAGCTTGAGATCCTCCTGCTTGCCTTGAAGTCGGCGGTTGCTTTTGAAGTCGGTTAAAATTTAATTACAACATGACGATTTTACTAAGAGGTATTGTTACTTATTAAAGTATTATTACTTTATCCAATGAATTTGCCACGGGCTTCCGATGGTAAGGTAACGCCACTGACTACCATTATATTTCGGAACTACTATACTACTTCGGAAGGTATCCGTAAGTATTTATATAACGGTTCGATCAGAAGTCCTTAGTCTGTAATTTGTATGCTGACTTTTCCAGTATACTGATAGACAAACCCTCACCTCAAGAAACTTAAGCAAATTAGTGTACCTTATTAATTAATTCGCTTATTCGCGAAACAATACTACACAATATATTAAAGTTAATTATTTATTACATACATACATATACAATAACTGGATATCCATGAGGGAGGCCTATGTCCAGCAGTGGACGTCCTACGGCTGAAATGAATAAATGAATTATTTATTTATCATATCAGGCACAAATTTACTAAAAGGTTCTCTTTTCTTTTCTGTTATCTCAGCCTATGTGATTATGTAACTATGGAGGCCTTTGTCCAGCAGTGGACGCAGGCCACTGCTGGACAAAGGCCTCCATAGTTAAAAATACTTAGCTCCATACTTCATACTTAATCCATACTGAAAGCTCAAGACTCCATAGAGAAAGCTTCTCAGGCGGGTTGGCGAGCGCAATACGGATTGTTGATTTAAAAAAAGTCGCTACTGCTCATCTTCTGGAGGTATCTCTCGGCAGATTTTTAATGCGTCAACAGGCAAGATAGGATTATTTACACATTATACTTCCGGTACCCCACGGTATTATTTAATCATTATAATCCATATTTCATTATCCATAAAACTTGTGTCACAGACCAATCCACCCACTTAGTACTTAACTCCAATTACATTCATTTAAGTTAACTAGCGTTTAACTGCATCGTTAACGAGCACTCCTGAGGCGCGTAAAGCCGGGTGTAAAACTATACTCATTGGATTTTACTGGCCGCCCAATTGGAGGTTATAGTCCGCATATAAAGATCACTTTTATTGTCTCATACTAGGCTGCCTTCTTGGTTCGCTTGGCATTTTTCCATTTCAATAAAACAAACTCTACGAAAAAAAACTCAAATACCTACAAGCTTTGAAAGCCCTTAGTTTGATACCCATTGAAGGGTTTGTCAAAAATACATCATCCACGATATTGTGGCGGCGGCCATTTTTAATGTATTGAATATTGTATTGTCACCAGAACTAAAGTTGTGCTCCAAATTTCAGCTTAATTTTACGTTGGAAAGTGGTTCCAATTCAGGTTGCAAGATTTGATCCAGGCAAACACGCATTGGTTTACCTCTATAAATAAGCGCTAGGAAGATGCCCTTAAGCTCTTAGAATGGAAGGACTAGGCATCAATATAAACAGGAAAATACATGATTCACCTTGGGTTCGCCGAGGATATTATGATCATGGCAAAGTCGATGGAAGAACTCAGCACGATGTTCGAAGGCCTCAAACAAGCTTCCACACGAATATGCCTTAAAATGAACATGGACAAGAAGAAGGTTATATTGAATGTCGATGTTGTGCCTTGCTCCAGTTTTGGTTGAAGAAAGAGGTCAATCGTAGAATCTGACTCGGATGGGCAACGTTTCGGAAACTTGCAACGTCTTCTTGTCGAAAATACCTCAGAGCCTTCAATGAGTGTGTGTTACCAGTGATAACTTACGGAACCGAGACGTGGTATTTCACTACTGGCCTCATAAATAAGCTCAGTCACTCTTCGTGTCGAATAATAGAACTGAATAGACTATTAAATGGAATATAAAATAGAAATGAGGAGATACGTAGAAGAACTCGGGTAACTGAAATAACCAATTGGATTAGCACGTTCAAGTAGCAATGAATAAGCCATGTAGCTCGAAGAACAGATGGCCGATGGAGCCGAAAAGTTCTTGAATGAAGGCCACGGACCAGTAATCACAGCGGAGGACGTCCACCAACTACATGGGCGGACGACCTTGCAAGGTCAGCAGGTTGGCGGTGGATGCCGGCCGCTTCCAGCCGCAATGCTTGGAGGTCTATGAGGGAGGCCTATGTCCAACAGTAAAAAAACTATTTAAATATAACATACAGAACTGTTCTTTACTTTCTACTTTGGGTAGAAAAGTTCTTCATTTTAATATTATGACGGGTAGAATTACGTTTTAATTTAAAACAATTCAACCGAACGGAGTAAATTTGCAATGACTT